>CM056737.1:79040326-80290326 GCA_029844215.1 Przewalskia tangutica
GGAATCGTTTGGAGGAAATTTTTCAGGACAACAATCATACCCGTGCTGTGTATTTAGAGGAGCAATTTAACAATACACATCTTGAAAACTTTTCTAATGTGACTGAGTACTACAAACAGTTAGAGCTCCTGACGGATCAACTTGTTGTTGTCGACTCGCCTGTTACTGACACCAAAATGGTGTTACAATTGATTGTTGGCCTCCCTAAAGGCGAATATGATAACATTGGCCACCATGATTCAACAGGCGGATTCGTTATCCAGCTTTAACAAAGCTCGCTCACAGTTGTTGCTCGAAGAAACCCGTCGTGCTAAGCAACAGCAGGGAAAGCAAGCATCAGCGCGACGGCTCCCAAAGATCGCACACATGCGGTGCCTCAAGATGCAGTCGCGACGCTTGCCCAATTCCAGTACCAGCAGTCCTTCAACCCTTATTACCACTATGGGTTGTTAGGTCCAAAGACCACAAAGAAGCCCACTTACGCAGTGGACAGTTCAGCCTCCTCCGCCATGACACCCATCGAGTTGGGTCAGCCAAAGACTTCAAAATGCAACAGCCTGACTACAATTGGTACATGGACTCCGGAGCTACATCTCACATCACCCCAGTCTGCAGGTACTATTCCCAAACTGTGCAGTTTAAAGCATCTTCAATATGTTACAGTTGGTAGTGGACAATGCATTCCAGTAAAGGGTTATGGTACATCATACACACAACCTCCCCATCCACCATTCTCCCTTAAAAATACCTTATATGCCCCACACATGATTAAAAACCTTATCTCTGTCCGTCAATTTACTCGTAATAATTCTGTCTCTGTTGACTTTGACCCTTTTGGTTTCACTGTAAAGGATCTTCGTACGGGGACACTTCTTACGAGATGCAATAGCACGGGGGATATCTATCCATTCACCCCGCTACCAGATCTTGCTCTCCCGTCTCTCTAGCGGCTATTTCTTCTTCGACATGACATAATAGGCTTGGTCACCCAAGACTCCTCCCAGTCTTTAATTTTCTTAGAGGCGATAATTTCATTACTTGTAATGGGAAGCTTGCCCAAAATTGTGTTTCTTGTTCTTTAGGAAAACATACTCGTCTTCCGTTTAAATCATCTACTAGTGTTATCTTTGCACCATTTGATATAATACATGTCGATTTATGGACATCACCTGTTGCTAGTTCTCTCGGTCGTAAATATTACCTTATCTTGCTAGATGATTTTTCTCACTATATCTGGTTGTACCCTCTCAAATATAAATCGGAAGTGTTTACCAAATTTCTTGAGTTTCGATAATTCATCCAAACACAATTTGAAAAATGTATCAAATCATTTTAGTGCGATAATGGTCGTGAATTCAATAACTCTATGTTTCACCGTTTTGTATCAATAATGGTATGGTTTTTCGCTTCTTCTGCCCTCACACCTCACCACAGAACGGTAAAGCTGAAAGAATCATCCGCACCATTAACAATATGATTCGCACCCTATTGATTCATGCCTCTCTCCCTCCATCCTTCTGGGTATATGCTGTAAAAATGTCAGAATACATTCTCAATATTCTCTCTACTAGCACTCTTCACAACATGACCCCTACCAAAATCTTCTACCATAGAGTTCCCTCCTATGATCATCTACGGATTTTCGGTTGTCGGTGCTATCCCAACCTTAGCTTTATCGCCCCTCACAAGCTCGCTCATAGGTCCACTCCATGTGTCTTCCTAGGCTTCCCACCGAACCATAGGGGCTATCTATGCTACTACCTATCCACTCGTCAAATTCACATCTCTCGTCACGTCACATTCGATGAGACCACATTTCCGTTTCTGAATCTTCAGAAATTCCAAAAACCGGATTACTCATTCCTTGATGAGCCTGCTATCTCTCCCATCATCCTTGATCAACTTATCTCTTATGACTCGTCGACAGCGCCGCGGCCCAGTGTTGAGGCGCCGCGACTCCAACTTTCCAGAGAGGTCTGTTCTCCCAACCCGTCGACAGCGCCGTGGCCCAATGATGAGGCGCCGCGACGCCATATTTCCAGAGAGGTCTGTCACTCAGACAATTCCGCGGCGCTATATCCAGGCGTCGTGGTGCCTCCGACGGCTTCACTCCCACCTTCTCCTTTTCCGACCCTATCATCAGTCTCAACCCTCCCTACTCAGTCAGCACCGCCTCCACTGTCTCCACTAACCAAATGGAAACTCGTGCCAAACATGGAATCTTTAAACCTAAAGTTTAATTTAACTTGTCTGTCCAAACCATTTCTCCGATTCCCAAAAACTCTATATTGGCTAAACAAGATCCTAATTGGAATGCGGCTATGTCTGAGGAATTCAATAGTTTAACTAAACAACACACATGAGATTTAGTACCTAGACCTGAGGGGGTGAATGTGATTCGTTGTCTGTGGCTTTTTCGTCACAAATTTAAAGACAGTGGAGATCTTGAGAGGTATCAGGCACGACTTGTGGCTAATGACACAAATCAGAAGGAGGGCATTAATTGTGGTGAGACCTTCAGCCCGGTTATCAAACCGGCTACCATTCACACATTTTTTAGCATTGCCATGGGCAAACACTGGTCGATCCATCAGCTTGATTTGAAGAATGCATTCTTACATGGGGATCTGAGAGAAACAATCGACATGCATCAGCCGCCAGGGTTCACCCATCCAGCAGTTCCTCACTATGTGTGTCATCTCCGTAAGTCACTATATGGCCTGAAACAGGCCCCCCGTGCTTGGTATGATCGCTTTGCCAGGTATATCTTGCAGATTGGGTTTGTATGTAGCAAGAGTGATACATCACTATTCATTTTTCCTCGAGGTAGTAGCACTGCTTACTTATTACTTTACGTGAATGATATTGTTCTTACTGCCTCTTCCGACGGATTGAAAAATGAGATTATTGCCTTGCTTAAGTCCGAATTTGCAATGACTGATTTGGGGAAGCTGAGTTACTTTTTAGGGATATCAGTGACCAGGTCTGCCAATCATATATTCTTGTGTCAGCGTAAGTATGCAGAGGAGATTGTGTGCAGGGCTAAGATGACGAACTGCAAAGAGGTGGCTACTCCAGTTGATTCTAAATCTAAGCTCAGTGCCATGGATGGTGCTCCAGTCTCTGATCCTACTCTGTATAGGAGTATTGCAGGTGCACTTCAGTATCTCACCTTCACCAGGCCAGACATAGCTTATGTTGTTCAGCAGGTGTGCTTATTTATGCATGCCCTCAGGGAGTCTCATTTCACTGCTCTTAAGCGTATCATTCGATACATTAAGGGCACTCTTGATTATGGTTTGCACATATACCCCTCTGCACCAAACAAGTTGCTTTCATATACGGATGCAGATTAGGCATGGTGTCCGGACACGTGACGCTCCACCTCTGGCTTTTGTGTTTTTTTAGGGGATAATCTGATTTCTTGGTCTGCCAAGCGACAGACTACCCTATCTCGATCCAGTGCCGAGGCTGAGTACAGAGGCGTTGCAAATGTGGGAGCTGAGATTTATTGGCTCCGAAATTTACTGTTAGAACTTTAGTGTCCTTTGCGTCAGGCATCTATTGTGTATTGTGATAACATCTCTGTCATCAAGCTTTCTCATAGTCCGGTTCAACATCAGCGAACCAAGCATATTGAGATAGACCTACACTTCGTTCGTGAAAAAGTTGCTCTAGGTCATGTCAGCGTGTTACATGCTCCATCATCCTATCAGTATGCAGACATATTTACCAAAGGACTTCCCAGACAGTTATTTCTTGACTTCAGATCCAGTCTCAGCGTCCGGCCTCCTCCCGTTCCGACTGAGGGGGTGTGTAAACATGTATATTATAGAAACAATTGTATCCCTACCCATAATTAGAATATTTTCATATATTGTGTAAAAATAATTATGGTAAGACTATGATTCCTCTTTTGTATAGGCTTAGGATTCTTATTGTATAAGGGATGAATATTGTACTCTATATATACTTTGATATTAATGAGAAGACTTCTTAAGGGAGATTAATATCATCTTACGGGCTACAATTAACCGAAAAGAATTAATTTTAAATGAATTTCTCGATCATAAAGAAAATTCTATGCCATGACTCTCACGAACTTGTCATATGGCTTTTATATTTCTAGTTTTATGAAAAAATTTGAGTGCGTCAAAAAACTCTCAAGGTGGAATTGTTATTTGTCATAAAAAATAAACTGCTTTGAAATGTTGTTACTTGAACCGAGGGATTCTCAATGTAGAATTGTTATTGGTCATAAAAAATAAACTACTTTGAAATGTTGTTACTTGAGGGTCTATCAAAAATATATTTTTTTACCTCTCAAAATAGGAGTAAGGTTCATACACATTTACCCTTATGAGACTCACTTATAAAGTTATAAACTGAACCGAAAATAGAAGAATTGAATCTTTGATCTTGAAAGTATTGCTTATGTACATTCTATTTGAATCTTTCTTACGTTGTTCAAACGTCACCCTTCCTTTTCCTTTTTTGTTTTTTTACTACAAAGGGGTCATAATGTTACTTTTTCAGTAGAGTATAAAATATGTTACGTTACGGAGGATATTGATATGTAAGGAGTAACAATGTTGCACACTTGTCAGTTATCACTTAAGCTAAACTAGACAAAGAAAGAACACATATGTTTTTCCTAAAATAGTCATAAGCATTAAAATCTTTTTCTTTTTATTAACCAAATGAATGACCATCAACCGGTGGTACATCCACATTAATTTATTTTCCTTTTAGTTAAGGGGTCAATTATGATCTGGGTCTATTTTAAGTACTCAACAATTTTCATTTTCTCTCTTATTTTTGTGTGTGTGTGTGTGTGTGTTGGGGGGGGGGGGGGCAGAAAATTTGATTCCCACATTTGAGACCTATTTTACATTTTCAGTTTAAGTTAGTACATTTATTTAGGTCCTTTATTTGCTAAGAGTCATTTACTCTTGTCAGTGATATTTGTATGCTAGCTGGAAAATTTAAAGAATTTTTTAGATATTATTTTTTATTTTAGTGATAATTCATATAGTCAACTCTAATTTGTTGGCGCTTGATTGAGCCATATATAATGTTATTGTTACTTATTGTTGTTATTTAAGTATCCGATATTTGAACCTCATTTACCTGACCAATCTAATTTTGCGTTTGGTAAATTCACTAAGGAGTAAAATTACTGAAAGATTTGTTATTCTCAAAGCTCAAACCACGACCTCAGATTAAGGCAAATTACTGATTTTTTTTTTATAATGCATAATCTAACGTTCTCTCGGTTAGAGAGCGCTTTATTTTCAAGAATTTTCAACGTGAAATTAAATTTCTTAAACCTAATACGAATATCGGTAAAATAAACTATGATGTCACATGGGGTCAAATGACCATAAGAACGGGAGCGGACCCAAGATTCAAAAATAGGGAATTCATTCAACCATTCAATATTAATATTACTATATTAAAAAATGTTTAATACTAACAATAATGATAAACGTCTATTAAAAAATGCATATTACATAATCAAAATATAAGTCACTCAAATAACTTCAATTCTATTTGCATTCTTCTGGCTCCCATTTCTTGAAACCGACTGATAATATCTCAATCATCAATTGTACTAAATACATCTTTCTCAACAAAAGTAACCAAACAATCATTAAGCCACTGTTTCGCCATTTTGTTTCTTAGTTCATCCTTCACATATTTCATCCCTGAAAAGGCCATCTCAACAGTTGCAGTTGCTACTGGTAAAGTCAAAGCCAACTTCACAAGCTTGTACACAAATCTGAAAGTCTTGTGCTTCTTTGTTCACACAAGAGTCTTGCAAAGATCCGAGAGTCCTTTCAAATTGGAAAAGTTATCATCTATCCGTACACAATTAATATAGGATTCTAGTTGGAAAGACAACTCTTCATCTTCAACATCCAAAAAATCATTTGGATACAATCTCGACAACCTCACAAGTGTTTTAGTGTCAAAAAATTCAAATGATGAACAAGGACTCAAACATGCAAGACAATTCAACAACTGCATGTTTTCAGGAGTAAACCTTTCATTCAACTCTTTCAATATCAAATCAATGATATGAAAGAAGCAATCATTTTTAAAATAATGCAAAGTGGTCACAAAAGGAGCCTTACATTTGGACTTATTATCTTTTACATATCACGATTTCATGTCAGACACATAAATCTCGAGATTACCACAAGATGATACAACCTTGTCATAAAATTCTTCTCATCCACATTCTCTCATTTTTTGGAACATATTCTTGTTGGCTTGGACAAGGTTCTTTGAAATGTCTTGGTCACTTTTTTGCAATGCTTCTGACAATTCATTTGTTACCGTCAAAATATCAATCATCAAATGCAACATGAACACAAAATCAAATTGTTGCATCATCAATAACAAGCCTTTTGATTCACCATTTGAAGTTCTATCACATTTCAGTTCTTCCGACACTTCAACAATGGGAGTAAACAATTTTTTTAATCTAACAAGAACTCTAAATTGGGAACCCCAACGTGTATCACCAGCTCTTGCAAGAGATAACTCCTGATTCAACCCCTTACCAGTTTCCACCAAATCATTTTCAATTAAATCCTCAAAATGAGCCACTTATTTTCTGCGAAGCAAAGCTTGACACTTATTAGATGACCGAACCAAATTAACAATCGAGTAACTTCAGTAAAAATTAAATAAACATCATCATGACATCTCACAGTTGAAATAAGAGCTAACTGAAGTTGGTGGCAAAGCAATGGACATAATACTTTTGGAGATATTTTTACCTGAAGGGCTCGTCGTAGTGGCCTAACTGGCCCTTTTGCTGTATGTGCACCAAGTCAAAGGTGTTTTCTTCTTTTTCGTTTTTATTTGACTTTTTCTTTTTAATTTATAGATCTATTTATTTGAGACTTGAGAGTCTGCGTTGGTTTTAATGGACTCAGTCAATTATTTTTTAAATTTTGAATTGGGTTTTTTCGGTATGGACTTGTACATCCATCTTTCATGGTCCAATAGTAATTTTTTTTTAAAACAAAAAGATGATAAATGAGGAAAATAATGTCTTTGCTGAAAATCGAACCAGACTTCATCGGAATAAAAATTCAGATTTCTATCATCTCAACTACACATTTATTATGTTGTGGAGGCTTTACATGAATACTTGAAGTCCCATGAGTCCGCCCCGGCATAAGAAAGCAAACTATAATTGGGAATATACTTTAGATTCGAACTAAATTTTGGACTAAAGCAAGATAGGTATATAAAAGAACACCAAAAGGTTAAAAAAAGGCATGAAAAGCAATTAGAAATAAAAAAGAAGAGACCACGATATGACAACAAAATAAAAAATAAAATAAAATGATAAACAATAAAAATAAAGTAATAAACTAGTAAGAAAAGAGGGGCTTAATCATAGAGATATGACCGTTATATATAATGTACTATTTTTTATTTTTATATTGAGAAATCAAATGGAAAAATCCAATAAGTTCGTTGAGTTTTGGTGTAAATTCCATAAGGAGTTGGTGGTCTAATTCCAATAAAGAAGTTGAAATTTGCACTAAAAAATAAATAAAAAAATTGAGCCATAAATTAATAAGTTCATTTAAAATACTAATAGTCCAGTGTTTTAATCATCAATCAGCTTAATTTGGGGAAGAAAGAGACAAGTAAAAAAGGGACAACCCTAATGCACTCTCTTTCTTCATAATTAGTTAGCCTTATTAAAAGGGATGTCGAATAATCCATCATCACTAATTTCAAGTTTTTTTTTTTTTTTGCACATCTACTCATTTCGTAATAACTTTAGATAAAAAATGACTGAATTCAACCATATAAGCTATAAGTTTCATAAAAAAAAACCATTGAACTTCGGTGGTATGTGCATGATGTTCAACCATATGACACTCTAGAAGTTATTCCGAAATGGTTATACTTACAATTTTTACGCACCGTGATTATGACTTAAATAGTGATCTCTGAATTCGATATATGTGCACTTCGTCCGGTTAAATTGACCTACAACAAAACGTGTGAGACTTTGTAGCAAGTCTCGTAGGTTAATCTATGAAAATAGAATAATAATCTCCTATAATCGATTAAATTGAAATGATGTTATCACGATTTTCTACGCTGGTTGTGTATATACCTTGAATCTTAATTAAATCTTAAAATATGAGTTAATTTAAAATTAAGATATGAACAAGAAGCACTCAAACGCCCACTCAAATACTTGTTGAAAATGTGATGCTTATTATGCCACCCTATTGTCTTGCTTGTGGGTAAGTATGCTTAATTCAGACCTAATCAAGAAACTAATATAATTAAATAAACAAGAAGCTTTAATGATTCTACGCATTGTTATTATCTAGGGATTGATCTTTTAATAATTTCATGTCATATTTTACTAGGGTCCACTTAATTTGGAAAACCTATGTTATGTAATTTTCATCTAACTGTGTCTTTTTATGTTTTACAAGATAAAATCATATTTTTTCAAAAGAATCAAATTCTAGTTCATTAAGAAATTTGAATATCAATCAATCAACGGATAGGTGACTTCCAAAATTCTATTTAAATAACCTATTTAGAGAGATAAAAAAACAAGAATAAGAGAAAATGTATAGGATTAGAACCGATGATTGCCGTCGAATAAAAGCTATATTCAAACCACTCAATAAAAGTGATATTCAAACCCAACCTTACTGATTGGAGATCCCAGAAATTAGATTCAATGAGAAACTAAGCCGTAAAAGTTTAGTTGAGCGCTTCGGTGGAAACAAGAACACTTCAGATGATAATTTCTGTAAAGAAACATGAATCTAAGGCCGTTTCCGTGATAGACGTTAAGTGCTATCTGCAGTGTGGGTAGATGTTAAGTTTCCAAAACCTGTAATGATCCCAACGATTGAGGTTAGGTTTGGGCAAACTTTTAATGGTTCCTAACACTCGTGAAGTGGGGTATAACAGGATACCTTGTAAGAGATCACTTATTTAAGTGCGAGGACAGACCGCCTCAAATGAACGCACTTAAGAATCCAAGAAGTGTCCACAACCACAATGGAAAAAACATTAAAGAAGAACAGAGTAATGAAAGTTGTTGTGTTGGTACCGTTGACTTGACTTACACTAAACACTGACGGTTCAAGACATCACGTTCACCGCACCGTAAGTAAGTCCGATGATATTCAACTATGGAAGGTTCAAAGCCAAGACTACCTATCCAGATGCAACATCGGTCCGACGAAACATTGCTAGAAAGGCACCTTATGAGTGCGCCAAAATCTCTTTCAAGAGGGGATTGTTGTAAATTTATTAACGTGGAATGAAGTTTATCCCATTATTTATGACTCGAACAATTTGGGGCCCCGCACGTCGGAAACATCATTTACACACACGTGCACACATAGTGCCAAGTATCGTAAATTTCATTAATGAAAGAGATATTGATACGTAAGTAAAGTGTTTGAGACATAGAGTGATGGACGGTTATTGACCAAATGAGAAGTATTTCATGTTGGTAAACGAAGGAAGGAGTGTGCGAAGTGTAAGATGAAACGAGTCAGAAATCGTCGAGGAGCCGCGACGCTAATTGGGAGTTCAGCTACTGGAGCTCAGGCGCCGCGACGCTTCCCAGGCAGTGAAGGCGACGGAAAATGGAGAATTTCTGACTCTTGGACTGGTTTTGGAGCATTGAATCCCTATCACTTGGCACATAAATTCAGCCATTATTTGGCTGATTGTAATCTCTCAATTAAGGGTCATTACATGTCTATTGAAGGTCATTAGTTGGCTAGTTGAGAGATCATCTTCTTTACACTATAATTGAGGCCTTTGGCTCCATTGGAAAAACACACCACATTCAGATTTTCTGAACTTCTTCTTCTCTAGGCATTTTTTCAAACACTCAAAATGTTCTTCTTTTAGTAAACATTTGAGTTTTCTTTAATTTGCTCACTTATTAGTTGTTGTTTTATCTTGAGAGACAGTTGTCCATCACCGTAAAAATATTTATACGAGACAATATTATCTTAAGGACAGAGTGCTAACACTCGACTCAACAAATTTTCTTGTAGTAGTTTACATTTATTTTTATTTCCAGTTTAAAGATCTTTTTAATAATTACTTACTTTTCTTTTCTAGCAATTGTTGTACTACGGGATGAGTACTTACCGCTGGATCATAACTTTTTAAGGTGATATATCATATATATCCATCAATGAGCAGTTAGCTAGGCAATTTACTCTCTGGGCGTTCATGTTTTTGTTGAAAAGCTTATGAATTTGTATATTTTATGCAACATTGAAATTCGGGTAGCTAAATTCACAAGTTTTGTCACGAAATTACTAAACTAATAAGTTACTTTAATACTCTAAGATTGCAAAAATTTCCACTTGAAATGTTGCGGTTGTTACTTTTCGCTATCAAACATTGATGTTACCAAACCAAACTAACGACTTCTATTGCATAAGTTTATAATTTCATTCTCTTAAATTTTTACGGTTTTCATGCCTCATAAGTTTGTAATTTCACTCTTAAATTTTCACAATTTTCATGCCTCAATCATTAGAAGAAATTATGTCCAAAGACTCCAAGAAACAAGGGTACATCTGAAAGTATATTTATGTTCTAGAGACAATTTGTATAGGACAAAATGTACTTTATATCGTATTTATATTAATAATAATTAATATTATGACATTTACATTTGTTGAATTATTAGTTGATTGTTTATAATATTCTATAAATGTATCCCTAGAGTTTACGTGTTTATTAATGATGTGAGAATTAATGTTATAACGTAACTCTTAAATTATCTCGACTAATGATCATCGAGATTGAGATATCGATGATATGCGATACGTCGACATGTGGTCTGCATCATATCCTTAGGGGATGTAGTATGTTTCACTTGCTACGAGTTATGACAACTCGTGATTGACACATGTATACTTGTTGAAGTATTGGTATACCCTGCTGATGCACTATTTGTTATATGTCTATAATGTCATTGGCATATGGGAGATAGAAGTCCTTAGACTTGAGGTCAATATCACCTTATTTACGGAGTAATGTACATTGATCTTGTCCTAAGCTCAAATGTCTTATAGGTTGGGACGCGACTTGTTTTGGGTGCATTACGAAGTAAATTAAAGGTGGTATGTGAGCCAAGATTAGGATTCAGTCCTTGAATGTATATTCAAGTGAACACTCAGGTACTCATATGGTATTAGGTTGACTAAGTCATTGGCCAATGCAATGGACATGATGTGGTCATGTTGTCAACTAACATAGATGAGTTATAATGATCAAACCATTTGGATAGACACTTGACAGATCCTAAGCTTGATTGAGTGTCTGAAAGGATTTTATCTTCTCACATATAGGTTCAGTTCACATGTTTCGTGTAGCTAAACTTTACATATTGAGTTCGTCTTCCGGCGCAGTCTAGGAGTTCCGTGTAGATCCTAATATTTTTAGTGTCAATATGTAAAGGCCTGAAGGGTAACACTATGTCAATTGTTCCGTCGATTCAAGGGTGTAATCAGAGAGTGTATAAATGTTCGGTTGATAATCGAGACATTAGAATAAAATAGAAACGAAGCAAAATGAAGCAGGGCCACGACACGAATGAGTCGTACACACGCACAGCTTGCGCCATTTACTCGGCCTTGCGGTGCGGTGGTGCGAAATGACCCACTCTGTTTCGGTTTCTAGGTCTGACCCACGAGGAAAACCCAACCTGATATATTCTGCTATATATACAGGGTTTAGCCTTATATTTTATATACCATCTTTTCATAAGATTAAACTCTACTGAAACTCTGCTGGAATTTCTAGCTTTCCAAAAGAGAAATTACATCATAGTCTTTGACTTGCAAATCGAGGGACTATTGTGTGCGCACCCTCGGACTACACAAAACCTCTTGTTTTAGATTGCTATCTACAATGTAAGTATTCATTCGAAGTATTACATTGTTGCTTTGTTATTTTACATTGTATAATCATCCTACAGTTTGACCGTCGTCGGGTTTGAAACATAATTTTTTAAATTTCGCTGCGTGTACGAACCCGACAAAACCCTACAACATCTTGTTGGAAATTTACTAAACGTGAAATAAAATTAATCCTATTAATTATGACTCGAACAATTGGGGCCCCGCACGTCGGAAATATGGTTTCCACACACGTGCACATAAAGTGCCAAGGATCGTAATTTTCTTAAATGGAAGAGATATTGACACGTATACTAATTATTTGAGACGTAAGAAAAAAGACGATTATTGGCCAAATGACAATGGTTTCACGTTGGTATATGAAAGGAAGAAAAGTATAATGTGTAAAAGATGAAACGAATCAGAAACCGCCGCAGAGCCGAGAAGGTCCGCGGCGCGACCAAGTCAGGGGCGCGGTGCTTGAAGCGCCACGACGCCTCCTCCCGAGAGCCCCGACTCTAAATGTCATTTCAATTCCAGTAGCTCACTGGAATTGAAGGGCCGCGACTATAAATGACATTTCAGTTCCAGTGGTTTACTGGACGAGAAGCGCCGCGTCGCTTTGACTTTTTTTCCAGTCCGTTGGAGGCGAATTGAAACTGATTCTTAGGCTGACTTTGGAGAAATAACTCTCAATTATTAGGCAATTGATTTCAGTCATTACTAGGCTGAATTAACCTCAATATCAATGGTCATTACTTGACATTGATGGTCATTCATTTGGTTAATTGAGAAGACATAATCATCTACCTATAAATTGATGCCTTTGACACAATTGTAAAACACACATTGACACATTTTCAGAATACATTATTCCTCTCTTGCAATCTCAAACCACTCAAAAAACTTTCTTCCTAAGCGAACACTTGAGTTTTCTTTGCTCATTTGTTTGATTGTTGTTTTACCTTGGAAGATAAGTTGTCATTACACCGTCGAAAAGAATATACAGGGCAATATTATCTTAAGGATATATTGTTCATCCAATCAACTCAGCAAGCCAATTTACTTGTTCATTTCCAGATTCTAACGTATTGTTGTTGTTACATTTCCCTTTTCCTTGTTACTACAAGTTCACATCCCACAAACTTAATATAATATTCGCTGCTTTATGTTGAAGATCAATTCAACGCTATGAACAATGTCACTGCTCAAGGCAATACTAATGCCTTCACTTCCGCTACACAGAGCGATGACGTTTCCTGCACCCCAACTAATCCAGGCATTCTCAATGCTTTCCAAACTGCTGGCTTTGGGACAACAAGTGTCAACACTGTTTTTGGCAAAACCAATGCCCTTACTGCTGCTCCGGGCACTTATAGTTCCAATGCTACTGCCCAAGGCGTCCAGAACGCCTATGCTAATGTTAGAGGTGTTCCCAACGCCTTTGCAACTGCTCAAGGGGGCATCACTGCCCCTACACCCGCTGGTTTTCACCATGAGCGTCCTGAAAAGTTCATGGGTGCTCACTTTAAGCGATGACAACAAAAGATGCTATTTTTCCTGACGGTCATGGAAATATCACGTTTCCTAATCGAAGACCCTCCACTAGTTGGGGAAGACGTGGACCCTCAGCCAAATGATTTGGCGGGAGGGGGCCAAGATAACCATGTCACTGACGACATGAGGATGGTTCGCGAAGCATGGAAACACAGTGATATCATGTGTAGGAACTATATTCTAAAAAGTTTGTCTGATTCCCTCTACACGGTATATTGTACCGTTGAAACTGCCAAGCAGTTGTGGGAGAAACTACAAAAGAAATATAACACCCAAGATGCGGGTAGTAAGAAGTTCATCATTGAGAAATTTCTGAAGTTTCATATGGTGGACAACAAGAGTGTGTCATCCCAAGTCCAGGAATTTCAGATGATTCTTCATCACCTAGAATTGAAAGGATTGAATCCCAACGAGCAATTCTTGGTTGGAGAATTGATCGAGAAGCTTCCTCCCTCGTGGACCAAGTTCATGAATTACTTGAAACTCAAAACAAAGGAGATGACCTTAGACGAACTTATTGTCAAACTCCAGATCTAGTAGGACAATAAGAAGGCCATGCCAAAGGGGAAACAACCCGCTGAGGCTAATGTGAACCTAACGGAAGTCAAAGTGAACCCAAGTAAGAAGCTAAAGTTCCAGAAGGTTGGTAAGTCTCAAACAACTGAAAAGTTTAAGGGTACTTATCATCACTGTGGTAAAGTTGGTCACATGGTCAAAGACTGCCACAATCTCAAACATGATAATAGAGAGAAGGCCAAAGACCAAGGCTAACATCGTCGAAGACACGCTCGTAAACGATATGAGAGAGGATTTCTCAGCGGTGGTGCTTGAAGATAACCTAGTTGAGAATCCGATGCAGTGGTGGTTGTTCACGGGTGCTACCCGTCACATTTATTCCAATAGAAACGCCTTCTCCAATTATACACCAGTCACATATAAAAAGTTATTCATGGGCAACAATTCTTCTTCCGAGGTGCTGGGGGTAGGAAAGGTAGTCCTCAAGATGACGTCCGGAAAGGAGCTGACTCTAAAGGAAATGATGCATGTCCCAGAAATGCGAAGAAATTTAATTTCTGGACCTATGTTGGTCAATGCTGGTTTTAGGCTAGTGTTAGAGGCTAACAAGTTTGTAATCACGAAAAATGGAACTTTTGTAGGCAGGGGATTCGTCTGTGAAGGCCTCTTTAAAGTTAATGTTGCATCTGTAATGGCTTCTACTTCCACTATCAATAAAATTGAGTCTTCTACTTATTTGATTGAGTCTTCTAATTTATGGCATCATAGATTAAGACATATTAACTATCAATTTATCCAAAGATTGGTAAAGTTGAAATTATTGTCATCTATCAACATAAGTCTGAGGTGTGCGTAGAGGCAAAACTTTTCAAGAGTCCCTTTAGATCCGTCGAAAGGGAAACCGCTCCTCTAGAACTCATACACACTGATATATGTGATTTGAAGTTCGCTCAAACTAGAGGGGGGAACAAATACTTTGTGACTTTCATAGATGATGTCACAAGGTATTGTTACCTTTACTTACTAAAAAGTAAAGATGAAGCATTTGAAGCGTTCAAACGTTACAAAGCTGAAGTTGAGAACCAACTAAGCGGACGGATTAAAATAATCCGTAGCGATAGAGGGGGAGAATATGTAGCGCCTTTTGAAGAATTTTGTACCCAATAGTGTATAGTTCGACAAACAACGACTCCTTACTCACCTCAATCAAACGGTGTGTCTGAACGCAAGAACCGAACACTAAAGGAAATGATGAATGTCTTACTCATCAATTCCGGCCTTTTCCAACACATGTGGGGAGAAACTGTCCTTACCGCAAATAAGATTCTTAATAGAGTCACACACAAAGGTAAAGACAAGAATCAATATGAACTATGGAAAGAAAAGAGACCTACCTACAAATATTTGAAGTAGGGTTGTCTGGCCAAGGTAAAAGTACCTATGCCAAAGCAGGTCAAGATTGGACCTAAGAGGCTAAGACTGTGGATTGCATATTCATCGGATATGCCAATAACAATAGTGCTTATCGCTTCCTAGTGCATAAGTCGGATGTACCAGACATTTATGAAGGTACGATCATGGAATCAAGGAACGCGTGGTTCTTTGAAGACACGTTCCCATATAAGGAAAACAACATAACCTCTCGCAGACGAAGTTATGAACAAACCTCTAAGGATCTACGAGTTGCTGACTACCTAAATCCAAACGGTTCAGATCTAGTGAATTCTGAAGTGGTTGATTATCCGGAATCCAGTATTTCAGATTCTCAGGACTTGGAAGATTCAGAGATGGAATCAAGGCGAAACAAAAGGGCCCGGAAGGACAAGTCCTACGGTCCAGACTTTGAAGCTTATTTGGTTCAAGACGAACCTCAGACAATCGCCGAAGCATTGTCAACTCCAGAAGCACCGCTCTGGAAGGAAGCTTTAGAAAGTGAGATAGAACCATCCTGTATAACCATACCTGGGAGTTGGCTGAACTTCCCTAGGGACACAAACCTCTGGATTGTAAGTGGATCCTTAAACGGAAGTTTAAGGCAGATGAATCTATTGATAAGTACAAGACTATGTTAGTAGTCAAGGGCTATCGCCAAAAAGAGGGCCTTGATTACTTCGACACCTACGCTTCGGTGTCCAGAATGACATCCATACGTATGTTCATAGCCATCGTCGCCTTGTGGGATCTCAAAATACATCAAATAGATGTCAAGACTGCCTTCCTAAATGGTGATTTGGAAGAAGAAATTTTATAGACCAACCCGAGGGGTATGTGGTTCCAGTGCAAGATACAAAAGTGTGTTGGCTTGTCAAATCATTGTATGGGCTGAAACAGGCCCCTAAACAATGACACGAGAGATTTGATAGTACCCTACTATCAAAATGGGTCGCCATTAATAAGTGTGACAAATGTGTTTACATGAAAGGAAATGTCGATTCGTTCGTCATGATATGTGTCACGACCCGACCTCGGGCCCGCGACTGGTGCCTTACCCCGGGCACCCTAGTGATAAAACGTCAGAGCAAATCAGCGGAAAATAAAACTCATGAAAAATAAACAATGATACTAAAAATAGGCTGACCAAAAAGTCACCTGACTGCATATATAAATAAATAAACCTTGAACAGTTATCCTTTACAAACCCTGCCCACAACAGTACTACAGACCTCTAAGATTGTAATAACAACTATGATGGGACAGGGCTCCGCCATACCCCTGAATGTACAAGTACCTAAAATGACAGAGGACTATACCAAAAGATAAGCCTCCGGAGAAACAGAGCTTCCCAATATGCAGAACCGTGATCCTATGAGCGAGGATCGAGAAGCGGTACCGCTACTGCCTGATTTAACGCAGCCCGAAGGCGAGGTCAAGACAGTACCAAGTATGTGAATCAAAATATCAGAATGAAATCATAATACTATATAAAGCAGAGACATGTATGATAACCAAACTACGACACAATATATAAGCGATGTCAAGTCGTGACTCACGCCCTCAAAGTCGTCACTCAAAATATAACCATAGGTCTCACGCTCGCAATATCAATCATGCCCGTGGAATTCCTTCCTCACTGCCGGCAGTCTATGATATAACAACACCAAGGAGTACAAAGAACACGAGTCCCACTGTGTCATAAGAACCGTGACGGCAAGTACGGCGCATAGCTACCAGATCCACTGCATCATCAATCGATCGGGCAAGTACGAAGCCGCACTACCGAACCTACCGTATCAACAATACTATATAATCAGATCACGGTCGACCGGCAAGTCGATAGCTCTACCGATCCACTCGCATCACGTCGACCGGCAAGACGTAAGCTAACTACCGATCCACTGCATCACGCTTCGCCTAAAATCGAAAAGCTGCGTCACGGTCGATCGGGCAAGTACGATAGCCTCTACCAGATCCATCATGCATCACGTCGCTGAACGGGGCAAATACGTAAGCTAACTATCAGATCCACCCTGCATCACGAGACTTCGTCCTAACACTGACCGGGGCAAGTACGAAAGCCAACTACCAGAACCACCCTGCATCAGCAACGACCAAGGCAAGTATGGGGGCTAGCTACCAGATCCACCCTGCATCACTAAACCTCATGGAGAGCTAGTCCATGGAATACCACTATCAACAGGGAAACGACCCCTCATCATGGCCGCATACCCGTGGACCATCCATCGAGTCAGTATGCCCATGGACTATCATAGTGGAAGCTTACCCGTGGGCCGCCCATCGAGTCAGTATGTCCAAAATGATCACAAATAACTTGACCGACCCTCCATCGAGAGACGCGGTAACATAAGAATACAACACTTGCACAACAAGACTATCACAAGCAAACATAGGCAATTTACCCACACTCAAGGTACTTTCATTTATGTCAACAATTCGGGTTTTAACCCCAAAGTACTACGTATTTTAACTCCTTAAAAAGATCCATTCTTTCACAAAAGTCACACGATACTAATGCCCGTAATATCAAAATGGAGTAACTATCATTTTAAGTAAACCAAAACAATGTTCATACCTTCCTTTTAAATAAACCAAGACAAAACCATGCCTTCATTTAAAACCAACTCAAGACAATATCATGCCTTCCTTTTAAACAAAAACACTTCTCCTTTTTAAAGTCAAGTAACAATATACTTTTCAAAATAGTTTAAGCCTCATAACTTCTTAAAAATATCAAGTTACTGTTTTAAATCCAATGATAAAACCATTCTTTCGTTTTCATAAAGTCGTTATAACTAACTTCCCATAAAGCCATTATAACACTTTACATTTTAAACCAACCAAGGACAACTACTAATATTCCAGAAATCAAGATAACTTTATTCTTTTAAAGACCAAGTACCAATTACTCACGAATGAGGTTTCACAACTTTTTAACACAATTCAAGTTCTTAACATTTCATATCAAGTCACTTAACATTTAGAATCAAGTCAAGGACACAAAAAGGAAATTCAACTCCTTTAACACACGTGCGTCTACCGCACTATATATTTCACAAATAATCATGCTCAAGAGAATAGGAAGAATCACATACCTCTTCGGTTCAATCCACTTGCTAAGTCCAATATGCCGTACGTAGTATGTCAACCTATAATGAACATAATACGTCTATCAACTTCTTGCTTAGAATATTCTAATGTAAAGTCTCTTATTCTACGGAAAATTGGACAGCACTTCCTTCGATTTTACATACGTTTCCACATTTTGCAAGGCCCGAATTCAATAACTAAACGCCACATTTGAGGCCCAACAACTCAACAATACAAAGGGGATTACACGCCTAGCTTGGACGTGTAAAATTCTGCCCCACAATTCATATTAATAGTCCATTATTATTAAGGCCAATTCTCGGCTACAATAATGACAACATATATTCCTTTTTCCATTCCTTATAACCCAAGCCGTTATTCCAAAATTACTACATAATTTATGTTGACAATTTGAACGACTAAAATCACTTCAATAAACCCCATATAACACGTGAAGACGACGACCATAAATATCTACGACTAGAACTCGAAAACTGCCCTTTTTATACTTACATTTACAACATGGAAACCTTCGATTCTTATATCCATTTTTCTCATCACAAAACCCTTCTCCAATTTCTACAATACGTGACACAATTTACCTTTAAAGGAGAATAAATTCTTACCTTGGAATTTGCCCAAAATAGTCCACAATCACCCACTTTCGCCCTTTTTCCGCAATTCCTCTTCACCTTAAAATCACCCACACGAACCTTCTACGAGTCTATCAACACTTTATCTTCTTGCCGCCTCACCAAAATATTCACTAGGCTTAGGGTTCTTAAGATTTTTAGGGAGAAGAGAAGAGGGGTTCCCATAAGGTGGATCTTTGCAAATGACCAAGTCTTGCAAGGCTTGGTCAATAAATAAGGTCTTTCTTGGTCCATAAGATGGGAGAGACACTTGTCAACCTCCCATGGGCTTTTAACAAACAATCTTCTGATTTTCCCCTGCTTTTTGCGAAAATTCCTGCCTCGGCGCCGCGGCGCTGAAAATTCTGAACACATCAGTACATCCGGCGCCGCGGCCCTGCATCCGACGCCGCGGCGCTGTGGCACCTGACTGAAAACACTTTCCTGTTCGTCTGCCCACTGAACTTGTAACCTCCATAACTGCTTACTCCGATGTCCTATCGACGAGCAGTTTGTTGCGTTGGAAACTAGACTCAACGAACCTCATACTGGGCTATTGAAACACCTAAAAACTCCTAATGAACTAGGAGATATACATCTTCAAAGTTGACTATAAAACTGTCCAAAAATATTCTGTCAACTTATCTTTCCAATTTCAATTCTTATTTCCTTTCGTACGTTCCAATACATGACCTGGAATTTTGGGGTGTAACAATATGTCTTTATGTAGATGACTTGTTGATCACTGGTAGCAGTCCTAGGAAAATCCTAGAGACTAAGAACATGTTAAAATAATGTTCTGACATGAAAGATATGAGTGTCGCAGATGTCATCTTAGGGATCAAGATCTCTAAGACATCTAATTGACTAGTCTTGTCTCAATCTCACGACATTGAAGATATGCTGAAGAAATTTGAGATGTTCGATAGTTCACCGGTAACGACACCATTGAATAGAAGTAAAAAGATTGATAAGCATCTTGGTGTACCCGTACGCCATGAGCGATACACAAATGTGATTGGGATTTTGATGTATGTCACAAACTGCACTTGACCAGATATCGCTTATGCAGTCAATAAATTGGCTAGGTTTACCCGAAATCCAAGTGTGGATCACTGGAAAGCGTTGAATATGGTTCTACGGTTCCTGAAGTTCAAAATAAAATTCGGGTTACACTATTCGAGATATCCAGTTGTACTAGAGGGGTACAATGATGCAAACTGGATATCTGATAGCGAAGACATCAAGTCCACCAGTGGATACATTTTTACAATCGGTGGTGGAGCTGTGTCTTAAAAATCCTCTCGACAAACACTTATTTCCCGATCCACGATGGAGTCAGAATTTATCGCTTTAGACAAAGCGGGAGAAGAAACTGAGTGGCTTCATGGTTTTCTTGAGGATGTCCCATGTTGGGATAAATTTGTGTCTTCTATAATGATCCACTACGATAGTCAGTCGGCTCTAAGAAAGGCACGAAGTTCTATGTACAACGGCAAGTCTCGTCATATTCGACGGATACATGAGTCTGTTAGGCAGCTGATCACCTCGGGTGTTATTTCCATTGATTACATAAAATCTAAGAAAAATATAGCAGATCCCTTGACGAATGGAATGACCAGAGATCAGATGTACTGTCCGTCTAGGGGAATGGGCTTAAAATCCAATCAATAAGAACCAATATAGTGGACACCCAACCTTACAGACTGAGATCCCAGGAATAAGGTTCAATGAGAAAACCAAATTGTAAAGGTTCAGTTGAGCGCTTCGGTGAAAACAAGAGCACTTCAGATATGATTTCTTCTTAAGAAATATAATCCAAGGCCGTTCATGTGATATACATAAAGTGCTACCTATAAGAGGGGTAAAGTATAAGTTTTCAAACCTTTAATGATTCTCAATACTTGAGGTTAGGTTGAGGAGATTTTTAATGGTTCCTAACGCGTGTGTAGCGGGGTATTGCAGGATACCTTGTAGGAGAGCACCTATTTAAGTGCGAGAACAGGTCACCTCAAATGAACGCACTTAAGAATCCAAGTGTGTCCACGGGCCACGACGGACAAAAACATAAAGAAAGATTGAGTAGGAAAGGTTTTTGTGTTGGTACCATTGTCTTGACATATACTAAACACTGACGGTTCAAGACATCACGTTCACCGCGCAGTAAATATGTCCGATGGTATTCTACTATGGAAGGTTCAAAGCTCCGGCTACCTCTCCAGATGCATCATCGATCCGCCGAATGATTGCTAGAAAGGCACCATGTGCGTGCGCCAAAATCTCTTCCAAGAAGGGATTGTTGGAAATGTACTAAACGTGAAATAAAGTTAATCCTATTAATTATGACTCGAACAATTGGGGCCCCTACGTCGGAAACATGGTTTTCACACACGTGCACATAAAGTGTCAATGATCGTAATTTCCTTAAATAGAAGAGATATTGACACGTATACGAATTGTTTGAGACGTAAGAAAATAAACAATTATTGGCCAAATAACAATAGTTTCACGTTGGTAAATGAAAGGAAGAAAAGTATAATGTGTAAAAGATGAAATGAATCAGAAACCGCCGCGGGGCTAAGAAGGGCCGCGACGCGACCAAGTCAGGGTCGCGGTGCTTGAAGCGTCGTGACGCCTCCGCCCGAGAGCCCCGACTCTAAATATCGTTTCAATTCTAGTAGCTCACTGGAATTGAAGGGCCGCGACTCTAAATGACGTTTCAGTTCCATTGGTTTACTAGACGAGAAGCGCCGCGGCGCTTTGACTATTTTTTCAGTCCGTTGGAGGCGAATTGAAACTGATTCTTGGGCTGACTTTGGAGCAATAACTCTCCATTATTTGGCTATTGATTTCAGCAATTACTAGGCTGAATTAACCTCAATATCAATGGTCATTACTTGACATTGTTGGCCATTCATTTGGTTAATTGAGAAGACATAATCATCTACCTATAAATTGATGCCTTTGGCACAATTACAAAACACACATTGACACATTTTCAGAATACATTCTTCCTCTCTTGCAATCTCAAATCACTCAAAGATCTTTCTTCCTAAGTGAACACTTGAGTTTCCTTTGCTCATTTGTTTGATTGTTGTTTTATCTTAGGAGATAAGTTGTCATTTCACCGTCGAAAGGAATATACGGGGATATTAAGGATAGATTGTTCATCCAATCGACTCAGCAACCAATTTACTTGTTCATTTTCAGATTATAACATATTGTTGTTGTTATATTTCTCATTTTCTTGTTACTACACGTTCACATCCCACACATCTAGTATATGGTATGGAGGAAGGAAAATGTCGTTAATTTTCTCACGTTTGGTTAATTAAAATGTCTTGAGAAACATTTATCTAGGAAAATAGATTTCTTAAAAATAGAAAAAATAACTTTTCCATCAATATTTCTATTTGTTGATTATTCTCATCTTTCCAACCCCAAAACCCAACCCTCACCCTACACCTCACCCTCACACCCACCCCCTCTTCTATCGCCTCACCACACCCTCATCTCATAATATTTGCTTAGACTATTTATAAATGCTTTTATAATACTTTTTACTTATCAAATATCGAAAAATAAGTAAAAAATCATTTAATATGCAAGGAAAATATTACCGTGCCAAATACGTAAACTTTCTACAATTTTCAAACTAACAACCACTTAAAAGTTAAAAGTGGATAAGGATTCTAGGTAGATTATTTTGGTTAATTTGTTAGCTTTACCGACTAGTCAGTACCAAAAACATTTGGCTTTTCTTTTT
Organism: Przewalskia tangutica; assembly: GCA_029844215.1. Lineage (NCBI taxonomy): Eukaryota > Viridiplantae > Streptophyta > Magnoliopsida > Solanales > Solanaceae > Przewalskia > Przewalskia tangutica. The sequence goes on from CM056737.1 coordinate 79,063,282, forward strand.
TGGTTGGCGTAATGTTTGCAAAATACAAGTTTTTGTGGGTGTCTAAGTATAGTGTTGGTTTTAGGGTGGTAGATTGCCCCAAGTAGGTAGGTTCGAGTCTTGACAGCCGCAGTGTGGGAGTTTCATTCCTCCTTTGTAGGGGATGATTTCTTGTGGGCACCAGACACTGTGTCTCTCACCTAGTGGGTCACTGAGTCACCATGATTTACCTCCTTCAGGGGTGAGGTCCCTGTGGACGAGGAATTTCGCCTTTGTTTGCCCCCAAGTATAGTGTAGACACTATTTTTTTTATATAAAAAAGTTAGTAATAGGTTTCACGGCCTTCAAAATTGATAACAAAATATTTGGTTGTGCAATTGAGGTACATACTTGCAAATGGGGCAACTGCTTCTAAATATATACTTAAATTAACTTTTTTGTCTCTATGACCAATTAGTCAAATCTTAATCTATTGTTGGCATTTCGGGAGCAACCCTTGATTTATGTTATTTTAATCCATCATAATATTTTTTTTATCTTGTCATTTACTTTGTTCCCCATTAGCACAAATCCTATCAAATTTATGCAAGAAATATAAATAGACATGCCCTAATAGACTTCTATATAGGGGCTATAAGATAATCCAAATTATATGATATGCATTGTCTATAGGTGGTAGTAAATCTTGTATAGGAGTGTCTTTTACCAAGACTTTTGGTATAGAATAAGTTGTTTAATTTTATGATATTTTAATTATCGATTTTATAGTGGTATCTTTGGTAACAAGAAATAGCTTAGGGGAGCATGATGTGAATTGATGCTAGGAACACTTGAAAGTGGCAAATCTTTTAACATTTGATTCCCTATGATGGTGGCTTAAATAAAAAATAGAAAATAAAGAAAAAAAATTCCCTATTTGATTGTTAGGCAACATCAAATGGTCCCAAAATAAAAGATATTAAAGATAAACATAAAGGAAAAGGTAAAAGGGCAAAAGTGAGCTTAAAAGTTTTTAATGTGCCTATAACAGAGGGGTTTTTTCTTTTAATTATTCGATAGACAAAAAATATTGGTCCCATCAATATGAATATATGGTGAATAGGGTGGCAAAGAATATTAGGAACAATATATATAGTCTTCCATCTTAAATTATTTATCATTTTTATGATTTACACGTCTCTTAAAAAATATTAATTAGAAGAGATATTTGTCATACTTTATTCTTATTTATGTCTAAGTTATAATATCTCTCCACTAAATATTTACTCTATTTATGTGTCATCTTCATTAATGACAAAGGGTAAAATGAAGAAAAATAACTAATTATACTTTAAATTTCTAAAACGATAAATAATTTGAGATAACTATTTTTAATAAACACGACAAATAATTTAAGACGGAGGGAATATAATATAACTACAATGTGACAGTTCAATCGAAACAAAAGGTTGCTTGCTATAGATATTTTTTCAGTTTTTTATTTTGTCAGAGATGTAAAATCAACTACTGCCTATAATTATTTTACTTCTCTAATCTGTTTATTTTTATTTTTTATAGAAGCACTATCTTTAGCTCAAGCTCAAAAGGGGAAATAACAGATATAACAAGTTGACAACTATAGTCCAGTTCAACTATTACAGTATCCATGCACATCAACATTGTTAGTTAATAATAAAATACCGATTATTATAACATGAATTAGTTCTGATAATTAGTTAGTGGATTCTAGGCTTGATTCTTGAGTTGTTAAAGTGGGAATCCCATAAGAAGTATCAGAAAAAGGTCTTACCCAAAATTTTAATATATATACTCCATCGACCTAATTTATGTAGCACACTTTCTATTTTAATTTTTATTAAAGAAAATATCAAATTTCTATACTTTAAAAATAATTTAAATTTAAAATTTATATTTTTACGCTTATTCACGTGATATATAACCACAAGGGACAAATCTAGTAGGATAATGTGAGTTCGTTTAAATTCACAACTCTTATCCTAACTAGACCTGAATTTACATGGGTAAAATTCATTGAAATTGCTGAATACTGAACTATGAACCCAAACTCAAACACGGTGAAGGGTTCAGTGATCGAAACCCTAGTTTTGGACCCATAGAATTAAAATATCGGTTCCACCTTTGATAGAGTGCGTCGCACTGCACTTCGCAATTATCTGCGGGATCGGGAAGAGGACCATAAAGGCCTAATATATGCAACTTTACCTCACAAATGTCTAATGTCTACTCCCTCCGTTCCACAATAAGTGGTTGTTTAAGCCTTTCAATTTTTTTTTTCAAAATAAGTGGTTCTTTAGAATTTTTAGAATATTTTGGGCAGATTCATCCAAAATTTCCCTTGTTTAAATAATCAACATTAATTAACTATATTTTCTTTTTTGGGAAAAGATCATATTTGCCCTCAACGTTTAATAAAAGATTTGTATTTGCCCTCCGTTAACGTTTAGGGTCAAATATGCCCTCCGTTAGTCCAAACGTTTTAAATTTACCCATTTTTAACGGACGTGATTGCCCAGTCACCGTCGTCGCCATCAACGCCGCCGCCAGCAGTCGCCGAAAAAAATGGAGTTTGGGTTAAAGGTTGAATTGAACGTCGTGGTTTAGTGTATGTTGTAGAGAATGAAGAGACGAACACAGCGATGCCACCCACCGTCGTCGACGACACCTGGACTGGCCGAAAAACTCATAAAACCAATCGGGTTTTTTGATTTGGTCGACCGGGGTATAGGGGACGAATTGAAGGTGGTGGGTGCAAAATATCGGCGAGAGGATGGGGAGTGTAATGGTACCAGCCCCGACCGTCGATTGTATCCCAGTTGGCCGGAAAATCGACGGTCGGTGCTGGTACCATTACACTCCCCATCCGCTCGCCGATATTTTGCACCCACCAATCACCTTCAACTTGCCCCCTATACCCCGATCGACAAAATCAAAAATACCGATGGTTTTTTTTAGTTTTCCGACGTATTCAGGTAGAATTGACGGGAGTGGGTAACACCAATGTGACCACCATCATCACACCGTTATTTCTATACCATCCCCGTCCGTCGATTCGTCCCCGACAATCACGACGACCATTTCGATATAACCCGAAACCCTAACCACCGTCTTGGATTTTCCGGTGACATGAGCAACAATCTGTCACAATTCATTTGTGACTAGTTTAGGAGATATAGACAATTCCTTTTAAGTTTATATTAGTATAAGTTAGTCTTTTAGGTTATGTTATTGTTATTTCAGTTTAGTCCTTTAAGTTTGCAAGTGAACATTTGAAAAAATTATATAAGGTTGTTTACCCTTGTATTATCATTTATTCAGAAATAAAAATCTAATTTCCCTTTCTCTCTCTCTTCGTTCTCTCTTTCCCCTTCTCACGAACCTGTAGCAAACCCTAGGTTTGTTACAAAATGGTATCAGAAGCTAGTCCGACGACGGTAGCTGGCGTCTCAACGGAGATGCAGCACATCAGTGACGAGATAAGGATGCTCAAAACTCAGTTATCTGTGTTGGCAGAAGAAACTAGTAAAAAACTGGAAGCAATCGAAATGAATACATGCAAAAGATTGGAAGGCATAGAACTGAGACAACTGGAAGAGAATCGTGAAGCAAATCGAAAGTTTGAGCTCATTATGGCAAGTTTGAACATCCTTCAGACGGGAGGGTCAGCACCGGCAACTCCAGTGGCAAACCCAGCAACGACGCAGGCAAACATCACAATCGGGTCATTTCCAACCAACATTCCTTCAGCAGCTGAACTTGAACCTTCAGGTAGCAAAACTCCCATTTCGTACTCTAATCAGTATGCGTTGTCAAGTAAGAGTGTGGGTAGAGGCTTCACATTTCCCCCAGCTCCCCTATTGACAAGTCCCCCAATATTCAGAAACCCTATGTACTCCAACTCACCACCCACCATACCCGGAAGTATCGTACATACACCAGGAAACCCACTAACCCCAGAACCTTGAAACCTAAAATCAATTTACATGAGTTTGATGGAGATAACCCGAGAAGTTGGTTGAAAAGGTGTGAAAAGTTTTTTGAGCTGTACGAAATCCCTAAAAATGAGAAACTACACTATGCATCGATGCATATTGGGGACAGGGTAGATCTTTGGTTAGATGGGTATTCAACTCATCTCAAAGAGAGTGTTACTTGGAGCAAGTTATGTTATGAGGTTTGTAGGAGGTTTGAGAACTTGAAAAATCAAGACATTGTGGATGAATTCAATAAACTTATACAACAGGGTACCATAGAACAATACCAGAATAGATTTGATGAGCTAATCAGTCATATCACCATCCTAAATCCCTTATTGAATGAAGAACACTATGTTGCTAGCTTCATTAGTGGACTTAAACCAGAAATCAAGCCATTAGTTAAACTAGCCAACCCCTCCACTATTTTGGATGCTTATGAAATAGCCAAAATATATGAAGAGTCATTCAAGGCACTCTCACCTTTCGTACAAAGAAGAAATTCCTCTCAACTTAACCAAATATCCACTATCCATAACCCTACAAACAACCCTTACTCAAAGAACCAAAATACCTATAGCTATAAACCAGCCCAAAAATAAAATTCCCCTGAGCTTACATATCATCAACAAAAACCACAAACTAAACCTCCAAATAAATCATACAACCTCCCTCCCCATTTAGAAGCCTTGAGAGAACAATGGTTGTGTTATAAATGTAAGGAAAGGTATACTCCTGGCCATAAATGTAGAGTGATGGGATTACATGTTATGGAAGGGAAAGAAGTGGAAGGTGATGAAGACCTCAATGAGGAGTTTGTGGATGTGGCTGAAAATTTAGAAGATGAAACAGAAGAACAAGCAGAAATATCTCTGAATGCATTGCTGGGATTAAGTTCTTCACAAGGTCAAGTTTCTACTATCAAGATATTGGGGTATGTCAGTAAGATCCCTGTAACCATCCTCATAGATAGTGGATCAACACACTCATTCATTGATCCTTTCATTGTCAAATGTGTGAAGAAACCAGTCCACCCATTAACAAAACCAATGAGGGTAATAGTAGCCAATGATCAAGAGATGATGTGCCATTGGGAGAGTCCAACTTTTGAGTGGAAGATGCAAGAAGAACCATTCAAGTTCAGAATGAGGTTATTAAAAATTGGAGGCTGTGACATGATTTTGGGGATATATTGGATATACCAAGTGGCTCCAGTAATTCTGCACACCAGGCCCCCAAGTATCAATTTCTGGAGAAATAAGAGAATGGCCACCCTATGTGGCAAAGGTGATGACTTCAAGCTTCAAACCTTGAATGCTGGGAAGCTGAAAAGGTTATTAGAGTGTGGTACTTGTGAGATAATGGCTGACATATCTGTGATACAGACAAAACCAACACATAAAGCCACACCAAAACTACACACCTATATAGACCAACATCTACACAAATACCATCATATAATTCAAACACCCACTAAATTACCCCCAAAAAAGGATTGTGATCACCAAATAAACATGATCCTTGGTTCCCAACCCTTTAACTCAAGACCTTACATATATTCCTATGATCAAAAGAATACCATAGAAGCCATTATAACTGATATGCTCAAAGCCACCACTGTAGTGCCAAGTCAATCCTCATATGCATCCTCTGCCTTGTTAGTAAAGAAGAAGGACTCCACATGGATATTGTGTGTGGATTAAAGGAAACTCAATAGTATAACTATAAAAAAACAAGTACCCAATACCCATAATCGATGATCTATTGGATGAACTGTTTGGAGCCAGAATATTCTCTAAAATTGACTTGAGAGCAGAGTATCACCAAGTGAGGATGAAGGAAGGGGAAGAACACAAGACTGCTTTCAAGACTCACCATGGATTATGGAAATTCAAGGTGATGTCGTTTGGTTTGACAAATGCACCAACTACCCTTCAGTCATTGATGAACCAAGCGTTCAAGGAACATCTAAGAAAATTTAGTTTGGTATTCTTTGATGACATACTAATTTACAGCAAGGATATGAAAGAACACTTGACACAATTAGAAGTTGTTTTGAAGTTATTACAGAGAAATCAATTTTTTGTAAAACTGAGTAAGTGTGAATTTGGAACATCCCAATAGAGTACCTGGGACATATCATCAGTGATAGAGGAGTGAGTACTGATCTAAGGAAGGTAAGTGCTATGCTGGAATGGAAGTCTCCTAAAAATATTAAAGAACTCTGAGGATTTCTAGGGCTAACAGGGTACTATAAAAAAATTGTCAAGAATTGTGCACAAATGAGCAAGCCACTGGCCAATTTACTTAAAAAGGGAGCATTCTTGTGGAATCAAGAGGCTGAGACATCATTCTTGCAGCTAAAAAGGGTCATGTCCAGTACCCCTGTATTGTCACTACCTGACTTCACCAAGACTTTTGTAGTAGAAGTGGATGCTTGTAGTACTGGTATTGGAGCTGTATTGATGCAAGAAAGAAAACCATTAGCCTATCTGAGTAAAACCTTAAGCCTGAGTCACCAAAGATTGTCAACCTATGAAAAAGAGTTGATAGCACTACTGCAAGCTGTGGATAAATGAAGACACTACCTGCACCTCAGTTACTTCATTATTAAAACTGATCAATTCCGTTTGAAATTTCTTCAGGATCAGAAGATTACTACTTCACTACATCACAAGGGACTCACTAAATTAATGGGATTAAGTTTTGAAATCCAATACAAGAAGAGAGTAGAGAATGTTGTGGCTAATGCATTGTTCAGGAGATGAGGGGAACCTGCAGAGGCTAAATTAGCTGCAATAACTACTCACGTACAACCTAAGTGGGAAGAGATTGTGGACAGTTATAAGGGAGATGCAGAAGTGTTACAAGCCATGACTACTTTGAGTCTCAATCAAGATGGAGAACCTGCAGTAGCCCTTAAGCAAGGGGTATTGAGGTACAAAGACATGGCTTGGGTAGGACATCATGGATCTCTAAGGCAACATCTCATCTTACAAGTGCATAACTCTGGACTGGGAGGACATTCTGGAGCATGGGCTACATACCAGAGGCTGAAGGCCATCTTCTATTGGCCAGGAATGAAGGAAACAATTCAAGAATCTGGTGCAGGTTTGTGAAGTTTTCCAGAGATGTAAAGTGGAACAAATAGCATATCCTGAGCTATTGCAACCTTTACCAATTCCAGATAGAGCTTGGGAACACATTTCCATGGATTTTATTGATGGTTTGCCTAAGTCTGAAGGGAAGGATACTATACTAGTAATTGTGGATAGATATAGCAAATATGCACATTTCATTAGCCTTGCTCATCCTTTTACTGCACTACAAATATCCAGAGTCTTCCTTGACAACATCTGTTGACACCCAATTTTGTCCCATCTTTACTGAATATTTCATTTAGATCGTCCTTTTATCTCCAATTAATTTTACTATGCTTCTCAGTCTTGAAAATCGTCGAAAATAAGTAGTTTTAATATTCTTCACTAATTATCGCATAATTTTACAATATCGAGTATTACATTTTTTATAATTAAAATATAAGCAAAACAATTTTAATATCTCGTCGTCAGTATTGATGATCGATTTTCTCTTTAATATGTTCTTCAATTACTAAATTAATCATTTTTATGAATATTATATTCAAAATTAAATACATATATTAAATCGTTTGTATCGCGTTTTATGCGTGCGCATTTTTAAATTAATTATGTCGAAGAAGCAGGTTTTTAATTAATTAGGAGAATTGGATTAGTTACCAATTAATTCATCATTTGAGTCAATTAGTTTCCCAACGTTTTAAACCCCATTTCAGCCCAATTCCCACATTAATAAACAACCCAATCCCGCGACCCGTGGCCCAAGACCATTTTTATCTCCTTAGCCCATAAAATCCCCAACCCATCTTTTTCGTCCGGCCATTCAATCGATAATCGGCCTTCATACCCCAAATTTTCCCAACGAAATCAGCCCACACCCCTTTAATTCTCTTTAACCCTTCATCCGCCATTTCTCTCACACACGCCCTTTACCCACCAGACAAACTCCATCTCCACCACACCTGACGGACCATAGGACAAGCCACACCACCGTCGCCCTTCACCGTCACCCTCACACCTCGACCCACCGGTTAAACCACGCCCGTCGATTGTCACATCACTTTCGTCCCCTCACGCGATCGATTGCGAGCTTTGATAGCTAAATGCGGTCGATTTAGACCTCTGAAAAGAGAACAACGCGAAGACCCCTCGGTCCTATGCTCACTCACACTAATATCCGCCCAACAACTCTAATCTCAGAGTTTTCTCCTTTTTCTTTCCAATTGGAATTTCAAATTGAAACCCCTCAATATCTTGGCTATAAATACGACCTCTCTGGGTTGTGTTTGGGACCCCTTTTTCTGAACAAAAAAAAAAATCGATTCTTTACTCCAAAAAACAGATCTTAAAAATCCCTTTTTTTTCTAGTATTGATTCAAAAAAAAAAAAATCCGAAAAACACTAAGTCTTTCATCGTTTCAGTTGCATATACGTATACTCTCCGAGCGGAATCGACGAGTCGAGACAAATGCTTTGATTAAATCACGGAGAAGGTAACCCCTTCCCCTTTTAATTTCCAGTTTAAATATGCTTGATGTAATCTGTATTTGTTTGTTGATATGCCTATAATTGTTATTTGAACCTTTTAAATTAATTTTGAACACATTTGGTTAAGTTAGATGTTTACTCGTGTTTAACTAGTGTAACCATTAAACGTGATTAGATGTGGTTTACATTTATTTAGCTAAAATCAGGCAAGATTATTGATTGATTATGATTATTAAGTTTAAATGCTAGCATATCCGATCCTTGATTATAACCAGTAAGCACGATTAAGCTACTGTTGGGTGTTTGGTGTGATATATCCAGCATGTTTATCGACTTAACCGTGTGTTTTCCCTTGTCTGTCTGAGTATCAAATGTATCCATAGCAGCATGTAACACATTCTAAGTTATTTTGTTGCTTATATATCTGTGAGGTGATTTAAATGTCATTTGTGTTAACATTCTTACGCCTATTTGAACTAGCCTGACATGTTAAAATTATAGTTACATTCTGTTTTTAACTTACTGTCATTGACATGTAGTAAGCATGTAAGTACTGGTTTGAGTCAGTTATAGGGTGCTTGTTTAACATGTTGTGAATTATCTCATGAGATATTCATGTCCCAAAGTCCTATTTTTTAGCTTACATAGTTTCCTATGTGTGTTGATATTGACTTATTACAAGATGCATTGCCTCTATTTTGATGATCAATTATAGGATAAACATGTATGGGGATAACTTGTTGTTGAAACTGCCTAAGTGGATAAATTTAGTGAATGACTTGAATTAGTCTCATTTTTTAAGAAAAACCAGAAAGTATTTTGCTTCATATCATGATACATATATATTTCCAAGCTGTCTACTTGTGAATACATGTTTGTGTTTTAGCTTTGTGGATTTGTTTACGAAAGCACATTTCTTAGTATGTCTGTTTTATTTTAGTGGTTAAGTATATGTTATATGAGAAATTGTTCGGATTCATGTCCCTGATGTCCAGTCCCCATGATAAATGCTCAAAGTGTTATAAGTTCTAGACCAATCTCCCTACTCCCTTGCAGCTTGGTGGGTGAACTCTGGGCCAAAGTCTTAAGATTCCCTCTTGTTGTTACCTTTGTTTGAAAGTATGTGACCTCTGTCTGGAGTGAATGAGATTGCTAGCATGAAATCTAAAATACGATTTTGTTTATGTACAAACTGGACTCTGTCTTTCTAAGTTCATAATAAAATGTGATACTTTGATGTCCTGAAGCATGCTGCTTGTTCCTAACAAGTTTGTTCTCTCCCTTTACGCGATAAGTCATCTACCTGCTTTGTTATCTATGATTTTTATTTATCTTAAATGCTTGCCATGCCTATGTGTTAACTGGATCTATAATATATGTTGGACTGACCTATTTCTTTTAAATTTGAAAAATCATATTTTTGGGTCTGCTTTGTATTTTCTTTTATTGTGTATATGAAGAGGCCTATTTATTTTTTTTTTATTTTTTTTTCAACTATTAGACGACGGTATATGCATGTTTTTCTTTATTTTGTATCGAGTTTGTAGTCATTTATTTGGGATTTGCTTATATCCTTGTCTGTTATTCTCTGTTACCGAGACCAATTTGTGTTTTTTACCTGTTTGGGCTTACCCTTCCCCCCTTTGAGAAATCTGAACTAACTGCTTGGGCCCATTTTTATGTCTTTAAAAGAAAACTGAAACTCACATATATTGGGCCTGTTTTTGACGTGTTCTATTAGGCTGTCCGTTTATAATTAGGATATTATATGCCTGCTTATTCTGTAAACAGTCCAACTGAGATAATTTGTGTGTGTTTAAATTTCATATCAAATGCTAGTTTATTAACGATGAAGTTTAAATATTTTTCTAATCATTTTCTTTTCTTTACTTGCATGAAACACATCGGGAGTGACGAAGAGTCTTACTATGAGACTCATCGCATCTCTCGTCAAATGAAGATCAACGTCCACACTCTTTGCATTCCTCGGCTTCGGAATTCTTAAACCAAAATGGGCTTGATGACAGTATCACCCGCCCTGCGTCGCTCTCTTTTATTTTTATTCTTATTCCCGTCATTTTATTTCCCCATGTTGTATTATGTATACTTATCGAAATGCTTAGAATAGTTAGGCCTAGATTAACAATTAAAAGAGAGGTAGTTCTAAAATCGGAAACCCAACGCTAGATTATTTTAGGCTCGTTATACATGTCTAAGCTTTCAAAACAATTTGGTCACCTTTTCATTTGTATGATTAATCATAAAGAATAAGGTTTTACTTTTACCTAATTCGCTAAAAAATAAACTTTCACAAAAAAATCATCTCTTGGTATTATAAATAAAATTGTTTTCCCTTTACTTTCAATTGCCAAAACATAAGTATTTTACAAATAAAATAAATGCATATTTTTACCTATACATGTATTTTTATAAATCTTACAACTCTTTTATGTTGTCAAAAATGCGTCTTTTGTTATTAAAAAAAAACTTGCAACGTCTTTTATTCAACATTTATAAAAGATTACATGTTAGCACAATAATCTTAAACCTAAGTTTGAACGGATAACCGCAAGTTAGCGGATCTTAGAGGGTGCCTAACCCCTTCCCTCTAGATTAATCAAGAACCCTTACCCAGAATCTCACATAGCTTTCGCAGACCTTTAAAATGGAGATCATTTGTAGTATTTTATACTACATTTTCAGTGTCCTAATTCACTATAATAATTAGGTGGCGACTCCTTTAAAAATGCAATTTTAGGAATCCAACCATGTAGCAGTAATCCCGTTTTCGACTCCGGTTGAAATGGGGCGTTACAACATCTACAAGCTACATGACATGCCTAAGAGCATAGTATCAGACAGAGACAAAGTGTTTGTCAGCCACTTCTGGAAAGAGCTATTCAAACTGATTCAAGTTCATTTATGTCACAGTTCAGCTTACCACCCACAAACTGATGTACACACTGAGAGGCTGAATAGGTGCCTGGAAAATTTCTTGAGATGCATGACGAGCCATAAACCTCAACTCTGACACAAATGGCTTTCACAAGCTGAGTTCTGGTATAACAGTAACTATCACACCTCCCTAAAGATGAGCCCCTTCAAAGTCTTGTATGGATATGATCCTCCTCAACTAACATTTGAACTCATATCTCAATCAAAGGTAGAAACTGTGTACCAAATGTTAAAGGAAAGACAGCTAATGGCTAAGGCGTTGAAGGAAAACTTGATGAAGGCACAAAACAGAATTAAGACAAATGCTGACAAAAAGAGAACTGAAAGAGAGCTCAATGTAGGAGATTGGGTGTTCCTGAAACTACAGTCTTATAGGCAAACTTCAGTGGCTATCAGGAAAAGTCTCAAGCTAGTTTCTAAATATTATAGACCTTATCAGGTTGTCCAAAAGGTGGGACCAGTGGCTTATAAATTAGACCTACCAATCACTGCCAAGATACATCCTGTATTTCACATATCTCAACTCAAGAAAAGGGTAGGGAATCACATTACTACCACTGTGGATCCTCTTATTCTCATCAGAGGGACAACCATTAGTGGAACCTGCAGCAGTGTTAGACAGGAGAATGATCAAGAAGGGAAACAAGGCGACAACCCAGATTCTAGTTCAGTGGGCTAATTTGCTACCCGAAGAAGCTACATGGAAAGACTATCATTTCATCATGTCACAGTTTCCAGAAATTGCTAAATTCTAAAGCAAGTGCAGATTCGGGAATTCAAGTTGTTTTTCAAGGAGAGTGGAATGTCACAATTCATTATTGTGGCTAGTTTATGAGATATATACAATTTCCTTTTAAGTTTATATTAGTATAAGTTAGTCCTTTAAGTTATGTTATTGTTATTTCAGTTTAGTCCTTTAAGTTTGCAAGTGAACATTTGAAACAACTATATAAGGTTGTTTACCCTTGTATTATAATTTATTCAGAAATAAAAACCTAATTTCCCCTTTTCTCTCTCTTTCCCTTCTCAGGAACCTGTAGCAAACCCTAGGTTTGTTACACAATCGAGGGTCGTGGGTGGCATCGATGTGTTCGTCTCTTCATTCTCTACAACATACACTAAACCACGACGTTCAATTCAACCTTTAACCCAAACTCTATTTTTTCCGGCGACTGCTGGCGGCGGCGTTGATGGCGGCGGTGATGACTGGGCAGCCACGTGGCTGATCCATTAAAAATGGATAAATTTAAAATGTTTGGACTAACGGAGGACATATTTGACCCTAAATGTTAACGGAGGGTAAATGCAAACCTTTTATTAAACGTTGAGGGCAAATATGATCATTTCCCCTTCTTTTTAATCATTGATTAGGGGTAAATTAGTAAAAACACTTCTAATTTTTTAATAGCGAACACTTTCTCAAAGGATGTATACAAGCTAAAAGAATCACTTATTATGGAACAAAAGGAATATTTTTCTTTCTTTTATTCTTAACCTCAGTGTCCAATAACACAATACATAAATTGAAACGTATGACATATGAGTTATGCACCTTTTTAAATAAAACATTAGGCATCCTTAACGGTAGCAAACATGCATTATGAAACTAATCCTTTAAATAAGTGACATTTGTACTCTTTAATTGGTGGTTTCCAGAAAATCTTGCGCATGCTTTTCTCAATTAAAGTTTTTTAACGTTAATTAATCACTAGAGATCATGCTTAGGAATCTTCTCTATTAGTTCTGCTAGTCTTTCTAACCACTTAATTTTTTTCTTCCTTTTTTTTTCAACATAATCTAATGGAAATATAAAATAACATGTACCAATGACCTTTTAAAAATATATATATATATTTGCAGAGACCTCCAATAATTGTTAGGATGAAAACGTAGAAGCTAGAATCAATTTAACCCTTCAAATGAAGAGGTAAAAATCAATTTGTGTTTCAAACTGCACAAATTAATGCTTTTGAATGTATGTGCTTCTATATGTGGTTTAATCATCTGGAATTCGACTAGTCTATCCTGAATGTTCTGAATTTTCGTTGAGTAGATCAATTAAGGAAGATTTAAGCGCTTCTTACTTGAGCAAATAAGTTTAGAACACTATTTAATTACTCAAAGAATATCAAATACTTAGGTGAAATTTCAACTTATACAACACAATATTATTTAAAAGTTGACCACCAATGATTTGTGATGAATAGATAGGATTCTTTCATCCTTAATCAGTTTTTTCGAGATTGAGCCTTGGATATAAAAACATCTTGGTATGAAGCGCCTCCTCCCTTAGGGATCTTACGCGGCACAATTACGTACACCGCGAATGCCAAATATCGAAAGCAAACAAAAAAAAGTTAAAATTTAAGATAAATATTGTGAAACCAAGAATAGGGCAACCTTAAACCCAAAAGGGGTTTGTGGGTGGGAACTCCTATACTCCCACCCAAGAATTATACAGAGAGTAATATGAATGGACCATATTATAAGTTTGATGAATATTGTTGACCTTTAAGGCAAATGCCAAAAAGGATTTGTCATGTGTATAGAGTTGTAATAATGCATGATGAGTGATGAATTATTACTCTTTTTTTTCTTTTGCAAGTCCTTAGTGGAAGAGTTGGTATCCATGTGTGCACGTTAGTGATCATATCATATATGTATGTTTTCTTTTAAGTTTCATATCTCTACTATTTATGTTTTTAGCACATATATTTAATTTGTGACTACTTTATTTCCTTTTTGCATCATCCATGAAGATGAAGAATTTGGCCCATGCCCTTTTTGTCCCTTTTCAGTGTTCAATTTTAATTTTTTTTTGTATCATAATCCTTCAATATTATTTTTTTTAGGTTTTTCCCGAAAGGCCTTTCTTTTTATTTCAAAATTGTAGATTGTCACTTTTGCTTTTCTTCAAAGTATCAACATCAACTCAATTTTTGATTGTACGGACGAGGTTGTAGTCTTTTTATATCTAAATTTAGGCCCCCTCCCTTTGCCCGTTATGTCAAGACTTTTATATTCGAAGGGTCTGTTTTTTAAAACAGTTTCTATTTTTTAGAAGTAGTTTTTCAGAACTGTTTCAGGAGAATCTATTAGGATGTTTGGTCTATAATTATAGAAGTACTTCTGAGAAATAAAAACAATTTCATGTTTGACCCACATTTATGCAAAGAAACTAGAATATTCTTTTTAATAGATTTAAAACTATTTAAAATATTCTTTTCTATCATATGTTTCTAAAAATTAGTATAGCTTTACAATTTAATAATTTAATTGCAATATTTAATCAAAATATAGTATTATATTGTACATAAGAAATGTAACGATAATATGATAGTCAATGACTCAATATGTCCAAAAATTGAATATATATATCATTACACAACTAATAAACTAGAATATAGAAATATTATTACGCAGTTTAATTAAGTCTATAAAGATTTAAACCCAATTGAATTAAGTATTTTAAAACAGATAACATATCAACTACTTATTGAAAATTCAGTGAATAATTAAACCCAGTTGAATTAAGTATATAAACAAAATTTTGAAAAACAAAACAGATAACATATCAACTAAATATCAAAATCCAGTAAATAATTAAACCCAATTGAATAAAAAAGAGTGAATAATTAAACCCAATTGAAATAAGTCTATAAAAAATTAATATATCAACTAGTTATAAAAAACACAGTAAATAATTAAACCCAGTTGATTTTTTTTAAAAAGTGAATAATTAAACTAAATTGAAAAAAATCGATCAATATTTTTAAATAAAAATAAAAAATGTTTGGAGAAGCACCAAATTGATGTTTCTCGTTCTCTTCCATTGTAGAAACACTTTTTGGGTTTTATAAAAAATATTTCTACTTCTTTATAAGTATGTGTTTGGCCCAAAAAAGTGTTTCTCGAGTTGAGAAACACTTGTAAAAGCTTGGCCAAACACATACTAAACAAATACATATGGAGAAAAATATATTGTGAAAAAAGTGTCTTATATTTCTTTTTTAAGGTTTCATGAATGCTCAAAAACTTTTTTTTGGGTTCAAAAAGTGGCTCAAATCTACCATTTATTTAAAAAAGAATATCGAGATGGATTTTGAATCTCTCTCACTACAAAAAAAAAAAAATTGGAATACTTCGTGGCTTCTCTTGCTAAGTTACTTGTAGCTAACAGATTTTTTTTATAATATATTACTAAATAGACTTAGCGATAAATTTTATTGTTTAGCTACATAATTAGTCCGTAGCCAATTTCTATTTTTTCCAAAATATCTTCCATTCCATCCCATCGTCTCCAGTCTCCACCAAAGTAATTCAAGAATTTAGGTAATTGTTACATCACAAACTATGTTTTTTTTTTAAAAGAAGGTAAATCCAATAAGATGAAGAAATTGCTAGTATTAGGGTACAAGAAATGGCCCTTTTGCATGTGATATACATGTTCTAAGTGACTTCTAACTGGACTTTTCACCAACCAGAATAGGGTGAACTTGTACCATTTTAAAAGAAGGTTAAAAAATGTGAAAATACATCTTTGTCAAGAAATTGATGCCTTGATAGCTACTCTACACAAAATAAAGGAAGAAATTAATTAGCTTTAACTCTGTTTCTATTCAATATCTTTCTCTCTTTAAAGAATTTATTATTATCTTCTATTAAACTCTGATTGGCAAATGAAAGTTCAGAATGTCCCATTGTTATAAACTAAATTATACATTTGGTATACGTTTGTTATACATTAAGTATAGACTTGCGCTGGCTACAAAGGGATACGGCTAGGCGGGACGTTACATATTTTTAGTTGTCTGGTTATTTATATAAAGTTTCCTTTTTTGTTTCTCATTCGGTGTTGATATCCGCTTTGAGGTCCTACTTAATTCGAATTCGCGTTGCATAAGATCCATTAAAGGATTAAACAATCTCAGTTATATTTTTTCATTTTCGGAACTCAAATCATAAAGAGTGGAGGGATATTATTCATTCTGTAAGAATTATTTGAAATGATAAATCTTCCTTAAGCTTTATTCATCTCAATTGTAACAATATATACACTTAACGAATCATTAATAGGAAGATTAAGTCTTCCCTAAAATCCTCCTACATATCCCATAATATATTCCTATATTAATACTATTCTATTTAATACATAATACTACTTACCATATACATAAGATTCTACATAATGATATTATTAATTGTAATTAATAATAAATATTCTAACACTCCCCCGCAGTCGAAGTCGGAGGAAGGCGAATGCTGAGACTGTCCCGAAATTCTTCAAATAATATCAGCGGAAGCCCTTTTGTGAAGATATCTGCAATCTGATGTCGTGTCGGGACATGTAACACTCGCACATGTCCGCGAGCTACCTTTTCATGGACAAAATGAATATCTAACTCAATATGCTTAGTGCGTTGATGATGGATTGAATTTCCGGAGAGATAAATCGCACTAATGTTATCACAGTATACCATAGGCCGCCGAATAGACAATGAAGCTCAAGTAAAAGATTTGAATCCAGCATAGTCGACATGACATTGGCTACCGCACGCAGATTCGCCTTCAAAGACCGAACGTGATACGGTGGTTGCCTTTTAGAGGACCATGATACTAAATTATCACCGGCGAAGACGCAATATCCGGAGGTGGGCGTGGTGTTCGACATCCCGCCTAATCAGATCCGCAGTAGGTGACAAGCTTGGTCATGGAAGCGGTACAGATGTAATCCATAATTCGAGTGCTCAATATATCGCATAATACGTTTGAGTGCTGCATATGTTCTTCCATCGATTGTGCATGAACAAATACACTTGTTGTACTGCATATGTAATATCTGGCCTGGTGAATGTGAGATATTGCAAAGCTCCTGCCAAGCTGCGATACAATGTCGGATTGGCAAAAGGACTACTGGATATGACACTCAATTTTGACTTGGTATCTACCGAGTTGCGGAAGGTTTGCAAGATGACATTCCGGCCGTTCTACGATTTCTGATGCATATTTCTTCTGGGAAAGAAATAAACCACCTGCATGACGTGTCACCGCAATTCCTAAAAAGTAGTGAAGTAGACCAAGATCCTTCATAGCAAATTGAACTTACTGGTCGTGATATTCTTGCGAAGAGAGTCTCAAGAGGTCATAGGATAATATCATCTACATATAAGAGAATATAAGCGATGATTACCCCGTTGATAAATAAATAGTGAATTATCCGAACTATTGTTTGAGAAACCCATGTTGAACACAAAATCGCAAAACCACTGTACCAAGTCCCGGGAGCTGCTTGAGGCCATATAATGATTTTTAAGTAAACACACATGATTGAGATATCGAGCATCTCTGCGATGGTTAACGGTGCACGATACGCCTCACTCAAGTATCCATGTAAGAAGGCATTCTTGACATCCAATTGATGAAGTAACCATCTTTTTGAGAGGTCTAGACTGAGAACAATTCTGATGGTTGCTGGTTTAACCACTGGACTGAATGTCTCGCCGCAATCTAATCCCACCTGTTGAGTCTTGCCATCACCTACAAGTCGGGCCTTATGCCGCTCAAAAGAACCATCAGATTTTTCTTTATGACTAAAAATCCACATAAAACGAATTATATTAGCATTAGATGGACGAGGTACTAATTTCCATGTCCTATTTTTAATTAGAGCATGATATTCATCATCCATGGCCATTTTCCAATTAAGATCTTTTAGAGAAGACACAGGGTTACAAGGCAAAGGTGATTTCGAGACTTGAGTAGATCAGATTTGACATCGGGTTTTGTAATTCCATGTTGACTACGGTGATCGTCGGCGAGTGGGCGATGGATCGACGCCATCGCCGGAGTGAGACAGTGGTTAACGCCATCGCCAGTTATTGCCATTCTCTCCACCGTCAGATTGGGCCGACGAGTAGTTTGTGTAGTTGGGCTGGATTTGGAGGTCGCCCAACCGGGCGGCACAGCGGTAGGGGATTCTCGCACCGGGCCTTGAATCGATGGCCCAGCCATTGGATCAGATTTTTCAGCCGGCCGACCATCTGGCCCTGGTCCATGAGCCCACCGCGTTGTCCGCATTTTTGCAGTCCCGCCGTGGAAAAATGAGTTAGATACGGGAGTCTATCATCATCCAAAAAATCATAAGTATTTGTCCCTGTGTCACGTATCTTGGCAAAGGGAAATTGTGACTCATCAAAAATTACATGACGACATATAATCATACGTTTGGAAGAAATGTCATAACACATGTAACTACGGTGATTCGTAGGATATCCCAAAGACACGTGGAGTAGATCGGTCAAGCTTTATGATTGTGGTGGATGGAAATAGAGGGTAGCAAAGACAACCAAATACTCTCAAATGATGATATGAGGGCTCGTAAGAAAAGTATTTTTAGTGGAGCTTGGTAAGACATGTTTTTATGAGGAAGGATATTTAACATGTAGGTTGCCATTGAAGCCGCATGATGCCAAAAAATGGGGTATAGACGAGCAAATGATGTTCTCACAATATTGTTTATGGTTTCTAATTTATGCTCCGCCTTCCCATTCTGTGAAGATGTGGGGACATGATAAACAAAATTGTAAACCATTTGTTTTGAAAAATCCCAAAACGATTATTGTCAAATTCTCCCATCATTACATTGAATACTTTTAATCTCCCATTCAAACTGAGTTCGGATAAATGCTCTAAAGTTTAGGAAAGTGGAAAACACTTATGATTTTTTCGACAAAGGGAATGTCCACAAATAATTAGAGTAGTCATCAAGAAACAGTAAATAGTATCTATGAACTGAGGAACTCAAAACAGGTGATGTCCAAATATCACAATGTAAAATATCAAACGGCATAGTAGTGCATGAAGTAGAAGAAGTAAATGACAACCTAACATGTTTACCAAGGGCACAAGCATGACACTTATTCAAAACAAGAGTCTGAGTACATGAAATAAAATTGTTTTGTTTAAGAGAGGCCAAAATGGACTCCCCCGGATGTCCCAATCGTTCATGCCATAGTGATGGAGCCAAGGCTGCAAAAGTGGAAGGAACTTTAGACTGTGGATTTGGTAAACTTATTGGATAGAGCTCCCCCTTGCTATCACATCTCATGAGAAGCTTCCCCGTCTGAAAGTCATGTACGGAAAAACCAAATGGGTCAAATTTAACAGAAATCCAATTATCACTAGTAAACTTCCTAACATAAACCAATTTTTTTATTAATTTGGGAGCATACAGGACATTATTTAAAACTAGTGGCGGATGTGGTGGTGATAGTGTGTTTGATCCATAACCTTTTATTGGAATTGCATGGCCATTTCCGACAATAATACCATTTTCTTTGCTCAAATTAAAATAAAGGAGATCAGACATCGGGCGCCGTCATATGCGACGTTGCCGAGTCCATATACCATTAGAATCCGGTGGATTGAGTCCAAGAGTGCATACCGCCAATATCCGTAGGATGGTCGTGGTTGAATGGGCCTCCCGCCATCGGGCGGCGAGGCCCAAAATCGCCGTTTTGAAACAGACCCAGCGAAATGGGCCTGCTGGACGTGGCTGGCCGCTGGCCGCTGGATCGCTTTGGATCGCCCAAAGCTTCTTTGCCGCAAGGCTTTGGCCGCCTTGGATCGCCCAACGCCGCCGCCGCTTTGGCCGCCGCTACCGGGCTTTCCGCTGGCCGTTCCAGTGGCCTGGTGGTTGCTGCCAGTAGCCACCGCCGGAGTTGGTGTTGCCGCCATTTCCGCCGCCACCGGAATTCCGGTGACCCCCACCTTTATTATTTCCGCGATTTCCACCCTTCTTATTATTATTTCCACGTCCTTTTTGACTCTTATTTTGTGAAGAGTAGGATCTTTGAATTATCTTCTGATACCATGTAAGAATTATTTGAAATGATAAATCTTTCTTAAGCTTTATTCATCTCAATGGTAACAATATATACACTTAACGAATCATTAATAGGAAGATTAAGTCTTCCCTAAAATCCTCCTACATATCCCATAATATATTCCTATATTAATACTATTCTATTTAATACATAATACTACTTACCATATACATAAGATTCTACATAATGATATTATTAATTGTAATTAATAATAAATATTCTAACACATTCCACTGCAACACCTCGGGGTGAACAACCAGATTAGTCGTTTATTGAATTCTGTGAAGGGAAAGTTGATGCCAATTTATACTTTTCTCCTTGAATTTAAAAGTTTAGGAGTGTAAGAAAGAAAATATCCCGACAAGATAAAGATTTATTGATTATTAAGAATATGACCATACCTGCCAATGAACACGATTGATTACACGAGTTTGATACTAGAATAAGATGTTTTTTTTTAACTCTTATAAACTCCTCATTAATTACTATAGATAGTGTGATGTGATGGTGAGTGAAGAAAACTTTTTGCTATATCCTATAAATTTCATTTCTCCTCCAATTTAAAGACTTCAGTTGTAAAATCGAAAGGAACAAAAAACTTTATGGGTCCTAAGATATTAAAGTGTGGAAGAAGACAAATCCTGTACGCTATATATCATAACACCAAATGTATATTTTCTCTATTTGTGGTATATAATAATAAACATGAAATTACAAGTACCATGTCTAAATTACGAGTTCAAGTGTCACTAAATATTCGAGAATAGTTAGCATTGTTGTGGACTAACAAAAGATATTTCATGGAAAAGATAAGTTAAGGCTCTATTCCTGCAAAAAAAAAAAAAAAATCGAACACCTTTGAGTTATTAGCTCGTACAACGTAATCTAGCAACATTAATTCGTGAGTTGCTAGTCTAATTGTCCATAGGAGACCAGGTTAAGAACCATGCATGATTGATTGATTGTGCTCATCCTTTTTTTTTATCAATCTCAATTCTCACCCAAAAAGATAGGGCTCAATAAAAAAAAGTAAATACCTAAAGCGAGCTTTATTTATTACTTTAATAAAGTCGAACTTAATATAATTCTATTATATAGAAGAGTGAAGTTGGGCATTAGTTTCAACATGTCCGCTTATTATCATAGGCGGGATCTAAGATTTGATGTTTTTGTGTTTCTACAATGATTTCAAGTTAATATAAAATAATAACTAAATTCACAATTAAATATTTATACATGTACACATTTTTGTCAAAAGATACAGGGTTCAATCGAAATCGTACACAACACTCTGGTTTGGGCCTACTTATTGTACTTATATTCAAATTGTAAGTATTTTGGTCTTTCACACAACACGATTGACAATTTTTTTACGTGATAACATCAATAATAGCGTTTTATATTCACCACAAGTAAAATTTAAAAGTAAAAAACATTTTGAATTATATAAAAAAAACATGGCATGTTGGTGATCTAGCTTGGTCTTTTCTTCTTTTGCTTTGTGGTTTGGCAGATGGAGACGTTCTCCGGATTTTCATGTGGAAATAAAAGACTATATTTCTCTTTTTCTTTTTTCTGAAAAAGGAATAAAGTAAAATACTATAGGTTATATTCCTCTAAAGAATAATAATGTCACTCTTTTATATAGAAAAAAAGTTTTTCATAAAAGCTTGTCTCTGGAAAAAAAAAAGAACCAAGAAAAATGATGGCTCAAACCAAAACATGAAATGAGGTCTATGTTTTCCATGGGCTAACAATAATCCAAATAGTTTGGCCCAATACAAGTTTTTGATCAATTATAAACTTATGTCCGCGAAAAACTTATTTGTTATGAGGAGCAAAAATTAAAGACCAGCACAAAATATGGGCATAAGTGTCAATGACCCCTTAATTTTAACTTGGGACTCAACTTTTATACGAAAATCTGCCCAAAAATAGATAAAACCTAAGGTTTCTTCAGATCCTAGTGAGTTAATATAATAAGTAAAGTAATTTTTCGTGCATTTAACATATAAATAAGAGCTATTTAAGTGAGCTAGTAATATACGATTTGAATTATGACATCTTGATTACTACTCCTACATTGTTCTTGAGTAATCGAATCGAATATTTTGATATCCCAACTGCTTATAGTTTTAACTTTCATCAATACACAAGATCTGAATTTTCAATTTCGATGAAAACTCATTAGAATAACAAACTTAGTCGAAAGTCTCATTCATGTCATTGAAGATGTCCAAATTTGGATTTAAATTACTGAATCATCCTGAACCACAATGAAAAAACTCATCCATAATTATTATCATTCTAATTATCACATCCAAAGCTCATAGCATGTATTGTTCGCATTAGCCCAATATGCCTTATGGATTTGTCCTCGGGGCTAGGCCATCACCAGCCAAAACTGTGCGTTCTACATGAACTATATTTTGCTTTATAAAGTTCGAACATGAGATTCGTCTAAAGTATCATGTATATTCCTTCTTCAAAAGATTGTTAGCCTAAAAAATTCTCAAGTCCCGCCCTTATCAACCTGCTATCCGACATAGGCGTCATGCCACTAGTCAAATAGAAAAACAAAAGAGTTGATACTTATGCAAGTGCCACAAAGTTTTAGACTTGACAAATTGCCTGGAGAATGATTGGCAAAATGTCCTTCATTGTTGAATAAAGGAGGCAAATTTTGCAGAAGAGTTTTTTTTCTGGTAAAATGTTTTTTATTTAGTTGCTAAATAAAGTAGACAACACTCTGCCTAAAAAGAAACTCACATTTTTTTCTCCCTTTATTTCTGTAATTTTCAGTTTTTGTTCCCCGACATTCTCAGTGCTCTCTGACTATATAACTACTACAAATTTTGTCACTTGCCATCAGGAAAACAACAAAAATTGCTCTTTCCTGCTCCCTTTGGGTACAATTTAATTTGAATTTAAGTTATATATATTGATCATGTAAAAAATTATACTAGTAACGTACTTTAGCATGTTACGATAAGTTATCTATGTTTGTTTATGGCTCATGCTTACTATAGATAGTTACATATAATATTATTTGGGTCATTTGATCGGTGAACAAGTTATACTGAGATCATAATAATGAATTTGTAATACAACTATTAAATAGTAACGAGAATATTTAATGAATAAAATTTTAATAGTTGATGTTTGGTTAATTGGACTAAAAATAGAATATACGACATCATATGTTTGGTTAATTAGGATAAACTTGACTTTGAGAAAAGAGATTTGGAAAAGGCATCTTTATCATTTTTATGTTTTATCCCAGGACTAGTAGTTTCTTGATTGTTATCCCACACTGAATATGACATTAAAATAATATCATAATTGTGATATAAATAATTCCGAGATTAGGGATGACAACCGATCGGATCTGAACCGGATCCTACTAGATTCAGATCCGTTTTTCATATCTGGATCAAGATCCATCGGATCCATAAAATCATATCCAAATCCAGATCCATCGGATCGACATGTAAAAGAAATTCCTTGGTCCATAAAAATAATTTGTGTTTTTTCCCTTTCCGTTCTGGTTCTTTATAAAATCAATTCATGTCCAAAATATACAGGCTTCCATATACGAGGGCTTCAAACAGGTTATATCGAGGCAAAAAGTCAGAGAAAGAAGTAATCATTGAGTAAGAATCAAACATGAAATGCTTTGTCAATCAAATGAAGAGCCGAAGATGACTTCTTTTATCTAGTAATATTCTAAAACTCCTTTGTTATATACGTATGTGATATGTATAGTATTTGCATAAATTATATATATGTTTCTTCCCTTGAGATGTAATCTACAATATTTAGCTTTAATTAATTGCACATTTAATGTTTTATAAAATTGGTGCTGACTGATTTTCTATTAGACATCATCACTTGTCCATTAATTTGTACTTGCAGGGAGGTTATTGCTTGTAGCGTATATTCGAGAAGTAGATGAAAATTACATTATAAGTTATGGATATATTTAATAAAAAAATGAATCTACAATCGGATATGGATCTCAAATACAAGATCTAGATCCAGATCCGATCCGTCAGAAACGGATCTGGGTCCAATCCGAATCCGTCGGGTTCAAATTTAGAAGATTCATATTCTATAAAATGGATCTGGATCCATTGGATCCAGACCGGGTCCAGAATCCATTGCCATCTCTACCCGAGATTGCTAACTTCGAAATCAATATTTAACCAAACACATGATAATGTAATCTCATATCTTATTTCGATATTTTCATTATCCTATAAATCGAACGACTCTTTAGATATAAAAACTAAACATAATTGGGCAACTCACACAAATGGGAGAATAGATTTGAATTTCTTGAAATTAGAAAAAAAATCTCTGACAAGTGTGGTCTTTCTGGGTCCCTCTTTCGGGGTGGTATTTAATTATTTTTCTTTAAATTGAAAATATTTAATTTTTGCCCTTCACCTAAAATCTCTTGGGATCTGGATTTTAACTCCAAATCAGTCAAAAAATTTAAAAAAAATTGCAAGGCAGAGTTTGAATTTCGCAAGACATAGTTTTCTTTCACGCATAAGTAAAAGTCTGTCTTAAGTTAAGTTTGCATTATGCCTGAAGTCAAACTACGCCTTGTGGATTCTTTTTAAATTTTTGAATGAGTGAGTTAGAATCCGGAATCTCGGGGGTATTTTCAGCCGCTTTTTTAAGCCAAGGACAAAATTAAAGATCAATAATTTGAGGGGCAAAATTAAAGACCAGTGCCTCAATAATATAAGTCAAGTGACAAGTTAATAAAAAAACACCCGGCAATGTAACAACACAAAGTAATGGATATTAATGCAATAACAATAAACAAAAAGCAAACAAGAAAAAAAACATTTATGTGTAAAGATAATTAATATTTTATGCGCGTTGTGCATGTACTAATACTATTGACAACTAAAATATGCTAATTAAACATTCATGGGAGGAGAATCATGAAGTTTTAAGTTCGAACCCTAATAAAAGTAAAATCATTAGGTAATTTCTTTTTATTGTCTTAGTCTTGGTGGACATGATTACCTAGTAACTTCTTGAGTTGTTGAGGTGCATAAGCTGGCTCGGATGCCAACACAAAAAACATGTAGCTCTGACAGAGTTTGGCGCCGCGACACTAAGGGTAAAGAGCCGCGGCGCTGTCCAACGGTCAGATTTCCAAAACAAACTAAAAGTTGTATCCTTTCACAACAAACACAACCTTTGATGTAAAAGGCTGCATATGGACGAAAATACTGCTATATAAAGGATGTTGATCACTTGATTAAGAAGAGAACACAACACTATCAATCATTTAACACAATTAATGATTTGAGATTATTGCTTTTCTTCTTCTTCTTCCCAAAATACATTTCTGAAAAAGACATAAAGTAAATTCGCTAGGGTCAAGTTCTTGTGCAAGAACTTGAACCAGATAGTTGTATCCTTTAGATAGACGTATGTAAACTACAACACAAGTGGGGGCGAATTTCTGTCTTAGGACACTGCGACATCAGACCTCTATCGTATCAAGTTAGTGTTTGTTTTCAATTTACAGTATTCTTTGTTGTTGATTTCAATTGAGTTATTTTTTTTTTTGACGAAGGAACCCGCAGCCGCTACTCTTTCGAGTGCGCACAGGGTAAACCCCGGGCTGACGCAATAGTTTGCAAACCACGTCAGCCGATTAACCACATTTGACAAGCCATATGTGACAGACTCAACCAAGAAGGTTTATGCAGGGGATCGAACTCGTGACCTTGCGGTCCCACGCTCTACTGCTACACCAACTTGGCTACCCTTGCGGGTTTCAATTGAGTTATTATTCTATTATTGTGCTTGTTTCATTGAAGATACTAGATTGGTACTAACAATTTGTATATCTAATACTAGATCGTATAAATTAGGCTATGTTTTAAAGGTTAACCACTAATATTTAAAAAAACTGATGTGCATTAATATTAAGACCAAATATACAACATACCCAGTGAACTCCCACAACGTGAGGTCTGGGGAGAGTATAGTATGCGCAAACCTTACTCTACCTTGATAGGCAGAACGACTGTTTCTGAGAGACTCTTAGCTCAAGACAAAACACAAACACAAGCAAAGTAAGACAAATAAAGCGATTAAGTCATGATATGTAATTAACATATATTAAGACCAAATATATGTCAATTTAATACAGTAGCATATTTTAGCAGTCATATTCAAAATGCAATGGGTTGGTTGTCCTCTCAATCCAAACCCATGTATGTATTGTCCACTTTGGTCTAACAGAACTTCACGGATTTATTCCTTAGGCTGAACCCAAAATGGTGTGGATTGATTTCATCTAATGCTCACATGCATCTTTGGAGAACAATGAATTTGAACTTTTGCAAAAAAATTATAATGATTTGGACTTCTCTAGCTTTGATCCATCTTAAAAATAAAGGCTGTTTTGGTTTTGATTTCTGATTTCTTGACTTCACTAAAAACAAGTTGTTAGAATTTGCAGGATCGATTCAATGAATGGAGGAGAAAATCGAGGGAGAAAAACAGAGAAAGTAAGACGAGAGAGTTTGGGAGCAAAGTTGCTCTTCAGCATTGTGTTTTTCTTATTAAGTTTGCTCAAATACAATTATAAAGTAATAGTCCTATTTATAGGGAAATAGACCCACTAATTAGACCCACTAATAACAAAATGTATAACTAATCCAAAATATCTAATTACCAACTAACTAACCACATATATATTTTGTGTAGATATGTGGTATATCTATATACTTCAACATCCCCCCTCAAGCTAGGAAAAAAACAGAGTTTTCAGTCCTGGCTTGCACACGACTGACATCGCAGACGCATTATTGACAGCAGAAGGAAACACTTCAAGAATGGCGCTACAACAGTTTGCAAGAAAATCGATATTCTCGCAACAACCATTTGATCGCATTGTGGCATTTAACACCAAAGATAGGATCCATCAAGAATGCACTGTTTGCCTTCCAATGAAGACAAAATTGCCATCCACATTCTCTGTAATTCATGCAAATCATCAGTGACAACAACAACATCTCCAGGGGAGTCACTGCACATCCTAAATCTCCGTCTTCAACCTGTCCTCGATCATTAATAAGTGTAGAATCATGAAAAGAATTCGGAATTCCTTGTGGCTTTGAAATAGTCACACCAGCCGCAACAGTAGGTAGAAGCAGCAGTGGCTTCAGCAAAAAAATAGTTGATGCATTATCTCCATGTCCTTCCACTGCTGCAGCAACATCAGCAACAACAGCTAGTTCGACAGTAGGAGTGACAACAACAGCAATATTAACACCAACAATGTGAGCAATTAGCAAATTCCTTCCATCAACTATCATTAGCTGCAATATGTAGCAATAACAACTGGTAAAACAACAATACATCAGGAGCTTTTCAACTCCCACAACAATAATGAAGAACTTCTCGTTCTCTAGTCTCACTCGGACTAGAGAATCTTTCGATTCTCCTTATATAAAATGACGGCAAGAACCTCTCATTCTCTAGTCTCATTCGGACTAAAGAATCTCTCAATTCTAATCACGCCAACTATTTTAATAAGCGGCAAGAACCCCTCGTTATCTAGTCTCGCTTGGACTAGAGAATCCCTCGATTCTCATCATGCAATCTCTCATAATACCATGTCAAAATATGGATCTATGTGCAAGCTATGGCAGGTTTAATCTGCAGCCATGTATATCTAAGAATATAAGAAGAAAAAGGAAGGAAGAGAGACGTGAGAGAGAAGTCTTTCCTTATTTTCTTATCCTTACAATGTGTAATTTGTCCTATATTTATACTACTAATCTGAAGTAATGGATCAAAAACAAATAAGAAAAGCATGACTATCAATTAACCTCTAACAAACTAACAACTGTTAACAACTTGGTTTAACCACCTAACAAACTTCACCATGTGATTAAACTAATTAATTTGGAGGAATCTCAACACCCCGCAAGCTAGGAGATATGAAGACATTCTTCATTCCTAGCTTGGACATTAGTTACAGGGAGCACCAACATCAACTGTTGCATTGGCTACACAACAACTTCAGTTCCTGGTTCCCAATAGCTGCTACTGCTCCTGTATTTTTACCAACATCGGCAATGCATAACCCCTCATTCTCTAGTCACACTCGGACTAGAGAATCCCTCGATTCTCAGCAATGAATAACCCCTCGTTCTCTAGTCACACTTGAAATAGAGAATTCCTCGATTCTCCCTACACAAAAACGACAAGAACCCCTCGTTCCCTAGTCACACTCGGACTAGAGAATCCCTCGATTCTCCCTATGCAAGCTTTTAGAATAAGCTCGGATATGCAGTGGAGTCTCCCTCAATTTCTAGACCAATTTCGGCTAAAAATTTCTCGATTCTCATATCATGAGCTAAACAAACAAAACATGTATCCCTGTAACCTGGGGAATAACAGTCTGTATTCGAATTCTCTTTCCCTCTTAAAAGATCCATCTTATTTACAATCACGACCAGACCACGTCCTTTCTCTGCCGCTCAATTTGCTATAACTACTTCAACATGCTTTATGCTTCGCCTATCTTTTGCAATCTCTTCTGCATCGAGGACCAAAACAATTCCATGTGCTCTCATAAGGTGTTTCCTTGATTGCATAATACTTAAAGATGCAGGGCCCTTCTCTTGTTGTTTTGTCCTCTCCAACCAGTTGTGTCAACTAAATAAACAGTTCTTCCTTCGTACTGAAATTCAGCACGAATTTCTTGCAAGATTGTGTTCAACAAGGTTGACTTTTCAATATTGGGCCGCCCAACAATTACCAACTGCAATGGAAATTTACACTCCATATCTTTAGAGGAGTCATTCTCATTATTCTCCTGGATCTCATCATCGCATAAGTTGTTTTGGACCACATACTCTTCAAGTAATGGTCTAAGAGTTTCATGAAGTTCAACCATGTCGAGTCCAGTCTCAGCAGATAAAGCAATGAGATTGCCAAATCCTAAATTATAAGCCTCGCCAGCAGCAATTGCAAGAGTACCATCACAATCATCAAGTGATTCAGCTTTATTCATCACCACAATAGTCTTCATTCATCCCCATTGCATTCTTCCTCAACCACTTTCCAACATCCAAATCCATAGGTAGCACTCCATCTCTTGCATCAACCAACAAAAGTGAAATTTGAGTTCTTGACACCATATTTATAGTCATTTCGATAGTTCAACGAAGAACAGAACCGGAAGTAGCCTCTGCTTCTATGCCAGCAGAATCCAACGCCCTAAACCTCAAATTCCCCAATTTTGCAACACCTTGTCGTATGTCCCGAGTAACATGATCAGTAGGTGTGTTGTCTACAACTGCCTCCCTCCTTCGTATCAAACAGTTAAATAATGTTGATTTCCCTACATTAGGCTGTCCCATAATGTGAATATGTGTAAAATCAATCATATTTCCATTGAGATATTTAGCTTCTACTCCTGTATCACTATTAGTAATAGCATCCAATAGTTCATTTCCCCACATTTGACCTAACAAAGTGCTCCGATTATCAAACAGTTGACGTGCACTCTCTTGACCTAATAAAGTGCAATATTTGCTAATGTTTTTCCAGTTGAAGAAAGTTTGCTCCAGTAATATGATTGGTGCAATTTTCTTCAAAATCAACCTCTTTGGATGGATATTCATCTTTGAACAGGAGAGCTTCACGCCTCCATGTCAGCAATGGCGGTGGCGAATCTGTTTGTGACCTATGGCAGTTAACCCTAATTCGGACGAAAAAATGAAGAAAACGACACAGAGAATTAAAAAGTGGAAGAAAAAGATGTTGATCGATAACCATCGTGGCTCCGATTTCGGCACCAACACAGTTAACTTTGTTATTCACCATAGAACTTGTTGAAGCAAATCAAATCGAAGATCCAGAAATTGCTATTGAGTGAATCAACCAAAAACATGGATCATCAACACAAGCTCTAATACCATGTTAGAATTTGTAGGATCGATTCAATGAATGGAGGAGAAAATCGAGGGAGGAAAACAGAGAAAGTAAGACGAGAGAGTTTGGGAGCAAAGTTGCTCTTCAGCATTCTGTTTTTCTTATTATGTTTGCTCAAATACAATTATAAAGTAATAGTCCTATTTATAGGGAAATAGACCCACTAATAACAAAATATCTAACTAATCCAAAATATCTAATTACCAAATAACTAACCACATATATATTTTGTGTAGATATGTGGTATATCTATTTACTTCAACATCCCCCCTTAAGCTAGGAAAAAAAACAGAGTTTTCAGTCCTGGCTTGGACACGACTGACATCGCAGACGCATTATTGACAGCAGAAGGAAACACTTCACGAATGGCAGCCACAACATGCTTGCCAAAGAAATCGGATTCTCGAACAACCATTTGATCGCAATGTGGCATTTAACAACAAAGATAGATCCATCAGAAAAGACACTGCTTGCCTTCCAATTAAGAAACAATTGCCATCCACATTCTCTGTAATTCATGCAAATCAACAGTGACAACAACATCTCCAGGGGAGTCACTGCACATCCTAAATCTCTGTCTTCTACCTGTCCTCGATCATTAATAAGTGTAGAATTATGAAAAGAATCCGGAATTCCTTGTGGCTTTGAAATAGTTACACCAGCCGCAACAGTAGGTAGAAGCAGCAGTGGCTTCAGCAAAAAAATAGTTGATGCATTATCTTCATGTCCTTCCACTGCTGCAGCAACATCAGCAACAACAGCTAGTTCGACAGTAGGAGTGACAACAACAGCAATATTAACACCAACAATGTGAGCAATTAGCAAATTCCTTCCATCAACTATCATTAGCTGCAATATGTAGAAATAACAACTAGTAATACAACAACACATCAGGAGCTTTTCAACTCCCACAACAATAATGAAGAACTTCTCGTTCTCTAGTCTCACTCGGACTAGAGAAACTTTCGATTCTCCTTATATAAAATGCCGGCAAGAACCTCTCATTCTCTAGTCTCATTCGGACTAAAGAATCCCTCAATTCTAATCACGCCAACTATTTTAATAAGCGGCAAGAACCCCTCGTTATCTAGGCTCGCTTGGACTAGAGAATCTCTCGATTCTCATCATGCAATCTCTCATAATACCATGTCAAAATTTGGATCTATGTGCAAGCTATGGCAAGTTTAATATGCAGCCATGTATATCTAAGAATAGAAGAAGAAAAAGGAAGGAAGAGAGACGTGAGAGAGAAGTCTTTCCTTATTTTCTTATCCTTACAATGTGTAACTTGTCCTATATTTATACTACTAATATGAAGTAATGGATCAAAAACGAATAAGAAATGCATGACTATCAACTAACCTCTAACAAACTAACAACTGTTAACAACTTGGTTTAACCACCTAACAAACTTCACCATGTGATTAAACTAATTAATTTGGAGGAATCTCAACACCCCGCAAACTAGGAGATATGAAGACATTCTTCATTCCTAGCTTGGACATTAGTTACAGGGAGCACCAACATCAATCGCTGTATCACTACACAACAACTTCGCCTCGGTTCCCAATACCGCATCGCTCCTGTATTTTTACCAACATCAGCAATGCATAACCCCTCATTCTCTAGTCATACTCGGACTAGAGAATCCCTCGATTCTCAGCAATGAATAACCCCTCGTTCTATAGTCACACTTGGAATAGAGAATTCCTCGATTCTCCCTATACAAAAATGGCAAGAACCCCTCGTTCTCTAGTCACACTCGGACTAGAGAATCCCTCGATTCTCCCTATGCAAGTTTTTAGAATAAGCTCGGATATGCAGTGGAGTCTCCCTCAATTTCTAGACCAATTCCAGCTAAAAATTTCTCGATTCTCATATCATGAGCTAAACAAACAAAACATGTATCCCTGTAACCTAGGGAATAACAATTTGTATTCGAATTCTCTTTCCCTCTTAAAAGATCCATCTTATTTACAATCACGACCAGACCACGTCCTTCCTCTGCCACTCAATTTACTATAACTACTTCAACATGCTTTATGCTTCGCCTATCTTTTGCAATCTCTTCTGCATCGAGGACCAAAGCAATTACATGTGCTCTCATAAGGTGTTTCCTTGATTGCATAATACTTAAAGATGGAGGGCCCTTCTCTTGCTGTTTTGTCCTCTCCAACTAGTTGTGTCAACCAAATAAATGCTTCTTCCTTCAGATGAAATTCAAAGACGAATTTCTTGCAAGATTGTGTTCAACAAGGTTGACTTTTCAATATTGGGCCGCCCAACAATTGCCAACTGCAATGGAAATTTACACTCCATATCTTTAGAGGAGTCATTCTCATTATTCTCCTGGATCTCATCATCACATAAGTTGTTTTGGACCACATACTCTTCAAGTAATGGTCTAAGAGTTTCATGAAGTTCAACCATGCCGAGTCCAGTCTCAGCAGATAAAGCAATGAGATCGCCAAATCCTAAATTATAAGCCTCGCCAGTAGCAATTGCAAGAGTACCATCACAATCATCAAGTGATTCAGCTTTATTCATCACCACAATAGTCTTCATCCCCAGTGCATTCTTCCTCAACCACTTTCCAACATCCAAATCCATAGGTAGCACTCCATCTCTTGCATCAACCAACAAAAGTGAAATTTGAGTTCTTGACACCATATTTATAGTCATTTCGATAGTTCAACGAAGAACATAACCGGAAGAAGCCTCTGTTTCTATGCCAGCAGAATCCAACGCCCTAAACCTCAAATTCCCCAATTTTGCAACACCTTGTCGTATGTCCCGAGTAACATGATCAATAGGTGTGTTGTCTACAACTGCCTCCCTCCTTCGTATCAAACGGTTAAATAATGTTGATTTCCCTACATTAGGCCGTCCCATAATGTGAATATGTGTAAAATCAATCATCTTTCCATTGAGATGTTTAGCTTCTACTCCTGTATCACTATTAGTAATAGCATCCAATAGTTCATTTCCCCTTATTTGACCTAACAAAGTGCTCCGATTATCAAACAGTTGACGTGCACTCTCTTGACCTAATAAAGTGCAATATTTGCTAATGTTTTTCCAGTTGAAGAAAGTTTGCTCCGGCAATATGATTGGTGCAATTTTCTTCAAAATCAACCTCTTTGGATGGATATTCATCTTTGAACAGGAGAGCTTCACGCCTCCATGGCAGCAATGGCAGTGGCGAATCTGTTTGTGACCTATGACAGTTAACCTAATTCGGACGAAAAAATGAAGAAAACGACACAGAGAATTAAAAGTGGAAGAAGAAGATGTTGATCGATAACCGTCGTGGCTCCGATTTCAGCACCAACACAGTTAACTTTGTTAGTCACCATAGAACTTGTTGAAGCAAATCAAATCGAAGATCCAGAAATTGCTATTGAGTGAATCAACCAAAAACTTGGATCATCAACACAAGCTCTAATACCATGTTAGAATTTGTAGGATCGATTCAATGAATGGAGGAGAAAATCGAGGGAGGAAAACAGAGAAAGTAAGACGAGAGAGATTGGGAGTAAAGCTGCTCTTCAGCGTTCTGTTTTTCTTATTATGTTTGCTCAAATACAATTACAAAGTAATTGTCCTATTTATAGGAAAAGACCCACTAATTAGATCCACTAATAACAAAATATCTAACTAATTTAAAATATCTAATTAACAACTAATTTACCACATATATATTTTGTGTATATATATGGTATATCTATATACTTCCAACACAGGCAACCAGCATTCAAGAAAACTCCTTGTAATATTCATGTCATGGTTAATTTATCAAAAAAGGCTATTAATGCCATAGCTATTAGGAGCATTAAAGCTTAGAGATGCATGCGTTCTTTTCGGTATTTATTGATTATGAAAGACAAAGGCCTGTTTTTCATACCCTCATAGTTTTAATCCATGTAATACTAATCCCCACATTCTTGTTCTACATTTTATCCATCATAAATAGTAGATAGATTCTCACATAAGTTATGCAGTTACTATGAGGATGTTTCTTGTAACCTAAAAAGTAACAAAACAATGTATAACTAATGCAGAGTTTACAGGGACAATAAAAAAAGGTAACTAGACAATGCATAATTATAACTGGTCTAATACATGTATAACACTACCTTATGCTGCAAACCAAACGGCCCTAAGAGTTTTCAGGATATATCATTGTTCGTTATCATATTGAATGTCTTGCTTCACGTTTTACATGATTTTAAAGGCAGCTAATAGCTTGTTTAGTTAATCTTGATTACACTACCAATTCTTAGTCAATTCAGGAAATAGATTACTTTTTAGTTTATACGAGTTTCTTAAGGATGTTTCTTGTCACAGTTGTTTCTGTAAAGAATGGATCTTGAATCTAACTCAATCCTCACTCTACAAGCTAGCTTTTGAGGTTGAGTTAGGTCAAGATCCATTCTTTAAGGTTTCATTTTTCACCACTAGTTCTTGAAGTTGTAGTTTTTGTTTACTTGTCCTTTTACCTCTTTATGAGTTGCGCTTAATGTGAAGAATAGTTAACCAACCTTTGACTCTTTCCTGTATGCAATCTTTCTGTACTTGTTGTTTGTTGAGAGAGAGTAATTTTAGCTTTCTTGTCCAATTACTTAATACATTATGTACTTCTTAATGAGTAAATTACTTAAAATGTTACTGTTACTGCTTTATCAGTTGAGAAATGCTTATTACTGCTATATGTAGAATTATATTAATTTCTCTTGGTGAGTCTTTCTCATTGATACAAAATATATATAGGTGTACAATGTGAAATTTTTATACAACAAAAGATTCTAATTCTACTGTAATTACATAACACTAAATATGATAAATATAAACATGATACACTTGTTAATACACCCCCTCAGTCGAAGCGGAAAGAGGCCGGACGTTTAGACTGGATCTGAAGTCTTGGAAGAGTTGTCTAGGAAGGCCCTTTGTGAATATATCTGCATACTGATATGAAGAAGGCACATGCAATACCTTAACATGACCGAGAGCAACCTTCTCACGAACAAAGTGGATGTCTATCTCAATGTGCTTTGTTCGCTGATGTTGAATCGGATTATGAGATATATTTATATAGTGGATATGTTATCACAATAGACCAAAGACGCCTTACGTAATGGACATTGAAGCTCCAAAAAAAGGTTTCAGAGCCAGCAGGTCTCAACAAAAACATTAGCAACACCTCTATACTCTGCTTCTGCACTCGAACGGGATAATGTGGCTTGTCTCTTGGCTAACCAAGAAATGAGGTTATCCCCTAAGAACACACAATAGCTTGAGGTGGATCATCGCATGTCCATACAACCTGCCCAATCAGCATCCGTATATGAGAACAACCTAGTTTGACCACAAGACTAAATGTCTCTCCACAATCCATGCAAACCTGTTGAGTTTTGCAATCACCTACAAGACGGGTCTTATGCTTCTCAAAACAACCGTCAGATTTTTCCTTATGAGTAAAAATCCACATAGAACGAATAACATTGACACCAGGCGGACGTGGCACCAACTCCTACGTCTTATTTTCAATAAGAGCATTATATTCATCATCCATGACCATTTTCCAATTCGGGTCATGAAGAACAGACATTGGGTTATGTGGTAGGGTGATTTAGTGACATTAGAATTGAGATTAAAATGTCGTTTTGGTTTTAAAATACGTCGTTGACTACGAGTAACGGGCCCTTGACTCAAAATAGAAGTGGATTGGACTTGAGATGGTGTCGGGTTGTCTCGGGACTAGCTAGCGCGATGAGCTTTGGTGGCGGTCGACAGATGAAAAATATTGCCGCCAGACATCGAGTCCATTGGCGAGAGACCGGACCGCTGGCGGAATGACTTGGGCGGCAGCATCGGGCTGCCGGCCAAGAAGCTTGACCGGGATGAATATGAGATGGGCCAGCAGGCAGTGGGCCTACTGGCCGAGAAACATAAACTGGATTTTGGACAATTTGTCCAGCAGGCAGTGTGCCTGCTGATGGGATTGCGCACAGGGGTCTGTTTGTCCAGATCCCGAGGCGGGGATCAGACTCAATGGTGGACCACATACGGTGAGAGCTCATCATTAAAAAAATTATAAGAATTAGACACCGAATTTCACAATTTAGCAAATGAAAATTGGGTTTCATAAAAAATGACATGGCGGCTAATTATATTTTTATTAGAGGATAAATCAAAATATTTGTAACCACGATAATTAGATGGATAACCCAAAAACACACAACTGGTAGAACGTGCTTGAGGTTTGTTAATTACAGTAGACAGGAAGAGAGGATAGCACAAACACTCAAACACTCTAAGATGAGTGTCGCACCCGATTTTGAACTCTCAGGCTTAAATGCGCGACGGAATGATTATCCTCCCAAAAAAATGTAAAAATAAATGTTAAGAATGTTTAAGGGAGTCGCCACCTAATTAATTGGGTGAATTAGGACACCTAAATACTAACTAATTAAAGCCAGTATTAACTCCATTTAATGGTCTGTGAAACTAAATAAGATTCTGAGTAAGGATTCTTTATTATCCTAAAGGGAAGGGGTAAGGCACCCTAAAGGATCCGCTAACTTGCGGTTGTCCGTTCAAACATAGGTTAATTTTATTTGGCTAAGGGATGTATATGTTTTAGAAAAGATTATTTAGAAAAAAGGATGCGGTAAACGTCTAAAGAATATATATATTGATAACTAAAGGGTATTATAAGACTCACAACAAATATATACAAAAATTGATTATACATTTATAGGACATGAAATTATTTTATTTAACAAAAGTAGGAAAATGATGAATTACTCCTATTAATATATGTAAGGTTAAAACCCTTTTATAAAGTTAATTATGAAATTATACGTGGATGCGAACATTACTTTTTATGAAGAGTTTAGGAGAAAGTTTATTTCTTAAGAATTAAATATGGAGGAATATATTAACTACATGACTAAAGCATAGCTAGGATTAATTATTAGATTTAGATTTATACGATGAACCTAGAATAAATAAGGGATGGGTTTATCTTTTAAACTACACTTCCAATGTATTCAAAGCCTAGCAGAGTTGATTTTCCTATTAATTACAATGTTAACAAATATGACAATTATAAATGAACAGATAAATAATACATAAATAAACAAGGGAGGAGTGAAATTAGAGTTGTTGTAATGTCTAGAACGGATGGCGACACCATCTATTCCTATAGCTGTTTGGAAGCCCTGCGGCGGAAATGCGGTTGGTGATATGGAGACCATTGTGAGCCTCATACCGAGGCTCTTAATTATTCTCCCGATGCATGCCATGTAAAAATAAGAAAAGAAAAGGATTAGTACACATTCGAACATATTAGCAATGCAAATAAAATGACATCGTCATATAAACTCCAAGGAGATATACATAATCCAATTTTATTCTACTGCAGCGGCCCACACCACATAGGTAGTCCCCAATACTCATTTCCAGATAAAAAATGACCCAAGTGTATAAGGAAGTCAACCATTTTATAAAGAGAACAGGCAAGTGGGCTTAGCCCAACAACATATCAATCGCAGCAGATTTCACAAAGCAGGAATCAAGGGAGCAAACTTAAAAGATGTATATTATCTGAAAGTAAGTAACCCACATTATAAAAGAATAGACCACCCCAACATACTAGATATACTTCTTCATATATTTACCAATAAACATATAGTAATCAGTGTACATTTTAGGATAAATAAAGGAGAAGGACTGGACAGACAAGTATTTTCTTATTCAATCTACGCAGGCACATCACAGTGGTTAACCGGCAGTTCAGAATTTCATCTTTTAACGAGATAGACATTTAGACTAGATGATTGGACTTACAGTGATACGACTTAATAATGAATAACAGTTAGCAAATTATATGGGCTTACTCCAGATATATTCATGGGCCAGACAGTGAGGAATGAAAACAAAGACTTACAGGCCTACTGATTAGGCAGAAATTTCAAACAAGAAGAAGGCAAACGAGCTGATAGGGGGCTGAAATTTTATCCGATAGATTTATTCTAACTGATCCTTAAGTATTCTAACAAGTGAAAAGAAATCATAGCATGATTCAGCTGATTGTAGCAGGCATAATTAGCAATTCCGGATTCCTTATGCAGTGAACTCAAGTATGAGTTGGAGGCAATCATTAGATATTTCCGGGACAGCCAACAACATATCAGGACAAACATGCTTCAGACTTCTAACATCGACTATGTTCAAAGAGCCGATTTGAATTTAAGTTTCCGGTATGCAACATACGTGAGAATCTAAAAATGCAAAAAAATGGAACCGACACCTACAGATTTCAGATTAAGTATGTATCAAATCCCGAAACAGTACTTCAGGAGCTATCCCATTTTGACGTTTTTATGCTTGGTTTTCCTAATTCAGTTCAAATTTAATATTTCCTTACTGAGACAAGTAATAAACAAGGCGACCAACTCATGTTGGGAATGAATCAAATAATCAAATTTGGACTATACTTTCAGATTCGTTAAACATTACTCTAGTTTTATATGAAAACATAGTCTCGGCCATAAGGACTAACAACACATCTATACTAATTTGTTTACATATTTGTAGCTGACACAACCTCCCAACTAACCAGAATAGCCACTCCAAACAATGTTTCGACCCAAACGCGCTTAAGGCAAAGTTATGAGGTTTTAACAAACAAATAAAAATGCGACCAACGAACTCACTTAACGCGTATGAACAGTCATCGACACCCACCAGATTTGGACAAAATCAGCATAGAGATAAACAAACAGTAATTAAGATGACGTTTCTTACGTATATAGGCCTGTCCAGATTTATACCATTATAAGTTAGATAACATACATATTTTAAGTGTATTTTCTTAGTACATTAACCTCACGAAGTAAGAACGCGGATGGAGTTACAAACTACGACCAATATTCTGATATACAAAACCAAAGAATCGACTAGCACGGTGAAAACAAGCCTCCAAAGTATAATAGAGATTTAACTCAGGATGGTGTATTTATTTACGGGCCAGTTAAGGTTTACAAACATGACGTCGCTTAGCACTTAATAACAAGACAAGCACACATTAAGCTTTTAACTTAAGTATTCCCAGACTAACATGTGATCAACCCAGATATAAATCGAGGCCAGCGAAACCGATTCAGATCCATATAATGACACTAACAAATCATAAACAGTACATATAGAACAGAGCACACAAATTAGCATAAAGGAATGATAGATTTACCTTCTCCGGACAAACGAGCAGCGGCGTATCAAGTGTCGATCCACTCGGAGTTTTGTGCGATGCGATAAAATGGAATGAAGCTGTTGCTTTGAGAATACTTACTGATTCGTGACGGAGTCTTACGAGGAGGACGAAAAGGGTTTGTTTTTATGTTCTTGCCTAAGCCTTCTAATTTTCGGATTGTAAGGAAAGGTATTCTTGAAGATGAAAGCGGTGCTCGACCTTTGTCTTTGCCTCTGAGCTCTGTCGTGCTGTGCTCTTCCAATGATGCCCTCGGTCGGACTGCTCTACTGTGCTCTCCTCTTCTCGATGTTCTGCAGTCTGGGTTCTTCACTGTGCTCGACTGATGCCGTATTGTCTCTGCCCCTTAATGCCTATTGCATGTGCTTTTTTTATAGCCCCATTTGGGTTCCCTATTAGGTAAGCTATAAAGGCTGATTCTGGTCTTGATTGTGCTTGATACGAAATTGATTCTTACTGTTTTATTTTTGGACGAATCTGGGTGTTACTGATTTGTTAAGGATTTCGAACAGATTATGGTAAGTTGCGATTTCTGGAAGATCTGGTTTTGGTTATGGTAAGAACACGTTGGCTGGGGTGCGGGGATAAAGGCAAGTCCCGGATTCTCCGGCGAGAAATTCGGG
Source organism: Przewalskia tangutica (assembly GCA_029844215.1). Taxonomy (NCBI): domain Eukaryota; kingdom Viridiplantae; phylum Streptophyta; class Magnoliopsida; order Solanales; family Solanaceae; genus Przewalskia; species Przewalskia tangutica. Next base: position 79,103,563 of record CM056737.1, read on the forward strand.
CATGGCGGCGAAAGCAGGAGGTTTTAGGGTTGCTGGTTTCTAGGGCTTCGTCTAGGTTTTTTTGTGTGAGCTAGAGACGATGGGTAAGGGAGTAGGAAATAAGGGCTTAGGGAGACGGGTCGAGGAAATAACGCTGGGGCGTTGGGCTTGCGGGTAGAGGGGCGTCGGGTTGGGCCTGGACGACGGGTAGAAGGGGGACTGGGCCTTAGGCTATTTAATTCTAGGAGTTTAATTAGTTTTAGGCTAGTTAATTAATTAGCTAGTTAATTCTAGGTAGGTGTATTATTAATTAATTAGTGATAACTTAAATTAACAAATGTGATTAAGTTATTTAAGTGCTTTATCAATCTAATTGTTATAATAAATGCGGGCGTGTCATTTAATTAGTGTTTAATGTTTATAATGTGATGTCGTTATTAAGACTTATTAAATAAAATTAGGACTTCTTAATTCTTTTATGAATGCTATTATTAAACGCGTGTGTTAGATTATTATTTTATGTATTTATTACTTATTATTAGGAATTATGACAAAGCTCTAAGTGTGTAATTTTCTACGTGAGAAGCGGTGTCATTATTAAATTGTTTATTTATGTCTGTATTAATGTTTTATTATTATAAAATTGCTTTAAAATTAGTGTAATTGTATAGTTAATGACTGGACGGGGGGGTCAAAATTGGGTGTCAACAATGAGAATACGAAGAATCCTATGATAAATAATTTTTAGTAGAGATTGATATGCTAATCATTTGATAGGGAGTATGTTAAGGAGGTAAGTAGCAATTTGTAATGCATGATTTCACAAAGAATATGGTAATGAAGCATGTTCTAGTAAAGTCCGAACAATATTATTAATGATACAAATTTTTCTTTCGGCCTTCCCATTTTGTGAGAACGTATGCGGATAAGAAAACCTAAAAGATATGTCATTAACATTACAAAATTCCCGAAATGACCCATTATCAAATCTCATTCCTTTATCATATTAAATGTTTTTAATTTTCCATTCAAATTGGGTACGGATGAATATTCTAAACGATTGAAATGTGGAAAAATTGAGAATTTTTAGATAACGGAGAAGTCCACAAAAATTCGAATAATCATAAAAAAAATAACACATAATAACGGTGATCCAAATAGCTCAAAACGGGAGATGTCCACAAATCACTATGAATAATATCAAATGACAACAAAGTACTAGAATTCGAGGCTGCAAACGGTAATTTAACATGTTTCTCAAGAGGACAAGAAGTACAAATATTAGTACTACACGTACTATTACATTCAATAAAATTATTTTTTTTAAGAAAGGAAAGAACAGACGCCCCGGATGACCCAAATGCGCATGCCACACGGAAGGTGCTAGAGCGGCAAACGTTGACGATGTGGCTTGATTAGTGAAAGTGGTGATGGCTATTGGATAAAGTTTTTCCCGACTATTACATCTCATTAGAGGTATCCCCATCATGATATCTTTCACAGAAAATCTAAAAGGGTCAAAGTCAACAAAAACCCAATTATCAGTTGTAAATTTTTGAACAAACTCAAATTTTTAATTAAGTGAGGAGCATGAAGGACATTTTCAAGGCTAAATGTGGGTTTGGTGGAGATAAATTTGTGTGACCATAACCACGAATTGGAATTGAATTACCATTACCAACAATTATGCCACGATTTTTGCTCAAATTGAAATAAGACGAGAGATTACCTGGCGCGGATGTCATATGAGAAGTGGCCCCGGTGTCCATGTACCAATTTGCATCCGGAGAATTTAATACAAGTGTTTGCATCGCTACCTTGATTTTCATGGGGGTTGGAATTGTCGCTGATACCATGTAAAGAATGGATGTTGGGCCTAATTCAACCCCAAAAGCTAGCTTGTTGTTGCGATATTTCTAGATGTTTACGCAAGTGTACGTATCATTCAAGTAAAAAAAATCTGTAAGACCGAGTTATCGTCCACAGAGACTGGTTTGTCAAGTACCGATGATCTAATCTATAGTTTCTATTTGGTAACCGTTCTTTTGGTTGGTGATTATAACTAAGAACTATAACTAAAGTAAAGTGCAGGAATTTAGACTAAGAATGATAATACTTTGGTTTAAAACAGTTATGAAGGAAATAAGGCTTCCAATCTCCTCAAATATCTACTCTTTCATGTGTTAATGCAATGCTAATGATTCTTCTTCTTATTAAGATAGCAGGTTAACTAATATGTTCTATATTCCGGTTAGGACATATAAAAACTCAACCTTATGCAGAAACCTTCTATATTTCTATGATAGATTTTACCACACGGGAGGATTAAGAACAATAATCTTAAATACTACACAAGTATCGGGGTACTTTCATCCAAGATTTTAACCTATGTCTAAACAACTACAGCATATTCAAATCTCCCCTCTCGGATCTCAATTCGAAATCATATAAGTTATGACAATTAATGGTCAGTTAATTATCAAGCGATCAAAACAATATTGAATAGATCTTAATATGCTGAAGAAGAAATCAATAACCATGCATTAACTATATGAAAGAGCTTCAAGAATATTCGACGAAAACCCTACTAAAGTAATTAGCTCCTAAACATTGTCATGTCAAGAACTAAATTACAATCCAACATACACTGAAATAAAATAAGAGAAAGAAACGAACTTGAACAATGTGATGTCTCTAATCTTGCTCTTGCCTCCTTCTTTGCCTCCACAAAGTATGATATAATATGACAGGGTTTAGGGTATTTATATCTGAGAAAAACCTTGCTTGCACTTTTACCTCATCAAATTCGCCCAAAACTGAACTTTTCGTGATCAAGACGGTGCTCGCGCCGACCGCGGTGCTGCTGCTAGGCATCGCGGTTCCTTCGACGGTGATTTTTCATCCTCAGCTACTGAAATTTTTACGCCTCGGCTCAAAACTTTTCGGTCGCGGTTCATCAGCACCGCGGTCCCTCTTGGTCATGCACCGCGGTGCCTTATTCTTTTCGCCCGATTTTCACCAGATTTCTTCTATTCTTCTTGGGGCTGTGCTTGTGCAAATTTTCATCTCGATTAAGCTCATTTCATCCTCAAAAGTGGTATTTTTTCTTTATAACAGCTGTGACTCAAAAGAAAGAAAAACAAACCTAATACTATACTAAACACAAATGAAAAAGGGAAAATACTTAACTAAAAAGGACTCAAAAGAGTGTATAAAACACACTCAACAAACACCCTCAAACTTACACTTTACTCGCCCTCGAGTAAAGCACTAAACAAAAACAAAATCAAATTAAAGACTCAATGAAGTGGATCAAGTAGCTATAACAATGCTTCCTCAAAATCATGGATGAAAAGTTGAAAACTGAGATAATATGTTAGAACATACATAGCATGAATATTTAGCAATGTAGAATTTCAAGTTAGATATTTCGCAAATTCAATTATGTCATGATCACTGGAAATACAAACACCTAACCTATGTTTGTCAATTTCATTCCATCTTTCCGAAAATTCTATAGACCTGTTTACTTTTTATTCTCCACTAATCATAGACATACACATTAGAGATCATCAGAACTTTCAACGGTTGTAATGTAGGCTTAGGCAGAGATAGGTAAAAGTAGGCATTTAGGTTCAATTACGTATCATAAACATTTTTCATTCAACTCATTTTCCCTTCTTTTTGACTTTCTTTTTAGTCTCATACCTATTTTCTCCTCTCTTTTCTTTTGAGAGAATGAAACACATTATACATAACAAACACCCCTAAACTTAGACTTTTGCATATTTTTCATTGGAGTGCATCAAATTTTCACTCTTTTTTTATTTCTTTTTCAACACTCTTTATTCCAATAGTTTTTCATTTTTACTTATGACACAACAAGGAATCATAGGGTGTCAAATAAATATATTATTTTAGGCTCAAAGGGGCTGACTAGTGATACAATTTATGTCAGGATATGTATTGAATGGTAAGAAAGGCTATCAAAGAATGCCTGAATAATTTTCCTAAACATGTATATCTTAACTATTTCGCCTCAAATAACAAGCAAGCAGATTTTCTAGACATTTTCAACTTTTCTTTCCATAACTGACACACATAGGCTAAGCACAAATATTTTTCAAATAATTAGATGTCATAAATTTTTGGCATATCTAACTTAAGCACACAAATTTCTGCTTTCAATTCCATTACATTATCCACTCAATATCTTTAGCAACTACCACATACATGATCCCAAAAAAAAATATGACTCACAAACACATAAAACAAACAAAAAGATAATAAAAAGACTCAAAACAAAACAATAAAACAAAGTAGACCCCCCAGACTTCATTGACACATTGTTTCCAATGTGTGAAGACTAAAAATAAAGGGACAACTTACTGACACAACACAACGGTCATAACGGAGGTCTGGAATGGAGGACGAATTACTGTACACACTTCATGTGAGGGACCGCGGTCCTTAAACCGTGCACCGCGGCGCTAATCCCTGAAAAATTTCAGTGTCCTCCAGTTTTCTGCATTGCTAACCCTTCTCCCTTTGGAGTGCATCCCTACATTTATCTGTCATCCAAAAATACTAAACATACCAGATCGTGAGACTGTTCAAGACAAAATAAACTACTAAAACAAAAATAGAAATAACATAATTAAAAACATTGAGTTGCCTCCCAAGTAGCGATGTCTTTAACGTCTATGATTAGTGGAGAATAACAAGTAAACAAATCTATAACATTTTGGGAAAGATGAAATGAAATTGACATGCATAGGTTAGGTGTTTATGTTTCCATTAATTATGATCTAAGTGAATCTGTGAAATATCTAACTTGAAATTCTAGATTGTTATATATGCATGCTATATGTTCTAACATATTACCCCATCTTTCATCCATAATGTTGAAGAAACATTGCTACAACTACTTGATCCAGTTCATAGAGTCATTATTTTTGTTTTGTTTTTGTTTTTTGTTTAGTACTTTACTCGAGGGCGAGTAAAGTATAAGTTTGAGGGTGTTTGTTGAGTGTAGTTTGATACACTCTTTTGAGTCATTTTAGTTAGTATTTTACTCTTTTTGTTTGCGTTTAGTATAGTATTAGGGTTATTTTTATTTCTTTTGAGTCACAGCGGTTCCAAAGGAGGAAATACAGTATTGAGGATGAAATGAGCTCAATGACGATGAAATTGCACAAGCACAACCCAAGGAATGAACCCTAAAATGTCCCAAGAAGAATAGAAGAAATCAGGTGAAATCTGGACAAAAATAGGTCAAGTGCCGCGACTGAAGGAATTAGGGCCGCGGCGTGAAAATTTCAGAGAGCAAGAAAAATATTCACCGTGCCAAGCGGCGCTACCGGACGGCGTCCGCGCGCCGCAGGTAACGCTCCATTGATTTTTGTCGATTAAGGTCCGCGGCGCCGCAGAAGCAGAATGCTCCAGTGATTTTTGCCGATTAAGGGCCGCGACGCCTGGACGAAGGGCCGCGGCGCCGACGCGCATAATTTCCAGATTTGAGTCGAATTTGGCCAAGGGTAAAAGGGTCCGGAGCAAGATTTTTCTCAGATATAAATACTCTAAACCATGTCATACTTGATAACATACTTTGAAGAGGATAACGGGGGCTACAAGCTACACAATTGGAGACTTTTGTTCAAGTTCTTTCTTTTTTCTTTACTTTAATTCAATTTATGTTGGATTGTAATTTAGTTCTTAGCATGACAATGTTTAGGAGCTAATTACTTTATTAGGATTTTTCGTCGAATCGCTTGAAACTCTTTCATATAGTTAATGCATTAGTTATTGATTTCTTCTTCAGGCATATTAAGATCTATTCAATAATTGTTTTGATTGATTGATAATTAAAAAGTATGTAAGACTTAAAATTACGGTTTTAGTCAACTTTGAGGAGGTTATGACCCGATTCGTTGAGAGTTACTAAGTATTTTAAAGGCCTAGGACGTAGTTCGTTGAGTCTTGATTCCAACGCAACCAACCGCCGGCGTCGGAGTAGAAAAAGTAAAGAGTAGTTTCATGTGAGTACGGGCAACATGCAATGCAATGCGGCGTCGCATGCGGCGTGGTGCCAGATGCGCGGATCAGCGCCGCGGTCAAAACGAGAAAGAGAGAGAGAGGAGCCGTAGGCGGCGCGCGACGCGGACGGTCATACGCGCGAAGAAAGTTGAGAGAGCGAGGCCTCACATCCACGCGGCGGGGGCACAGGCGAGGCGGGGAATTGGGCGAAAAACTTAGAAAATCTGATTTTTGTTTTAAAAGAGATGACAAGTGTCCCCATCTGATTTCAATATATTGACCAAGACTTGGTCATTGTCTATCTTTCATCTTCACTCTCTCTCTCAAATTGCTCCCCCTTCTCTCTAAACTTCCAGCCCTCTCTCTAGAACCCCAAGAGAAATTCTAAGCCTAAGAAAAATCTGAAAGATAAGAGCAAGAAAAGGAAGCTTGTGGCTAGCTTGTTGGCATTGTTGTGGTGGTGTTCTTGCAAGGAAGCTAGCAATATTTGGAATAAGTTTGGCTAAAACTTTAAGGTAACATTTCTTCCTTTGGAATTAGTTCTAGTGTTGCATGTTTAGGAACTTGTGATAGTAGATAATGCTCTTAGAATCATTGCATGCTAGAAATGTGGTTTGGATATGAAGAATGGGTTAAGAAGAGATTATGAGCATGTTGTAGCCTAAAAACTACCTTAGAATTGTTAAGTAAATTGTTGTAGACTTATGGGGTATGTAATCCCTTTGAATTGTTGGTTTGATTGAGCCTTAAATGGCGCTTGGATGATAAATTCGACCTTGAGAAAGGTGGCAAAGTGAGTAGAAACAAAATTTTCCATAGAATTTAGTGACTTAGAACTTGGATTGTTCTACTTTGAGATTAGAGGTTAACAAGTATCATGATTATTATAGGTTGAGATATTATGAGCTTAGCAAGTGGATTGACCAAAGAGGTATGTGAAGCTTTCCTATCTCTTGAGCATGAATAGATGAAACTATGTAGTATGTTCTTACTTGTTTTGAGTATAAAATGACTTTTCGTTTTAAGAATGTATAAGTCCGGTTAAGGAAAAGTATGATTTTTACTAAAGTATAGAGTTAATATAACAACTTTATGGGAAGTTGGTCTATTAGCTTCATAAAAGGTTAATGGGATTTACTCTAAGTAAGATAATTATATGAAGAGGCAAATTGATTTAAAGGCATCAATTGCCCAAAGGCTTTTATGTATAAAGAAGAGTCACTTTTGAAAGAGTTGAAGTATGTAGTACTTGGGTTAAATTTGTTCTTTTACTAAAGATATGGTTAAGTGCCTTAAGTAAACTAAAATGAGAGAGTATGTGAACAAGACTAAAAAGAAGTTATAAGTTTTCTTAACTTATTATTATTATGATATAAGATCGCCATACCACCCCGGTCGTAAAGAGTATGTCCGGAGGCCACCCAAGATCGTCATACCATCAGTATATCCGAGGTAGATCCAAGATCGTTATACCATCATATCCGGGCAAGCCCCAAGATCGTTATACCATCCGCCCAAAGGTAAGAGTATATCCCAAGATCGTTATACCGGTAAGAGTATATCCGGGAAAGTCCCCAAGATCGTTATACCACTGGATTTGCTACCCTGATGCGAGGAATACCCTCACGCGAGTCCTTATGGGCTTACGCGGGTGAAATAGTCCCTGAAATAGTCCCGAGTAGGATGGTTTCTTTTGATACTATTTTAGATTATATATGTATATATACTTGTCACTCTCATTGTTAGTAAGGCAAAAGGTATTTTATTGTCTTCCATGACTCGCTTTTAGACTTATGATATCATATTGATTTTCACATACTTGGTACATAGATCACTATTCGAAGCTCAATTATTCTCTAAGTTTATTTATTAGTATGGATATTCCACGATGCTATAGGTATTTTGTTATCTTTAATATATTTTGGCTATAAGAACGGTTGTATTATAAATACTTTGTTTAAGTATGACCCTTTTATGAAGTTATGTGTTGTGTTATGTTGGTACTAGTCGCGTGACAAAAGTGGTATCGAGACATCTATAATCGATATTTAGGATTGGTTTCCATTCTTTCACTCTAAGATCGAAGATTATGCATCCATGTTGGTAATACTATAGTTGGTATTGTGACAGGTCACATGTGTTGCCTAGAATGATTTTAGATTACTGATTTGGTAAGATTTGTGGGACTAAATAGATAACTCTCATCGAGGTTTTACGTGCTAGTTTGAGATAATTAGGAGATGATGAGTTGTCGGAAAAGTAATGGAACCTTAGAAAGCTTAATAGGCTATGTTTGTAAATTAAGCGGTATGCTCTTTAAGAGGGTAGTGGATGGATGAGATCCGTGTGAGTAAAGTAATGGTTGTTGTGATCAAGAAATGGCCTTATATTGTTTGACTTAGTAACTCCAAGTAAGCTAGAATAAGTTTGGAGAAAAAAAAAAAAAACGGCAGTGAAAAAGCAACCGGTGGTGTGAGAAATAGAGCCCGGAAAAAAAAAAAGAGTACGTTAGTGAAGTAAGCAACCACTGTGAAGCAACAGAGCCCGAATCCGTGTATACTAATCGTTGAGGTCATTAACTACGATTGATGGCATCGGTTTCCGTAAAGTCGGTTATTGAAGGGAAAGAAGTGAAGTAGTAGTAAGAATTATCCTTCCTTCTTTGGCATTTTGTTTTAATAAGTCTGTGTGACTTGTTCATTGAGGAAAATCGACAGTAAAGTAAGTAATACTGGATTTGAAGGAATTTATGTTCCACGACCTTCCGGATAATTTCAAGGAAATGTGCAAGGCAAGAATAAAATAAATGCGAGAAAGCGTGTCGGCGTCTTTGGTAGGTTTTGAAAATCTACACGATTTTGATTAGATAATTACAGACTAATGAGGACTCGTGATTTGTGGTTGTGACACCAAGGAAAATTTAATGAAGGGAGATAGGTTCTCCCTACATAAGAGAATAGCCTATTATATGGGGTAAGCATGTGTATGTAGTTAAGGAAGGACGGAGACGGTAGGTCTTCTGTGATCGCTACGCCATAAGTTAGATATCCGTGGAAAAAGTATTGTCGGGGTAATTAAAAATGGTCGAAGTGGGGAAGAAAAATATTTGAAATACGATTATGGATCAAATTAGAAACACTTTACTATTAATGAGCATAAGGTAGGTTATGACCAGAAGGATAAAAGAGAATACAACTATGGTTATGTAAGTTTGCAGAGATCTGATTTACCGGACTAGTGTAAGACCATTAGTAAGTAATGGGCGGAAAGATAGTAAGAGAATACGGGTAAAAGGACCCCGTGACAACTTGAAATAACTTATAAAGGAAAAGCAGTGAGACTTTCGAGCGATAAGAAATCTTGACAAGTCATTGGATTATGGAGGATAATAGGATTACTACTTGACAAGATCAAGGAAGTCTTCCCAAATTGTGATCGGAAGTCTTAGCAATGCAAGCAAAGGAATCGATCCAAGTATAGTAACCAAGTTTGGAAAGAAACAGAACCATGCGAGATTAAGGATGCTCGAATATTTAAGAGAAGTTGACCACGACTACGATTCTAACCGGTTAGGGTATTATTGTAACCTTATGTTTCAAGCAAGAAAGGAATTACGTTACTCACGATTTCAAGCGGCGCTTAATCGTACCTTGAAGATTTGGAGGCAATTTCTTATATAGATTTCATGTGGATATTTGCGAGACCACAGAAACTCAGTGATATCTTGTGAAAACTGAATGAATTCGCGGAAGGCGGTGGTTTGGAGCTACTTAAGGATTGTGATATTGATATCCTATACGCAGGAGTTACATCGTACCAAACCTTGGGGTTCGTTTGGTTGATTCTTCATCGTCGGGGAGGTGAAGATGCTGAGGGATCCAATTTAGTGTACGGCATCGACGACGCCCAGGAGAAGAGAAGAAGAGTCTATTAGCGCTAGCCTGGTGCAGGGCGCGGTGGCGGGCCGCTGTTCCCCGATGTGAGCAGACTTCTTCGAAAGAGACGGGGGAGAGCACGGGTGCTCGTTATACTATTCATCTTAAGATTGAGATATTCTTTGGAAGTGGGAGGTGATAAATATGGATTTACCTGAGGAAGCATGATTCAACGACGTTCTCGGTCACCGAGGACTATGCGATTATATATTAGAGAGGTTTGAGTGAGCACGGGAGTCGGTGTCGATTATATCGTGACGACGTTTCATCAGGATCACTTGCCTCTTGAGAGTTTGCTATAAATGTGCCTACCATTCCCCTTATACGGGGGAAAGTGCAGTGTACCGAAGGCTGGTTGTTTAGTTAGTCGTCTTAGTTCAGTCGGTGTGGATAAGCTTAAAGGGGCTTATCCGCGAGCTGCAGTCGCCCCGAAGTCGTATGTCATCATCATCCGTTACCACTTGGAATTTGAGATAGATGATTGAGTTTTTGATCTTCCGTCCGAGGGTGCATCTTTTTTTCATGTGTTCATGTTGCGGAAATGTATTGGAGATCGAATGCAGTGCACCGATTCGTGATGTCATGTGGCAGAGGAGTTATCGAGGATGACATGATGTATCCTCACTTATTCCCTATACCTGTAACCTACTTTCCCTTGTTAGTTTTGATTTAGCATTTACGCTAGAGACAGGCTCGTGGAGCTTCTTTATTACGAATGAATAGTTTCTATGTCGATGTTGTGATTTGAGTAAGTTTAGAAGGAACATTCGACGAATGTTTCTAAGGGAGAATGTTATACCAGTATGTAAGACTTAAAATTACGGTTTTTAGTCAACTTTGAGGAGGGTTATGACCCGATTCGTTGAGAGTTACTAAGTATTTTAAAGGCCTAGGACGTAGTTCGTTGAGTCTTGATTCCAACGCAACCAACCGAAGTTTTCGAAATCACACATCGGGCGTCGCGGCGATGCGCCAAAGCGCAGCAAAGCGGCGCAGGCGCGCAGGCCGCGCGGAGCGCATCGAGAAAATGCGCGTTGCAGCCGCCGCGCCATGAGCAGCGCGCGCCAAAACGAAAGCTCAGAGAGCGGAGAGAGCAGGAGGGCGCCCATGCTGGCCGGCGCGGCCGCGGCGGGAATGGGGGAAAAACTTAGAAAATCTGATTTTTGTTTTAAAAGAGACCATGGGAGTGTGACAAGTGTCCCCATCTGATTTTATGCAATATATTGACCAAGACTTGGTCATTGTCTATCTTTCATCTTCACTCTCTTCAGCCCCTTCTCTCTAAACTTCCTCTCTCTAGAACCCCAAGAGAAATTCTAAGCCTAAGAAAAATCTGAAAGATAAGAGCAAGAAAAGGCTAGCTTGTTGGCATTGTTGTGGTGGTGTTCTTGAAGGAAGCTAGCAATATTTGGAATAAGTTTGGCTAAAACTTTAAGGTAACATTTCTTCCTTTGGAATTAGTTCTAGTGTTGCATGTTTAGAAGAAGGAACTTGTGATAGTAGATAATGCTCTTAGAATCATTGCATGCTAGAAATGTGGTTTGGATATGAAGAATGGGTTAAGAAGAGATTATGAGCATGTTGTAGCCTAAAAACCACCTTAGAATTGTTAAGTAAATTGTTGTAGACTTATGGAATTTTGGGTATGTAATCCCCTTTGAATCGTTGGTTTGATTGAGCCTTAAATGTGGCGTTTGGATGATAAATTCGACCTTGAGAAAGGTGGCAAAGTGAGTAGAAACAAAGGAAAATTTTCCATAGAATTTAGTGACTTAGAACTTGGATTGTTCTACTTTGAGATTAGAGGTTAACAAGCGTATCATGATTATTATAGGTTGAGATATTACTTGGTAGTGAGCTTAGCAAGTGGATTGACCAAAGAGGTATGTGAAGCTTTCCTATCTCTTGAGCATGAATAGATGAAACTAACAAGATTTGGTGTTCTTACTTGTTTTGAGTATAAAATGACTTTTCGTTTTAAGAATGTATAAGTCCTCGTTAAGGAAAAGTATGATTTTACTAAAGTATAGAGTTAATATAACAACTTTATGGGAAGTTGGTCTATTAGCTTCATAAAAGGTTAATGAGAGGGATTTACTCTAAGTAAGATAATTATGAAGAGGCAAATTGATTTAAAGGCATCAATTGCCCAAAGGCTTTATGTATAAGAAGAGTCACTTTTGAAAGAGTTGAAGTATGTAGTACTTGGGTTAAATTCGGTGTTCTTTTACTAAAGATATGGTTAAGTGCCTTAAGTAAACTAAAATGAGAGTATGTGAACAAGACTAAAAAGAAGTTATAAGTTTTATTAACTTATTATTATTATGATAAGATCGCCATACCATCCAAGAGTATATCGGCGGGTAGATCCAAGATCGTTATACCATGATAAGAGTATATCCGCGGCAAGCCCCAAGATCGCTATACCATAAGATCGTTATACCATAAGAGTATATCCGAGGAAAGTCCCCAAGATCGTTATACCACCTCGTGGATTTGCTACCCGTGTGCGAGAATACCTGCGCGCGATCCTTATGGGCTTATGCGGGTGAAATAGTCAGACCCACGCGTGAAATAGTCCTGCGAGTAGGATGGTTTCTTTTTGATACTAGATCATGAGCCTCCTATTTTAATTATATATGTATATATACTTGTCACTCTCATTGTTAGTAAGAAAAGGTATTTTATTGTCTTCCATGACTTGCTTTTAGACTTATGATATCATATATTTTCAGTACATATGATCACTATTTATCGTACGGATATTCCACGATGCTATAGGTATTTTGTACATATGGCGGGGCATTGTTATCTTTTATATTTTGGGCTATAAGAACAGTTGTATTATAAATACTTTGTTTAAGTATGTTTGGAAGCGACACTTACTCGGTGGCGATTATGTTTTACCCTTTTATGAAGTTATGTGTTGTGTTATGTTCGCTATATTCTCTCCATATAATATACATGGGGTACCCCAAGAGGTACTAGTCGCTCGGTCGTGACATTAACTGATCACTAATTGTCATCACATATATGATTTCGAATCAAAATTCTGAAAGGTGAGATTTGAATATGCTGTAGTTGAATAAATATAGGTTAAAATCGCGGACGAAAGTACCCCGATACTTGTGTAGTGTTTAGGGTTATTGTTCTTAATCCTCTTGTGTGGTAAAATCTATCATAGAAATATAGAAGGTTTCTGCACATGATTGAGCTCTTGTATGTCCTAATCGAAATATAATGACAGATTAGTTAACCTGCTATCTTAATACGAAGAAGAATCATTAGCATTGCATTAACGCGTGAAAGAGTGGATAGTTGGGGAGATTGGAAGCCCTATCTCTATCATAACTGTTTTAAATCCCAAAGTATTTTCAACATTAGTTTAATTTTTGCACTTTATTTTAATTTGTAGTTATAATTGTCAAACAAAATAACGTTAACCAAATAGATACCATAGAATAGAAAATCGATACTTGATAAACAGTCTCTGTGGACGATATTCGATCTTATAGACTATATTACTTGAAGCGATACGTATACTTGCGTAAGCACGTAGAAATAGCGCAACAAGTTTTTGGCGTCGTTGCCGAGGACCGGTGTACTTTCAATATCGATTTATCTATTCTTATTTCTAATTTCATTTTTATTTTCAGTTTTTTTTCTTCTTTTGGTTTAGTGTTGTTTGCTGTTTTTGATTAGTCTCAGGAACTTAGTTTATGCGAAGTAAGAGAGGAGCAGACACTCCTATCCCTCTGAACCCTGAGATTGAAAGATTGTGCAGACATAACAGAAAAGAGAAAAGAGCAGCTGATCCCTTAGCAATGGGAGATCAGCGAAACAACAATGAGGGAAATGATGAGTTACCAGCTTTGATGAGACAAGTCCAACATCTTGCAGAAAGGAGCTTAGGGGACTATGTGTTTCCTACTATTACAGGGGTGCAGACTTGCATCAGACTTCCAGCTGTTGAAACCAATAATTTTGAAATCAAACCAGCGATCTTGCACATGGTCCAAGGTTCAGTCCAATTTGGGGGATTACCGACAGAAGATCCCCACTTGCTTATTGCAAATTTCCTGGAGCTGTGTCCAACGTTTAAATACAATGGTGTTAATGATGATGTCATTTGGTTGAGGCTCTTTCCATTCTCACTCAGGGAGATAACAAAGTGCTGGTTGAATTCATTACAGGCGAACTTCATCACTACATGTCAAGACTTAGCCCAGAAGTTCCTTGCCAAGTTCTTCCCTCCATCCAAAGCAGAAAAGCTCTGAGGAGAGCTTAATAATTACTATCAGATGGATGGAGAGTCACTCTACGATGCATGGGAGCGTTTCAAAGATCTGCAGAGAAAGTGTCATCATCATGGGATTGAGAAGTGGATGTTAGTCCACATATTCTACAATGGGCTGTGTGGTACAACTCGTACCATTATTGATGCTGCAGCAGGAGGAACATTAATGAAAAAGAGTGCCAATGAGCCACATAATTTGCTAGAGGACATGGCCACAAACAACCATCAGGGGTCCGATGAGAGAGCAGTGAATGGCATGAAAGTAGTTGGGATTCATGAGCTAGATGCTATCACTGCATTGATTGCGCAGGTGGCCACTTTGACAAAGCAGATGCAACAGAATACCATGTCCGTCAAAGTTGTCCAGACACCTGTGAGTTGTGAAATTTGTGTGGGTCCCCATACTTTTGATAGATATACAGTTGTGGACCCAAATAATGTGCGTATGGAGCAGGTTCAGGTAGTGGGGAATTTTCAGAGGCCCTACAATAATGCATTCTCCAACACATATAATCCGGGGTGGAGAAATCACCCATATTTGCATGGAAGAATGACCAGGGGCATCAACCACAGTTTCAAGCCTCATTTTCATAGCAGTTCAGCCAACTAGCACCACAAGAAAAACTAGATAACTTGGAAGCAACACTGTTAGCCATGGCCAAAACCCAGAACCAATTCATGGCAGAGACCCAATCCTCACTTTCGACCCTGACCAACTCCCAGAATCAGTTCATAATGGAAACAAGATCATCGATTAAAAATCTGAAAGTTCAAATGGGACAACTGACGGACACACTGAACAAAAGAGAGCAAGGTAATCTCCCCAGTAATGCAGTGATGAACCCAATAGAGCAATACCAGGCAGTTAGCTTGAGAAGTGGGAAACAGTTAGAGCAGATGAGATCTTAACTAGTGAGGGAGAATGAGAATGAGGTAGAGAAGACAGCTGAGGGAGAAAAAGAGGGGGTTACTGATGACCGCCTTATTTAGAGAAGGCTCCGCCCGCAGTTATGAAGGAATACACAGACAAAATTCCTAACCCTCAAAGGTTGCAGAAGAAGTCCTTAGATAAATAGTTTTCAAAAAAATTGGAGGTATTTAAAAAACTGCACATTAACATTCCCTTCATTGAAACATTGGAGCAAATGTCAGCATATGTAAAGTTTATGAAAGACATACTGTTTAAGAAGAGAAAGTTGGCAGACTATGAGACAGTGGTGCTCACTGAAGAATGTAGTGTTATTTTGCAGAAGAAGCTACCACCAAAGTTGAGAGATCTGAGGAGTTTCACCCTACCTTGCACTATAAGGAAGGTGACATGTAAAATGTCTTTGTGTGACTTAGGGGCTAGTATCAACTTGATGCCTCTCTCCATATTCAAAAGACTTGGGTTGCGAGAAGCAAAGCCGACCACAGTCAACTTGCAGCTAGCTGATCGCTCAGTCGTGCATCCCAAAGGTATAATTGAAGATTTGTTAGTAAAAGTGGGCAAATTCATCTTCCCTGCTGATTTCCTCATTCTTGATATGGAGAAAGATGAAAATATGCCCATTATTCTTGGGAGACCATTCCTAGCGACAGGGAGAGCTCTTATTGATGTTGAAAAGGGAGAATTGAAGCTCCGAGTCCAAGATGAGGAGATGACTTTCACTGTTTTTAAACCTTTAACAGATCCACAATAAAATGCTTTGCTATTGGTGTAGTTGACAAAAAGACTCCTCATGAAATTTTCAAGGGTACCGATGCCATTGATGACAAGAATTTTGGACTTGTGAATGATGCTGTGAATTATGAAAAAGGAACAAAGTCCACTGAACTCAACCCTGTGAAAAAGAAGAGGAGGAGAAAGCGAATGGTGCTGAAATGGATATGTGGAGGGAATAATCTACCCCCTTGAGTGAACATGTATTTGCGTCCGGCTAAAAGACGTTAAAGACAACGCTACTTGGGAGACAACCAATGTTTTAATTATGTTATTTCAATTTTCATTTTAGTTTGTTTTAATTTTATCTTGAACAGTCTCACGATCCGGTATGTTTAGTGTTTGTGGATGACAGATAAAGAGCATGAACTAACTCTGAGGAGAAAAGGGCAAAAAATGCTGAAAACTGGAAAAAATCGAAACTTCAGGGAATTAGAGTCGTGGCGCCTGTTGAGAGAGCCGCGGCGCAAGAGAGGTAGTAGCCTCAGTGAATTCTGCCAGACAATTAGGGTCACGACGCACGTTCCAAGGGCCGCGGCTCCTCCGTCGGCTTTGTGCACAGTGATTTTTCCATCAACCCAGACCTCCGTTGTGACCGATGTGTTGTGTCTGTAAGTGTCCATTTATTTTTTGTCTTTACACATTGAGGACAATGTGTCAATCAAGTTTGGGGGGATCCTACTTTGTTTTATGTTTTGTTTTGAGTCTATTTGTTTTTTGTTTGTTTTATGTGTTCGTGAGTCGTAATTGTTTTTATGGATCAAGCATGATGTAGTTGCTAAAGACATTGAGTGAATAAAGTGGATAATGTAATGAAATTGAAAGTAAAAATCTGTGTGCTTAAATTAGATATGTCAAAGATTCATGACATCTAATTATTTGGGATATTTGTGCTTAGCCTATGTGTTGTCAATTATGAAAAGAAAAGTTGAAAAATGTCTAGAAAACTTGTTTGCTTGTTATTTGAGGCGCAATAGTTAAGATATACATGTTTAGGGAGATGATTCAGGCATTCATTGATAGCCCTTCTGACCGTTCACTACCTACCCGGACATAAATTGTACCCTTAGTCAGTCCCATTGATCCTGAAATAAGATCTTTCTTTGACACCCTATGATTCTCATTTTTTGTGCCATAAGTAATTATTGAAAAGTAGTGGGATGAAAAGTGTTGAAAAAGAAACAAGAAGAGAGTGAAAATTTGATGCACCCCAATGAAAAATATGCAAAAAAGTAAGTTTGGGGGTGTTTGTTAATTATAATACATCTCATTCTCTCAATGCCCACTTTTACCTACCCCTGCCTAAGTCTACATTACAAACCTTGAAAGTCATGAAGATTCTTAATGTGTATATCTATGATTAGTGGAGAATAACAAGTAAACAGATCTATAACATTTTGGGAAAGAAGAAATGAAATTGACATGCATATGTTAGGTGTTTATGTTCTCATTAATTATGATCTAAGTGAATCTGCGAAATATCTAACTTGAAATTCTATATTGCTATATATTCATGCTATATGTTCTAACATATTATCCCATCTTTCATCCATGATGTTGAAAAAGCATTGCTACAACTACTTGATCCAGTTCATAGAGTCATTGTTTTTGTTTTGTTTTTGTTTTTTGTTTAGTGCTTTACTCGAGGGCGAGTAAAGTGTAAGTTTAGGGGTGTTTGTTGAGTATAGTTTGGTACACTCTTTTGAGTCATTTTTAGTTAGTATTTTACTATTTTCGTTTGTGTTTAGTATAATATTAGGGTTATTTTTCTTTCTTTTGAGTCACAGCGATTTCAAAGGAGGAAAAATACATAATTGAGGATGAAATGAGCTCAATGACGATGAAATTTGCACAAGCACAGCCCAAGGAATGAAACCTAAAATGTCCCAAGAAGAATAGAAGAAATCAGGTGAAATCGGGACAGCAGTCAAGGCGCGTATGAGAGGCAAGGAAGGGCCGCGGTTGAAGGAAATAGGGTCGCGGCGTGAAAATTCCAGAGAGCAAGAAAGATATTCACCGTGCCAAGAGCTGCGGCGCCTGGACGAAAGGCCGCGACGCCGCAGAAGCAGAATGCTCCAGTGATTTTTGTCGATTAAGGGCCGCGCCGCCGCAGAAGCAGAATGCTCCAGTGATTTTTGCCGATTAAGGGCCGCGGCGCCTGGACGAAGGGCCGCGGCGCATAATTTCCAGATTTGAGTCGAATTTGACCAAGGGTAAAAGGGTCCGGAGCAAGGTTTTTCTCAGATATAAATACACTAAACCCTGTCATACTTGATACCATACTTTGGAGAGGATAACGGGAGCTACAAGCTACACAATTAGAGACTTTTGTTCAAGTTCTTTCTCTTTTCTTTACTTTAATTCAGTTTATGTTGGATTGTAATTTAGTTCTTAGCCTGGCAATGTTTAGGAGTTAATTACTTTATTAGGGTTTTTCCTCGAATCGCTTGAAACTCTTTCATATAGTTAATGCATTAGTTATTGATTTCTTCTTCAGGCATATTAAGATCTATTCAATAATTGTTTTGATTGCTTGATAATTAACTGATCACTAATTGTCATCACATATATGATTTCAAATCAAAATTCTGAAAGGTGAGATTTGAATATGCTGTAGTTGAATAGACATAGGTTAAAATCATGGTCGAAAGTACCCCGATACTTGTGTAGTGTTTAGGTTATTGTTCTTAATCCTCCTGTGTGGTAAAATCTATCATAGAAATATAGAAAGTTTCTGCACATGATTGAGCTCTTGTATATCCTAATCGGAATATAATGACAAATTAGTTAATCTGCTATCTTAATACGAAGAAGAATCATTAGTATATATGATCTAACACAAAAAGTCAAATAATTTTTTTCTCTAATCATTCAGTGTTCAGAATCCATCTGCTGGTCTATTCACGTTTGTAGGTCTCATTAAAGAGGAATACACTTCTTATCAAAGGTTGCTTCCCTTTTATGGTTGAAGTCGATATCTGAAGCAGAATAAAGGGATCTCATCCTTTCCATTACATTTTCGTGGTTCAATGAATATGTGTAGTTATATATTCAACTTAAGAAAATGTGGAGTAGCATTATAAAACCCTATAAATATAATTTCTTGATTTGATCATTTAGCATAGCACAGTAGTATCTTTTGACCTTTTTAACTCCACTAGAGAAGACATTCCTAGAGAAAGCCTTTTTTCATAAGTTTAATTAAAGTCACATAATCTTTCTTTAATAAATAATTTAACTTTTCTCACAGCTGGCAAGTTCCAATAAATTAGTCACCTTTTATATTATCATGCATCACAAGAAAACAAAAATTGGGTGAAGAAATCAATGCATTCACCTCTCAAGAATCAAGATCTCCCACCCGCAAGGATAGCCAAGTTGGTGTAGCAGTAGAGCGCGGGACCGCAAGGTCACGAGTTCGATCCCCTGCATAAACCTTCTTGGTTGAGTCTGTCACACATGGCTTGCCAAGTGTGGTTTATATGGTTGACGTGGTTTGCGACTCTTTGCGTCGGTCGGGGTTTACGCATGTCTTTCGAAAGAGTAGCGGCTGCGGGTTCCTTCGTCAACAAAAAAAAAAAGAATCAAGATCTCCCGCTTTTATCCTTATTTTAATTAAGATTCAGATTATATACATGGATAGAGAGAGATAAAGATCATTTTAGGATAATTAATCTAAATAAACGTCCAACAAACAACTTAAATTTTTAGCGGATGGATATATAACAGATACATAATCCATATATAATACTATGTGTATCGTGTATGAGAATAGGATAGAATATTTAGTCATAATTGTGTATATGATAGATGTATATTTAATTATTTATTACCATTATTCTAGCCTAGAATTATTCTTGTATTAGGTGTATATTTACTACTCCCTTGGAATAAAATAATCAAGGAAAATATTTCTTACATGTTATCAGATTCTAGGAAAAGTTTCTAAACCCTAAAAATATACTCCGTCACCATCGCCCTTATTTGTTCCATGACTTCCTCCTCTTCCACAACTAAGTCTGACTCGAAATAAAATTTCATCCAGCCCTCGCAGTGTCAAATATTAAATCTCATATCTCCATCACTCTTGAGATGGAAAACGTCCATTATGCGACGTGTGCAGAGCTTTTCAAAATCCATTGTCGGTCACACCGGGTTATTCATAACATAATTCCATCGAAAAAAGGCAAGGAGAAGGAGCCAAAAACCGATGATGAAATGGAATTACGATTGACCCTTGATGCGACGGTTCTCCAGTTGATTTATTCCACAATTTCAAGTGATTTATTGCATACTATTCTTGAACCTGACTCCACAATAATGGAGGTTTGAGATCTCTTACGTGACATATTGCAAGATAATAAGAATTCCCGGGCCGCCACATTTGAGCAAGAATTCTCCACCACTGACATGACAGATTTTTTCAATGCATCCGCATATTATCAATGGCTCAAGATTTTATCGGATCAACTCAAGAATATCGGGGCACCGTTAACTAACAACCGGGTCATTTTACAAATGGTTGTCGGCCTCACCGACGCATATAGTGGAGTAGGTACGCTCATCTGCCAAAGCAACCCTTTTTCGCCATTTTACCAAGCCCGTTCTATGCTCATACTAGAATAAGCGAGTTTTGCCAAAAGACATCCACCGTATTGAATTTCGCCATGGTTGTCATTTCGTCTGATGATAACTCTTCACAATTTGAAAACTTTCCGCCAAACCGTGGTCAAAATGGATAAAATGGCAATAATGGAGGTAAAAACCGCATTGATGGCTGCGGTGGTGGTAAGGGTGGCCGCCACCGACATGGCGGCAGGGGCGGCGACCACCAACGTGGCGGAGGTGGCGGCAGGGGCGGTGACCAGCAGCAGCAGTCCTACTAGTGGGATAGTGGACCGGCACCATGGGCCTGGTAGTGGCCTTGGGTCGTGCATCTCTGCCCTTTCCCTAAGGAAATTAGGCCATGCCCATGTCGAGGCCACCAGTCCAACAGTCAGCAGCCCGTCGTTCTTAGGCCATTGTCGAACTAGTTGCAGCAGACCCACTCGGCAGTAGCAACCTCGACCGATATCGAGGCCGTAATGCACACTCTTGGGCTTAATCCGCTCAACGTAAATTGGTACATAGACACCAGAACAACATCTCATATGACGTCTTCATAAGGTAATCTGTCATCCAATTTTAATTTGAGCAATAATCATTGTATAATTGACGAAAATGGTTATTCAATTCCAATTCATGGTTATGATACTAAAAATTGCCTCCCCGAACCCACCATTAACTTTAAAGAATATCCTTCATGCTCCTCAATTGATTAAAAACTTAATTTCAGTTAGAAAATTTACTACTGACAATTCAGTTTTAGTTGAATTTGATCCTTTTGGGTTTTTCGTGAAGGATTTTCATACGGGAATACATCTAATGAGATGTGATAGTTTGGTCGAGCTTTATCCAATCACCACAACCACATATCCAACCACGTTACCATCCACTTTTACAGCTTTGGTTCATTCCTTATGACATGAACGTTTGGGTCATCCGATAGCACCTGTTTTTGCCTCCCTTAAATAAAATAAATTTATTTCGTGTATTAGAACTCATATTTGTCGTTCATGTCCGCTTGGAAAACATGTTAAATTGCCTTTTCTTACCTCTAATTCATGCACTGTTATGCCTTTTGATATTATCCATAGTGATATTTGGATGTCTCTCGCTTTGAGCTCTTCGGGCCATCAATATTATCTTATTTTCTTGGATGATTACTCTAATATTTTGTGGACATTTCCTTTATCTAAAAAGTTACAAAAGTTTTCTACATTTCTCTCCTTTAGAGCATTCATCCGCACTCAATTTGAATGAGACATTTAAAATATTCAATGTGATAATGGTAGAGAATTTAATAATGGCCCATTTTGGGATTTTTGCAAAGCTAATGGTTTATCTTTTCATCTCTTTTATCCACATACCTCGTCTCAAAATGGAAAAGCGAAAAGAAAAATATGAACCATTAATAACATTGTTAGAACCTTACTTGCACATGTCTCTCTACCACCATTATTTTGACATCATGCATTACAAATAGCAACCTATCTCCTTAACATACTTCCGAGCAAACAATTAGCCTATCAATTCCCTCTCAAACTTTGATACCTAAGGGACTCATCCTACTCTCATCTACGAGTATTCGGGTGCTTATGCAATCCTCTTTTTTCTTTCACTACCATCAATAAACTTCAACCTCGGTCTACTCCGTGTGTTTTTTGGGATATCCATCAAATCATTATGGTTACAAATGTTACGACTTATCCTCTAATAAAATCATCGTGAGTAATCACGTAGTTTTTGATAAAAGAAATTTTTCCTTTGCTAAAATGCATTGTTTCGTGCCTCTTACCTATGAATTTCTTGACGATAACATACCCCCGTATTTGGTCCACTGGTTGGATTCACAAATTGGCCCAACCAGTTCAGCCAACCCACTTAATTTGGGCACCTTAACCCAATAATTTTCTCCTCAAACCCAACAAAATGTGCCTACCTGTCCGAGCCCAGTGGCTACTGGTCCAGTTAGGCCTCTCGTTGGCAACCCACTACTGAGCGGCCCACTACTTGACAATCCACTAGGTGGCGGTCCAGCCTCAGGCAGTGGCGGCCCAACACACCCAGGCCCACTCTAAGGCAGTTCGCTACCCACTCATCCCAATATCACGTCTTCTATCCAACCAACTCCAATTCTGGCCCACCAACCAGTTAATAATAGTCAACATGGGATTTTCAATATACGGTCTTCACACCCATGTTACCAAATCATCATTGTCGTGTAATTCTGTGTCTGACCTTAATGACTCGAATTAGAAAATGACTATGGATGATGAATATAATGCTTTTATTAATAATAAGATGTGAGATTTGGTGCCTCGTCCTCTTGATGTTAATGTGATTCAATCTATGTGGATTTTTAGTCATAAAAAAATATGATTGTACATTTGAGAGGCATAAAACTCATCTTGTAGGTGATGGAAAGACTCAACAGGTTGGTATAGACTACGGTGAGACTTTAAGTCCAGTGGTCAAATCAGCAACTATCCACACAGTACTAAGTCTGGCTATTTCGAAGGCATGACCACTTCATCAACTTGATGTAAAAAATGTTGTCACGACCCGACCCCGGATCCGTGACCGGTGCCTTAACCCGGGCACCCTTGTGACACAACATCAGAGAAAACCAGCGGAATATACACTCACAATAAACAACTAATATGATATAAAATAGTCTAGCCCAAAATGGCTACTCCAAAAGTACATAAAACCGAACAGTTACATCCTTAAACAAACAAGTTATGACAAGACTATAGGCCTCTAAGAAGGAGTAACACTATGACGGGACAGGGCCCCGTCATGCCCCTGAATGTACAAAATATCAACAACACCAGGGAGAACCAAACCAAAAGTCGAGCCTCCGAAGAAATGGAGCTCCTGACATCTGAGTAAAGATCCTAAGAATGAGGATCCACCACCTGCTTACCCTTACCTGCGGCATGAGCGGCCAGAAGGGGTCGATGCCTGACGATGCAAGTATGTAAAACTGGAAAATACTGTATTAATATCATAAGTCCAAAATGCACTGAAGATATAGGTAAAAATCAAACTGTGTTGCAATGTGCCTTACTAGCAATGGGAGTAACAAGTATAAGTATAATACTGCATGAAAATAGGAGGCTCATGATCAAGACAGGATCTCTCGCCCGTAGTATCATTAAGCAATCCTACTCGGGATTTGTTTCACCGCGTGGATCCTGTGGATCCGCGTAAGGCCATCCGCCGCGTGGGACTATTTCACCGCGTGGGACTATTTCACCGCGTGGATCCCGTGGACCGCGTGAGTACAAGCGCGCGCTCGCGTGGGACTATTTCACCGCGTGGATCTGTGGACGCGTGAGTACAATCGCGCACTCGCGTCATGGGTAGCAAATCCATGGAATAGGTAGTAAACCATCCTAATGGACGCATACAGTGGACCATCCATCGTGTCGGTATGTCCAAGGAAAAATAACAAGAATACGCATACAGTGGACCATCCATCGGTCGGTATGCCAACAAGAAATAACAAGAATAAGTAGTGAACCATCCTAATGAGCATACCCGTGGACCATCCATCGTGTCGGTATGTCAAAGGAAATAACGAGAATAACCCGGGTCTACCAGTAGAACACATAAATCAGCACAACCGACTAGTATACATAACATAAGCGCTACCGGCTTATCATAACATAAACAAGATAAGAAATCTTCTAATTTCTTATGAACATTATTAATATAAATCCTCTCATTTTAACTCATTAAGGCACTACATGTCTTTTAAGAGAAATCAGAATTTAACCCAAGTATCACATACCGTAAACCTTTTTCGAAATGACTCATTTTTATATAAAACTTCCAAGATACTAATACCCATAGTATCATGTCACAACCACTTTCAAAACAAGTCACAATTTTCCATTTAGAAAATATCCCAAGATTCTAAATCAAGTGACTTCATTTCCTTTAAAACCTTAGGCCATTAATGCCTTAAAACAATTTACCTTCCACAAATTCAACTCATTTTTCCCTTGCTTATTTTATGTAAAGTAAACCCCTCTTTATTTACCTTTTTCCCAAACTAATATAACCAACTTCCCATAAAGCCGTTATATTAACATTTTACGTTAGTCAAACATATTTCCCATGTCGATGGACTTATACCTTTAAAAGCGGAACAAGTATCATATACTTCAAAACAAGTGAAGATTATCAAATCTTGTGCGATTATCTGCGTACTACATAGATACAACTACTCATGCTCAAGAGATAGGAAAGCTCTACATACCTCTTCGGTCAATCCACTTGTTAATTCCAACTATCGCACATAATACGTCAACCTATAACGACCATAATACGTTTATTAACTTCTAGTTTCAAAGTAGAATATTTCCAAGTTCAAGGTTACTAATTCCTATGGAAAATTGGGCAGCATTTCCTTTGTTTCTACTCACTTTGTCACCTTTTCAAAGGCCGATTTTAATACTCAAACGCCACATTTAAGGCCCAACATCCAAACCAACACAAAGAGGATTACACACCTAAACTTGGGTGTGTAAACTTCTGCCCCATAAGTTATAACAATTAATCTTAACAAGTTTAAGGTAATTTAGGCTACAACATGCTCACATAACCTCTTTAGCCAAAACCCTCATACCCAAACCACATTTCTTGCATGCAATGACTCTAAGAGCATTATTTACTACCACAAGTTCTTTCTTCTTAACATGCAACACTAAAAACTAATTATAAAGGAAGAATCATTACCTTAGAGCTTTAGCCAAATTTATTCAAAATATTTTGCTAGCTTCCTTGCCAAGAACACCACCACAAAAACACCAACAAGCTAGCCACAAGCTTCCTTCTTGTTCTTAACTTTTCAGATTTTTCCTAAGGCTAGAATTTCTCTTGGAAATGTAGAGAGAATGAGGAGCTAATTTAGAGAGAGAGATAGGTTTTAAAGATGTCCAAGTCTTCAAGACTTGGTCAATATAAGGCATGAAAAATCGGATGGGGGACACTTGTCACCTCCCATGACCTTTTAAAAGAGAAATCGGACTTCCGCAGCCTCTGCGACTTCGCGCGCCATCTGGCGCGGCTGCAACTTCAGCGACCCCTCAGTACTTCCGGCGCCGCGGCCCTGTTGCCTTTGCCTGAAACGCATTTCTGTCCGTCTGCGCACTGAACTTGCAACTCTCATAACTTTCTACTCCGATGTCCTATCGACGAACGGTTGGTTGCGTTGGAAACTAGACTCCACGAACTACGCACTAGGACTTTGAAACACCTAGGAATTCTCAATGTACCGGGTCATAACCCGCCCCAAAGTTGACCAAAAACCCGTCCGAAACAATCCGTCGACCTATCTTTCGAAAATTTTAAGCCTTACTCCTTTCGTACGCTCTCATACGCACGGCCAGAACTACGGGGTATAACATTTTCCCCCCTTAGAAACATTCGTCCCGAATGTTCCTTCTACGCCTCTAGAACGCATGTGCCGGTGTAGTCTTCACTACTATACTTATAAAACCAATTATGCCACACATGGCCATAATATACTAACCACGCAAAAGCTTACCTCCCCGCCTACGAGGAATTACCTCTAACACGTATAACAACTTATTAGTCCCCATCCGCGGTCTAAGGGTATTCTCTTCACAAAAGATCACTTCCATCTTCTTAACACATGTTCGCTTCTTCTTCCACCTGTCGTATCCTCCTTACACACTCGACTCTTCCTAGCATACGTACCACACTCTTGTTCCCGATCCGAGACAATCTCACTATTCAAGTCACAAAAACCTAGTGATTTCCCTAGCTTAGCTACCCACTATTGTCACGACCGAGCCGGGCGCGACTAGTACCTCTTGGGGTACCTGTCGGTATATGTCGAGAGAATAGCGTGGAACATAACCTGACACATAACATCATAAAAGGGTAATACATATCGGCGGTAGATAAAGGCCGCTCCATAAACATATTTAACCAACGTATTTATAATACAACTGGTTCTTATAGCCCAAAACACATAGGTGGCCACAGACCTCTAAAGATAACAACTGTGGCGGGACAGGGCCCCGCCATACCCCTGAATGTACAAAATACATATAGCGTCGGAAATATCCGTACGATAAATAAGCTTGGAGGAATGGAGCTTCGACAGGAATAGTGATCCAGAACGAGGATCCTCAATCGCTTACCCTTACTGCGGCGTGAGCGCAGCCCGGGAAGGGGTCGGTACGAATATGTACCAAATGCGTAAAGTGGGAAAAATGCGTAATATGATATCATAAGTCTAAAAGCAGCCGAGTCATGAAAGACAATAAAATACCTTTTCGTGCCTTACTAACAATGAGAGTGACAAGTATATCGTATAATCTGCGTAAAGTAGAGGCTCGTGATCAAAGCAGTACCTCGCGTAGTATCAATAAAATCATCCTACTCGGGACTATTTCACCCGCGTGGGTCTGTGGATCCGTGAGGTACTCACTCGCGTCGTGTACCGGCGTGGGACTATTTCACCCGCGTAATCCCATAAGGACTCGCGTGAGGTATTCCTCGCGTCATGGGTAGCAAATCCACGGAGCAGTGGTATAACGATCTTGGGGACTTTCCGCCGGATATACTCTTACCACGGCGGATGGTATAACGATCTTGGGTGTACCTCGGATATACTCTTTGCTGGAGCGGATGGTATAACGATCTTGGGCCTTGCCGCCGGATATACTCTTATCTTGGTGCGGATGGTATAACGATCTTGGATCGCCCGCCGGATATACTCTTACACCGGAGAAGGTGGTATGGCGATCTTGGGGCTTGCCCGCCGGCATACTCTTACCACGGAGAAGGTGGTATAACGATCTTGGGGCTTACCCGCCGGATATACTCTTACCCTAACTCAAATCATCATATCATAATCATAAATAAGTTAAGAAAACTTATAACTTCTTATTAGTCTTGTTCATATACCTCTCATTTTAGTTTACTTAAGGCACTTAACCATATCTTTAATACAAGAATACCGGGAGTTTAACCCAAGTACTATATACTTCAACTCTTTTGAAAATGACTCTTCTTTATACACAAAAACCTTTGGGCAATTGATACCTTAAAATCAAGTTGCCTCTCCATATACTTATCTTATTTAGAGTAAATCTCTTCTCATTAACCTTTTATGAAGCTAATAAACCAACTTCCCATAAAGTTGTTATATTAACTCTACACTTTAGTAAAATCATACTTTTCCCTTAACTAAGGGAATTATACATTCTTAAAATGAAACAAGTCATTATATGCTTAAAACGAGTAAGAATACCCAATCTTGTACGTCTAGTACTACATAGTTTAATCTATTCATGCTCAAGAGATAGGAAAACTTCACATACCTCTTTGGTCAATCCACTTGCTAGGTCCAACTACCATGAGTAATATTTCAACCTATAATAACCATGATATGTTCATTAACCTCTAATTTCAATGTAGAATAATCTAACTCAAAGCCACTAAATTCTACGGAAAATTGGGCAGCATTTCCTTTGTTTCTACATACTTTGCCACCTTTCTCAAGGCCGAATTTATCATCCAAATGCCTCATTCAAGGCTCAACAATCCAACAATGCAAAGGGGGTTACACACTGACTAATTACGCCCACAAGGTACAATAATCCATTTTAACAAGTTTAAGGTAGTTTTTAGGCTACAACATGCTCATTTGTTCTTTTAACCAATCCTTTCATATCCCAACCACATTTCTCACATGCAATCAATCTAAGGGCCTTATTTCCAACTAAAAGTTCTTCCTACTTAACATGCAATACCAAATACCAACTATAAAAGAATAATGGTTACCTTAGAGCTTTTAGCCAATTTACTCCAACAATTGCTAGCCTCTACTCCAAGAATATCACCACAATAGTCTTCACAAGCTTGTAATAACCTTTCCTTCCTATCACACTTTTGATTTTCTTTAGGCTTAGAATTTCTCTTGGAGACTTAGAGAGAAGGAGAGCTAAAGCTTTAGAGAGAGAGAAATTGGAAGATGACCAAGTCTTCAAAACTTGGTCAATATATTGCATGCAAGAAATCAGATGGGGACACTGGTCACCCTCCCAAGATCTTTTAAAAGAAAAATCTGATTTTTCTACGTTTTTCCGCCCAAAAATCCCGCCTCGCGCGCAGCCCGCGCCAGCGCTGAAACCTCCGGCTCTGCGGACTTTCAGGCGCGGCTGAAACTTCAGCGACCCCTCGATACTTTAGCGCGCGACCTGCATCCGGCCGCGCCACCTTCGCGCTTTGCACGAACGCATTTACGCGCATTGTATTTGGACTTTTAACTCTCATAACTTTCTACTCCGACGTCCTATCGACGAACGGTTGGTTGCGTTGGAATCTAGAATCAACGAACTACGCCCTAGGCCTTTAAAATACTTAGGAACTCTCAATGAATCAGGTCATAACCCGCCTCAAAGTTGACTAAAACCCGTCCGGAATAATCCGTCAACCTATCCTTTGCAAATTTTAAGTCCTACATGCTTTCGTACGCTCTCATACGTAGGGTCAGAACTACGGGGTATAACAACTATCATTTCACACCACTCATGGACTTATTACCCACGTATACCCTACGTATACTATGTTCCTCGAAAAAGATCACCCGTAAAATCTTCCCCTCATGATGGCCCTGTAGCTAAGTTTCCCACGGTTATCAAAATCCTAAGGCTCACAACTTTCATGTCCCCAAACTTACCCCTTCTACAAGCCAGGCTCTGTAAGTCACAATTTACATAAAATTACCCGCACATAACGCTTAACATGTAACCATCTTATCACACCTACTAATCTTTAGGGAGTTAAGGATATACCTGTAACTATTGCTTTACTTTCCCCTTGTCGTTCTAATCATGATCACCGCCTTCGCACGCATAGCAAAAGAAGGCGATGAACGACCATCGATCCGAAGGGCTGAATCTCTTCATCCGTGCTATCTCACGGTCGGACAATTCCTCGCAAAATGGCCTGCCGTCGCATGTAAAACAAACTCCCAACCCGACGACACTCCCACCATGGAGCCTACCACAACGGCGCGATGAGGTAGGGGTGGCCCCATCCGCTAGCACCCCATTTCGAGAACACGAAACCTTGGAGCCACGACCGCCCCGAATATCCCGAACGTCACGAAGGCGCGGAGAACCACTCGAGCGGCGGAGGGCATAACTAGCTGGCGAGGCGGTCCGCCTCGAAAGTTACCAAAGGACCCTGCTGTCTTGGCCCTCTTCTGCTGATCTTGGTTATTCCGTCGACCCCTACGCTCCTCACACCCAAGTGCATAAGCCTGCATACGGGCAATGTCCATGCCCGACTGAAGAGCTACTCCCGTGCAACTCTCGGCCAAGTAATCATCCAGTCCGGTGACATAGCGGTGCACTGTCCTCCATACGCTACCAAAGCGGGTACATACCTAGCCAAAGAGTCAAACTACACATTGTACTCCCGAACGATCCGCCCACTCTGTCGGTGTCAAAATCTATCGGCGAGCCCTCATCTGCGGAGGCAAGAAATGGCCAAGTAACGCCTCGAGATGTCGTCCCAAACGGGAAGCGTGCTCCCGGGGCGATTCCGTAGATCATACCGATCAAGCTGCGGTGTCCGCGGCGATCACGAACCTAGTACCACCGACTTCGGTCACCAAGCCCGATCACCTCGTGATCCGTCAGAATCGTCGGATAAACTCCGAGGATCATCCTCGAGCCTCGACCCATAAAACTACGGTGGTGCAACTCAAAAGTCCTTGATCTCAAGCTATGACTCTGTCTTTGAACTACGGTACAATGGCCGGGCTGCGTCTCGACTATCCTCATGTCGGCCACGATCTCGGCGATGGCGGGCCATCTCGCTTGTAGCCCATATCCTGCGCCTCAGGCTGCTGGGTGGAGGCTCGGTACCATTGTCTCGATGGCGCTGCCGCTCGGACTTCTTGGAGTTGGCGGCGTTGTAGAACTTCGCCGTCCAAACACCTCATCCGTGGGGCGGGCACGTGCCTCGGTAACCTCGGTGCCCTACTAGTAGTTCCTCTACTACCTTTCCGCCGGGCGCGATTGCCTTGCGTGAGGCATAAGCGTCTGAGGAAAAATACGTCAGAGGAAATTCAACCTATAACACAACTCTATTGCACGATCTTAGAGTGAAAGAATGGAAACCAATCCTAAATATCCTGCGACCTCACGATTATAGATCTAGTGCACAACACACCGATAATCAAGACTCTACTAGATACGGCCTGTAGACCCTTTTCGAGGATTAACTGCTCTGATACCACTTTTGTCACGACCCGACCCCGGATCCGTGACCGGTGCCTTAACCCGGGCACCCTTGTGACACAACATCAGAGAAAACCAGCGGAATATACACTCACAATAAACAACTAATATGATATAAAATAGTCTAGCCCAAAATGGCTACTCCAAAAGTACATAAAACGAGCGATTACATCCTTAAACAAACAAGTTATGACAAGACTACAGGCCTCTAAGAAGGAGTAACACTATGACGGGACAGGGCCCCGTCATGCCCCTGAATGTACAAAATATCAACAACACCAGGGAGAACCATACCAAAAGTCGAGCCTCCGATGAAATGGAGCTCCTGACACCTGAGTAAAGATCCTAAGAATGAGGATCCACCACCTGCTTTCCCTACTGCGGCGTGAGCGCGGCCAGAAAGGGTCGATACCTGACGTACCAGTATGTAAAGCGGAAAATCGTTGTATTAATATCATAAGTCCAAAATGCACTGAAGATATAGGTAAAAATCAAACTATGTTGCACTGTGCCTTACTAACAATGAGAGTAACAAGTATAAGTATAATACTGCATGAAAATAGGAGGCTCATGATCGACGGGATCTCTCGCGTAGTATCATTAAACAATCCTACTCTGGATTTGTTTCACCGCGTGGATCCTGTGGATCCGCGTAAGGCCATCCGCTCGCGTAGGACTATTTCACGCGTGGGACTATTTCACCCGCATGGATCCTGTGGACCCGCATGAGTACAAGCGCCGCACTCGCATGGGACTATTTCACCCGCATGGATCCTGTGGACCCGCATGAGTACAATCGCCGCACTCGCATCATGGGTAGCAAATCCATGGAATAGGTAGTAAACCATCCTAATGGACGCATACCCGTGGACCATCCATCGTGTCAGTATGTCCAAAGGAAAAATAACAAGAATACGCATACCCGTGGACCATCCATCGTGTCAGTATGCCAACAGGAAATAACAAGAATAAGTAGTGAACCATCCTAATGAACGCATACCCGTGGACCATCCATCGTGTCAGTATGTCAAAAGGAAATAACAAGAATAACCCGGGGTCTACCCCGTAAGAACACATAAATCAGCACAACCGGCTAGTATACATAACATAAGCGCTACCGGCTTATCATAACATAAACAAGATAAGAAATCTTCTAATTTCTTATGAACATTATTAATATAAATCCTCTCATTTTAACTCATTAAGGCACTACATGTCTTTTTAAGAGAAATCCGGGAATTTAACCCAAGTATCACATACCGTAAACCTTTTTCGAAATGACTCATTTTTATATAAAACTTTCAAGATACTAATACCCATAGTATTATGTCACAACCACTTTCAAAACAAGTCACAATTTTTCATTTAGAAAATATCCCAAGCTTCTAAATCAAGTGACTTCATTTCCTTTAAAACCTTAGGCCATTAATGCCTTAAAACAATTTACCTTCCACAAATTCAACTCATTTTTCCCTTGCTTATTTTATGTAAAGTAAACCCCTCTTTATTTACCTTTTTCCCAAACTAATATAACCAACTTCCCATAAAGCCGTTATATTAACATTTTACGTTAGTCAAACATATTTTCCTATGTCCAAGGGACTTATACCTTTAAAACGGAACGAGTATCATATACTTCAAAACAAGTGAAGATTATCAAATCTTGTACGTATACCGTACTACATAGATACAACTACTCATGCTCAAGAGATAGGAAAGCTCTACATACCTCTTCGGTCAATCCACTTGTTAATTCCAACTATCGCACGTAATACGTCAACCTATAATGACCATAATACGTTTATTAACTTCTAGTTTCAAAGTAGAATATTTCCAAGTTCAAGGTTACTAATTCCTATGGAAAATTTGGCAGCATTTCCTTTGTTTCTACTCACTTTGCCACCTTTTCCAAGACCGATTTTTAATACTCAAACGCCACATTTAAGGCCCAACATCCAAACCAACACAAAGGGGATTACACACCTAAACTTGGGTGTGTAAAATTCTGCCCCATAAGTTATAACAATTAATCTTAACAAGTTTAAGGTAATTTAGGCTACAACATGCTCACATAACCTCTTTAGCCAAAACCCTCATACCCAAACCACATTTCTTGCATGCAATGACTCTAAGAGCATTATTTACTACCACAAGTTCTTTCTTCTTAACATGCAACACTAAAAACTAATTATAAAGGAAGAATCATTACCTTAGAGCTTTAGCCAAATTTATTCAAAATATTTTGCTAGCTTCCTTGCCAAGAACACCACCACAACAACACCAACAAGCTAGCCACAAGCTTCCTTCTTAACTTTTCAGATTTTTCCTAAGGCTAGAATTTCTCTTGGAAATGTAGAGAGAATGAGGAGCTAATTTAGAGAGAGAGAGAGGTTTGAAAGATGACCAAGTCTTCAAGACTTGCTCAATATAAGGCATGCAAGAAAAATCAGATGGGGGGGGGGGACACTTTTCACCCTCCCATGACCTTTTTAAAAGAGAAATCAGACTTTCCTAAGTTTTTCCGCCCAAAAATCCCGCCTCGGCGCTGGCCACTGAAACTCCGCAGCCTCTCGAACTTAGGCGCGGCCTGTTGTCTCTGGCCGCGTACTGCAAATTCAGCGACCCCTCAGTACTTCCGGCGCTGCGTTCGCATCCGCGCCGCGCCTCGCTGTTTTGCTCGAAACACATTTCTGTCCGTCTGCGCACTGAACTTGCAACTCTCATAACTTTCTACTCCGATGTCCTATCGACGAACGGTTGGTTGCGTTGGAAACTAGACTCCACGAACTACGCACTAGGAATTTGAAACACCTAGGAATTCTCAATGTACCGGGTCATAACCCGCCCCAAAGTTGACCAAAAACCCGTCCGAAACAATCCGTCGACCTATCTTTCCAAAATTTTAAGCCTTACTCCTTTCGTACGCTCTCATACGCACGGCCAGAACTACGAGGTATAACAAATGCATTCCTACATAGTGAACTCAATGAAATGGTGTACATGTATCAACCCATATGGTACAGAGACCCCACTTGTCCTAATTATGTGTGCCTACTGAAGAAATCCTTGTATGGGCTCAAACAAACTCCTCGAGCCTGGTACAAGAGGTTTCCAGATTATGTTTCTAATATTGAGTTTTCTAACAGTATGTATGATCATTCTCTATTTATATACTATCAGGGTAATGATATAACTTACATTCTTCTGTATATGGATGATATTATATTAACTACCTCATCTGATGCTCTCCGCAAGTATATCATGTCTCATCTTGGCTAAGAATTTGTAATGAAAGATCTAGGGTCACTTAGTTACTTCTTGGGATAGCTGTCACATGTCATGCATGTGGTTTATTTTTATCTCAAAATAAGTATGCAGAAGAGATCGTTGAACGAGCTGACATGTCCTCGTCTAAGACGTCTTTCACTCCGGTTGATACTAAACCAAAGTTGAGTGCTACTTCTATCACGCCAAATGCAGATCCATCACATTACCGTAGTCTTGCAGGAGCCCTGTAATATCTTACTTTCATGAGGCTCGACATATCTTATATTTTACAACAGGTTTGTCTATTCATACGTAACCCGATAACGGATCACATGCATACTCTCAAACGTATTGTAAACTATATTCAGGACATTCTCGATCATGACTTGCATCTATATTGTCTTTGACAACCACTCTCATTTCTTACACAGATGCAAATTGGGGTGGATGTCCGGATAACAGACGATCCACGTCTGGTTATTATGTATTTTTTTGTGACAGTTTGATATCTTGGTCCTCCGAATGGCCAGCTACCTTGTCCAGGGCCAGTGCCGAAACAGAATACCGATGAGTTGCCAATGTGGTGTCTGAATCTTGTTGGCTACAAAACCTTCTTTTGGAGCTTCACTGTCCGATTTCGAAGGTGACATTAGTTTATTGTGATAATGTTAGTGCAATTTATCTCTTAGGGAATCCAGTTCAACATCAATGCACTAAATATATTGAGCAGATATTCACTTTGTTCGCGAAAAAGTTACTCGTGGACAAGTATGTATCTTACATGTCACGTCACGCTATCAGATCACTGATATTTTTACCAAAAGTTTTCTGTTGATTCTATTTGAAAATTTAAGGACGATCTCAAGATATCGTCGACCTCCCGACATTGCGGGGTGTGAATATGATAGAATATTTAGTCATAATTGTATATTTTATGTATATTGTAGATATATATTTATTCATTTATGACCATTATTTTAGCCTACGATTATGCTTGTATTATGGTTATATTTACTACCCTTTGGAATGAAATAATCAAATAAAATATTTCTTACATTGTATAATCAATATATAATCTATGCAGAGTGATTAGAAATTCAAAAGTAAACAGTAAATCTGACATGTTATTAGTGTAAAGACTCCATTATTTTACACAATAATGAATTTTAACCAATGATGGATTCTACTTTTACCATATTATCAATTTATATTCATCAATAGATTTACTTATAATTGTAAGAGAATAATCCCTTGATTATTTTCATTAATGTCAAATATATATATACATGATATACAATATTTAATTATTAAATTAAATTTACCTTTTCCTAATGCAAGACTACTACATTTTCCTAATACAAGACTATCTTTTCCTAATACAAGACTACTACGATAATTACACATTTACAAGAATTATAATTGGAGTATACATGGAATATACAGAAGATACATATATATTCTTTCACACCCCCCACAGTCATAGCGTGTGGTTATTGTACGCTGAGACTGTCCCTAAAATCTCCAAACAGAACTAAGGGTATACCCTTAGTAAAGATGTCAGCAATTTGGTACCGTGAATGGACATGCAAGACACATACTTGTCCACGAACTACCTTTTCGTGAATAAACTGAATATCCATCTTAATATGTTTAGTGCGCTGACGTTGAACCGGATTCCCAGAGAGATATACCATACTAACATTATCGCAGTAGATCAATATAGCTTTCTAAATAGGAAAGTGAAGCTATAATAGGAGATTACACAACCAACAGAGCTCATACACCACATTGGCTACATCGATACTCGACCTCCACAATGGATAGCGATAAAGTAGCCTGGAATTTAGCCGACCAAGAAACCAAGTTATCACCAAGAAACATACAATAGCCAGATGTCGAACATCTGATATCTGAACATACACCCCAATCAACATCTATATAAGATAAGAGAGTAGATACGTAGGATGTGTATAAGTGCAAACCATAATCAAGAGTGCCCTGAATATAACACACAATGTGTTTAAGAGCATGCATGTGCTCGTCCCTCGGATCATGATAAATAAACACACATGTTTCACTTCATAAGTAATATCGGGCCTCGTGAAAGTAAGATACTGAAGAGCCCCTACAAGACTGTGATAGTGGGAAGGATATTCATAAGGCATGCTAAAATTAGCACTCAGCTTCAGTTTGGTATCAACCAGAGTAGGAGAGGACTTACATGATGACATGTCACCCCGCTTAATAAAAATAACTCAAGGGCCCCAAGTTTTTCATAGGAAATTCTGAACTAAGAAGAGACATGATAGACTTGTGTAGTTTATCAGAAGAGACAGTCAATATAATATCATCCACATATAACAGAATGTATGCCAAAGAAGTACTGCGATGATAGATGAATATAAAATGATCAGACATGCTGTGAGAAAACTCAATAGTAGACACATAATCTGCAAACATTTTGTACCAGGCCCGATGAGCCTGTTTTATCCCATATAATGACATCTTCAGGAAACAAACATGGTTAGGATGATCGAGGTCCCTGAAACTCAATGGTAGATGCATGTATACCGTTCCTTGAGATCACCATGTAAGAATGCATTTTTCACGTTCAGCTGATGATTTGGCCAAGCTTTCAAGAGAGCCAGACTGAGAACAATGCGAACAATCTCTGGTTTGACAGCCGGACAAAATATCTCTCCACAATCCACGCCAACCCGTTAAGTTTTGCCATCACCTATAAGACAAGCCTTATGCCTCTCAAAACAACCATCAGAGTTTTTTTTATGAGTAAATATTCACATAGAACGAATTACATTGATACCAGGCGGATGTGACACCAAATCCCACGTCTTATTATCAATAAGAGCATTATATTCATCATCCATGACCATTTTTCTAATTCGGGTCACAAAGGGAAGACATGTGGGTACGTGGTAGGGGTAATTTAGTGACGTTAGCATTGAGATTAAAATGTCATTTTGGTTTAAAAATATCATGTTAGCTACAAGTAATGGGCCCTTAACTCAGAATTGAAGTGGGCCGAACCTGGGTCAGTGTGATTATGTTGGAACTGGCTCGGTTAGGGAGGAACTGGCTCGGGTTAGGAAATGGGCCAGAAGGCAGTGGGCCTGATGATCGAGAAACTGGGTCGATGGAATGACGGGATGTGCCAGAAGGCACTGGACCTGCTAACATAGTTGAACCCGGGTAGTGGACATTTGGGCGTGCTGGTAGACTCGGGTGACTGAAGGTATTTGGGCCAGTAAGCAGTGGGCCTGCTGGTGGGAATTGATCACGGAATGGGTCTGGACAAGTACAGACTGGGTCTGCTGCTGTCTGCTGGTCCAAATATCGAGACAGTGGCCGAATCAAATGGTGGACCACATACGGTGAGAGCCCATCATCCAGAAAATTATAGGAAGTAGACATAGAATTATGCAACTGAGCAAACGAAAATTGGATTTTAACAAAAATTTCATGGCAACTAATGATGATTTTATTAGAGGATAAATCAAAACATTAATATGATGATTATATGGATAACCCAAAAATACACAAGCGGTAGAACGAACTTGAATTTTGTTTATTGTAGTGGATAGGAAGAGAGGATAGCATAAACACTCAAATACCCTAAGATGAGAATACGAATGATCCTTACGATTTTTTTTTGGAGTGGAGACCGGTATGCTAGTCCTTTGCTACGGAGTATGTTAAGAAGGTAAGTAGTCATTTGTAACTCATGATGTCAAAATAAATGTGGTAATGAAGCATGGGCGAGTAAAGTCTGAATAATATTATTAATGGTGCATATTTTTCTCTCGACTTTTCCATTTTGGGAGGACGTATATGGACAAGAAAATCGGAAAGAGATGCCATTAATATTACAAAATTCTCTAAATGACCCATTATCAAATTTCCTTCCATTATCACATTGAATGCTTTTAATTTTTTGTTCAAATTGGGTGCGGATGAATGCTCTAAACGATAGGAATATAGAATAAACTTGATATTTTTTAGATACTTGAAAAGTCCATAAAAAATTAGAATAATCATCCAAAAATAACACGTAATAATGGTGGCCCAAAGATCTTAATACAGGAGATGTCTATAATCGCTATGAATAATATCAAATGGCAACAAAGTACTACAATTGGAGGTAACAAACGATAATTTAACATGTTTCTCAAGCGGACAAGAATAACAAACATTAGTACTACGCGTACTATTACACTGAATAAAATTATATTTTTTTAAGAGAGGAAAGAACAGATGCTCCCGGATGATCCAAACGCGCATGTCATAAGGAAGGTGCTAAAGCGGCAAACGTTGATAGCGTGGCTTAATTAGTGGTGGTGGTGGATGTGGTAATGGGATAGAGCTCACCCCGACTATTACATCTCATTAGAGGTATCCCCGTCGTGAAATCCTTCACAGAAAATCCAAAAGGGTCAAAGTCAATAGAAACCCAGTTATCAGTTGTAAATTTCCGAACATACACCAAATTTTTAATTAATTGAGGAGAATTAAGGATATTTTTCAAGGCTAAATGTGGGTTCAGATGAGATAAATTCGTGTGACCATAACCACGAATTGGAATTGAATTATCATTACCAATAATAATGTCATGATTTTTGCTCAAATTAAAATAAGATGAGAGATTATCTGGCGCGGACGTCATATGAGAAGTGGCACCGGTGTCCATGTATCATTTGCATCTGGAGGATTTAATTCAAGTGTGCCTCGATATCCGTAGGCATCGGCGTTGTTACTGGCTCGCAGCTGCGAAGGCGTGTTATGGCTGAGGCCCAAGAAGGTGAAACTGCTGCTAGGGCACATTCTGTTGCACCCCTAGTTGCTGAAAGTCGTTAGGCATGGACCAATAATTGGCTGGACCGCCTGCTTGATACGGTGGACTGGGCCACTACCTACTGGCCCAGCCCCACAAACACTTTGCACTTACCTAAAACTCCGGCCAGTAGTGATGCGGCCCAGTCTGTTGGCCACTGCCACCCCGTCCACCGCCATTGCTACCATCGCCGTTGCAATTTTTGCCACTATTTTTTCAATTTTGGCCCCTTTTTCCGCCATCAATGTTACGATTTTGGCTAGAATTTTCTGGTAAGAAGTGAGGGTCATCGGTGTCGCGTTGTGTGGACATCATCATGTCGGAATTGGTTTCGATTATCACCTTTTATTCAACCCGACTTCTTCTAAGGTAAGCATGAAACACGCTTGGAAGAACAACGGGCGAGGATTGTTTTGATGAAGAAGAGTTCCAACTCCATTATAAGCCTCGGAGAGTCCTGCAACCATCTGAAGAACAAGATGATCATTAGTGACAGGCGCGCCAACGTTCTTGAGTTGATCCGACAACTCCTTGAGTCTTTGAAAATAGGCTGAGACATTCGGAAAATCCTTCATGTTTATGTGGGAGAATTCTTGCTCAAGGGTCACGGTACATAATTTTTTGTTATCCTGGAATATATCACGTAATCTATTCCAAACTTCAATTGTCGTGGCGTCGGGTTCGATAATAGTCTGTAAGAGGTCCGTAGAGATAGTGGAATAAATTTATTGGAGCACCGTGCATCAGAGTTGCCCACAACTCTATTTCATCATCGGTGGTAGACACTTTTTCTTTGCCTTTTTCCGGTATCATGATGTGATGGGGGACTCGATTAAATCGTGCGTGAATTTTAATAGTTCTGCCCACGTCGCTTATTGGACATTTTCCATCTCAAGAACAATAGGGATGCTCTTGATATTGGAGACTGCAAGGGCAGTATGAAAGGTGTTCTTTGTGGTAGACATGATGAAAGAACAAGAGAAGAATTAGGGATTAGAAAGAAAATTTGAAGGGGTGAGGTTCGGCCGTCGACCGATATTGAGTATTCCGAGGAGGGGGGCGGAAGAGGGTATAATCTGGAGAAGGAAAAGTTTGCCATAGACTGCTGATATCATAAAAGAAAATAATCCCTTGATTATTTTCATTAATGTCAAAGGTATATATACATTATTTAATTATGAAAATTAAATCTACTGTTTTCCTAATGCAAGTCTACTACATTTTTTTAATACAAGACTACTACCATAATTACACATGAATAAAAATATACATGAAATATACGAAAGATACACATATATTCTTTCAATAATTACCTAATTGAGTGATTTAATTATGTCAATGTATAAAACTTAAAATTCAAATTAATTAACCTCTCCTATGGAGAGCCTTAATTAAACTTTTCCTAACATATACACGGAAAAGACATCACAATACTCAGATCACAACTTTTTTGGATTTTTTGTGGATTGTTTCCCCATGAGGATTCTCTTTACATTTTGCCTGCAAAACATGACTTGATTTCCCACTTTTCATAATTATGTCTTTTGTTCCCCACAAGTGGCATATATTTATTTAATCGCAAATTACTAATTAATCAAGCCTAATTAATTAGTTGTCCTAATCAAAGGGTTATCAGTGATGGGAACATGGTGTAGATGGTTATAAAATTTAGCCACTAACTATGTCATTGTTTGAGTTATTAGTTTAAAAAATTACGTCTTAAATTGTATTAAAAATTAGCCAATTTTAACCTTTGTAAATATAATTGAAAAATGGTCGTTGTTCTGAAATTTCAAAATCCAACTCCATGATAAGTGATTAATTTTCAAAGTGAGAGTCGAGAAATGATTATTAAACTATTTTTAAAAATTGTGAATATTTATCTATTCACACGTCTTAATCCTCTAACAAAGAAAACAATATTTTTTTCAACTTTTAGGAGCCTTTCAATATTCAAGCCACAATTTTTTTAAACTTTCCACAAAAATTCATGATTATATACTTGACCAATTTCAGTTTTTTCTTATAAAAAAGGAGAAGGGTACCCAACAAGTTACATTTTTAAAGAAATAATCTCTTGATTATTTTCATTAATGAAGAGGTATATATAAATGCTATACAATCTCTAAATATGGAAAATAAATTTACATATTTCTAATACAAGGCTAATACTATAATTACACTTGTATAAAAATTTTACAACTATGATAATAATATAGATAAAATTCGGCCCAATGATATATCACCATCTTTCAATTTTTATATAAAAGTGATAAAAACATATAGTATGAAATAAATTAAACTGTGCATGTTTCAGCATTGGAGTTTGATTCTTGAAATACATTGGCTCCTCTAGTTTCCAAGAGACTAATAAAACATTTATATAGAAAAGATTTAAATGAGTTGAACCAAGTAACATTGAAAAGGCATAATGATAGTAGGGTCGGGATATCCCGCCCTCCGAACCGGATGTGAGGGTCTCCCCTCATCCGGCTCTCTGCAGGGGAATCTCCACTCACTTTACATTTAAAATAATAGTATAATGAGATTTTTACACTAAATGTAATTTAATCTATTATAACATATTACTAATTATTGTTACTAAATAAATTTACGTGCAGTGACCTAATTATACAAATATGTTTATACTGTTTGCACAAACTAAAAACCATATTGAATAACGGGAGATAAGACGACAGTACTAACACACTATGGGCTCGTTTGATACGTCGCACTGGACTATATATCTTTATATTGGATTGTACTATATTGTAATGGACTGGACTATATTAATATATAATAGACGATATTAGAGTTAATATATAATGGACTGTATTTTATTTTTATTTTTTAGGTTTAGGACAGTCCAGGGGAGACCCATATACTAGATGAGTCTCAAAAAATGGCAGTGAAGTGTACTATTTTTAGAAATAAATGCTGATTCGATCCATTAACGTCCACCAAATTGTATTATTTTTGTCGGTGCAATCCAACGTGTCTGACATACCAAACGTGCCCTATGTGTTTAATAAAATTAATGAAAATTATATAACGATCACGATCTAAATCTTAAGAGATACATAAAATATTTGGTGATTTCCTTTTGTCTCTCCAAGTCGATATACAAAATTATCAGATATCTATCTTGTTGAAAACTAAGCTAGTTATGACAATTTTTTTTTTGTTTTTTTGATGCCCAGGTCTCGAGGCTTGCGCCTCCCTATCACTAGTACTGGTACTAGGCTCCTGGAAATAATAGCATCGGTCCCTCAGCACTATTACCAGGTAAATCGCGGGATGTGCTTCAGTGGCCAGTGTCTGGGAGCGTACAACGAATCACTGACACAAAGTTAATCCCCTCTATGTGCTTGTCGGGGATCGAACCCACATCAAGCAGTATGCCCGTGACTTTATAACTATAAACTTGGAACTATACCCGAGAACTAGTTATGACAATATTCGATATGCGTAGAACACTAATGTTACAAAAACAATAATAAAAAAAATAAAAAAAAGAGAGTACTAACTCATTGATTACCAAAAAGAAATGCACAAAGCAAAC
This sequence comes from Przewalskia tangutica, assembly GCA_029844215.1. NCBI lineage: Eukaryota > Viridiplantae > Streptophyta > Magnoliopsida > Solanales > Solanaceae > Przewalskia > Przewalskia tangutica. The sequence continues at coordinate 79,146,087 of CM056737.1, forward strand.
TTTTTACTTACCAATTGTACTGTAAAAAGAACTGCTTTCCCAAATTAAAAACAAAAAACTGATTTGTACATCAATAGTAGTACATCATGACTTTTTCTTCTGTCTTGATCTCATCAAGAAGCAAGCTATTGTTATTACATGAAGTAATATGATTAGTGCTAATTAGCTCCTTAATCTCCTCCAAGCTACTATAATCTAATGGATTTTGTTGCTCAACATAACAACCACTTCCACTAATCAACTTTTCTCCGCCTTCATTAATCAAGAACTTCGAGTTACTCTGGTCTTCTTCTTCACTAATAACACCATTATACATATAATTACGAAAATCCAAATTTTTCCCACAATTTGAAACACCATAACTCCCATCGGAAGAAGTTGCGGGACGCACAAAATTACTTTCTTGAAAAGTATTAGCAGTAATGCTTGAGGTACAACTAGCTGATGCACCAGTGTTCAAGAAAGTACTACTTGATGGGATTGTAGGAATATTAGTTTCATAACATGGGAAAGTATTGTTGTTGTTGCTATAATTTGATGAGATTAATAAGGATGAAGCTTGAAGAAGTGAATATGGGCAATAATTATTATTATAACCATTGGTTATAATTTGGTGTTGATGATGATTAAGAGGCCTAATTTTGTGAGATGAAGAGACAAATCCCATTAATTTCTTCTTGAGTTTTGTATTCCAATAGTTTTTTATATCATTATCTGTCCTGCCTGGTAATTGAGCTGCTATTATTGACCACCTGCACTTGTTATTTTATATTGAGATTAGTTTAAGTACCAAGATCATAAACATAAATTCTACACTACTACTAATTAACTAGACTTTAATTCTTGAAATTAATACTCATGCATGCAAAGTTAAAGAATGTTTCTAGGATCATGACGGTCAAAAGTAGAAGTTGATCTAAAATTTAAATTTTATCGGTTTGATTTCAAAACTTTCCACATGTTTTTTAGATGGAGCTAGAGGGCTGAACGGTGTTTGGATTCACTGAAAATTTAGACTTTTTAAATGTATATATAGTAAATGATAAATTTCTCGATAAAAATTCTACCCCTGCCACTCATCTCATCTAATTTATTAGGTATAAAACTTATTACTATTTGTACTTATTTAGTAAATACTTTTAACACATATACAAGTTTGAGCTAGAATTATCAATAACGTGTTCTCTATGCCCGCTCTGCTCAAAAGTGAATCCACGATTTGAAGTTGATTGTTAAACTTTTAAGATTTGTAATAGTGAACTTATTGTACTTCTAAAACTATGTGATCAAAATTTAATATCTGTTAAAATTTCGCATGTATCTGCATTGAAAATACTGAATTCACTTGAACCAAGTGAACATATACTCCATCTATCTCTAAGGCAGCTTGCTTGAAAGAAAAAGGAAGAAGATTATATAATATACCTGCTTCCTATGTTAGCATAAAGGCTGCAAATGACTCTGTCTTCTTCATCTGAGAATTCTCCATGTTTAATGTTTGGCCTAAGATAATTTAACCATCTTAATCTGCAGCTTTTCCCACATCTTCTTAGCCCTAATCACAGCCAAATAATGCAACACATTAGAGTTAACTAACAAAACCTAAAAAGACCAACAAATCAAGCAGATTGGAGCTACAGTTCTGCTTACGGTTCGACAATACTCGATACTTTTGAATTAGATACTGTACTTATTTAAAAAGTTTGTCCAAAATTTGTAAACTACCCTTTTTAAAATTCAGAATCCGTAAACTTAAAATCTTAAATTTGCTTATCAAGATCCTCATTTTTTTCTGAAGAAATGCAATTAAATTAAACATACCAGATTTTGTTAGCTAAGTCCTAACAAAAGCAATGATGAAATAAAACTAGAAAAAAGACCAACAAATCAAACAGGGGCGGAGCTATAGTTCGGCAGGTTCGACAGAATTCAGTATCTTTGATTCATGCACTGTATTCGTATAAAATTCAAAATTCATAAATGGTCTTCTCTTTTTGGAGTTAGACTATATAGAACCAGAACAATAGACTGATCTACTGCGGTCTCAAAATCCCGACTCTATAAAAAAAATTGCAATAAAACTAAACATACCAGCTTTTTGTGGAAGAGCAATCCAATTGCAACCAGTGCCAAATTTCTCAATATATTCTTTTAATTTTGCATCTTCTTCAGGTGACCATGGCCCTTTCTTCACATTTGTTTTATCACAACATGGAGCTCTTCCCATAATTCTTAACAATTTTTCTTCACTTTCTCTCTCAAAGATTTTGAAAAATGGTATAGAGGGTTGGTTTATGAAGAGTGAATTTGGACAGCAATATATATTTATTGAGAGAGATATCTACTACACAAGTCAAAGAACACACATTAATTTTCAATTTTTATAAAGTTGTCCTATACTAGTTGAGTGATTAGACTTATAAGAAGACATAAGTTTCCACCATAAAATATTTTACTTGTACTATATGTAATAGAAAACAGAAACAGAAATGGGAATTATGTATATATATCCATTGATCTCTAAGCTTTATTTACTTGGTCTTTGTTTTTTTTTGTTACAGTGCAAGGATCCAAAGTCTGCCTAAGTAATGGCGTACAATTCAGCAATTGAATATGATTGGCCATAGCCATATATAGGCCAAGTCATAGGCTAATTATCAAATTTGAACCACCGAACAAGTACAACACAACTTGAGGAAAAAAAAAGGTGTATTCAAGATTTGCAATTTATGAGTTTGAAGGCAAGATTTTATAACCAAAAAATTGAGGGGATTGTCCTTCATATGAATTGGTTTCTAATTTTTGCCCCTCAAATTAATGTTCTTTAATTTTTGTCCTTACTTCTCATTTAATAAAAAAATATGGATCAAAGTATCCTTATTCACGCATCTACGAAATCAGATATTCGGATTTGAATCCCAGCAATTTCGCAAGAAAAATATTTCATAGGAACTATGTCTATTCGGGTGTAGTTGCATAGAAACTATGCCTTAAGGCATAGTTCTATAGAATAACTTAATTTCTATATAACTATGTCGGACATTACAATACATATTTTACATAAATATGCCTCAAAAAACTTAAATTTCTATAGAACTATGTCTTAAGGCATAGTTTCTATGTAATTTTGCACGAATAGGTATAGTTTCTATGAAACATTTACCTTGCGAAATTGTATTTTTTTTCTTTTATTCTGTTGCGGTTCGAACCAAGAATCCAAATTTATTTTTTATTTTTTATTTTTTCAATGCCAAGGATATTTTCAGTCACCTTAAAATACCGAAGAGCAAAAATTAAAAAACACCCCGAAATAGGGGCATTCATGTGAATGACCCTTTTATAACTTCCTATTTGATTTAATTGTTCGGTTCGAAATGTAATATAACTTTTATATATATATATATATATATATATATATATATATATATATATATATATATATATATATAAGTTAGGTTCACCCGTGTATATATATATATATAAGTTATAGTATTTAGATGAATTCATAACATCTACATCACACAGGGGTGAATCTACCGTGTCAGAGGTTCACGTGAATTTAGTAATTTTGTCCAAATCCCCTTAAAATATTATATAATACACTAAATATTATAAATATTTAATTGTGAATCCCGTTATTATTGTAGTATTAACTTAAGATCGTATAAGAACCTATATTTTTTTATTTCTATCCGGAGTTTGGTACCCACATAGGATCCCGACTATATTCGAATTCGCGCTAAGTAAGACTCATTTCTGGAGAAAGCGGTGCCTACCAATGACATTTTCATACCCATAATTTTAATCTAAACCTCTAATTAAGGAAGGCTCAGTCTCATCCAATGCAGGACGATTTTGGTTATAAGTACGTATATTGAAATTATAGCTACACCTCGACACCACATCCTCCGGACTTCAAGTGTCCCCTTCGAAAATTATTAATCGTTACAAACAAAAAACTAAAATAAATTACAAGAGGGCCCCAATTGAGTACAAATAATAGGATAAAATAATTTTGAAATTATTTAATATCGATAATAAAATAATTCTACATCTTATTTCGAGAGAAACGACCCCTGATAGTATAAAAATATAGAAGATTGTTATTCTAACTAGACTTGATATGAAGAGCGATATGTTATTGTAAACTAACTTAATTGGGTGGTGATTCGAAGCGCAGGCCAGTTTGCTTGAAGCAGAAGGTATCGCCGTTGGGTGATGTGGGAGAGGGCAGTCAAGTTCGAAACCCCGAGTAACGTCGCTGCGCCGCCTCTTGGGGGCACACACTGAACTGCAAGTGTGGTTTAAGCGGTGACGTGATTTTCGGGTTATTGCGTCGGTCGGGTTTCCTATCTTGCTCGAAAAGAGCGTGAGTGCGGAATTCGCCGTCAACAAAAAAAAAAAAAAAAAACTTAATTATAGAAAAAATTATAATTACCGGTGCACAGAATATAAATGGACAATATTAATTAGCTGTAATACATGTGGATGAACTTGCTAAACAAAGATTCGTGGCAGAAGATATAGATTAGACAGACTATTTATATAAAGATTGAATTAAGAAATAAAAATTGTCTTACAATAGCATCTTATCTAAACAATAACTCATGTTTCTTAATTACAGTCTAGATTAGCTAGTTGTGTCTGTTGACAACATAATCATTACAACTATGCAGTTAGTATGCTAAGTACTTTGATCCTATCAAATTAGGTTGTTTCAAATTGACTGACTATTAGATTGACTGTTCAAATAAAAGTAACAAGGTTAAAAATAAATAATTTTTTTATGTCTCAATGTTCAATATCATATTGTGGATCGACTAATTCAGATTTGTGCTACATAAGATCGATTAAAGGGGAAGCGTGCCTTACTAGTATATTTTTTATACACAACGCTTTAAGCTCAAGACCTCTGATTAAAGATAGAGGGGCCATATTCATCCCGCCATAATTTTTTGTGGTATAAATAATTTTTTTATAGTAAACATGGCGTATAACCTTTCAAAAAATGTAAACGACATATTACAATAAGTAAAGATATGTTTAATTTAACGTATGGTTACCTACTATAATAGTAAACTCACAAAACAATTTGAGTTTTACTAACTCTATTAGATGAAAGTCCCAAAAGTTTATGAGTTTAACTAGTCAAATTATGCTAATGGGGTAAAACTTCTTTAAATCTAAGGAAAATCCTACAAATGTTATTGGCTAAATTTTCTTCTACAGATAGTGAATTGCTACTCTTATCTCAAAAGTCATTTACATACAATTAATGATGATGTTGAATTTATCTCCAGCAGTACCAAACCTCCCCCCCCCCCCCCCAAAGCCTCAATTTCCACTTCATCATTACCCAATAAAGGTAAGTAGTGTAGTTATTGTTAATTAATGATCCAAAAATCAGTCAAAATTGAACAAAGAAAAGGTCAAAATGCTCCACACTTATTAGAAGTTTTATTGTGTATGCCAAATCATGTGAATATATATAGTAGCAAGTACACAAACCTAGCCTTCCTATAATTTCACCAAAACCTCACGTGATAGGATTATACTGAATAAATTATTGTTGTTGTTAGCAGAAAAACAACCGATCAAACGTCAACAAAAAAATGATGTACAAAATTTCTTTTGTAAAAATATATTATATAGCAGAATTAATGCTAAGAAAGATTGTAGTTTCGTGAGCGAAAATTTGTTATTTAGATTAAGTCACATCAAGATTAAATTATAGAAGAGGTTAGTTTCCACTTAATTTTTTTCAAAAAGGGAAATTGGTGTACCTATTTGTTAATAAATGACCCAAGAATCAGTCAAATTGAACCAAGAAAAAGTCACAATGGTCCAAATTAGAAGTTTTATTGTTTTTCCCAAATCATGTGAATATATAGTATTAGTAGCATAGTACAAAAACCTAGCCTCTTCTATAATATGACTTAGAAAATTTTTACGGAATTTCTTCTGAAAATATATATTATATAGTAGAATTAACACTAAAAAATTACAATTCTATGTGTCTGAAAAGTTCGTCGTTAGACAAAGTCATATCGACATTAAATATGAAACTATATGTGATTTGAATTAAGGTTCGTCGTTGTTACATGTTGTTGCTATTATCTCCAAATCACAACAAGTTTTTTTTGTTGTCATTTACGTTTTTTAGCAACAATATATTAAATTTTTGTTGTCATTTACGTTTTTATCAACAATAAGTTTTGTTGTTAATTATTTACTTTCTTGTAGTGCGATACCAAAAACAATGTACAATTTTTTTTCTACAAAATACATATATTATATATAGCACAATTGAGTTTGACACTAAGGTAAAATAGTAATTTCACGGGTTTGAAAAGTTCATCGTTTAGATAAAGTCACGTCGACACTAAATATGAAATTAACTATATGGGATTTGAATTAATGTTGTTAGAATATTATGTTAAATGTGTAATTAATTGGTAATATTATGTTAGAATATTATGTTAGAATATTCTAGATACATAATTAATTAGTACTATTATATATATGGTAGGAAGACATTATTAGGTAGGATTTCTTAGTCATTATGAGGCATGATTTCCTCCTCATAATTAATGTATATTACTTGTATATATTCTCCCTTAGGAGATGAAGAATGATGAAGGAAGATTCTCTAATTCTTAGTCAGTCTTACATGGTATCAGAAGGTAATCAAAGATCCTATTCTAAATAAAAATTTTCCTTCCAAATTCCTTCCAACCGAATTTGTCTTCTCCATTGTTATACTTTAATTTTTCTTGAATCAAAATCTTCGTTTCACTCAACTTACTATTTCCAACATCAAAACACATATTTGTCAAACTAGAGATGGACATGGGCGGAGTTGTTTAAAATTTGTTGTAGGGCTCACAAAGTTCTTCATCATATAATTCCACCAACAATGATTCTTGGTTGGATTTATGCAACAATTTCCAGATTTGTTGCATCTGATAATGGAACGGAACGCTGAGAGACATTTTTCAAGATAATCAAAACTTTCGTGCGTTGGAACAAGAATTTTCAACCATTGTCTAACGTTTCAACAGTTTTCTGATTAGTTCTCACGGATGCTTATAGTGGCGTGGGGACTCTAATCCACAAAGTAATCCTTACTAAAGTTTTATCAAGCAAGATCCACTTGTTCTCAAGAATCGGGTTTGATTAAGAAGGTTTCACAAATTCGCCATGGTTGCCACGTATTCAAATGAAGGTAATTATTTTGACTATTCTTCACAAAATAAGAGTCGGTAATAATAATAAGAAGGGTGGAAATCGCGGAAATAATAAAATGATTTGAGCATTTTGGGCCTCGAGGCCCATTCAACCATGACCCATCCTACGGATGACTCAATCCACCGGATTCTAATGGTATATGGACTCTATTATAATTTGAGCAAAGATAATGGTATTATTAAATGGCCATACAATTCCAATAAAAGGTTATGGGTCGAACACATTGTCACCCCACACCCACCACTAGTTTTAAAAATGTCTGCATGCTCCCAAATTAATAAAAATTTGGTTTAAGTTTACTAGTGATAATTGGGTTTCGTTAGATTTGACCCATTTGGTTTTTCCGTACATGACTTTCAGACGGAAGCTTCTCATGAGATGTGATAGCAAGGGAACTCTATCCAATAAGTTTACCAAATCCAGTCTAAAGTTCCTTCCACCCATCACTATGGCATGAACGATTGGGACATCAGTCCATTTTGGCTTCTCTTAAACAAAACAATTTTATTTCATGTACTCGAACTCTGTTTTGAATACTTGTGCTCTTGGTAAACATGTTAGGTTGCCATTTACTTCTTCTACTTCATGCACTACTATGCCATTTGATATTTTACATTGTGATATTTGGACATCACTGTTTTGAGTTCCTCAGTCATAGATACTATTGTTTCTTGATGATTACTCTAATTATTTGTGGACATTCCCTTTGTCGAAAAAATCACAAGTGTTTTCCACTTTTCTAAACTTTAGAGCATTTATCCGAACAGATTAAAAGTATTCAGGGACGTGGAGGAATTTGACAATAATCGCTTTGGGATTTTTCAAAACAAATGGTTTACAATTTCGTTTATCTGTCCTCACACATCTTCACAGAATGGGAAAAAATTAGAACCATTAACAATATTTTGAGAACATCTCGGCTCCATGCTTATACCCCCATTTTTGGCATTATGCCTTCAAATGGCAACTACATATTAAATATCCTTCCACAAAAACATGTCTTACCAAGCTCCACTAAAAATACTTTATTCACAGAGCCCTCATATCATCATTTGAGAGTCTTTGGATGTCTTGTTTCCATCCACCACAATCACAAAACTGGGATATCCTACGAATCAGTGTTATGACATTTCTTCCAAACGTATGTTTATATGTCGTCATGTAATTTTGATGAGTCACAATTTCGGACAAATACTTATGAATTTTGGATGATGATATCTAACGACTCACTAAAATATATACACAACAAACTGGCCTTCCAAGGGCCCCAGGCCCGATGCGAGAACCCCTACTCTTCGCTCACTAACCTCCAAGCCCACTCCCAGTCTCCACATCCTGGAGCATCTGGCGCGTCACTTCCAACCACCTCACTCCTCCCGACCATGGGCGTCCCCATCGCCCACTAAACCGGCCAACACCAGAGTCAACATGGAATTACAAAACCCAATGCCACACTCAAGTCTCCAAATCACATAACTAAAAGATCCTAATTGGAAAATGGCCATGGATGATGAATATCATGCTCTAATTAAAAACCCATCTAATGCTAATATAATTCGCTCTATGTGGATTTTTAGCCATAAAGAAAACTGATTCTTTTTGGCGGCGTATAAGCCGACTTGTAGGTGATGGCAAGAATTAGATTGGTTAAACCGATGGTTACTTCATCAATCGATGTCAAGAACGCGATTCGTTATCCCAATCATGTGTGTTTACTTAAAAATCATTATATGGACTCAAACAAGCGATTTTGTGTTCAACATGGGTTTCGGATAATTCACTATTTATTTATCAACAGGAAATCTTCGCTTATATTCTCTTATATGTAGATGATATTATCGATATCGAGTTCGAATTTGCGATCTTGGTCCACTGTGGTTTATTTCTTTCCCAATGTCATCTTGCAAACCGTGATACCAAGTCAAACGAGTGCCATATCTAGTAGTCCTTTTAATCCGAGAGCTTTCACATTCACTGTGCCATAATACATATGCATATAATGTGGTGTTGTGTTTGTCATGCACAACTGCGGAAGAACATACGCACACACTCAGCGTATTCTACGATATATTCTGATAATTTAATCTCGGTCCTCCAAAAGGCAACCGGATTCGAATCTTTTACTCGAGCCACCATAGTAGATAACATTAGTGCAATTTATCTCTAAATCCAATCCACCATCAACGGTTAGATATTCATTTTGTCCGTGGCTAGTGTTACATGTCGACGAGACATCATATATTCAAAAAGGGCTTCCACGATCTTATTTGAAGAATTAGTGTTAGAATATTATGTTAAATGTGTAATTAATTGGTAATATTATGTTAGAATATTATGTTAGAATATTCTAGATACATAATTAATTAGTACTATTATATATATGGTAGGAAGACATTATTAGGTAGGATTTCTTAGTCATTATGAGGCATGATTTCCTCCTCATAATTAATGTATATTACTTGTATATATTCTCCCTTAGGAGATGAAGAATGATGAAGGAAGATTCTCTAATTCTTAGTCAGTCTTACAAATGTCTCATTTTCCACCCTCCCCACTATGGTGTGCAAGTGTAGAAACGTTGGCCACTTTGCCTCCCTATAGTCGAAGCCTTGAAATAAAAAGAAGAAGAAAGAATTAATTTGACATAATCCTAATTTGAGTATTTTATTGAAATGTGTTATCATGTAGCCATCAATCAATATATACATGCAATTACTATATTATAAATCCCAAATGTTCTATAATACGTTCACAATAGTATTATAATATAATGTTTTTTTTGCTCAACTACTTACTTGAAAATAACAATAGACGAACTAGGGGGGGTGGTTCAATAATAAGGATGTGTTTAGTGCCTGAGTATTTTTTTTAAAGAGTCCACTATTTAACCACTAGTCAAACTTATTTTTACCTAACGTTCGAGGTGAATTCAGAATTTATATATATTATGAGCTAGCTTGATCAACAAGGTTTTTAATATTAAATTCATTACATTTTAAAATTGTAATTTCGAATTTAATATTTAATGAAATTACAAAGTTCGGACCATTCAATTAATCCAGTAGCCTAAGGTTGCATCCATCACTGCGTGATGCATAAACCAAATTTTCAGTTTTGAACTCGTTGTACTTTTTGGTTATGATTTAACATGTGTTTTACTCTTTTCTTTATCCAAAATCCTCGTTATGCATTTTAACGTTTTCTTTTCAATATTTGAAGTTTTCTTAATTTAAGTTAACGTTATAATTATGTGATGAAATTTTAAGTAAAAAGAGTAAAGTATGTTATGCATTTATGGATTTGATAGATTAAATTACAACAACAACAAGTGAAATCCCACAATGTGGATCTGGGAGGGTAGAGTGTACACAGACCTTATCTCTACCTTGTAGGTAGATCGGTTGTTTCCGAGAGACCATCGGCTCAAGATTAAATTATTTATATTAATTAATTTTATTGATCTGAGTATGTATCTTTACCAATTATCTCTCTCCTCCCTCTAACTTACTCCCCCAACGGTAACATCACCACCCCCGCCCCCACTCACCCCCCATTCCCGAGGTAAGACCCTAACAACACCACTTCGACCACTCACCGGCGGTGACGATAAGACCTCAACATCACCGCTTCGACCACCCACCAACGGTGACGGAAAAACATTTTTTTACAAAATATCATTTGTTTTTTGTTCTTTTCTTGTTCTTGTGTTCTTTTCTCTTAGATCTACACAGGTACTTGATTTTTTTGGTGAAAACTCTGGTGCACAGTTTGGGAAAGGATCATGGAGATGAGGGTGAGGAGAAGCGTATCTATTTTCGAGAATCATTTTGGATTCATGCCATAGTGTTCAACTATTGAAGCCATTCATCTTATTAGGAGGTTGGTGTAGTAGTATAGGAAGATGAAGATAGACTTACATATGATTTTCATCGACCTCAAGAAGGCATATGACAAAGTCCCTTGGGATGTTCTATGGAGTTGTTTAGAGGTTAGATGTGTACATGTGGCATACACTAAGGTGATCAATGATATGTATGATAGATCCAAGACTAGGGTATGGATAGTAGGAGGAGACTCGGAGCACTTCCTAGTGATGATGAGGTTGCACCAGGGATCAGCTCTTAGCCCATTTCTATTTACCTTGGTGATGGACGGACTGACGCGACAAATCCAAGGGGAGGTACCATGGTGTATGTTATTCGTAGATGACATAGTCCTGATTGATGAGACTCGCAGTGGAGTAAACGCCAAGCTGGAGGTTTGGAGACAGACTCTAGAGTCTAAAGGATTCAGGTTGAGTAGGACCAAGATAAAATATTTAGAGTGCAAGTTCAGCAATGGGAGTGGCCCTGAGACTGGCGCAGATGTGAGGCTTGATACTCAGGTCATTCCAAAGAAAGGAAACTTCAAGTTCCTAGAGTCTATTATCCAAGAGATTGGAGATATTGATGACAATGTCACACATCGTATTGGGGAAAGGTGGATGAATGTCACGACCCGACCTGACGGGCCATGAACATGGCGCCCTAATTGGACCATTATACTAACATGTCACACATAATCCAACTAACACTAAGGAAAGTATGAAATCCGACAACATAACGTTGCAATCATAACATATATCTGAATAGGCAAGCCGGCAAGGTTGCCTTTACACATGAATAAACCTGCCTCTTGAGGAGTCACATCTAAGCAAATATAACAAAGGACGCCAACCGACAAGGCTGCCACTATATAAGGGAACATCCCAAAATAGAGTAGAAAAGCACATATATAAAAATAGGTTCACAACTCCACATACGTACAATCCACGACTGTCTACAGACCTCTATGAGAAGGATAACGACATATGACGGGACAGGGCCCCGTCGTGCCCCTAAATATATACATAAGTCAACAAAAATAGGGTGTTGTACCAAAGTGAGAAAGCTCTGAATCAAAGGAGCTCTCTAAATAGCTGGACAGGAACCTAGACCGGAGGATCACCAAACTGAGCACCTGTACCTGCGGGCATGAACGCAGCCCCCCGAGGAAAGAGGGGTCAGTACGAAATAATGTACTGAGTATGAAAAACATGAAGTATTGTAAATGAGACCATAATTGTGCCATATAAAATAGAGAGTCATATCAGTAATCATGAAATGCCTACCCATAGAGTCATCATGTCCATATATATGTATATATATAACGTGTCTCGGCCCTCTAGAGAGTAACTCGATGGAATCATCAATATAACGTGTCCCGGCCCATTCTGGGACTCGGTGAAATCATCATCATCTTATATGTACATATAACGTGTCCTGGCCCATCATGGGACTCGGTGAATTTATATAATCATATCCAGCACGAATAGAGTATCATGAGTAACTTATATAGTTTAAATCATCACTTTGACTCTCAAATGAAATCATTATAATAAACTCTTTACTGGAAAATCATAGGCATTTCTCATGACTAACATCTTTAGGAAATAGACTATGTAGAAATCATGTACGTCCGCCGTACTTTCAATAAATCATGCCAAAGAAAGAAGGAATAGTTTCACATACCTTATCGTCTAAGCTAACTCGATAAATAGGACTCGTCTCAACTAATACATCAACCTATCAAAAAGGGTAATACGTCTGTTAATTCTATGATTTCTAACGTAAGTTATATTGAATGACGACTCTCTTATTCTATAAAAATCCGGACAGCACTTCCCCAATTTATGTGCATAACCATAACTTACAAATCAAGCCAGCAATACCAATAACAAGTCATGACTTAAGAATATAGCCAAAACAGTCCATATACTTGACATATATCACCATTATACATCCTTTATCCTTACCTTCATGGAATATAATCAAAACATCAATTAGGTGATTAATACACCTATTCATCATGTTCATCTAACCCTTTAATCATGTTAAAAATAGTCCATTAAAACAGCTCACACTTTAACAACAACGAGAGTGAAAAATGTGAATCTTTTCTACACATTTCTATACCTTAATTCAATTAAGACATGTAGTAGTATTTACCATATCGTATATATAAGTTCTTAACTTATTTTTCCAGCATTATAACTTGACAAAGCAGTCCCTAAAATACAATATCACATTTTCAACGATTGCATGCAAGATTCGGCCAATGCCCTTAATACCAAAGCTCTTTCCTTAGCTCTTAAAAATCCAATTCATGTTCTAATAATTCTTTATGAACAACTACAACTTAAACATCAAGATTTTCTCTTCAATTTCAACATGCAATTAGTGACAATAATATAACAACAACACACAACTCCAATGTACACCAAAATAGCTCTAATCTCGGCTATAACAACAACATTACAACAACCACATGCATTTTCTTACTTCCATTTCCTCTTAATCTAAATTCATCTCTTAACACAAGTTTATTTCTGTTATACCTCGTAAGTTTAAGGCAATAATTAAGAACGTCATTAAGGAAGTAAGATTCAGATATTGAATATAAGAAATACTTACATATGTTAATACGAAAAATTAGTGTATAACCGGATGTTATTAATCCTAAGAAGTCAAATTTGTTCCAATGGAGTTATGAAATAGTATTGTATTATAAAATTATGACATTGAGGATACGAGGCCATATGGAATTCTCAAGACTAAAAAGGAGTGGGACCTAAGGTGAATAAATTATGAGAATTTGACCAAATTGAACTTATAATTTTCAGATTTTATGAAAGAGGAGTTATGTGGGAATTATTTAGAAGAGGGATTATTGTGGGTAGACAAGTATAAGAAATGGGACCTTATTGCATATATAGATTTTCATATTTTAATACATCTTAAGAAGTCTTTTATCTTCCATCTCACACACTTCACTTTCAAAACCAAACAATCTTTTCTCTCCACCTCCTCTTCACTATGGCCGAAACCCACCCTATTCCATAGCAAGATTGAAGTTTATTTTATCTCCTTCTCCTAGATTAAGTTCTTTTACAAGTACAAGCCAAGGAAAATAAAAATAAAAAGAAAAGAAAGGCAACCAGTGGGTCACGGCCATTGGGCAGTTTTTGTGCCTTGAAATTTCAAATTTTAAGAGGAAATTTAAGGAAGAAAAATATAAGGAATGATGGATTAATATTGTAGAATTCATGCATGTTAAATTGGAGTTGAAGAAGTGAAAAAATGGTGCAAAAAAAATCGATGAAACAGTGAGGAAAGATTAAGTGACTGTTTTGGACAAATTTAAGGTATAAAATTCTCCTTCTTATGGTATAATTGGATTGCATGTTGTTGTAATTCAAGAAATGAATGTGTGTTAAGAGAAACTTGAAATTAGACAATGCATGTGACTAATTTGTTGTTGTTATTATTGTTGCTCGCATGATAAGAATTGAAAAGAAACCTTGATGTTTAAAGATGTATTTGTTATATGGAGTTGTTGGAATGTGAGTTGGATTAAGAATTAAGAAAAGAGTTATAAATTTGTGACATGTTGTGTCCGAAATTTGCATGGAAATTATTGCACATTATTGTGATGTATTAAGGGTTGTTTTAGTGCTTAAAATATAAGTTATAAATATGTATATATGTTGAGGTAGCTACCTATTCATGTCTTGAAAGAATTAAGGTGTAGGAAAGTGTTATTTCACATTCTTGAACTCTCAATGTTGCTAGAAGATTGGACTGCTTGAATGGACTGTTTTAATGTGACTAAAGGATTGGATGAACCTGATGAATAGGTGTGTTAGTCACCCTGATTGTTGTTTAGTTATATTCCATAAGTGTAAGAAGAAAGGATGTATTATGGTAGCATATATGAAGTATATGGGACTAATTTGATTATATCTTGGCATTATGTTTGATTATTGGTTTGGTTGATATTTGTTGTAAATTGTGGATGTAAATATAAACAAGGGAAGTGCTGCCCGAATTTTTATAGAATAAGAGAGTCGTCTTTCAATATAACTCACGTTAGGAATTATAGAGTTGACGGGCATGTTGTTATTATTATAGGTCAAGGTGCTAGTCGAGGCGATTATTAGATTATCGAGTTGATATAGAACTCTTTCTTCTTTCTTTTGGCATGATTTTTATTAAGTAAATGTACGGCGGACGTACATAGTTTCTATACAGTCTAATTTCCAGTAATATGAGTTTTGAGAAGTGCCTTAGATTTCCAAAAAAGAATTCATTTTAATGATTTTATTAAGAGTCGAATGATGAGTTCACACTGAGTGCCATAATGGACCGGGTACGGCATGTATATGATTTCACACCGAGTCCCATAATAGGTCGGGTACGGTATGTGTATGGTTTCACACCGAGTCCCATAATGGGCCGGGTACGGTATATATTTTCATTCACACCGAGACCATCACTGGGGGCAGTGCGATATATATATATATATATATATATATATATATATATATATATATATATATATAAGTTCATTCTATAAGGCCTGATTGATTCGTTTTTATATGACACAGTTGGATTTGGTATTTGATTATTATACTTATCTCATGTTATCTCACGGCTTTGTTATGATCTCATTCTGATTTCATGTTTTACATACTCGAGACATTATTTCAATCGACTCCCTTTCTCGGGGATGTTTTGGTGGTCCGCCAGTCTAGGGTTTCCACTCAGCTGTTTTGGAGAGCTCCTTTGATCCAGAGCTTGGTCATTTTGGTACAGAACCTCTTATTTTGACTTATGTATATATTTAGGGGCACGACGGTACCCTGTCCCGTCTTATGTCGCATCCTTCTCATAGAGGTCTGTAGACAGTCGTGGGTTGTACTTACGTAGAGTTATAAATCTGTTTTGGGTTAGCCTTATTGTTGTACTCTGTGTTGGGATGTTCCCGTTATTATTGGCTTGCCTACTCTGGCATACGTTATTGTTGCAGCGTTATGCTGCCAAATTTCATATTTTCCTTAAGTGTTAGTCGTACTATGTGGGACATGTTAGTATAATGGCGTCATTAGGGCGTTTAGTCGCGGCCCGTCGGGCGGGTCGTGACAAAAGTGATATCAGAGCAGTTAGTCCTCGGAATGTCTACAGACCGTGTCTAGTAGAGTCTTGTGTATGGTATGTTGTGCACCATACTTATATGCAGGAGGCTGCCGGACATTTAGGATTGGTTTCTACTCTTTCATCTCGTAGATCATGCAATAGAGCTATGTCATTAGGATAATCCCCCCTCCCCCTCTTTCTAATAATTTTGCAGCTATGTCTCTAATGACAGCGACAGTGGCTCGGAAGGATAAATCAGAGTTATTCGGACTTGACTCGGTGCGTCAAACCATAAGGGAAGTGAAAGAGTTTGAATAGAAGTATGATGACCAGGTTTGGAGATACTAGGTCAATGTCAGGTAAGATAACTCTTCAGAATCTTTTATGTACCAAATAAGAGAATGCGTTAACAATTCATCACTTAAGGGATGGTATCATCAGGGATTGGAACCAGGAGCAATGTCCGAGATTACGTATGTATACTAGAATATGTTAAAATTATAAAAAGTACGACAAGTAAGAAATGAGTGAACAAATGTTAAAAGAAATAAAGTTGTTTATAATTACGAGTAGTGTTCAGCGCACAAAAAAAAAAGAGTTGAAAAAAAAAAAGCAAAGCAAGGACGTGCAGCGAACCTCTGGAGTTCATATTTTCAGTTAAGGAGCTATTTAAAGGATTGGTAAACTAGGTATGTATTCGTGCACAGTTTCAATGCATTAGTTCACGCAGAATGCTAAGATGAGTCTATTTGGTCTCTTGGAATCAAAGGTTAAAAAGGGAATAAGCTCATAATACATCACTTAACTTGTGTAGTGGGTGATATTTTAAGTACTAATCTTATTGAGCATCCAAATGGAGGAATATGATTATTATGGAAGCCTCATCTCTATGAGGTAGATATTAAACTGTACAGAATAATTGATACACTGCGGGATAACACATAGGGGTACAATGAAAAATTTCCATATGACATTGGTGTATGCGTTTAATGATGTGGCTCTTAAAGGGAAACTATGGATAGGTATTGAAAGGTTACATGGCCAGGTACAAAGTCCATAGACAATAATAGAATGGTGGAAAATAGATAAAGGAGTACAGAGATATAAATGAATTCAACGAAGTGATAATAGATATTCAGTATGATGTAGCCAAAGTGACAAATGTTGATGCAGCCAAAGATACAACTGAGTTAGTAAGTCCAACAAGAGGATAGAACAAATGTCACTTGAAGAGACAAATGGTAATAATGAGTATAAAGAGGAATAGAGAGATACTGGGAAAGAATATGGTAATAAATAGAATAAGGAAGACAACAATGGTAAGGTGGTAGAAGTAGAACAATTCATCGAGTACCCATAATTGATGGAAGAATCAAAATCAACTCTTACTACTAAAGAATTGATTGAAGGAGCTTTTGTATCAGCAAAAGTTAATGAGGGGCGGAATGTTGACAAGAGGCAGGAGACGTGTACCAATGGTAACAACTCTAATAATAGTAACACAGTAATATTAAAGGAAGATGGGATAATGGTGCCCAATGTGGAGCAGAATATTGCAGTGGAAGCGGATATGTCTATCATAAATATTGATCAGCATAAGGACTTAATCAGAGATGATATAAGGGGTGATCAACATGGCAAACTTAAGGACTCAAGGGTGAAAGAGTTACATGAATTAGGTAGATATACTATGGTATATGCAAAGAGTGATGCACTGGAAAGGTTGTTCTCTAGGTTAGTTTATACTGTATTGTTGACGATATGAGAGATAATTGGCTAGTTAGTGGGGATTTCAATGTTATTATAAATGAAAAGGAGACGATAGGTGATCTTCCTATATATATCCTACAGAGTGTGAGGATTTTTGCATTTTGTACTAACTCATGTGAATTGTTTGAAATTGAATTTAAAGGGAGTCCTTTTAAATGGTGGAATGAAAGAGCTAATAATGATTGCACTTTTAAGATGTTCGATTGAATGATGACAAACATTTATTTTAGATTGGTTTGGACAAATGGAAGTGGAACATGTAATAAGAACAAGTTTAGACCATTCCCCTTAGTTGTTAACTTATGGTGATCAATCTATTCATGTGAGTAAACCATTTATATTCCTCAAGTTTTGGGCAGATTATGAAGCATTCTTATAGGCGCTAAATCAAAACTGGCACACTGATTGTGATTAAGATGATTTTGTTTCTTTTAGACTGAAACTAAAGAATGTCAAGACTGTCATATTATTATAGAGTAAGTAAACTTTTGAAGATCGTTCCAAAAGGGATTTGGGACGCAGGTGAGTCCTAGCACAACATTCCATCATCGACGTACTATTCAGACACTAGATGATATATTGAGGGTTTGTGTTATCCTCACTTGTTCCCTGTACCTCCAGGTAATTCAATTCAACTCCTTATTTGATTATAAATTGGTGAATTGCAAAATGTGTGATCATGGAGATACGTCAAATATTTGTGATATTCTTCTGGTGTATAGTAAGTATAATGTTAAGGCTAGGCATTGGCTTACATGGTTAACAAATTCATGACTCTTATTTCTATAAGGCACAGTTGATTCTCGTTTTTATATGACACAGTTGGATTTGGTATTTGATTATTATACTTGTCTCCTATTATCTCCTGGCCTGTTATGATCTCATTTACAGTACTTCATGTTTTACATACTCGACATTATTTAAATCGACCCTCTCTTTCCTGAAGTGCGTTTCATGCCCGCAGGTACATGTACTCAGTTTGGTAGTCCGCCAGTCTAGGGTTTCCACTCAGCTGTTTTGGAGAGCTCCTTTGATCCAGAGCTTGGTCATTTTGGTACAGAACCTCTTCTTTAGACTTATGTATATATTTAGGGGCACGACGGGGCCATGTCCCGTCTTATGTCGCATCCTTCTCATAGAGGTCGGTAGACAGTCGTGAGTTGTACTTACGTAGAGTTATAAACCTGTTTTGGGTTAGCCTTATTGTTGTAATCTGTTTTGAGATGTTCCCGTGTATACGTGATACTATTTGGTAGCATCCTTGTCGTCTTGCCTATTATATTATGTTGGCTAGTTGTGACTCCCCAGGAGGCAGGTACATTCTTGTGTAAAGCCAGCCTTGTCGGCTTGCCTATTCTGGCATACGTTATTGTTGCAGCGTTATGCTGCCAGATTTCATATGTCGGGTCGGGTCGTGACAATTTCTTAATTACAACAACATTCAACTTCAATTACACCATAAGAAGAAGGATATATTACCTTAAATTGTCCAAACAGTCCCTTCTCGGAACTTCACTGTTTCATTTCCCAAAAACTGGAAATTTCTTAGCCTAAATCTCGGCAGCAGTGAGGCCGAATTACCTACTGTTTTGGGTGTTATTTTTGGCTTCTAATTTTGGTGAATCATGTAATCTAAGAAGAGGAAACAAAACTAAAAAAATTGGTAGGGGAGAGGGGTGGTTTCGGCTGGTGGAGGGGGAGAGAAGAGAGGATTTTGCTTTGAATTAGAAATGGGAGAAGATGGAGGCTATTAGGTTTAGTAAGCTTAATTAAAATCTGAAAATCAATTATTACACTTTGGTCCCTTAAATATTACACTTTGGCCCCTTATTGTCTACTTAAATCAATCCCCCAAGTAATAATTTAATCTCAGATCCCACTTCCTTTAGTTCCCGAAAGTTTCATAAAGCCTCGTATTCTCAATGTCATAATTCTTATAATACGATACTAGTCCATAACGGGAATATACAACTATCAATATAAGTTTCCAACGTCGCACCCGTTGTAACCCACATTTTCCCGGAATCACATCCTCTTGCATACTAATTTTCGTACTAACATATGTAAATATATTTTATATCCAATATTCAAATCTTACTTCCTTAATGACGTTCTTAATTATCGCCTTAAACTTACGAGGTGTAACAATGAAATAGAAGCTCGCATATGGAGTCTTATGCGATAAAAAAATGCCACCAAAACTTAAAAGCAAGTTCTATAGGGTGGTGGTTAGACCGACTATGTTGTATAGGGCAGAGTGTTGGTCAGTCTAGACTTCGCACATACAAAAGATGAAAGTTACGGAGATGAAGATGCTGAGATGGATGTGTAGGAGAGATATATTTAGAAATGATAAAATCTGGGACAAGTGGGAGTGACCTCGGTGGAGGATAAGATGCGGGAAGCGAGGTTGAGATGGTTCGGGCAAGTGTAGAGGAGAGACACATATGCCCAGTGTGGAGGTGTGAGAGTTGGCAATGAATGAGTTCAGAAAGGGTAAAGGTAGGCTGAAGAAGTATTGGAGAGAGGTGATTAAATGAGATATGGCGCAAGTGCAACTTACTGGGGACATGACCTTAGATAGAGGGTTGTGGAGGACACATATTAGGGTAGAAGGGTAGTAGGTAGTCGAGCGTAGTCCTACTTACGCTTACAAAATGATAGTTGTAGTGTTCTTACTGTAGGCCCGATTAGCCTATCACACTTATTGGCGCAGTGTTGCTTTATAGGCCCATGTAGTTTGATTTCTGTTGCTATATGTTCTTTAGTGTACTTTGTTTATCTTATTTAATTGTGTTAGCTACTGCTTCCGTGTGTTAGAATGTGCTACCATGGCGTATTCGATTTTGTTATTAGCATGTTCATATTGCTTTAATTTATTGTCTGAGTATGACCGTTTCTTTTGCTTTGGTTGCTTTGCTTGTGATTATGTTTTGTCTTGAGCCGAGGGTCTCCCGGAAACAACCGATCTACTTATCAAGGTGGATGTAAGGTCTGCATACACTTTATCATTCTCAGACCCCACCTGTAGGATTTCACTAAAGGATGATCTAGCTGTGGATGATGTCCCAGCTCGAGAGGTCAACCTTTTCATATTAATGCCTGGTATGTTGTTGTTGTTAGTTTTATTGACCCACTACGAGAAACAAATGATTTTCCCACCGACATTCAGTGAGAAATTTGTGATATAAAATATGATTTTCCATCGAATCAGCTCATCGGGAAAATACATGGTGGAAAACGGGTTAATTATTGTTGAAACGTTGAAAAACCTTTTATTATTTACGTGTAAAAATACTATTATTTAGATTTTTTTCCACCAATATATGATTTTTAGTAGTGATTCGTTACGTCTTTTTGGAAATTATAGAGTTGGATGTGGCTAAATTTGTGACAAGATATTGTCAACATACTTGCATGGAAAAGAAAGCGCCAATGATTTGACTTAGAGGAGACTATTAAGGAGATGATTGTCTTTATGGGGCCATTAGATTTGAATTGGACACCACTTAAGATTATATTAAAATAAAATAATGTCACTGATAATTTTGTTAATAGGCAAACCAATAGAATATGCATGGTTGCCAGATTAAGAAAAGGATATTATCACTTTACTCCCTTAAATATTGACAAATTCTAATTTTAATTTTTGTAATTTCTGGTTAATTATATTTAATCTTCATTTAATTGATATGTGCATTTTTCATCCCTCAAACTATATATGAATCTTCACAGGCTCAACAAATTATTAAGTGCTAAATCATACAATTATCGATGCATATATTATGTTAAATTTATATTATTACTCCATATTTGAAAACATATAATTCTAAAACAACTCTAAATATCACATATTTCTTATATAAAGGGATAAAAATATATATGATTTAATTTTGAAGGTTAAATATGTTTATTCTAATATTACAAGGATGAAAATCAACATTCATCAATAACTGAGGGACAAAGAATGCAACTATCCCTAACAAATATTTAAAATTGTTACTAGGGCAATGACTTTTCTATATCATAGTGTGGTCTCAGACCCGCGTTATGGTATTTTACTGGATATGTTGTAGTAGTAGTGTGGTCCAACTCACATAATTAGAGGGGGGGGGGGGGGTCCCATCTATAATATAAGTAATACAAATATGGACATTTATAACTATTGAAGCTTAATTTTGACATCTTCCCTTTTGTACTGCTAATGTTTTTTCTTAACATATGTTGCTGCTATTAGTGGACCATTATGAAAAACTTCATAAACACTGTATGACTCTGATTGATTTGTTTGGTTTTTGATTAATAATCAAACGTTTCGTGTGATAAAGATAGATTTATATAAATTAGTCAATAATTAATCGGTGGAGGTCAAAATCTCTTGATATGTTTTGATCTTGTTCTCTTTTTTTTCAAATAATTTTTTAATATTTCTTGTAAAATTTGAATAAATACATTTGGGTTTGGTTGACGAAGGACAAATTTATTAGCAGTGATAACTAGAGTTAAGAGAGTTGTATGGTTAATTTTAATGGGTTTATAGATTAAATGATGTTAATATCTTGAATTAAGATTGGAATATGTTAGAATATCATGTTATAAGTTTTAATTTGGTTATAGAAGCATGTTTTTAATTGGAAAAAATATCTAGGGTTTCAAATTGGGACTTTTTTTTTATTATTGTCCAATTGAGGGATCAAATATAAATAGATTTTCAATTAACTTAAGGATATGATTATCTAGTATGTTATCTTGGGTTTTGTGTATTAAGTTTGAGTTTTGGTGGCATGTGCCCGAGCTGAGTATTTAAAGTCTTGCTTTTATTGTGTTAAGCTTATTATTAATTAAGTAATACGCGTGAATAGACTTTGATCATCGCGAGGATAGAATGAAGGACAAGGCTGTATTCGAGACTTGATTTGGTAGCACTCTCGCTCGATGTTTTGAGATAGGCTAAGATTTAGCTTTCTGAGACTTTGATAGAAATATATAATTAGTTATCAATATTAAGGGGTATTGAGCGTTTATGGGGGTCTCACTCAGCCGGTTATGATGAACGATTGAGTGGGTACCAGTGTTGAACTGTGATGATGGGTTCGGAGAACCAGACTTGTATTAGTTTCGACTGTTTATTTGGGCTTGTCGCCTTGTTTGTTATTATTTGGTTACTCATCACACATGTTTTTTTATTGATATCCTGATTTGACTGGATTTACTTATGCTTTGTTTAATTGTTGAATACATGTGTATATCATTTCTATACTTGATTGCATTTCATTATATCATGATATCTTGCCTTTTATTGCATTGCATTCGTACAATCATGGTTCTGTGATTTGATGTGAGAGTGATATGAATATGCTATGGTCTAAGAGACCGGAGAGTACGAGTAATATGAGATTATGACACTTGAGATGATATTGTTATACGAGGAGCGGAGTTGCACGTCTGCAATATGATTGAGACTCGATAAATGAGTCATGGGCTCTAGTCAGATTCGTGTGTGGAATTTCGACTGGCTAGGAGCGATATATTGACTTTGCGGGTCCCTCATGGGTGTACGGATCATAATAAAATATTGACGTATTGTATACTAGATCAAGAAAGATACCTTGCATATGCATTGCATTCATATCACATATACTTATGCCTTATCTTGATATACGGTGAATGGAAATTGTCATTTGGTGATACTGAGTAACTTGGTTGAATATGATTATTCTTGCTATTTGATATTTGAGATACTGTGGATTCTATGAACATCTTGTTGATTATGTGATATACCTCGTTATTGAAATGCTAGTGTAGAATTATTTGGTGTCAACTTGGTACTTATATGATTATGTATTTCCATCATCGTCGGCTTATGATGTCTACGGGGTACGTTGTATACTCATGCTACACTTATTGCATTCGTTTTGGATGCAGATTTAGTATCTTCCACCTCCGCATCACCGCATGGCTAATAATTTGAATTGTTGATCCCAGATATTCAGGGTGAGGATGCTATCTCCAGCATACCCTTGGATACTCTTTCTGTATTTTACTGTCTTTTGTTCGCATTTGAGAGACATATTTAGACTATGTATTCAGTTTTGGCATGCGTTCCCATTCTCAGACTTGCTTCGCATTATGTTACTGCTCTTGTATCTACAGACTAGATCTTTGGGATATTTGTTGATGTTTCAGATTTTATACTTATTTCACATTTATAGTACGAGACAACTTTGTAGTATTTTCGTTAGTCGTGACACTTTCCCCTTCTATCATTGTTCTTCTTAATATTTTCTTTTCTTTTTTTATTTATGGTTATTATAGTGGAGTTCAATAGCAATGAGGGAGAAAAAACCTAAAAATTATGATTCTCCAATTATCCGGCTAGAATCATAAAAGAGAATTTTATTATTTTTATTTGGCTTTGTTGAGATTGTTGTTGCTCGATTTATTTTGAAAAATTAGGTTATTGTTTTCTTCTAATTCTTCTTCTTTTAAAATAAATAAATTGGGTCAGTGGTTTGTTTTCCTCCTAAAAATTGAGTCTGGGAATGTGATGCTAAGGGGTAGTCGATTGGGGTTTAAGAAATCGGAGGAGGTCAGACGCTAAGACTGAATCTGAAGTCAAGGAATAGCTTCTTAGGAAGTCCTTTCATGAAGATATCTACATACTGATACGAAGATGACATATGCAATACATTGACATGACCGATAGCAAACTTCTCACGAACAAAATGTATAACTATCTCAATGTGCTTGGTTCGCTGATGCCGAATCATATTATGAGATAAATATATGGCGGATATATTATCACAGTATACCAAAGACATCTTACGCAAGGGACACTGAATCTCCAAAAGAAGATTTCGGAGCCAGCATATCTCAGCAACAACATTTGCAACGCATCTATACTCTGCCTCTACGCTAGAACGGGATAAGGTGACTTACCCCTTGGAAGATCAAGAAATGAGATTATCCCCTAAGAACACACAGTAGCTTGAGGTGGAGTGTAGCGTGTCCGGATATCCTGCTCAATCAACATCCGTATATGATAACAACCTGATCGGTGATGAGGGGTATAAATGCAATCCTTAATCAAGTGTGCCCTTAACATATCGAATGATACATTTAAGAGCAGTAAAATGAGGCTCCCTAGGGGTATGCATGAATAAGCACACCTGCTGAACAACATAAGCAATATCAGACCTGGTGAAAGTAAGATACTGAAGTGCACCTGCAAGACTCCTGTAAAGGGTGTGATCGGACACTAGATCATCATCAACAACACTAAGCTTTGATTGAGAGTCAACCGCAGTGGGAATGATCTTGCAGTTCACCATTTTAGCCATGTACACTATCTCTTCTGCATACCTACGCTGACACAAAAACATAGTATCTGCAGATCTAGTCACTGATATCCCCAAAAAGTAACTCAACTTTCCCAAGTTAGTCATAGCAAATTCAGTTTTAAGCAATGCAATGATCTCATTTTTCAATAAATCAGATGAGAGAGTAAGCACAATGCCATCCACGTAGAACAACAAATAATCAATGTTACTACCTCGATGAAAAATAAATAGAGAATTATCACTTTTATTGCATACAAACCCAATCTGCATAATGTACTGTGCAAAGCGATCATACCACGCTTTGGGACATGTTTCAAACTATAAAATGACTTACGAAGACGGCATACATACTGAGGGGTTGCTGGATGGACAAAACAATGTGGTTGGTGCATGTAAACAATTTCCTTAAAATTCCATGTAAAAATGCATTTTTCACATCAAGCTGATGAATCGGTCAATGCTTATCCATAGCAATACTCAGAACTGTATGAATGGTAGACGATTTAACAATCGGGTTGAATGTCTCACCACAATTAATACCCTCATGTTGATTCGTGACATTAGCCATAAGTCCCGACTTATATCTTTCTAGATCGTCATTGTCTCTATATTTGTGACGAAAGAGCCACATGCACCGGATCACATTCACCCCCTCCGGCCTAAGAATAAAATCCCAAATGTATTGTTTTTTAATGTATTAAATTCCTCACGCATGGTTGTATTCCAATTGGGGTCAAGTTTGGCTAATTTTGAGTTTTTAGAAATGGGGGATATTATTTGTGTAGATAGGTTAAATTGGACTTTGGGTTTGAAAATCTCGTGTTGAGCATGGGTTTCCATACGATGTGTGGGGGAAGAGGCAGGGACATGTTTGATATTTGTGTTGGGGTTCGAGTTAGGGGTAGGTGATGTAGGGTGGGTATTAGTGAATGAGGCAGTGGGGTTCCGGGAGGATGTGGTTACTGGAGAGGGTAGCATCAGTGGTGGTGACTGGTGTGATGTCAGTGACGGGGTGGGGTTGTCTTGGTGAATGGGGGAGTGGGTTGGATGTGTCAAGTAGGAGATCAGAATTACGGTAGTTAGTGGTAGTTTTCAGTACTGGATAGAAGATTGGATTTTCTGGCCTGGGTGTGTGGGATGGAGCGGCGGATCAGGTTGACATCGAGAATGGGAGACCCAGCGGGTCGGAGGTGGTGGATGTGTAGTTTGGGATTGACGAAACAATGGGTGTGACAACTTGATGTATCGAAGTCGTGGTAGGAAGGCTGTCGGAAGTTGGCAGTGCCAGGAAATGGTGGTGTCACACCAACTGTTGTGGTGGACTGGCGCAGTTTGTTGAGTTTTGACGGGGGGAGATGTCATACTCGTCAAGGAAGGTATATTTCATTTTTCAGAATTTTTGAATGTTTGAAAAGGGGAATATTGTTTCGTCAAATGTGATGTGACGAGTGGATAAGTCATATCACATATAGCCCCTATGATTAGAAGAAAAACCTACGAATATAAACACAGTGGTTCGGGAAGTTAATTCGTGAGGGGCAGTGGATGCAAGATTTGGGTAGCAAAGACAACCAAAATTCCGAACGTGATCATAGAAGGAGATCCGACAGTATAAAATTTTGGTTGGAGTCATGTTATGAAGAGTACTAGTATGTAAAATATTTAGGATGTATTCTACCATTTTGACTGCATAGACCCAGAAGGACAGAGGGAGAGAGGCATGAAACAAAAAAGTGAGAACCATGTTGTTAATAGTGCGGATGATTCGTTCTGCTTTGCAATTCTGAGGAAAGGTGAGGGACATGAAAACCGAAAAACTATGCCATTATTTTTGTAAAATTTGTGAAATGTGGACTATTATCACACTGGGAAGATTTGACGGCTTTTTCGAATTGGATTTTGATAAAAATGCGAAATTGAAGAAACTTGATAAAAACTTCTGACTTGAATTTTAATGGGTAAATCTGGATAAAATGGGAGTAATCATCTAATAAGACCAGATAATATTTATGATCCAGTAAGTTAGTAATGAGAGATGTTCATAAATCAGTCTGAACAATATCAAAAGGAGCAAATGTAACACTACGAGATGACTTAAAATGAAGGCGAACATGTTTGCCTAACTGACAATTTTGGGCAAGTTTCTCATTATTACAATGAATAAAATTATTGATTCTCAGAAAATTAAAAACCAGAGCTCCTGGGTGTCCAAGCCTATTGTGTCAAGTTGACTGAGAGATAGCAGCGAGGGAGGTGTGTGAGCGGGAACTGGCAACATAAGAGGATGAGAAAAGATATAGGTCCCCTGTGCTATTACATCTTGTAAGAGGTGTTCTTTCACAGTAAAACTAAAAAGATCAAAAATCAATAGACACGGAATTGTTACGAGTAAATTTCCTAACATATAATAATTTTTTAATGATGTTGGAGGCATATAAAACGTTATTTAAGGAGACGGGTGGGTGAGGTGGTTGTGTGTAAGTGGTACCATAACTGTTAATTGGAATGCGATGACCATTATGAACCGTAATGTATTGAGGATACTTTAAATGAAATAGCTTGGGGAGATTATCTGAGGAGCGGGTAAGGTGAGATGTAGATTCCTTATCCATGTACCAATTTTCATTAGACTGCTGCAAATTTAAGGATTAATGCTTGGCCCACATCGGTTGGAGACAAGTTGTGGACGTTTTGCTGTTGTTGGGCCTGAATAATGTATGCATGATGAGGCTGGTGTGAGACCTAGCAATGACCTGGGCTTGGGCCCAATAGGCTAGGCTGCCAAAATCCACTGGACTGGGCTAGTGTTTATGGAACAAGGTAGGGAGCCCAGCCAGAAAAATTGGGCCAGTGGCCTGGATTGGCCCAGTTGCTGGGCTAACTGGGCGGATGCTGGCTCTTACCGCCTTTGTCGCGACCCTTACCGCATTTGGCATTGCCACGGCCTAGGCCACATCTTCCACTACCGCAGCTATTCCGCGGTGATTGATTGTCCGGTTGGGCGGCTGCTGGCTCTTACCGCCTTTGCCGCGACCCATATCGCATTTGGCATTGCCACGGCCTAGGCCACATCTGCCACTACCGCAGTTATCCCGTGGTGATTGATTGTCCGATGGTGGCAGATGGGTGGTGGGGGCAGCATTTGTCGCTGTATTTTTAACCGCTAATGTCTTTTGATTGTGTTCGTCCTGTTTTGGCAAATCGAGTTTCCTCCAAAAGTAATTGTTAATGTGCCCTGTTGAAACTCGATAGTGTGTCGGCTTGTTGTATCATAGTCGTAATAGTATCATATTCACCCTTAGGTAAGCCAGCAACCAGTTGTATGACCATTTTAATTTCGGAAATAGGTGTCCTCACATTAGATAATTGGTCCGCAACTAGTTTCAATTATTTGCAATATTCTGACATATTGGCTAAATTCTCGAGACGTGTATTGTTGAATTGCTCCTCTAAATACACAACATGAGTATGTTTGTTGTCCTGAAATATTTCCTCCAAACGTACCCATAACTCACGAGCCGAGACACTTGTTTTCATGATTGTCTAAAGAAAATCTTTAAAATGGTGCCATAAATCCACTGTTTGATAATAGCGTCAAGACGATACCATGTCGAGTCTGCAACGTCGATATTATGTCCCTCAATCAGATTCTGGGCATATTCTAGTAGGGAAATTTGGGGCGAGGGAGGGAGTCGTCAATATGGTCAAGCATGTTGTACACGCATGTGTGAATATAGAAAAGTTCAACCCACGAGGAGTATTGACCGTCTTTCTGATCAAATTAAGAGAATAAAATTTTATGATCGTGACTGTGAATGTCGGATGGAAAGAAGAATTGGATGAGGTAGGGGGTTGTCTATGACGACTGTGGAAGAGGCGGAAGCCTTGGGGGAGGAGGGGAAGACATGGTAGCGACAAGTAAAGATCACGAGAGAGGAAAAAAATAGAAAAAAATTGGTGGAGCCGTTGGCCAGAGGGGGCGGCGGCTACTACCGAAATTTGGGAGGGATTTAGGTGTTTTTAGGGTTTGGCTCTTGATACCATGTAAGATTGTATTAATCTCCCTTAGAGAGTCTTTCTCATTAATACAAATATATATAGTGTGTACAATGTGGAATCATAATATAATAAGAATTCTATATTTATCATAATTATATAACATTAAAAATTACAAAATACATGGAGTATATTTGATAATATACGTTAATATATACGACTTTGAAGTTGTTCAACTGGGTCAGAGGACCTTTGCAAAGTTTAAGTGTGTACTACAGTACTAGTTCAGGTGGGACTTTATGTATTTACTCTTTATTTCTTGAACATTTTCCGCCAAGTTCTCTCGGGAAGAAAAAAGTGGTATCCTCTTGTGTGACACGTATGATCATCGGATGCTAAGCTCAGTGACATATTTAGAATTTTCATTAAATGGGTTCGAAAAATAAAAATATAGTGCCTATAATTTAAACTTGGAATCTCATTTTAAACCTCCTAAACTACTTACCTCTAATCTTGTGTTCAAGGTGTTCAAAATCTATATATGTATATAAAAGATAAAAGAACATCTTATATATACACAGAATATTTTTTTTTACCGGGGGTGTTCAGGTGAACACTCACAGACCTTCCTAGATCTGCCTCTGGCTAAGCTTCTACCGTTTGAAGATAAGGGAAAATTTATTCTATTTCACATAATTTAGGAGTAAATTTGACCCCAATTAATAAAAACGAGGGCATATTTATCCCCAACTATTAACATGGGGTAAATATGTTCGATTTCACAGAGTTTAGGGGCAAGTTTAACCCTCTATCATTTTTTCTGTGAGTGCGCGCTCTTTTACTCTATTTGTTTTGTATAATATAATTAATTAACTTTGAGTTTATAAGTATCTTTTCCAAAGCAAAGTTTCTCCCGTGATGTTCGATATCCGTTTTATGCCCAAGTAGTTTGGATTCACATCGGAAAATTTCACTTTGAAAGATATAACATTCTCCATTAACTTTATTCGCAAAACTTAAATTCAAAATCTCCTTTAAGCACGGTTAATTCCTAATCACATTTTTCATATTAGTAATCTTTTTTTATCGTTTCAATTTTATCGGATGTCCCCGAAGACTTATATTAGTAATCAAAACAAATAGAAACCTAGTTTGGTGATCATGTCCATGTACTAGAAATCTAATAAAAATGTGTACCTTATACATATATAGTACAATGTGTCAATGATATGTACTACTAATTAATCGAATGAGAATACATGAAAACCAAATTAATTTAACGTGTCAATGATATATACTACTAACTAATCTAATAAGTTATTGCCATTAAACAACAATTTAATGTTTGTCTCTAAGGTTGAGCAATATATGTGTAATCATCAGACCATAATCTAACAATATTCTTGTCCAGAAGAATAGTTTTTTATATTTACACAACTTTTAAAAAGAAGGACAAAATCTAAATAGTGATCTAAAAGAGCACAGACATTTGTGTAAATCTCTTTAGAAAGAAAAAAATTGTTAGGTTAGGATTATTCATTTATGGAAGCATTTCCCCTTTTAATTGACATATTTTTGTTTGTTTAAAAATAAAATTTGTCAAATTAAAATAGTCCATTATATTGGAAAATTAAAGTTAAAATATTTTAAGTTTAACAGACATTGGTCTAAATTAAAGATATATAAACAATGAAACTAATTAGCTCATAAATCTTGATGATGAATGCAAAATATATTGTGTTATTATTATTCATGTGTGCGCACACACATAATACACGTAAACTTAGGATATGCTAGTCAATCATCTCGTAACGAATCATTTTTGTATAATAATATACATACATAATTATGTCTACGAGGAGAGCTATAGCCGGCGAAGAAGGATTAATTGACACCCTTTATGTGAAAAATTATCATGTTAAATATTACTTTTAAAGCATATATGATTATTAAATCTTACATAGTCTTAATTAGTGAAATTCCTGAATTTAACGCAAACTACATTTGTATGGCTCCATACTACGAATATAGTTCACCCACAAAAAATAACTAAAAGCACATCTACGAGATAATAATATATGCACCAACATGGCGAATCTAGACTATTAAAAGAGCGAGTGTTGTCACATTTACTGTTTTCTATTCAGGCCCTATTGTTTCTAAATTTTAGATTGACTCAGTTATGAAATTATATCGTAAAACTTTTTAGTAAAATCGAACAAGCATGATAGTCGAGTGTGGTGACATTTATAATTGTCTTCGATTCAAGCCATATTGTCTCTAATCTTATATTCTCTGTCATGAAAATTGAAATCATGTAAAAATTCCTTGTGAAGTTGGACAAGTTTGGCTTCATGAATGTGATTGTCTTTTCTTCTTATTGTCAAGGGGGGGGGGGTGTCTTTCTTCTTTTCCATGGAATCTTGAATTGAAAAATGATGAACGAAACAAAAAAGAACAAACTACATGTTAAGTGTGGAGGTATGTTAAGATTAACCTACGGAGTCAAGCTATATTTAACTAATGTTTGAAGTATATCAAATTTGACTTTGGTTCTTTTACTATATTCATTTCAATTTATTTTTTAATGTGTTATTAAGAGCCTAGTTGTTTCTCTCCATATATATATATACGAACTTAGTTTATACTGTTATTATTGTGGTCATAGGTATTAATTTAAATCATATATTTTGAACTAGAAAGTATGTAGGAAATTTTTTGGTAGTTGACATTTAGATGTAGGACAGTCGGAGAAAACCATATGTGAATTAAACAAATGGTTTTACCAAATTGAATAAATATGTGAAACCTTGCTACTTATGCTTGAAAATAGTGTCCTTAAAGAGGAAAAAAGACACTGATTACACACGTAGGAGAGAAGTATTAGTGGCAAAGCCAAAGATTTTTGTTAACGTTGTTCGAGGTTGTTAAAAAAATACTAATATATATATGAAAAAATGGTAGGGAACACTTCCCACTATAATAGGCCTTATATGTGGCACGAATCTGGATTAATAGGGTCTTCAATGCACCGGTGATGAGCACCGGATGAGGAAAAAAAAATTACCATACAAAATATAATTTTTTGATAAAGAGTGTTCAACTGATCACCCTTGAATTTACGTGACTCCGCCATTGAAAAGAATATGAGAAACCAATCTTTTAAAAAAATCACATGAAATTTCATTTGAGGAGACATGCTAAGAAAAGAAAATGAATAATATTTCATTCGTGAAGATCACAGGAAAAAATTGTTGAAAGAGTGAAGGAGGAAGATTAAAATAATTGGTAATTTTGGTGTGATTAGCAATATATAGCAATTTAACCAAACAAAAGTCTTCTCTGCAGATAATTACGTTAATCTTCAATATTATTTATTACTTTTTGTTTCATTCAAAAATCAACGGATATTGACTTTTATTTAGTTTCTAGAACATTATAAGTTCTATAATTGTGTTTTATTGTTTATTATTAGAATATATAGTTGATAACAACTTTTAGGTAAAAATCCCAATGACTTCTAATTAGATGTAATGAATATACCCGCAAGGGTAGTCAAGTTGGTGTAGCAGTAGAGCGCGGGACCGCAAGTTCACGAGTTCGATTCCCTGCATAAACCTTCTTGGTTGAGTCTGTCACACATGGCTTGTCAAGTGTGGTTAATCGACTGACGTGGTTTGCAGACTATTGCGTCAGCCCGGGGTTTACCCTGTGCGCACTCGAAAGAGTAGCGGCTGCGGGTTCCTTCGTTAAAAAAAAAATGTAATGAATAGAAAATTTGGAAATTTTCTATTCATTTGTAAATTAAGTTGAAATTAAACCATATAAATAGGAGCAAATGGCAGTTGAACATAACTGTTCAAACATATATGATAGTTTTTATATTTAGAAAACTAAAATAACTTTCAATTGGAAACAGCTAATAAATTGCAAAAATTTGTTATGGTTATAAAATAATAAATTAGAACAAGAATATTTGCAAAAAAAGGAGAGGAGATTTCTTTATTCCGGATGAATATACAAGGGAGGGAACCCCTCTTTTTTTTTAGAGAAAAAAACTAACTTGCTCCTAAAATTACTAACTCTAATTTTTCTCATAAAGATAAATATTCATAATAAATAAATAATATTTATAGCACTACTCCTTGAAAAAAATTATTTGATAGATATTGTGACTCGTTAAAACCTTACTAGAAAAATTCAGTGGAAAACATTTAGTGAAGGAGAAATAGTACATATCTAATAATACGCATTTTGGTTGTCTCATTAAAAACCTTGCAAGAAAAATCTTGTGGAGAAAAAGTACATGTAACACCCCATTTTAACCGGAGTCGAAACGGAATTACTGCTATATATGGTTGATTCCTAAATGTATTTTAAGGAGTCGCCACCTAATTATTTAAGTGAATTAGGACACTTAGTTTATTGCAAAAAATACTGCAATTGACTTCCATTTAATGGTCTGCGAAATTAGTGAGATTCTGGATCAGGGTTCTTTATTATCCTAAAGGGAAGGGGTTAGGCATCCTTTAAGATCCGCTAACTTGCGGTTATTCGTTCAAACCTAGGTTAATTATTTATTGCTCTTTTTATTCTACCTATTCTAAGCATTTTACATAATTTACAATTAAAATAAAATACAATGCAAAATAATAAAACATGAAATTAAATACGACATAAAATAAACTCCGGGGCATTCTTTTTGAAATGCATCTCCGGATACCTGCATAAACACTTAGTAAAAGTATTAGTAATAGAATACATAAATTTTAAAATAATAGCAAAAATTAACAAACAAAGCAAATAAATCCGTCTTTTGCACAGAGGAGGCCTTGGAAATCAGACGGGGATTCCTTCATCGGCCAATATTGCTATAAAATAAATAAAACTTTCAGATCCGCGTCAAAACAGTAATAGTTTTAAACACGGAGGGCTCAGATATGAAAAATATATAAAGTGGGACAGCCTAAACAAGTGCGGCTGCGAGAATTCGCCTTGCCAAGCGCATGTTGGTTATCCGGTGTAAGTTAAAGAAATCATCATTGCCCAGAAAGCTTCATTTATTTTATTTTCCGTCTTTGCAACTGTGGAGGCCTCAAAAATCGACGGATAACTTTTTCATTGGTCAATGTGTAGTATCTGTTCAAAATCAGTAAAAATACCAACGGTGTAGTATTTGTTCTAAATCAGTAAACCAGCAAAAATGTAGCAAAAATAGCCTAAAAATCAGTCCAGCATCATAGCCAAAATCAGTAGCAAAAGCCTTAAAACCAGTCTGCAAAATGGCTAAAATCAGTGACAAAAGATAACCAAAACGATGGCAGCGGGGGCGAAAATGACAGACGATGACCAACATCGCCGGGAATTTCAAATCAGTCCGCCAACAACAGATAACAGTACGCAATCAGTCCAACAACAGTGGCAAATCGGACAAATAACAGACTGAAACAACAATAATAACAGCAAAATGAAGAAGCAAACTATAACATCATCGGAGTTTAAATCCGACAAGGTTCAAAGTTACCAACGGAGAGGCGGCATGGCGTCGCTTCACGGCGAGTCGCCGGGCGCCACGCCACGCGATGGTGAGCGCGGTGTGGGTGGCGGGAGTGAGGAGAAGGAGAGGCGAGGGGCTGGGAAGCTAGGGTAATAAGGTTAGGTGATGGCTGCTGTGGAGGTGTTCACGGTTGACGGAACGATGGCGGTGGTGGTGGTCGGCGGCGAGAGGAGCAGGCGAAGGAGAGGGTGGCGGCTAGGGTTGTGGTAAGAGAGAGGTGAAGAAGATGAAAGTGAGGAGGGCTTGGATGGGAGGTGTTCACGGTTGATGGGAGCGATGGCGGTGGTGGTGGTCGGCGGCGAGAGGAACAGGCGAAGGAGAAGGTGGCGGCTAGGGTTGTGGTAAGAGAGGGTGAAGAAGATGAAAGTGAGGAGAGGGCTTCAGATGGGAGGTGTTCGCGGAGCTTGGAGCTCACGGCGGAGGAGGCGGCGCGGATGGGGGTGTGGGAAGGGGAAGGGTGAGGAAGAGTGAAGTCTTGATGAGAGAGGCGGCTAGGAGTAAATGAAAATGGGGAAAGTTTTGTTTTATAGGGTAGGTTTAGGGTTTGGTATTTGGGGAAAATAAAAGTGGGGTATTATTTTGGGAAAATGAAAAGTGGTATTTGATTTTAGGAGGAAAAGTAAAATAGAGTGTTTGGGTGAAATTAAAATGGTGTTGGGTTGGGTGATTCAAATTATATCTTGATCGAATCAACTGTTTTGACAAAATGCAAAGTGGTTAATTATTTAAGGAAAAATTATTTAAAAGATGTAAAATTATTAAAATGCAAATGCCTTGATAATACTAAAATGCAATATTTAAGACATGTTTAATGCACGATTAAAAGTAAAATGCGGGATGCCAATTAATTATTTAAAGGGATGCAAATATTAAAAAAACGCAGTATAACAATAATAAAACATAATATTGACAACGACATAATGCTTAATTTAAAAATAAAAGATGCGATGTCATTTTTGTGAAGAAACAAACATAGAATATTATGTAAAAATATGCAAAATAACAATTAAAATGTGGTGTGCTAAAATACTTAAAATTGCACGAAATATACAAAAAACGGGTCAAAATTATTTGTCAGCGACATGTCCCTCTTTGTACGGAGATGATGGAAGAGTCTTCGGACAAAGATGTTGACTTGTAGCCAATTTTGTCCTGTTTTATAAACTATAAACTCAAATAGGGATGATGCAGACCCAAAAAATGTCTCAGTGTCAAATCATGATGACACTGGGTCGTTGTGATGCAAAAATCAAAAAGCAAAACTGACGCTGATTTAAAAATGTCCCAGTGTCGAAGTATGATTGACACTGGGTTGCAGGTGATGTGGTGCTGTAACAGACAGGGTGTTTGTAGATGATGATGGCGTCGTTGCATAGACGCGATGCAGATGTTCGTCGTTGCATAGACGAAACATGAATGAAGCCGTTGCATAGGCTTAAAATGAAATGGCGTCGTTGCATAGACGCGATGCAGATGCTCGTCGTTGCATGGACGAAACATGAATGAAGTCGTTGTATAGGCTTAAATGAAATGACGTCGTTTTCGGACGCAATGCAGATGCTCGTCGTTGCATAGACGAAACATGAATGAAGCCGTTGTATAGGCTTAAATGAAATGACGTCGTTTTCGGACGCAATGCAGATGCTCGTCGTTGCATAGACGAAACATGAATGAAGTCGTTGTATAGACTTAAATGAAATGACGTCGTTTTCGGACGCAATGCAGATTCTCGTCGTTGCATAGACGAAACATGAATGAAGCCGTTGCATAGACTTAAAATAAAATGGCGTCGTTGCATGGACGCAATGCAGATGCTCGTCGTTGCATAGACGAAACATGAATGAAGCCGTTGCATAGGCTTAAAATGAAATGGCGTCGTTGCATGGACGCGATCACGGATGCTTCGTTGCATGGACGAAACATGAATGAAAACATTGCATAGGCTTAAAATAAAATGGCGTCGTTGCATAGACGCAATGCAGATGCTCGTCGTTGCATGGACGAAACATGAATGAAGCCGTTGCATAGACTTAAAAATAAAATGGCGTCGTTTTCGGACGCAATGTAGATGATCGTCGTTGCATAGACGAAACATGAATGAAGTCGTTGCATAGGCTTAAAATAAAATGACGTCGTTTTCGGACGCGTCACGATTCGTCGTTGCATGGACGAAACATGAATGAAGCCGTTGCATAGGCTTAAAATAAAATGGCGTCGTTGCATGGACGCAATGCAGATGCTCGTCGTTGCATAGACGAAACATGAATGAAGCCGTTGCATAGGCTTAAAATGAAATGGCGTCGTTGCATGGACGCGATGCAGATGCTCGTCGTTGCATGGACGAAACATGAATGAAGCCGTTGCATAGGCTTAAAATAAAATGGCGTCGTTGCATAGACGCAATGCAGATGCTCGTCGTTGCATGGACGAAACATGAATGAAGCCGTTGCATAGGCTTAAAAATAAAATGGCGTCGTTTTCGGACGCAATGCAGATGATCGTCGTTGCATAGACGAAACATGAATGAAGCCGTTGCATAGGCTTAAAATAAAATGACGTCGTTGCATAGACGCAATGCAGATGCTCGTCGTTGCATGGACGAAACATGAATGAAGCCGTTGCATAGGCTTAAAATAAAATGGCGTCGTTGCATAGACGCAATGCAGATGCCCGTCGTTGCATGGACGAAACATGAATGAAACCGTTGCATAGGCTAAAAATGAAATGCATTGGTTTAGGGGCGTACCTGCTTTGTGACCCGTCTGGGTTGAGATAGCGTTATTGCATAGACGTTGTGCATTTGTGACCCGCATGGGTTTATTGTTGTGTTTCTGCCTTTGCTGATATGAAGATCCTGTACTCAAAGAAAACTTGTGAGTCTTTTAGGAAATGAGTGGTTGATTAGCGTCGACTATGTAGCTTTGACTCTTGACGCTTGCATTCTTGGTTTTCACTGAAGACCTAGTTGACCTGCTTTTTCCTATCTATTGCCATTTTCTTGCACTGAATTCCTTAAAATGTCCCAGTTTCTGGTAATGAAGATGTTGAACTGGGTAAGGTTGCATCTTGACGCTATCAAGGCGATCAGGTAAGCATTTTTATTTTATTTTTTTATTTTTTATAATGAATGAAAAGCTAATGCGAGAATATGGACAATGTACAATTGAGTAGATGAGAATGCAACCCCCCCGAAAATATGTAGGTAGTAATGGATGCCAAATATATGAGGATGCTAAACTCTCCAATGGACAAAATCGAGTCATGTGCAGAAACAAGGAAGAAATATTTCTAACGGTGTGACCGAAGCCGATGTGGCTGCCTACGTATCCCGCCGAGAGAATCAGGTCAAGACGTAGTTCATGCTGCAAAAAATAAGAATTTTTATGATTTTAAAATGATGTGGGACCGAAGCCGATGTGGCCGCCTACGTATCCCGCTGAGGGAATCAGGTCAAGACGTAGTTCGTGATGCAAAAATAAGAATTTTTATGATATATGCATTTTGTTGTTTTTTCTGAAAAAATGGAAGACGACATTACGTTCTGACTCCAGTTGATACCAACAATTAGTATTGTGCATAAGGATGTTCTTTTATTGTTTTCAGTCTAACCGAGTTTGACTCTGGTGTAATTCACACAGTTTCAGATAGTACCTCAAACATACCTGAGTGTCGACACACTTGCTTGCATCCAAGATTTCGAATTAAACGTAATCTCATGTTTCAAATGCCTCACTGAAAGAAGGTCCCATCTCACACATATATTCCAATATTTTGAATTTTGGGACGTTGAGAGAATTGCGCTCACACTCAAAAAGATTTTCAATGCATGCAATTGTGATACCATAGGCTTGGCCGTCATGTAAGTATCCACTAATGTGAGAACCCTCAGTATAAGATCATGTAGGGCTTGTCACAGGCTTGTAATGTAGGTTTGGGAAGGATGGATATCATTTGGGTAAAAAGTGACTAATCCTTCCTCGAGCGTCGGACTATGTCCGTGCTTGATATTTGTGCGATTTAATGTTGATTTGCTTTCGTTTTGTCCCAGTTTTTCAATACTGACTTCTTTTGAATCTTTCATTTGGAGCCCCTTTTTTTTTCTCGGGGTTATGTATTCCCTTTTTTTTTTTTTATCGGGGCTTTTGATTTCCTCTTTATGTGAAGTCGTCTCTGCTTTCATTCTCTGAGACTTTGACAATTTTTGTCTTTGCAAACTTCAGCTAGAATTTTGTCAGCCACTTGCACATTTCTAAAGCACTCGAGGAGGTCGGGCCAAGAGAGGGATAGTGCGTACGCACTCAGAAAGGTTATAGGTGTAATATGCGGTTGTCAAAAAATAGGTTTTAGGCTCAAAGGGGTGTACTAGGGATAATGTTATTCGGTAGGCTGAAAGGGCTCAAACGGGTCAAAGAAAGCCTACGATCATTTCCTACACTGAGTGTTACTCAGGATTTCGCCTCAACAAACATTCAGGCCAAGTTCTAGATCACAATGCAATGCAATTGAACTTATTCAAATAACTCACCACACAATGCATATGAAACGATGAGGTCGTCTTTATTCTTATCTTGGAAACATGCAAGACAATGTTATCTGCGGGTATGAATAAGAGGTACCAAAAGAATCTATGGTTTACCACAAAGTCAACCCATACTTTTATTTTTATTTTTATTTTTATGCACACTTGTAACTGTGTTGGTATCAACAAAGTCAAACAATAATACTAAAAAAATGTTTTTTTTTTGTATTTTGAATAACCCTTTTTGTATTTTTGAATAATTTTTTTTTTATATTTTTTGAATAATTGTTTTTTTTTTTTGTATTTTTAGAATAAATGGTACCGAATAGTAGTCGCCACGTATCCCGCCGAGGGAATCAGGTGCGCGTAGTTCATTCAAATATGTTATAAAAAGTATGCTTGCAAAGAAGTTATCAATGAAAGGATGACAATGTAAAGCTATACAAAAGAAAATGATTGTCCACTGTGGACGAATGCAAAGTAAAAATGAATGTAACGAAAATGGACGTCCGAGAACATGATGAATGGGATGCATGAATGAGAAAAATATGCTTCTCTTTTTCTTTTTCTTTTTTTTGTTTTTATTTTTGTGGTGTCGAACCCAAAATGAGTTGCCTACGTATCATACCGTGTGGTGAGAATCAGACACGCGTAGTTCGGAATAATTATGCTGTAAAATGCATGATATGCGAAAACTATGTAATTAACGCTAAACATATTAATTTAATTTGCAAATATGAATAAAAATACAAAGTATAAAAGAATTGAGAGCGATGTCTCGTTGAATCTGGTATAAACTGACTTCTATTAGTCAACATAATTCTCGCTCCTTGTGATGACTTCTTTTTTTTGTTTTCTTTTTCGAACGCCCTCGACTATTTGCGAGTACTGTTTTCCTGCAAAAATATGAGAAATAGGTGAGAGTGGAAAATGATAAAATAACAAAATGAAGGGGTGTGAACATATAGTCAGAGACTCCCCTGATTGGTTCGACCGGACTGGTAGTTGGTGCTTCACAAAGTCCAAGTCGCGCTATTCAAGAGTGATTTACGCAGTAAGAGTCCTGATTGCAATGTGAAAGCAAAAAATGCAAAAATACAAATGCTCGAGTCCGGAATCACAAAAGAGCGATTATTGAATTAAACAATACGTACAGAGTTGCTAGTGACAAACAATAATAGACAAAAAACATGCAAATCAAGCGCGTGCCCTAATATGCTTGGGACCTCTCTTATGCCAGAGGTGAGCCTAAACGCCAAATATGCGGGATTATGATAAATAGGTCCAAGCCGTTAAACTGCAATATTTTGTTGGAAATGGCGACCAAATGACGGTGCACTTTTTCCAATTTTGACGTGTCGTGACCAGGCTTGGATCCGTCTATCATCATCACGCTACACATAGTATGCGATGAGTCGTTGGGTTGTGAAACGATCGACAAGTTTGGTGGATTTCTAATTGTGGCGTTAATATTAACCCACCTAAGGTTTATGCATGCATGACTTAATAAAAAGTGGTATAGCTCTATCTTAAGTTTTCTAAGATTTGGCTTACTAGACACAATGGTTCCCGAGCGGACTACTCGAGTGAGAAGGCTACGTGGCCACCGGTTGGACCGGATTCTCCGCGTCTATTACCAACTCTCCTAAATTTGGGTTTTGAAGAAAGAATTTTGTCGATGCACCAGCGCACCTCGCGTGTAGTGTGTGATAGTGTTAATTTTCAGAATGGAGGAAATATGAACGGAATGACAATTTAAGGAAAGCAATAAAAGAATGTAGCAATTAAAGTAGTTAATTACAAAATAAAAACAAACAATATAAAATATTTACAACAAATATAAAAGCAAAATAAAGTGCAATATTTAATTAATCTGAGTATGTTATGATCAAGAACCTGATATCCCAGAGTCGCCATGTGCAGTAACACCCCATTTTAACCTGAGTCGGAATTCTTGCTATATATGGTTGATAACTAAATGTTTTTTAAGGAGTAGCCACCTAATAATTTAAGTGAATAAGTACACTTAGTTTATTGCAAAAATCGCAATTGACTTCCATTTAATGGTCGCGAAATTAGTGAGATTCGGATCGGGGTTCTTTATTATCCTAAAGGGAAGGGTTAGACATCCTTTAAGATCCGCTAACTTGCGGTTGTTCGTTCAAACCTAGGTTAATTATTTATTGCTCTTTTTATTCTACCTATTCTAAGCATTTTACATAATTTACAATTAAAATAAAATACAATGCAAAATAATAAAACATGAAATTAAATACGACATAAAATAAACTCCGGGGCATTCTTTTTGAAATGCATCTCCGGATACCTGCATAAACACTTAGTAAAAGTATTAGTAATAGAATACATAAATTTTAAAATAATAGCAAAAATTAACAAACAAAGCAAATAAATCCGTCTTTTGTACAGGGGAGGCCTTGGAAATCAGACGGGGATTCCTTCATCTACAATATTGCTATAAAATAAATAAAACTTTCAGATCCGTCAAAACAAGAATAGTTTTAAACACGGAGGGCTCGGATATGAAAAATATATAAAGTGGGGCGGCTAAACAAGTGCGGTGCGAGAATTCGCCTTGCGGCGCATGTTGGTTATCCGGTGTAAGTTAAAGAAATCATCATTGCCCAGAAAGCTTCATTTATTTTATTTTCCGTCTTTGCAACTGTGGAGGCCTCAAAAATCGACGGATAACTTTTTCATTGGTCAA
Organism: Przewalskia tangutica; assembly: GCA_029844215.1. Taxonomy (NCBI): domain Eukaryota; kingdom Viridiplantae; phylum Streptophyta; class Magnoliopsida; order Solanales; family Solanaceae; genus Przewalskia; species Przewalskia tangutica. The sequence continues at coordinate 79,188,235 of CM056737.1, forward strand.
TGTGTAGTATCTGTTCAAAATCAGTAAAAATACCAACGGTGTAGTATTTGTTCTAAATCAGTAAACCAGCAAAAATGTAGCAAAAATAGCCTAAAAATCAGTCCAGCATCATAGCCAAAATCAGTAGCAAAAGCCTTAAAACCAGTCTGCAAAATGGCTAAAATCAGTGACAAAAGATAACCAAAACAGTGGCCAACAGGGCCCGAAAATGTCAGGACAGTGACCAACATCGTCGGGAATTTCAAATCAGTCCGCCAACAACAGATAACAGTACGCAATCAGTCCAACAACAGTGGCAAATCGGACAAATAACAGACTGAAACAACAATAATAACAGCAAAATGAAGAAGCAAACTATAACATCATCGGAGTTTAAATCCGACAAGGTTCAAAGTTACCAACGGAGAGAGGGCAGCAGCGGCGTCGCTTCCACGGCGAGGTCGCCGGAGCGACGCCACCGCAGTGGTGAGAGCAGTGTGTGGGTGACGGGAGTGAGGGAGAAGGAGAGGGCAGGGACTGCTGGGGGAGGCTAGGGTAATAAGGTTAGGTGATGGCTGCTGTGGAGGGTGTTCGCCGGTTGACGGGAACAGTGGCGGTGGTGGTGGTCGACGGCGAGAGGGAACAGGCGAAGGGAGAGGGTGGCGGCTAGGGTTGTGGTAAGAGAGAGGGTGAAGAAGATGAAAGTGAGGGAGAGGGCTTCGGATGGGAGGGTGTTCGCCGGTTGATGGGAACAGTGGCGGTGGTGGTGGTCGACGGCGAGAGGGAACAGGCGAAGGGAGAAGGTGGCGGCTAGGGTTGTGGTAAGAGAGAGGGTGAAGAAGATGAAAGTGAGGGAGAGGGCTTCAGATGGGAGGGTGTTCGCCGGAGCTTGGAGCTCCGGCGAAGGGAGGCGGCGGCGGATGGGGGTGACGGGAAGGGGAAGGGGTGAGGAAGAGTGAAGTCTTGATGAGAGAGGGACGGCTAGGGTAAATGAAAAAGGGGGGGGGGGGAAAGTTTTGTTTTATAGGGTAGGTTTAGGGTTTGGTATTTGGGGGGGAAAATGAAAAGTGGGGTATTATTTTGGGGGGAAAATGAAAAGTGGTATTTGATTTTAGGAGGGAAAAGTAAAATAGAGTGTTTGGGTGAAATTAAAATGGTGTTGGGTTGGACTGATTCAAATTATATCTTGATCGAATCAACTGTTTTGACAAAATGCAAATTTAGTTAATTATTTAAGGAAAAATTATTTAAAAAGATGTAAAATTATTAAAATGCAAATGCCGACGCAGTAATACTAAAATGCAATATTTAAGACATGTTTAATGCCTGATTAAAAGTAAAAATGCGGGATGCCAATTAATTATTTAAAGGGATGCAAATATTAAAAAAAACGACGGTATAACAATAATAAAAACATAATATTGACAACGACATAATGCTTAATTTAAAAATAAAAGATGCGATGTCATTTTTGTGAAGAAACAAACATAGAATATTATGTAAAAATATGCAAAATAACAATTAAAATGTGGTGTGCTAAAATACTTAAAATTGCACGAAATATACAAAAAACGGGTCAAAATTGACTGTCAACAGCATGTCCCTCTTTGTACGGAGATGATGGAAGAGTCTTCGGACAAAGATGTTGACTTGTAGCCAATTTTGTCCTGTTTTATAAACTATAAACTCAAATAGGGATGATGCAGACCCAAAAAATGTCTCAGTGTCAAATCATGATGACACTGGGTCGTTGTGATGCAAAAATCAAAAAGCAAAACTGACGCTGATTTAAAAATGTCCCAGTGTCGAAGTATGATTGACACTGGGTTGCAGGTGATGTGGTCTTTATGCAGTGGTGTTTGTAGATGATGATGGCGTCGTTGCATAGACGCGATGCAGATGTTCGTCGTTGCATAGACGAAACATGAATGAAGCCGTTGCATAGGCTTAAAATGAAATGGCGTCGTTGCATAGACGCGATGCAGATGCTCGTCGTTGCATGGACGAAACATGAATGAAGTCGTTGTATAGGCTTAAATGAAATGACGTCGTTTTCGGACGCAATGCAGATGCTCGTCGTTGCATAGACGAAACATGAATGAAGCCGTTGTATAGGCTTAAATGAAATGACGTCGTTTTCGGACGCAATGCAGATGCTCGTCGTTGCATAGACGAAACATGAATGAAGTCGTTGTATAGACTTAAATGAAATGACGTCGTTTTCGGACGCAATGCAGATTCTCGTCGTTGCATAGACGAAACATGAATGAAGCCGTTGCATAGACTTAAAATAAAATGGCGTCGTTGCATGGACGCAATGCAGATGCTCGTCGTTGCATAGACGAAACATGAATGAAGCCGTTGCATAGGCTTAAAATGAAATGGCGTCGTTGCATGGACGCGATGCAGATGCTCGTCGTTGCATGGACGAAACATGAATGAAGCTGTTGCATAGGCTTAAAATAAAATGGCGTCGTTGCATAGACGCAATGCAGATGCTCGTCGTTGCATGGACGAAACATGAATGAAGCCGTTGCATAGACTTAAAAATAAAATGGCGTCGTTTTCGGACGCAATGTAGATGATCGTCGTTGCATAGACGAAACATGAATGAAGTCGTTGCATAGGCTTAAAATAAAATGACGTCGTTTTCGGACGCAATGCAGATTCTCGTCGTTGCATAGACGAAACATGAATGAAGCCGTTGCATAGGCTTAAAATAAAATGGCGTCGTTGCATGGACGCAATGCAGATGCTCGTCGTTGCATAGACGAAACATGAATGAAGCCGTTGCATAGGCTTAAAATGAAATGGCGTCGTTGCATGGACGCGATGCAGATGCTCGTCGTTGCATGGACGAAACATGAATGAAGCCGTTGCATAGGCTTAAAATAAAATGGCGTCGTTGCATAGACGCAATGCAGTTGCTCGTCGTTGCATGGACGAAACATGAATGAAGCCGTTGCATAGGCTTAAAAATAAAATGGCGTCGTTTTCGGACGCAATGCAGATGATCGTCGTTGCATAGACGAAACATGAATGAAGCCGTTGCATAGGCTTAAAATAAAATGACGTCGTTGCATAGACGCAATGCAGATGCTCGTCGTTGCATGGACGAAACATGAATGAAGCCGTTGCATAGGCTTAAAATAAAATGGCGTCGTTGCATAGACGCAATGCAGATGCCCGTCGTTGCATGGACGAAACATGAATGAAACCGTTGCATAGGCTAAAAATGAAATGCATTGGTTTAGGGGCGTACCTGCTTTGTGACCCGTCTGGGTTGAGATAGCGTTATTGCATAGACGTTGTGCATTTGTGACCCGCATGGGTTTATTGTTGTGTTTCTGCCTTTGCTGATATGAAGATCCTGTACTCAAAGAAAACTTGTGAGTCTTTTAGGAAATGAGTGGTTGATTAGCGTCGACTATGTAGCTTTGACTCTTGACGCTTGCATTCTTGGTTTTCACTGAAGACCTAGTTGACCTGCTTTTTCCTATCTATTGCCATTTTCTTGCACTGAATTCCTTAAAATGTCCCAGTTTCTGGTAATGAAGATGTTGAACTGGGTAAGGTTGCATCTTGACGCTATCAAGGCGATCAGGTAAGCATTTTTATTTTATTTTTTTATTTTTTATAATGAATGAAAAGCTAATGCGAGAATATGGACAATGTACAATTGAGTAGATGAGAATGCAACCCCCCCGAAAATATGTAGGTAGTAATGGATGCCAAATATATGAGGATGCTAAACTCTCCAATGGACAAAATCGAGTCATGTGCAGAAACAAGGAAGAAATATTTCTAACGGTGTGACCGAAGCCGATGTGGCTGCCTACGTATCCCGCCGAGAGAATCAGGTCAAGACGTAGTTCATGCTGCAAAAAATAAGAATTTTTATGATTTTAAAATGATGTGTGACCGGCGATGTGGCGCCACGTATCCTTACCGAGGAATCAGATCAAGACGTAGTTCGTGATGCAAAAATAAGAATTTTTATGATATATGCATTTTGTTGTTTTTTCTGAAAAAATGGAAGACGACATTACGTTCTGACTCCAGTTGATACCAACAATTAGTATTGTGCATAAGGATGTTCTTTTATTGTTTTCAGTCTAACCGAGTTTGACTCTGGTGTAATTCACACAGTTTCAGATAGTACCTCAAACATACCTGAGTGTCGACACACTTGCTTGCATCCAAGGTTTCGAATTAAACGTAATCTCATGTTTCAAATGCCTCACTGAAAGAAGGTCCCATCTCACATATATTCCAATATTTTGAATTTTGGGGCGTTGAGAGAATTGCGCCACACTCAAAAAGATTTTCAATGCATGCAATTGTGATACCATAGGCTTGGCCGTCATGTAAGTATCCACTAATGTGAGAACCCTCAGTATAAGATCATGTAGGGCTTGTCACAGGCTTGTAATGTAGGTTTGGGGAAGGGATGGATATCATTTGGGTAAAAAGTGACTAATCCTTCCTCGAGCGTCGGACTATGTCCGTGCTTGATATTTGTGCGATTTAATGTTGATTTGCTTTCGTTTTGTCCCAGTTTTTCAATACTGACTTCTTTTGAATCTTTCATTTGGAGCCCCTTTTTTTTCTCGGGGTTATGTATTTCCCCTTTTTTTTTTTTTTTTATCGGGGCTTTTGATTTCCTCTTTATGTGAAGTCGTTTTTGCTTTCATTCTTTGAGACTTTGACAATTTTTGTCTTTGCAAACTTCAGCTAGAATTTTGTCAGCCACTTGCACATTTCTAAAGCACTCGAGGAGGTCGGGCCAAGAGAGGGATAGTGCGTACGCACTCAGAAAGGTTATAGGTGTAATATGCGGTTGTCAAAAAATAGGTTTTAGGCTCAAAGGTGTCTTAGGGATAATGTTATTCGGAGGTGAAAGGGCTCAAACGGGTCAAAGAAAGCCTACGATCATTTACTACACCGATTTTTACTCATGATTTCGCCAAAACAAACATTCATGCCAATTTCTTGATACCAATGCAATGCAATTGAACTTATTCAAATAACTCACCACACAGTGCATATGAAACGATGAGGTCGTCTTTATTCTTATCTTGGAAACATGCAAGACAATGTTATCTGCGGGTATGAATAAGAGGTACCAAAAGAATCTATGGTTTACCACAAAGTCAACCCATACTTTTATTTTTATTTTTATTTTTATGCACACTTGTAACTGTGTTGGTATCAACAAAGTCAAACAATAATACTAAAAAAATGTTTTTTTTTTGTATTTTGAATAACCCTTTTTGTATTTTTGAATAATTTTTTTTTTATATTTTTTGAATAATTGTTTTTTTTTTTTGTATTTTTAGAATAAATGGTACCGAACCCGAATAGGGCTGCCTACGTATCCCGCCGAGGGAATCAGGTGCGCGTAGTTCATTCAAATATGTTATAAAAAGTATGCTTGCAAAGAAGTTATCAATGAAAGGATGACAATGTAAAGCTATACAAAAGAAAATGATTGTCCACTGTGGACGAATGCAAAGTAAAAATGAATGTAACGAAAATGGACGTCCGAGAACATGATGAATGGGATGCATGAATGAGAAAAATATGCTTCTCTTTTTCTTTTTCTTTTTTTTGTTTTTATTTTTGTGGTGTCGAACCCAAAATGAGTTGCCTACGTATCATACCGTGTGGTGAGAATCAGACACGCGTAGTTCGGAATAATTATGCTGTAAAATGCATGATATGCGAAAACTATGTAATTAACGCTAAACATATTAATTTAATTTGCAAATATGAATAAAAATACAAAGTATAAAAGAATTGAGAGCGATGTCTCGTTGAATCTGGTATAAACTGACTTCTATTAGTCAACATAATTCTCGCTCCTTGTGATGACTTCTTTTTTTTGTTTTCTTTTTCGAACGCCCTCGACTATTTGCGAGTACTGTTTTCCTGCAAAAATATGAGAAATAGGTGAGAGTGGAAAATGATAAAATAACAAAATGAAGGGGTGTGAACATATAGTCAGAGACTCCCCTGATTGGTTCGACCGGACTGGTAGTTGGTGCTTCACAAAGTCCAAGTCGCGCTATTCAAGAGTGATTTACGTAGTAGGAGTCCTGATTGCAATGTGAAAGCAAAAAATGCAAAAATACAAATGCTCGAGTCCGGAATCACAAAAGAGCGATTATTGAATTAAACAATACGTACAGAGTTGCTAGTGACAAACAATAATAAACAAAAAACATGCAAATCAAGCGCGTGCCCTAATATGCTTGGGACCTCTCTTATGCCAGAGGTGAGCCTAAACGCCAAATATGCGGGATTATGATAAATAGGTCCAAGCCGTTAAACTGCAATATTTTGTTGGAAATGGCGACCAAATGACGGTGCACTTTTTCCAATTTTGACGTGTCGTGACCAGGCTTGGATCCGTCTATCATCATCACGCTACACATAGTATGCCAATGAGTCGTTGGGTTGTGAAACCCGTCGACAAGTTTGGTGGATTTCTAATTGTGGCGTTAATATTAACCCACCTAAGGTTTATGCATGCATGACTTAATAAAAAGTGGTATAGCTCTATCTTAAGTTTTCTAAGATTTGGCTTACTAGACACAATGGTTCCCGAGCGGACTACTCGAGTGAGAAGGCTACGTGTACCGGTTGGGCCGATTCTCCGCGTCTATTACCAACTCTCCTAAATTTGGGTTTTGAAGAAAGAATTTTCGATGCACCAAGCGCACCTCGCGTGTAGTGTGTGATAGTGTTAATTTTCCAGAATGGAGGAAATATGAACGGAATGACAATTTAAGGAAAGCAATAAAAGAATGTAGCAATTAAAGTAGTTAATTACAAAATAAAAACAAACAATATAAAATATTTACAACAAATATAAAAGCAAAATAAAGTGCAATATTTAATTAACCTGAGTATGTTATGATCAAGAACCTGATATTCCCAGAAGAGTCGCCATGTCAGAACACCCATTTTAACTTAGTCGAAAGCGAATTCTCGCTATATATGGTTGATTCCTAAATGTATTTTAAGAGTCGCCACCTAATTATTTAAGTGAATTAGGACACTTAGTTTATTGCAAAAATACCGCAATTGACTTCCATTTAATGGTGCGAAATTAGTGAGATTACGGATCGTGGTTCTTTATTATCCTAAAGGAAGGGTTAGACATCCTTTAAGATCCGCTAACTTGCGGTTATTCGTTCAAACCTAGGTTAATTATTTATTGCTCTTTTTATTCTACCTATTCTAAGCATTTTACATAATTTACAATTAAAATAAAATACAATGCAAAATAATAAAACATGAAATTAAATACGACATAAAATAAACTCCGGGGCATTCTTTTTGAAATGCATCTCGATACTGCATAAACACTTAGTAAAAGTATTAGTAATAGAATACATAAATTTTAAAATAATAGCAAAAATTAACAAACAAAGCAAATAAATCCGTCTTTTGCACAGAGGAGGCCTTGGAAATCAGACGGGGATTCCTTCATCGGCCAATATTGCTATAAAATAAATAAAACTTTCAGATCCGCGTCAAAACAGTAATAGTTTTAAACACGGAGGGCTCAGATATGAAAAATATATAAAGTGGGACAGCCTAAACAAGTGCGGCTGCGAGAATTCGCCTTGCCAAGCGCATGTTGGTTATCCGGTGTAAGTTAAAGAAATCATCATTGCCCAGAAAGCTTCATTTATTTTATTTTCCGTCTTTGCAACTGTGGAGGCCTCAAAAATCGACGGATAACTTTTTCATTGGTCAATGTGTAGTATCTGTTCAAAATCAGTAAAAATACCAACGGTGTAGTATTTGTTCTAAATCAGTAAACCAGCAAAAATGTAGCAAAAATAGCCTAAAAATCAGTCCAGCATCATAGCCAAAATCAGTAGCAAAAGCCTTAAAACCAGTCTGCAAAATGGCTAAAATCAGTGACAAAAGATAACCAAAACAGTGGCCAACAGGGCCCGAAAATGACAGGACAGTGACCAACATCGCCGGGAATTTCAAATCAGTCCGCCAACAACAGATAACAGTACGCAATCAGTCCAACAACAGTGGCAAATCGGACAAATAATGATCAAACAACAATAATAATAAAGAAAATGAAGCAAACTATAACATCATCGGAGTTTAAATCCGACAAGGTTCAAAGTTACCAACGGAGAGAGGGCAGCAGCGGCGTCGCTTCCACGGCGAGGTCGCCGGAGCGACGCCACCGCAGTGGTGAGAGCAGTGTGTGGGTGACGGGAGTGAGGGAGAAGGAGAGGGCAGGGACTGCTGGGGAGGCTAGGGTAATAAGGTTAGGTGATGGCTGCTGTGGAGGGTGTTCACGGTTGACGGAGCAGATGGCGGTGGTGGTGGTCGGCGAGAGGAGCAGCGAAGGAGAGGGTGGCGGCTAGGGTTGTGGTAAGAGAGGGTGAAGAAGATGAAAGTGAGAGAGGGCTTGGATGGGAGGTGTTCACGGTTGATGGGAGCAGTGGCGGTGGTGGTGGTCGGCCCGAGAGGAACAGGCGAAGGGAGAAGGTGGCGGCTAGGGTTGTGGTAAGAGAGAGGGTGAAGAAGATGAAAGTGAGGGAGAGGGCTTCGGATGTGAGGGTGTTCGCCGGAGTTTGGAGCTCCGGCGAAGGGCGGCGCGGCGGATGGGGGTGGAAGGGAAGGGAAGGGTGAGGAAGAGTGAAGTCTTGATGAGAGAGGGACGGCTAGGGTAAATGAAAAAGGGGGGGAAAGTTTTGTTTTATAGGGTAGGTTTAGGGTTTGGTATTTGGGGGGGAAAATAAAAAGTGTGGTATTATTTTTGGGGGAAAATGAAAAGTGGTATTTGATTTTAGGAGGGAAAAGTAAAATAGAGTGTTTGGGTGAAATTAAAATGGTGTTGGGTTGGACTGATTCAAATTATATCTTGGACTGAACTGAACTGTTTTGACAAAATGCAAGGCTGGTTAATTATTTAAGGAAAAATTATTTAAAAAGATGTAAAATTATTAAAATGCAAATGCCGACGCAGTAATACTAAAATGCAATATTTAAGACATGTTTAATGCCTGATTAAAAGTAAAAATGCGGGATGCCAATTAATTATTTAAAGGGATGCAAATATTAAAAAAAACGACGGTATAACAATAATAAAAACATAATATTGACAACGACATAATGCTTAATTTAAAAATAAAAGATGCGATGTCATTTTTGTGAAGAAACAAACATAGAATATTATGTAAAAATATGCAAAATAACAATTAAAATGTGGTGTGCTAAAATACTTAAAATTGCACGAAATATACAAAAAACGGGTCAAAATTGACTGTCAACAGTACATATCTAATACAACGTGTATTAACTTCCCCTGATGAGAACATCAATTTAAAACATGAATCTTCGCAATCCAATCTTGTGCACCATCTTCTTGAAAGTTGCAGCCGGTAGAGACTTGATAACAAATCAACCATATTATCACTTGAACGAATCTGTTGCACATTGATATCATTATTCTTTTGAAGATCGTATGTCAAGAACAACTTTGGTGAAATATGTTTTGTTCTATCTCCTTTTATGAATCCTTCCTTTAATTGAGCTATGTATGTTGTTGCGTCTTCAGTCTCAGGGTTGAGTTACATCGGCATATAATATTGTTTACATCACTCCAAGTGCATTCCTTATTTTATAAACAGATGTCATTTATATGATTTGACTGTCACGTAGAACAACATCATTGTAATCCCTCGTAGGATGACAAAATATATAAATACATTAAATGCATAAAAGTATGGTGCTTCAGGACCAAAGAGTTCTGCAAATTTTCTCATTTTAACTTCTTTCAAAAGATAATATACTTTGGAGAATTCTTCAAGAGTTTCAACAATTTCAAGACATCAACTTGCACTAACAATATGACAAATTTTAATTTCCACAAAGACGTAGGGGTAAATAGATTCTTACTCAATTAATATTCATTAAGGCGATTAAATCTTGATTTAATTCATATAAGAATTATGAACAAACTTTTAGTTCTTGTATATGCTTCAGACATTTAAAATTATTCAAAAATTATCATATAAATTTTATCAAGTGACAATATCCATTAATATATAATGAGTGACATTTTCTGTTGTCTGGACCGTAGGTCCAATAAATTTTACGCTTATCAATATGTGTCATTTTACTTGATAATTATTTCTATGTCAACATTCTTTAACATACATAGAATTCAGATCCTCGCAACGTTTACAATATTGTGCATTATATGTATTAAAGATATCGTCGACGATATATTATCTTGTATTGGTTCGCAATATGACATAACTTATTGAGATCTCATCACTATTATTATTTTAGGTACTTAAACCTTTCATAATGTTTCATGAAGTGTTATGTCGTATGCTCTTCAAGAGCACATTGTCTCCTTATTATGACCATTTGAATCATTTGCTCCTCTTTCTTTTCAAGAATTATTTTATTTGGAACCGATTGATCTACCACGCTTCATGCATGTTGTAGACTTTGTCCTTCATGTACATTAATTTAATAGGAGCATGTTACAACTGAAATTAGAAATTAATTTTGAGTCAGCAAATGTTTCTAGCACTTGACTTGAATTATCTTTGAATGAGGATCATACTAATTAGAGTTCATAACATATTTCTTAGCTGCTTATTCTCTCCCCCTTATATTAGAAAAACTAACACATATCCCATCTTCTTTGGGAGAATTTATCTTTGTGCGTCATGATAGATTAATTAATCATATACCACACATAAAAATTGTTAGATGAAAATATCTTATTTCTGACCCTAAATGTGAGAGACGAATTTATCATAATTAATTGGTATGAAGCATATATGTTCTTGTATGCAATATATAGCAATGATTTAGTTATTTATCGGAGACAATCAACGCTAAATCAACTTGGATATAAACCAACATTAAAAAGATGAATTATCTTGATTACATAATTTGAAAAGTGTGCTCTCAACTCAATTATTTTGAACATGTAACTTTGCATATGTTAAACTGCTGGTTGACAATAAACGCTGATCGATGCATCTATTTAAGACATCACATAACATGTGAATGAGTCCATATTTACCTTTTATATTTTTTCAGAATTTAGGGAATTCAATCCCAACATTAGTCAGTATAATAAACGTATCATGAGAACAAGCAACAAAAATATTCTAATTCTTCAATATATGTCAAATAATCAATCTGCACATTATATTTGAATCGGGATAGTCAAATTGCCCATGCCGATTAATAAAATTATGTATACTAGTAGACTCCATTTTTACCACGCCATGTGCTATTTGTTTTAGTAAACTTCTGATTTAATATGACACGAATTGTTATTTTGTGTATCAATACACTTCTGGTTTACCGTGATATGTGGTTTCATCGTGCTTATATTTGTGTAGTATAATACTATAATTTGGAGAATAAAGAGGGTAACCATTCACATATATAATTCTTACCCACTATGATTTTGTAGATATTTAATCCTCCATTCATTTATAACTTCAATATGATAGCCATTTACTTTCGTAAACTTCAAATTTACTATATCTTGTGTTTCGATCGTAACAACTTCGTATATTACAATCTAGAACTGATATAATAATATATAAGCTATTCATGAGCCTTTAAGTTATTTTCCATAATCACATATTGTTTGGACAGTAGTAGTGCCATAATTCTTTATATCAATAGTTAGCTTTTCTGAAGCCCTTGTTGACCGTTGAATGTCTGGAATAGTAAACAGTGGTTCTTCGTTGCCCGATAGTTCATTTGATGACTATTCGAGCTTCATCAGGACCTCATATTTTTAACTGAGTCCTTGCTCTCTGTTTAGGCATTTTCTGTTGGTTCTTTGAGGGTCGGAAGATACACTTAGAGCAAAAATTGATTTGAAGCACCCACTTGGACAAATATTATTGAATGTATTAGTTCATATTTTGCTGAGGTAGCATGATCTACAGGCGTGGTATCAAATTCTACATTTACTTGTGTTGGTTCCCTATCTTGTTTATGGTATGTTCTGATTACTGCTCTATAGTATTTTCAACATTTCTGCGGTGTTATATATTATTTCAAGCATTACTAATTATTTTCTGGTATGCTCTATGGTATGTTCTTATTATGTAGTTGGAAATTCCAAAAATTTGTCGCCTTTATGTGTGTAATAAATTAACAGATTATTGGACTTAGCTAAAATCTGTGATTTCTTAGTGATTATATTGTTGTTTGATAAGACTTTTGAAAAAGATTTCAGCATTTTTTTATTTATTCTGATATGGACATGAATGTATTTATGATTTGTATCGATTGTTAGGGGTAGTAATACGATAATATTTAGTTGAAGTTGTTAAAACCTCTTCTGTTGTGTTGTTTTTTGTGTGCCAGTCTGAATTGGATTTGAGTTGTTTTGTTGAGTAGTCTTATTGCATCGTGTTTTACTGTATTTTATTGAAATTATTAGAAAATCTGTTATGAGTCTAACAACTGGAGCTTTAAGAATTACAAATAAACTTGATTAATTGGAGCAGGACATACTGAAGTAGGGGCTTTTATATAATTGGCTGAAGTATCTCTTAATTGTATTATCAATCTCACTCTGATTATCAATTAAGAGTTGATGCTAGATTCAACTTTAATGACAAATAATGTAAGTACTTCTATATTTAATGATAGATCATTAACTATGTTAATTGTTATATTATTTCAAACATTACTAATTTTTTTTGTTTTGTGATTTATAGTTCTAAACTAAATGTTGATGAATGAACATTTTAGATTGATAAGATAGTTGATTAACAATGTTTTAGTCTTGTATTAAGCACTTTAATAACACTTTGAATGATTATCCATTTTGGAAAACCTTTGTACAACAGATTCTAGCTATTTAATGTATATTTTTGTTGTTATTTAAATTCTTAGTTCATTTCATCGGTGCACTCAATTTGCAATATTGAAATTAAATTGCTAAAAATAAAATCTCGCCAAATTTAATTTTCCCACCATATTAAAATTAATTATTAATTTAATAGAAATTTTAAAAAAAATTGAATCAAAATTTAAATTTATGTGACATTTGTGTGACGGATTTGAACCGTCATCTGTTTGTGACATTTGTGTGACGGGTAAAAACCGTCACATGTCGTGTGACAGATACAGAATCGTCATCTGTTTATGACAGTGACAAAGATGACACTTACAGGAATCGTCATCTTAGGGGTTAGATGACAATTTTTACCTGTCACCGTAGCCTGTTTTTCTTGTAGTGGTACTATCAAATATTATACTGACATCGCTGGTGTCATGACAAAAAAAAATTGCAATCAAATGAATATTATAAAGACATTCTTAAATTCATAAATGATAAAAAGTAAACATTAAGTTATACAGAATTTGATATATCATCAACTTCTATAATAAATATCTCCTTCGGAGAATACCCATTAATATCTGAATATTTTGTATCCAAACGGCAACCATATAATTATTCCTTTCTTCATAATTTTTTTGTATAAATTGTTATTTACTTCTAAAAAATTAGTAAGTAAACATAATATATTAATGTGGTTATAGTAGAAAGTATTCTGTAAAATTTATATCCTTTTTACTTAGAATGATACATAATAAAAATATTTAAAATGATTTGACGTACGATAGGTACGTGCAGTAATGACCTTCATACCGCAAAATAACATTTATATCTTTTGTTATTTTATCTCTTCAGGAGGTGTGTTGTGGTATTTCTTCATTCACTTCAGGAATGAAACTTGGTCATTTAGATGAGCATAATTTTCAATAGCTCATTGTTTCTCTCAACCACAAGAAAATACCACTTCAATATATTTCTCAAATCTTTTTCTGCTTGTCGATTGTCAAAATTTATACCAATACTTCTGAACCACCAAATATATATAGAACCATTCTTTAATAGTACATCCAACATTCTTAAAAAAAATGCAACAAATTAAATATAAACATTCCTTCGTTATGTTGCCACCTTAAATAACTAAAAATCGTAGCTTGCATAAAAATATTTTTTTTACATGCATTATAAAATTACAACAGATTTCAGGAGAAAATTCAATTATTTTACCACTTTATAAGTAAATTTGAAAATTGAACTTTTTCTAGAGTAAAGTTCAAAAGCTTACTATTCTACTTCGAGAGTAAAATTCAAAGTCTAATTACTTCATGAATGATTTTTAAAGTTTTACTATGCCAGGAGTAAACCGTATAGTTTCACTACTTTGGGAGTAGATTTTAGTATTTTACTACTTTTGGAGTAAATTTTAGAGTTCTACTGCATGAGAAAATTTCAGAGTCTTATCACTCATGGAGTAAATTTCATATTTTGGCACAGTTCCGTGGATGGTACTGCAACGTTGCTCTTTTGGCGCAGTTCCCTGGATAGAGCAAAAATGCTTGTGTTGATGAGTCACCACCTAATTAGTTAAGTGAATTAGAACACTTGAACTATTGCAATAAAAAAATACTTCAATTGATCTCCATTTAATGATCTTCGAAATTATGAGATTCTGGATAATGGTTCTTTATTATCCTAAAGAGAAGGAGTTAGACATTCTTTAAGATCCGCTAACTTGCGGCTATCCGATCAAACCTAGGTTAATTATATATTGGCTTTTATTCTACATATTCTAAGCATTTTTCATAATTTACAATTAAAATAAAATGATATACAGAATAATAAGACTAAAATTAAATACGACATAAAATAGAACTATGGGACATCCTATGCATCTCCGGGTACCTGTATAAACAGGTAGTAAAAGTGTAAGTAAGAGAGTAAATAAATTTTCAAATAATGACAAGAATCAAAAAGTAAAACCCGTCATTTGTACATAAGAGACCTTGAAAATAAGTCATCGGCCAATGTGTAGTATCTTGTTCAAAATCAGTAAAATACCAAATATTCAAGTATAATAATATGTTCAAAATCAGTAAATAACGAAAGCATCACCCATAATGGATACATAAATACCAAAATAAATCAGTAATATTGTTTTAAAGTTTATATATTTAAGTGAAAAAATTAGTCTACTTTTATAAATAAGAATAATTTAATAAATTATACATTATATTTATTAATGAGTGTGAAAATGTTTTTCTTGAATCGAGAGTCTATAAAAAATAGCCTTTATGACTTGTAAAGTAGGAGTAAAGTCTGCCTACATACTATTTTCTCCGCACCTTACTTTTAAAATTATATTGTTTGGGAAAAATGATCATATTTGCCCTCAAACTTAAGGAAAATGGTCATATTTGTCATCCGTTAAAGTTTGGGAACAAATATACCCTTCATGTTATTAAAGTTGTTGTATTTGCCCCAAACTAACAGATCAGCCAAGGTGGACGCCACGTTGGATCCATGTGGACGCCACATGGGATCCACGTGGATGATGAGACCCACATTTGTCTTCAACAACCACTGACACCACCACCACCTTCATCTCCACCGCTGCCACCTTCAACGCCGGAGCTTCGATCACCAGGCTCCGACGAACCATCCCATTTGTCCCGGGACAATCCTCTGTGTCATCACCTCCCGCAACGACCACCGTCCCATGTGTCATCACATGCCGCTATCATTCCGAACAACCAACCAAGCCGGAAACATCGGACAAACCCCAACACCAAAAACCCCCACCAAGTTATCCCCATCGTTAACCCGACAACACTCCTCCCCAAACCCTTTAGCACCAACCTCAGGTTTGGGTCACCCACAACCACCGCTCTACTACAATCACTATTACATTCGCCACCTACACTGCCATCATACGATGCTGATCACCCGACGCGCTGGCGTCCACATCACCACACCAACACCGCCTGTTACATACTCTATTTCCGGATCCACCGCGATACTACCCATGACACGATCACTCTACCCAATCAAGATTCAGGATCTGATAAACAATAAGACAATTAATCTGGTTGGGTTTGTACTAACATTTTCACATCTATGAAAATTCCAACAAGAAATTAAGCATACCCAGATGAACAAGAAGACAAAAACATAGTATTAGTATTAAGATATCCATCACATCCGTCACTGTAATTTTGGAAGAAATCATGATTTTGGAATAATGTCTTTTTCTGATTGTTTCTTGTGTTAGCATTGATTGTGTGTTTGTATGTATTGGGGTTGTCTTGTACAGTGATGAGAAGCAACACAACAAGAAGATTTATTCCAGAATTTTGTCCATTGAATACGGTGGCGGCGGAGGCGTGGAGGCGGTGGAAATTTAACGGGTCTCTGTGATTTATATTGATTCGTCACGGGTACGAGTCGAGTTATGGATCGGGTATAAAATAATTGGGTTTGCGCACAGGTGGCGTCCACCTTGGGTGATCTTTTAGTTTGGGACAAATACAATAATTTTAATAACGGAGAAGAATATATTTGTCTCCAAACTTTAACGGAGGATAAATATGATCATTTTACTTAAATTTGAGGACAAATATGATCATTTTCCCTATTGTTTACGTTGTTATTACTTATTACTACAATAATAACAATTAAGATATCCAATATATTTTTTCAGAATAGATGAGTAGTGAAACTGTTTCGGAAAGATCTTATTCAAAATAAGGAGGCTATGTTATTACTATCTTAACATAAACAGACCAAAGAAAAAAGAGATTCTCTTCTCTTGCTCACAAATTAGTTGTTACCTTGAAATAGCTTCACAGTTTAGCTTCAAACCCAAATTCTCTTCTCAAATGCTGCAAAACCCATATTAATGGCGACTCTCTTCCATTTACCCACTAATAAACTCTTCTTTTCTCCTTCCCCTTCTCTTTGCATACGCAACCACAATCATCATCATCATCATTACCTTCTCACTTACCCTTCAAAACCAGTAATTTGTGCTTCAATTAAAAAAACAAGGTTTGTTCTCGTTACCCTTTTGGCTATATTATACTTTTATCTATGTTTCCTTACGATACTCTATGTGTGTATTCCTATGTGTTAGCTTTATTTGTTTTGTATTGTGCTGTCTTATTTTCCTTGAATTCTGAATTGCCGAGGGTCTATGGAAAACAATCTCTCTACCCCACAAAGGTAGAGGTAAGGCCCTACCCAGACCCCACTATGTGGTATTACACTAGGTATGTTGTTGTTGTTGCGTTTCTTTACAATGTTTGTGGTTCTTGATACTGAATTACTGATACTACACTTGCAGTTTGGTTCTTGATACTGAGTTTTTAGTTATGTGTGTCTTTGAATGCATCAATGTGAGTGCTTTTTCTTCAAATTTTAGTTATTTTTGCTTCTCATTTACCGTTCTAAACCAGCAATTTGTGCTTCGATTAAAAAACCCAGGTTCGTTTTTACTTACCCTTTTGGCTACATTATTATTTTATCTACTTTTCTTGAGTGTATAATGATTCTATGTTTGTAGTTTGTGGTTCTTGATACTGACTTCTTAGCTATGAGATTCTTTGAATGCAGTAATGTGAGTACTTTTTCTTCAATTTTTGGTTGTTTTTGCTTCAATAGAAAAAGAAAGAATGCTTAAAAATCCCCCCGAACTATCCGCATATTGCAGCTTTGTACTTAAATTATGGAGTGTTTTTTTTTAGTTTCTCATCCGGTGTCTGGTACCCGCATTGGAGCCTGACTAATTCGGATTCTCATCGTGTAGGTCTCATTAGGGGGAAGCACTCCCTACCACCCATCTTCTGCACCACATCCTTTGGTGGTAAACTATGGAGTGTTGCTATTACTTAAACTACAATATTTCGTATTTAAAATAAAAACCCCTGAATGAAACTGAATTAATGGGTGTATAGGGTTGAAAGCTAGCTCACTTGGTAGAGGGTTCAAACCCATCAGTTTCCTAGTATCCCCCCACCCCCACCCCACCCCACCCACACACACAACAACCAGCAATTTGTGCTTCGATTAGAAAACCCAGGTCTGGTTACCCTTTTCGCTATACGCTTCTTGAGTGTACAATGTTTGTGGTTACTTTGAATGCACTTAATGTGAGTACTTTTTCTTCAAATTTTGGTTATTTTTGCTTCGATAGAGAAAGAGAGAATGCATAAACATAAAAATTCCCTGAGCTATCCACATTTTGCAATTTTGTATTTAAACTATGGAGTGTTGCTATTACCCTTGAGCTACAATAAAATGTTTGTGGTTCTTGATACTGATACTGTGTTTGTAGTTTGGTTTTTGATACTGATTTTTTAACTATTAGTCTTTGAATGCACTAATGTGAGTTTTTTTCTTCAGATTTTAGTTATTTTGCTGCAATAAAGATAGAGAGAATACCTAACAGTCCCTCTGAACATTTCAAGTTTTTTTTACTTAAAAACTATGGAGTGTTGCTATTACCATTGAGCTACAATACAATGTTTGTGGTTCTTTGATACTGACTTTTTAGCTGTGAGAGTGTTTGATTACACTAATGTGAGTGACTCTTTCTTCAAAAATCTTGGTTGTGTTACTTCAATAGAAAAGGAGAGAATGCATAAAAATCCCCCCTGAACTATCCATGTTTTGTAGCTTTGTACTTAAACTTTGGAGTGTTGCAATTACGCTGAACTACAATGTTTCGTATTTAAAATAAATCCCATCGGTTGTGTAGCATCCCTTTTACATTCCCCTCCCTCCTAATTAGGGCTGCACAAATCCCTCGGACCGGACCGAAATTCCAGAAAGGTCGGACCGAAGACCGGACCGAAAAATTCGGTCCGGTCCGGTCCAATATACATTAAAAACCAAAAAAAAAAAAACCCGGACCGGACCGGACCGAGGGCCGAATTTTCAGAAACGTAGGACCGAAGACCGGACCGAAAAATTCGGTCCGGTCCGGTTCGGTCCAGGGTTTTTTTTCGGTCCGGTCCATTTTTTGTGCAGCCCTACTCCTAATGTAATTAATTTTTTTCGAAGATGGGTGTTTGATGTTCTTTTCTTGTTTTTGGGTGGGTATAGGGCAAGCCGGAAGGTGAAAAGCAATGCGGATTTGTGCAATGACATCAGAGAATTTTTATCTTCTGTTGGATTTCCTGAGGATCATGTACCCACCATGAAGGAGCTGTCGCAGCACGGAAGGTGTGAATTTAAATGCCATTTATGTTCTTGGTTTTCATTTCATTTTGCAGCTTTGAGGTAAAAATTGTGCCGGATCCCGTAAAGAACTTATGCCCCTAAAATGGTACAGTTAAAGGATTTTAAGCTACCAGTAATTAGTTATGCTTGTGCTGTGGTTGTGTTCATTGGCTTGTATTCTATAATTCTAATAGTAACAACAATCTTTAGCACATAGCAGTCAACGCAGTGCTGATTCCTGGCAGTTCCGCTAATCTTCCTATATATTCCTTTTCTAAGAAACCTGGCTATCATAGACTATTTTGGTTTTTCTAGTCTTAAGTTTCAACTTGGTCACTTTGGCAATTCGCCATACAGTTGGGATGTGGCGGTTATCCATTTGTGGAGATAAATGGATTTGAAGGAACTCATTGTTTTGTTTGTGATGAGTTGATGGTTAACAATTAACATCAATGAGATTTGTGATGATGATGGCTTATGTTCCTGATAAAAAAAATGATGGCTTATGTTTTCCCCATGTGCTGAGCATGTAAAAGATGCTAGGACAATGGCATGGAAAGTCACTTTTGCTCTGAAGTGTGTTGGTTGGGGTGGTTTCTCGAACATATGCTCTATTTCCTCGTGTCTCTTTAGTGCTTGATTTTACTTAGAAATAAGTCTAAGCTTTAGCTATGTGATTGTCTCATACATTTTACAGGCAAGACCTTGCAAACATTGTTAGAAGAAGAGGATACAAACTTGTCAAGGAGCTTCTCTTAACTTCCAAACAACCAACCTATGAGTGTAGTGGAGATGGCCTTGTTGAAAAAAGTGAAGATGAACCGTCAGGTCAGCAGCTCTTGTCCATGTGTATTAATAAATAATAATAGGTTGTAACAACATAGCTAGTTTTGGATTTTTCTGATTGACAACCTGCTAATTTAAAAAGTCAGATGGGAAGATAACAGACATGGCTTATGATGTTTCCTTACCAAGTGAAGCTTCTGCAGTAGATGACTACACGTATGATGCAAACAACGATATAATTCTAAATTCTGATGAGCAAAATTCTGGTGATCAAGAACCCTTGGGCTATTCCTCCTTGGATGAAAAGGTGGCCAATTTTATTCAGAATGGTGAACTGGATGGTGTAGGGGGTAAGTGATGCTACTCGAGGGTGCTTACCTTAAATTGCATGAATTGTTTATACATACAGGAATCTTCTAGGTGTTCCAGAAGTTTAAGTAAAAAAATGAATGCTCTCCTATTTCTTTCCTCCAATCTAAACTATGAGATGAGGTTCGTTTTCTCTGTCGAACCAATTCTATAGACAAATTCTGACAATATCCGAATCAACTACACATACTCTAAATATTATTTTTGTAATTGTCTTCTACTCCTATAAATTTAACATTAAACAAACTAACTCCTTAAAATTAGATATGGAGTTATCTTTATCTTCCATATTCAGTATTTTCATATTTCATGTGCGTTCTTATTTAATTTTCTGCAAAAAGCAATTCTGGAGGTATTGAGACTTGTACCTTCCCCTTGCCAAATGTAAAAAGTTAACCTAATGATTATATCTCTACTAACATGTGATCCATAGTGTTTGAGTAAATCAAACTGTTCCATTTTTGCTTGATTTTTCAGATAGTGGCTTTGAAATTTTTCAAAGAGGTGAGCAAGAGGAGGGATCTGTTGAAGGACAATCTACTACTCGTAAGGAGCATACAGATCTTGTTTTTAACGGTAATGGTGCTGAAATATTTAACAGAAATTCCATGGCACAATCAACCCAACATGTTGAACGTCCTAGTAGGCAGAGTTCTCCTATGAGGTATGCATTTCGTGCAATGTTTAAGCTTCCATCTGAATAGATTCTTCATTATTGTTGATTCAACCCAACATGTTGAACATTGAAGTTCTTTTTGTGTCTCATTCTTGTTGATTCAATAGATCTTTTTTCTGTGTCTCACTCTTATTGATTCAATAAATCAACATTGAAGTTCTTTTTGTGTCTCATTCTTGTTGATTCAATAGATCTTTTTTCTGTGTCTCACTCTTATTGATTCAATAAATCAATATTTGGCCAAAAACATCCCTCAACTATGTCCCAAACCTAAACTACATCCTTGGATATTCAGAACTTAGCAGCTTTCATCCTGCCGTTAGTTTCTTTCAAATTGTTTAAGGCTCTAACAGAAAAAGGTGCAGAGCACGTAACTTCTGCAAAGCTATCCTAATTCTGGAACATTTTTTCCGGAAATAACAGAGATGAAAGGTGAAAGACATTGGAAATCCTTGAGAAAGTATGGTGGTGATGGCGGTGATTCAAATGCGAAATGTTTGACGAGGAAGTAAAAGTACGAGGGAAAGAAAAAAAGATGATAATATTGAGAACAGTTGGAGTCTTTATGAGTGAAACATGATAAGCTGGTGATTATCTCCTTTGTTCGTTTTCAAGAAAAATTGAAGAACTAAACACGGGTTTACATGCGCAGAGGGCTGGTGCTATTTTGCTTCATACAGAAATAACTAATTTCCCCGATTTACACCAAGAAAATATTTAGGGCATTAATAAATGGTTAAATTTAGAAGAGGATAATTGGTGTAAGGCAGGAGGGAAAGAATAAACTGTAAAGAAACAAGGAAAACAAATAAATACCTTCAGTATAGTTCTATAGTCCTCTTCTCTGTTCACCAAAATTCCAGTGAAGTTCTTTGTCCCAGAGTTTTGCAGAATCATTCACCTTTTGGTAACCATCTTCGTCGACGGGCGATGCTCATTCTCGATTTTATCAATTTGGAAGAAAGAGCATCGGGGAGAGAGAAAGAGTTGAAAGTTCAAAAGCTGTTGGTATTTGCTTCTCCGTTATGCTGCGACTTCACTTAAGTTGGGGAAGCTCTATGGGAGGAGTCACGGCCATTAGTTTTTTGAAACAAAATAACAGGAGGATGAAAGTTGTTAGTTTTTAGATTCTTCAAGGATTTTTGTTTTTGTTTACATGGATAGTTAAGATGTTTAGATTTGAGCTATAGTTTAGATGTTTTTGGCTAAAAATTTTAATAATCCAACTCGATGTTTTTCCACACACTATCAACAAGCTGATTTTGACTTTTTCTTCTTTGAAGAGTTAGCTTTCCTGTCCGATTCTTGTCTATGAACTGTATTTTCTTACTAGCTCTAAGATGCTTCTTTTTCAGAATATTTCCATCTTTCTGTTATCTGAATGCACCTTGATTTTCGTAGGAATGATAGCCTTTCAACTGAAGACTTAACCATGACTGAAGGGAGAAATAGTGCTGATACTGAGGTGATAAAATTCTTTGTTCTGATTGTTTGCTTTTATTTGATTCCACTTTTGACTTGGAATATCCTTTGCCTTTATATTTTATCTGTTAGCCCCACAAAATAGAGATTGAAGCTGAATTTAATCGTCTCAAGGTCGTGCTGGTACCACTCTTTGGATAATTTACTGTTGGAATGTTGCTTACTCTACTCGGCTTCAATTTTCTTCGTTCAAAGCTTTTTTGTTTTATTTCCTTTTTCCAATAGAATAATCAATGCCTTAAATGGTTTGTTTCTGTTCTTAGCATCAGAAGGAGTTGGAGTTAACTCACTTGAAGCAGCAGATTGAAGAGGAAAAGGTATAATTTTCCTTCTTATTCTTCCCCCATTCTTCAGGAAAAGAAAAGATAAAAATACAAAGACCTAACTCCCTTTTTTGTCTTGCGATAGTAGTGGATACTTGTAACATGTTACTCAAATGAACAATTGGTTCTTCACGAAGTGGAGAAGTGTAATTTTCTTATATTTCAACTTTCAGCGAAAATTGTCTATTTTGCAAATCAAAGTTGAAACAGAAATCAGAGAAGCACAAAGACTTATTTCAGAAAAAGATGCAGAGCTAAATGCTGCTGAAGATAGCCTTTCAGGATTGAAGGAGGTATTCAAGCAACCTCTTGTATTAACATTTCCTGAATTTTCAAGTTAACATGGAAGAATAATTGAGAAATTGCTCCAACTTCTACTGGAAATGAGGTTTTGTGAACTTTACAAGGTATATCTACCACAAGTTACATAAACATGTTGGATTTGTTAAAGGTAATATCATTTAAATAATGAAAAGCACGATATTTTGTTACTGAAGCATGACTTAGGCTGATCAGGGTAGTGTATTTGACATAGCAAAAGCAGTAAGAACTTATGATTTCTCAGAAAAAAGAGAATCAAGAGAGTAAACTTGCACTATAATAATGTCTGGAAGTTTGACGAAAGAGATGAGACAAGTGTTTGAATGGTTGAAACCCCTAATCTGAAGCTAAGTAGAATCTGTTGTCCTCATCAATACAAAAAAGAACAGATAATAAATAGAATAGAAAGAGATCCTAATAACTAGGAAACTAAAGCCCCACCTCCAACTTTCCGTGCCACACCGGTATATCTGGTTCTACTGGTGGAGCTATGGCTTGTTGATATTTCACATTTGTTTCTGTTAGGTTGAAATCCAATACCGGGCAGATGGGGAGCATGTTGAGGTGGCTGGCAGCTTCAATGGGTGGCATCATAGAATAAAAATGGATCTACAAGAATCATCAGATCCCATTGGCGAAGATATACAAGCATCATCAGATATCATAGATCCCACTGGCATGAGGTTATTATTCTGTCGATTTCTTTATCTTTTGGGTGATTTTAACGTATCAGTTTGTCAGTTGTGTAATTTCGGACTTCCTTATGGTATTATATATAGGTTGTTTCCTATTCAGCTCTTCCTATTGTTTTGTACTACAAATCTTCAATAACACATTGTTGTTGCATATCCTTTTCCGGAATAGGAACTCTGTCCAATCAATAATTTGGGGAGCCTGCTCAATTTCAGGATAATTAGTGTCTTTCTCTGATCCTGAAGGCTTAAAATGTTTGCATTCTCTATATGTGTAGTTAATTCTACTCTGATGTTTTGAATTTTGTAGTTCTCAACTGCTAAAACTAACTTTACATTTGGGTAGTGTATATTCGTGCTAAAATGGGAACTTAGCTACATTTGCAAAATAGTACAAAGGACATAGCCAGCGGGAGATGAGACACTCACCTTTAGTACAACCATAGTGCCTACACTGGAGCGCTACTTAGAGGGTGTTTAGATTGGCTTTTTAAAAGTGGCTTATAAGCTAAAAGCCAAAAGCCATAAGTTGGTCCTACCCAACTTTTGGTATTTAGCTTATTTTGGTACCTTTTTAGCCTACAAATAAGTGCTTAAAAGCAAAAAACACTTAAAATAAGCCAATTCAAACACCCTCTTAAGTGAAGTGAAGCACACAACCTCATTTTAGTTGAGCACAGGGCTAAAGTGTCTCTAAGAAGCCTTTAGTAGCTCTGTTGGAAACACTTGTATTAGATACAAGTCTAGTCTATTTACGCGCTCTATCTAACAATTATTTAAAAGAAACGAAAAAAGGACGTCTCCTCAAATTTGAAATACTATGTAACAGTATTAGTTTATATTAGTTTCAAGTGTGGATGGGGAAAATCTTTGCTGCTTTGAAGGAATGTGGTTTTGAGATGGAATAAAATAGAAAGCTCAAATAAATGGGTGGAGGGAGTAGGTAAGATTACTTGGTCCGTTGAGTGGACCCAACTTCCGTTAAATACAATAAAACTTATACCTTTTGATTTATTAGTCAATTGCCCATCAAATTAGAGCTCTACGTAGAGGAAGAAGGGAGTTACTCTTGTTTTTTTTAGTTTTTTTTTATGTAAAACAAATGCAATGTATGATATGTTTGCATTGATGACGCTGTAAGATAGAGTTGAACTGGGGATCATATCGTTTAAACAATTAAACTATATAGTATTGTCAGCATCTATGTAGTGTACCGTGGGGATCCAACAAACCATTTCCTTTTTGAAGTTGTGCAACTACTAATTTGTCTCATGTCAAACATCAGGTCTTTTTCCCTTTAGGTGCCAAGTGTCAAACATCTTATAATTCAGTTCCCATCCCCATCCCCCCTTTCATGGGCCCAAATCCCCAATCTACTGGATGTTAATCTATAGTTGGCTTCTTGCCCTGATAGATTTGAACTATTCTTATCTTTTGAGTCATCATATATTTTCATTTGTTTACAATAGACATGTAAATGCAGAAGCAGAGATCTATGGACTGCTCTCTGGCTGAGTTATTATGTATATCTATTGACCTCAACCTCCTTTTTGTAAGTCATTGTAAAGTTATGAATAACATGATAACCGATGCTTTCCAGGAAACCTCGACTTTGGAAATCCGTGTTGTGGCTGTATCCAGGGATATATGAGGTACATTATCTACAAACTACTGTATGATAGAGCAATAAAAGCTGGCCGTGTGGTCACTTATCACCTCATAGTTTTATTTAGAATAAGTAACTTGGCTTTTGCTTGACAATGCTATTAGGAGTATACTACTGGTTGATCCTTTAGAAGATCATATAATCTGTCTAAGTTCATTTGTTAGTATTCTTCATGGAGTCATATCCACAACTTTGCAGTCATGAGGGAACAATGAAGTGAATTAGAGAATTGAGGTTGAGTAATAGCCTGTTGGCCAAGGTTTCAAAATCTGCTCATTTTGAAAAGTTCTTTTTGTCAGAAATGCTTTTCGGAGAAGTACTTTTGGAGAGTAACAGTTGTATTTGGGTAATCAATTTGAAAAGCACTTTTACCAATATTAGAGTAGTATTTTGTGCTTGGCTAATGTTCTAAAAGTGTTTTTGGGAAAAAACTACTTTTTAGCTTCTAAAAAGCAGTTATCGCTCAAAAACATTTATTTTTTCTCTAAAAGCTTGGCCAAACACCTCAACAAACAACATACCCAATGTAATCCCACAAGTGGGGTCTGGGGAGGGTAGGATGTAACTTAGAGAGGTTGTTTCCGATAGATCCTTGGCCAAACACCTCAACTATCTAAACTAAGCACTTTCTGAAAGAAAAAAAGAAGCACTTTTGCTTCCCAAAAGCTTGGTCAAACAGGCTATTAAGCTCTTTGTTCTTGATATAAAAGCTATGAATCCACTGCACCCATAGAGTATCTTTCTTGTGTGATAATGCGCAGAGAAGCTTGCATATAGCAGCTCTATTCCACTGCCCAAAATCAATAAAATAAGACCACGTGAATGCTTTTTTAGGAAGAAGCTTACAGCTATTGTTCTGCTCAGGCAACTGCTACTGATCTTAGAATGAATCTTGCCACTTTACTCCCAAAGATCAAATTTCATTACTCCAACCTTAATTTTTCAGTAGTCCGACAATCTAACTTCTTAATTTAGAATGTCCTACCACGAGTGAGCAAGTTGAGTCCTTTGATGAGTTTCTATTTATATTTTTTAATCTTAACTCTGCCTAACAGCCTTTCCTGTTCTCCTGCTTTAAAGATGTTTGAATGTGTCTTACATTGTTCAAGGACTTCGTACAGATAAAATTCATTGTTGATGACCATTGGACAACTGATCCTCAAAGAGAGTCTGTTACGAGGGGTTCAATACAGAATAATGTACTACGAGTTGATAGATGACTTGGGTATTGCATTCCCACATGCACATACAGAGGTAGGTTAGTAGTCTCTTCCGACAATTATGACTTGGAGCCAATATTCCATTCCCTCAACCGAATAGAAATGCCACTTTCTTTCTCTTTTTGAGAATGTTGGTGGCAATTGAGATGTTTGCTCTTTTAATCAGTATAAACTTTGATTTTCTTATTCTTCTTCCTCATATTTGCTAATCTTTTACCCCTCCCCTCCCCAAACGTGCCTCAACTCTTCCCTGCAGACAATTGCCAGCAGCAGGAAGGTTTTGGTTTGAAGTTCATTCATGGAAGATCGATCATACAGTCCATGGGTCATGTTGCTTTTATATTGTTGCAAATCGATGAGCTGGGCCAATGCAATTTAAGATTACATGCTTCGTCGACTTTCAAAGTGCCTCGTCCTGTTGAAGACACAGGCTATATCGCACTACTTGCACAATGTAACAGCTGCTGTTGGAAACGTTTAGTTATAGGCTGTAGAGTTCTGATATGCACATAGTTAACAAGAGGCAGCAAAATGTAGCCAGTAGGATGAATTTCATAACTATTGTACAATGGTGAAATCTTTGCAAACTTTTAAAGGGGTTGCAAGTTTCAACCCTACCATTTAAGCAAATATTGGCAAACTTCAGACAAAAGCACTCCTCTGCTACTGCTTCTTCTTCTTAGTTATTGTATAACACTGTTTCAAATATATTGTACATTAATTTAAGTATAATGTTTGAATGAAATTTTACATCAGAGCCACGGATGAAGTATTTGCTAGCAGCATTTAGTCTACTTTTTTACAACCATATATATGTATTTGAAACAGAAGAGAACATTTCACAATATTAAACTTATAAAAACCATAAATGAGATAATTCCAGGAGCTCCTATGTACAATATTTTATGGAGTAAATTAAAGTACCATTTGAAAAACATCATTGTTGTAAGCTTGAATAGTAGGTCTTGAATTTTAAATATGAAATTTGAGGTTACAGTGTTGTTGGAAAAACTTGAAAATATTGGCAAAGATGAAGATTAACTATATAAATTATAAACTACTCTCGATTTGACATATGATATCTTTGAGTTTGAAAGTAGCTTGGTAGTTCAAACTTTTCTAATGGGCAATGTCTTGTAACTAAAAGTTACTAGCAAATGCTCCTAAAATATTTCCGACCATAGCAAAAACACTTGGGGTCGTTTAGCTAGTGCGATAAGGATAATAATCTCGAAATAGAATCAGAGATTATATTAACCCGCTTTTGATTGTAGATATTAACCCGCTTTATATATATATATATATATATGCTGACGAGAGCTAACATATATTTCAAAAAAAATTAATCGAGATACGATCAAACAGACATGAACATCACAGATATCAAAACAAATTTCCAGAGACCTTGTGGTCTAATATTCTCGAACTTACATGAAGTGCAAGTTAATGTAGAAGATGAAAGCGGGGCCATGAGTCGCGAGTTCGATCCTGCATAAACCTTGGTTGGCGCATCAGCGCGTAGGCATCGAAGTGTAGTTAATCGGTGGCGTGGTTTGCGGTTATTATCGTAGGGTTTCTGTCTTGTATTCGAAAAGAGTAGCGGCTGCATTCTTCACAAAAAAATAATATTCTCGAACTTGTGGTCACCACGTGTAAATGCTTAGTATATTCATTTTATATGTATAGTCGTGTCACTTTCCTTGCCTTTCCCAATTTTTCTCTTATCTCCAACTACTACTTATTATTAGTCCAACAACCAATGCATACAACTTTATACTCAGCTTCTTGAATTTATAATCAATTCTTGTTTGCTTTGTTTCACTC
Source organism: Przewalskia tangutica (assembly GCA_029844215.1). Taxonomy (NCBI): domain Eukaryota; kingdom Viridiplantae; phylum Streptophyta; class Magnoliopsida; order Solanales; family Solanaceae; genus Przewalskia; species Przewalskia tangutica. The sequence goes on from CM056737.1 coordinate 79,216,666, forward strand.
AATGGCTAATATTGTGAATGCTTCACCAATTGCATTCACAAAATACCCTTCTTTTTCTTTACTTAATTATCAATCAATTATTTCTTCCAAAATTTCCTGTGAATCTTTGAAAAATGAAGTGTTTAGCAATGCAAAAAGAAGGGCTATGTTTGCTCCTCCATTAGCTTACAAGAAGTTGAATTCGGAAAATATTGTTGATATAAACATACTTGAATTAAATAAAGAAAATGAAGTGGAAGAAGATTATTCTACTACTGATGAGACACTTTTGTATTCATTCAATCCTTTGCCATTGATGTTTGTTGCTGCTCTTCCTGGAGGTAATGCTGCTTTAATTACATTATCTTATACGCCTTCGTTTCTAAATAAATGATGTTTTACATTTTTCATTTTGTTCAGAAAAATAAGTGGTGCTTTAGTATTCTTTCAAAATTATCCTTATTTACATAATTAAAAATTAATAATTAACTTTTCTTTTCTAGGTAATTTAATTAAGGCTAAGTTAGTAAAAATGCTAGCACCATACTAAATGTATCCGAAGAAGAGCAAAGCAAACGAAGCATGCCCAAAAGTAAATCAACTCCTTGGACTGCTACGAAAAACACCATCGGAATTCAAAGTAGCACGATCTAATTCAAAATTTTCACCCAATTGTACCCCCTCTGTTTCAGAATAAGTGATTTTTTTTAACTTATGCACACCCCTTTAAAAAGTGTTCATTCCTAGAAAATTATAAGCGTTTTTACTAACTTAGGGCAGCCCGGTGCAATAACCTCCCGCTATGCGCGAGGTCCAGGAAGGGCCGGACCACAATGATAGTGTATTTGAATTGGTTGCACATACCCCGAAAATAGTTATAACAAGAGTCTATTTTAGTATGACAGACGTAACTTTAAAAAAAAGTGTTTTCTATTAAGAAGTCATTTTCTGGTAGTATTAAGGGCCCGTTTGGTACAACTTATTAAAAAGAACTTTTAGAAGTAGAGCTTTTAGGAGTAGAGTTTTTTATCAAAAAGTTGTTGTTAGGTGTTTGGTTGTTAATAAAAAAAGTAATTTTGGCTTAAAATGGGCAAAATCAAAAAGAGATTTTGCCTCTACTTCCAAAAGCCCAAAATTTGAGCTTTTGGAAGTAGAGGCCAAAAGTGCTTCTGCTTTTCAGCCAAACACTCCAAAAAAAGACAAACCAAACGGGCACTTAGTTACCAGAAGAAAAAGGAGGGGGAATGAGTTCCCTTACTTATATATAGGCTCTCTTTTTATTTTGACATCAAAGATTATACTTGGGACTAAACTGATCACCTTTTGGGATACATTAAGAACCAAAGCCCATACATTAAGGTCCATTTTGAAACTTATGAAAGTTGTGTAAAACTCAGGGGCGGAACCAGCATTGCGGTTATGGGTTCGGCATAACCTAGTTGCTTAGGCTCAAACCCTGTATTTTTATTGAAAATTTCATATAATATAAATTTATAATTTGTCCATAACGCAAGTGGACAACACGAATTATGATTCAGAACTCATAGTCTAAAAATTCTGGCTCCGCCTCTGATAAAACTATTACAATGTCAAATTTTAGGTCTGGAGTTAGAAAGAATGTCAAATATTTTAGGTCTAGAATTAGAAAGAATGTCATATAAGGAAGTGCAAGTTATAATATTTTTTAGTTTGTTAATGGTTGGACTCATGGGCTGCTAGGTACAAGCTCTTTTCTTGGCATTTCTTGTCTACTTTGCTTTTAGTTTTTGTTCTTGCTGAATAATGCTGATTTACTTATCTCTAATCCTATATTATGAAAATGTTGTTCATCTGATTAGCTGGAACTATAAGGTCTGTGTTTGGACCTTTTGTTGATCTTGTAAAATCATGGAACCTACCTGATTGGCTTGTACATTGGGGCCATCCTGGTAACATGGTATGTTTACTTTTCCGTTTTCATTACAAACAAACACCAATGACACTAGATAGCAAAGGCGGATTCTGTAGGCTCAATTGAACACATTGTTTAGAACTATATATACATATGCAAAATAAGATCACTCTCATTATGAACATACTGACTCTATATCCCAGATTCGCATATGCTAAATAGAATAAATTAGCTGAAAGATCAAATGTCCTTTCTCAGGCTGTTGTGCTCTTTGCTATGGGTGGTTATGGAACTTACCTTGGTTTTCGAATACGATTTTCCGATGATGTGGTAAGAATTAAGAATATTGTTGTCAGCCTTTTCAGACTTTCCTTTGTTAAGCCGATTTCAACTTGTATAGGACTGAGGTGTAGTTATTTTTTATGATTATAACATGCGATGAGTTTAAATGGAGAAACATGGTTAGTGAAGATTAATGTAGCCGACTCCAACTTGTTTGGGAATGAGGCGTAGTTGTTATTATATTGTCTTCCCGTCTTCTCCGTTTTTGTTTCATTGAAGTGTTCAATGATTTTCTTTTTTGTGGTGAACTATAGGAGGAAAAGGCAAAAGCCAAAGACTTGCATCCAAAACTTCTAGGAGGAATGTTCTTCTTCTTTGCTCTTGGAGCTACTGGTGGTATAACATCACTGCTTACTTCAGATAAGCCCATTCTTGAAAGGTGTCTTATTTAAACTTTTTCCACCCAAAACATTTAACTTGCATACCCGTGTGGGGGAGGTAACATGTACCCTGTGAAATTAGTCATGGGGCATGCAAACTGGCTTGGACACTGCGTTATAAAGAAAATAGAACTTGTATACATTCAGATAATTAGTCAAAATCTAACATTTTCTATTTTTGTGCAGTCCTCATGCTGTCACAGGTCTTATTGGTCTTACCCTTTTGACTATACAGACTATTTTACCTACACTATTCGAGGTAAATCCGCTCAACTTGTCCGGATCATGAATCTCATTTCATCAAGAAAATGGATTCTTCTCTCCTTTTATATAATCAATAACTAGTTCGGGATGAGACATAGTTGATATCCATACTGATGTTACGTTATCTTGAACTTGGATTTTTGTTCAGGGAAATCCAGGATTGAGGAATGTTCATGGCATATTAGGTAGTGGCATAATGACCTTGTTTCTCGTTCATGCGGTCCTTGGGCTTCAGCTGGGCCTAAGTTACTAGCCCGTTAAAAGACCAAGTGAATAAGCCTGCTGGTGAATTCATTTTTGCTTATACATTTAGCATACTTTGGCATTATAGGGGGGGGGGGGGGGGGAGGGAGAGAGAGATTTGCTAATGGAATGTAGTAGCAATTACAGAAAGTGTATTCACCCAAGTTTAAGGGGTCGTCTATGTATTTGACCAAACTAATCTCTGCATTATACAATTCATGCATAATGTGGATGTGACCCAAATGGACCCTGATTACATCCCTTCAAGAGACCTTGTAATAAATGGAAAACATTGATTGTTATTTCTAGATATTGGTTCGAAGTCGAACATGTGAAAATAGATTGATTCAATTAACGGATCATGATTTAGCCCGTCTAAAGTTTGTTTGAGTCAAGATATATATTTAAATTAGTCGATGAATCAATACCATACCTTTTTTTTTTTTTTTTTAACGAAGGCCGCGGCGCTCTTTCTTTCGAGTGCGCGGAGTAAACCCGTGTATGATAGCGCGCAAACCACGTCGCCGATTAACTACACTTGTGGCCATGTGCGTTCAACCAAAGAAGGTTTATGCAGGATCAAACTCGTGACATTGCATGCCATCGCTCTGCTTCTTCTGTGGCCATTTCTGCGCGTTCAATACCATACCTTCTTGTATCATAATAGGTTAGGTCAAGATGAATTAGAACTAAGTCATAATTCACCTTGCCAAACTCAAAACATTTTTCTGTGTTTTCTTTATCTATAGTTTATATTTTAGAGGTAGAAATGTCGCTTAGTGATTCTTTTAGGATAACTATTTTTTCCAATTACAAGAAGTACAAAGTGGCTATTTGTGAATTTTACCTTACAAACGGATTTACATGCTAAATAAATAAGTACTCCTTCAAATCAATCCTTTTTTTTTGTCGGTCATGGCAAATTGTAACCTATTAAATCAAAAAATCCAAAGCACCTTTATAACTATACTTTGGATTAATTGAAGATTACATTCTCGTTTTTCTCTACTGATCATACCATTAATATATGAAAACTCGATTTGTGCAGTCATCACGCTCTATAAATATAAAATTCTCTTTTCTAATTCAAATTTGGTTGCTATATATTTCTGTTTGTTTTACCATTAATGGCAGTGTTAATTGAAGATTATAATAGAATATTTCTCAATAATCTTTCATTAATTGTATTAACGGTATATATTTTATTTTAAGTAGAATTATAATACTTTTGTAATTAGGTTAATTAGTTAACTAGTTTGTATCAAAATAAATATTCTTGTAACCTTATATATATCGTAAATCATTCAATAATAAAATCAAGGAACATATTCTGGGGCCCCTGAGTTATTTCTTGAGCATCTCTGTTGACATTCTGGCGGTCTATTTCTATGTCAAAAGAAGTAAGCCGAAGAGATCCTTGACCGTGCAGGCATGATATCTTGCAAACCATCCCACGCGCCTATAGATACACATTTCAAGCTCAACGCTGATTTCAACCCTTCATATTCAGACTCGACTCACTACGTAGCCTGGTTGGGGCCCTGCAGTATCTCATATTCACGAGACCAAACATATCCTATGTCGTGCAACAAATCTGCTTGCACATGCACAGTCCGACTGAAGCACGCATGCATGCTCTCAAACGTATTTTACGATACGTCCAAGGTACACTTCACTTCGGATTACATCTATACAGGTCTCACTACTTATTTTGATGATGACTGGGTGGATGTCCTGACACCCGACGCTCCACGTCTGGTTATTGTATTTTTCTCGGAGATAACCTATTGTCTTGGTTTTTCAAAAGGCAACCTACACTATCCCGATTCAGTGCAGAAACAGAATACAAAGGTGTTGTCAATGTCGTCTCTGAGTCTTGTTGGATCTGTAATCTTCTACTTGAGCTTCACTGCCCGATTCAAAAGGCAACAATGGTCTAATACGATAATATTAGTGCGATATATCTTTCCGGTAATCCCGTCCAACATCAGCGCACTATCCACATTGAGATGGACACTCATTTCGTTCGCGAAAAAGTGGCTCGTGGTCAAGTTCGTGTCTTTCATGTTCCTTCTAGATATCAGATTGCTGACATCTTCACCAAAGGACTTCCACGCATACTATTTGATGATTTTTGAGCCAGTCTCAGTGTTCGAGAACCTCCCGCTTCGACTACGGGGATGTAATAGAATATTTCTCAATATTCTTTCATTAATTGTATATCTCCTATTTTATTAGAATTATAATCTTTTTGTAATTAAGTTAATTACTTGTCTAGTTTGTATCAAAGCAAATATTTGTGTAACCTTATATATATTGTAAATCATTCATCAATAAAATCAACGAACATATACTTTTAGATTATATTCTCAACTGATCATACCATTAATATATGAAAACTCGATTTGTGCAGTAATCACGCTCTATAAATATAAAATTCTCCCTTTTCTAATTCAAATTTGGTTACGATATATTTTTGTTAAGAGTCTCACATCGGTAATGAAATGGATCTTGGACTTAACTCAACCCCAAAAGATAGTGTAAAGAAATGGATCATGGGTCTAACTCAACCCCAAAAGCTAGTTTATAGGGTGAGTATTCTCCAAATTTATATCCGATGTGGGACTCTTAACCATTTTTATTTGTTTTACCATTAATGTCAGTGCAGAATATAGGACAAAATTGCCATATAATTTTAAACAAATCCATTCTTCCGGTTACAAGCTAATTTATATATATAAAGTTTTGATTTAGCTTCTCTCCATTACATCTTTCCTCTATTTCCTCAAATGTATATTTGGATGAATGACACTTGTCAAATGTAATTTTTAAAGGTCTATTGAATTAATTTAACAAGTCTCTTAATCATAGTTAATAGGATAAGTTTTGGAAATCACTCTAACTTTGGTATATATGGAATCAATCTTCGCCATATATTTTGGTACTCATTAGTGTAAATTTTCCTTTTTTTAAATTTCACATCCAAAAATTAGTAAACTCTACCCCACCCCCTCCAACAAAACCCTATAATCATAATCTTAACTAAATTAAAAGGCATCAAATTAAATATTTGTGTCACTGAATATTTCAATACTCTACCCAATCCTATTCATATTTATCATATAACTGAATTAAAGAGTATCAAATTGAATATTATCTTCATAGAATATTTCAATACTCTAATTTATAACTTCAGACAGGACTTTGCATACATAAGCTGTAATGCGGGACAAAATACAGTAGTATATATGTGGACAAATTTTACTTTCCACATATATGAATATTCTTCGTAAGGCAGAGTCCTCTCAGGCGCCGATGAGCATATTGAATTATCCATATAGCTGAGAGGTGCTTAATAAACCCTTCTATTGCTCGCCTTAATTTGTCCACATATAAACTATATATTGAATCATAAATTTTAGAAAATAAATTACAAAACAAGTTGGAGAAATAAACTGGAGGTGAAAATGAATCCAAATTTTAAGTGACAAACGGAAAGCAAGATTTGTCAACATATGTACTGATTAATTTGATGCTTTGCTAAGGTTATGAATATACAATATACAATATATATATATATATATATGAACGAGTTTCGAATTTTGGGTTGAAAGGTGTGGGGTATTATAGAAGTTTACTGATTTTAGGATGAAATATTTAAAAAATAAAATTAATAATAATGGGTATCAATTTTTTAAGGGAGATTGATATTGCATACTAAAATTACAGTTATTTTTAAAACTTATCCTATTAACTATGGTTATTAAATTAATTTAATTTAGACCTTTAAAATTTATATTGAACAAGTGTCACTCATTCAAATATGTACTTGAGAAAATGAAAAAAAAAAGTGTAATGGAGAGAAGCCTAATCTATAATTTTTTATACTGGTCTCCATTATATAGAACACTAGTGCGAAAGTTGTTGCGCGTTAGTGTTAGTAACACACATTCGTTATCTTGCTGCATCCGTTTTCTTGCTGTCACGCGCATACGTTTTCTTGCTCCTTTTTTCCACTATTTTTGTCGCTTTTTCCGTCACGGAAACTGCTTGCTCTGCCCGGGTCAAGGAGATTCGATTTGCTTGGTTGGGTTCTTTGCTTGCTTATTCCACTTCTTAATCATCCTTCATTTCACTAATTCGTATTAACATAGACCTAAGATGAATTAGATAGATTTTACACTTTTCTCAAAGAAAGAGGAAAGGTTGGCAGTTCAGGCTTCAGATGGAATTCAAGGATAAATTCAATAAGACAGAGCTTCCTCTGAAATAAACCTACTTACTTGATTGATGTTCAGTTTCCCCCACTCCTAAGCTAAGTAAGGAGCGAATAAAGCTCTTTGAAGGAATGCTAAAAGAAACTATTTACGTAGTAATAGTAAGTAGTAGCGAGAACAAGAAAGGTATAATTGCATCAGTCCTTCCAATCAAGCAAGCGACCAACGATTGCCATCAAATCAAGAAGTATAGACTATAGACTTGCAGAATCAAGTGGGAACTTGACAGGTCTCGCAGTTACTAAGCTTTCAAAAGGTTTTTCCCACCTGCGCTTTGTGCGGTAGAAAGCTTAACGCAACCGACATATGTAATCAAGCAAAGTGTCCGATGATGCGATTCCACGCGTGGCGAATTAAACCAACAGAGAAAGCAACCAACGTTTTTGAAGACTACCTACTCCGCCTTTTTATCTGATTTCATCGTACTGCTAGTCGTTGTTATTCCCCGCTAACGAGTTTATCTGCAGTTCGCAATCATGCTTTATTCCATTTTCTTTTCAAGTTGGAAAAAACTAAGTAAGACCCGTGTGAAGCTTTAGTTTCGTTACCGGCTTTCCGCTCATCTCTTTACTTATAATAAAATCGAGTGGCTTACACGCCTCTCTTTCCTTATAATCAAGAGAGTTGCCTTCCGCTCCTCTCCTTATAGTCGAGTGGATTTCGCTCCTCTCCTTATAGTCGAGTGGCTTTCGCTCCTCTCCTTATAGTCGAGTGGATTTCGCTCCTCTATATTATTAATATTAATTAAGGCTGTGTAAGGGTGTGTCTATTTTCTTTCTCTTAACTCAGAAGTTTTCTTTTTAGTAAGATAGTAGTGGATCAAGAAAGCAAAGCTTAAAAGGCAAAAGTGCTCTACCTACCCTCTCTTGTTTCAGGTATTCCACTCGTTCTCAAAGTATATAGCTCTAGTAGTCCTTTTTGCCTATTACACTCATTCGCTCTAGTGATCGCTTCGTATACTACGCTTCTTATCCAGCGTATTGAACTCGTTTATTCCACTCGCTCCCTAACTCTAAGAGCAACTCCTCTTTTTAGAATTGTTGAAGAAACTACTTACTCTAACTATCTAACAAAGACCGATCGGTCGATCTAATCGACCCTTTGATTCACTACGCATGGCCGGAGGCTAAGGAGAGCGAGAATAAGATGAAGGTGGATAGCGCCATCAAGAGCTTGGTTAAGTGTCCAAGACCGCACGCCTTGCTGGTTGGATCTGAATCTGCTCTATAGTTATCTAATCTCTTTCTTTTTTCTACCTCCCGGAAGTACAAATGAAGCTGCTTCGAAGTTGAAGAGGCTCGTCCATTCACTATATGTCTGTAATTTCATACAGAAAGAGGAAGATTAAAAACTCATCGATCTCCTTACCGCTCCGTGGGGGTCTTCATTCACTCTTCTCTTACTTTCCCTACTTGACGAAAAAAAGAAGAAATGTTGAACAAAAATGATCTTTCTAAAGTGTTGGCAGCAGATCGGTCGGCTGCGGGACGAGGCCGGGAGCAGTAGGAGAAGCGATAAGCCCTTCAATCTACTCCTCAATGTCACGACCCGAACCCGGACCCGTGACCGGTGCCTTAACCCGGGCACCCTAGTGACACAACATCAGAGAAAACCAGCGGAATGTAAACTCAAGATAAACAACCATTAAGATATAGAATAGTCTAGCCCAAACTGGCTAACCCAAAAGTACATAAACCGACGATTACATCCTTAACGAACCAAGTTCGACAAGACTACAGGCCTCTAAGAATGAATAACACTATGACGGACAGGGCCCGCCATACCCCGAATGTACAAAAGTCTACAACCTCGTGGAATCGTACCAAAAAGCGAGGCCTCCGAGAAATGGAGCCTTCGAGAACCGAACCGTGATCCTAAGAGTGCGGATCAGCAAGTTATGAACCTCAACTGCGGCATGACGCAGCCCGAAGGAGTCGATCTGCAACATGTACCAAATATGCGAAATCGAAAATCGTAATAATATCATAAGTCAAAATATAATTTGGAGTTATAGGCGAAAATCAGTTTACCTTGCGTGCCTTACTAACAATGAGAGTAACAAGTATAAGTTTTATAGCATAAAAATAGGAGGCTCACGATCAAAGCGGTACCTCGCGTAGTATCATTAAGCAATCCTACTCTCGGGACTATTTCACCCGCATAGGTCTGTGGACCCGCATGAGGTCATCCGCCTCGTCATAGGACTATTTCACCCGCATGGGCCTATTTCACCCGCATGGATCCTGTGGATCCGCATGAGTACCATCGCGTCCTCGCATGGGACTCTTTCACCCGCATGGATCCTATGGTCGGATCCGCACGTAGTACAAGCGCCGCTCGCATCATGGGTAGCAAATCCATGGCATAAATAATAACGGGGTTTACGTAACAATATAAATATATATAACATAGCTCATCCCGCTATTAAACATAACATAAGCACTACCGCCTATCACATCACAACATAAGCACTCTGGCTATCATAACTTAAGCAAGTTAAGAATCACCTAACTTCTTATTAATAGTATTAATACATCCTCTCATTTTAGTATACCTAAGGCACGATCATGTCTTTTAGTAAAAATCCGGGAATTTAACCCAAGTATCATGTACCTCTAACCTTTTAAGAAATAACTCTTTTATACAAAATTCCAAGATACTAATCACCATAGTATCAAGTTACGATTTCTTTTCAAAGCAAGTCACATTTCCTTTTAAAACTATCTCAAGCTTCTAAATTAAGTGACTTCATTTCTTGTAAAACCTTAGGCAATTCATGCCTTAAAACCATTTTCCTTCCACAAGTTCAAATCATCAAAACCTTTCTCCATTAAACTTTCACAAACTAATATAACCAACTCCCCATAAAGCCGTTATATTAGAGTTAAACAATAGTAAAACACATTCCTTAAGTCCAAGGATTTTTATACTTTTCTTTTAAAACGAAGCAAGTATCAAATACTTATAACAAACGAAGATTTCCAAATCTTGACGTCTCTCGTACTACATAGTACAACTAATCATGCTCAAGAGATAGGAAAGCTCCACATACCTCTTGGTCAATCCACAAGCTAAGTCCAATTTACCGCGTAGTATGTCAACCTAAAATGACCACAATACGTTTATCAAGCTCTAATTACAATGCAGAATTTTTCCAAGTTAAAGTCACCAATTTCCTACGGAAAATTGGGCAGCGTTTCCTTTGTTTCTACATACTTTGCCACCTTTTCCAAGGTCGATTTTTAACGCTCAAATGTCATGTTTAAGGCTCAACAACCAACCAACACCAGGGGATTACACACCTAAACTTTGGTGTGTAAAATTCAGCCCACAAGTTACAACAACTAACCCAACAACTCTAATGAAGTATTTAGGCAACAACATGCTCATAAAATCCCCCAAACCAATTCTTTCATAATCAACCCCATTTCTTACATGCAACTACTCTAAGTGCATTTTCCAACTACAAGTTCTTCCTATTAAACATGCAACACCCAAAACCAACTACAAGAGAAGAAATTTTACCTCAAGTTTTAGCCAAACTTATTCCAACACCTTGCTAGCCTTTTCTCCAAGAACACCACCACAATAGTCTTCACAAGCTTGTAATAACCTTTCCTTCCTATTACACTTTTCAGATTTTCCCTTAGGCTAGAATTCCTCTTGGGAATTTAGAGAGAAGGATGAGCTTTTAATTTAGAGAGATGGAGTGTAAAGATGAAAAGTTGAAAGAAATGACCAAGCCTTGGTCAATATAATGCATGTGAGAAAATCGGATGGGGACACTTGTCACCTCCCACGGCCTCTTTTAAAACAAAAATCAGACTTTCTAAGTTTTGTCCAAAATTCCGCCTCGGCGCGCCTGCTTCCCGGCGCTGGCGCAACTCCTGCGGACCGCCGGATCTTTCGGCGCGCCTGCTTCCCGGCGCCATGTGCTGGAACTTCCACCGCGCCTCGCGCGCCTTGCGCCCGCACTCCGGCCGCGGCTGAGGCCCCGAACGTGTTTCTCTAATTTCTCGTGACGGCCACGCGCGGCGAACCATGGGTATAACATTCTCCCTTAGAAACATTCGTCCGAATGTTCCTTCTAGCCTTACACAAAACACAATACAAACATATCTTCTTAACTATTCCTTTGCAAATAAGAATGCTCGAGCCACAACATTACTCAAGCATAATCAACTAAATTAACACCAATCGGTAGGAAAGGGGTTACCGGAGGTATAGGGAATAAGTGTGGGTATTTCTTCATCATATCAACCTCCGCTTCCCACGCCATCTCCTCACCGCTCGTTCCCGCCAAAAAAAAAAAAAAAACCTTGTGGAAGCCACCTCTTCGTCCGGAGTCGTCTAACTTGACGATCGAGTATCGCTATGGGACTCTCATACGACAACTCCTCCGACACTGGATATCCCGAATCGGTGCACTCTAGATGGGTTTCCAACGCATTTTAACATAGACACGTGAAAATCTGGATGTACCGCCAAGATCGGACGGCAGATCCAACTCATAGGCAACCTTGCCCACTCTTCTGGACAATCGACACGCCCAATGTACCTGGTGAGTTTCCCTTTCCTCCCAAATCTCATCACACCGCCATGGGTGACACTTTCGAAAGACCCGATCCTTGACCTCAAACTCTAAGTGTCGACGCCGATGATCTGCATATGATTTACGCCGACTGGGCTGCTAATAACCGCTCTGGATAAGCTTCACCTTATCCATCTTGAACCAAATCGGCCCGATTAATCGCACTTCTCCCACTTCAAACCAACCTATCGGTGACTGCACTTCCTCGTATAAGGCCTCATAAGGCGTCATCGAACACTAGAATGGTAGTTGTTGTTATAAGCAAACTCCATAAAAGGTAAATGATCCTCCCGGTACCCCGAAATCAATAACCAGCCCGCAACATATCCTCGAGTGTGCGGATAGTGCGCTCGGCTGTCCGTCTGTCACGAGGATGAACGCCGTCTTGAGACTCACTGTGTCCTAATCCTTCCGGAAAGACCTCGAGAAGTTAGCGTGTTGGGCTCCTCTGCTCGATATAATCGACACCGGGACTCAGTGCAATCTCACAATCTCTCTAATATATAATCTGGCATAGTCCTTGGTGAAAATGTCGTCTGGTGGAAGAAAGTGGGTGATTTTCGACTGTCAACAATAACCCAAATGGAATCATGTCTCCTCGAGTGCGAGGTAACCACGTAATAAAGTCCATGTTGACCACCTCCCACTTCTACATCGGAATATCAATAGCTGTAATAGCCCACGGCTTCGGTGCTCAACCTTAACTCACGACAATTAGGACCGGGCAACAAAACCGCCACGTCCTCTTCAAACCATCCCACCAATACATGCACTGAGGTCATGGTACATCTTAGTCGACCGGATGAATCGAATAACGAGCATCGGGTGCCTCACGAGAATCTGGCGACGAAGTCTGCCACATCGGGAACACCTAATCGGCCGTAAACCTTAGCACCCATCCGGTGCTACCTCGAATAGACTCTTCTCTTCTGGAGAGCTGCGTCTCGATGCCGTACCAAAATCGGATCCTCATCATCGCCTCTTCATCTCCTCGACGATGGAAGACTGGCGGCCTCTCGAACCAGTGCATTGCAGCGGAATCAACCAAACGAACCCGAGGCTTGCTAGCTGGTGTAACTCTCGGACCATGTCCTTCTTCCCTGGCTGCACCCCCGACAGACTACCCATCAATCTGCGACTAAGGACATCTGCAACTACATTGGCCTTCCCTGGGTGGTATAGGATATCAATATCACAATCCTTAAGTAGCTCCAACCACCGTCTTCGCGCAAATTCACCGCCTCGATCAAGATATACCGGAGTTTCCTGTGGTCTACGCAAATATCCACATGAAATCTATATAAGGAAATTGCCTCCAAATCTTCAAGGTACGATTAACTGCCGCCGACTCTAAATCGTGAGTAACGTAATTCCTTTCTTGCTTCCCTAACCGCCGGGAAACATAAGCTCTAACCTTATCGTGTTGCGTCAGCACACAACCTAGCCCAACACCCAACGTGTTACAATAATACCCCAATCCCTCTAGTCTCTCAAGAGGGGTTAGAATCAGTCGTGGTCAACTTCTCTTCCAATCACTGGAAGCCTCTCTTGTACTTGCTAAATATTCGAGCATCCTTAATCTCAGTTATGGTTCCTGTTTCCCTTTCTCTGTTGCAACCAAACTTGGTTACTATACTTGGATCTCGATTCGTTTGCTCGCATGGCTAAGACTTCTGCCAATCACAATTTTAGGGGAAGACTTCCTTGATCTTGTCAAGTAGTAATCCTATTATCCTCTCTCATTTCGTAGAGCTTATAGTCGATGTTCAACCTCAATTCACGGTATTACATAATCCAATGACTTGTCAAGATTTCTTATCGATCGAGTGTCTACGCGTCTTTCCTTTATAAGTTAATTCAAGTTGTCCTGGGGTCCTTTACCTCTCCGTATTCTCTTACTATCGTTCTCGTCAGTACAGATGCTACTACCTTTCCTCGAGGTGTTCCTACTGCCCATTACCTACTAATGGTCTTACACTAGTTCGGGTAACCGTGTCTCGTGCAACTTACATAACCATAGTTGTATTCTCTTTTATCCTTTTGGTCATAACCTACCTTATGCTTATTAATAGTAAAGTGTTTCTAATTTGATCCATAATCGTACAGTTTCAAACATGTGTACTACCTTCATTTTTCTTACGACACTTCCCTGACCGTTTCGTGACGTCGTTCTTAATTACCCCCAACATAATACTTTTTCCACGGTTATCTAAAACTGTAACTTATGGCATGACGATCAAGACCTACGGTCTCCATCCTTCGTCTAACTACATGGGTACACATAACCCCATAATACGTAAGACTATCCTTTTATGTATGGGAGAGAACTTATCTCCCTTCAATAAACTTTCCTTGGTGTCACAACCCTAATCACCGCGTCCTCTCGTGGTCCTGTAAATATCTAATCATTACGCACCGCCTTAAAATCGTGTAGATTTTCAAAACCTACCAAAGATGCCCTCAGCATTCCGTCGGCAGCGCCCGTACTTATTTTATTCTTGCCTTGCACATTTCCTTGAAGTTATCCGGAAGGTCGTGGCCCTGACCGCCACACCAAACCAACTCCAAGTACCTCCAAGAGCACTTAACATAATTTCTTCAAATTCAAGTATTACTTACCTTCTGCGTCAATTTTCCCGATGGACAAGTCACGGACTTATTAAAAACAATGATGCCAAAGAAGGAAGGATAATTCATCGGTTACTACTACTTCCTTCTTCTCCACCGATGGCAAACTGCACGGAACCGTGCCGAATCAATCTCTTACATTTGTCCACGTTGGCATAACATGAGGCCAACTAGCCCGTACTCATAATGACCTCAACGTCTGTCATAACAGCTCTGCTAGGGTCCGACGACTGTATCGTTATCGACAATTATTATCTGCCCACTCAGCTACCACCCAACACTCACGGGTGTGGTTACCCTAAGGTTCTCATGGATTCGGCTTCATTTCTTTCACACTTGGTTGCTCACTTCACCGGGTACTCTTTTCCGCACTTCCAAACTTATTCTAGCTTACGACATAACTTCCATAATAAAGTTGGCCTTCGATCTTGGAGTTACTAAGTTAAACAATATAAGGTCATTTCCGGCTCTCACAACCTAGTTCCGGTGGAATGCGTCCACGAATCTGTAAAACGATTAACTAGACTTGGGCTTGTACCCTCGTGACTCTGTCACGTAGCGGGACTACTATCAACTGATCCCACCCCATGCGGGTATACAAACTTCTCGTAATACCATAGTCGTGTCGCCTTGGTCACAACAACCATTACTTACTCCACACGGATCTCATTCGTACTATCCTCTTAAGCGTACCACGAGCTCAATTTACAAACATAGTCTCCCATTGGGCCCTTAATTAAGCTTCTTAAGGTTCCATTACTTTTCCGACAACTCATCGTCTCCTAATTTTCTCAACTACGTAAAACCTCGATGAGAGTTCCTTAACGCTCTACCTTCCGGTATCTATTTAGTCCTTACCAAATCACGGTAATCTAAAATCATTCTAGCGACACATATGTGACCCTAAATACAATCAGTATAGTGTATGTCACAATACCAACTATACTACAAGTATTACCAACCTGGATACGCAATCCACATAATCTTCCTCGGTCATCGCCGTGGCTCAGAACAACATCTGTTAGGGAGGCGACCACCACACACACACTCTATCGCACGATCTTAGAGTGAGAAGAAATGGAAACCAATCCTAAATATCATGCGACCTCACGATTATAGATGTGGTGCACAACACACCGATAATCAAGACTCTACTAGATACGGCACTGTAGACTCTTTCAGAGGATTAATCGCTCGATACCACTTTTGTCACGACCGAACCGGACGTGACGGTGCCTTAACCGGGCACCCTAGTGACACAACATCGAGAGAAAACCAGCGGAATGTAAACTCAAGATAAACAACCATTAAGATATAGAATAGTCTAGCCCAAATGGCTAACGAAAGTACATAAACCGAGCGATTACATCCTTAGAACCAAGTTCGACAAGACTACAGCCTCTAAGAATGAATAACACTATGACGGACGGGGCCCGCCATACCACTGAATGTACAAAGTCTACAACCTCGTGGAATCGTACCAAAAGACGAGGCCTCGGAGAAATGGAGCCTTCAGAACCGAACCGTGATCCAAGAGTGCGGATCGCCAAGTTATGAACCTCAACTGCGGCATGAACGCAGCCCGAAGGAGGTCGATGCAACGTGTACCAAATATGCGGCGGAAAATACCGTAATAATATCATAAGTCAAAATATAAGCCGGAGTTATAGGCGAAAATCGCTTTACCAGACCGTGCCTTACTAACAATGAGAGTAACAAGTATAAGTTTTATAGCATAAAAATAGGAGGCTCACGATCAAAACAGGGTACCTCGCCCGTAGTATCATTAAGCAATCCTACTCCTGGGACTATTTCACCCGCATAGGTCCTGTGGACCCGTGAGGTCATCCGCCGTCATAGGACTATTTCACCCGCGTGGGACTATTTCACCGCGTGGATCTGTGGATCCGCGAAAGTACCATCAGCGTGCTCGCGTGGGACTATTTCACCCGCGTGGATCCATGGTCGGATCCGCGTAGTACAAGCGCGCTCGCATCATGGGTAGCAAATCCATGGCATAAATAATAACACGGGGTTTACAGTAACAATATAAATATATATAACATAGCTCATCGGCTATTAAACATAACATAAGCACTACCGGCCTATCACATCACAACATAAGCACTACCGGCCTATCATAACTTAAGCAAGTTAAGAATCACCTAACTTCTTATTAATAGTATTAATACATCCTCTCATTTTAGTATACCTAAGGCACGATCATGTCTTTTAGTAAAAAAAATCCGGGAATTTAACCCAAGTATCATGTACCTCTAACCTTTTAAGAAATAACTTTTTTTTATACAAAAATTCCAAGATACTAATCACCATAGTATCAAGTTACGATTTCTTTTCAAAGCAAGTCACATTTCCTTTTAAAACTATCTCAAGCTTCTAAATTAAGTGACTTCATTTCTTGTAAAACCTTAGGCAATTCATGCCTTAAAACCATTTTCCTTCCACAAGTTCAAATCATCAAAACCTTTCTCCATTAAACTTTCACAAACTAATATAACCAACTCCCCATAAAGCCGTTATATTAGAGTTAAACAATAGTAAAACACATTCCTTAAGTCCAGGATTTTTATACTTTTCTTTTAAAACGAAGCAAGTATCAAATACTTATAACAAACGAAGATTTCCAAATCTTGACGTCTCACCGTACTACATAGGTACAACTAATCATGCTCAAGAGATAGGAAAGCTCCACATACCTCTTGGTCAATCCACAAGCTAAGTCCATTTACCGCACGTAGTATGTCAACCTAAAATGACCACAATACGTTTATCAAGCTCTAATTACAATGCAGAATTTTTCCAAGTTAAAGTCACCAATTTCCTACGGAAAATTGGGCAGCGTTTCCTTTGTTTCTACATACTTTGCCACCTTTTCCAAGGTCGATTTTTAACGCTCAAATGTCATGTTTAAGGCTCAACAACCAACCAACACCAGGGGATTACACCTAAACTTTGGTGTGTAAAATTCAGCCACAAGTTACAACAACTAACCCAACAAGTCTAATGTAGTATTTAGGCAACAACATGCTCATAAAATCCCCCAAACCAATTCTTTCATAATCAACCCCATTTCTTACATGCAACTACTCTAAGTGCATTTTCCAACTACAAGTTCTTCCTATTAAACATGCAACACCCAAAACCAACTACTGAGAAGAAATTTTACCTCAAGTTTTAGCCAAACTTATTCCAACACCTTGCTAGCCTTTTCTCCAAGAACACCATGATAGTCTTCTGAGCTTGTAATAACCTTTCCTTCCTATTACACTTTTCGATTTTCCCTTAGGCTAGAATTCCTCTTGGGAATTTAGAGAGAAGGATGAGCTTTTAATTTAGAGAGAGAGTGTAAAGATGAAAAGTTGAAAGAAATGACCAAGCCTTGGTCAATATAATGCATGTGAGAAAATCGGATGGGGACACTTGTCACTCCCATGGCCTCTTTTAAAACAAAAATCGACTTTCTAAGTTTTTCGCCCAAAATTCCCGCCTCGGCGCTGCTTCCGGCGCGGCCATGCACTCCTGCGGACCGGATCTTCGGCGCGCCCTGCTTCCGGCCGCGTACTGGAACTCCACCGCCTTCACGCCGCGCGCGCGCGGCACGCCTCCGGCCGCGCGGCTCAGGCCCGAACGTGTTTCTCTAATTTCTCGCACGGCCCCACACGCACGGCCCGAACCATGGGGTATAACACTCAAAGCAGGAATGGAGGGCCGCTTTCAACATAATTCAAATAGATAGTTCTGCTCACATCAAGGGAAGCTCTTCATTAACTGAGAAGCTCATTGGCTCACCTTTGACTCTAGCCTCTCATTTAACTCGCTACTTCGTCAACTTCTCAGTCCCTCGTGAGTGTGGCACGTACCTCTACATATTTTCCTATCTATAGTCAGGGGACTGCTGCTCATAACTACTAGCTATTCATCTAGCCCGACTAAAAAAAGATTGAATGGGGTCATTAACATTGAATCATCATAAGGAAGTCAAGTAGTTCGTGACTGACTAGCCGACACTTCTGTCTTTCCACGAGTCAAAAAATGTAACGATAACTAAGAGAACTAGAGAGCTAGAGCGAAATACCTGTAGCGAGTAAAGAACGATTTCACTTTCCAATAAAATAGTACAAGTTGTAAAAGCGTAAGAGCTATATAGAACCACCTTTGGCCGGTCTCACATCTTCCCATCCT
This sequence comes from Przewalskia tangutica, assembly GCA_029844215.1. Classification (NCBI taxonomy): domain Eukaryota; kingdom Viridiplantae; phylum Streptophyta; class Magnoliopsida; order Solanales; family Solanaceae; genus Przewalskia; species Przewalskia tangutica. The sequence continues at coordinate 79,235,464 of CM056737.1, forward strand.
CTACTTAGTTGTCTCAATTACATCGATCCTGAACTACGTCCAGCCAAGTATTCTTGCCCTTACCCTTTCGGTCGAGCACAAAAAACTATGGAACAAAGAGAAAGACTGACTTGTTAGAGTAAGAAATCGACATCATCTCATTTCACTATTCGTTGATTCTCATTTCACTATGATATTAGTTGCTAAGCAGTTCTAATTGTAGTAAAAAACGGTACGCGTTGCTCCTTGCTCGTCTGAGAACTAGATTCGCCTCAATTTCTTGAATAAAAGCCCTTTTCCCCGTAATCGTAATAAATCAAGAATGAAATCACAGGGCGGGGAAAGCAACTTATAGTGATAGTTTTCTTAGAACATCTACGCTTAGAATAGTTTTATTTAAATAATTGAACTATTCTATTATAACAAGGCATATAATCGTCATTCGAGAGAAGAGAGGAGCGAAAGTCATTTTCCTGCTAAGGAAAGGAGCTGAAAAAAGGAGAGGAGTTCCAAGCTACTTGCACTTGCTTGACTATAAAGAAAGAAGAAGAACAGCTACGCAACTTATAGTAATAGTTTTCTTAGAACAGCTACGCCACTTAAGTAATATCGTAAAGAAGAAGCACGTGACTAATTTCACTATTCAATTCGAATATGCATATTTGATGATGTCGCTTCCGGTATAAGCGATGGTCCGGGCTGGGCTATAGTAGTTGCTAAAGGCGCTAAAGCGATGGTCCGGGCAGAAAAAATCAATGAAAGACTAGAGCGCGAGCTAGCTGATCTACCGACAAGTCCTTAATTTCTTATCCGCGAAGTCAGATAGTTCTTTCTTGCTTTCTCCTACTCTTTCTTTATCGTATTATAAAGAAATTGCCTCTGTAAGTAGTGGAAAGCAACGAGACTGTCAGAAGTGGAAAGAAACTCGAGCGAATGCGAGAGGAGTTCCAAACTTTTTCCTATTCTAAGTGTAGCAGTTCTCATTGAACGTAGATATGTATTGCTAAGTTGTTCCCCTTTCTCCTATTCTCATTTCACTATGGAACAAGGAGCTAAAAGCAAAAAGAATAACAGGAGAAGAGCAAAAGAAAGGTTCCATTGCTCTCCTTAACAGTCGAGCTTCCTTAGCATCCACCCTCTCGCATTTTAAGAGCAACTTTCGTTCCTTTCTTAGCAGGAAAGTTGCTACGTTGTTCTAAGTTTACTATTACGACTCTTTATGAATCGTATTATAAACAACTTGCCTTCCTTAGAGACTTACAGGAGTGGAAAGCAACGAGACTTACAAAAGTGGAAAAAAACTCGACTTACATGAGAGGAGTTCCAAGCTTTAAGTTTTAGAAGCGTAGAAGCCACTTGACTTTATTCCGCTTAGAAGCGTAGAAGCCACTTGACTTTATTCCGCTTAGAAACGTAGAAGCCATTTGACTTTATGTAGCAGGGAAAAGAGTTCCAGAAGAACAACGTTGAAGAACAACCTAGCAACTATACTTACAGGAGAGGAGTGAAAGGGTTTAGCTTGAAGCTTCTTTCCTTAGCAGTTAAGCAGCTCCGTTCCTCTCTTTCCTAGAACTATTCGTTGCGTAGCAGTTCGAATTTAACGATTCTATTAGTTTCACTATTCCACTTATGAATTGTATTATAAAGAACGTCACCTTCCTTAGAGACTTACAGGAGTTCCAAGAAGAATTGCTACGCTTCTAATTGTACTTTCCGCTACGCAGTTCTCATTTCTTATTCTTAATCGTATTATAAAGAATGTTGCCTTCCTGTGCTCTAGTTGTTTCGCTCCTCTCTTGACTGCAATGAAAAAGAAGAAGGAGTGGAAAGAAGAACTGCGTAGCTGTTTGAATGGAACTATTCAATGATAAGCATAGCAGTTCGAATCAGGTATGAAGAGGGAAATGAGCTAAAAGCAAAAACACTTACAGTCGAGTTGCTTCAGCTAAACCCTTTCTCCTATTCTCATTTCACTATTCCACAAGGAGAAAGACTTACAGTCGAGTTGCTACATTGTTCTGTTTTCCACGCCTTTCCTTCCTTAAAGTTAATACATTTCTTATTCTGAATCGTATTATAAATCACTTGCCTTTCTGTGCTACTGTAAGGAGAGGAGTGGAAAGTTACGCCACTATACTTTAAGGAAAGAGAGGCGTAGAAGCCACTTGACATTATGTAGCAGGGAAATGAGCTAAAAGCAAAAAGATTGTAAGTCGAGTTGCTGAAGCGACATCATCTCATTGAACGTAGATATTTGTTGCGTAGCAGTTCGAATCAGGTATGAAGAGGGAAAGGAGCTAAAAGCAGCTCTAGAGAATGCGAGAGGAGCTAAAAGCAGCTCGAGCGAATGTGAGAGGAGCTAAAAGCAACTCGAGCAAATGCGAGAGGAGCTAAAAGCAAAAAGACTGTAAGTCGAGTTGCTACGCTCAGTCGAGTTGCTACGCAGTTCTCATTTCCCCTTTCTCCTATTCTCATTTCATTATTCCACAAGGAGAAAGACTGTAAGTCGAGCTGCTTCAGCTAAACTTCATCAAATATGCCTATTCTCATTGAACAAGGAGAAAGACTTACTTTAAAGAGTAAGGAGAAAGACTGTGAGTCGAGTTGCTTCAGCTAAACCCTTTCTCCTATTCTCATTTCACTTTCATTTCTTATTATGAATCGTATTATAAAGAACGTCGTCTTCCTGTGCTCTAGTTGTTTGTTTCTAAGGGAAGCAGTAACGCCCTGTCCGGGCTCTTCCTAAGAACTAGTCTCGTTGCGTAGCAGTTCGAATTGAACTATTCGAATTGAACTATGATAAGCGTAGCTGTTCTCATTGAACTATTCAAATTGAACTATGAGAATGGAACTATTCAATGATAAGCGTAGCAGTTCCCCTTTCTCATATTCTCTCTGTCTCGTTGCGTAGCAGTTCGAATTGAACGATTCTCATTTCTTGAACTATTCTCCTATTCTCATTTCAGGGTTGGAGCGTAGCAGTTCTCAGTCTTCAATTTCCCCTTTCTCCGGAACTATTCTCCTAAAAGAAAGGAGTGGAAAGAAATTTTAAAATGAAGTGAGAGGAGCGTAGCAGTTCTCATTTCAGGGTTTTCGCTACGCAGTTCGAATTGAACGTAAATATTTATTGCGTAGTAGTTCGAATTGAACGATTCTATTAGAACAGGGCATGGAACGCCCTTTCTTTCCCCCTTTTTCCCTCGTCAGCCCATGTTAGGCAATTTTATATATGAGTATGCCCCTTTCGAATCGTTCTATCATTCGAAGTAGGGAAAAGAAAAGGAAGTAAGACCCGTGTGAAGCTTTAGTTTCGTTACCGGCCTGAAGCTCGCCTTTATTATAAGTAAGGAGAGGCGTTCCAAGTAGCTTTCACTCCTATAAAGAAAGAAGAAGAACTGCTACACAACTAATAACGAATGTGAAAGGCGTTCCGTGCCTTGTTATAATAGACGTTTCATGCCTTGTTCTAATAGAATCGTTCAATTCGAATAGGCATATTGGATCGAATAGGCATATTGGAAAGTACAATTTAGGTTTGAAACGTCGCATTTCTGCTTTTAGATAAAATGAGTTTAGCTTGAAGAGGAAAGGAGTTATAACAAGCAAGGAAGGAACGAGTCACTTCCTCCTTTCCTTCACCACCAGCCCTCGCCCCTTTTTTAAAAACCGATGCTTCCTTGGCCGTGTGGAACATGGATTAGCATTATGTCATTCCTATAAGTGATGACCCATCCAGGATTGCTATGTACGGACTTAGAGATTAAATATAATATGTTTTTTTTTTATTCCTCGTGAGCCACTTATTTCTCCGAAACAAGATATTAAAGTCATCTTTCTCGTGTCCACTCATGTGACCAGAATAACAAATAAAAATAATAGTACCTATGCAAAGCACACACACAAAATAAGAAGGCAAACAAATTATGACCGACACTTTTCTTCTTTTTTTCTTTAATCGGTGTGCACATTAGCTGTGGATAAAAATTTATTTGTACTCTATATTTATATTCCTTCAATCTATATTACTTGACCAAATTATCAAATATCAGTTGATTACTTGGTCATTTTCTAAAAATAAGATAAAATTAATGAGGCTTTTCTTACTTTGTCCTTAATATTAATTATTTTTTAAAGTAACTAATATTGATTAGAGTGCAATTAATTGGAGAGAGATAAGTGTAATGTAGTAAAAAAATACTCTTCTTATTTATGATTTCTCAAGGAACGTGTAAAAAAAAAGTGACCAAGTAATATGAAACGGGTGGAGTATTAAATTAATGACTCCAAGATAATTTTGGAGAAACATATTTCTCACTTAATTATAGTTAAGTGATTATATATATTTATATTTCATTTTTATAAGAAAATGAACTTTAGATTTAACTCAATCTTAGCTAGCTTATGAGGAGAGGATTGCTCAAAATCATATAAGTAGACCAAGTCTCTTACCCACCACTGATATGAAACTCAACACCTCTATTACGTACGGGTCTGTCAATTATAGCGTGGATAATATAATACAGGGACTCAACATCAGGTAAATAAAGAATTGGATGGATCTCACTATGATATCATGATAATAAAATAGATCTTGGATCTAGCTAACTCAACCCCACAAAAAACTAGCTTATTAGGTGAAATCGTCCAAGAGAAACAAAAGAGACCAGATCTCCCATCCTATAACTGATGTGCGACTCAATAACTTTTTACTGCTAAAATTAAATTGTTTGAGTTAATCTAAGTAAAGCTTCGTCTGTTATTTTTCCTAACTACAAGATATGCGTAAATCTATGTACTAATTGTATTTAAAATTGGGTTGAAACTATAATAATTTTTTTATTGATTATTAGGCCACAAAATTTTAGAGCAACGCTAAAATTATTTTTGTGTGATCTATAAGTCACGAGTTCGGACCGTAAAAACAGTCACCTAATACTTGCATTATGATAGACTATCTACATCACACACTTTAAAATGTGGTCCTTTTCCAAACCCTGCTAATAAAAATTGTCTTATGTATCGGACTGATTTTTTTTTTATCACTAGGTCATGAACAGACAAAAGTATGACCGACACTTAGAAATACTTGTTTCATTAGCTCCGATCAAACCAGTTCACACCTTAAATGCATGCTTGATAACGAAAGTGATAGATCATATGTAAAATTTAATATATGCTTAGCTTTAAGCTGTGAACTGTCAATGATTGTAGGTAAGTGTTGGAAATATTCATTAAACGTGAAATAAAGTTAATCTTATTTAATTACGAATCGAATAATTGGGGCCCCGCACGTAGAAAACGTTGTTTCCACACACGTGACATATAGTGTCAAGGATCATAATTTCCTTAAATAGAAGAGATATTGGTATGTATATGAATTGTTTGAGACGTAAGATAATAGACAGTTATTGGCCAAATAACGTTGATTTCGCGTTGGTAAATGAAAGGAAGAAATGTGTAAGAGATGAAAACGAATCAGGAAATTTGCCTCGGAAAATTGGGAAGCAGCGGTGCCGTAAGCGGCAGCGGTCTTAGGTACCGCCATGCTAATTCAATTCGGTTCGGTGACTTATCGAATTTAGGCCGCGGTGCCTCGACGGTTCGATAGAAGTGGCGAATTGAAATTGATTCGTGGGCTGACTTTGGAGCTATTACTCTCCATTACTTGGCTATTGAATTCAGCCATTACTAGGCTGAATTAACTTCAATATCAATGGTCATTACTTGACACTGATGGCCATTCATTTGGTGAATTGAGAAGACCAAATCATCTACTTATAAATTTATGCCTTGGGCACAATTGCAAAACACACTACACATTGATACTTAAACAATTCTTTGAAAATTATCTTCCTTTTTAGCAATCAAAACACACTCAAAGATCTTTCTTATCAAGCGAACACTTGAGTTCCTTTGCTCACTTGTTTGATTGTTGTTTTATCTTGGGAGATAAATTGCTAACACAATCGTGGAAAGGATATACGGGGGCAATATTATCTTAAGGAAAGATTGAAACTTCAATCGACTCAGCAAGACCTTCTACTTGTTTAATTTCCAATTTTATTTACTTGTTGTTGTTATTGCTGCTTTCCCATTTCCTTGTAATTTTATATTTATATCCAACAGTAAGTTGTAACAGATCTAACTTTTTTTTTTGATAATTCAGGTATTCAGGCTTGCGCCTGACTATTTCACTAGTATTATCTAGACGTCCTGGAGATGATAGATCCGGTCCCTCATCGCTATCACCAAGGTAAATCGCGGGACGTGCTCCATTAGCCAGGATCTGAGAGCGGACAACTGATCAATGACACAAGTCTTAATCCCCTGTCGGGGATCGATCCCACACTCGCATGCCAGCGCGTCTTAGCGTCCATCCTTTATCACTGAAATATGCCTTAGGAAACAATTCGCTGATAGGGGACTCGAACACATAAACCCCTCCCAGCATACACTTAGTGTAATGGTCACTGGGTGGGGGCCCTGTGGGCTAGAGATTTCGCCTTTTGCTCCCAAGTGTAATGGTCACTGGGCCAAACAGCTCGGATTTCTTTTCCTTTTTCTAGGTTGGCTGGATCTGCCCTAGGGATCCACACAATTCTTCTTGCTTTATTTAGTAGTAGCTTTGTCCATTTTCTATTTCTGTTATTTTCTTGCCTTTTTGTTTTCACTGCATTTGGTTTAATTCAAGAGTAAGAGTGAGTGTGTGATTATTTAAATTTAAAAATTGATGATGGAGTCCAAAAATTAGATGATGTGATTCTCGTATTCCAAGTTCCTTCATTTTTTAACCATGCCTTTGTAGTGGAATGAATAGAATATCTGTATTCATAACCAAAATGTCTAGTGTTTTGAGTCATAAAATTGAAAAAAACTCTAATAAGGAGTGTTTTTCTTTGATCTTATGCACCGTGGATCCAAATTAATCAAAACCCCAAGGTGAATACCAGACATGGATTGAAAAGCCAAAATAAAAACTCCTTTGTTTTTACTTTTTCAAACGGATGGAGCATAAAGGCACCAAAGACCAGTGTTTTGAAACTCGGCCCGGACAGGCCGGTCGGACCGGGTTAACCGGGAACCGGTTTCGAGGTCGGTACGAGTTTATTGTAGGAACGGATGATATCAAACTCGACGCAATCCGATAAAAATTGATACGAACCGGTGACTCGGTAACTCGTACAAACCCAATTTTTGTTTATTCATATAATTTTTTTTAAATTAGGATCAGGTAGTATTTAATTATTAATAATTATATTTTTCATTTTAGGGAAGATGAAAAGACTAAAGCCCCAACCCCATAACCCATTCAGTTCTTAATTCTTACATTTAAACTAAACTTAATTTTCCTAAACTCTAAAGCCCAGCAAGCCAACAAGTCGGCAAAGGCGATTTTCTCTTCAACAACAACAGTACTCTTCTCAACTAGTATAATATTTTCTTTTTTGCTAAGTGAAACAATGACATATCTATTAGTTTAATATATAAGTATTTTATACTATTAGATTGCACTGACTTAAAGTTTTTTATATCTTTCAATCTGAAACTAATATTCTAATTAATATTCTTACCCAATTTTTTTTACAGTTTAATCATTGATGGAAGAGGTTATAGGCTCCTCTGCACAATTTCAATCTCATACTATTGGAGGTCAAGAACAATTATCAAGAAATAATCCAAGACTAAAAAAAAGATGTAGGATGGACAATTGTCAATCTCATACATGAAGTTATTTATTTTGTGAGGACATGGATAATCAAGTTTCTAGTTTCTACTTTTTGGATTTAGATATGCATGACATCTTGGTTATTTAGCTTAATGGACATTGATAATTTAGTTTATGGACATGTATTTTGAAATTAGTTGATGAACATGGATCTTCGTTATTTCATATTTTTGAATATATATATATATATATATATGTGTGTGTGTGTGTGTGTGTGTGTGTGGAGATACCGATTTTTGAACCGGCCAATCAGTGACCCAGTTGGTCGTCCGGTTCGATGTCCGGTCCGAATTTCAAAATATTGTCAAAGGCCTAGAATAGATACTCCTCTTTTTAGGCAAAATTTTAGTCGGTTGACCTTTTTTTAGATAGTTATTTAATCAATGACTCTATTTATTTTTTCGGCTGTCTATAAATCTTTAGACAAATCTTTTAAATCACTGTCTTACAGTTTTTAGTAAATTAAAAATCGTATGAGAAAACGGCCGATCTAAGATTTTGTAGATTTTAGAATTTAGATGATAAAGTCCAATGTTTTGTTAGTCTCAAACGCTATATATTTCATAACTTTCCAAAATAGGAAGAAGTCTAAATGGTGCCCAAAAAGGAAATTTGAGTAAATCAACCCTCTTTCCATAAGCTAAAATCAATACTAGTAGAATTTATTGGGAAAAGAAAGATCTAAGATCTAAGATCCAAAAGAAGAGGTGTCAAAATTTGTGAAAGGAACAAAAAGACAGATCAAATGCGTGTGTAATTGTCAAACATACAGCTATAGTAGGCCCTTCAAGATATTTTTGGTCACCCAAAAAGGACCATATGAGCTTTGACATATGTTTGCAATTTGCATTACTATTCATGTATTACGTTTAATATTTTTCCAACCATTGATTTTTCTGCTAGACGCCATGTTACTCTGACTCTTGAGTCTTGACGTGCGACGCATATAATTTTTTTTTTGTTATTCTGTTCTCTTTTATAAGTTTTAACATGAAATATTTTGTTCCTTTTATGGGGTTTGGTGTGATGAGCAGAGCGTCTTTAAATATTTTGGGGTCCTATTTTAATTCGTAAAAGTGAGTCATTAATATAAGTAAATATACAATTTTAATAATTATAAATTATTTTAAATTGTAAATAACAACTCAATACGACTTCAAGTTAATCAACCAAAATAAAAAAAATATTCTCTATTAGTTACTTAAAAGACAACCCGGTGCATTAAGTTTCCGTATGGTAGTGCAGGAAAAGTCGGATCACGAGTCTATCAGCGATCTTACTTACATTCGCAAGTGATTTGTTTCACTTGCCAATCCACGACCTCACGATCACACGACAACAACTTTATCGATTCTTTCGATTCTATTAGTTACTTAATTACCACTTAATAACTTCACCTGGTCTTGATTTGGTACAAAAAAGGAGAATAATCTCCATTAGATCTACCAAACAAATAGGCAAGCTAGTTTCTAAAGAAATTCTCATAATGAATTGATGAACCTCATAACCTTAAATACAAATTGGTTTCTGTTGAGGGATGAATGTAAGCTCAAAGAAATGGAAATGCAGTGAAGTGAAGAAGAAGAAATGAAAGATTATGAGTGAAGAGATATTTGTGGGAATTTTCTTTGATTTTTTTATTCATCAAAATTAATTGTAAAATCTTTACGATCTACTATTTATAGAATTATTAAGCTAGCTAAAAATATATAATCTAAGCTTGGAGCATTAACTCTCTCTAACTAACTCCTAACTAACTTAAAGTTAGTTGCTAACTTACTAACTATGTACCATCCTTTCATGCATACATGTGGTACAAATATGGGTGGCCAACGGGCCGGGTCACGATCCCGATATTTTTTTAAAAAATTACGATATCAGGACGGGACATGGTCTCGTCCCTCCAGGCCCGTCACGACCCAGGCCCACTAAGATCAGACCCACCCCGTTCCAGCCACAATCCCCTCCCTTTGCACAAAATAGTCGTTGCACCAACGACCATTTTATATTTTGGTCGTTGTGCAACGACCATTTTTGGCTTTCCCCTCCCTCAATCCCCCACCCCCTTAATATTTATTTTAACTCGTAAGTTATTATATTTACACTTTAAATCAATTTCTCAACTATAAATACCTCATTTTCTCTTCATCTTTCTCACAAATTTTCCTACAATCTCTAATCTATCTTCTATAAATCTACATTGTCTACTAAATATTCAATTTTATTTATTTATTTGGGAGTGAAGTCCGGAACTAGCTTGAAGATCTTCCATCGAGCAAAAGTTCAATTTTCAACCTCTCGATTACACGTCGACGTTACATTGACGTTTGGTACATTCGTTCCTTCATTAAATTGTTATTGTGTCTTTATTTTATTTAACTCACTTATTTCATTATTTTTAACTATTTATTAGCATAATTAAAATGAAAGAATTAAGAAGTATGTTGGGTAAGTGTAGGGGTCGGGGTTCTTCTAGTAGGGGTAACAAGGGCAGGGGTACTTCTTCTAGTATTCCTAGTCATACTCCTAGACAGGATAATTTTATTGATACTAAACATTTTCCTGAAATACCATATGATTTAGACGAGCAGATATTTTCTGAAACTCAACAAGACTTTAATTTAGAAGATGATTTAGATGACACGCCCACTAATGTAGATGAAACACCCACTAGTGAACCTCCAACTGGAACACCTCATATTCTCCCTAGTATGAGACGAGGTCCAGCAAAATGACCATTAAAATCATATGCATGGAATTTTTTGATAAAGACGTACAAAATCAAGTAGCTATATGTAAAATTTGTAAAGGGGTTTATAGAGTTAAAACTCGAAAAGGTCAGGGTGGGATGAGGAGTTTAATGAGACACATTGCAAATGCTCACCCAGCTAGGTATTCTCAATACGAGGCTGAAAAAGATGGTGCGCAAACGCCCTCTCCATCGGGACAAGGTTCACATATTGTCCCGGATCTAGTATAGGGTCAAATTAATCCTATAACGGGGGGAATTGTAGGCCCTAAATACGATAAACATAGAGATAGAGAAACATTATCAAAATTAGTTGTTGTGGAGGGTTTGCCTTTTTCATTTCCTTCATCTCCTGGTTTTATTCATTATATTAGAGATATGTATAATCCTGCTTTTAAAGGTTTTTCTAAATCAATTGTTAAGAGAGATGTATTTAAATTTGCACATGAATATCAACAATATTTACGTTATTCATTATATCATTTTAATGGCAAAGTGGCTCTCACTTCTGATATAGGTCGTAGTATTAACGACCATGATTATTTAACGGTAACCTGTCATTGGATAAAATATAAATGGTCTATGCAAAAATATATTTTAGCGTACAGATATATAGATAATAGGCACACTGGTGATTTTATTTCAGAAAATATTTATTTAGTTTGTGATTATTACGGAATAACTGATAAAATTATGAGTATTACATTAGATAATGCATCTTCTAATAATTTTGCTATTACAGTTTTAAAAGATGCTTTAACTCCATCTTTTCCAAATAATTTTCATACAAAATGTGTGTGTCATATTTATAACTTAGTTGTAAAGGATGATCTATTATTTTTTCAAGATATTCTTGAAAAAATACAATTTGCTATAAACTTTATTTTTTTAAATAATAGAATACAACGAAAAAAAGATTATAAAAAAACTTGTCATGATTGCCCACTACCTTATAGGAAAATTTCCGAAGAAGTACTCACTAGGTGAAATTCTTTATATGAACAACTACTTGTTGCTTATGATTATAGAAGACCTATAACTTTATTTTAAACGCCCATAATCAAAATCCAACTGATATGATTGTAGATAACGATTGAAAAAAAAAACCACGAACTTATTGTATTTCTAGAGAAAAAAATTCAAGCAACAAAAGAATTTTCCGGTATATATTATTCTACTATTTCAACTATGTTATTTTATATAGCTATAATATGTCATTTACAAATTTTGAACAACACCACAAAGTTGTAATTTTGACAATTATATTTGTATTACAAAAAAAACATATTTCTATTAAATAATATAAGAGGCACAAAACCAACATTGAGATGTTTTTATTACTCTATCTTCTTCAATTATTGAGTTGTTTATATATATATATATATATATATATATATTTTTTTTTTTTTAATTAAGTGCAAAAAAAATTGAAAATCCCGCCCGACTATCCCGCCCGCCCGCTAGCGGTACCGCACTTTTCGATGGGACCGGAACCGGGATGAGACATCGGCTGCCGGGGACCGATCTCGCCCCAACCTCCCATCCAGCCCCACCCCGATCCCGCCAAGCCCGCCTCAACCCTGCCCGTTGTCTACCCCTAGGTACAAGTAATACAAGCAGTATATATATATTTTTACACTCCCCCTCAAGTTGAGGGATGGAACACATCTATCATTCCCAACTTGCAAACCATGTCATCATGCAACTGCTTTCCCAGTCATTTTGTCAATACATCAGCTACTTGTTCTCTGCTGGATACATACTCAGTTCTTATAATGCCTTGTTGTATTATTTCCCTGATAAAGTCATAATCTATTTCGAGATGCTTAGTTCTCTCATGATACATAGGATTAGAAGCAATTTGCAAGGCAGCCTTGCTGTCACACTTGAGATACATAGGCAAGTTTAGCTTAAAACTCAGTTCCTTCAACAGTCCTTCAAGTCATACCAACTCTGCTACTGTGACTGCCATAGCTCTGTACTCAGCCTCAACTGAGCTCCTTGATACATTACTTTGCTTCTTTGACTTCTAAGAAATCAGTTAAGCTCACATCTTGATACAAAAATCAGTAACAGACTTCCTTGATAGTAGACATGATGCCCAATCAACATCACAATATGCTACTATCTTGTTAGACTGCTTATTTGTCATCAAAAGACCCATACTAGGACAACCCTTTATATATCTAACCACATGTAATGTTGCTTCTGAGAAAGTTTTGGAGCATGCATGAATTGACTTAAATGTTGTATTGCATATGAAATATCTGGCCTTGTGGTTGCCAGATACACCAGTCTCCCTATGAGCCTTTGATATATTCTCTTATCTTCCAATTCTTCATCGACTTTAATGTCAAATGCCTTATCATAATTTACACTGGTCAATTTTTGATTTTGTTCTAAGGGAGTATAAACATGTTTAGTTCCCCCTAGACCACATTCAGAGACCAGCTCCAATGCATATTTTCTTTAGTTCACAGTATCCCTTTAGTTGATCTTGCAAATTCAATCCCAAGAAAGAACCTTAAGCTCCATAAGTCATTCATTTTGAAGTTGTGATTCAAAATATACTTAGCTTCCAGAATTACTGACACGTTGTTGCCTGTGATGAGTAGATCATCTATATAGACTAGGACAATCACAATATTAGTTCCACACTTCTTGGTAAACAATGAGTAATCTGACTTGCTTTGATGAAAACCTGATTGAACAAGAGCAGTTGTCAACTTCATGTTTTATTGCCTGCTGAATTATTTGAGGCCATATAATAATTTGAGTGGCCTACATACTTTGGACTCCTCCTGGCTATCAAATTCTTGAGGCAATGACATATACACTTCTTCATTTAAATCACCCTACAAGAAAGCATTATAGACATCCATTTTAAAAAAATTGGCCATGAGTATTAAGCAGCAATAGCAATAACACATCTAATAGTAACAATTTTCAGGTGAAAAAGTGTCATGATAATCCAAACCCTCCTGATGTGTGAAACCCTTTGAAACAAGTCTTGCCTTGTATCTTTCAACACTGCCATCAGCCTTATACTTCACTTTTAACACCTCTTTGCAGCCTATGAGCCTCTTTCCTGCAGGTAAGTCAACTACATCCCATGTATGATTGTCAGTGAGGTCTTGTAAGTCTAAGGTCATGGCTTATACTCAAGCTGGATCCTGAGTAGCTTGATGAAAAGTAGTAGGTTCATGAATGATAGAAAAAGTAGTGAGACAAGACAGATAGAAAGAGGATAAAAATGTGTAAGATAGAGAAGATGAGATAGGATGATGAGTGGAAGAGAAAGAGAGATGTGCATATTTTGTGATCCAAATAGATGGCTTGTGTGATCTAGTTGATATTATTGTAGGAACTACAGTGAAAGTAGAGGAAGGCAAAGTAGATAAATGATAAATGAGCAACATTAGAAGAGGTGGAGTGTGGCAAGATGGAGACAATAGAAGATGGTGGGAGTGAATGAGGAAGAGGCACATGGAATAAGAGGAGGATGAATGTCACCATTGGATATAGGAGATGATTCCATGAAAGGAGAAATATGATCAGGTGAATAGATGGAAGTAGATGGAGGTGAAGGAATGGCTGGTTCATTAGAAGTACTAGTATAAGGAAAGATATGATCACGTGAATCATTGGTTGGATAAGTGAAAGGTATATGAGGCAGAAATGTAGACTTAGGATGTTTAAAGGGAAAAATTGACTCATGAAAAAATACATCCCTACTGACAAAAAATGACCCTATGGAAATGTTGTACAATTTATATCCCTCATGTGTGTTTGAATATCCCATGAAAATAGATGGAATAGCTTTTGGAGAAAATTTATCTAAATAGTTAGGGGTATTAGCATAGCATAAGCAACCAAAAATTCTCATATGAGTTAGTGAAGGAGTGGTACCATGAAAAACCTGAAAAATCGATTTACCACCCAAGATACTAGATGGTAACCTATTAATAAATAGAAGTAAGGAGACATTCTCCCTAAAACATTAAAGGTACATAGGCTTGGAATTTGAGTGCTCTGACAATCTCTAGGAGATTCATGTGCTTTCTTCAGCCACCTCATTATGTTGGGATGTATGAACACATGCGATTTGGTGGACAATACCAAGAGAGGCAAATAAGAAGTTGCATTGAGTGTTAAAGAATTTTAAGCCATTATCATATATGACTGTCTTAATGGAAGCAGAAAAATGATTGTGAATGAAATTGATAAAATTTATAATAAGAACAATAGTATCACTCTTTATTTTCATCAAGTATATCTATGTCATCCTAGAGAAATCATCTACAATAGTAAGAAAATACTTAAAATCACTGTGAATAGATTGTCTATAAGGACTCCAAATATCCATATGTACAAGCTCAAAAGAGGATACATCTTAGTACTAAGGGGAAATAGAGATCTAGTTTGTCTGGATATAGGACAAACTGTACAATGAAAAGATTCTTTTGTGTAATCCTTAGATTTTTCAACATGTGTTAGTGTAGTCCTTGTATTTTTCAACATGTGTTGTTTAGTCCTTAGATTTTCACAACCACAATCAAGTGTTGGCACTAATGAGAGATATTCATCCCAAATATCTTTCAATTGTGAAAAGAACTCAGATACAATATCGGTGCCTTGTGTCATAGTGTAAATCTCACGATGTAACTGATAAATCCGAGTGAGATTACGCTTGTCAAATCACTCTTTTAGGTCAATCCATACACTATGAGCATTAGAATAATATCGTATACCTCGACCTAATTCTTTTGAAACCGAATTTGTGATCTATGACAAAATAAAAGCATTACATTTATCTCATTCATACTCCAAATATCATGTGTATTGATCCTTTCTACACCTTCCGTCAATAAAACCTATTTCATTCTTAGCAAGCAAAGCAACTTTCATCGAATTACTTCATGCATTATAATTTTCAATTCCAGTTAATTGTTCAGGAATTAAGATGCTACATGGTGCATCCGATGGATGTAGATATAGAAGACTTCGTGAATGTATGTCGGTGAACTTCTCCATTACTGGATTTGTTGCTTCAACCTCCGATTCATCATCTAACTCTGTAGTCGTCGTCATTCAACGAAGAGTTTATGATATTTTCCCCCTTAATGCAAATTAACTCCGATCTTAATCGCGATGGAGAAGATGAGAAAAGTAAATTTTATGAGCTCGCTGTTATACCCCGTATTTCCAGAGTATGTACGTGAGGGCGTACGTATAAAAATTTAAGCCTTAAGGTTGGCAAGGTTCGAAATTTGTACACAAGTGCCGAAAAGAATCGTTTTTCGACGAACCGTTTTACAAGACTTGCGAAGGGAAAAATACGGCTATGTCATTTTTAATTTTTGCGGATTTTTCCGAGAGACGAAACATTTTGGACCAACGGGAGGGTGACATGTGTCACCCTCACATTGGAAGAGATTGTGGGCGGCTTGGACGATTTGGGGTCAAGGGAGTTGGTATGATATTTTGTGATATTTTGGTGGTAGATGGATAAGGTCCACATGGTTAAATCCTAGCCCTACACTTGCCTAACACTTGGATTGATCTTGGCCATTGGTTGGCCATTGGTTGGCCATTGCTTGACCTATAAATACCCCCCTTAGTTGATGAACTTCTTCATCCAAAGTTGTTCTAGGTGTTAAAATCCTTCCCTCTTAGAAAGGTTCTCGCCCAACCCTTGGAGAGACTCGCGAAACCCCCTGTGAGCCCTAGCCGAGGCAAACCCCTTTGCCTAGTTGGTTTCGTATAATACCCCCCTTTTGTGGTATAGAAATACTTCTCCAAGTATTGTTATAATGCCAAAATACTCTAGCCCAAAACCTTTGTAGTATTTCCAAGTACCCTCTATACGAAAAGCCCGGAAAATACTATTATACTTCCTTTAGCCACTAAACGAAACCCTATGGAAAAATCTCCATAATTGGTTGGAGTACTAAGTAGAAGTTGTGTAGAACTTCTAAGGGTTTCTCGGAGCGCGCGGAGTAGGAGCTAAACCTTGCTCAGGATCGACTTTAAACTTGGATAATTTTGGGGCTTACCGAGGTAAATAATCCTATCCTTCTATTGTAAATGGGGATTACATACTGTAGTATTATTGAAAATGAATATAAGATTCATAGAAGAGATTTGAACTGTAATAGAAGGATATTACAGATAAGACTTGAACTGAAATCACATCAGAAGAATATTTAAGTAGAAGATTAAACTGTACTTACATAGGACCGTATTCTGATGAGTCTTATAACCTTTATCGTCGATCGTTACGTGAGTAGCATGTACTACTTGGAAGGTGGACAAGGCTAGCGGGTTATAAGCGAGGAGCGTTTTGCTAATAGTCGATAATCGTCGCGAGGTATGTGATTCTTCCTATACTCTTGAGCATGATATTTTAAAGGAATATATATAGTACGGTAGACGTACGTGTGTTAACTGAACGTAATTGTACGGCAATGTCTTTTGACTTAAGCCTGAATAATATATATATATATAGTACGGTAGACGTACGTGTGTTAACTGAACGTAATTGTACGGCAATGTCTTTTGACTTAAGCCTGAATAATATATATATATAGTACGGTAGACGTACGGGTGTGAACTGAATATAGTTTTACGGCAATGTCTTTTGACTTAAGCCTGAATAATAAGAATCTTGAAGTATTTCAAAAGAATTAAGAAACCTTGTTGAAAGAAGAATAATGCTTGGTTTTAAAAGCTTAAGAGTTATACTAGCTTTATGGGAAGTTAGGTATAACGACTTAAGAAAGATAAAATGAATGGTTTATTGATTTTAAAGGTTAAGAGACTTGATCTTAAAAGATAAGAGACTTGACTTAAATGAATTAATATGAATTTTGTGTGAAACCTCATTCGTGAGTAATGAGTACTTGGTTTTTAAAAAGGAATAATGTTTCTTGATTTGAAATCGAATGAGTATCGACAAACCACCGCGTTAATAAAGGGAAATGTAATGACTAATGAAGTATTATTAAAACCGTAGAAACTTCCATCTGCATAGAATCTAAGATGAGACAAAATGATATTACAGTTTCTAGATCATGTATGCTTTAATAAGATGGTTATAAACAAGAATAAACTGCTCACACATATGGCATATGTTACTCAATTGTTTTAAAAGAGATTAAGACATTGAACTATGAAACTTTTCTAAAATAAAGAGACTTGAGTAATTGAAATTAGGCAAACTGGAACTTTAGGAAAAGAATGTCGTTACTTGATTTTAGAAAAAGGAAGTGTTAGTTTACTTAAAAATGTGATTCACTTTAATTTTATACTACGAATTATCGGGTGACTTTTATAAAAGGAATGGATCTCTTTAAAAGGAAGTTAACGTACGTAGTACTTTAGGGTTAAAACCCGGACTTTGACATAAAATGAAAGTACCTTGAGTTGTGTATAACTTGTCTATGCTTGTTGTTGTGTAACTTGTCTATGCTTGTTGTTGTGTAACTTGCCTATGCTTGTTGTGGTAGCCTTTGTTGTGCAAAAATTGTGTTTCTATACTCTGGCGTCTCGATGGAGTAGGTTGACTTGTTGAGAACTTACTTGGGCGTCTGGCGGTGTGGAAGATTCCACGGGTATGCTTCCATTATTATTGTTACATGGGCATGTCTACACCGATGATGGATTCTGTGGACATGTGACCATTATGGTTATTTATGGCGAAGTATCGTGACTTACGGTTGTGATCGGGTGCGTAGCCTGTTTACTTGCCCCCGTCAGCTACGTGACGCAGGTGGATCTGGTATAGGTTATTGCACCTGCCACGCGTGTCGACCGCGGCGAAGTATCGTGACTTACGGTTGTGATCTGGTGCTTAGCCGATTCACTTGCCCCCGTCAGCAACGAGGGGAAGGGAGGAGCTGGTGGGGGCTAGTGCACTTGCCACGTGTCGACCGCGAGTCGGTGTTTGGATGGAGCCGTGACTTACGGTTGTGATCTGTGCGTGGCCGATTCACTTGCCCCGTCGGCTACGTGGCGCGAGGAGGCGGTGGAGGCTATTGCACTTGCCACGTGTCACCGTCACGATATGGTTGTACATATTATTAATGCGGTCGGATCGGTAGTTATACTTGCCGTCACGGTTTTTATAACACGTGGGACACGGTGTTCATATATACTCCTTGGTGTTGTTATATCATCGCCAGCGGTGAGGAAGGAATTCCACGCAGTGATAATTGGGAGGGCGTGAGTCCCTGACTTGTTATGACTGGTTATATGTTGTGTAATGTAGTTTGGTTATCATACATGTCTCCTGCTTTTTATAGACTATTATGATTTCATTTACAGTATTTTCAGTTTCACATACTTGGTACTGTTATCGACCTCCCGAGTGCTGCGTTAAATGCCGCGGTAGAGTACATCGGTTGTCGATCCATTTTAGGATCACCTTTCAGTATTGGGAAGCTCGTTCCTTGGAGGCTTATCTTTGGTATGTTACCACAGTGCATGTAGGTTCTTGTACATTCGGGGTATGGCGGGGCCTGTCCCGTCATAGTTGTTGTAAAAATCTTAGAGTGCATGCCTTTGTTGTGGCGGGGGTTGTAAGGATTGTAACTGTTCAAATGTCGATATATATATATATATATGCTGAGAGGTAACCGTTTTGGTTGACCTATTTTCTTTTATCTTGATCCATATCTATTTGTATGTTTAAGTTTTATTTCCGCTGGTTTTTCTCTGATGTTGTATCACTAGGGTGCCCGGTAAGGCACGATCCACGGGCGGGTTGGTCGTGACAAAAGTGGTATCAGAGCAGTTAGTCCTCGGAAAGTGTCTACAGACCGTGTCTAGTAGAGTCTTGATTATCGATGTGTCGTGCACCACATCTATAATCGTGAGGCTGCAGACATTTAGGATTAGTTTCCATTCTTCTCATTACGAGATCGTGCCTTAGATGTGTGATAAGTTGGACCCTCTGGCGTATTTCGTTTTACGATTATGCCTCCGCCGCAACCCGGGCGAGAAGGGAAAGGTAGCGAGAGGAGGCTGCGAGTAAAGCGTGGCGATCTCTGAAGACCACAATACCGAGCCTCGCATCCCGCGATGCAGGCGAGAGATGGGTTATAGGGAGTTGGCGATTATTGGCGAGGTTGTGTCGAACGAGGATAGGCTGGGCCGCGGCAGTTCGAGAGCACGATGGTTCACCTAGATCGAGATAGTTTGAGGCTACGGGATTTTACGAGTTGTAGCCCGCTTGAGTTCTACGGTCGAGGCACGAGGATGATCCGCAGGAGTTCATCCGGCGATTCTGACGGATCGTGAGTGATCGAGGCATCGGAGACCGAGTCGGTGGTCCTAGATGCGCATCGGTGCGTGATCATGATCGGTAGTTTGATTCGTGGGAGATGTCCCGGGGAGAATGCACTTCCGGTATATGGGACGAGTTCTCGAGGCATTTCTTGCACATTTTTGCCTCAGCGGATGAGAGGGCTCGGTAGCAAATTTTTGGTGTTGCGGCGAGCGTGCGATTCGGGAGTACAATGTGGAGTTCGACTCATTGGCTCGTCGTCCGCGTTAGTAGCTAGTATGGAAGATCGAGTGCACCGATATGTTCTGAGGCTCGATGATTGCCTAGCGAGAGTTGTTGGTGTAGCCGCCCGGAGCATGGACATTGCCGCGTGCGAGCTTATGCACTGGATGTGAGGCGGAGAAATCGGCGGAATGACGAATCGCCAGAAGAGGCGAAGCAGGGTCGCTGGTGACTTTCGAGCGGACCGCCTCAGTGAGCGATTTTGCGCCTCACTTGATGCAAGTGGTCCCCACCGTCGTCGGGGCGTTTGGGACATTCGGGAGCAGTCGGGGCTCCTGTGTTTCAGATTTTCGAGGAGTAGAAGTGCTCGCGGATGAGGCCACCCGTATCTCGGTGTGGCCGTTGTGGTAAAGCCATAGGGAATGTCGTCTTGGTTTGGGAGATTGCTATACTTGCGGCCAGCAGGGCCATTTGTGAGGCTGTCCAGGCCGGGGTAGCGGTGGGATAGCACAGTTACTAGATCGATTCGAGTTCTTCACCTTCCATAGCTAGGCGGGATGTTCATACGGCGAGCCACGCAGAGGTCGCGGTGGAAGTTCCCAGTTTTAGCGGTCCTTTGACCCGCCTAGTTTCAGGTATATCCTTAACCCTCTAGAGACTTGTATGTATTGATGTTATGATGATGTTTTAAGTGTTATGTTCGGATAGCTTTGTGCTAAAATGTGATTTAGAAACCTGGTTAGTGAAAAAGGGTAAGCCTGGGGGTGAGAAAATGATGAACCTTAGAATATTACAGTTGAGACCTTAGATGTAAGGCCGTCTTGAGTACAAGATTTTTGCGGGTGATCGTTGTCAGAAGGTATAAGTATACGTGGAGTAATTGTGGGAAAATTCCTTGGGTGGTGTAAAATGGAAGTGGTAGCTTTCATGACCTGTATAGGTAAGATTGTTCCGGATCGGGAAACAAGAGCTTGATGCGTTAAGTGGGTCGGGTTGGGGCCATGTTGCGGGCCAACCCGCGGCCTGTTTCGAGGTGGGGTCAGCTCTGGGTGGTCCCGCCAGGTGGTAGGGTCACGAGGGTGCTAGGCCCAAGTTTAGATGACCATCGTATGAGTTTGTGGATGCGTTCGACCATAATCGGTTCGTGAAGGCCGGGAATGGCCTTAGAGGAAAGTGAAGCTAGTAAGATGACCAAGTTTGGAGGTAGTGACTCCAAAGTTTCGGCAACAGAATTGTTGACTGAAGTGTGGTACGTGTACTAAGAAGAGTTCGAGTGTTCGAGAAGGGTACGACGAGAAAGGAAAGAAGTGAACTTGTGCCGAAAGATGGGAGTAATCATTTTTGTGAAATGAATGTGCGAAGGGAGTATCCTTTGGACCAGAAGCGAGAGTTGGTACTTGTTTTGCATCGTCGAGGTGATTCCTCGTTGGCTTGGATTTAAGTATTTGCGCGCGTGTTATACGTGACCGTATGCGGCGTTTGCAACCGGTTAAGCTATGAGGAACTTGATCGTTATCTGTCTTGAAAAGGAACATTTGAGGCGAATGTTTCTAAGGAGGAGAATGTTATACCAGTATTCTGAGTATATGCGTGAGGCGTGCGTATAAAAATTTAAGCCTTAAGGTTGGCAAGGTTCGAAATTTGTACACAGTGCGAAAAGAATCGTTTTTGACGAAGCGTTTTACAAGACTTGCGAAGGAAAAATCGGCTATGTCATTTTTAATTTTGCGGATTTTTAGAGAGGCGAAACATTTTGGACCAACGGGAGGGTGACATGTCACCTCACATTGGAAAGAGATTGTGGCGGCTTGGGCGATTTGGGGTCAGGAGTTGGTAGGATATTTTGTGATATTTTTGTGGTAGATGGATAAGGTCCATGGTTAAATCCTAGCCCTACACTTGCCTAACACTTGGATTGATCTTGGCCATTGGTTGGCCATTGCTTGACCTATAAATACCCCTTAGTTGATGAACTTCTTCATCCAAAATTGTTCTAAGTGTTAAAATCCTTCCCCTCTTAGAAAGGTTCTCGTCCAACCTCGGAGAGACCTCGCCAACCCCTTTGTGAGCCTGGCGAGGCAAACCCCCGCTTTGCCTAGTTGGTTTCGTATAATACCCCCCTTTTGTGGTATAGAAATACTTCTCCAAGTATTGTTATAATGCCAAAATACTCTAGCCCAAAACCTTTGTAGTATTTCCAAGTACTTATACATCTGGCCGGAAAATACTATTATACTTCCTTTAGCCACAAACGAAACCACATGGAAAAATCTCCATAATTGGTTGGAGTACTAAGTAGAAGTTGTGTAGAACTTCTAAGGGTTTCTGAGCGCGGAGTAGAGCTAAATCTTGCTCAGGATCGACTTTAAACTTGGATAATTTTGGGGCTTACCGAGGTAAATAATCCTATCCTTCTTGTAAATGAGGATTACATACTGTAGTATTATTGAAAATGAATATAAGATTCATAGAAGAGATTTGAACTGTAATAGAAGGATATTACAGATAAGACTTGAACTGAAATCACATCAGAAGAATATTTAAGTAGAAGATTAAATCGTACTTACATGGACCGTATTCTGATAGTCTTATAACCTTTATTGGTCGATTACGTGAGTAGCATGTACTACTTGGAAGGTGGACAAGGCTAGCCGGGTTATAAGCGAGGCGTTTGCTAATAGTCGATAATCGTCGCGGTATGTGATTCTTCCTATACTCTTGAGCATGATATTTTAAAGGAATATATATAGTACGGTAGACGTACGTGTGTTAACTGAACGTAATTGAATGGCAATGTCTTTTGACTTAAGCCTGAATAATATATATATATATAGTACGGTAGACGTACGTGTGTTAACTGAACGTAATTGTACGGCAATGTCTTTTGACTTAATCCTGAATAATATATATATATATAGTACTAGAGCGTGCGGTGTGAATCGAATATAGTTTTACGGCAATGTCTTTTGACTTAAGCCTGAATAATAAGAATCTTGAAGTATTTCAAAAGAATTAAGAAACCTTGTTGAAAGAAGAATAATGCTTGGTTTTAAAAGCTTAAGAGTTATACTAGCTTTATGGGAAGTTAGGTATAACGACTTAAGAAAGATAAAATGAATGGTTTATTGATTTTAAAGGTTAAGAGACTTGATCTTAAAAGATAAGAGACTTGACTTAAATGAATTAATATGAATTTTGTGTGAAACCTCATTCGTGAGTAATGAGTACTTGGTTTTTAAAAGGAATAATGTTTCTTGATTTGAAATCGAATGAGTATCGACAAACCAACTGCAGCGTTAATAAAGGAAATGTAATGACTAATGAAGTATTATTAAAACCGGTAGAAACCTCCATGCAGAAGCTAAGATGAGACAAAATGATATTACATTTTCTAGATCATGGCTGCTTTAATAAGATGGTTATAAACAAGAATAAACTGCTCACACATATGACATATGTTACTCAATTGTTTTAAAAGAGATTAAGACATTGAACTATGAAACTTTTCTAAAATAAAGAGACTTGAGTAATTGAAATTAGGCAAACTGGAACTTTAGGAAAAGAATGTCGTTACTTGATTTTAGAAAAAAAGGAAGTGTTCTGGTTTACTTAAAAATGTGAGTCACTCTAATTTTATACTACGGGTATCGGGTGACTTTTATAAAAGGAATGGATCTCTTTAAAAGGAAGTTAACGTACGTAGTACTTTAGGGTTAAAACCCGGACTTTGACATAAAATGAAAGTACCTTGAGTTGTGTATAACTTGTCTATGCTTGTTGTTGTGTAACTTGCCTATGCTTGTTGTTGTGTAACTTTCCTATGCTTGTTGTGGTAGCCTTTGTTGTGCAAAAATTGTGTTTCTATACTACCGCGTCTCTCGATGGAGGGCCGGTTGACTTGTTGAGAACTTACTTGGACGTCTGGCGATGTGGAAGATTCCAGGTATGCTTCCATTATTATTGTTACATGGGCATGTCTACACCGATGATGGATTACGTGGACATGTGACCATTATGGTTATTTATGGCGAAATATCGTGACTTACGATTGTGATCGGGTCGTAGCTTTGTTTGCCCCGTCATTTCGTGGCGCAGTGGATCTGGTATAGGTTATTGACTTGCCACGTGTCGCCTTCGCGGCGATATCGTGACTTACGGTTGTGATCCGGTGCTTAGCGATTCACTTGCCCCGTCGGCTACGTGGTGCGGGGAGGAGGCGGTGGAGGCTAGTGCACTGCGCGTGTCGCCTTCGCGAGTCGGTGTTTGGATGGAGCTTCGTGACTTACGGTTGTGATCTGTGCGTAGCGATTCACTTGCCCCGTCGGCCTACGTGGCGCGAGGAGGCTGGTGGAGGCTATTGCACTTGCCGCGTGTCGCCTTCGTGATATGGTTGTACTGATTATTAGTGCGGTCGGATCGGTAGTTATACTTGCCGTCACGGTTTTATAACACAGTTGGACTCGTGTTCATATATACTCCTTGGTGTTGTTATATCATAGATCGCCGGTGAGGAAGGAATTCCACGCACAGTGATAATTGGGAGGCGTGAGTCACGACTTGTTATGACCGGTTATATGTTGTGTCTTGTAGTTTGGTTATCATACATGTCTCCGCTTTTTATAGACTATTATGATTTCATTCTGATATTTTGATTTCACATACTTGGTACTGTTGTCTTGACCTCGCCCGGAGGCTGCGTTAAATCGCATGAGTACATCGTCATTTGTCGATCCATTTTAGGATCACCTTTCAACGTATTGGGAAGCTCCGTTCCGGAGGCTTATCTTTGGTATGTTACCACAGTGCGTGGGTTCTTGTACATTCGGGGGTATGGCGAGCCCTGTCGTCATAGTTGTTGTAAAAATCTTAGAGTGCATGCCTTTGTTGTGGCGGGGTTGTAAGGATTATCGCTCAAATGTCGATATATATATATATATATGCTGAGAGGTAACCGTTTTGGTTGGCCTATTTTCTTTTATCTTGATCCATATCTATTTGTATGTTTAAGTTTTTATTTCCGCTGGTTTTTCTCTGATGTTGTATCACTAGGGTGCCCGGGGTAAGACACCAGTCACGGGCCCGGGTTCGGATCGTGACACTCGCACACGAACGTCAATCGATATATGGCTCTAATACAATGTTGAAGGATGAATGTAAGCTCAGAGAAATGGAAATGCAGTGAAGAAGAAGAAATGAGGGATTATCATTGAAGAGATATTTCATATTTGTGAAAACTTTCTTCGATTTTCTTATTCACCAAAATTAATTGTAAAATCTGTACAATCTACTATTTATAGAATCATTAAGCTAGCTAAAAATATCTACTCTAAGCTTGGAGCATTAACTCCCTCTAACTAACTCTTAATTAACTTAAAGTTAGTTGCTAACTTACTAACTAACTATGTACCATCCTTTCATGCATACATGTGGTACAAGTCATACAAGCATTATAACTATTTCTACATTTTCTTTATCTTTTATGAAAAAAATATAAAAACTATACATGTGGTAATAATATCATTCCTTTTTTTTCCAGACGGATGAAGTAATTAGTATAAATATGTCAAAAATTCTGAAATGCTTCACAATATAAAATAGGGTTAATAGCATTTTAGTCTCACAATTATTGATAAATACTTCCTTATAATATCTGACTAAGCATGTTTAAATTTAATTACTTGAAATGTGTACTTTTGATTCATGTGCATAGGAAGGTTTCACAAAATTTCAAAATTATTAACTTTTTAATTACTCACATATTATGTAAAGCTTGTACGTTTACTTCATATTAGAGAGTAATATATAGTCCAAACATAACATTTTGGGAACTAAAATCACACATTTTATTGATTGATGATTAAATATATCACAAAGATTTGATTTTAAGTTCCGGTGGGATAATATATGTAATTATGTATTCTGCCAATATAAAAACCTAAGAAGTATAGTCTATTTTGCTACAAATAAAATATTTTGTTTTACAAACCTACTACTTCTTAGCTTATACCAACAATAGAAAAATCATACACTAATATCAAGTCAAAAAGTAGGTAACTTCTCTACTATGGTCAAAGTTAAAGTGATATCTACCAACCCTGTTGTAGGTGGATTAGAACGGGTCAACTAATATCAATACTAATAATTAGACTGTTAAACAAACAAATGCTAATTCTACAAGTCTGCGATGCAAATTCTCACCAACCAACTAATTTTTTCATACAAAATTGTCACCAACCTCAACAAATATAAAAATAACAAAACCAGCTAATGGGAACATGTAACTGCATTTGTATATCAACTGCAAATACTATTATTCTAATTACATGAACTTTTTTACTATGAGAGATTAGTAAAAAATAATGCATAAAAACTCTCTAGAGAGCGTTTGATTTAAAATAAAGTTATCCTACAATAATCAGGATATATAATTACCTTTTATATGGGATAAATAATTTTATTATTTTGATATAAAATTTATCCTAGTTTAGCTAATACTCAGCTGAGAATATAATTAAATATTAAAAATGTGCACACTTCAACATAGTATCAGATCTAGACAAAGGCCATGAGATCGAATCTCGCCACCAAAAAAGAATTTCCACGTGCTTTGACCATAAAAAAAATCCAGATAGCACGTGAGAGGGTGTGTTGAGAATATAATCAAATATAAAAAGTGTGCTATCTCTAACAGCTTCATCTTTTAGATGAGATGGTCACACACTTCAACATAATATCAGAGGCGAGCTAGACAAAAGTCTTGAGATCAAATTTCACCGTCAAAAAAGAATTTCTACGTGCTTTGACCATAAAAAAATTCAGGTCTCTCACGTGTTGAAAATATAATAAAAAATTAATAGTATGTTTTCTCTAACAGCTTAATCTTTTAGATGAGATGATCACACACTGCAACATACTCAAAATTAAACATAAGGTAAATTTAATTCCAATAATCCAATGATAATGATATAGAATGTATCCTAATTATAACTAATATACTCTCAGTCAAACATACATAGATTTTGTAGTACCAAATTTTATACCGTAATTACCCATTTAATTCCTCCAACCAAACGGCCTCTTATAGAATTATTTTCTTCGGGTAAATGGACGTTCAATGATATGCTACACTAAAATTTAGAAATCATCTGGACCGTTAAAATACTAACTACTGGGTCCCACAAAAGGGTGGTAAAAAAGTGCGGTACTAAGTAGGTCCCCCATAGGTTGGTTGGTAGTATGGGCCATAGGGAAAGTGAGAAGAATGAGAAAAAAGCGAGTGCAATCCACGCGCCTTCCCCTCCCCCTCCCCCTCGCCCTCCCCCTTCAATATCGGTTGTTATAAATACTAGACCACAACTTCACCCAAAACTCGTGACTACACACAGATCCAAATCTATTTTGTGTTTCTCTGCTCGATCCAGAAATTTTCTTCATATTTTCGGAGGTATGTTCACGAAATTTACAGTTTTTGCTTCCTTTATTGAAGATATATGATGTTGATTCGTATTAGATCTGTGCTATGAGTGTTCGTGCATGTGTTTTTTTTGTGGATTTACGATGTAGATCTTAGCATTTCTAGTGTGAATATACTTGTCATGTTGAGTTTCTTTGAGAGCAATCAAATGTGAGTAATTTAGTTGTTTTCTAGCAATATTTTCCATTATGCAGCAAGTGTTTACGTGTTTCCGATCGTAAGTTGCAGAGTGACCTTGCTGGCGCGATCTACTGAGATTTAGCCCTTTGTCTTTCTGATTCGTGAAAAAAAAGGTGTTACGATCTAGACTCAGCATTTCTACTGTGGATATTCTCGTTATGTTGTTTTGAAAGCATCAAATGTCTGTAAAATTAGTGTTTTTTAGCAACATTTTTCATTATGCAGCAAGTGTTACGTTTTTCCAATTGTAAGTGGCAGAGTGACCTTGATGCTGCGATCTATTGAGATTTAGCCCTTTGTTGCTCCGATTCGTGAAACAAAAAGTATTAGGTGTTTCTTCCTTTTTTTTTCTTTACTAGATTTTGATTTTGTTGCCCTTTATTCTGTTTTTGCTTCTTCAGATTTATTTTGATCTGTTATCGATATTTGAGCATGTTTTTTTATGTGGATTTACGATCTAGATCTCAGCATTTCTACTGTTAATATTCTCATTATGTTGAGTTGTACATGTTGATTCGTTTTGAAAGCGTCAAATTACTGTAAAATTAGTGGTTTTCTAGCAACATTTTTCAATATGCAAGTGTTACGTGTTATTTCCTTTTTTCCTCTATTAGATTTTGATATTTTTTGTTTGATCCATTAGATCTGGTATGAATCTTCGTAGCATGTTATTTTGTGGATTTACGATCTAGATCTCAGCATTTCTACTGTCATACATGTTGATTCGTTTCGAAAGCATCAAATGTTTGTAAAATTAGTGGTTTTCTAGCAACATTTTCCAATATGTAGCAAGTATTACATGTCTTCCTTTTTTATCTCTATTAGATTACATTAGATTCGTATTAGATCTGTGTTATGAATCTTCGTGCATGTTTTTTTTTTTGTGGATTTACTATATAGATCTCAGCATTTTTACTAAAGGTCCTTGGTCATACATGTTGATTTGTTCTAAAAACATCAAAATGTCTGTAAAATTAGCTTTTTTCTAGCCACATTTTTTTCATATGAAGAGTTACGTATGCATTCCTTAATTTATGGTTAGATCTCCTTGTTTACTAGTGATATAATGTATAATTGTTGTGTTATTTGTGAATATTGGTAAAACTAGTAGTCAGATCTCATTGTTAAACTAGTTTTCACTGTACAAGGAGTTACATTTGATCAATTTGGGTAGTTTAAGTGTTAATTATGAGTGTAACAACATTAAGGCGTTCGATCTATGTTAAGTACTCCCTCCATCCCATATTAGTTGGGCACTTTCCCCTTTAACACGCCCTTTAAGAACTCGTAAATAAAAGTGTATTTTTACTACATTACCCTTATCTCTCTCCAATTAATTGCACTCTAATCGATATTGATTATTTTAAAAAATAATTAATGTTAAGGGCAAAGTAGGAAAAACTTAGTTAATTCTGTATTGATTTTGTAAATGGACAAGTATTTTTGGGACGGATATTTATAGTAATGTGGCCAACTAATATGGGACGGAGGGAGTATTAAAAGGAAAAAGGAAAAGAGTAATCTCTTATTGTTGCATTGTCTCATCTGAAGTACTACTAAGAGCTCATTTACAAACTAGTCTTGCCGTACAAGGAGTTCTGTAAGGCATGGAAATGTCTTTTTGTCCATGAGTTTGGGTGGTTTAAGTGCCAACAATATCTTTTAGGTGTTAATTTTAGAAAGGAAATACAAAAATGAAAAAAGAAAGAAATTAGTTGGCTCTCATTGTTACATTGTCTTCTAAGGTTATGTGAAGTATGTAGATCTCATTGCTATAAACTGATTACAGTAAATATATTGCATCTTGTAATTTATTTATTATATTATGATAAACATGGTTACTGCAAGTGCTATCAGCAAATATAACTACGGAAATGTTTTATGTTATCATATGAGTAAAGGTGAAATAGTGTTCGATTGATGATTCAAATTTGTATTGCTTAAATTAAGTTGAGGAATGTTCTTTGGAGTTCTCAAGCAATGCGGTTTAAATGGGACAGTTTATTGGGAATATGATGTGTGCTTGTGTGGTGGTCTTATAGTATGATTTTGTGGGCTAAATGGCTTATCTGTTCTGTTCTTGAGTTCTGACTACTTTTCATAGTCTCATGTGTACTAGGAACAGTTTTCCCCTGATTTTTTTGGAATTGAATATTTTAAGATAGGTTTAACATGTTCCCTTATATTTGGTCAGGACAGACATGGATACTTTCTTGTTCACCTCAGAGTCAGTCAATGAAGGCCACCCCGACAAGCTCTGTGACCAGGTCTCAGATGCCATTCTTGATGCTTGCCTAGAGCAGGATCCAGAGAGCAAGGTTGCATGTGAAACCTGCACAAAGACAAACATGGTTATGGTCTTCGGAGAGATCACAACTAAGGCCACTGTCGACTATGAGAAGATAGTACGTGACACATGCAGAGGCATTGGGTTCATCTCAGCAGATGTTGGCCTTGATGCTGACAACTGCAAGGTCCTTGTCAACATTGAGCAGCAGAGCCCTGACATTGCCCAAGGAGTTCACGGTCATCTTACCAAGAAACCAGAAGAAATTGGAGCTGGTGACCAAGGTCACATGTTCGGCTATGCCACAGATGAGACCCCAGAGCTAATGCCCCTCACCCATGTTTTGGCCACCAAGCTTGGTGCCAAGCTTACTGAAGTGAGGAAGAACAAAACCTGCCCATGGCTCAGGCCAGATGGCAAGACCCAAGTCACCGTTGAGTACAAGAACGACAATGGTGCCATGGTCCCTATTAGAGTTCACACTGTTCTCATCTCAACCCAACACGACGAAACTGTCACAAACGACCAGATTGCCCAGGACTTGAAAGAGCATGTGATCAAGCCTGTGATCCCAGCTAAGTACCTTGATGAGAACACCATCTTTCACCTCAACCCATCAGGTCGCTTCGTCATAGGTGGCCCACATGGAGATGCCGGTCTCACTGGCAGGAAAATCATCATTGATACCTATGGAGGCTGGGGTGCTCACGGTGGTGGTGCTTTCTCAGGAAAGGACCCGACTAAGGTGGACAGGAGCGGTGCTTACATTGTTAGGCAGGCAGCAAAGAGTGTGGTTGCCTCGGGACTTGCTCGCCGCTGTATTGTGCAGGTTTCTTATGCTATTGGTGTGGCTGAACCACTTTCCGTGTTTGTTGACACTTACAAGACAGGAACAATTCCTGACAAGGATATTTTGGTTCTGATCAAGGAGAACTTCGACTTCAGGCCTGGAATGATGTCAATCAATCTCGATTTGTTGAGAGGAGGCAACTTCAGGTACCAGAAGACTGCAGCTTACGGTCACTTTGGCCGTGATGACCCTGACTTCACCTGGGAGACTGTCAAGATCCTCAAGCCTAAAGCTTGAGTGAGGTCTTGCATTACAATTTTTTGGCCAGTCGAATTTCTTCTGGCCATTATTCTTGTTGCAGACCAATAAACAAGCTTCATCTTATCATACATTGGTATTGATAGTTGTTTTCAAGGCTCCATTGGTGCTGGGAGAAGAGAACATGAGTCATTGAACATTTGTTATTTTTCATTTTCTTTCTTCACCCTTTTCTGCAGTACCCTTATTTTTATTTTGTAACTGTTATTAAGTAGCAGTGATTTAAGTTCCCCTTGTTTTATCCGATCATTATATAATGAAAATTATCTCTTGAGGTGAAAAACTTCCTTTGTCTGATAAAAACACTATTGCGATCATTTTATCTAATGAGAAATGCAGTCGGTTGGTTCAGTGGTATTAGGTTCTGCAAGTAGATGCAGTCACGATAAGCGCAATGTGAGTTTCATTCTCCTGTGGGGATGGCTCGCTGGATACTCAGACATCGCGCTTCCCACTTAGTGGGCCGTTGAATCACCATGATTTATCTCCTCCACCAATCTCCGTCGGCCCGGGGGGTGGGGGCCTGTGTGCGAGGGATTTCGCCTTTTTTGCCCCCAAGAAATGCAGTCGGTTTATCAATTGTGGTTTTGGAAGCACTCTAATGCAATTAGGTAGTTTTGATATTTGTATCGAGCTACCTACCTGTGAATTTCCATGTGCGTGGTAATTGAGAATTGTGATAAAAACAAGAAAATGAAACTAGAGTACAAAAATGAACCAAGTCTATTGATAATACAAATGTATGGTCTGTTTTATAAACTGCTATCTAGGATTTGTTGCAATTGCAAAGGTATTGAAAGTTTCTTCTAAGAATGCAACCACAGACGGTCATGCAAGCGATCTTCTCCACCAAACTTCTCAAAGAATTTATTCCAAATCTTTCACATGAAGCTGATGGTCTTATTTTTCAGGTGCTAAAGAGTGACTATACTGAATTACTTCTTGAATTTAGGTTCTGGATATTGAGCCACTGTTTTCTTTCCGTGTTAGGGTTGGGATGATCCTTGTATTCCTGGCACACATGAGGGTCTCTTGAAGTGGAAATACCCTGAAATGAACTCAGTTGACTTTCTTTTTGAGGTTGTATTCTACACTCCTAGTGAATAGAGCTGTTCCTATTTCCTCCTTGTACTTTTGGTTTCTTATTGTTGTTATCCCTACACCCTACCTGTCAATATCATTGGTTTCCATGCTTTAAGTGTGTTGAGATAGTTAAGTTAACACAGGTAACCATTTAAGCTTTTAGACGAGATGGTCACACACTTCACATAATATGAAAGCAGGCAATGGTCCTAAATACTAGTCTCACTGTAACCCATTATCAAAAAAAGTTTTACATGCTTGGCCCAGAAAAAGAATCAGGCCCACACATAAAGGGATGTGTTCAGATAATTAAATTAACAAAAGTGTGCTCTCATTAATAACTTAAGCTTTTAGATTGATCATCTCATCCTTCAGCAAAGTGGAATAGGCTTTGAGAAGTGGATCATGTTTCATGCTCTCCTATTGGAATAAAGTGTGATTATCTCTGATCATATGTCAGGTGGTCTAAGACCGTGAATTGCTTTATCCACATGAATGAGGGAAGAAGAAACTAATGGAAGGGAATAGAGTTGTTTTCCCAGGTTAGAAATCCCCAGTTATATTAGTTAATATCTCTTGTGGTATCATGCAGGACCGTTTCCCTAAACTGGGGCTTGGTTGGGTATATAAGAGATGAATATCATCTACGTATATCCATACTCGTTTAGTTTTTATTGCTGTCTTGTATACTTTACTGACCTGGGTGGATGTGATTCCTTATGAAAATTGTGTTGTTGGGGATTGGATGCAGTGCTATAATTTGATCGAGTTAACCTTCATTCGTTTATGATCTAAAATGTTAAGGAGGCTATTTCATACTTAAGTCTATTGCAACTGCCAAGATTCCTTTTTGGTGCTTGTGAGGTGCTAAGTAGTACTCCCTCCATTCATTTTTAGGTTGCCCATGTTGACTTGGCACTCCCCTTAAGATATTATTTGGTAGGGCTCTATTTTACTAAATAACCTTATTAATTATGCTTTGGAAATCAAAATTTGACTACTTTACTTTATGTAGTTACTTAATGATAAGAGTGATACCGGAAGAAAATAATAAATTTCTCTTGGTTTGTTAAAATAGACAAGTAGAAAAAGAAAAATTATTCTGAAGTAGTACGAATATGGATAAAAATATAAGATGTTGGAATAATTTTCCTTAGGGATTACTTTCATTAATCACAATATATATAGTACAAAGGTGATTCCTAATACAGTAAGAATTCTAAGTTACCTTAAATACATGATACTAATAAATACAATATATACTGTGAATATTTAAAGAATATTCGCTAATACTCCCCCTCAGACGGAGCGGGAGGAGGCCGAATGCTCAGGCTGGATCTGAAGTCTGTGAACAGTTGTCTGGGTAGTCCCTTTGTGAAGATGTCTGCATACTGATAGGAGGAGGGTACATGTAGAATTTTGACTAGACCACGTGCGACCTTCTCACGGACAAAATGAATATCCATCTCAATATGTTTGGTCCGCTGATACTGGACCGGATTATGTGACATGTAAATGCAGATATGTTATCACAATAGACTATAGATGCCTTACGCAATGGACAACTGAGCTCCAAGAGAAGATTCTGGAGCCAACATATCTCAACAACTACATTAGCAACACCCCTATACTCTGCTTCGGCACTGGAGCGGGATAACGTGGCTTGTCGCTTGGCAGACCAAGAGATAAAATTATCCCCTAAAAACACACAATAGCCTGAAGTAGAGCGTCGCGTATCCGGACACCCTGCCTAATCAGCATATGTGTAAGAGAGCAATCTGTTCGGAGCAGAGGGGTAGAGATGCAGCCCATAGTCAGGAGTGCCCTTAATGTATTTGATAATACGTTTGAGAGCAGCAAAATGGGGTTCCATCGGGGCATGCATGAACAGACACACCTGCTGAACGACATATGCAATGTCGGGCTTGGTAAATGTGAGGTACTGAAGAGCACCTGCAAGACTTCGATAAAGAGTAGGATCAGACACTGGATCACCCTCAGAGGCACTGAGCTTGGATTTCGAATCAACAGGAGTAGACACAACCTTGCAATTCGACATCTTAGCTCTGAACACAATCTCTTCTGCATACTTACGCTGACTCAGGAACATAGTATCTGCAGATCTAGTAACTGATATATCCAAGAAGTAACTCATCTTGCCCAGATCAGTCATAGCAAATTCAGTTTTGAAAAGAACAATAATGTCATTTTTCAACTTGTCAGATGAAGCAGTGAGAACAATGTCATAAACATATAATAGCAAGTAAGCAATGTCACTACCATACTGAAAAATGAACAGAGAGGTGTCACACCTGCTGGAAATAAACCCAATCTGCATAATATACCTGGAAAAAAACGGTCATACGAAGCACGAGGTGCTTGTTTTAGACCATAGAGTGACTTCTTGAGAAGACAAACATACTGAGGAACGACAGGATGAACAAAACCAGGTGGATGATGCATGTACACATTTTCTTTCAAATCCCTATGAAGAAATGTGTGTTACACCCCGTAGTTCCAGGACAATGAAATGAGAACGTAAGTTAGGATATAAGATTTGAATGTTGGAAAGAAAGTATATTTATATTTTCTATATGGAATAATTTTGGATACAACGGATGTGACGACGAAAATTTATTAACTTGTAGTTAAATTCTTTCCAATGGATTTATGGACTTAGTATTGTATTATGAAGTCTTGACATTGATAATATGGGGTCCATCGAAAATTTCACAATTTTGTGGGCCCATCGAAAATTTTAAGAATTTGGCTAAGTGTGGAAGATATTTTTGTGAAGAGAATATGTGATCAATAAGAGAGTGACACATGTCCCCCTCCACTTGTCTTATAAGTTCCACTTGTATATATTGATAGGCTTTGCAAAACTTAGCTCAAAAAAATATCTTCATCCTTCAAGTTCTTATCCCTTCCTTCTCCTTCAAGTTCGAAAATTCCATAGCCAAAGTGAGAACAAGATCAACTTATTTTCCAAGATTAAGCACTTTAACTAAGTTCTAAGCCAAGTTAACACTCCAAAATTATTGGTCACGCTTTTAGCCAAGAAACTTCTTGAAACCCCAAGCTTGAAAATGAACGTTTTGGAAGAGAAACATGAAAGTAAGATGATTACAAGCTTGTAGATGATACGTGTGTGTTGTTGAAACGTGAAGAAGTGGTGCAAAAGGAAGTGGTGGTGGCCGAGAACTTGGGACTGTTTTGGCTAAGGTTAAGGTAAGATTTCTTCTTCCTCTTGAAGTAATTGGAGGTTACATGATGTTATAATTAAGAGATGAAATTGTGTTAAGTAAAATGAAGGATAAGAAGTGCATGTCACAGTTTTGGCATGTTAGCCGAATTGTGGACTGTTTTGTTATTTTGGATTCGTTGGTTATTGTTTGTTATCGTCACTAACTGCATGTTAAAATGAAGGAAAACTTGTTATTGAAAGTTGATATGGTTTATATAAAAGTATTGGAACATGAATTGGATTATAATGAGTTATGGAAAGGGTTTTGGTATTGGTTGTTGGCCGAGAACTGCATGAAACTGTGAGACGTTGTTGTGCTGTTTTAGGGGCTGTTTTGTGGGGTTATAATGCTGAAAATTCAGTTACCATTATGCATGTTTAAATGTGTTAATTGCTAATGTAAGTCCTAAAGGAATAAGGGTGTAGAAAGGTGTAGAAAAACTTCACATTCTACCCTCGTTGTTGTTAGAATATGGACTGTTTTGGTGCACTGTTTTAATATGGATTAAGAGACTGAATTTACATGATAAGTGGGTGTGTAAATCCCCTTTGTTGCTGTTTTGGTTGTGACCTTAAGTGGTGCTTTGTTATTGATGTTATTGGCCTTAATTGTAAGGTGGAAATGTATGTATAATTAGGGGAAGTACTGTCCAAATTTTTATATGAAAAGAGAACCATTACTTGGTATATGACCTACACTAGTAAGCATGACGTTGATAGATGTGTTATCGTTATTATAGGTTGAAGTACTACTTGAGGCTTATTCTACTTGTCGTGTTGGTATAGTGTAACACCCCATTTCGACCGTAGTCGGAAACGGGATTACCGCTACGCATGGTTGATTCCTAAAATTGCTATTTAAAGGAGTCGCCACCTAATTATTATAGTGAATTAGGACACTAAAAATGTAGCATAAAATACTACAAATGATCTCCATTTTTAAGGTCTGCGAAACAAGGTGAGATTCTAGGTAAGAGTTCTTTATTATCCTAAAGGGAAGGGGTTAGGCACCCTAAAGGATCCGCTAACTTGCGGTTGTCCGTTCAAACTTAGGCTTAATATTATTTAAAAATGCGTGTCTTTTGAAGCAAGCATAAAGTTAAGAAAAAGAGGTTGCAAAAATTTAAATATAAATGGTTTCCATAAAATTGGCATGAGTTTTGTTTGTAAAATGTATGGAAAAGTAGTTCTTTCAAAAAGCGTCCATTATGCGCAAAATATGGTTTTTATAGAAGTATATGTATGTATGGCATAAATCTATAAAACATTCGTTTTGCAATGGATAATAAGAAAAGACTTTCATTATGAAAAGAATGAATTATTTCTAAGAGTTTAATGAAATTTGAAACTTTATTTTTTGCAATACTAATGATGCATAAAATGAATAACTTGTTTTGAAAAGCTTAAAAATGCATAACGGGCCTAAAAGATAAATAAACTATCGGCAAATTTTATATTATTAACTACCCTCCCTTATTATTCTAGGTCTAACTATTCTAAGCATTTTCAATAATTGTATAAGGTTAGGTAACAAAAAATACAAATAAAGTAAAGTGACGGAGTTAAAGAAAGGAGATAAAATGACTAGGGCGGGTGAAGATATTATTCCGCCCTATTTATTTTAAGGTTCCGAGACCGAAGAATGCGAGAAGTGTGGATGTAAATCCTTTGCTTGACAAAGTCATGATGAGTCTCGTATGAGACTCTTCGTCGCTCCCGATGCATGTCATGTGGAAAAAAAAAAACAGAAAAGGATTAGTATATACTCTAAACCTTATCGAATAATAAATAGACACTGACGTAAAATTTAAACACGTGTGTGATCCGATTCTTATTTAAAGCAGTAGGCAAAAGGAGGCCCAAAATGCAGTTGAAGGGTAAACAACCCATGATTGAACAGAATGTAAACACAGGGAATGAGAATGGGCCTATTCAGATAGTAAAATATATATATGGACTATTTAGCATACAACAACATGGGGATAATTTGCAAAAATAAAAATAAAAATGGCCAAGCCCACCAGGAAGCACAAATTTCGGACTTTAGAAGAGGACCCAATCGATCGATTCTTGCGATTTAAATCCAAAATGGCCCGCATATGATAAACCAAGTTAACAAGGAGTTTTAAATGAAATACACGCCAAGTGTGTAACAGGTCCAATTAATTGCCATGAAATAAAACGAACACACAAGGACAATACTAGAAATGAAACCAAGACCCAAGGCGAGATATAGCCATCAAAACACACAATGACATGAGTGAAATGACCAAATGGGCTTATAGCCCATGTCACAATGCATAAGCAAAAATCAGGCAGTAGCAAACTCATGGCAAGTGTCACGTAAATGATATATACAAAAGCATATGTATACCTATATATAATCTGATATGCAAGATTTTTTCAGAGATATATAATATGTTTAGGAGTATACCAAACTATACAACTCTGGTATACATCAGGTGGATACCCGAACTATATACCTTATACCCTTCTAGAGCATACCATATGTATACTTAACACAAGAAATGGATAAGGTGCTAATTTCATATTTGCAGAATGAAACAAAGGATACTTTCTCATGATATTCCAAGCAAAAGATGAGCAAGTTTAGGCTATAGGTAAATTCAAATGCCAGATAAGAGGATGAAGAGCAAAAGACCACATGGTTTAGCAAAAGCAATAGACTAAACAAAGTATATTGAGCAAGACCTGGCTTCAACAAGGGGAGAATAAATTGGACAGAAGTTCATCAAAAAATCTCAACTCGAAGCAGTCATAATGTGCAGGTCTAGATACACAGGAGGAGATGCAAAAAAAATCAACGGGAGTCATACAAAAGTAACATGCCAGCAACTCATATCAACACACTAAGTCTCAAACCTTAGACACCAGTAGGTAGACAAACATGCTAACACGTAGATAACTTGAACATACATACTGTCAATCCTACTAGACATACTAATCCTCTGAGCCAAACATAATACGACTGATAGATATCGATAAAAGAGCATTTTTACACCTGAGCTAACAAGACAAACATATAGTCAATTTGAAGGGACATGGAGGCCAAGAGGGAATTAGGAGTGTCTGAGAATAATCTTGCCAGGCAACTAAACTGGTTACGAATATGCAAGGTTTTATTTATGCTATATTGTAGACATGATGTCACTTGAACTAGCAAGACAATTATACAAGGTAGATCTTGGATATGCAAACGCAGTGGTGATAGTTAGCTTATATATGTTACGACATGGTCGAATTATACAAAAGGAAATAGAATTCATCACAGAAAGTATAACTTAACATATTGTAAACGGACTCAACCATGAAGGCAAAATGTCTTATACCCATACACAGTGTTCTACTAGGTGTTCGACGCAAATGACAGTTAGGAACACAAAAACAAATAGGCTAGACAAGGCAACACTACAAAATTCATATTAAGTTCGAACAAGTATTAGACTGATTTCTTAGCACATCATACTAGATAAGGCTTCCACACAACATACCTAGGCGTAACGGTGAGTTTAAATCAGCAAATATGAGACTCAACTAGTCAAAACCTTAACCTCTAGGCTTCAATCCAGAAATTCAATTGGCTTAACATAACTTAAACAGGCTAAGATAATCAACGACACATGATCGACATTAAAACACCAACATATTGAGGCAATATGCACAGATATTTATAGACTTCAGTAATAATATAGATAATAACTCACAAGAACTCGATAAACCGATTTGAATCAACATACAGTAAACCGAATTTAAAGGAAAATGGATTGATTTTACCTTCTCCGGGCAGCGAACCGAGGCGCGTTTCGACCCGTCGATTCTACTCGAAGAATGGTGTTGTTTATGCGATTGAATAATGGCGACGATTTAAGAATTTTGTGGTTTCTTTTCGAAACACGACTGAGAGTAAAGAATTTGCTTTGTTGTCCTTGGACTTTGAAGACACCGAAGTTCCATCCAGATAAATTATCAAATTTCGACCCCCTTTCAATGAAGAATGAAGGGGTTTTTTTATAGGCAAAAACTGAGTTTGAATTCGAAAAATACCGCCGAGGTGCTTTTTGGAAGATTTGTTGGTTCAAATCGCGGATTTTTAGGGAGATGCAGGGTATGGGCTGTGCAGGGGAGTCGTTGGGGGTGCAGGGAGTGGGCATGGCAGGGTCTAGTTGGGCAGAGGCATGGGGGACGAAGGGGACAGGGGTGAAGTGAAAAGGAGGCTGATTTTTGTTTTGTTTAGGTTTTTGGTTAGGAAATGGAGAAAAGAGGAATAAAGGGAAATGGGTGTTGCGGGCTTGGGTCGCCCGTCGCGGATTGGGAGTTGGGCGCGGTCGTGGTATGGGCTGCAGGTTCTAATTTGAGGAAGATTGGATTTGGGCTAGTATTAGAATTGGGGGTTAGTTTTAAGTATTAGGTATTATATTGGGTATTAGTTTTAGGAGTTAATTTTAGGTAAAATTAATTAGTGGTAAATTAGGAATAAAAAATTGTGATTAAATTATTTAGGTGTTTTATTAATCTAATTGTTATTACAAAAATAAAGACGGGTGTGCTATTTAATTAGTGTTTAATATTTTATAATGCGGCGCTATTATTAAAATGCTTATTTGTGCATGTATTAATATATTATTGATGCATTTTATTATAGAAAATTATTTTGCAAAATTAGTGTAATTTTATAGTTAAGAACTGAACGGGAGGGTTAAAATTGGGTGTCAAGAAAAATAGACC
Source organism: Przewalskia tangutica (assembly GCA_029844215.1). Taxonomy (NCBI): domain Eukaryota; kingdom Viridiplantae; phylum Streptophyta; class Magnoliopsida; order Solanales; family Solanaceae; genus Przewalskia; species Przewalskia tangutica. Next base: position 79,275,551 of record CM056737.1, read on the forward strand.
ATACATGAGATAATTTAACATCACCAATAAAAGGAAAAGTATATGTAGGATGCCAGTCATATTATATTCCCCAACAGATAATATACGAACGTACAAACAGGGAGGTTACACCATGATTCAATCCTCAAAACATACACAAGAATCCAAGCCAATATTTAAATGAATAGGGATTGGCACTTAAAGCAGATCTGAATATGCATGAATGCATCAGGGGTAGTGGCTTAGATACCCTAAACAGTGGACATTCGAAGGGAAGTGGGCATGCCTGCGTGACGAGATAATCCTCTAAAAGGCCATGACAGGACCAACAGGAAGCACTTAGTCGCACACAATCCTATTCGCACTACATTAAATAGGATGACACTTTGAAATAGGTGAAACAGAGGATGACAGTTTAAATTAGGCAAAATATGGCCATGGTGGTATGGAAAACCTGCAGGAATATGATCATGTTGTTCTTTCAACTTAATACTATCCCAAATAGGAGCATGATATGGTTAGGGAATGAGCTAATATTAACCTCATGTGATTCAAAGCAGGAAACCATATGGTTAATGTATGAAAGGCACGGTTTCAACAATCATGCCAGGGTGTTCCATTTAAAGCAAAATAACTGACAATATAGAAAAATAGGCAAAACATAAACTCATGAATTTCAGGGTTATTTCTCATGCATTTGACTTAGACTAATATGCAAATGGGGATACTAAGTAAAAATAAATTCACATAGGTATAACATAATTATATATGTCATATAGGATCAACATATGCAGAATGCCCTCAACAAAATAATTTATAGGCAAATAAAGACACATAGATGTACACATGTTTGACTAATTAAACACGGAAGAGGCGACTTAGTATTCTCTTAGCATTAGGCATAGAGACAGTGGAAGCTACTGGTGCAAAGGATAAGTAGAACAACTTAAGAATTGGACAACTAAAGTAGGAAAGGTCATGAAGGGAGTTAAACAGATCAAATATCATAACAAATAAGTTAAAAGGTTTCAAAGCTTCATGAGACTCGTACTAAGCTTAAGCCAACCACACTAGAACCTATTGTTCATAAAATCAAACTAAACATGACTAACATCATATAATTTAGTTCATTTATAGTTTTAATATACTAATGCATAATATAATAGGCATAACATGGCATTGAATCAGCTACACACATCCTTGATAACTGATACATGTTCCTTAAGGACTAAATATACATTTTTTAGATGAAGCATTATATCTTAACAGTAAACACACAATCGAAATAACTTCAAACTAAACGCACTCGTCATCATATTAGCTAAACATGCTTAAACCATTCTTGACAAATCAAACACAGACAGATTCACGAAATGCAATAAAAATACGAGAAGAGTTCGATTTTACTGACCTTCTCCGGGCAGCGAACCGAGGCGTCGTCTCGACTCGTCGAATCCGCTTGGAGATTGTGTGCGTGTGCGACTGAATGGGAATAAAAGCTTAGGTATGTGTGGTTTTTCTTAACTGAAACAAGAGTAAAATGGGATTTTTAAGGTCGAATGTAACAGAGGATATCTATTCTCTGATTTTAAATCCCTCGGAAGTAATAGAGATGCAAGTTTTGTTTTTTGTTTCAAAACCAAGACTCATAATTTTTTCCTCTAAAAGGGGCCCCGAATTTCTGATTTTCTTTTTCTGATTTCCTGCCACAATTTCACAGTAATATGAACCTCTTTCTGTTCTTGGTCTTCAAAACCAGAATTTTTTGATGCTTTCACAAGAAAATCTTTTGGTGAAGGAATGGAAGATATTTAGCCCAAGTACTTCGAAAATCCGGAGTCCCTCTACAATGAAGAACAAAGGGGGTCTTTATAGATGAAATCTTGTGGTTTGAATTCGAAAAATAGCTGTCAGAGGTCTGTTTTTGGAAGATTTGTTGGTTCAAATCGCGGATTTTTAGGGAGATGCAGGGTATGGGATGTGCAGGGGAGTCGTTGGGGGTGCAGGGAGTGGGCATGGCAGGGTCTAGTTGGGCAGAGGCATGGGGGACGAAGGGGACAGGGGTGAAGTGAAAAGGAGGCTGATTTTTGTTTTGTTTAGGTTTTTGGTTAGGAAATGGAGAAAAGAGGAATAAAGGGAAATGGGTGTTGCGCTTGGAGTCGACGTCGCGGATTGGGAGTTGGGCCGCGGGTCGTGGGTATGGGCTGCTGGTTCTAATTTGAGGAAGATTGGATTTGGGCTAGTATTAGAATTGGGGGTTAGTTTTAGGTATTAGGTATTATATTGGGTATTAGTTTTAGGAGTTAATTTTAGGTAAAATTAATTAGTGGTAAATTATGAATAAAAAATTGTGATTAAATTATTTAGGTGCTTTATTAATCTAATTGTTATTACAAAAATAAAGACGGGTGTGCTATTTAATTAGTGTTTAATATTTTATAATGCGGCACTATTATTAAAATGCTTATTTGTGCATGTATTAATATATTATTGATGCATTTTATTATAGAAAATTATTTTGCAAAATTAGTGTAATTTTATAGTTAAGAACTGAACGGGAGGGTCAAAATTGGGTGTCAACATATAGCCGATAATGTATGTGAAACTATCCTTCTTCTTTTGACATGATTCTTATAAAGTGAGTGTACGGCGGACGTACATAGTTCTATTGACTCCTAATTTCTAATGATACATGATATATAGTGTCTTTGAGTTTTCAAATGATGGTTTCAAAATGATACGTGATATATAGTGCCTTGATTTTTCAAATGATGATTTTAAAGGATACATGACATGATAGTGCCTTGAGTTTTTAAATGAAAGTTATTCTATTTATTTCATGGACTAGTATCCATGATGCGGATATAGATTTCCATGAGATTATATTATTCCATGGACTAGTATCCGTGATGCGGATATAGATTCTCATGAGAGTATATTATTCCATGGACTTACATCCATGATGCGGGTATTGATACACATGGGAGTATATTATTCCATGGACTAGTATCCATGATGCAGATTTAAATTCCCATGATAGTATATTATTCCATGGACTTACATCCATGATGCGGGTATTGATACCCATGAGAGTATATTATACCATGGACTTGTATCCATGACGCGGGTATAAATTTGTCACGACCCGACCCCGGGTCCGTGACCGGTGCCTTGACCCGGGCACCCTCGTGACACAACATCAGAGAAAACCAGCGGAAATAAACTCAAGGTAAAACAACCATAATAGTATAAACAGTCTAGCCCAAAATGGCTACCCCAAAAGTACATCAAATCGAACAGCTATATCCTGAAACAACCCAAGTTATGACAAGACTACAGACCTCTAAGGATAAGTAACACTATGACGGGACAGGGCCCCGTCATTCCCCTGAATGTACAAAATATCACAACACCGGGGAGAACCATACCAAAAGTCGAGCTTCCGAAGAAATGGAGCTCCTGACACCTGAGTAAGAGATCCTAGGAATGAGGATCTACCACCGCTTCCTTACCTGCGGCGATGAACGCGGCCAGAAGGGGGTCGACACAACGTACCGTATGTAAACCGGAAAATATCGTAGTAATATCATAAGTCAAAAGTAAGCCGAGTCATATATAAAAATCAATTTCTCAGACCGTGCCTTACTAAAAATTAGAGTAACTAGTATAAAACTTATAGCATAAAAATAGGAGGCTCACGATCAAAACAGGGTACCTCGCCCGTAGTATCATTAAGCAATCCTACTCCTGGGACTATTTCACCCGCATGGGTCCTGTGGACCCGCATGAGGTCATCCGCCTCGTCATGAGACTATTTCACCCGCATGGATCCTGTGGACCCGCATGAGTACCATCGCCGTACTCGCATGAGACTATTTCATCCGCATGGATCATGTGGTCCGGATCCGCATGAGTGCAAGCGCCGCACTCGCATCATGGGTAGCAAATCCATGGCATAGATAATAACCCAGGGTTTACCCCGTAATAATACAAATATATAACATAGCTCATCCGGCTATCATACACAACATAAGCACTACCGACCTATCATAACATAAGCACTACCGGCTTATCATATCACAACATAAGCACTACCGGCCTATCATAACATAAGCACTACCGGCCTATCATAACATAAGCACTACCGGCTTATCATAACATAAGCAAGTTAAGAAATCCCCTAACTTCTTATTAACATTATTAATATATCCTCTCATTTTAGTATCCCAAGGCACTAACATGTCTTTTAATAGAAAATCCGGGAATTCAACCCAAGTACCATGTACTTCTAACTTTTTAAGAAATAACTCTTTTTATACAAAATTCCAAGATATTAATCACCATAGTATCAAGTTACGATTTCTTTCAAGACAAGTCACATTTCCTTTTAGAAATATAATAGACTTCTAAATCAAGTGACTTCATTTCCTTTAAAACCTTAGGCAACCAATGCCTAAAAATCAATTCACCTTTCTTAGTTTCAAATCCTTTACCCGTACTTGTTTTAATTAGAGTAAACCTTTCTTTGTGAACCTTTCAAGAAAACTAATATAACCAACTTCCCATAAAGTCATTATATTAGCGTTATCCCTTTGTCAAATACATTTTCCCTAAATCCAAGGGACTTATACTTTTGAAATGAAACAAGTAGCATATACTTTTAAAACAAGTGAAAGATATCAAATCTTGTACGTCTACCGTACTACATAGGTACAACTACTCATGCTCAAGAGATAGGAAAGTTCTACATACCTCTTCGGTCAATCCACTTGCTAAGTCCAACTACCGCAAGTAATATGTCAACCTATAACAACCATAGTGCGTTTATTAACCTCTAATTTCAATGTAGAAATTCCAAATTTAAGTTATCAATTCCTAAGGAAAATTGGGCAGCATTTCCTTTGTTTCTACTCACTTTGCCACCTTTTCAAAGGCCGATTTTTCAACATTCAAACGCCTTATTAAGGCCCAACAACCAAACCAACACACAGGGGATTACACACCTAATCTTGGGTGTGTAAAATTCTGCCCCATAAGTTATAATAGTACACTTAACAATTCTAAGGTGGTTTTTAGGCTACAACATGCTCATAATATTTCTTTAGCCAAAACCTTCATATTTAACCCACATTTCTAGCATGCAATGACTCTAAGAGCATTATTTACCACCATAAGTATTTTCTTCTTAACATGCAACTCTATAACTAATAATAGAGGAAGAATCATTACCTTAGAGCTTTAGCCAAATTTTATCCAACAATTTGCTAGCCTTTCTACCAAGAATACCACCACCACCACTGTCACGCCCCGACTTTTCCTAAGTCTTTACTTAGGGCGTGATGGCACCTGGACAATTATTTTCCACCAGGAGCACCATTTAATTCTCTTTATTTAGAAATTTGAACTTATATTCAAATACGGAGCGATTAATAAAAATAACAATAAAAAAATATGTTTATGACTTTATATGAAAAAACATAACGCGAGCCCATGCTCGTGCAAATATTGTTTCTACATAGACATACTGACAAAGATTATTCTAAGTTGGAAGGGAGATCATTCCACACGGGCATATCCCGAGACATTGGAACTGACATTCTGAACCTGACGAGTACCAAGCCCGAAACAATGGACTTGGTATGAAAAGAGGTCATGGACGATCGCTAGCCTTGACGTGAGCCTTTCCTCTATCACTCTTTCCGAAACATGTTAATAAAAGAGTCACCTACCATCCAAGTGAGTGAGAACCTTACCCGCAATTCAAAGTAACACCACAATATTCCAAGTGCAATCACATTATAACGTAATAAGCATATTGCAAAAACATATCAGTTACAACATCTTTAAATATGCAACAACTCCTCATAGGAAATTCTCGCTTAACTAACACTTCATTTTATCTCGTATACGTTAAGACATTCCTGCATTTCCACATGTTTATTACATTTATATATTTGTGAACGCGTATTCACTTTTCATATTTATATATAGATGAACATGTGTTCATCTTTCATATTTGTTGCGTGCAACCCGATCCATTATATTTACGTATTTGTGAACACGTATTCACTTTACGCTTTGTTGCGGCGCAACCCGATCCATTATGTTTACGTATTTGTGAATGTGTATTCACTTTACGCTTTGTTGCGGCGTGCAACCCGATCCATTATATTTACGTATTTGTGAACATATATTCACTTTACGCTTTGTTGCGCGCAACCCGATCCATTATGTTTACGTATTTGTGAACGCGTATTCACTTTACGCTTTGTTGCGCGCAACCCGATCCATTATATATTTATATATTTATGTGAACACGTATTCACTTTTCATATTTTTCGTAAGATCAAATAAATACTATTCTCTTTTCTAACATTCTGTCATTCATACTTGTAACGATTATAACTTTTTAACCATAACTCCAACTAAGGTGTTTCTCAAGCGGAAACTAAGGTAAGACGGGGATCTTTCACTGTACCAAATTTCATTTAAAACTACTTTGGGTAACTAACACAAATTTATCCTCAAAACAGCCACATGAAATTTATTTCGGCAGAATATTTATTAAACAACACCCAATCTTAGAATAGTCATAACTCCTAATCAGAAACCCGCTCAAGCCCCATAAAATCTCAAAACGACGAGAACAGAGAGCTACACGTCTCCATGTGAACCATCCTTTCATATTCTGTACCATTTGGTACAGTTTTACACTTTTATTCGCTGCCCTTCCTGGATCTCGATAGATCCGAGGCAGAAACTTTAAACAGCGATAACTCTCAATCCGTAAGTCGGATAGACCCCCGTAAGGTCTCAAAATGTCCACAACAAAGAGATATAAAACTTTTATTTAGAAACAATTTTCATATTCCCCACAGATTAGTACAGTTTTACGTTTCAACGTCCTGCCCTTCTGGATTCCGACGAATCCGAGGCAGCAACTTCAAACTACAATAACTCTCAACTCGTAAGTCCGTTTTAATAAATCTTTATATATATCTGTCCGTAACAAAGAGATTTACAACCATGTAAATTTTCATATAATTCTAATAAGTAAAACTCAATAAAAACAGTCCGTAATTATGCCTTTCCGAATTTCGACCAAATCTAAGGCAGGAACTTTGAACTATGATAACTTTCAAACCGTACGTCCATTTTACCTCATTTTTGGTTCTATATGATCATATTAGAGAGGTGTACAATTCCTACGAATTTCATCAAATTCTAACAATTATAACTCAGTGAGAACAGTTCGTAAAGTTCATGACGCAACTAGTTGTCTAAACAATCAAAAGTTCAATATTTCTTTTCAACACTCAATTCTTATTCTAACATGTATTGAACTAAAAATAAAGGATGTTACCAAGAATTTCTGAGTGAGAAAACTCACCTTGTAAGTGTGAAAAAGATTGTGGTTCGGTTGCTACAAGTGGTCCTTGCTCCTTAGTGTTCCCTAATTTTCTTGTTCTCCTTCCTCCCTTGAGATTTTCTTGATTTTTTTCCTTCTTGTTCACTTGTTTTTTTCTGATTTTCTAACCTTTATGTTATGTCCTTTGTTTGTGTGTAAATACAATGTATAAATGAAGGAGTTTTCTATAACTTATGGGAGGTGAAAAACCAAAAGATTGAAGGGAAATGAAAAGGGGAGGAGGGGTAAAGGGAAGGGAGCTTGGCTTACGTGCACTCTACATTCTGCATGTTTTTTTTTTGTTTTTTTTTATTTTTTTTTATTTTCTTATTTTCATTTCATCTATCTATTTATCCAACTTTAATACTAACTCTATCCCATGCAATTTATTCTTTGTTTTCTTATATATATATATATATATATTTTTTTTTTTATTAACCCAACCACAACTATATATTATTATTTTTTTCCGGATTTTACATTCTCTCCTCCTTAAGCAACATTCGTCCTCGAATGTGAATAAGGTCGTAACATAATCACATAGACACAATAATAACATAATCACATAGACACCATAATGTCTATTGTTATTGTACAAATTTGGAGCTTCACATTCTCCCTTCCTTAAGGAGCATTCGTCCTCGAATGAGAATAAGGTTGTAACACATGCATATAGACACGCAAATGACACACATATGAAGTACTATGTAACGCATTTTTTATTTATTACCTTAGTCAAATATGAATGGATATTTGACTTTCATCGCCTCTTCATCTTCCCATGTGGCTTCCTCTGTGGAGTGATTCCTCCATAGGACTTTCACGGAAGCAATATCTTTATTCCTAAGGCGTTCTATCAAGTATTTCTACCGGAGCCTCTTCATATTGAAGCTCTTTATTAAGAACTATCTCCTGGGGAAGGATGACGTGACTTGGATCGTGCAAGTATTTTCGTAACATTGACACATGAAATACCGAATGCATCGCCTTCCTTTGTGGAAGTGCTAATTCGTAAGCCACATTCCCACTCTTCGCAAAGATCTCATATGACCCAATAAACCACGCTCAATTTTCCTTTCTTACCAAAACGCATCACTCCTTCATCGGGGACACTTTTAAAATACTTTCTCCTCTTGGAATTCAAGATCTCTTTCCGATGATCCGCATAGGACTTATGATGGCTATGGTGTTTTGATCCGCTCCCGAATCATCTGTACCTTATCATTTGTTTCTTGAATGACTTCAGTCCGACGATTGCGTCTTACCCACCTCGAACCATCCAGTGGAGACCTACATTTCGTCCCATATAATGCTTCAAACGGGCCATTTGTATGCTAGAGTGAAAACTATTGTTGTAGGCGAACTCAATTAGACATAGATGGTCCAACCACTTCCCGAAAATCTAACACACAAGATCGCAGATGTCCTCAAGTGTTTGAATTTTTCGCCACTTGCCCATCCGTTTTGCGGGTGGAAAGTCGTGCTTAACTTAACTTTTGTCCCGAGACCTGCTGAAACTTTGCCAAAAGTGCGAGGTGAACTGTGAACCCCTATCCAAATAATTTGTAAGGAATCTGTGTAACCGCACAATCTCCTTCAAATAAATCTGTATGTCTTGTGGTGCGCGATACGTAGTCTCGACCGATAAGAAATTGGTGACTTTGTAAGTCGATCAACAATCACCCAAATGGAATCGCACTTCTCGAGTTTTGGTAAACCGCCATTTAAATCCATATGAATCGCCTCCCATTTCCACGGGACTCCAATGTCTGAAGTAATCCGCCAGTTTTTGATGTTCACTTTCACCGCCGACATATAAGACACCTCCCGACAAACTCCGCAACGTCTTTCTTCATCCCGTCCCCACCATGAATGTGCCTCGAGGTCCCGATACATTTTTTGTTGACCACGGATGAATGGAATATCTTGTGTTGTGACCTCATCTAAGATCTTCCTCTTTAGATCCTTTACCTTAGGAACACATAACCTACACTTATACCGGCGGTTCCGTCATTATCTCCCAATGTAAATCGTGAAGGTTTTCCTGTTGGATCCTCTCCGAAATCCAACAAACTCCGTATCCTCAAACTGACTTTCTTTTATTTCTGAAGCTAAGGCAGACTGCGAGGTATCATGTACCACCACCCTACCTTCACCGATCTCAGTTAAGCTAACCCCGAGGTTTCCCAATCTTTGTACCTCCCGAACAATACCCCTCTTTTGTATTGCCAAATGAGCCAAGTCGCCATCGATCTCCCATCGAGCGCACCACAACGGCGTTGGCTTTTCCAGGATGGTAAAGAATACTAAGGTCATAAAACTCTAACCATCTTCTTTGTCGGAGATTCAAATCCTTCTGCGTGGTTATGTACTGCAAACTCTTATGATCTGTAAATATGTCCACATGCACACCATACAAATAATGTCTCCATATTCGTAAGGCAAACACCACCGCAGCTAATTCCAAGTCATGAGTTGGGTAATTCTTCTCATGTATCTTCAATTGTCTAGATGCATACGCAATAACCTTTCAAAATCGCATCAAGACACATCCTAATTCAACTCTGAGGCATCGCAATGTGATCGTGAACCCTTCTTGTCCCGATGGTAAGGTTAGGATCGTGCGAGTCAACAATTCCTTTAGTTTCAAAACTTGCCTCACATGCTTCGACCATCGGTACTTAACCGCTTTTGAGTCAACCGCCAAAGGAGCAAAGACGACTAGAAAAACCTTTACGAATCTTCTATAATACCCACCAAACCCAAGAAACTTCTAACCTCGCCGAGTGGTCGGTTTGGTCGATTCTTCATCGCTTCTATCTTCCTGGGTCTACCATAATTCCATCCCTTGACACAACATGACCCAAAAAGGCTACCTTTTCCAACCAAAATTCACACTTTGATAATTTAGCATATAGTTTCTCCTGCTTTCAAGACTCAAGACTACCCTCGACGCTCTTCATGTTCTTCAACACTCTATCAGTAGATTAGGATATCATCTATGAACACAATCACGAACAAATCTAGGAATGGTTTGAAGATTCTGCTCATTAAATCCATAAAAGTTCTTTGGGGCATTGGTTAACCCAAAAGACATGACCAAGAACTCATAATGGCCGACGGGTTCTAAAGGTTGTTTCGATATATCATCCGGATTTATTTTCACCGGTGATATCGAACAGAGATCAATCTTGAAAAATAGCTAGCTCCTCAAGTTGGTCAAAAAGATCATCGATTCTTGGTAATGGGTATCGGTTCTTGATCGTGACCTTATTGAGCTGCCGATAATCGATGCACATTCGGAGCGATCCGCCTTTCTTTTTCACAAACAGGACTGGTGCACCCCAAGGGGAAACACTAGGCCTTATAAAGCCTTTATCCAGAAGATCCTTCAATTGTTCTTTTAACTCCCTCAATTCAGCTGGGGCCATTCGATATGGAGGAATAGAAATAGTCTTGTACCGGAATTAACTCTATAGCAAACTCACTTCTCTATCCGGAGGAAGGCCTGGAAGATCTTCAGGAAAAACCTCCGGAAAATTTCGAACAATAGGAACATCATTCACCGCTGGGGATTCTTTTTGGGTATCCACTATATTAACCAGATATGCATACTCCACTCTGTGACTTCTCAATAACTTTTGAGCCCCAAGGTAGGAAATAAACTGACCTGAGGATATTCCAATCCTACCCCTTATAACAACTTCTGGTTCTCCGGGAAAAGTTAATCTCACTATCTTTCGTCGACAATCTAACATGGCATAACATGCCGACAACCAATCCATACCAAAAATGACGTCGAAGTCTACCATATCAAGTAGTACTAGGTTCACCATTGTTTCCCTGCCATTCACTTCTAATGGGAAATTATTTACCACCCGAGAGGCCCAAATTGAGGCCCATCGTGTCATAACCTCAAAAGGTTCACTTAAATAAGAAGGTTCTACGTGTAAATTCTTAGCAAAGTCCATTGACACATATGAAAATGTAGAGTCGGGATCGTACAATACAAATGCAGGAATACTCGAGACTAGCAAAATATCTGTGACCACCGCATTAGATGCTTCTGCCTCATTCCTCTGGGGCAAAGCGTAGAGCCGATTAGAATTGTTGGGTTGTTGACCTCCCTGACCGGCGGGGTTGGTTTCCGATTTCCGTAGAGGGTGTGGTTGCTTCCGACCTCCCTGAATAGATTGAGTTTGGGTCCTCTTCGCAATCCTCGCATAGGCCCGACTTCCACGCTTATAACATGTCTTCGTTAACAGCCGACATCCTCCATTGTGTTTCCTTTGACAAATCTTACAAATCGGTTTGTCACCTCCTGTGTTAGGGTTGGTGGCCTTGTCCTTGCTACCTTGGTAATTAGACCAACTGTGCCCCTTAGTCTTGAAATAAGACTGGCCCACAGATTAGTTCGGTCCTGAAGATCCCTTACTAAACTCCTGCTTCTGATTTTGACTCTGGTTAAATGATCCTGACGTCCGAAATCTCTTCTGCGAATATTCTCTTTTTGCTTTAGCGAAACCTTCTACCCTCATTGTCATACCGACGATCTGAAGGTATGCCCGATAATGAGCTAATGCCACTACCTTCTCTTCCAAGTTTGGGTTTAAACTTTAAACCCTTAAAAACTCTTTTGACCTTCTCCCTTTCTGTAGGAATAATATGTGCGTTGTATGCTGACAATCAGATGAATTAGGTATTGTATTCTATCACATTGCGGTCTCCTTGTTTCAACAGTTCAAACTCACGTCTGAGCGCATCTTTTCGGGAGTTAGGCATGTACTTTTCACTGAACGCGCTCAACTCCCCACGCCATCGGTGGTGACATCGGAAAATGATTTCTTCTAAAATTTCTCCACCACACCTGTGTCGCCCACTAACCGCAAGGACACTAAATTGACGTCACGCGTCTCCACACATCCTCGTAAATGAGGTTTTCTACCTCATCGAGAAATACTATCAAGTTAGACTTGTAGTCCTTCCCTCGTATAGATATGTTCCCTTCTTCTCACAAAATTTGCCCCATAGTCTATCTCGTACCTCTCCTACCTTTTCTGGTGGGTGCGATACATCCGGTTATTTTATCGTTGTACACTCCCTTCCACAATCCTTTGAAGGAGGTAGACGAGGACCAAGTCTTTGAAAAGACTCAAGATAGTACGAGAAGAGTATGAAAGAAGTGAAACTTTAGGATGTTATTCCGCTTACTTATTACTAAGGCGCGCACACCGTCGCAATAAGTAACCGCTCAAACACCCAACTCAAGAAACTTCCTAGAATCTCCTAACTGGTTTAGCTTTGATACAACTTGTCACGCCCGACTTTTTCTAAGTCTTTACTTAGGGCGTGATGGCACTGACAATTATTTTCCACCAGAGTACCATTTAATTCTCTTTATTTAGAAATTTGAACTTATATTCAAATACGAGCGATTAATAAAAATAACAATAAAAAAATATGTTTATGACTTTATATGAAAAAACATAACGCGAGCCCATGCTCGCAAATATTGTTTCTACATAGACATACCGACAAAGATTATTCTAAGTTGGAAGGAGATCATTCCACACGCATATCCCGAGACATTGAACCGACATTACGAACTCGACGAGTACCAAGCCCAAACAATGGACTTGGTATGAAAAGAGGTCATGGACGATCGCTAGCCTTGACGTGGAGCCTTTCCTCTATCACCCTTTCAAACATGTTAAATAAAGAGTCACCTACCATCCGGGCCGAGTGAGAACCTTACCTCGCAATTCAAAGTAACACCACAATATTCCAAGTGCAATCACATTATAACGTAATAAGCATATTGCAAAACATATCGTTACAACATCTTTAAATATGCAACAACTCCTCATAGGAAATTCTCGCTTTAACTAACACTTCATTTTATCTCGTATTATACGTTAAGACATTCCCTGCATTTCCACATGTTTATTACATTTATATATTTGTGAACGCGTATTCACTTTTCATATTTATATATAGGTGAACATGTGTTCATCTTTCATATTTGTTGCGTGCAACCCGATCCATTATATTTACGTATTTGTGAACACGTATTCACTTTACGTTTTGTTGCGGCGTGCAACCCGATCCATTATGTTTACGTATTTGTGAATGTGTATTCACTTTACGCTTTGTTGCGCGCAACCCGATCCATTATATTTACGTATTTGTGAACATATATTCACTTTACGCTTTGTTGCGTGCAACCCGATCCATTATGTTTACGTATTTGTGAACGCGTATTCACTTTACGCTTTGTTGCGCGCAACCCGATCCATTATATATTTATATATTTATGTGAACACGTATTCACTTTTCATATTTTTCGTAAGATCAAATAAATACTATTCTCTTTTCTAACATTCTGTCATTCATACTTGTAACGATTATAACTTTTAACCATAACTCCAACTAAGGTGTTTCTCGCGGAAACTAAGGTAAGACGGGATCTTTCACTGTACCAAATTTCATTTAAAACTACTTTGGGTAACTAACACAAATTTATCCTCAAAACAGCCACATGAAATTTATTTCGGCAGAATATTTATTAAACAACACCCAATCTTAGAATAGTCATAACTCCTAATCAGAAACCCGTTCAAGCCCCATAAAATCTCAAAACGACGAGAACAGAGAGCTACACGTCTCCATGTGAACCATCCTTTCATATTCTGTACCATTTGGTACAGTTTTACACTTTTATTCGCTGCCCTTCCTGGATCTCGATAGATCCGAGGCAGAAACTTTAAACAGCGATAACTCTCAATCCGTAAGTCGGATAGACCCCCGTAAGGTCTCAAAATGTCCACAACAAAGAGATATAAAACTTTCATTTAGAAACAATTTTCATATTCCCCACAGATTAGTACAGTTTTACGTTTCAACGTCCTGCCCTTCTGGATTCCGACGAATCCGAGGCAGCAACTTCAAACTACAATAACTCTCAACTCGTAAGTCCGTTTTAATAAATATTTATATATATCTGTCCGTAACAGAGAGATTTACAACCATGTAAATTTTCATATAATTCTAATAAGTAAAACTCAATAAAAACAGTCCGTAATTATGCCTTTCCGAATTTCGACCAAATCTAAGGCAGGAACTTTGAACTATGATAACTTTCAAACCGTACGTCCATTTTACCTCATTTTTGGTTCTATATGATCATATTAGAGAGGTGTACAATTCCTACGAATTTCATCAAATTCTAACAATTATAACTCAGTGAGAACAGTTCGTAAAGTTCATGACGCAACTAGTTGTCTAAACAATCAAAAGTTCAATATTTCTTTTCAACACTCAATTCTTATTCTAACATGTATTGAACTAAAAATAAAGGATGTTACCAAGAATTTCTGAGTGAGAAAACTCACCTTGTAAGTGTGAAAAAGATTGTGGTTCGGTTGCTACAAGTGGTCCTTGCTCCTTAGTGTTCCCTAATTTTCTTGTTCTCCTTCCTCCCTTGAGATTTTCTTGATTTTTTTCCTTCTTGTTCACTTGTTTTTTTCTGATTTTCTAACCTTTATGTTATGTCCTTTGTTTGTGTGTAAATACAATGTATAAATGAAGGAGTTTTCTATAACTTATGGGAGGTGAAAAACCAAAAGATTGAAGGGAAATGAAAAGGGGAGGAGGGGTAAAGGGAAGGGAGCTTGGCTTACGTGCACTCTACATTCTGCATGTTTTTTTTTTTTTTTTTTTTTTATTTTTTTATTTTTTTATTTTCATTTCATCTATCTATTTATCCAACTTTAATACTAACTCTATCCCATGCAATTTATTCTTTGTTTTCTTATATATATATATATATATATATATTTTTTTTATTAACCCAACCACAACTATATATTATTATTTTTTTCCGGATTTTACAACCACCTTCACAAGCTAGCCACAAGCTTCCTTCTTGTCTTTTAATTTTTCAGATTTTTCTTAGGGCTAGAATCCTCTTGGATTTTTAGAGAGAAGGAGGAGCTTGAAATATTTAGAGAGAAGGACGAGGTTTTTCAAAGAGAGATGACAAATGACCAAGTCTTTAAGACTTGATCAATATATCGCATGTAAACATCGGATGGGGACACTTGTCCCCCACTCGTGCCCTTCAAAATAAAAATGACTTTTCCTAAGTTTTTCACGATTTCCGCCTCGGCCTGCTTCCCGTGGCTGGCCGCAATCCCGCGAACCCTGATCTTCCGGCCATGTCGCTTCCGGCGCGCATGCGACTCCTGCGAACCTCGATCTTCCGCCATGCCTGCTTCCCGGCGGCGCTGAAACTCAGCGACCAAGATTTTCGGCGCGCCTCGACTTCCGCGCGACTTACAATCACCGCCAGCTTGGAGGCCGGAGTGCCGCACACAGACTCGACCGCGGTCCAGGCCCGAACCACGGGGTATAACATTCTCCCCCCCTTAGAAACATTCGTCCCGAATGTTCCCTCTAGGCTTACTCCAATTACAATATCGGCATAGACTCAAATAAAGACGCCCACACTACCACAACAAAACTCAAGCATAAATACTAAATTTAAAGACCAACAATTTTAACGTGGTTACCCGAGGTATAGGGAATAAGTGAGGATATTTCTTCTTCATGTCATCCTCCGCTTCACGCCATTTCCTCCTCGCTCACATTCCGCCATAGACATCGACGGAAGCCACGCTCTTCGTCCGGTCGTCTAACCCGACGATCGAGTATCGCTATGGGACTCTCCTCATACGATAACTCCTCGTCACTTGACATTCGAATCGGTGCACTCTAGATGGATCTCCAATACATTTCCACAACATGGACACATGGAAAACTGGATGTACCGCCTCCAAATCGGACGACAGCTCTAATTCATAGGCAACCCTGCCTACCCCGCGGACAATCCGATACGGCCCAATGTACCTTGGGCTAAGTTTCCCCTTCTTTCCAAATCTCATCACGCCCTTCATGGGCGATACCTTTAGAAAAACCCAATCACCTAACTCAAATTCCAAGTGTCGACGCCGATGATCTGCATACGACTTCTGCCGACTCTGAGCTGCCAACAACCGCTCCTGGATAATCTTCACCTTATCCACTGCCTGCTGAACTAAGTCTGGCCCGATCAACTGAACTTCTCCCACCTCGAACCAGCCTATAGGTGACCTGCACTTCCTCCCGTATAAGACCTCATAAGGCGCCATCCGAATCCCGGAATGGTAGCTGTTGTTGTAAGCAAACTCCACAAGAGGCAAATGATCCTCCCAGCTACCCCTGAAAAAAATAACACAAGCCCGCAGCATATCCTCAAGTGTTTGGATAGTGCGCTCGGCCTGTCCGTCGGTCTGAGGATGAAATGCCGTACTGAGACTCACCCGTGTCCCTAATCTCTTTTGAAAGGACCTCCAGAAGTTAGCCGAGAACTGGGCTCCTCTATCTGATATAATCGACACCGGGACACCGTGCAGTCTCACAATCTCTCTAATATATAATCTGGCATAGTCCTCAGCTGAGAACGTCGTTCTGACCGGAAGAAAATGGGCTGATTTCGTCAGCCTGTCGACAATCACCCAAATGGAATCATGCTTCCTCTGAGTGGTAGATAGTCCTGTAATAAAATCCATATTTATCACCTCCCACTTCCAAGTCGGAATATCAATATCTCGCAATGCTTCACCGAGCTTCTGATGCTCAACCTTAACCTGCTGACAAATAGGACACGGTGCCACGAACTCCGCAACGTCCCTCTTTAGGCCATCCCACCAATACACGCATCTGAGGTCACGATACATTTTAGTCGATCCCGAATGAATAGAATAACGAATCGCGTGCCTCCTCGTAATCTGGCCGACGAAGTCCGCTACATCGGGAACACACAATCGCCTCGAATCTTAGCACTCATCAGCGCTACCTCAAATGTACTCTCTTTCGAATAGCGCATCTCTCGCATCGCACCAAAATCGGATCTCATATCGCCGCCTCTTCACCTCTCGACGATGGAAGACTCGGCAACCTCTCGAACCCGAATTCCGTCACTAACAGAATCAACCAAACGAACCCCAAGGCTCGCTAGCTGATGTAACTCTCAGACCATATCCCTTTTCTCTGCCGAACAGCATGCACTACCCATCGACCGCGACTAAGGGCATCCGCAACTACATCGCCTTCCCCGGGTGGTATAGAATATCAACATCGTAATCCTTAAGTAGCTCCAACCACCGCCTTCGCCGCAAGTTCAGCCTCCTCCGTCAAGATGTCGAGACTCTTGTGGTTCGTGTAAATGTCCACATGAACTCCATATAAATAATGCCTCCATCTTCAAGGCATGAATCATCGCCGCCAACTCCAAGTCAGCGTGGGATAGTTCTTCTCATGCTTCCTAAGCCGAGATGCATAAGCTATAACCTTGCCGCCGCATCAAGACGCACTCCAAGCCCGACACCGACGCGCCACAATAAACCACATATCCATCTAAACCTCCGGAAGAGTAAGAACTGGGCTGCCAACCTCTCCTTTAGCAATCGGAAACTTTCTCACAAGTATCCGCTCACCGAACATAGCCGCTTTCCGAGTCTTAGTCAAAATCTTTGAAATAAGCAAACTTTTCCACAAACCTCCGATAATAGCTCGCAGCACTAAAGCGCGCACCTCCGCTGGTGTAGTGGTTCGCAAGTCTCGATCGCCTCAATCTTAGTCAGATCAACCCGAATACCATCACCGATAACATGCCCTAAGAAAGCCACTGAAGCTAACGTAACTCGCATTTCGAGAACTTGGCATACAATTGCGGTCTCGGAGGACTCCTAATACCGCCCTCAAATGACCAGATGCTCCTCGCTCGCGCGCGAATACACCAAGATATCATCAATAAACACTATAACGAACATATCCAAGAATGGCTCGAACACTATTCATCAAATCCATGAATCACGCTTTGGGCGTTGTCAACCCGAAAGACATCACCTGAACTCATAGTGCCCATACCGGGTCCCGAATGCGATCTTTGGGATGTCTATCTCTAACTCACACTGATGATAACTGCATCGCAGGTCTATCTTGGAAAAACACTTTGCACCCTGCAATTGGTCAAACAAATCGTCAATCCTGGGGAGGGGATACCTGTTCTTGATAGTAACCTTGTTCAGCTGCCTGTAATCAATACACATACGCAGCGTCCCATCCTTCTTCTTTACAAATAACACCGGCGCTCCCCAGGGAGAAACACTTGGCCTAATAAAGCCTTTCTCCAGCAAATCTTTCAGCTGATCCTTCAATTCCTTCAACTCGGTCGGTGCCATCCTGTATGGCGGAATAGATATCGGTCGAGTGTCTGGTGCCAAATCGATGCAAAACTCAATCTCCCTCTCAGGAGGGATACCCGGAAGCTCGTCTGGGAATACGTCTGGAAACTCTCTAACAACCGGAACTGACTGAAGGTCCGGTATCTCAGCCTCAGTATCGAATACCCGAACTAAATGGTAGATATACCCATTCCGTACCATCTTCCTAGCCTTGAGGTAAGAAATAAACCTACCCCTCGGCGATGCAGTATTCCCCTTCCACTCGATAACCGGCTCACCAGGAAACCGGAACCGAACTAACCTCTCTCTGCAGTCCACATTGGCATAGAAAGACGCTAGCCAATCCATACCCATAATCACATCGAAGTCTGTCATATCCAACTCTATCAAGTCAGCTAGAGTCTGACGACCATCTATAGTCACTGGGCAAGCCTTATATACCCGCCACTACCACCGGCACCTACAGGCGTAGCCACCTCAAAGGATTCTATGGACTCGGGCTCATCCCTATTCTACCGACAATATGAGGAGATATATAGGACAAGGTAGAACTCGGATCTATCAAAGCATAAACATTACAAAGAAGAGACCAACAATGTACCGTGACGACATCGTGTGACGCCTCCGGTCTGGCGGCCGGACATAGCATAAATGCGCTCGAGGACCGCTGAATCGAACCCCGCCACGACTCGCCGCGGCTGTTGGCGTGAACACCCTCGCCTCGGCGCTAACCATCAAGATGAAGACCAAAGAATCAACTCGCTTACCGAGCCATGGCACTCCCGCCGCTCGGACAATCTCTCTTCAAATGGCCTCGCCACAAGAGTAACAAGCTCTCGGAGGAATACGACACTTCATAATGGCAATCACCACATCGACCACACCGAGGCATAGGGGCCTCATCTCGACCGGAACTCGTCCTCCGAAACCCAAGCCTCGAACCCCGCCCCGCTCGAATACTCAGACGCCCCGAAGATGGTGAGGCGCTCGACCGGGCGTGTGGTACAAATCTGGTTCTTGGGGTTGTCTACCCTAAAACTACCAGAGGACCTCGCTGCCCCGCCCTCTTCGCTGATACTGCCGATCCGTCGGCCCTGCGCTCACACCTGCGTACGTGCTCGCACGCGGCAATATCTATGCCCTGCCAAGAGCCACCCCTGCAACTCGGCCAAGTGATCATCGAGTCTCGTGATATAGCGGTGCACCGCCCTCCATGTCGCTACCAAAGCGGCACATACCTAGCCAATGAATCAAACTCCATGTTGTATTCTCGACCGGCCCATTCCATTCGTCTCGGGCCACAAAAATCTATCGGCCGAGCCCTCTCATCTGCGGAGGCAAGAAATGGCCAACGCCTCGAGAACTTCGTCCCAAATACCGGAAGCGCATGCTCCCCGGACGCTTCCATGAATCATACTGGGCCAATCGCAGTGTCCGCAGCCGATGCGAACCTAGTACCACCGACTCGGTCTCCAAGCCCCGATCACCCTACGATCCGCCGCAACTCAAAAGTCTCTCGCCTCGTTAGCAGTCTTTGAACTACGGCAATGAATCGCTGTGTCTCCACTTTATCCTCGTTCGCCACAATCTCGCTAGTAATCGGGCCATCTCTTGTAGCCCATATCCTTCGCCATTCGGCTGGATCGAGGCTCGTACCGCGGTCTCGATGGCCGCCGCCGCCTCGGACTTCGGGGTTGGCGACGTGGTAGAACTCGCCGGTCAAACACCACATTCGTAAGGATCGGGCTCGTGCTCGTAACCCTGCGTGCCCTACTAGTAGTTCCTCCATCGCTTGCCTTCGACGCGGCCGCTTTGCGTGACGCATAATCGATACACACAAAGTTTACGCGGAGGAAATTCAACCTATAACACGCCTCTATTGCACGATCTAGAGTGAAAGAAATGGAAACCAATCCTAAATATCTCGTAGCCTCTCGATTATAGATGTGGTGCACAACACACCGATAATCAAGACTTACTAGATACGGCTCAGACCCTTCCGAGGATTAATCGCTCGATACCACTTTTGTCACGACCCGACCCGGTCCGTGATCTGCCTTGACCCGCACCTCGTGACACAACATCGAGAAAACCAATGAAATAAACTCAAGGTAAAACAACCATAATAGTATAAACATGCAGCCCAAAATGGCTACCCCAAAAGTACATCAAATCGAATACCTATATCCTCAAACAACCTGTTATGACAAGACTACAGTGCCTCTAAGAATAAGTAACACTATGACGGACAGTGGCCCCGCCATGCCTCGAATGTACAAAATATCACAACACGGGAGAACCATACCAAAAGTCGAGCTCAAGAAATGAGCTCCCGACACTGAGTAAAAGATCCTAGGAATGAGGATCTACCACCGCTTCCCTTACCGCAGATTTAACGCATCCCCGGGAAGGGGTCGACACAACGTACCAAGTATGTAAACCGGAAAATATCAGTAGTAATATCATAAGTCAAAGGTAAGTGAGTCATAGATAAAAATCAATTTCTCAGACCGTGCCTTACTAACAATGAGAGTAACAAGTATAAAACTTATAGCATAAAAATAGGAGGCTCACGATCAAAACAGGGTACCTCGCCCGTAGTATCATTAAGCAATCCTACTCCTGGGACTATTTCACCCGCATGGGTCCTGTGGACCCGCATGAGGTCATCCGCCTCGTCATGGGACTATTTCACCCGCATGGGACTATTTCACCCGCATGGATCCTGTGGACCCGCATGAGTACCATCGCCGTACTCGCATGAGACTATTTCACCCGCATGGATCATGTGGTCCGGATCCGCATGAGTGCAAGCGCCGCACTCGCATCATGGGTAGCAAATCCATGGCATAGATAATAACCCGGGGTTTACCCCGTAATAATACAAATATATAACATAGCTCATCCGGCTATCATACACAACATAAGCACTACCGACCTATCATAACATAAGCACTACCGGCTTATCATATCACAACATAAGCACTACCGGTCTATCATAACATAAGCACTACCGGCTTATCATAACATAAGCAAGTTAAGAAATCCCCTAACTTCTTATTAACATTATTAATATATCCTCTCATTTTAGTATCCCAAGGCACTAACATGTCTTTTAATAGAAAATTCGGGAATTCAACCCAAGTACCATGTACTTCTAACTTTTTAAGAAATAACTCTTTTTATACAAAATTTCAAGATACTAATCACCATAGTATCAAGTTACGATTTCTTTCAAGACAAGTCACATTTCCTTTTAGAAATATAATAGGCTTCTAAATCAAGTGACTTCATTTCCTTTAAAATCTTAGGCAACCAATGCCTAAAAATCAATTCACCTTTCTTAGTTTCAAATCCTTTACCCGTACTTGTTTTAATTAGAGTAAACCTTTCTTTGTGAACCTTTCAAGAAAACTTATATAACCAACTTCCCATAAAGTCATTATATTAGCGTTATCCCTTTGTCAAATACATTTTCCCTAAATCCAAGGGACTTATACTTTTGAAATGAAACAAGTAGCATATACTTTTAAAACAAGTGAAAGATATCAAATCTTGTACGTCTACCGTACTACATAGGTACAACTACTCATGCTCAAGAGATAGGAAAGTTCTACATACCTCTTCGGTCAATCCACTTGCTAAGTCCAACTACCGCAAGTAATATGTCAACCTATAACAACCATAGTGC
This sequence comes from Przewalskia tangutica, assembly GCA_029844215.1. Classification (NCBI taxonomy): domain Eukaryota; kingdom Viridiplantae; phylum Streptophyta; class Magnoliopsida; order Solanales; family Solanaceae; genus Przewalskia; species Przewalskia tangutica. Next base: position 79,297,914 of record CM056737.1, read on the forward strand.
GTTTATTAACCTCTAATTTCAATGTAGAAATTCCAAATTCAAGTTATCAATTCCTAAGGAAAATTGGGCAGCATTTCCTTTGTTTCTACTCACTTTGCCACCTTTTCAAAGGCCGATTTTTCAACATTCAAACGCCTTATTAAGGCCCAACAACCAAACCAACACACAGGGGATTACACACCTAATCTTGGGTGTGTAAAATTCTGCCCCATAAGTTATAATAGTACACTTAACAATTCTAAGGTGGTTTTTAGGCTACAACATGCTCATAATATTTCTTTAGCCAAAACTTTCATATTCAACCCACATTTCTAGCATGCAATGACTCTAAGAGCATTATTTACCACCATAAGTATTTTCTTCTTAACATGCAACTCTATAACTAATAATAGAGGAAGAATCATTACCTTAGAGCTTTAGCCAAATTTTATCCAACAATTTGCTAGCCTTTATACCAAGAATACCACCACCACCACCTTCACAAGCTAGCCACAAGCTTCCTTCTTGTCTTTTAATTTTTCAGATTTTTCTTAGGGCTAGAATCCTCTTGGATTTTTAGAGAGAAGGAGGAACTTGAAATATTTAGAGAGAAGGAAGAGGTTTTTCAAAGAGAGAGATGACAAATGACCAAGTCTTTAAGACTTGGTCAATATATTGCATGTAAACATCGGATGGGGACACTTGTCCCCACTCGTGCCCTTTCAAAATAAAAATCGACTTTGACTTTTCCGCTTTGATTTGCCTCGCTTCGCTGGCGCGGCCGCAACTCCGGCGACCCCTCGGATCTTCCGGAGCCGCGGCCCTGCTTCCGTGGCGCTGGCTGAAACTTCGACCGCCAAGATGGCGCGCGGCCCGACTTCCAGCGCCGCGCCTACAATCACCGCTGGCGCCGCGGCCTCGCCCGGCCATGCGCTGAGATTCGACCGCGGTCGGGCGAACCACGGGGTATAACAAAATTCCCATGCGAGTTTATTATTCCATGGACTTGTATCCATGATGCGGGTATAGATTCCCATGAGAGTATATTATTCCATGGACTTGTATTCATGATGCGGGTATAGATTTCCATGAGAGTATATTATTCCATGGACATACATCCATGATACGGGTATTGATACCCATGAGAGTATATGATTCCATGGACATGTATCCATGATGCGCGTATAGATACCTATGACATATATGATTCCATAGACATGTATCTATGATGCGAGTATAGATACTCACGACAGTATATGATTCCACGGACATGTATTCATGATGCGAGTATAGATACTCACGACAGTATATGATTTCATGGACATGTATCCTTGATGCGGGTATAGATACTATGACATTATATGATTATATGAACAGACATTCATGATTTTGATATGACTCTCTATTTTTAAAAGGTACGGTTGACTCTCTGTTTTTAAAAGGTACACTGGACTCTCTATTCGTACAAGGTACAGTTGACTCTATTTTATATGGCACGGTTGAATCTGGTATTTGATTTTGTACAAACTGGCCAAAAGATGACAGTAAAAAGTATGAAAATCAAATACCAGATCCAACCGTGCCATATAAAATAGAGTCAACTGTACCTTGTACGAATAGAGAGTCCACTGTACCTTTTAAAAATAGAGAGTCAACCGTACCTTTTAAAAATAGAGAGTCATATCAAAATCATGAATGTCTGTTCATATAATCATATACTGTCATAGTATCTATACCCGCATCAAGGATACATGTCCATGAAATCATATACTGTCGTGAGTATCTATACTCGCATCATGAATACATGTCCGTGAAATCATATACTGTCGTGAGTATCTATACTCTCATCATAGATACATGTCTATGGAATCATATATGTCATAGGTATCTATACCCGCATCATGAATACATGTCCATGGAATCATATACTCGTGGTATCAATACGTGATCACGGATTATGTCGTGGAATAATATACTCTCATGGAAATCTATACCCGCATCATGAATACAAGTCCATGGAATAATATACTCTCATGAGAATCTATACATGTATCATGGATACAAGTCCATGGAATAATAAACTCGCATGGAAATTTATACCCGCATCATGAATACAAGTCCATGGTATAATATACTCTCATGGGTATCAATACCCGTATCATGGATGTAAGTCCATGGAATAATATACTATCATGGGAATTTAAATCCGCATCATGGATACTAGTCCATGGAATAATATACTCTCATGTGTATCAATACCCGCATCATGGATGTAAGTCCATGGAATAATATACTCTCATGAGAATCTATATCCGCATCACGGATACTAGTCCATGGAATAATATAATCTCATGGGAATCTATACCCGCATCATGGATACTAGTCCATGAAATAAATAGAATAACTTTCATTTAAAAACCCAAGGCACTATCATGTCATGTATCCTTTAAAATCATCATTTGAAAAATCAAGGCACTATATATCACGTATCATTTTGAAACCATCATTTGAAAACTCAAAGACATTATATATCATGTATCATTAGAAATTAGGAGTCAATAGAACTATGTACGTCCGCCGTACACTCACTTTATAAGAATCATGTCAAAAGAAGAAGGATAGTTTCACATACATTATCGGCTATACCAACACGACAAGTAGAATAAGCCTCAAGTAGTACTTCAACCTATAATAACGATAACACATCTATCAACGTCATGCTTACTAGTGTAGGTCATATACCAAGTAATGGTTCTCTTTTCATATAAAAATTTGGACAACACTTCCCCTAATTATACATACATTTCCACCTTACAATTAAGGCCAATAACATCAATAACCAAGCACCACTTAAGGTCACAACTAAAACAGCAACAAAGGGGATTTACACACCCACTTATCATGTAAATTCAGTCTCTTAATCCATATTAAAACAGTGCACCAAAACAGTCCATATTCTAACAACAACGAGGGTAGAATGTGAAGTTTTTCTACACCTTTCTACACCCTTATTCCTTTAGGACTTACATTAGCAATTAACACATTTAAACATGCATAATGGTAACTGAATTTTCAGCATTATAACCCCACAAAACAACCCCTAAAACAGCACAACAACGTCTCACAGTTTCATGCAGTTCTCGGCCAACAACCAATACCAAAGCCCTTTCCATAACTCATTATAATCCAATTCATGTTCCAATACTTTTATATAAACCATATCAACTTTCAATAACAAGTTTTTCTTCATTTTAACATGCAGTTAGTGACGATAACAAACAATAACCAACGAATCCAAAATAACAAAACAATCCACAATTCGGCTAACATGCCAAAACTGTGACATGCACTCATTATCCTCCATTTTACTTAACACAATTTCATCTCTTAATTATAACATCATGTAACCTCCAATTACTTCAAGAGGAAGAAGAAATCTTACCTTAACCTTAGCCAAAACAGTCCCAAGTTCTCGGCCACCACCACTTCCTTTTGCACCACTTCTTCACGTTTCAACAACACACACGTATCCTCTACAAGCTTGTAATCATCTTACTTTCATGTTTCTCTTCCAAAAAGTTCATTTTCAAGCTTAGGGTTTCAAGAAGTTTCTTGGCTAAAAGCGTGACCAACAATTTTGGAGTGTTAACTTGGCTTAGAACTTAGTTAAAGTGCTTAATCTTGGAAAATAAGTTGATCTTGTTCTCACTTTGGCTATGGAATTTTCGAACTTGAAGGAGAAGGAAGGGATAAGAACTTGAAGGATGAAGATATTTTTTTGAGCTAAGTTTTGCAAAGCCTATCAATATATACAAGTGGAACCTATAAGACAAGTGGAGGGGGGACATGTGTCACTCTCTTATTGATCACATATTCTCTTCACAAAAATATCTTTCACACTTAGCCAAATTCTTAAAATTTTCGATGGGCCCACAAAATTGTGAAATTTTCGATGGACCCCATATTATCAATGTCAAGACTTCATAATACAATACTAAGTCCATAAATCCATTGGAAAGAATTTAACTACAAGTTAATAAATTTTCGTCGTCACATCCGTTGTATCCAAAATTATTCCAATTATTCCATTCAGAGTCTGGTCATTTTTGTACGGAGTTTGTATTACATTCTTATGTATATTCAGAGGTATGACGGGGCCTTGTCCCGCCATAGTTACTATCAAACTCTTAGAGGTCTGTATTCATATGTGGGTTGGACTCGTGTACAATGTAATTTCTTTTTGGTTTATATATAATGGAGGCTTTGCCGGCTTTGCCTTTGCCTGTTTAAAAAAAAAGAGTTTTATTTAGCTTCCGCGGGTTACTTGTGATGTATGGGTAGAAGGGTGCTCTGGTAGGGCACCAGTGGCGGGCCCGGGGTTCGGGTCGTGACAGTTTTGTTATTTTGGATTCGTTGGTTATTGTTGTTGTTATCGTCACTAACTGCATGTTAAAATGAAGAAAAACTTGTTATTGAAAGTTGATATGGTTTATATAAAAGTATTGGAATATGAATTGGATTATAAAGAGTTATGGAAAGGGCTTTGGTATTGGTTATTGGCCGAGAACTGCATGAAACTGTGAGACGTTGTTGTGCTGTTTTAGGGGCTATTTTGTGGGGTTATAATGCTGAAAATTCAGTTACCATTATGCATGTTTAAATGTGGTAATTGCTAATGTAAGTCCTAAAGGAATAAGGGTGTAGAAAAGTGTAGAAAGGATTCACATTCTACCCTCGTTGTTGTTGGAATATGGATTGTTTTGGTGGACAGTTTTAATATGGATTAAGAGGCTAAATTTACATGACAAGTGGATGTGTAAATCCCCATTGTTGTTGTTTTGGTTGTGCCCTTAAGTGGTGCTTGGTTGTTGATGTTATTGGTCTTAATTGTAAGGTGAAAATGTATGTATAATTAGGGGAAGTGCTGCCCAAATTTTTATATAAAAAGAGAACCATTACTTGGTATATGACCTACACTAGTAAACATGAAGTTGATAGATGTCTTATCGTTATTATAGGTTGAAGTACTACTTGAGGCGTATTCTACTTGTCGTGTTGGTATAGCTGATAAGGTATGTGAAACTATCATTTCTTCTTTTGACATTATTTTTATAAAGTGAGTGTACGACGGACATGCATAGTTCTATTGACTCATAATTCATAATGATATATGATATATAGTGCCTTTGAGTTTTCAAATGACGGTTTCAAAATGATACGTGATATATAGTGCCTTGATTTTCCAAATGATGATTTTAAAGGATACATAACATGATAGTGCCTTGGGTTTTCTAAATGAAAGTTATTCTATTTATTTCATGGACTAGTATTCATGATGCGGATATAGATTTCCATGAGAGTATATTATTCTATGGACTAGTATCCATGATGCGGGTATAGATTTCCATGAAAGTATATTATTTCATGGACTTACATCCATGATGTTGGTATTGATACCCATGAGAGTATATTATTTCATGGACTAGTATCCATGATGCGGGTATAGATTCACATGAGAGTATATTATTCCATGGACTTACATCCATGATGCGGATATTGATACCCATGAGAGTATATTATACCATGGACTTGTATCCATGATGCGGGTATAGATTCTCATGAGAGTATATTATTTCATGGACTTGTTTCCATGATGCGGGTATAGATTCCCATGAGAGTATATTATTCAATGGACTTACATCCATGATGCGGGTATTGATACCCATGAGAGTATATGATTTCATGGACATGTATTCATGATGCGGGTATAGATACCTATGACATATATGATTTTATGGACATGTATTCATGATGTGAGTATAGATACTCACGATAGTATATGATTCCATGGACATGTATCCATGATGCGAGTATAGATACTCATGACAGTATATGATTCCATGGACATGTATTCTTGATGCGGGTATAGATACCTATGACAGTATATGATTATATGAACAGCCATTCATGATTTTAATATGACTCTCTATTTTTAAAAGGCACGTTTGACTCTATGTCTTTAAAAGGTACAGTGGACTCTCTATTTGTACAAGGTACAATTGGCTCTATTTTATATGGCACGATTGAATCTGGTATTTAATTTTCATACTTTTTCCTGTCATCTTTTGGCCAGTTATGATCTTATTTACTGTACTTTATGTTTACATACTTGGTACATTATTGTACTGACCCCTTCTCCGGGGGGCTGCGTTCATGCCCGCAGGTATATGTACTCAGTTTGGTGATCCTCGAGCTTAAGATCCTTGCCTAGCTTTTGAGATAGCTCCATTGTTCCGGAGCTTGTCATTTTTGTACAGTCCTTGATTCTATACTTATGTATATTCAGGGGTACAGCGGGGCCTTGTCCCGTCACATTTCATTATCAAAATCTTAGAGGTCTGTAGACAGGTGTGGGTGGTTAATGTGTTCTTTGGACATGTATATGTTGTAGTTTGTTTTGGATACTTTGTATATAGTGGCAGCCTTGTCGGCTTGCCTAATTTTATAAAAATGAGTTGTTCCTTAGCTTCCGCTGATTTTGTGTGATGTGTGAGTATAAGGGTGCCCAGGTAGGGTACCAGTCGCGACCCGTCTGCTCGGGTCATGACAATGCGTTCTTGACATCCAGTTGATGAATCGACCACTTTTTACCCATAGCAATACTAAGAACAGTATGAATCATCGCCGGTTTAACAACCGGGCTAAAAGTATCACCACAGTCAATGCCCTCCTGCTGATTAGTGTCATTTGCCACAATTCTAGCCTTGTAGCGTTTCAAAACACCACTGTCTCTGAATTTGTGACGAAAAAGCCACAAGCATCTGATCACATTAACCCCCTCTGATCTAGGTACTAGATCCCAAGTATGCTGCTTAGTTAAAACATTATATTTTCCTCAGACTTAGCTGCATTCCAATTAGGTCAAGTTTAGCCAATATGGGGTTATTTGGAAGTAGAGAAATGGTTTGGACAGACAGGTTAAAATTCCGCGTTTGGCACGAGTTTCCATTTGGTGACTGGGTACATTGGGTAGTTGCATTGGTTGAGTAGTAGAGTCTGAGACAGCTGGAGTTGGGGAAGGTAGATGATTTTCTATCAGAGGACTAGAGGGTACTGACGATGGTGAAAGATCAACTTGCTCACTGGAAGACTGGCGCTGCGGTGCATCCCCTAGGGGCCGCGACGCTGAAGGCGAGATATGAGTGAACTGACTGAGAATGCTGGGAGATATGACTGGTTCATCAAGAAATGAGTAGTCAGGTTTTCGGTAGTTCTGAGGGTCCGAAAATGGAACTATCGTCTCGTTGAACGTGAGGTGATGAGAAATATGAATCTGACGAGTGGACAAGTCATAGCACAGATAACCCCTATGGTTGGGTGAAAAACCGAGGAATACACATGGTGTAGTTTGAGGAGCCAACTTATGAGGGGTGGTGGAGGTAAAATTGGGATAGCACAGACAACCGAAGATCCATAGGGTGGTATTATACCATTTTGTAGGGTCCATCTGTGGGAGTCTTGTTTTGTATGGTGCTAGTAGGTAAAATATTTATGAGGCATTCTACTATTTTGACAACATAAACCCAGAAAGATGATGGCATACATGCATGAAAGAGGAGAGTACGAACCATGTTATTAACAATGCGAATAATACGTTCAACTTTACCATTTTGATGGGAGGTGTGTGGAAAAGAGAATCGGAACACCATGCCTTGTTGGGAGAAAAAAATATGGAAAGTCGAATTATTAAATTCATGTCCGTTATCACATTGAAAGGATTTTATTGATTTTTCAAACTGAGTTTTAATAAATTTATGAAACTCAAGAAATTTAGCAAAAACCTCAGATTTGAATTTGAGTGGATAAATCCATTCAAAATGTGAAAAGTCATCTAATAAAACAAGATAGAATTTGTGACGTAGAGAGCTAACAACAAGAGAGGTCCATAAGTCAGCATGAACAATGTTAAATGGTGAAACTATAATACTCATTGAAGACAAAAAATGAAGACGAGTATGCTTGCCAAGCGGGCAAGAAAAACAGTTTTGGGCAAGTTTCCCATTATTATATTTAATACGCTGATTGTTTCTAAGAAAAGAAAAAACATGATCTCGTGGATGTCCGAGCCTATTGTGTCAGGTGGATAGAGACAATGCAGCAAGGGAGACTGGTTGTTGAGTTCTGACAGCGGAAGAGATTGTGAAAGGGTAGAGGTCTCCCACACTATTGCATAGCGTAAGAATTCTCCCCGTATTGAGATCCTTCACAGAGAAATCAAAAGGATCAAAATCTACAGACACCCAATTATTACGAGTGAATTTCCTAACAGATATCAACTTTTTAATAATTTGATGGGCGTAGAGGACATGGTTAAGTGAGAAGGGTGAATGTGCATTTTTAATGTGTGTATTGTCATAACCTGCAATTGCAATGTGGTGACCATTGCCAACAGTAATGTATTGAGGATACTTTAACCGAAGTAGTTGGGAAAAATTACCTGAAGAGTTGGTCAAGTGTGATGTGGCTCTGGAGTCCATATACCAATTATTATCGGGCGGTTGCAGAGTGAGAGTGTTGAAAGCTTGGCCCAAATCAGTGGATTGCATCTGCTGGGCTAAAGGAAACTGTTGGGCCGACATCAGATGGGCCTATTGAGGAGATGGGTCTATTGGTGCTGGACCGAGAATGTTGGGCCTCCACTGCTGTTGAAATTGGGCCCCTGCTGTCGGAAATGGACAAGCAGGCGAGACCTAGTTTGCGTAAAATCGCCGCTACGCCCTGGAAGTGTTCTTCTGCGATCTTTGCCAGGCTAGCTTTGCCGCTTGCCTTTCTTTGTGACATGCCTTTGCCGCGGCCCTTTCCCTTATTTCCTTGTCTGCGACCTCTGCTGCCTCTGCCTCCACCGCGGCTCTGCTGCTGCTGGTTGTCCTGCGGTGGTGGAGAAGTGGTGATGGTCGGCGACTACAAGTTTTCAACGGCTAATGCTTTTTTTATTGTGCTCGTCCTGTTTAGGGAATTTAGGCTAATGATACCATGTAAGATGTTGGATTATTCCTTTAGGAATTTCTTTCATTAATCACAATATATATAGTTGTACAAAAGTGTCCCTAATACAGTAAGAATCCTAAGTTATCTTAAATACACGATACTAATAAATACAATATATACTGTGAATATTTGAATAATATTCGCTAATAAAAAATTCTCGAGGTACTTCTTACTGTGACTATAAACTAAAGGCAGCGTTGCTATTTCACAACCGATCCTCCTTTCTAATCCTACTCCCTTCTAAGTTCAGGATACATATTCTTGCTTTTACTTTTTGTTCTTTTGAGACTTAGTAATTAGAATGTGATTGTCCACAACTTGAAATTGGATCAGTCGTTAAAGTTAGAATGGTCTGACGCGTTAGTTGGGATTATCTGGATGTCACAATAAGGTTTTATTGAAGGGTCCTTGACGTAACTGATAAAGTTGCTGGTGTGACCAATGTATTTCTCTAATGGCATATACTAAATTTACGCAGTTGATTTGTTGATACATAGACTTTTGTGTTTTTTTATTCAGAACCTTTTCCATATTTTCTCATCTTTTAAATAGATGATGGCCACTATTAGACTAAATATGGTTCCTGTACAAAAATTCAGGTGTTGAGAAGTATTACCGACAACATCACTGAAGACGTGTTGTTGAATGAGATCATTCGACTGCCAATGTATGCGGATAGGATACATAATGATAGCAAAGTTCATGTACGACGCAGATGAATGAATTTGATGAACTGGTGGAAGCCGTACGTGTTCATGTATATCAATAGAAGGGTATTTACAAGCATCCTTAGTCCCTAGGTGTGTAATGTGTGCTATACTGGGTTTGTTGTATCGATCCAGTTGGTACACTGTAAACTTACACTGTTTCGATGGTCGTTACCCATGGTTTCATATAGGGATGGCAGGTGGGTACAATTTTGCGGATTTCGCACTGCACCCGTTTCAGTTGGGCGGATATAGGTATAAATTTGGCGGGTAATAGGCGGGTATGGATGTTGAAAATGTACCCGTCAATTTTTTTGGCTGGTATGGGTGCGGGGAGGGATACCCGCATCCTCCCCGCCCAATTGTCATTGCTATTACAACTTTATATTTATCTAAAGTCTAAATAATTTGGCACACATAATTTTAGCAGCTCATAAGCCCAATAATAATGAATTTTGAGAATATCCACTTGGGTGATGGAACGGGTGTGGATTTAGGAATATACCCGCCTAGGTGGTTATGAATGTTGAAATTGTACCCGTCACCCGGATATAAATTTTCTGACTTGTACGGGTGCGGGGAGGGGTACCCGCACCCGCCCCACTCAATTGTCATCCCTAGTTTCATAATGTACTATAGTATTGTATAGTATCATATGGTATTGTATTATATTAATGAATACAATGTATCATTTGTTGTGGTCTAATAATATTTTTATTATTTGATTTTGACTGTATGATATTATAACATGTAAGTTTACTAAAATACTTTTAACTTTTAATTACAACCTGCTTATATATTAATAAAATTAAGGTAAATGAAAAAATAATTTTTTGAAAAAAATAAGTAAATGTTGGGATGGAGGTGGTATGGTGTGGGTTATGGTGAGTGGGTGGGGATAGAATGGTGAGTGGTAGTGTGGGGGTGGAGTTGCAGAGGGGTTGGTGGGTGGGTTTGGTGTGATGGAGGGGGAGGGCGATTGTGAGGGTGGGGTGGTGGGGATGGATGGAGTTGGTGGCGGGGACGGTGGGAGTGGGAGGTGGGGGTTGGGTGGGGTGGGTTTGGGTGTGATGAAGGTGGGTGGGGTATGATGGAAAAATAAAATACGTAACTACACAAAATTCGTGGTTATAAAAACTGGATTTTTGCCCCTCAAATTGTCTTAATTTTTTCCTTTCTCAATTTAAGTAACAAAAAAATGGCCGAAAATACTCCTAACATAAAAAATTAAAAAATTCGGCCTACCCTCACCTATGACCTAGTTTCACAAGGCAAAGTTTCTATGCCTTTTCGAGCAAAGTTATGTAGAAACTTTACCTTGTCCGGCATAAGTTCTGTAGTAATTAAGTTATCCAGTATAACGTTATTTCTACAGAACTTATGCAAGACAAGACAAAGTTTCTATAAATTTATGCAGAGCGAATTAGTTACTACATTTACGGGGAAAAAAATTAATTACTACACAACTTATGCCGGATAACTTCATTTCTAGAGAATTTATATTGGGACAAGGCAAAGTTTCTATGTAATGCTCGAATGAAACTTTGCCTTGCATTTTTTTACGATCCTGCTGGGCATCAAACCCAGAATCTCTGGTAGGCCAGCTAATAAAGATATTTTGGCCTATAAATTTTTATTAAATGAGAAGTATGAACAATTTTTTTTTTTTTTAGGTAAATGCAAATATTATTACTAATAACGGAAATAAAGGTGGCTACAATCAGTCATTGAGGGTTCTCAATCCTCAACGTTATGTAAACAAGAAATGGGGGAGGGGAGGAGTGGTCACTCAAAGGTGTCATTACAAGAGGGGATATGATCATAAAAGATTTTAGTCATTTTGATTCTAGACGAGGACTTGTAAAGATTCCCGCATAAATTTCCTTCGTTGAATTAAACTCCTTGCACGCTCAGTAGGTGCATTAGTTACATTCGTGGGGGAATTCAAGACTAGTGCACTATTGGGAAAGGTTGTCATAAATGGCTCAAGTCCTTTGGCATTAAATGCTCCATTGGTCGAGACCAAATGAGAGGTCTTAGGTGATTTGGAAAAGAGTGACCCTTCGATTTCCACATTAGTTGATCTTCCAAGACTCGTTGGAAGAGTAGTCCCTTCGGATCCCGTAGCCATCAAGTTTCCAAACCTCTTTTGACGAGCTGCCCCTTTGGTTACCGCAACCTTTGAATTCATTAGAAGAGTTGACTCTTCGGTTCTCACCCTTATCAATTTTCGATGTCCCATTGAATGAGATGTTTCCTTGGTTCTCTCGGCAATTAAATGCCCCAGTTTACCAAGTCTCGTTTGAAGGGTAGGCTGTTCGACTTCCGCACGATTTGTAATACCAAGAACCATGGGAAATGAACCATCATCGGGCTCTACATTCTTTAACCGAAGACCCTTAGGCTGCAGCCATGACCCGTGACCACCAACGTGACCAATCAGCAGCCCATGACCACCCTTCTGACCCTCATTCGACCCGGGACCCCCCACCATACCCACCTTTGGCCCGGGATCTCTATCAAGATCCGCAAACCATCCAGTGTCAAATGTTGTTTGAAGAGTAGTCCCTTCGGATCCCGTAGCCATCAAGTTTCCAAACCTCTTTTGACGAGCTGTCCCTTTGGTTTCCGCAACCTTTGAATCAGAAGTCTTTTGTTGTATTAATGCATTATCAATTAATGCATTAGAGTTCCTAGGGCTCTCGGTTTTGGCAATACCGGTTGCCCCCCAAATCGAGTTATGAAGTTCATTTAAACGAGATGACTCTACATTCCCCATGCCAATTAAAAGTGTTGAGTTAATAGGCATCTTTTGGAGAGAAAACCCCTCAGCTTCCGCAACTTTTGCCTTACCAAGATTCGTTGGAATAGGAGAAATTTCGATTGTAGCACCCATTGAATGAGGCGTGCTATTGTCAAAACCGGTTCCCACCGAAATCGAATTTCGAAGTTGCCTTAAATGAGATGGCTTGACAATCCCAAGAACCATGGGATTAGAGCGCTTCCGGTAGCACCTAATGAATGAGGTGTGCCATTGACATCCGCAACAATTGAATGCATCAAATTACTAGACCCCTTTTGGATAAAAAACTCCTTGGCTTCCGAAACCTTAGCATTTCCAAGGCCAATTGGAAACGAAGTTATCTCGGACTCAACAACCAAAGACTGGTGGTCCATGGAATTCACCCAAGACCCATGCCCACCCACCTGACCCGCAATCGACCCGAGACTAACCTTGAGACCCGCTTTCACCTTGGCATCCAAAGTGCCCGCCGGAAAAACCTCTTTGTACTCAGAAACCAAGGATCGGCGATCCAAGGGTTCAAACCACAAATCATGAACATCAACACCACCCTCCTGCAACCCGGGACCACCCTCCATACCCACTTTCGACCCAAGATCCCTATCAAGATCCGCGATCCCCCCAGAGTCAAGAGAGCCTACCGGAATCGCAGCTGCCTTTCCGACTTCCAAGGAGTCTGCCGGAAAAGCCACTTTGAACTTAAACACTATAGAATGGTGACCCATGGTTTTCAACCACAACCCCTTATCACCATCACTACCCTCCTGCAACCCGGGACCACCCATCATACCCGCAAAAGACCCGGGATATCCGTCAAGACCCGTATGCCTTCCAGTGTCAAGTTTTCCAACCGGAACACCAGTTGAGGATGCCACCGAAAAGTTGGGAGAAACAAAGATCTTTTTTTTTTCTCTTTATTCAAAGTAAGCAGATCGAAAGCACGAAAAGGTCGGCCCAGGACCACCAACATGACCCTCAAGCACCCCAAGATCACCCTCCTGACCTACTAACAATCCTGCAAAACCCGCCTGGCCCGAATACTCGACAAAGTTCAGAGAAGTACACTGGCCACCGCCGGAAGCTTCCCACCCCGGAAAAGCACTCTTCAAATTCAAATCTTGAAAAATCAAACTAATCTCTTTCTTTCTTTTGGCTGAAATCTTTATATTCTTTCTCATGGCTAGAAGAAAGATAACTCACTCTATAACAAATCGATTAAAGTGAACGTGAAATGAACACACAAACTTCAACGTAGGATGGATTAGATCAAAGAACAATCCGTGTAGTATATCAGTTGATGAAAATCATAGAAGAAGGAAGACGTAGAAGAGCAACTAGGAAAAAATGTTGAGAGCATTTTTGCCTAGTGAGAGAAACATCTCTCTAACTCTTCAAAAAAAAAAAAAAAAAAAAAAGTATGAACAAAAATTTAAAACTAGCGATTTGAGATGCCAAAATTAAAGACCAATCCATAATGTAGGGAAATCCGTGCAAAAAAATTTGATAGGAATGGCTCCAATGCTATTGATTGTGTTGGGTTAAAGAAAACAGTTTTTATCAGAAAATGATGGACTTCAATGTTGGGCCGCAACTTCAAATCAATTGGGCTACTTGGTCAACTGGACCAGCTCCAGTTCGTTAGAAAGTGGGTCATTTGCACTTTGTCCCAGTTGTATGCTGGTCTATAATATTTCCCCCTCAAGACAAACAATTTTAACGCAGGGCACAAATTTATATTTTGGCTAGGGGTGGCAATGGGGTAGATTAGGGTAGGGCAAGTTTTGACCCGCTAAGATGTTAATCCGCCCTGTCCTGTCCCATTTAGTTTTTTAAAAAAAATTGCCCTGCCCTGCCCCGTTAAGCTTTGTCTCGCCCTGTCTTGTTTATGTTTATGAAACAAGACACAGCTTAAAACAATCATAACTTCTTATCCGTAAGTCGGATTAATCTACATAAAGTATCAAACTGTCGAGAACAGAGAAAACTAGAACTTTTATTCAGCACAAACTTTCAGATTCTCTACCGATTTGTACAGTTTTTATGTTATACATTCTTCCCTTCCAGGTTTCGGGAGATCAGAGACAAAAACTTTAAATAGTGATAACTTTCAAACCGTAAGTCGGATTTATCCCCGTAAAGTCTTAAACTGTCGAAAACGGAGTAATCTAGAACTTTATTCAGAACAAATTTTTATATTATTTACCGATTTGTACAGTTTTTACGTTATACATTCTTCCCTTTCAGATTTCGGTTGATCCGAGGCAGAAACTTTAAACAATGATAACTTTCAAATCGTAAGTCGGATTAATCCCCTTAAAGTCTCAATATGACCGTAACAAAAAGATATACAACTCTATAAAATTTTATCTAATTCTAACAAGTACAACCCATCATAACAGATTATAATTTTACAATCCAAACTAGTAATTTTCTAAAATTATAACCTATTAACTGCCCTGCCCTATTTAGAATTTTCTAAAAATGTGTTTTGACCTTGTCCAGCCCTGTCATGTCCCGTTTAAGCATTGCCCTGCCCTGTCCCGTTTAACGTTTGACCTGTCCTACCCCGCCCTGCCCTGCTCCATTTGTCATTCCTAATTTTGGCATCATAATATTTCACAAGTTAGCCCCGTTTGACTTATTTCAAAAAGGAACTTATATCCCACTGGGCCTAAGTTCGATTATTGCTACAATTCGTGCACTTTCTTCTGTAATTTCTTCATAATTTGAAGTCCAAAAGGAATGGATCCAATGCTATTGACTGTATTGGGCTAAAATCAGTCTAGTGTGAAGTAATTGCACGACTTTCCCTTCAAATGGACTGGTCTTTAATATTTTCCCTACAAATGGGATGGTCTTTAATTTTTGTCCTTTAAAATCCAACCTATATCTATAGGGACAAAAATTCTTTAACGGCACTGGCATAACTTGTGAATATTATGCCCCTATAAGTATAAATTCGATTTTGAAGGGCAAAAATTAAAGACAATCCCATTTGAAGGGAAAATATTAAAGACCAATACAAATAGGGACAAATGCAAATGACCCATATAGTATCAGAATCCCTGATTTGAAAATAATGGACTTCAATTTTGGGCTACTTGATTGACTGAACCAGCTCCAGTTCGTTAGGAAGTTTGTTTCATGTTGTTACTTTTGTACATGTAGTGGGTTAAGTTCGCAAATGGTCTCCGTAAGGAGTTGTGTTGATTTTTTGGTCCCGCTTAACAATGTTTTTTTTTAAATTAGTCTTCGTTTCAGAAAAATCGCTTTACAAAGCTTTTGTTGCTCATTGGACAGAAATTATAGACATACATCAAGTTTGCCTTTCAAAACAATAAACCTGCTCAATTGAATCCTATTGAGAGAAGCTAATTTTAGCGTAGTAGCTAATTTTTTCCATTCACATAGAGAATAATAGTTATTTGTTGTTGAGGCCATTTGAAATATATATATGTGTGTCCCCTAAATAGATACTAATTATAACAAGTTAAACGAGTTCTATAAATGACTAGCAACTCTCTCCATGATGCATTAGACGAATTATATCCATTAATCTCCAATTCTAGGGGTCGTTTGATAGAGTGTATAAGAATAATGTTGAATATAGAATATTAATAATGTTGGTATTAGTAATGTTGATATTAATAATGCTGACATTAGTTATGCAAAAAATATTTTTTATCCACCGTTTGATTTGGTGTACTAGAAATAACATGCATTGAATAATTTCTAAAAATAATAAGTTGTTTACAAAAAATTCCTCCATATTATATTATGTTAGAGACTTCATGTGCAATTGTGTCTTTAACCATGTTAATAATACATGTATTAAAACTCATTGCATTACTTTGCTAATATCATGCTTTGTTGGGTATTAATTATGCATAACATAATATCAAATAGAGTGTATAAACATAGGATAAAAAAATATATCAAATAAGATAATATTAATATACGAAACTAATGCAGAAATTATTTTCTCTAATACATTCTATCAAACCACACCTAGTGTTTTGCAATGATGGTGGAGGACAAAATATTCAGTCAATTCATATTAACGAAAAGGGGACAATCCATGTTGTAAAATCAGTGTCATACAACTAGAATCTTTCTATTTTTCTTAACTAAAGACAAATCTACCAGCTAATATATTTATGAAGGACAAGCTAGGTCGGTGTTCTTTTGTGGGGATATATCATAATGTTAGGGTTTGTACATGAGAGTCAGTAAAGTTTTCAAGCAAGTTTCTTCATCTTCTTTCTTAAGAAGACCACTTGTTTGAATGAAATATCAATTTTAAACTGAAACTCTGTTAATGAGAGAAATAAATACGAGCTAATTTGCTAACCATTAAGGATCCAATGAATCAAAAAGTGTAACATAAAAAGCAAACTCGAACAAGTGTGTACATGGACACATTAGGATCTTTTCCCTGACATTAATAAGCTTCTTATCTATGGGTGAGGTGGGGCTCTTTCTTCCTCTTGGCCAAGGAAAGCATTAAAAACACTTGGTTGCAATTTGCCAACTCTAGATGTACAACTGCTCTCACCCTGGGGGACCTCTCTACTTTTCCTATCTTGGCCAAGTCAAGTATTACTACTATTTTGGGGAGGATGTAACTACAGGTTATCTAATATTTTGTGTAGTAATTATTAAAATTATAACATACTTTAGGTCTAACATATAATTTTAAAATAATACTGAATTCGATGTTTAAAATCTTAAAAGTAAACCCATAGGGGTCATTTTGGTAGTTGATCATTAGAGTTATGCAGGTACATTAATTAGTAATACAGAGATTAGTTATGAGAAAATCTATGTATTATTTTATGCAAATTATGTAGGGTTTAGTTATTCATGTATGAGTTCTTCCATCTTTTATCCTGCAAAAAATAATATATATAGATTATCTCATAACTTATATACATGAGTTAGTTATACGAGTTTCTAAATTACAAATTAAACACTGTAATAGATGTGTTAAATTTTATACATAGCAAAAGAATGCCACAAAACATGATATTACTTATACAAGATTTAATATACGAATAACTTAACTCCTAAACAACTACCAAACAATCCATAAAATATAAATCCTGAATATGCCCGCTAATATCTCCTTTTGGTTTTGGGGTCCCCAAAAAATTACATAAAAGTCAAGAGGTGTCCTAATCCAACTTCATTTTCAATGTCCTTATAACTCCTAACATTTTCATGATGATTAACAGTTGTATAGTTCCAATTGATATGCCCCTACTCTTTGGGATGCTACGGCCGGCGAAGGTGTGCTTGGTAGGACATGGACAGAATTAAGCAAGCAAATATATATAGCCAGTAAAAAATCTAAACTTTGAATTAGTTTAAGCTCTTGTGTTGCCTCATCTTTGGGATATTATTACAGTTCCAAATTCTTCATAGTCGCTTTTGGTTTTGCCCAAAGACTATCTTTCTAATTCTTCTAAATAAACTTTTCTTGAAAGAATTAAGATCAAACATTTACCATCATACAAAAGCTATATAGTCGATAATAAGGATGCAACTTTATATTTTACCAAGCTTATCAAATAAGTATCATGTTCGACTATGACTTTGACCCGATCCATGCATCTCCTCATTTGGTGTCACCCTACAATTGCTACAAGCAATTTATTGTTCTTGAGAATCGAACCCATGACCATGGCATACCACTTGTTAGGATCAAGTGTTTACCAATAACTAAAAGCTATAGATGATAGTAAGAATGTAACTTTATTTTTTAATCAAGACAATTAAATAATCATCACGTCCGATCAAAACTCCAACGCAAACCATCACTTGGGCCCTCCACATAGGCAGTATGTTGATGTTACTCAATAATGAATTGAACAATGACACTATAAACTTTTGTAGTTGTATAATTGCTGGATTGGAATCCTGTAATTGTTTTGTTACTATCAATTTCCTCAGTTCTGCCGACATCATTTTGCAAGTTTCCCCATCAATAATAGTCCCTGCCACACCACCATAAAAGTTAAAAAGTAAATTTTAAGTAACTTATTTTTCGGTTTAATTTACACTACTTTCTCGGAATTAATTTCTAGACTGTTTGTAAAGTTTAGTGATGAGCAGAAATGGTGAAGCACCAAGCTCATCAACAATGGTGGAGATGAACAGTGAAGAATGAAGCTCGTTGAGCTAGTAACGGCTACAAAATAAAAAGAGAGCTAGAGAGAAATATTGCATTCTAATTAATGAAAGAAAAGTTCAACTAACTCATTACAATCATTGTTCTTGCATATATACAAATTGAAGAAGAAGCAAAATATCTAAACCATCTTGATGACTCATTAATCGACTACATGGACTACTAACTAACTGTCTGGCTGGCTCAGTTGACTAACCACCTAACAAACTACATAACCAACTTGCTAATAAATATCTTAATATCCCCCTCAAGTTGGAGGTGTGGTGAACACTGACAACTTGTCCAGTATAGTTGAGTGTTTGAGACTAGTGAGGGCGTTGTCAGCTAGTTGATCATTTGTGCCAATGTGATGCAATGAAATTAATCTTTCTTGGAGCTTGGTTCTCACAAAGTGGCAATGCACTTCAATGTGTTTAATTCTTTCATGAAAAATAGAATTTTTGGCTATTTTTAATGTTGATTGACCGTCACAATGCACCTTGAAAGCACCAGAGAGAGGAATAGTCAACTCATCAAACAATCTGTGTAGCCAAACTAATTCTCCTTCAGCAGAGGAGAGAGAGACAGTCTCTTGTTTCTTACTCTTCCAAATCAAAAGTACTTCTACCCAATAGCACAATGTAACCAGTGATGAATTTTCTAGAGTCAGGGAAGGAGGCCAAATCTGAATCATAGTAGGCTTGAACTGTATAATTTAAAGACGAGGACATAAGCACACCCGTAGTAGGATCTCTCTTGAGATATCTTAGCATGTGTTAGGCATCTTGGAGGAGAGGCTTCCTAAGATCTTGCATAAACTGACTAAGATGCTGCACTCCAAATACTATATCAAGTCTGGTATTAGTGATGAAATTGAGTTTCCCCACTAACTTTCTGTAGTAAGTAGGGTCTGAAGGTGGTTTACCCTCCTTAGCTTTGAGTTTGATGATAGGATCAAGTTGGTGAAGTAAGGGCACTATAGTGATCACAATGAAACTTCTTGAGAAGATCTTGAACAAATTTCTTCTGAAAAATCAATACACCATCTTTGTAAAGTATCTCTAATCCCAAAAAGTAATGTAGTCTACTCAAATCTTTGGTCTTGAACTGATTGTGCAAAAAGGATTTGATTTGTATGATCTCATCATAATAATTACCTGTTAGCAGGATATCATCTACATATACTGCAATAAAGACTACAGAGGTCCCTTTCTTCCTAGATAATAAAGAATAATCATTCATGGAATGAATGTACCCCTATAATTCAAAGCTTGAGTCCGTTTTGCATACCACTGCCTACTTGCATGCTTTATTCGATATAAGGTAAGCTTTGAAGCCGTAGCTTGCTGGTTTTTCCATCATCCAATCCACAACAAATCGAATGAAACCTGGCGAAAAAGAAGTGAACACGAAGCTGAGGAACGAAGTAGCTCGCTTCCTTTGGCATTACGACCTTTACCACAACGACGTTGTCCATAGATCAAATTATTTCGTGGATTGGATTTCACATCGAAGCAATCTCTGGAGTTTTTCCTTATCCGAACGGGTCTTGTAAGAAAATAGGATTTCATATTGAGCTTCAAATATACGCTATTGGGATGGGATGTTTTAAATGCCATAGGGTGACTTGTTTAGTTTGCAGACTAAGCCTGGAGAATGAGTTGTGAGTCCTGGAGGGACATTCATATACACTTCTTGATGCAATTCTCCATGAAGGAATGCATTGTTTACATCAATTGGTAGAGTTTTCAATATTTCTTAGCATCAGTGGCTATTAAGGTTCTAACCGTTGTCATCTTGACAACAGTGCTAAAATTTTTTGTGTAATCTATCCCAGGGTGTTGTGTATTCTTTTATAACTAACTAACTTTATATTTTTCTATAGTTCCATCAGCCTTGTGCTTAATTTTATATATCCACTTACACCTCATAGATTTCTTACCAGTTAGTAGTGGCACAAGATCCCAAGTATTGTTATCATATATATAGTGCAGTAAACTCTTGTTTGCGTACACTCTATCCTCTTCAGACTCACGTTGTGAAACTTCACTGGGTATGTTGTTGTTCTTTGTTGTCTCTTTCAAATCAAGATACGTTTTGAATTGGACGCCTTCGAGAAATGGCATTGAAAGAAATAATCATCTGATTATTCTTATTAATGAAAGACATATATAGACAAGTTACAATAGGAGAATCTTATTCCTACTTTACATCTAAATCCTTATTCTATAAGGAGACTAACTATACAATTATGGTAAGACTACAAGACTAATTATTATACAAGTCTAATATACAAATATACCATAATCAGTGGCGGATCCAGGAGACAAAATTTGGTGGTGCAAATTTTTTTTTTTAATTTTTTATGCCTAGAAGGCAATTTTTTTTAAAAAATCTGGTGGTGCAACTGCACCACCATGTTGCTAATGGATCCGCCAGTGACCATAATTAATGTGATATACACGAATGGGCCACTGCACTGACCGAAGGCCCACTGCATTACACTGACCGTAAGCCCACTGCATTGTATTGCTTAACACACACTCGCAGTCATAATGACGGCCGTCGTGACGAGATCGCTTTCTAAAATCTTCAAAAAGGATCGAGGGAGACCCTCTGTAAAGATGTCTGCAATTTGATAACTTGAAGGGACATGACAGACGCGTACTTGTCCTTTAGCTACCTTCTCTCGAACAAAGTGAATATCCATCTTTATGTGTTTAGTACGCTGGTGCTGAACTGGATTACCAAAAAGGTAGATGACACTTATATTATCACAATACACCAAGGTAGCCTTGTCATTAGGGCAATGGAGCTCTAACAGTAGATTACGTAATCAACATGACTCGGAAACCACATTGGTTACCCCTCTATACTCGGCCACTGCACTTGAACGTGAAAGCGTGGATTGACGCTTGGCAGACCATGAGACCAAGTTATTACCTAAAAACATGCAATAGCCAGACGTAGACCGTCTGGTGTCAGGACAACCACCCCAATCAACATCTGTATAGGAGACTAGTGTAGACGTCGACGATGGATACAAATGCAAACCATACTCAAGTGTTCCCTGAATGTACCTAAGAATGCGTTTGAGTGCATTCATATGTTCAACTCTGGGATCATGCATAAACATACACACCAGTTGTACGTCATATGCAATATCAGGTCGCGTGCACGTCAAATACTGAAGGGCGCCTGCAAGACTATGATAGCGGATCAGATCCTCATAGGGAGAGCCAGCTGCAGCACCCAACTTGGGTTTAGTATCAACTGGAGTAGAAGTGGACTTACAGGATGACATCCCAACCCTCTCAATGATCTCTGTTGCATACTTCCTCTATGAAAAGAACAATCCACCTGCATGACGAGTTACAACAATACCCAAAAAGTAACTCAATGGGCCCAAGTCCTTCATGGCAAACTCAGAACTGAGCAGTGTCATAATGGACTTTCGCAAAACATCAGAAGAGGCAGTCAAGATAATATCATCAACATATAAGAGAATGTATGCCATGAAGAACCCCGACGATATATGAATAATGAATTATCAGACCTGCTGTGAGAAAAACCATAGTCGAAACAAAATCAGCAAACCTCTTATACCAAGCCCGTGGAGACTGCTTAAGCCCATACAAGGACATATTCAATAGACAGACATGTTTCAGATATCTGGTATCCCTAAACCCTAAAGGTTGATGCATATAAACTGTCTCCTGAAGATCACCATGTAGGAAAGCATTCTTCACATCTAGCTGATGAATGGACCATGATTTTGAAAGAGTCAAGCTGAGCACAATGCAAATGATAGCCGACTTGACCACCAGGCTAAATGTCTCACCACAATCCACACCAACCTGCTGTGTCTTACCATCAACCTACAAGTCTAGCCTTATGTCTTGCAAATGAACCATCAGAATTTTCCTTATGAACAAAAATCCACATATACCGAATAATATTAACATCAGATGAACGGGGTACCAACTCCCACGTCTTATTATCAATAAGAGTATTATATTCTTCGGTCATGACAATTTTCCAATTAGGGTCATTTAAGGCAGACACAAGATTACGGGGTAAGGGGGATTTCAGAACATTAGAATTCAAATTGAAATGTCTTTTTGGTTTAAAAATATCCCATTGACTGCGAGTGACTGGACCAAGACTCTGGGCTGGATTGGGTGAATTTTGGAAATTTTCGGGAATTTCTGGAATTACCGTCGAAGGCGCCGCGGCGCTGTCTCGCAGGAGTTTTGGCGCCGCGGCGCCTCTGTGCAGGGCCGCAGCGCTGACGGTGTTTTTTCGGGCAAATCTGAAAAATGACGTAGAACATAGGGGGAGATATCCTCATCCAAAAAATCATAAGAACTAGGCACGAGTTTTTCTACTTTAGAAAAGGGAAATTGAGATTTATCAAAGAGAACATGACGACTAATGCTAATTCGTTTAGAGGACAAATCAAAGCATTTATAACCACGGTGATTTAACGAAAAATCCAAATACACACAAGGAGTAGAACGTGCCTAAAGTTTGTTGATTGTAGTGGATAGAAACAGTGGATAACATAAGCATCCGAAGACCCTAAGATGAGAATATGACGGAGACTTATTATATAAGACTTTGAGAGGGGATGAATATGTCAAACATTTAGAAGGAAGAATATTGAGTAGATCGGTAGCCATTTGAAGCGCATGACGCCAAAATACTGGAGGAACGGAAGAATGAACCAATAAAGTGTGAATAATATTATTAATGGTACGAATTTTTCGCTCAGCTTTCCCATTTTGTGAAGATGTACGAGGACAAGAAAAACGAAAATTTATCCCATTTTGAGCACAAAACTCCCTAAATTCTCCATTGTCATACTCTTTGTCATTATCACATTGAATGTTTTTTATTTTCCGGTCAAATTGTGTTCTTATGAAAGCTCTAAATTTTATGAAAATGGAAAAAACTTGAGATTTTTTCGCTATTGGAAACGTCCATAAATATTTAGAATAGTCATCTAAGAATAAAACATAATAACGATGACCCATAGAACTGAGAATCGGAGATGTCCACTAATCACTATGAATAATATCAAATGACATTGAAGTAGTAGAATTCGACGCTACAAATGATAACTTAATAATTTTTCCCAAAGCACGAGATTGACAAAGTGGAGTACTACACGTACTCTTACAAGAAATAAACTTACCATTTGTAGCGTTGAATTCTACTACTATCGAGAATATAGAGCAAAATTTCGAGAAAAAGAAGAAGAAATCTTGAGGAGCGGAAGCAGGGTAAAGAGAACCTAGACTCTTTGATACCATGAAAGAAATAATTCCTTGATTAATGAAAGACATATATATACAAGTTACGATAGGAGAATCCTATTCCTATTTTACATCTAAATCCCTATAGAATAAGGAGACTAACTACAATTATAATAAGATTACAAGATTAATTATTATACAAATATACTATAATTAATGTGATATACACGAATGGGCCACTACGCTGACCGAAGGCCCACTGCATTGTATTGCTTAACAGGCATGTCTAACATTTCAAACTACTTATTTGCAAATGATCATATAGTTGGTAAAACATTATGCCAATAGTTACAACGTAATTCTATAATTTTGTATTTTTCAAATTTTTTTGTTAAATAAGGTATTTAGATTAATATGGATGGTATTTAAGTAATTTAATTTTTAAGTTAAGGAGTTCATGCTTTTTAATATAATTCTCTAAGTGGAGTATTTTCTTGCTACTGATCGCATTGACTAGATTACAAGCATTTATCTAATTATAGGAATTGATGGCCACATGATACTGAGATTAGCAGATAATTAATCAACAAATTGCTACCTGTCCAAAATGTTCAATTTAAAGATAATTTTGTGTAGTCTATTCTTTGAAAATTGAAACGATCGATACTTACACTTGAAAATGAAAACTCAAAGAAACGTTTAATTATGTTAATGTTAAAATGACTTGACAACCTCTTCTAACCAACATTGCTTTACCACGCTAAACTTTAAAAAGGAAAGGAGGAACAAAAAAAAGAGTACAGCCCCTATTAATTTGAGAGTGATATATTTGACAATTAAGTGCCTTTAATTAGCGTGAAAAAACACTTGGTCGATTGTTTATATTTTAGATAAGTGCCTTTAATCGCAATAAAATTGTTTATAAAATAATTCTATAAAACTGATAGAAAATTATAAGAATATTGTCGTATTATTGTCTATCTTTCATATTAGATAAATTTATATTCCGATTGTAATTAGAAAGATTAGTTATCTAGTTTGTAGTCATGTAAATAATTACGTCACACAATATATTGCACACAATAATCAATAAAAATACAAGAAATATATTCTTTTATTGTATCAGCAGCGAAACCCTAAAATTTCTTACACTAAGTCGTCGGCCGCCGACCTCCTCCCTCTCTTTTCTTCAATTTCTCGGCAACCTCCTCCACTCCTCTTCCCCAAAATTTTCAATGGCCGAACAACTCAAGTTCCATCCTGCTCTTCCAGTTAACAACATCAATAACTTCATTCCTAATACCCTTAAGATGGAAAAAGCCCAGTATTCCTCCCGGGCGAGATTATTCAAGATCCATTATCATGTGTACAAAGTCATCAACCACACCATCCCTCCTAAATCAAAGCCCACCGCCGAGCCTCTGGGGATATGTGATGGTCTTGATGATGAACTTTGGTCACGCCAAGATGTGGTTGTTCTACAATGGATCTACGAAACAATCTATTACATACGATCATTGAAACTGACGTCATTGCACGACAAATATGAGAGCGATTGGAGAGTATTTTTCGTGATACATGACACAACGTGCCTTATATTTGGAAAATCAATTTAAGGATATTCAGCAGGATGATTTTTCTAATGCGTCGGTCTATTGTCAAGAACTTAAGATGATTGTCGATCAACTCACAAACGTTGGTGCATTGGTTACAAATCAACGATTGGTAATGCAACTCATTGCGGGTTTGAATGAAAATTATGACGGTGTCGCTACCATCCTCCAACAAAGCACATCACTTCCTCCATTCTATGAGGCTCGTTTGATACTTATCCTCGAAGAAACCCACTAAACCAAGCGGACTACGGCTAATGTGAGCACCACTGATGGCACTCTTGTCACTACTGATGACCCACCTACCTATAAAATGGGCCCGAGTTCCGTTGACACCACCGGCAACCCAACGATCCAAAATACGGCAAGCCTTCATAGAATCACCACAAAGGGAGAAATTCCAACAAAGGCCACGAAAGCCGTGAAGGAAACAACTAGTAGTGGGAGGGGACAACCACTGCCGACTGACAGCCAACCACATTGGTGTTGGCAGCAACCTACATCGTGGGCTGCCTACCCGCCATGGGTTGTTTGGGCCTAGCCGACTTAGGTTGCTCTACCGTGCCCCTATCCGACGCCTTACTCGACCTAACCTCTGGCCCGACAGCCCTATCCTGGCATCCTTGGCGCACATTCACAGCAAGCATACAATGCACATGTCTCTCATATTTCAACCTACACACCGACGGATATTGAGGCGGCTATGAATATGATGTCTCTTAATATTTCAGACGACAGTTGATACATAGATATTGGCACCACATCTCATATGACAGCATCTCAAGGCACTCTCTCATCTTATTTCAATATGAGCAATTTAAATCGTAATATTATTATTGATAATGGACAAGGCATTCCAATTTGAGGTTATGGACAATCATCACTCTCCCCATCACATCCCCCGTCGTTCGACCCAATCTCCATCATCCCGAGTCGTGCAGCCCAACCAGCCCCGTAATAGGAGCCTCAGAACAACCCCTCTGATTTCTGATTTAGTTTCCGCCTCTAGGACAACGCCCCGCCCATTCTTCTTGACACCACTACCTCGTCTAGGCCCCACCTTATCACTCCCGGTCCTATTCCCTATCCCGCTGCCTCATTTCAGCCCCACCTTCCCGATCACATCCAACACCCCGCATCACCCCTACAGACAATGGAAACTTGTGTTGTGCACGGTATTTCCAAACCCAAATGACTATTTAACTTGTCCAATTCGATTGCCTCTTCATCTCTTTCTCACAACCCAAAATATGCCCTGTCTGATCATAATTGAAAAAATGCAATGATTGACGAATATAATGCTCTTATTAAAATAAGACGTGGGATCTAATATCCCGTTCTCCTGGTGCTAATGTTATTCGTTCTATGTGGATTTTTCGATATAAAAAGAAATCTGATGGTTCTTTTGAGAGGCACAAAATTCGTCTTGTAGGTGATGACATGTATCAACAGGTGGGATTGAATCGTGATGAAAGGTTTATCCCGGTGGTAAAACCGGTAACTATTCAAACCGTTCTCAGTATTGCTTTATCCAAATCTTGGTCTATTCACTAGCTTGATGTCAAAAATATTTTCTTGCATGAGGACCTTTATGAAACCGTTTATATGCATCAATCTATGAATTCATGAATCCGGTTTATCCAAATTTTGTGTGTCATTTGAAGAAATCACTCTATGGACTAAAACGGGCTCCTCGTGTATGGTACCAACTGTTTGCTGATTTTGTATCCTCTATCGGTTTTTCACATAACAAATCTGATCATTTTCTTTTCATCTAAAGCAAGGGTAATGACATGACATACATCCTATTATAAGTTGATGATATCATCCTAACTACATCTTCGATGCACTTCGTCAATCCATTATGTCACTCATTGTCTATGAGTTTGTTATGAAGGATTTAGGCCCCCTAAGCTATTTTTTGGGCATTGTTGTTACGAGACATGCAATTAGCTTACTTCTTTGTCAAAAAAAGTTCGCCGAAGAGATCCTTGACCGAGCAGACATGACATCTTGCAAATCGGCCCACACACCGGTGGACACTAATTCCAAAATCGGTGCCTCTTCGGGTTCTCTGTATGCCGACTCGACTCACTATCGCAGTTTTTCAGGAGCATTGCAGCATCTCACTTTCATGAGACTATATATATCTTATGTCGTGCAATAAATATGCTTACATATGCATAGCCTGACAGATGAACATATGAATGCACTCAAACGTATTTTGCGATATGTACAAGGTACTCTTCACTTCGGCCTACACCTGTACAAGTCCTCACTCTCTGATCTCACCTTTTATTCTGACGCTGATTGGGGTAGTTGTTCGGACACTCGTCGATCCACGTCAGGTTACAGTGTCTTCCTCGGAGATAACTTGATTTCTTAGTCTTCTAAAAGACAACCTACTCTATCTCGATCTAGTGTCGAAGCCGAGTATAGATGAGTAACGAATGTTGTTTCTGAGTCTTGTTGGATACACAACCTTCTGCTGGAACTTCACTGTCCAATCCGCAAAGCTACATTGGTCTACTGTGATAATGTAAGTGTGATATATCCTACCGGTAATTCAGTTCAATATCAGCGCACTAAACACATTGAAATGGATATTCACTTTGTACGTGAAAAAGTGGCTCGTGGACAAGTTCGTGTCCTTCATGTCCCTTCCCGATATCAAATCACTGACATATTTACTAAAGGACTTCCACACATACTCTTTGATTATTTTCGAGTCAGTCTCAGCATATAAGAATCTCCCGCTTCAACTGCGGGGGTGTGATAGAATATTACAAGAATATTCTCGTATCATTGTATATCTTTTATATTAGATAAATTTATATTACGATTATAATTAGGAAGATTGGTTACCTAATTTATAGCCATGTAAATAATTATATAACGTCATATATTATACACAATAATCAATAAAAAGGCAGAAAATATATTCCTTTAAAACTTCAGCTGAAAAACAATATAAGAACATGGAAAATGATCAATTGTACTCCTCTTACCTTGTGTTTTATTTTTGACACAAATGTTTTTACCGTTAAAAAGTAGCTCAAGAATATCCTCGTCATTGGCCAAGTATATAAAAGATATCCTCCTCACTAACGATTGCTATAGCTAGATTGGATGAAAAAAAGTCCGTTCCCAACTGTTGAGCAAAATTGGTGGTGAGGGTATTGTTGATGACGTTTATATGCTAAAATTAGACCGAATCCATTGTTATTTCATTTCAAATAGTTCAGAAGCAAAATTATTATTATTTCAATTAAATATATAGAAGTTTTTTGTAGAAGCATTCTTCTCTTTGCAAATTGCAATACTCATGGCAATTCTAGAAAAGGGAAACAAATACTTTTTCAAACCGAAAATTTACCTAGACCTATGTTACCCCATTGACAAATACGTTGTAAATATATAGTAATGATCTTTTGCACCAACTTTGTGCAACCAACACTACCAAATATATTACGAAGAATAGTACTAATATGAGTAGTACTTTTTCCTTTGGATTTTTATCATATCGTACAAATAAAAGAACTTAATAAGAAAGTAGTACATTTATTTTAAGTATTTCCCCTTGTTTAAATATTTCGGACTCGTTTGATATGTCGCACTGAACTGGACTGTATTGTAATGGATTGTACATATTATGTCCAGTACAATATTTGGTGATACAATGGACTGTATTATTTATCAACTGTCTTGTGTTTTATGTATACATTGTACTGGACTATTTTTAAAACATATATTAAATAGATGGATTTTATAAAATTAATAAAATAAATTACTAGCATTACTTGGTACTTCATCGATACCAACGTCAAATTCCGTCTTCTCCTCCACTGCAGTCGGAGCATTAGCGGTTGCGCCACCATGGGCGGCGACGGGAGCGAAGGATGCGGCGAAAACTGAAAGTGGCTCGGCGGTGGTGGAGTTTGGGCCTGCTAATAGGGAGTTCTAGGGTTTTGGTGGGGAAATAAATTGAGGTTTGTGTGGATGAAGGAGAAATGTGAGATGGAGAGCGAAGGGTAATTGTGGATAATGTGAAAGCCATTGTTACCAGAGCTAAAGAGAATTTGGGAGAGGAGAGAAGAAGGGGGAAAAAGGGAATTTTTGTCCAGCAGGTCTCAAATGGTAAGGAAGGGTGTAGTATTTTTTAATTTTGTACCGTCCAATTCCTTACAAATTTGCAACCAAACGTTGTACTAATTTTTTTGTCCAGTACACTGTAATACAACGTACCAAACAAGTCCTTCTTGTGCTATTTTTTATATATGTATATTCTTGTACTCCATTTTACATTGATTAGTTGAAAACTTCAGTTTTTGAACCTACTCCCTTATAAGTTATAACAGAAGAAAAAAGAAAAAAATAATAAAATATTTTTGCGCATTTAATTTTGGCTGGTCTCTTTTATAAAATGGAAATGGTTGTGGAGTCTAAATCATCACTGACACAATAAAGACCCTAGTTTTCGCTATATATCATCGCTGACACTATAAATACCCTAGTTTTCGCTATATATAGACTAAGGGTGCCGTTTCTCTTTCTTTTGAGGTCGAGCAAAAGAGAAAGAGAGAATTGAAAAAAAGCAAACTCTCTATTTGATTATAGTAAAATCTGCAGCGGTAAAGTGGACGTAGCTCTCGCATTGAGGGTGAACCAGTATAAATCAGTGTGCGTTATTTGTTCTTCGTGTTAGAATAATATTCTTAATTGTTAGAATAATATTCTTAATAATAATATTAATGTAAAGATTCTTATTATGGTAGGATATTATTAGAATTGAATAGGAGATAGTATTAGAATTAAATAGGTGATTAAATAGGAAGATATGGAAGAGAAGATCACTCCACATATTTATTGTATTACATGTATATATTCTTGCCTTATGGAATAAAGAAGGATGAGGAAAATGTTCTTTCATGGTATCATAGCTTAAAGAAAAAGATCCATCTTCCTAAATACCAAAAATTTCTTTTCAAAACAATTTTTTTTCCTTTTTTCGGCTCCTCCTCCTCCTAGCCGAAATCCTCTTGATTTTTTTTTTCATTGTGTTTTTCCATTGATCATCTATCCAACTATCATCAATATGTCTGAATCCAAGTCATTTATCACCCCGCTCTCACAGTATCTAATATCAAAACTCATGTCCCCATAACTTTACAAATGGAGAATGTGCATTATGCTTCTTGGGCGGAACTTTTCAAAATATGTTGTCGTTCTCACCGGGTTCTTCACCACATCATTTCCCCGGAAAAAGACAAGGAAAAAGTTTTGACATCGGATGAAAACAAAGAATTGTGGGATGTCCTAGATGCCATTGTTCTTGGTTGAATATATTCAACAATTTTCACCGATTTGTTGTACACGATCATGGAAACAGATTCTAAAGCAATTGATGCTTGGAATCGATTGCGGGACATTTTTTATGATAATCAAAGCTCCCGTGCAGTTGCTTTGGAACAAGAGTTATCCATTGTTGATATGGAGGATTTTCCTAATGCCTCCGCTTATTGTCAACGCCTCAAAGTGTTGGCGGATCAATTAAAAAATGTTGGTTCCCCCGTCTCCGACAACCGTTTGGTTCTACAACTTGTTGCCGGATTGACAGAGGCGTATAGCGGAGTTGCCACCGTTATCCGTCAAAGTAACCTGCTCCCATTATTCTACAAAGCAAGATCTATGTTAATCCTAGAAGAACAATGCTTCTCTAAAAAGGTTGCTAACACAACCGAATCGGCGTACATGGTCACCAATGATGGAAATAACCGGGGTAAAAAAGGACGGCATGGGAATAAAAAAGGTGGAAACCGCAACAGAAACGGGAACAATCGCAATTCCGGCGGTGGCGGGAATTCCGGCGGTGGTTACGGCGGCAGCGGCGATTTCGGCGGCGACGGCGGTGGTTCCGGCGGGTATGGCAGCAACGCTGGCGGCAGGAGTGGCAGTGGTGGGCACTACCGACAGCAACCACAGTGGGCCTGGCAACAATGGAACTGGGATGGACCCCCTTGTCCTTACCCTACAACCAACTGGGCCAGGCCCAATTCCACATTTTCATATCTAGCAAATCAACAGTCCACTATTTCTCCTTCACAGGCCTTTGCCGGTTTTGTCCAGCCCACTGTTGGGCCGAATTTAAACAAGCCCAACGGAGGCCGGGCGAATACGGGCGGGACATCATCTACCTTTGGGCCTCAGGTGTGGAACGAGGCCCACTCAACAGTGGGCCAACCGACGGACATTGAACATGCCATGCACACGCTCGGGCTTAATCCACCAGACACGAATTGGTATATGGACTCAGGTGCAACGTCACATATGACGTCATCCCAAGGTAATCTTACGTCCTATTTTAATTTGAGCAAATCAAATGGTATAACTGTCGGAAATGGTCATTCCATTCCAATAAAAGGATATGGTTCTACTAAATTGTCCAAACCAAATCCACCATTAGCCTTGAAAAATGTTATTCATGCACCACAATTAATCAAAAACCTAATCTCCGTTCGAAAGTTTACTTCAGATAACTGGGTTACCGTAGCTTTTGATCCTTTTGGTTTTACTGTGTGTGATTTTCGCATGCGGCACAACTAATGAGATGTGATAGCCAGGGAGAACTTTATCCAGTTACTTCACTACTACAACCAGACAAGAAACACTTTAATTTTGCTGTTTTTAATTCCAATTTATGGCATGAACGTTTGGGACATCCGGGAGAGTTTGTTTTAAACTCTCTCAAACGCAATAATTCAATTTCATGTACACGAACTCTTAATAAGTGTCAATCTTGTCCTTTGGGTAAGCATATTCAACTACCATTTGAGTCTTCTTCTAATTGCACTTTTTTGCCATTTGATACTATACATTGTGATATTTTGACATCCCCGGTTTTGAGCTCTTCGGAACATAAATATTATTTGCTTGTTTTAGATGATTACTCTAAATTCTTGTGGACATTTCCCATATCGAAAAAATCCCAAGTATTTTCTACATTCCTTAGTTTTAGAGCTTTCATCCAAAAACAGTTTGAACGGGATATCAAAAACATCCAATGTGATAACGGGCGGGAGTTTGATAATAGACAATTTTGGGATTTTTGCAAAACAAATGGTTTGAATTTTCGTTTCTCATGCCCCCACATATCTTCTCAGAATGGACAGGCGGAACGCAAAATACTAACCATAAATAATATTGTCAGGACATCCCTTGCTCATGCCTCACTTTCCCCTAACTTTTGGCATCATGCACTTCAGATGGATACTTATTTGTTGAATATACTACCAAACAAACATACATCACACCAAACACCCCTTCAATTACTGTACCTTCGAGAACCGACATACTCTCATCTCCGGGTCTTTGGTTGCTTGTGTTTTCCATTATTCCCATCCACCACCATCCATAGATTACAACCAAGATCTACTCCATGCATTTTTTTGGGATACCCATCCCATCATCGGGGATACAAATGCTATGATCTATCGTCCAAATAGGATTTTTATTAGTCGTCATGTTATCTTTGATGAAACTCAATTCCCATTTAGAAAAATCCATGAGTCACGATCTCCCACGTATGAGTTTCTGGATGCTGGGATATACCCAATTTTTACCCAACCATTGTCCCATAGTTCGGTCACTGTCACTGCTAATGGACAAAATTCTTTTAACCCATTACCCGTGTCCTTCACAAATGACGCCCAACCCATCGCTTGACATCGATACGCCCGCCCATCCGTCACGCCTCCTCAAGATCGAATGGGCCATATTCAGGCTCATGTGCTTTGACACCAACCAATAGCAACTTGCCCCCTAATGCAACCTGTGCCCTCGATCCAGCCCACTTACAAATACCACATTTGGCGATGGCGTCCATCGCCCGACAACGCGTCCAGTCACCCGTAGTCAACATGGTATTGTCAAACCCAACACTAAATACAGCCTTCACATCCATGTATCCAAATCACATTTACCATGTAACCCTGTGTCTGTTCTGAAAGACCCAAATTGGAAAATGGCCATGGATGATGAATATCAAGCTCTTATTAAAAATAGGACATGGGATTTAGTGCCCCGTCCATCTAATGCTAATATCATTCGGTCTATGTGGATTTTTAGCCATAAAGAAAAATCTGATGGTTCTTTTGAGCGGCATAAGACCCGTCTTGTAGGTGATGGGAAGACGCAGCAGATTGATATCGATTGTGGGGAGACATTCAGTCCAGTAGTCAAACCAGCTACTATCAGAACAGTGCTCAGCTTGTCTCTCTCCAGAGGATGGTCACTTCACCAGTTGGATGTCAAAAATGCATTTCTCCATGGTCACCTAAATGAGACTGTTTACATGCACCAACCATTGGGATACAGAGATCCAAAATATCCCAATCATGTATGTCTGCTAAACAAGTCTTTGTATGTTCTCAAACAGGCACCCAGGGCCTGGTATCAGCGGTTTGCAAATTTTGTATCACAGATAGGGTTTTCACACAGCCGGTCTGATAATTCTCTTTTTATCTATCATCAGGGTAATCATACGGCTTATCTTCTATCAGATGGATGATATTATTCGACAAATTTCTTCGGACTTCTTCGCAAGAATATCATGTCTCAGCTTGGTTCAGAATTTGCTATGAAGGATCTTGGTCCGTTGCAATTCTTTCTAGGAATTGATGTGACAAGACATGCAGGTGGGCTCTTTCTCTCCCAGAAGAAGTATGCATCTGAGATCGTGGAACGGGCTGGAATGGCCTCTTGCAAACCCTCAGCGACACCGGTGGACACAAAGTCCAAATTAAGTGTCATCTCTAGCAAACCCTTTGCTGATCCAATATTGTACCACAGCCTAGCAGGCGCTTTGCAATATATCACTTTTACCAGACCAGACATAACCTATGTCGTGCAACAAGTGTGCCTATTCATGCATAATCCGATGGAAGAACATATGCAGGCACTCAAACGCATTGTACGCTACATTAAGGACACTCAGGAATATGGATTAAATCTTTACCCATCTTGCATCTCCAAACTTGTCACTTATACGCACGCAGATCGGCAGTTGTCCGGACACCAGACGCTCCACATCTGAGTATTGTGTCTTCCTCGGTGATAATTTAGTTTCATGGTCTTCCAAACGGCAACCCACAGTATCGCGCTCCAGTGCTGAAGCTGAATACCGTGTTGTTGCCAATGTTGTGTCGGACTCGTGCTGGATTCAGAATCTTTTACTAGAGCTTCATTGCCCAATTTCGAAGGCTACTATGGTTTACTGTGACAACATTAGTGCGATATATCTCTCTGGAAATCCAATACATAACCAGCTCACTAAATATATTGAGTTGGATATCCATTTTGTCCGTGAAAAAGTGGCTCGCGGACAGGTGCGAGTATTACATGTCCCAACGCGTCATCAAATCGCATATATCTTCACGAAAGGGCTTCCGCTGATTTTATTTGAAGATTTTCGTGACGCCTCAAGATTCGCGCCTCCGACTTCAATCATGTGAGTGTTAGAATAATATTCTTAATAATAGTATTAATGTAAAGATTCTTATTATGGTAGGATATTATTAGAGTTGAATAAGAGATAGTATTAGAATTAAATAGGTGATTAAATAGGAAGATATGGAAGAGAAGATCACTCCACATATTTATTATATTACATGTATATATTCTTGCCTTATGGAATAAAGAAGGATGAGGAAAATGTTCTTTCACTTCGTTTATTTACTATTTTCTGATTAGATAGGATTTGAGACTTATATCCTAACACATCTGAGTTGGAGGATTGAGATCATTCCGTTTTTAATCATATATCTCGCATTCGAGCCATGAGATGAATAACTTTTTGATAGGAAGTGTAAGTTTTTCCCTTTAATGGACCTCTCGGGCATGAAGGCATTAGACTAATGCATTTTTTTTATTGACTAAGGAACCCGCAGCTGCTACTCTTCGAGAGCGCACTGGGTAAACCCCGGACTGACGCAATAGTCTGCAAACCACGTCAGCCAATTAACCACACTTGACAAACCATGTGTGACAGACTCAACCAAGAAAGTGTATGCAGAGGATCAAACTCGTGACTTTGCGGTCCCGCGCTCTACTGCTCACCAACTTGACTATCCCGAAGGGTTAGACTAATGCGTTTTGAATGCTATATATATGGTTAATTTAAAGTGAGAAAAAGACCAAGGTTTATGAATGACGTTAATTTAGTTGTTGCAAGTACCAAATCACATATGTTGTCTTTTGGGTTAAAGAAAAAGCACAACAGAATAAAATAAAATGACGTTCGAGAAATCCCATAAGAATAATTCCTTAAATTAAAAGCCAAATATATACTTCTGAGAAGCCAAACATATAATTCTGAAATCTGAAAATTAAGTCATTGAGATGAGAACGTACGTAAGAAAATAAGATTTGAATTTTTGAACGAAAGGAAAAATAACTTTTCCTAAGGAGAAATTTCGGAACCTCGTGAAGAAAAAAGGTTTATTATTTAGAATTTGATTCTCAAATTTGGTATTTGGGATTTATAGAATATATTGGAATTTTAGATTTTAAGTTTCGGATTTGGTCATGTGGGGCCCACCGGAAAATTTTACGATTTTGTGGGGCCCACAAATATTTCGAGATATTTTGGTCAAATATAGATATTTTTGGGGATGAAATAATTTTTGACCAATAAGAGGGTGACATGTGTCCCTCCCCACTTGTGTAGCAAAGATCTATGTATATGCATATGTATATGTATATGTATATGTATATGTATATGTACATGTATTGTATAAAAGACTAGAAAGGGAGATATTTTCATCATGAACAAGTGGACAAGTGTGAGAGGGGGAGGGGATTTCGACCAAGGTGTGTAAATAAGAAGACTTGTGAAATATTTTTAAGACAAGTGGACCACTTAGGTCTCTCCCCTTGTATAATATTTTCCTATATAAGAGAGGTGATAGCAAGACTTAGAGACTTTGCACAATAATCTTCATCATCCAAAAACCTCTCTTCTCCCTATATTTTCGAGATTCTTCAAGCAAGAAGTGAAGAACAAGAGTTGATTATTCTCTTATATTAAAGACCCTAACCAAGTTTTAAACCAAAATAACTCTCCAAGGTATGATGAACAAGGATTGGCCGAAAGTTAGTTTGGCCGAGAATGATGTATGGCCGAAAGTGGAGGGAAATTCCTACGGCTTGGGGATGAACTTCTTTGGATGTAAAATATGAAGGAAAGATGGTTACAAGATTGTAGTAGATACTTGTGTGTGATTGGAACTTGAAGAAAATTGAGCTAAGACTAAACCATGGACCGACTTTAAATGGATTATTTTGGGCATCTTTAAAGGTAAGGATTGTTCCTCCTCTTGAAGTAATTGGATATTACATGTTGTTGTAATTAATAAGAGGACTAATGATTAAAAAGAATGGATAATAAGAAGTACATATCACAATCTTGGCATGTTAGCCGATTGTGGACAGTTTTGGTGTTAACGGATTCGTGGGTTGTTGTTGATGTTATAACATTACCTATTACATGTTGACATGAAGGAATCTTGTTGTTAACAAGTTAATATAACTTATATAAAAGTGTTGGAATATAAGTTGGATTATAAAGAAGTTATGGAAACAATTTTGGCATGCTAGCCGAAAACTGGACAATATTTATTATAGTAGTTGGCCAAGAACACCAACTAATGGATTGTATTAGTGGACTAATGGACTGTTTTAGCGGACTAAAGGACTGTTTTTACATTGGACTATGAACTTATTTTAGTGGACTGTTTTGATAGATTAAGGGGCTGAATTTTACACGTCCAGTTAGGCGTGTAATCCCCTTTGGTTAACTGTTGGTAATGCCTTTAAGTGTGGCTTGTTGGTTGTTGAATTCGGGCCTTGGAAAAGGTGAAAAAGTACGTACAAACGGGGGAAGTGCTGCCCAAATTTATATAAAAAGAAAGGAGATTCATTGAGTAGTATAAGTGTGTACTAGTAGCATGAAGTTGATAGAAATGTTATTATCATTATAGGTTGAAGTACTACTTGCGGCGTATTCTACATAGCGTGTGAATTAGCCGAAGAGGTATGTAAACTCTTCCTATCTTCTTTGAGCATGAACCTTATAAAATGTGTGGTACTGTGGACGTACATGTTTTAAATAAAATCAGATTCATTATAGTACTTGATTTGAAATGTACAAGTTTACTTGGTATTAAAATGATATAAATGCCTTAGTTTTTTCAAACATAAAGTTTGTTATAATGGCTTTATGAAAAGTTAGTTATAACGACTTTATGGGAAGTCAAAAGAGTGGTTTACTTGATTGATTTAAAAGAGGATAAATGACTTGATTTAAAGAGAAGTAACTTGATTTAAAGATATAGGTTACTTGACTTAAAAAGAATAAGTGGCTTGATTTTAAAAGGTGTGAGTGCCTTGATCTTAAAAGAGTGAGTTACTTGAGTTTAAAAGTATACTTGTCTTAATTTTAAAAGGTGTAGAGTCACTTGGTTTTAAAAGTATAAGCCACTTGGTTTAAAAAATATATAGCACTTGATCTAAAAGGTGAAAATGTCTTGATACTACGGGTGTTAGTGTCTTGGGGGTTATAAATGAAAAGATGTATATGACGCATACGGTTCTAGTTGGGTTTTATAAAAAGGGAAGTTATTCTACTCTTAGAAGTTAAGGGTAGTCATGTTGTGGATTCTACGCTTAAAGGCATGTATAAATGGTTCCTAAAAGTCCTTACCAAAGTCTTATGAGAGATGTTGGTAAGAGTTTTTAGGAAGTATTGGAGTCGAGTTCATCTTGCTAGGTTATAGTACTTTAGGATTTCCTAAAAAAGGAAAGTTCATTTTAATGGTTATTTTGAAAAGGAAGACATGGTATTGTCTTGTTTGGTTGAAAAGGAAGGCATGGTATTGTCTTGTTTGGTTGAAAAGGAAGGCATGGTATTGTCTTGTTTTGTTTAAAAGGAAGGCATGATAATTGTATTGATTATTTTGAAAAGGAAGGCATGATATTGTCTTGTTTGGTTTAAAAGGAAGGCATGGTATTGTCTTGTTTATTTTAAAAGGAAGACATGGTAATGCCTTGGTTTTATTAAAAAGGAAAATGTGATAGTGCCTTAGTTTTCTAAAAATGAAGGGTTGCTATAATAGCTTTATGGGAAGTTGTTATAACGGCTTAATAAAAATGTTTTATGGTTGAATTGATATACCGAGTCCCATGGTGGGTCGGGACACGTTGCATGTACATATATGAGGATTATATGGATAGTCGGGATTACACCGAGTCCCCTAATGGACCGGGACACGTGATAGGTGCATATGTGAGGAAGATGACCACACCGAGTCTCATAATGGGCCGGGACATGTTATACGACTTATATGACTTTGCACCGAGACCCCGAAGAGGCCGGGACATGTTATACGACTTATATGACTTTACACCGAGACCCCGAAGGGGCCGGGACATGTTATACCTTATATGACTTTACATCGAGACCCCGAAGGGGCCGGGACATGTTATACCTTATATGACTCTACAGATAGATGT
This sequence comes from Przewalskia tangutica, assembly GCA_029844215.1. Lineage (NCBI taxonomy): Eukaryota > Viridiplantae > Streptophyta > Magnoliopsida > Solanales > Solanaceae > Przewalskia > Przewalskia tangutica. Next base: position 79,337,057 of record CM056737.1, read on the forward strand.
ATGTGGGTTCAAATCCTATGACATCATATTATTCCATGGACTTGCGATCTATGATGCGAGTAGGTATATATACTCATGCGGGTCCAAAGATTCATGCGGGTTCGAGTCCCATGATTATTCCATGAATTGCTACTTCATAATGCGGGTATATCTATATATATACTCATTGCGGGTCTACAAGATTCATGCGAGTTCGAGTCTCATGCGGGTGAAATAATCCCATAAGTAGGATTGCATAAATATTATGAGGGCGGATGACCCTGATTCTGACATGACTTTCATATTTTGAAATGATATTGATTTCATTAATGAAAGGATACAGTGGTTTCAGGACTTGAAATGAACGGTTAATCTCATTGTTTAAAAGCATGACTTAAAAGGTAAGATTGACTCTCATTTGTTTGTATAGAAGTACAATGTACATTAGACTTTTATTTTTAGATGGCACGATTGGAGCTGGTAAGATTTTTCATACTTGTCTCTTTCATCTTTTGGCCAGTTATGATTTATTTACTGTATTTTATGTTTACATACTTAGTACTTGTTGTACTGATCCCTTTCGGGGAGCTGCGTTTCATGTCGCAGATTTAGGTACTCAGTTGGGTGACCCGCGAGCTTAGGATCCTTGTTCAGCATTTTGGGATAGCTCCAATGTTCCTGAGCTTGTCATTATGACTAGGTATATTCAGGGGTACGGAAGGGCCTTGTCCCGTCATAGTTGTTGTCCAAAATCTTAGAGGTCTGTATTCATATGTGGGCTGGACTGAAGTGAGTTGTATTTACATTGTTGTACGATTATAGACCCATTCGGGTGTAATATATATTATGACAGTCTTGCCGGCTTTGCCTTTGTTTGTTAAAAGAAAAAAAAATGAGCGTTATTTATCTTCCGTGGTTTACTTGTGTTGTATAGGTAGAAGGGTGCCCAGGTAGGACACTAGTCGCGGGCCCGGGGTTCGGGTCGTGACAGTGTCGTTTCTCTTTCTTTTGAGGTCGAGCAAAAGAGAAAAAGAGAATTGAAAAAACTCAAACTCTCTATTTGATTATAGTAAAATTTGCAGCGGCAAAGTGGACGTAGCTCTCGCATTGAGAGTGAACCACTATAAATCAGTGTGTGTTATTTGTTCTTCGCTTATTTACTATTTTCTGATTAGATAGAATTTGAGACTTATATCCTAACACATCTGAGTTGGAGGATTGAGATCATTCCGTTTTTAATCATATATCTCGCATTCGAGCCATGAGATGAATAACTTTTTGATAGGAAGTGTAAGTTTTTCCCTTTAATGGATCTCTCGGGCATGAAGGCGTTAGACTAATGCATTTTTTTTATTGATTAAGGAATCCGCAGCCGCTACTCTTCGAGTGCGCACTGGGTAAACCCCGGACTGACGCAATAGTCTGCAAACCACGTCAGTCAATTAACCACACTTGACAAGCCATGTGTGACAGACTCAACCAAGAAGATTTATGCAGGGGATCGAACTCATGACCTTGCGGTCCCTCCCTCTACTGCTACACTAATTTGGTTACCCCGAAAGGTTAGACTAATGCGTTTTGAATGCTATATATATGGTTAATTTAAAGTGAGAAAAAGACCAAGGTTTATGAATGACGTTAATTTAGTTGTTGCAAGTACCAAATCACATATGTTGTCTTTTGGGTTAAAGAAAAAGCCAACAGAATAAAATAAAATGACGTTCGAGAAATCCCATAAGAATAATTCCTTAAATTAAAAGCCAAATATATACTTCTGAGAAGCCAAACATATAATTCTGAAATCTGAAAATTAAGTCATTGACCTTTTCACCCAAAAATAAATTATCTTCTCTTTTGTCCTTCACGTAAAAACATTTATATAAAATAACACATAATTAACACTCCGTAATCTTTGTCCAATGGAATGATATGCCAATAACCAAAGTCAAATAAAATTTTACTTACACTTGGTGCAGGAAAATAGTTAATTTAATTTTTTAATTATAATGAGCATACATTAGCCACAAGTTAAGGTTTATCGTTTATTTATTTCTTGCATTGTCATGTTATATGGCCTATGAATCTCTAAATTCTTCATTCTAATATTTAAATTTTATTATTGTTTTTACGTTTTTTCGGAACATATATGGATGACATCAAATTAAATAATATAAAAATACTTTTATTTAACATCATGTACAACTACAAATTGGTTAATAATAGTTAAATCAAATTCAATGTAAAAAATAGTATATGTTATGTATTTGTTAGTTTTCATCATACCTCGTGTGCGTGGTTAAGTACATGACATTTATTAATTTTTAGCATAAACCTTAATTTGACTATTATTAACTAATTAATATGTATTATCTTTGTCCTAACTAATGTGAAGGAGCTAGGTAATCTTCTATTGATATACTAAAAGTGACATGTAAAAATAAGAATATATTTTTAAAATAGTGGACAAGTAAAAGTAAACGGGGAGTGAGTAGTTGGTAAATCACCAAAACAATAATACTTTCGGTCCAAAAAGATTGTCCTAGTTTGACTTGACACAAAATTTAAAAAAAAAAAGAAGATTTTTGAAATGTGGCCCAAAACAAGTCTTAGATATTTGTGTGGTTGTAAATTATTTCATAAATTTAAATTACTTTTAAATATATAAGGCAAAAGACATAAATTAACTCCTAAACTATATCTAAAATTTCGATATTACACTCAAACTATTAAGTCGACCTATTACACCCCTAAAAACTGCTGAACGGAATTAGGAAAGCGAGTAGGCGAAAATGGGACTTTAGAAACAAGACCCAAAAGGGAAAATCTTGAGCTTCTTGAGCTTGTAAAATCGCTTGGGGCCTATACTTTGCTGGAATCATGGATAGTATTGCCAAATTGGGAAGCTTTGTGGAGAAAAATGTTACCTCCGATGAGTGTTGACGGAGGACATTGGATTGTCAGGAGTATAATAGTTTCTCTTAATAATTTGAGTGTGATATCGAGATTTCAGGTATAGTTTAGGAGTTAATCTATGTCTTTTATCAAATATAGAAATGTGTCAATTATTTTGGAAAAAATAATAAGGAAAGTAGGACAATCTTTTTCGAATATTCCCTCCGTCTCAATTTAAGTGTGTTAATTTGATTTTGTAAACTTAAATTAAAGACGTGTATGATCTTAAACTTGTCTTGAAATTATAAAAATTATTAAATATAGAAAAGACACTCTTTTTTAGACATATTAAAAAGAAAAATAAGACAATTAAATTGAAACGGGTGGAGTATATAGGTGGTGTTTGTCGCTTTCGTAAACACTTTTTGGCCAAACACCATCTTTCGTAAGTAAACACTTTTTGAAGCCAAAAAGTGTTTCTAGATGGAAGAGAAACACTAAATCAAGGCCTTATGAAGCCCTTTTTGCTCATTAATTGAATTTTTTTTTTGGACTCATTTACCATTTTCTTTTCACAAAATTTCTTTTAATCTCATATAATATCCTCATATAAAATAGAAATATGGAAGTAGGGGTAGGGTAGGGATAGGGGGTACATATTGTCGTTACATTTCTTATGTACAATATAATATTATTTTTTGATTAAATGTTGTAATTAAATAATTTTAATATTTTTTTATTAAATCGTAAAGATATACTAATTTTTAGAAACATATAATAGAAAAGAATATTTTAAATCTATTAAAAAGAATATTCTAGTAAATTTGCATAAATGTTGGTCAAACAAGAAACTATTTCTGTGTCTCAGAAGCACTTCTATAATTATATGCCAAACACCCTAACTGATTCTCCAGAAACAGTTTCTGCAGAACTACTTCTGAAAAACAGAAATATTTTTTCAAAAGTTTGGCCAAACAGACCCATAGTAACATAACCGTCTTATAGGCATGGTAGGCAAATATTTCATGTATGTCCATTGACATACATACATGCCCACCCACCCCTAAACCGCCACTCCAGCCAAAAAGATAAAAGAGTCCAAAAGTAGGGGGCCTTCCTAATTTTAAATAAAAATTGTGGGCCTTAGGCTGAAATCATCAATTACTATTCATTCAACTAAATTTTTGTTCTATATATTCTCTCATTTGCCTCCATTTCTTCTCTTCAAACAACAATTCTTTAACACTGAATATCTCTTCAAATTCCCTTCTAAAATGGGTGAGGTAAAATCCATATCTACAACAAAACCCTTTAAATTCTTTTCTCACTTAATTCCAATTTCATTAATAATGCTCAATTTTTTATTTATTTTGGGTTTCAGAAAATAGGAGAAACTAAAGCAGAAGAAGCTGGGGATGTCGGTGCCACCGCCATAGTCTTAAAACTTGATTTACATTGTGAAGGCTGTGCTAAAAAAGTCAAACGTTCAATTCGCCATTTCCAAGGTACAATTGAAATTGTTTGAAGAGTTTAGTTTTTTATTGTGAAATGAATAAAATTGCTTCCTTCAATTTGCCATCTCAATTCTCTAACACTTACTAATTTAAAACTCACAGAGTTTAAATTATGATTTACTGATTTTCTTATTTTTGGGGGAAGGTGTGGAGGACGTGAAGGCAGATTGTGAAAGTGGAAAATTGACGGTGAAAGGGAACGTAGACCCTACATGGCTCAAGGATAAAGTTGCAACCAAGACGAAGAAGAAGGTGGAGCTTCTTTCTCCTCCGCCCAAAAAAGATGGCGGTGGTGATAAAAAGTCCGATGAGAAAAAGGTGGAAGATAAAAAGCCTAAAGAGGTAATTAATTAAAGGGATAATATTACTTATGTTCCCTTAATTATTGATATTTGAAAAGATAATATTACTTATGGTTCCTTAGTTTTGGTTCCATCATATAAAAAGTATTTTTTATTTAGACGATTTTTAGGAAACAAATTTAACAATTAACAATACATTAAATTTGTGAAAAATCCTCAAGCATACAATCAAAAGTACATTGAAGATTACGTTATATATACTTAACCTTATAATTCAAGGATCTATATAAGAATTTATCAATAATTAGGGACCTAATGTGGTATTGTATTTTTTATGATTAATTAAATTTGGTATCGTTAGTTGAACTATTTCTGATTTTTTTTATATATGTTTAGCCACAAGTAATTACAGTGGTGTTGAAGATTCGGTTGCACTGTGACGGATGCGCACACAAAATAAAGAGAATTATAAAGAAGAATGATGGTAAGATAAACAACTGCTTAATTATTTATTAGTAGTAAATCATTTATTTATAGAATATTAGGTGTGGCATGCAAATTGTAATCTATCTTCTTTTTTTTTTAAGGATTATCCGGTGAAGTTTTTTTAAAAGAATTAGTCCCTTCCGTATGAGAATTATGCTCTTTATGGTGATTTGACATTTTTCTTATTGTTTAATTTTTTTTATTGATAGGGGTAGAAGAAGTCAAAGTTGATTCAGAAAAAGATTTGGTCACGGTAAAGGGAACAATGGACTTGAAGGATTTAATACCTTACTTGAAAGACAAATTGAAACGAAGTGTAGAAATTGTCCCACCTAAGAAAGATGATGGAGGTGGTGAAAAGAAAGAGAAAGAAGGTGGTGGCGCTGGCCCTGGTCCTGGCGGGGAGAAGAAAGAGAAAGAAGGCGATGGGGAGAAGAAAGAGAAAGAAGGCGGTGGTGGTGGAGAGAAAAAAGAGAAAGGTGACGGTGGGGAGAAGAAAGAGAAGGAAGGTGGTGGTGGGGAAGAGAAGAAGGAGAAATCAAGCAGCGATGAGAAGAAAGAGGGTGAACCAAAAGCCGAAGGAAGTAAAGGTGTAGAGACAAAAGTTGAGGTGAACAAATTGGAATATTATGGTTACAATTCACAGACGCATTACGCAATGCCCCTTTACAACCAAAGTTACACGAATCAAGATTATGGCATGACAATGTATGATCCTGATTATAACGCTCATACGGGCTATGTCACGGAGTATGCCTACCACCCGCCATCATATGTACCACCTCCTCCACCAACAACATACTTCAACAACGCACCTCAAATGTTCAGTGATGAAAATCCTGATGGTTGTTCCGTCATGTAATCAAGACAAACCATTCGATCATCATCTCGTTGAGGGAGAGAGTTTAAGTGCAATTGTAAATACATCAAATCGACCATCTCAAGGGAACGTCTCAATAACTAAGAGAACATAACGAACTGCCGTTTACGAGTTCGAATAAGAAAGTTTTCCTACTCTGTATTAATTTATGTAAAAAGAATTACATATAAAGAGACGTTATAAAAAAGTCACGAAGTGTATACGCGAGGACATAGTTTCCTTTTAGGAAATGTCATTAATTAGATTACAGAAGAATGGTTAAACCGCCGGCTTGGCGGTCTAATCATATTTTAATTATAATTAATTAGGCTTATCTTTTGACTTGTATGTTATTAGTTGGTACTACTATACTTATTCAATTTTGTGTCCACATAATTAAATTTATTTATTGTCTTTTTTCATTTTTAACATTATCTCATTGTGCACATCAGCACATGTAAGCATTAATGTCTTAACATACGGTGGGCAAGAGACCACTTGGCAGACGAATCTTTGTTAATAGCGTTTATATTTGTTTTATTCATAAATTAAATTGATAGATTTGGCACATAAGAACAGAATGAGAATATGGTTTTGGGTCGCATCTTATGGTACGGCAGGGTAGTTGGATTAGCACCATCAACAATTAGACAAAATTAAAGGGATCTTTACACTTACACTAATTCAACAAAGTTCATAATTAAAAGAAATTAATTTATTTTATCTTTTTATAAATTTTAATCAGTATGCATAATCAATATATAATAAATGTATGATTGTATTACTAATTATATATTGAGTATACACGGGCGAAAATTCTTTTAGCCGGCTGACAAAAAATATTAAGATCCCAAAATATAATTAAAAAAGAGTTACCCACAAATGAATTTAACGTGTACATATACACACAACGATTAAACAATTTATTTGTATTGTTAGTGTAATTTAACTTGTTATAATCGATTGAATACCTTTTCTACTCTAGGTTATCAACTTATATTTTGAATAATTATCTATTAACGGATTCGGTAGTGCAAAAAATCTATATAGAAGTTAAACTCCTCTCCGATAAATATTTTCTCCTTTTCTTTGTTTTGTTTTTGGGGATCGCCTGGGGTTCTAGTATTTTATAGTTAGTCAATTAGTATATCACGATTTTTATTTAAAGTAGCATTTGAGAGATGGCATCCAAGAAAAAAATTGATAAATTATTTGAAAGAAATAATCCCTTGATTATTCTTATTAATGAATGAGGTATATATACAAGTTATATATAGGAAAATTCTTTTCCTATTATACATCTAAAACCCTATTCTATTTGAAGATTAACTATACAATTATGGTAATAATACAAATCTAATTATACTACAATATACATTCCTAATATACATAATATTCTCGCGTCAGGTTGTTCCATTCGCTGCGTGATGGGTCAGATATTTAATACACACTCGCAGTCATAGCGGACCGTCTTCGTACATTGAGACTGTCTCTGAAATCTTCAAAAAGGACCGATGGAAGACCCTTTGTAAAGATATCTGCAATTGATATCTGGAAGGGACATGACAGACGCGTACTTGTCCACGAGCTACCTTCTCTCGAACAAAATGAATGTCCATCTCAATATGTTTAGTGCGTTGGTGCTGAACCGGATTTCCAGAAAGGTAGATGACAATAATATTATCACAATAAACCAAGGTAGCTTTCTCAATAGGACAATGAAGCTCTAATAGAAGATTACGTAACCAACATGACTCGGAGATCACATTGGCTACCCCTCGATACTCGGCTTCTACACTAGAACGAGACAACGTTGACTGACGTTTTGCAGACCATTAGACCAAGTTATTACCAAGAAACATACAATATCCAGACGTAGACCGTCTGGTGTTAGGACAACCACCCCAATCAGCATCTGTATATGAGACAAGTGTAGACGTCGACGAAGGATATAAATGTCACGACCCGAACCCCTGGCCCGCGACTGGTGCCCTACCTGGGGACCCTTCTACCCATTCATCCCAAGTAACCCGCGGAATATAAAGATACACATCATCATTTTCATTTTTTTTTAAAAACAAGCAAGGCAAAAGGCCGATATATATATATATATATATATATATATATATATAGATATATAAGCCAAAATGAAATTGCACTGTATACGAGTTCAATCCAACATATGAATACAGATCTCTAAGAGGTTGGACAATATATTATGACGGGGCAAGGCCCCGGCGTACCCTTAAATGTACAAAAACATGTAATGAAAGATCATTACCAAAATGATAAACTCCAGAACATGGAGCTATCCCAAAACTCTAATCAAAGATCCTACACTTGCAAATCACCAAATCACAGTACTAAATCAAGACGAACGCACCGAGAAAGGGGTCGAGCGAAAATGTATCAAGTATGTGAAACAATAAGTACTGCAAATGAGATTATAACATGACAAACAGATAACAAGAGACAAGTATAATAATTAAAATACCAGTACACTGTGCCTTTTCAAGATATGAAATCCATCTCAAAATTATGGACGTATGTCCATATAAAAAAATACTGTCATGGGAGTTGAACCCGAACATTATACACAAATACTGCGCTGTAAGGTATTCTGCCCGGCCCTATCTAGGACGCGATAAAGTTAATAAGATATTCTGCCCGACCCCTTCTGGGACACGGTAAAGATTAAGGTATACTGGCCGGTCAATTCTGGGACACGGTAAAGTCAATAAGTCAAATAAGGTATTCTGCCCGGCCCCTTCTGGGACACGGTAAAGTCATGTAATATATACTGCCCTTCCCATTAAGGTATACTGCCCGGTCCATTCTGGGACACGGTAAAGTCATGTAATATATACTGCCCTGCCCATTAAGGTATGCCCGTTCTGGGACGCGGTCCAAATATAAAGGATTGTACACATATAGCTATCACAAGCAACTATGTATAATTTAAATCATCTCCGACTCTCATTAGCACAAACAGAATGAACTATCATTTTAGAAGAACTCAAGGCATTATCACATCTTGTAATATTAGGGATTTGAACCCAAAGTACTATGTACATCCACCGTACATTCATTTCCTTTATAATAAATCATTTGACTCTCAATAAACCAAAATAAAATAACTTTCATTTAGACAACCCAAAGTACTATCAAGAGAATAGATATATAACAATCTTTCATTTTTGAAACCCCAAGTACTATCAGAGAATAGGTAAACAACTTCCTTTTTATAAAACCCAAAGTATTATCAAGAGAATGGATATAACAACTTCCTTTTTGTAAAACCCAAAATATTATCAAGAGAATGAATATAACAACTTCCTTTTTGGAACTCAAAGTACTATTAGTGAAATAGATAGAACACTTCTATTTTGGAAACTCAAAGTACTATTAATGAAGTACATCATCAAAGAGTAGGATTCACTCCCTTTATAACAAGGAATCATGCTAGAAGAAGGAAAGATAGTTCACATACCTTTTTGGCGACTAACCAACTCTACAATCTAGAATACGTCTCAATGTACTTCAACCTATAACGACAATAACACGCATATCAACATGTGCTCAAGAAAGTAGGTTAACACCAAGTAAATGTTCTCATTTTTCTATGGAAATTTGGGCAGCACTTCCCCTATAAATACGTACTTTTCCACCTTTTCCAAGGCCTAAATTCAACAACAATCAAGCCCCATTTAAGGCATAATAAAAACAACAACCAAAGGGGATTACACGCCTACTTGACGTGTAAAATTCGGCCCCTTAATCTATACAAAACAGTCCATGAAAACAGTCCATAATTTCATCAACAATAAGGGTAAAATGTGAAGCCTTTTAACACCCTTTTACACCCTTATTCCTTAGGACTTTCATTAGCAATTTTACCACATTAATCATGCATGTTGACAACTGAATTTCCAACATATACATGCCACAAAATAGTCCATAAAAACTGCACGACAATATCCAACAGTTTTATATATTCCACGGCCAACAACTATAATCCGATAACTCTTTCCTTAATCCATTTTATTCCACTTCAAGTTCCAACACTTCTATATATGGTATAACAACTTATCTACAACAATATTACTCCATTTTAACATGAAATAGGTGAAGATAGCAACAACAATAACCAACAAACTCCAAAGATCCGAACGGTGCCTATTTTCGGCCTTAACATTAAAAAATGGTCCAAACACTTTTTAATCTTCATTCTTCTTAACACATGCTCAAATAATAACCATAATAACATGTAATATCTAATTACATCAAGAGGAAGAAGAGTTCTTACCAAAAATTTCCCAAAAAGCCGTGACTATGCCCTAAGGTTTTTTGCCCGCAGTTTTCGTTTTGCTCCACTTCTTCAAGTTCCAATCACACACATGTATCCTATACAAGCTTATAACCAACTTTCCATCTTATTTTACTTCCAAAAAGTCGACGAACAAGATAGGGTTTTAATGGTCATTTGGAGAGTTAACTTGGTTTAAGACTTGATTAGGGTTCTTAATCTAAGATAATAACTTGTCTTTGATCTTCACTTTCCATGGGATTTTCGAAATCTAAGGCTAAGGAAAGAAGAGAGAAAAAGAGTTGAAGAAGATGAGATATTATGAGACATTTAAGTCTTGCATCCATATCTATATAGTTAAGTCTTGCAAGACAAGTTGGGGAGGGACACATGTCACCATCCCATTGGCCAAAATTCTTTCCCTTTAAAAATATCTAGATATTGTCTAAAATATCTTAAAATTGAAGGGCTCCGCGAAATTGTGAAATTCTCGGCGGCCCCCATATTATCAATTTCAATTCTTCATAATCCAATACTAAGTCCATAAATCCAATTAGAAGTATTAAACTCCAAGTTAATAATTTTTCCGTCGCCATATTTTTTCGAAATTTTCCTTAAGAAAATGTAATAATTCTTTCCTTCCAAAATTCAAATCTTAAATCCTTAATCACGTTCTCAATTAGTAGCCCTGGTATTACGGGGTGTAACATCCTTCCCCCTTAGAAATATTCGTCCCTAATGTTCATAGTGGGTCTCAAACTATACAGATTCCAGCGTCGTCTCCTTACTATATCTATCAACCAATACTCCAAAAAACCAACGATGCCACACACGGCCATAATTGTCACGCTAAAAAACCCGGGCCCGCGACTGGTGCCCTGCATGGGCACCCTTTTACCCATACAACACAAGTAACTCGCGGAAGATAAATAACACTCATTTTTTTCTACACAAAGGCAAAATCGGAAAGACTTCCATAATATATAACACCCCAAATGAGATTACACTGTACAACCATGTCAATACAACTCAAATCAGTGCAGCCCACATATGAATACAGACATCTAAGAGTTTGGACAGTAAACTATGACGGGATAAGACCCCGCCGTACCCCTGAATATACCTAGCCATAATGACGAACTCCGAAACATTGGAGCCATCTCAAAATGCTGAACAAGGATCCTAGGCTCGCGGATCCACAACTGAGTACCTAGACCTGCGGACATGAACGCAACCCCCCGAAGGGGTTCAGTACAACAAGTACTAAGTATGGAACGAAAAATAAAGTACATTAACAAGATCATAACTGTACAAAAGAATGACAGGGGAAAGTATGAAAATCAAATACCAGAGCCTACCGTGTCATATAAAACAAGAGCCAACTGTACCTGGTATACTCCTGTACTATTGTATCACTGTAATTGTAACAGGACAAACAAATAACGAGGGACAAGTATAACAATCAAGTATCAGTACACTGTGCCCTTTTTAAAAGTAGAGTAATGAGAGTCAACTGAACCTTTTAAAAGCGAGATCCTCTGTATTATTTCCAAATACCATTGCAAATATATGAAATCAACTGTACCCCTTTCAAATATGAAACCAATACCATTTCAAAATATGAAAGCCATGTCAAGATCAGGGTCATCTGCCCTCAGAATTATTATGCAATCCTATCCTGGGACCTTTTCACCCGAATGAGACTCAAACCCGCATGAATCTTGTAGACCCGCAATGAGTATATATCTATACTCGCATCATGGAGAGCTAGTCCATGGAATAATATCATGAGACTTTTTCACCCGCATGAGTCCTTGGACCCGCATAAGCATCTATACCAGCTCGCATCATGGATCGCAAGTCCATGAAATAATATAGTAATGTTGCCGGCCCCCTAGTGAGGGACGCGGTGATGTGGAAATATAACACTTGCACGAATGTATATATGAATAACCATATGCAAGTAAATCATCTTTGACTCTCATTATCATAAAATGAAATAACCATCACTTTAGCAAACCAAGACAATATCATGCCTTTCATTTAAACCAAGACAATTATCATGCCTTCCTTTTAAACAAATCAATACAATATCATGCCTTTTCCTTTAAACCAAGACAATTACCATGCCTTCCTTTTAAAAAAACCAAGACAATTACCATGTCTTCCTTTTAAACAAACCAAGACAATTACCATGCCTTCTTTTCAACATAACTAAGACAATACCACCCGTAGTATCAAGACACTTCCTTTTTTTTTTACAATCAAGTTACTACACATTTTAAACTCAAGTAAGTTATACTTTTCAAATCAATTCAAGTATACTTTTAACACCAAGTAATTTATACCTTTCAATTAGACAACTCAAGGTACCACCATCTAATACACCATATGAGATTTTAAACCATCCTTTGACTTTTCATAAAAGACGTTATAACAACTTCCTATAAAGCAGTTATAACAACTTTTATGAAACTAAGGTGCTATCACATCTTTCCTTTTAATAATCACGTCTTTCTCTTTTTTTTTTTGAAGCCAAGGCATTATCGTGTCATGAAATTTTAGGGAATTCGAACCCAAAGTACTATGTACATCTATTCTTTATAAAATAATCATTTCATGAAGTATTAGGGCGTTGGACCCAAAATTCTTTCACCATTAAAACCAAGTTACTTACCCTTTTAAAACCAAGTGACTTATGCCTTTAAATCAAGTCACTTTTTCTTTCAAAACTCAAGTAACATATACCTTTAAATCAAGTTACTCCTCCTCTTTAAAATCAAGTAACCTATACATTTAAATCAAGTGACGTCTCCTTTCAAAATCAAGTCTCATGTACTTTCAAATAAATCTAGTCTCATGACTTCCAAATAAATCAAGTTTCATAACTTTCAAATAAAACTAGCCTCATGACTTCCAAATAAATCAAGTCTCTTATACTTTCGAAAATCAAGTCTCCTATACTTTCATAATTTATACTTATAGGAGCCGTGAATAGGTTATACTCGTTTATAACGATCTTGTTAAAATAGCCATGATCTAAAAAATGTAATACAATCTTGTCTTATCTTAGTTTCTATGCAGTTGGAGAATTCTACTCATTTCAATATAATTGATTGTCGATACATTTCATTAACGCTGCAATGACTTGTTTGATACCTATTCTCATTAGTGTAGTAAATTACCAAGGTCAACTTGACTCCAATACTTCTTAACAACTCTTACCAACATCTCCCATAAGACTTGGTAAGAACTTAGGAATATTCTAGACATGCCTTTAGCATAAAATCAATAACATGAATACTTCCTATAACAAAGCAAGTATACTTCAAGAAAACAAGTCAAGTATACTCCAAATAACAAGGCAAGTATACTTCAAGAAAACAAGTCAAGTATACTGATCGGTGTATTTTATATACACTTTTTGAGTCATTTTTAATTAGTATTTTACTCATTTTATTTATGTTTAGTATAGTATTAGGGTCGTTTTCCTTTCTTTTGTGTCACAGCGGTCATAAATGGAGAAATGGCGAAAAGAAGATGAAATGAGCATAAATGAGATGGAATTGCACACAAAAAGGGCCAAGAAATAAAGTCTAAGAAGTTCCGGGAATTATAGAGGAGTTCGCAAGTCCGACGAAAAAGGGCAACGACGAACCGCGGAAAAACGTCAACTGAGCGCGGCCCAGCACATGCGCGCCCAATGTGCTGAAAGTCCAGAGAGTTGCTGAATTTCAGGCGCCGCGGCGCCAGTCTGCAGGGCCGCGGCGCCGACGCGGGATTTATGAAGTCTGGGCCGAATTTGACATGTTTTCAGAATCCTAAAGGGATTATTTTTCCTACCTAAAGGGATAACTTTTCCTACCTAAAGGGATAACTTTTCCTACCATAAAACTCTTACCTAAAAGGATTCTAATAACTTTACCTACTTACAACTCCTTAACCCTTCACCTAAAGGATTCTTGGTCTATAAATAGGCTCTACATCATTAGAAGAATTCATTCTCCATTCCACCATTCACCATTCTACATACATCCATCCACCACTCCATCTTGTAAATATTCCACAACACAACCCTTGGATGCTAGAAGGCTTGGAGTCTCGTTCTTGAGTATTTTTCTTTTCTTTCTTTTTGCTTTATTTATTTTAGTTCATGTATGGAGTTTGTATTAGTTCTTAGCGTGACAATGGCTAGGAGCTAATTACTTTATTAGGGATTTCCTTGTGATTCACTTGAAACTCTATTCATGAATTAATATAGTAGTTGATTTCTTCTTCACTTAGTTAAGATCTATCCAATAATTGCTTTGAATGCTTGATAATTAATTGATCACTAATTATCGTTATTTATATGATTTCTAATCAAACTTCGAAAGGAGGAGGTTGTGAATATGATGTAAGTTGGGTAGACATATTTTGGATTGGGGATGAAAATACCTCAATTATTTATGTAGCGTTAATGAGAGGCTTAACAACCCTAATTTTACGCATGGTGCGTGACGGTTAACTAGGTTTTTGGTCTTAATCCTCCTATAGAGTCATCCTTATCTCCGAAAGGTAGAAAGGAGCAATACTGGGGTTGAGTGTTTATATATCCTTAACGGGAATATAAAACGATTTCGTAAACCTGCTAGCTTAACGTAGAAGACGAAGTCAGTCTAATTATATTAAGAATTGAATAGAGTGGATAGTTGATGATCTTGGAAGCCCTAATCCCCCATCATAACTGATTTAAATCAAAGTATATTTATAATTAGTTTATTTCCTGCATTATTAGTCTAAAATCCCAACCAATTACGTTAACCAAATAGATACCATAGGATAGATAACCGGTACTTGAAAACCAATCCTTGAGGACGATATTCGGTCTTACCTAGATTATATTACTTGTCACGATAACGTGCACTTGCGTTAAAGTGTGTGCATCTTTTCGCGCATCATATACTCCAAAATCAAGGCGAGTATACTTCAAGAAAACAAGTCAAGTATACTCTAAAATCAAGGCAAGTATACTTCAAGAAAACAAGTCAAGTATACTCCAAATAACAAGGCGAGTGTACTTCAACAAACAAGTCATGTATACTCCAATAACAAGGCAAGTATACTTCAAAGATAGTCATGTCGATAGAAGGAAGAAGTTCATATACGTCGTGACGACTAACCAATACGACAAGTAGCAAAACGCTCCAAAGTACTTCAACCTCATCGGCTATTCCTTAGCCAAGTAGACTATGCTACACGTAGTACTCCAACCTAAAATGGAAATAACATTCCTATCAACCTCAAGCTTACTAGTATAAGACTTATACCGAATAATGCCCTTTAATTCTACGGAAATTTGGGCAGCACTTCCTTTGTTTTTACGTACTTTTCCACCTTTTCCAAGACCCGAATTTATCAACCAACAAGCCACATTTAAGGCACAACCAACAGTTAACCAAAGGGGATTACACGCCTAACTGGACGTGTAAAATTCTGCCCCACAATCTATATAAAACAGTCCGCAAAACAATCCACAATTAATCCATTATTAAGGGTACAATGTGAAGCCTTTAACACCCTTATTCTTTAGGACTTTTACTAGTCATTTTACCACATTAAATATGCATATTAGGGGCTGAATTTCCAGCATTCTAACGCCCCAAAACAGTCCATAAAAATGACATAACACGTCTAACAATTCTTGGGTAGTTTCGGCCCTTAACAACAACAACATTCCCGAGCCCTTTTCCTTAATCCCTTTTAATCCAATTTTCATTCCAACATGTTATATAGGTTATATAATCTCTCAACAACAATATTTTCTTCATTATATAACATGCAACACGTGTAAATAACGACAACAATTCCAACGAATCCAATGATACAAAATTGTCTCAAATCGTCCAACAATATATCTATAACATACACATCTTATTTTCCATTTCTTCCTTAACATAAATTCATCCCTTAAACATAAAAATAAGAAATATTCAATTACTTTAATTTAAGAAGATCTATTACCTCATTTTAGTGCCAAAAATCGCCCAAAACAGCCCCTACTATATTGGTCCGCAGTTTTTGTTTTGCTCCACTTCTTCAAGTTCTAATCACATATATGTGACCCCTATTGAACTTATACACAACTTCACTTTGTATTTCACTTTCAAAAAGTCGACGGAACCTTAGGGTTTCACACCCTCATTCTTGGCCAACACCAAGTTTTTGGGGTTTAAGGGGTTATCTTGGCTTAGCACTCCATTAGGGATCTTAGTCTTGAGTTTGAGGATTTATCATGAAGGATTGAAGAATTTTTGTCATCCAAAAAGGCCCTTAGCCGAGAGCTCTCAAAGGGACACAATATATTTGTGTGAAATTTGGCTAAGTGTAGAACAAGTCTTGCAAGCCCTCTCTAATATATAGATGTATATCCAAGTAGCAAGACAAGTGGAGTGGGACCCACATGGATCACTTGTCCACTTGTCTCTAAAATATCTAGTCCAAGTCTTTCAAAATATCTAAGGTCAAATAGTCAAAGTCTTCCAAGACCAAGACAAGTGTGGGGGGGGGGGGGTGCCACGTGTCACCCTATGATTGGTCCAAAATTATTTCATCTCCCAAAATATCCATATTTGGCCAAAATATCGAAAACCTTGTGGGCCCTACAAAATCGTAAAATTTCCCGGGTGGGCTCCATATGACCAAATCCGAAACTTAAAAATCCATAAATCCAATATATTCCAAAAGTCTCACATATCAAATTTGAGAATCAAATTCCCATTAATAAACCTTTTTCCTTCACGAGGTTCCGAGATTTTTCCGGAATTTTCATTCTTTCCAAAATTCAAATCTCATTTCCTTACGTACGTTCTCATCTCAATCTCTTGGAAATACGGGGTGTAACAATAATATATTACATGTATATACACCAATGGACCTTCCATCTGAGGTCCTTTCTCACAATACTCGAAGGTTGCAGTCCTTTCCAAAATGGGATCTTCAGACGTTCCTTTTCTCTTCCCGTACTAGGGATGACCCTGCCGTATTCTAAGCCATAGGATATCACTATATGAATCCTTCAGTCGGACTCCCACTTAACTAACTGATGTGTTCCCTCGTGTCAACTTCTCTTCTCCGTCCTCACATTAGTCAAACTACTGGTTGGTGAATGATCCTATTGTATACCTAGCTTTGTTTACTAACTGGTGTAAACTCTAAAACTAGTAGTATCTCAATCACGAACACATATGGACAATGTTACTGAATCTAAGGTGTGGGTATCATCACAATTAACTCTCAGTCCTCGTCTAAAATGAATCTCTCTCCTATCTAAAAGTATTTCTCACACTATCCTTTCACTCATTAGAGGTTCGTCACCTTTGGCCGAAGTATTCCTAATGTACATCCTCTACTATCGGTCGTTACACTGTTATGGGGGTAATTACACCTTGTGAACCCTACACAACTATAATTTCATTCACTTTATCATTCTTGTCAATATCCTTCATTCTACTCATTACTAAACAAAAATATTTCTACCTCTAATGGTCATATAGTCTTCCCCTGACTGAGGAGTTGGAGGCTCAGGTGCTGGGGCCTCAAAAACCGGTGCAGAAGAACTCGCCGACTGTGGTACAATATCTGGTATAGACTGGGCATGAGCCCTAGTAACTCTCTGAGTCTGACTAGTAGCTCCCGCTACTGATTTGCCCTTCTGGGAAACTGTTGCCTTCCTCGGAGGCATAGCAGTAACACAATAATACGTCAGAGCGGCATTATCCTAATAACACAGCTCTATTGCACGATCTCAGAGTAAGAAGAATAGAAACCAAATCCTAAATGTCTTGTAGCCTCCTGTTTATGGGTGTGGCGCGCAACACACCGATAATCAAGACTCTACTAGACACGGTCTGTAGACATTCCGAGGACTGACTGCTCTGATACCACTCTTGTCACAACCCGAACCCCGGTCCATTCTGGAACATGGTAAAGTCAATAAGTCAAATAAGGTATTCTGTCCGGCCCCTTCTGGGACACTGTAAAGTCATGTAATATATAATGCCCTGCCCATTAAGGTATACTGCCCGGTCCATTCTGGGACACGGTAAAGTCATGTAATATATATTGTCCTACCCATTAAGTTATACAACCCTGCCCATTAAGGTATACTGCCCTGCCCATTCTGGAACGTGGTCCAAATATAAAGGACTGTACACATAGCTATCTCTAGCAACTATGTACAATTTAAGTCATCTCCGACTCTCATTAGCACAACTAGAATGAACTATCATTTTAGAAGAACTCAAGACATTATCACATCTTGTAATATTAGGGAATTGAACTCAAAGTACTATGTACATCCACCGTACATTCCTTTCCTTTATAATAAATCATTTGACTCTCAATGAACCAAAATAAAATAACTTTCATTTAGACAACCCAAAGTACTATCAAGAGAATAGATATAATAATCTTTCATTTTTAAATCCCCAAGTACTATCAAGAGAATAGGTAAACAACTTCCTTTTTATAAAACCCAAAGTATTATCAAGAGAATGGATATAACAACTTCCTTTTGGAACTCAAAGTACTATTAGTGAAATAGATAGAACATTTCTATTTTGGAAACTCAAAGTACTATTAATGAAGTACATAATTAAGGAGTAGGATTCACTCCCTTTATAACAAGGAATCATGCTAGAAGAAGAAAGGATAGTTCACATTCTTTTTTGGTGAATAACCAACTCTACAATCTAAAATACGTCTCAATGTACTTCAACCTATAACGACAATAACACGCATATTAACACGTGCTCACTAAAGTAGGTTAACACCAAGTAAATGTTCTCATTTTTCTATAGAAATTTGGGCAGCACTTCCCCTATAAATACATACTTTTTCACCTTTTCCAAGGCCCAAATTCAACAACAATCAAGCCCCATTTAAGGCACAATCAAAACAGAAACCAAATGGGATTACACTCCTACTTGACGTGTAAAATTCGGCCCCTTAATCTATACAAAACAGTCCACAATTCCATCAACAATAAGGGTAAAATGTGAAGCCTTTTAACACCCTTTTACACCATTATTCCTTAGGACTTTCATTAGCAATTTTACCACATTAATCATGCATGTTGACAACTGAATTTCCAGCATATACAAGCCACAAAATAGTCCATAAAAACTGCACGACAATATCCAACAGTTTTATAGATTCCACGGCCAACAACTACAATCCGATAACTCTTTCCTTAATCCATTTTATTCCACTTCAAGATCCAACACTTCTATATATGGTATAACAACTTATCTAGAACAATATTACTCCATTTTTACCATGCAATAGGTGAAGATAACAACAACAATAACCAACAAACTCCAAAGATCCGAAATTTGCCTATTCTCGGCCCCAACATTAAAAAATGGTCCAAACACTTTTTAATCTCCATTATTATTAACACATGCTCATCTACTAACCATAATAACATGTAATATCTAATTACTTCAAGAGGAAGAATAGTTCTTACCAAAAATTGCCTAAAAAGCCGTGACTATGCCCTAAGGTTTTTTGCCCGCAGTTTTTGTTTTGATCCACTTCTTCAAGTTCCAATCACACACATGTATCATATACAAGCTTATAACCAACTTCCCTTCTTGTTTTACTTCCAAAAAGTCGACGAACAAGCTAGGGTTTTAATGGTCATTCTCGGCCCAAACGGATTCTTGGAGGGTTTTGGAGAGTTAACTTGGTTTAAGACTTGATTAGGGTTCTTAATCTAAGATAATAACTTGTCTTTGATCTTAACTTTCCATGGGATTTTCGAAATCTAAGGCTAAGGAAAGAAGAGAGAAAAAAAGTTGAAGAAGATGAGATATTATGAGACCTTTAAGTCTTGCATCCATATCTATATAGTTAAGTCTTGCAAGACAAGTTGGGGAGGGACACATGTCACCCTCCCATTTGCCAAAATTCTTTCCCTTTAAAAATATGTAGATATTATCCAAAATATCTTAAAATCGAAGGGCCGCGCGAAATTGTGAAATTCTCGGCGGGCCCCATATTATCAATTCCAATTCTTCGTAATCCAATACTGAGTCCATAAATTCAATTAGAAGTATTAAACTCCGAGTTAATAATTTTTCCGTCGCCACATTTTTCCGAAATTTTCCTTAATAAAATGTAATAATTCTTTCCTTCCAAAATTCAAATCTTAAATCCTTAATCACGTTCTCAATTAGTAGCCCTGGTATTAAGGGGTGTAACAATAAATGCAAGCCATAATCAAGTGTCCCTCTGGATGTACCTAATAATGTGTTTGAGCACATGAATGTGCTCAATCCTGGGATCATACATAAATAAACACACATATTGTAAGGCATATGTAATATCAGGTCGCCAGAACGTATGATACTGTAGGGCCCGTGGAAGACTGCGATATCGGGTTGGATCCTTATATGGGGAGCCAGCCGCAACAGCCAACTTGGGTTTAGTATCAACTGGAGTGGAAGTGGACTTACATGATGACATCTCAGCCCTTTCAATGATCTCAGCTGCATACTTCCTATGTGATAAGAACAACCCACCTGCATGACGAATGATGTCAATCCCCAAAAAGTAACTCAAGGACCCCAAGTCTTTCATAGAAAACTCAGAACTGAGCATTGTCATGATAGACTGACGTAAGGCATCAGAAGAGGCAGTCAAGATAATATCATCCACATATAACAATATATAAGCCAATGAAGAACCACGACGATATATGAACAATGAATTATTAAACCTGCTGTGAGAGAACCCAATAGTTGAAACATAGTATGTAAACCTCTTATATCAAGACTGTGGAGACTGCTTAAGCCCATATAAGGACTTTTTCAACAAACAGACATGATTAGGATATCTGGGATCCCTAAACCCCAAGGGCTGATGCATATATACTGTCTCATTGAGATCACCATGTAGGAAAATATTCTTCACATCTAACTGATGAATGAGATATGTTTTCCAAAGACCAAGATGAGCACAGTGTGAATGGTAGCCGGCTTGACCACTGGGCTAAACGTCTCACCACAATCTACACCAACCTGTTGAGTCTTACCATCACCTACAAAACGAGCTTTAGGCCTCGCAAATGATCCGTTATAATTGTCTTTATGAGAAAAGTTCCACATAGACCAAATAATATTAACACCAGATGGACGAGGCACCAACTCCCACATCTTATTATTAATGAGAGCATTATATTCGTCAGTCATATCAATCTTCCAATTTGGGTTATTTAAAGCAGACATAGAATTACGAGGTAGTAGTGATTTAAGAATATTAGAATTTAAATTAAAATGTCTTTTTGGTTTAAAAATACCTTGTTGACTTCGGGTGACTGAACCATGACTCGGGGCAGAATTGAGTAAATTTTGGGAATTTCTGGGATACGGGACGGGCTGGCCATCAAGCAATGGGTCCGCCCGTAACGCAGACATTGCTTCAGAATCGGACCGCCCAGATTGGCCGATCGCCTAATATCGAAATCGCCCGATGACGGATCGAGGCGATGCCTTGGACGGATTTGTAGACCGGACGATGGTCCGCTGAGAATTTAGTGCGGACACGCTCAAAAATGATGAATAATATACGGGGATATATCATCATCCAAAAAATTATACGACCTAGGCCCGGGATTACTACCCTTAGCAAACGAAAATTGGGACTCATCATAACATGACGAGTAATAATGATTTTATTAGATGATAAATCAAAATATTTGTAACCACGATGATTAGACGGATAACCCAAAAACACACAAGGAGTAGAACGGACATGAAGTTTGTTAATTGTGGTTGATGGAAACAACGGATAACATAATCACCCAAAGACCCTAAGATGTGAAAATGAAGGAGTCTTATTATATAAAATTTGAAGAGGGGAGGAATACGTCAAACTTTTGATAGGAAGATTGTTAAAAAGATATGTAGCCATCTGTAGAGCATAGTGCCAAAAAGTAGGGGGTACAGACACATGAATTAATAAAGTTCGGATAATGTTGTTAATTTGTACAAATTTTTCGTTCGGCTTTTCCATTTTGTGAAGAGGTATGAGGACACAAAAAATGAAAATTGATCCTATTATTAGCACAAAATTCCCAAAACACCTCATTGTCATAATCTTTGTCATTATCATATTGAATATTTTTAATTTCTCGTTCTAATTGGGTTCTAATGAATGTTCTAAATTTTAAGAAGGTGGAAAAAACTTGAGATTTTTTCGCGATTGGAAAAATCCATAAAAATTTAGAATAATCATCCAAAAATAGAACGTAATAACGATGACCCAAAGAACTGAGAACAGGAGACGTCCATAGATCGCTATGAATAATAGCAAATGTCATTAGAGTATGGGAATTAGAGTCTACAAAAGACAATCTAACAAACTTTCCTAAAGAACAAGATTGAAAATTCGTAGTACTATGTGTACCTTTACAAGAAATAAATTTATTTTTATCTAAAGAAGACAAAATAGACGACCCCGGATGACCTAGATGAGCATGCCACAGGAAAAGATCAAGTGCGACAAAGGTAGATGACAAGACTTGACTCGAAAGACCAAAACATGGCGTGATAGGATAAAGATCCCCCGTACTATATATCACACCTCATGAGAGGAATCCCTATTTTAAAATCCTTCATAAAGAAGCCAAACAGATCAAAATTAATAGAAACATAATTATCAATGGTGAATTTAGGGGCATGAAGGGTATTTTTCAAGATAAGATGTGGATGGGGGGGGGGGGGAAAAAGTTTTATGACAGTAACCATGAATTGGAATTAAATTACCATTACCAACAATTATACCACGATTGCTGCTCAAATTGGAATAAGACGAGAGAGTACCTGGGCCGGACGTCATGTGTGTAGTTGCGCCAGTGTTCATGTACCAATTAGGGTCCGAGGGGTTTATTACAAGTGTGTGCATAGCCGCCTCAATATTGGTCAGGGTGGGGCCTGCTGTATAATGGACCTGAGGAGGTCGGGGCCCAAGCACGCCGGCTTGTTACCCCGGCCCAGAACTATAACGAAACATGCTGGACCAATGCCCATTGTTTGGCCACTGCATAGTTGGACCGTGACTGCTGGGCCAAGGCATGTTGGGCCTGGAAGACTGCTGCTGGACTAGAACCTCAGGGATGTTTGGCCACTGCATCGCTGGACCGTGACTACTAGGCCAAGTCATGTTGGGCTTGGAAGACTGTTGTTGGCCCAAACACTGCGGGACTGGAACATTGCTGGACCAGTGGATGTTGGGCCACTGCCCACTAGTCCTGGCCCACGACCAGTTGGACCAAGGCTGAGACCAATTAGGTGGTGGCCCACTGTTGTTGGTGTGGGACCCACTTTCACCGCTCTTACTGTCGGAACCACTGCATTTGCCGCCACGATTTTTCTCGTTGTTTTTATGATTATTTTTGTCTCCACCGTGAACACGGTTTTGGGCCGAATTATGACAGAAACTTGAAGAATTTGTGGAGGACGTCATCATGACTATGGGACTAGTGTCGGTAGCCGCCTTTTTAGCCAAGCCGACTTCTTCCAAAGTGAGCATGGAGCGGGCTTGATAAAACTTTGGGAGATGGTTACTTTGACGAAATAGATTCCCCACACCACCATAGGCCTCGGGGAGGCCGTCAACCATCTGTAAAATAAGACGATCGTCACTAACGGGCGCACCAACTTTGCGGAGTTGCTCTGCCAATTCTTTCAACCTTTTGCAATAAGCTGAAACGTTAGGAAAATTTTCCATGTTGATGTGGGAAAATTCCTACTCAAGTGTAACAACTCTAGAGTTCTCATTATCCTGGAATATGTCACGCAGTCTATCCCAAGTAGCCTTTGTCGTAGCGTCTGACTCAATAATCGTTTGCAACAGGTCGGTAGAGATAGTTGAGTAAATTCACTGAAGTACGATGGCATCAAGAGTCGTCCACACCTTTGGATCATCCTCGCGTTTTGGCATCTCAGTATCCTCAGGATCTGCGGGGACTATGTGATGTATGACTTGATGCGAGCGTGCGTGAATCTTGAACAACTCGGCCCACGTCGCATATATGACGTTTTCTATTTCAAGAACAAGAGGGATTTGGTTTTTGATGTTTGAAACTGTAAGGGCAAGATGGAACATGTTCTTTGATGTAGACATATTGATAGAATAATATGTGATTGAGGGATTGGGAAGAAAATTTGAGAAGAGTGAAGGATGAACTCAACATATAAACCGAGGAAGGGCTCGGAAATCGAAAAAATCGAAACAAGTGATGTGCGATTTATACACACGCTAAACGCAAGTGCACGTATCGTTACAAGTAATATAGTCTAGGTAAGACCGAATATCGTCCTCAGGGACTGGTTTTCAAGTACCGATTATCTATGCTTTAGTTTCTATTTGGTTAACGTTAATTGAGTTGGAATTCTAAACTAATAATGCAGGAAATAAACTAATTATGAAAATACTTTGATTTAAATCAGTTATGATGGAGAATTAGGGCTTCCAAGATCATCAACTATCCACTATATTCAATTCTTAATACAATTAGACTAACTTCTTCTTCTACGTTAAGATAGCAGGTTAACTAAACCGTTTTATACTCATGTTAAGGTAATATAAACACTCAACCCCAAAGGAGAACCCTTCTTCCTTTCGGTGACAAGATTGACTACAAAGGAGGATTAAGAGCAATAACCTATTAAGCTACACAAGTATCGGGGTACTTTCGTCCACGATTTAAATCTATGTTTATTCAACTATAGCATATTCACAATCTCTCCTTTCGGATTTCGATTAGAACTCATATAAGGGATGATAACTAGTGATCAATTAATTATCAAGCAATCAAAGCAATTATTGAATAAATCTTAAGCAAGTGAAGAAGAAACCAACTAATGTATTACTTCATGAATAAGAGTTTCAAGAGAATCACAAGGAAATCCCTAACAAAGTAATTAGCTCCTAGCCATAGTCACGCTAAGAACTAATATAATCTCCATACATGAACTGAAATAAACAAAGCAAAAGAAAGAAAAGAAAAATACTCAAGAACAAGTCTCTAAGCCTTCTAGCATCCAAGGATTGTGTTGTGGAATATTTACAAGATGGAATGGAATGAAATGGTGGATGGAGAATGGAATAGTGGATGGAGAATGGGATGGGTGATGGATTGGAATGTGGAATGAAGGATGGATTCTTCTAATGATGTAAAGACTATTTATAACCCAAGAATCCTTTAGGTAAAGGGTTAGGGATTATGTAGGTAGGAAAGGTTATGGAATCCTTTTAGGTAAAAGGTTTAGGAAAAGTTATGGAATCCTTTTAGGTAAAGAGTTTAGGAAAAGTTATGGAATTCTTTAGGTAAAGGGTTAAAGAATATGTAGGTAGGAAAAGTTATTCCTTTTGGATTATGAAAACGTGTCAAATTCGACCCAAAACTCAGAAACTCCGCGTCGGCGCCGTGGCTCTGCAGCTGGCGCCACGACGTCGAAAAACCTGCAGCGAAATCAACTTTCAGAACTTTCAGCGCCGCGGCGCTGCTGGCAGCCGCCTCGGCGCCTGAGGCATTTTTCTGCCGGATTTTCGTTTCGTCGTCCTTTTTTCGTCCGGGCTTCATCTGATCTCCTCTATACTTACCGGAACTTCTTAGACTTCATTTCTTGGCCCTTTTGTGTGCAATTCAATCTCATTTATGCTCATTTCATCTCCTTTTTGTCATTTCTCCATTTCTGATCGCTGTGACACAAAAGAAAGGAAAACGACCCTAATACTATACTAAACATAAATGAAATGAGTAAAATACTAACTAAGAATGACTCAAAAGGTGTATATAAAATACACCGATCAACAAGCGGAAGCTTTTGGAGAAGGAGGTATGTGAAACCTAGAATTCTGATACCATGAAAGAAATAATCTCTTGATTATTCTTATTAATGAATGGGGGTATATATACAAGTTACATATAGGAAAATCATTTTCCTATTATACATCTAAAATCATATTCTATTCTGAGATTAACTATACAATTATGATAATAATACAAGTCTAATTATACTACAATATACATTCATAATATACATAATATTTGCCCGTGATGGGCTGTATATTTAACATTCTTCTTTAGATTTTCAAATCAAATATTATTTGTATCTAGATAGGGTAAACATTTTCAAAGTTGCAATAAGTTGTGATAGAAAATATATAGAAGATGGCACTCATGCTGTAGGTACTGAATTTTCTTTTAGGCAATTGCCGAAAGGTCCAAGCTTTTATTAATTCCAATCAAGAAATTGTTGGTATTAAGCAATTAGTTA
Source organism: Przewalskia tangutica (assembly GCA_029844215.1). Taxonomy (NCBI): domain Eukaryota; kingdom Viridiplantae; phylum Streptophyta; class Magnoliopsida; order Solanales; family Solanaceae; genus Przewalskia; species Przewalskia tangutica. The sequence continues at coordinate 79,363,723 of CM056737.1, forward strand.
AATCAGCTATTATGAAGCATTCTTTTTCCTAACTTTTGCAGGCTCTCTCTAGTATTCTAGTTATGTGCTGTGCAACAATATGATTATAAATCAAATTTACATACTAATTGTCTACATAACCAAATAAAACTATTCGCCAAGACATTATTGTATAGATATAATGGATTAACAAAAACCTCATGATACTTCATTTGTTCCTTTTTAAGATACTTCTTTTTGTACCAATATATGTAGCTATATTTAACCGGACACTACTTACTAGAGTCTAGAAAATAAAAATACGTTTGAAATTTGTATTTAAAATAAGTCAATAGACATATTTATGTGGGGATAAATAATCTCATCAAAGATAATGGAAAAAATTTAAAGTTAAATTATTTCTAAATAAGAAAATATGATTTTTTTTTTGCGACGGACTGAAAAGGAAAGTACGGCATATAAATTGGGAAGAAAGGGAGTAATTCTTTTTATCTTGCACAAAATGTTACCGCACAATGCTTAAGCGTAACTAAGAAGATTAACTTATATGCACCTACAACGTATTTTTTTACATTATTATTATATTTTAACATGTTGTAGCAAATAATTAACGAATCTTATTTTCAAATTACTCTATTCTCCCTATACCCCACGTTGTGTGATTTCACTGGGTATGTTGTTGTTGTTATTTCCAAATTACTAATTTTACTTATTATTGAAAATTGCATATATATATATATATATATATATATATATATATATATATATATATATATATATATCTTTTAAATAACCAAATACTATAAAAAAAACTCTTTACACTATGGTGCGGAAGTTAAGCTCAACTACTAAACATTTCTTAATTGTCACGTGAATCACGTAATCTTAAAACGGTCACTTATCCTTTTTTAGAAATTGCAAACCTTTCCAAAAATATAATAAGATGTTAAACTCTAGAAGCAACGAGAAGTTAGATAGGAGAATTCCAGAAAATTCCAAAATGATAAAAGTGGCTTTTGGGCAGTTGATTTAGCTAAGAAATGTAGGTTAGCTAAGTTAATTAACATCTTAACAACTAACTGCAATTTCACTAATTAATAATCAATTATTGACCTTTTTTCTATAAAAGTAAATTGACGTGTACCATAAGCATTGTAATTTAATGAAAATTTCAAATAAAACTCCTTTTAAACACTGCAAATAGCTTTAATATCAAGAAATATATATATACACTTATTGCATGAAAATATCTATCGCATTTTGCCTTTTCAATACTATAAAAGGCACAAGTCAATACTTTAGTCAAGAAGTTATAAAAAATATAGTTTTCATGGTTTGGTTCGTCATGATGTTGATCAGGTTATTGTATGTGTTTACGTCGGATTCGTACACGCAGCAGAATTTGAAAATTTATGTTTTAAACCCGACATAAGCGGTCAACCTGAAGTATGATATGTAATGTAAAACAAAAGCACAAAGCAAATGTAAAACTTCGACAGAAGACTTACATTTTATAATAATCAGCCAAGCTGTTGATTCTCGATGTTTTGTGTAGTCCGAGGGTGCACACGCAAACGTCCCTCGATTTGTAAGTTCTGTAAACTGTGATTTAATTTGCTAAGTCATGAATGCTAGAGATTCTTACAGAACTTTAGAAGAGATTTACCTCTCTTAGGTTTAGTGTTGCTGAAAATGTGAAGCTAAGCCCTCTATTTATAATTGTAAACATAGGCTTTAGGATTTTCGTGGGCTGGGCCCAGCAGAGAATCGGACTGGGTCGAATTCGGATTACCAGAACACGTACAAGCACCGCGGTCCTAAAACAAGGCACATCGGTCCTGTCTTATTTTCTGTCCCTTTTCCCATTTCTAATGTCCCGGTCATCAACCAAACATATATGTATAATCTTCTTCTAATTACATCATTCAATCGACGAAACATTTGACTTAGTGTTATCCTTCAGGCCTTTACATATCGTCACTAATAACACTAGGATCTTCACGGAACTCCTAGACTGCGCCGGAAGACGAACCCAATATGTAAAGTTTAGCTACACAAAATAAGTGAACTGAACCTATATGTGAGAAGATAAAATCCTTTCATTCATGACACACTCAATCAAGCTTAGGATCTGTCAAGTGTCTATCCAAATGACTTGATTATTATAACTTATCTATATTAGTTGACAACAAGACCATGTCACAGACATGTCCATTGCATTGGTCAATGACTTAGTCAACCTAATACCATATGAGTATCTGAGTGTTCACTCGAATATATATTCAAGGAATGAATCCTAATCTTGGCTCACATACCACCTTTAATCTACTTCGTAATGCACCCAAAATAAGTCGCGTCTCAACCTATAAGACATTTGAGCTTAGGACAGGATCAAAGTACATCACTCCGTAAACAAGGTGATCTTGACCTCAAGTCTGGGGACTTTTATCTCCCACAGGCCGATGACATTATAAACATATAACAAATAGTGTATCAGCATGGTGTACCAATACTTCAACAAGTATCTATGTGTCCATCACGAGTTGTCATAACTCGTAGCAAGTGAGACATACTACATCCCCTAAGGATATGATACAGACCACATGTCGATGTATCGCATATCATCGATATCTCAATCTCGATGATCATTAGTCGAGGTAATTCAAGAGTTACATTATAACATTAATCCTCACATCATTAATAAACACGTAAACTCAAGGAATGCACTTATGGAATATCATAAACAATCAATTAATAATTCAACAAATGCAAATGCCATAATATTAATCATCATTAATATAAATATGAATGTGTATAAAGTACATTGTGTCCTAATACAGATTGTCTCTAGGAAATACATATACTTTCAATCTCCCACTTGGCCTAGAGCCAATCACCAGCATATCTAATACCCATGTTTTCAAAATGACCATTATGCTTCACCAAGCTTAATGGTTTAGTAAACGGGTCTGCTAGATTATTGTATGTGGGAATATAATCTATCTTGATATCTTCAGCTTCCACCATCTCTCTCAGGATGTGGTACTTTCTCGGCACATGCGTGTTTCTGTTTGTTGATCTTGGTTCCTTTGCCTGTGCAATCGCACCAGTGTTGTCACAATAAATAGTTATTGGACAACTAGCACTCGGAACAGCCCCTAGTTCCTTCAGAACTCGTAAATCGCGATGCCTTCCTTAGCCTTCCGATCTAGCAATGTACTGCTTCAATGAGTCGAGTCCGCAGTGTAGCTGCTTGAAACTCTTCCACCACCGCTTCCTCCGTTGCAAATGAACGTGTAACCAAACTGAGATTTGAAATCATCAGCATCTGTCTGGAAACTAGCATCGGTATACCCAATGGCAACCAGCTCATCAACTCCACCATAGACTAAGAAGTAATCTTTAGTACGCCTGAGGTACTTGAGAATATTCTTGACTGCCTTCCAGTGTTCCTCACCAGGATTTTGCTGGAACTTGAAAGTCATACTAAGTGCAAAGGCCACATCTGGCCTAGTACAAATCATGACATACATGATCGATCCTATAGCCGTAGCATATGCGATCCTCTTCATGCGCTCAAGTTCAATAGCATTAGAAGGACAACCCTTCTTTGATAACTTGATGCCTTGACCCATAGGAAGACCGCCTTTCTTGGAATTCTCCTGTCACGATCCGATCCGACAGGCCGCGACCCGGTGCCCTAATTGGACACCTTTATACTGACGTGCCACATATAATCAGACTAATGCCAAAGATAATGTAAAAATCTTGTAAAAGTAAGCTGCTGACTTATAACGCTTATATATATATATATATATATCAAAATTAACCTATCTCTTGAGGAGTAACAGCTAGTCAATCATAACAAACTAGGCGAGCCGACAAGACTGCCACTATGCACGGAAATGTCCAAAATGAACCACCACCCACACGTGTATACCGCACATGTCTACAGACCTCTAAGAGTATGATAATGAAATCTGACGGGACATGGCCCCGTCGTACCCCTGAATATGCATAAGTCTATATCAAAAGGATTTGTACCCAAAATAACTAAGCTCCGGAACAATGGAGCTCTCCAAATAGCTGAGCGGAAATCCTAAGATGAAGGATCACCAAACTGAGTACCTGTACCTGCGGGCATGAAACGCAACCCCCCGGGAAAAGGGGGCCAGTATGAAATAATGTACTAAGTATATAAAACATGAAGTACTGTAAAGAAGATCATACTGGCCAAAAGATAACATGAGACAAGTATAATAATCAAAGATACCAATGCAACTGTGTCTTATGAAATGAGAGTCATACATGTCCATATAATATACCATATCTGTGGATACCTGTCCACATATACCGTACCCGACCCAATCTGGGACTCGGTGAATGAAGTCATATCCGTGGATGCCTGTCCACATATATATCTGTGGATACCTGTCCACTACGCACATACCGTACCCAGCCCATCGTGGGAATCGGTGAAATAATCATATCTGTGGATTCCTGTCCACATATATCATACCCGATCCATTCTGGGACTCGGAAAAATTGTCATATATATACATATCGTATCCGACCCACTATGGGACTCGGTGAACTAATCTAATCACATCAAGCACGAATATAATATCATGAGTAACCTTATACAAATTAAATCATTATTTGACTCTCAATGGAATAAATATAATGAACTATCACTTGTAAAATCAAAGACAACTATTTATATCAAGTATCACTAGGAATTAGGAGTCAATAGAATTATGTACGTCCGTCGTACACTCATTTTATATAAATCATGCCAAAAGAAGAAAGGATAGTTTCACATACCTTATAGTCGAACTAACCAACTCAATGTTTAGAATACGTCTCAATTAGCATTTCAACCTATAATGATGATAATATGTCTGTCAACTCTATGATTACTAGTATACTTTATATGTATCGAATGATGATTCTCTTGTTATATAAAATTGAGAAGCACTTCCCCTATTTATATATACATCCACAACTCACAAACAAGGCCAACAACATCAATAATAAGACACGTCTCAAGGTCATAACCAAATCAGTCCCACATACGTCTATATACGTCATTGTTATACGTTCTTTCTTTTTACGTTCATGGAAGACAATAACCACAACAACCAAGGTGATTAATACACCTATTTTCTCATGTTAATCCATCCCCTTAATCCATATCAAAAAAGCCCCTAAAACAGTCCATATACTAACAACAACAAGAATACAAAGTAACACATTTTTACATCTTTATTCCTTTAGGACATACGTTAGTAATTACCACAATGTACATGCATATTCATAACTAAATTTCCAGCATTCTTGTTACGACCCGAGCCGACGGGTCCGCGACTGGTGCCATACCTGGGAACCCTTCTACCCACACATCACATATGGGGGAAAATTGGATTCACACACTCAATGAGAGATGCAAAGAAGAGCTAATCCACTTCTACTCCTATTCCACCCGAGCCCGACCGCGCATTGGAACTGAAAAGGGCTATTCATAAACATTCTTCCTTGCTTCTTACCTCTTATCTTATTGTAGGAGATAATTGGAGAGAGAAAATCCTATCAATTCCTTTTGAATAAGGCTACGCTCCTTCAAGCCTTTGAAACTATTGAAAATAGAATATTTGTTTTCAGGCGGGTTTTCTTCTCCACCAATAACCAAGATGCATGAAAGCGGTTTCCAGCGCTGTTGGGCAGAAAGACGTGATGGCATGAAACTCGATTACGTACGTTGATTGTTCGTCCATTTCAAACGCTCAAAACAGACCATTTTCCGTGTGAAATAACAGGGATTGGTTTGGTTACTTAGGGAATCCCAAGCAAAGCAATCTACGCAATTTCCTGGTTCAGTAGGGCTACTATCGACCCGAGCCCAAACAAGGAAAAGAACGGACTATAACGGAAGCTTAATAAACTCATAATCTTATAACAAAGGGATCATGTCCCCTGAACTGAATTAGTAAACTCATTTTTTTTATAAACATTAGGCAAGCCGACAAGGCTGCCACTATATACCTAATAGCCAAAATGAATTACAACTGTACATGTACAACCCACACATGACTACAGACCTCTAAGAGTATCACAATAACTATGACGGGACAAGACCCCGTCGTACCCTGAATATACATAAGCCATAATGGAAGACCTGTACCAAAATGACATGCTCCGTAACAATGGAGCTATCCCAAATGCTGAGCAAGGATCCTAAGCTCGCGGATTACCCAACTGAGTACCTATACCTGCGGGCATGAACGCAGCCCCCGAAGGGGGTCAGTACAACAACATACCAAGTATGTAAACATAAGTACAATAAGTAAGACCATAACTGGTCGAAAGATGACAGGGACAAGTATGAAAATCAAATACCAGATCCAACCGTGCCATATAAAATAAGAGCCAACTGTACATGTACCCCTGTACCACTGTATCACTGTACTTTATAATACTGAGAGTCATATCAAAAGCATGAATGTCTGTTCATGTAATCATATTCTGTCATGAATATCTATACTCTCGTCATGGATACATGTCCATGGAATCATATACATATACTGCCCGGACCTCAAGTGAAGGACGTGGTGAACATATAATACTTATACTGCCCGACCCTCAAGTGAAGGACGTGGTGAACATATAATACTTATACTGCCCGGCCCTTTCTGGGACGCGGTAAACCTATAAGGTATACTGTCCGACCCATTCTGGGATGCGATAAAGTCATGTAAGGTATACTGCCCGTCTAAGGTATACTTCTCGGCTCATTCTAGGACACGGTAAACACTTAGCCATCTACTGCCCGACCCTCTAGTGAAGGGCGCGGTAAATACTTAGTCATATACTACCCGACCCTTTCTAGGACGCGGTAAAATCATATACTCATATACTGCCTAGCCCTTTCTGGGACGCGGTAAAATCATATAAACATAAACTGTCCGACCCTCTGGTGAGGGACTCGGTGAGCATACACTTGCACGAATAATTATCATGAGCAACCATATGCACTTTAAATCATCTTTGACTCTCAATGGAATAAATAAAATAACTTTCATTTAGAAAACTCAGGCTCTATCATGTCATGCATCATTAAGGATTAAGATCCAATAAAACTATGTACGTCCGCCGTACATTCACTTTATAACAATCATTAAAATAAACTTTCATTTTAGGAAAAACCAAGGTACTAGCACTTGTAACTTCAAGGCACTTCCACTTTAAAATCAAGGCACTTCCACTTTGAAAATCAAGGCACTTCCATACCATGTATTACTAGAAAGTAGAACCCAATGGAATTACGTACGTTCGCCGTACACCATGTCATATAAATAATCATTCCAAAAGAAGAAAGGATAATTCACATACCTCGAATATTTCCAATAATCATGTATTTGATTGGTGATAACGGATCTGAATTTGCCTAATTAATTCTTATATGGGTCGTGAGTAATTATATTCATAATGATCTTATCTAATCAGCTGTGAACTAGCAAATATAAAATAAATTGGTTATATCTTAGTTTCTATGCAGATGACTTTCTAATCATTTCAATATAATAGTTTGATTGTTGATACCTTTTTTATTAACGCTGCAATGGCTTATTTTAACACGTCTATTAAAACATACCCATTTATTAAACCAGTTTCAGCACTTAATACTTCGTAATTCATTTAAATAAGCAGAGTCAACTCGGCTCTCATGCTTACTGATCGGTGTATTTTATATACACTTTTTGAGTCAGTTTTAGTTAGTCTTTTGTCCCGTTTTGCACATATAAGTGTCGTATTAGGATAGTTTTCCTTTCTTTTGAGTCAAAGTGGTTAAAATGGTCAAATGTCGGAAAAGGAGCTAAAAGAGGGCAAAAGAGGAGATTCCAGAGCTAAAAAGAGAGAAAGTGGCGAACGAGTGAAACCTGCACGCGCCAGGCGCCTCGCAGCTGCGAGGCCGCGACGTCCACTCTCCAGACAGGCTGCAGAAGACTCGCGCGGCGCGCGAGCGCGGCGCTAAACATCCGAAAAGCTAGAGAGTTGCAGGCCGCGCCTCGCAGCAGAATCGTGGCCGCGGTGCCAAATCACCCGACGGACAGAGTTCCGGCCGCGCGCTGTCATGGCCGCGACGCCACGCGGAAAAATAAGGTTTTGAGACGGATTTTGGGCCAGCTCATGGAAAAGTTGAGGCGTTTTCGGCTATAAAAGGAGAACCCTAGGCTTTTAAGGGTTCCTTCTTGCACAACACAAGACTTCTTGCTTGGAGATTGAGACCATAGTTTAGTAATTTCTTTTCCTTTTCTTTACTTTATTTCGCTTTTGTATGATGAACATGGGATTAGTTTTTGTCATGTCAATGGCTAGGAACTAATTCCTCTATGTAACTTTCCATGTTGAATCTCTAGAAACTTATGTTATGATTTAATGATGCTTATGGTTATTCTTCTTCTTGTTGAGATCTATCCAATAATTGAATTGAATGCTTGGTAGTTAATTGACAACTAATTATCACTATATGATTTCTAATCGACTCAAAGGGGGATTGTGAATATCCGTAAGTTGGGTAGACAGTCGTCGATTGGGCTGAAAATACCTCAATTATTTATGTAGCGTTAATGAGAGGCTTAAAAACCCTAATTTTGCGCATTGTGCGTGACGGTTAACTAGGTTCTTGTTCTTAATCCTCCTATAGAGTTATCCTTATCACCGAAAGGTAGGTAAGGTGCACATCAGGGTTGAGTGTTTATATAACCCTAACGGAGTATAAAACGATTTAGTGAACTCCGCTTTCTCCAAAAGAAGACCATAAGTTATTGCATTAATAAGTAGCATAAGCGGATAGTGAGGAGACGTGGAAGCCCTATTCTCATCACAACTGAAGTAAACCTTTATAGTTAAAATAGCTTTTATAATTCTTAGTTATAAACAACAAATCCAAATATCAATTTACCAAATAGATACCAAAAAAATAGATAGTTGGTAATTGAACCCTAATCCTTGAGGACGATATTCGGTCTTATCAAGACTATACTACTTGTCACGATAACGTGCACTTGCGTTTAAAGTGTGTGCATCTTACCCCACATCAAGTTTTTGGCACCGTTGCCGGGGATTAGGCATAGTTCAATATCAAATTTGTCTATTTTTAATTTCTAATTTGGTTTTTAATTTTTATTTTTATTTTTAATTTTTACGTTTTTTTATTACTTTTGGAAAATTTGAGGTACCGTGATTGGTTGTTTGTTTTTGATCTATTTCAGGAAATCAGTTTATGCGAAGGAGAAGAGGAGCAGACACTCTTGTTCCCTTCAATCCAGAGATTGAGAAAACCTGCAAAACGTAAGCGTAAAGAATCGGATTGCAACTTTGATAGAAATGGACTGAGGTCAAAACAATAACATGATGAGAGAAGCGGTTAGGTGAAAATCAACATAACCCAGAATGCCTCGGCAAGTGCCAATAGACGTGGAGGAGAGAGTCCAAATCCACCAGAAAGAAGTTTGGGAGACTATGTCGCCAAGAGTGAATGGAGCACGACGCATCGTGCTCCCCGCAATAGAGCCAACAACTTCGAGATAAACCGCGATTCTCGAGCACGGTACAACACACGCTGCAATTCGAGGATCGCCATCTGAGGATCACATATGCACATAGCTAATTTCGAGCTATGTGCAACTTTCGATATAACGGGCATCGATGATGCCGTCAGATTGAGGCTCTTTCCCTTATCACTCAGGGACAGAGCAAAAGTATGGTTGAACTCCCTGCCGGCCGATTCGATTTTTACATGGCACGAGCTGGCACAGAAATTCCTAGCCAAGTTTTTTCCCCCGTGTAAAGCAGCAAAACTGAGAGGGGAGTTGAACAACTTCTACCAAGCAGATGGAGAGTCCTTATATGAAGCTTGGGAAAGGTTCAAAGATCTACAGAGAAAGTGCCCACACCATTGCATTGAGTTGTGGAACTTGGTCCACATCTTCTTCAACGGGTTGAGCAGTACAACCAGAACCATTATAGATGCAGCAGCAGGTGAAGCATTCATGAGGAAAACAGCCCACGACGCTCATGAGTTATTAGAAGATATGGCCACTAACAACCATGTCACGTAAGAGAGGTCGATGTGGGAGAAGAACGATGGGAGTCCACGAAATAGATGCTATTGTCGCCTTGAATGCCCAGTGGCCCTTTTAGCGAAACAATTGCAAAGAACATACAAAGGTCGTAAATGCGCAGATGCCTAAAAGTCATGAGATATGTGGCCCACATACATTTGATAGGTGTCCTTCACCGATCCCAACAATATACCAATGGAGCAGCAGAGTGTCGTGCCATAGGTAATTATCGAGGCAACAGAACAACCCCTACTCCAACACTTATAATCCGAGGTGGAGGAACCACCCAAATTTCTGGAGAGGAGACCGGGCGCAGAATCCAACACCGTAACTGCAGAACCAATACCAAGGGCAACAGAATCAATACCAGGGGCAGCAGAACCAATACAGGGGCGATCGTAATCCGCAGAACTAATCGCCACCTTCATTCAAGCCCCACAGCCTCAACAGTTCAATGCACCGGTTCAAAGAAGAAAAGCCGATTTAGCCGAAAAGTGATAAAGACTTGCCAATGCCCAGACCCAGTTCATGACAGAAGCTAGATCTTCATTCAGAACTTGAAACACAAGTGGTCACTAGCAAAGCAGAAAACAAAGAGCCACGGGACATCGCCAAGCAATACAGAGGTAAATCCAGGGAGCAGTCGGCAAACAGCTGAGAAGTGGAAGACATTGAGTAAAGAACACCTCAGCCAGTAGTTGAGAAGAAGGCAGAGTTAGAAAAAGAGAAGGTGATTGAGCCCAGCCCAGTAGTAGAGAAAACTCCAGAGAAGGAGTATACAGAGAAGATCCCTTTCCCCCAGAGACTACAGCGAAAGGCGGTTGATAAACAATTCTCCAAATTTTTGGAGACATTTAGGAAGCTGCATATCAACATACCTTTCATAGAAGCATTAGAGCAGATGCCCTCCTATTTCAAGTTTATGAAGGAGATCTTGGGGAAAAAGAAGAAGATGGAGGAATATGAGATAGTAGCACTAACAGAAGAGTGTAGTGCTATCTTGCAGAAGAAGTTGCCACCAAAACTAAAGGATCCTGGAAGCTTTACACTACCTTGCACAGTGGGCAGGGTGACTTGCAACAGAGCTTTATGTGATTTAGGGGCGAGTATAAATCTGATGCCCTTGTCAGTATTTAAAAGATTGGAGTTGGGTGAGGCCAAACCAACCACAGTAAGCCTGCAACTGGCCGACAGGACATTGGTTCATCCAAAAGGCAAGATTGAGGACGTAATTGTGAAAGTAGGAAAATTCTTCTTTCCTGCAGACTTCCTCATTCTTGATATGGAAGAAGATGCGGAAATCCCTATCATATTGGTGAGGCCATTCCTAGCAACGGTGAGAGCTTTGATTGATGTTGAAAGAGGAGAGTTAACATTAAGGGTGGAGAATGAAGAAATGGTGTTTAAAGTTTTTTAAACACGTCATTGAGCCACCAACCATGAGTGGGTGCTTTGCAATCAGCACCATCAAACCCCCTTGCGAGCCAATACAAGTCAACCAAAGAGAGATGAGCCCAAGAAAGCAGGCATGGTTTGCCGAAATTCCACTAAAGGAGGTATGTGTTCCTGAACTCCCCATCGATAATGCTAAGAAGAAAGAAGAAAAAGAAAACGCAGAATGTGAGGAAATGGATTTGTTGTAGGGTTAATCACCTCACATTTATTAAGCTAAGAGCTGCGTCCCGCTAAAAGACGTTAAAGACAAGCTACTTTGGAGGCAACCCAACGTTTTCAATTATGTTATTTCAATTCTTGTCTTTAGATTATTTTAATTTCTCCTAGAATACCTCACGGTCTTGGGTTCTTGTGTTTGTGTTATTGATGTGCACAGTAAATAAATTGAAGGACGGTGAACGAAAGTCGATTTCAGAAAGCGGGTAGCCGCGCGCCAGCAGCGTGGCGCCAAAAAACCGAACAGCGCAGGTTCTGCGGCCGCGCCAGAGCAGCGCGCAGTAAATCCGAAAATGTGCCAAGTTTAGGCGCCAAAATCGGGTGCGACGCCGCTGAATCGAAACCAGATCTTTCCCCAATTCCAATTTCAAAAACCTAACTCTCCCTCTCCAAAAACCCACGAAAGTCCAAAAACTTGCCCACAAATCCTCCACAAACCCAACCCAACCATAACCAAAACTCTTAAATTCCTAAAAACCCTTAGATATCTCAAACAACAAAGCTCCATTCCATAGCCTCAAACCACCAATTGAAAGAAGAACATCTTGAATCTTCTCATAAAAAGGTAATCTTTTACGTTCTTGAGTCCTCATCAAGTCACGGAGGTAGTAGTTTGAATGAGTATTGTAGTCAAGTAGTTTGGGTAATGAAAAGTTGATTGTGAAGTTTGGAGAAAAGAGTAGAAAAGGAGTGTGGGTATTGGGTAGAATTGAAGTTTGGGGGTGTTGTGTTCACGCTAGTCAGATTGTGTAGGAAACATTTGTGCCACTAAATTGAAAGCTCCAGAAACTATTTTAAACCATGGCCACCAGAAGAGAAGAGGCTCCACATCCACCCCAACCCCACATTACGATAATACTAGGTTTGTGAGCTACGAGCCTTCCAAAGATACAAAAGCTTGATACTGCACCCATAATACCGAAGGGGAATGGACTACCAGAGGAGTCATATGGGGAGGAAGATGTTTATGAGCCCATCCGGCTATGATTGAAGTTAAGGGGTGGAGGAGATTCAGAATCCGAGAAGATAGCACCATGAACACAACAATGCGTGAATTTTATGCCAACTTTCCGGAAGGTAGAAAGGGATGCTTTGTTAGGGGAGCTTATGTGTCTGTGACAGCAGAGAATGTAAATGCACAATTGAAGACGGTTGATGTTGAAGAAAGAAGTGATTGGAATCACTTTAGAACATGGTCTAGAAGCACCGACCGCATCGACTGAAATGTCGTTGCAGACACCGTGAGCTACCATGGGGCTGTTTTTGATATTGGAAGAAATGGATCAAGAGCACTGAACAGGTGCCAATTCAACAAAGTAGCCAAATGTTGACTATATTTCGTCAGCGCCCGCATGATTCCATCCACGCACTTCACCAGAGTGCCAGAGGATAGGATTAAACTGATATATGGAATTATGAGGGGAATGACGATTGATGTGGGGAAAGAGATAGTGCAGAGCATTGAAGAAATCAGCAGGTTGGTGACAACAGGTGGATTGGGACATGGTTCACTTATTACCGCCTACGCCACGAACGCGGTCCCAAAACTACCCACCGACACTCACGAGAAACCAACTGCGGTGTCCCGTGGGATAAGCACTCTTTCCTGCACTCCAAGCCCCCAAAGAGCCTGACGGAGAGTACAACCAGCAGCAGCAGAGGCCGCAATGAACGAGGATGAGCCTGAAATAGGGGCTCAATATGCGGCAGGACCTAGCCACCAGCCAACCACAGAAGCAGAACCTCCAGTGCCGATGATGGAGCAAGTGCTCCAGAACCAGAGAATGATGATGCAACATTTCGGCACATTGATACAAGGACAAAATGAGTTGAGACAGGGACAGCATGAGTTGCGACAAGAGCAACAAGAATTGAGGCAGGAGCAGCAACAGTTGCACCAGCAGTATGACGAGATGAGTTTCTTGTTCAACCAATGGTCGATGCATTATCCACCGCCACCACCACCATTTTAGCCAAAGTTTGTAAGTGTCTTATTTCTTTTACTGTCTTTGAGTCTACACACATTGGGGACAATGTGTGATTTAAGTTTGGGGGTGTTTTATTTGTGTCTTGTTGTATGATGCGCGGTAAGATGCACACACTTTAAACGCAAGTGCACGTTATCGTGACAAGTAGTATAGTCTTGATAAGACCGAATATCGTCCACAAGGATTAGGGTTCAATTACCAACTATCTATCTTTTGGTATCTATTTGGTAAATTGATATTTAGATTGTTGTTTATAACTAAGAATTATGCAAGCTATTTAAGTATAAAGATTTACTTCAGTGGTGATGAGAATAGGGCTTCCATGTATCCTTACTATCCGCTTATGCTACTTACTAATGCATTAACTTATGGTATTCTTCTTTGGAGAAAGCGAGTTTATTTAAATGGTTTTATACTCCGTTAGGGTTATATAAACACTCAACCTCAAAGATCGCACCTTACCTACCTTTCGGTGATAAGGATAACTCTATAGGAGGATTAAGAACAAAAACCTAGTTGACCGTCACGCACAATGCGCAAAATTAGGGTTGTTAAGCCTCTCATCAACGCTACATAAATAATTGAGGTATTTTCATCCCCAATCCAAGAATGTCTACCCAACTTACAACATATTCACAATCCCCCCTTTTCAGAATCTGATTAGAAATCATATAGTGATAATTAGTTGTCAATTAATTACCAAGAATTCAACTCAAATATTGGATAGATCTCAACAAGAAGAAGAATAACCATAAGCATGCATTAAATCATAACATAAGTTTCTAGAGATTCAACATGGAAAGCCCTATAGAGGAATTAGTTCCTAGCCATTGACATGACAAGAACTAATCTCATGTTCATCATACAAAAACTGAAATAAAGAAAAGAAAAGAAAAGAAAAATACTTAAGAACGAGTCTCCAAGCCAAGCATCCAAGGGTTGTGTTGTGGAATATTTACAAGAAGGATTGGTGGAAGGATGGATATAGAATGGTGAATGGTGGAATGGAGAATGAATAATTCTTCTAATGATGTAGAGTATTTATAGCCAAAGAATCCTTTAGGTGAAGGGTTAAGGATTTGTAAGTAAGAAAAGTTATTAGAATCATTTTAGGTAAGGGTTTTAAGGTAGGAAAAGTTATCCCTTTAGGTAGGAAAAATAATCCCTTTAGGATTCTGAAAACATGTCAAATTCGGCCCAACACTTCATAATTCTCGCCGCGTTCGTGATAATCAGCCGCGGCTACCAAGATCAAGAACTTCTGACTTAAGAAGATATCAGCCGCGCCACGACATTTTTCTGGCGACTGCTTTCGTTTTTTTTCTCGTCCGACTTCGTCGATTTCTCTATAATTCCGAACTTTAGACTTCATTTCTTGCCCTTTTGTGTGCAATTCCATCTCAATTAAGCTCTTTTCTCTTCTTTCGCCATTTCTCCATTTATGACCGCTGTGACACAAAAGAAAGGAAAACGACCCTAATACTATACTAAACATAAATAAAATGAGTAAAATACTAATTAAAAATGACTCAAAAAGTGTATATAAAATACACCGATCAAATACCCCCAAACTTAACATTTGCTCGCCCTCGAGCAAAGATAAAAAGAAAGAAATAACGGCGTGAAAGAAAAGAAAATAAAATGACTCAAAGACATTTGATCAAATTGCTGTATAATTGTCACTTAGAAAAGCATGAAGGTTAGTAGGATAATATGTAGGAACATATAGCATGGATTTTTAGCATTCTAAACACTTAAAGTCAGATATTTCGCAAATTCAATTTAATCATGCTAAATGGAAGTAAGAATACCTAACTATGCATGTCAATTTCAAAATCCTATGGCCTGTTCACTTGCTATTCTCCACTAATCATGGATACACATATTAGAGATCTTCAGGGCTTTTCAGGGTTGTAATGTAGGTTTAGACAGGGGTAGGTAAAAATAGGCATTTTAGGCTTATTCTGTGTACCATAAGCTCTTTGGCTTTTCATTGTTTCCCTTTTCTTTTGATTCTTTCCTTCACTTCAATTCGATCTTTCCCCTCTTTTGTTTTGGGAGAGTGAAGTATATAATAATGACTAACACCCCCAAACTTAGGCTTTTGCCTATTTCTTATTACCTTTTTTTTTATTGGGGTGCATCAACGTTGTTCACTCTTTTTGTCTTTTTTTTTTTAACAAATTTTATTCCACTATTTCACATTTTTACTTATGACACAATTTGTGGGAATATAGGGTGTCAAAGAAGAAGTTTCAATTTTTAGGCTCAATGGGGCTGACTAGGGATATATTTAAAGTCCGGGATAGAAAAGAGTGGTAAGAATTGGCTATCAAAGAAATGCCTGAGTCATCTCCCTAACATGCATATCCTAACTATTTCGCCTCAAATAGCAAGCAATCATAACACATAAGTTTAATCACTAACAATGCATAAATAGCAAGATACCCCAAATAGTTTGATTTCGTGAATTTTGGGCCTTGCAGGTTATTATCGGAGGTGCGCAGCTTTTTGGGCCTTGCAGGTTATTATCGGAGGTTTGTAGAAAAGTTTGCTTCTATTTCAGCACCTTTGACTAAGCTGACTCGCAAGCGGTATGTTCGGACGGATACTTGTGAGAAAGTTTCAGTTGCTAAAGGAGAAGTTGGCGACCGCCAGCTTACTCTTCCGGAGGATTAGATGGATATGTGGTTTATTGTGACGCGTCGGTGTCGCTTGGAGTGCGTCGATGCACGCAGACGGCAAGGTTATAGCTTATGCATCTCGGTACCTTAGGAAGCATGAGAAGAACTATCCCACACATGACTTGGAGTCGCAGTGATTCATGCCTCAAGATGCGGAGACATTATTTATATGGAGTTCATGTGACATTTATACGCACTCACAAGAGTCTCCAAAGATATCTTCACCGGAGGAGCCGAACTTGCGGCAGACGGTGGTTGGAGCTACTTAAGGATTACGATGTTGATATTCTATACCACCCAGGAAGGCCAATGTAGTTGCAGATTCCCTTAGTCGCAGATCGATGGGTAGTCTGTCTGATGTACAGCCAGAGAAGAGGAGTATGGTCCGAGAATTGCATCAGCTAGCGAGCCTTTGGGTTCATTTGGTTGATTCTGATAGTGATGGAATTCGGGTTTGAGAGGTTGCCGAGTCTTCTATCGTCGAGGAGGTGAAGAGGCGACAGTATGAGGATCCGATTTTGGTACGGTACCGAGACGCCGCTCGAAAGAGATGAGTCTATTTGAGGTAGCTGACCACGGGTGCTAAGGTTTGAGGGCCGGTTGTGTGTTCCCGATGTGACAGGACTTCGTCAGCAGATTCTGGGGGAGGCACACAGTGCTCGTTATTCCATTCATCCGGGGTCGACTAAGATTTATCATGACCTCGACGCGTGTATTGCGGGATGGCCTAAAGAGGACGCCATGGAAGTTCGTGCACGCGTCTAATTGTCGCAGGTTAAGATTGAGCACCGAAGCGGTGGTGGCCATTGCAGCTATTGACATTCGACTTGGAAGTGGGAGGTGGTAAATATGGATTTTATTACGTGATTACCTTCCACTCGAGGAAGCATGATTCTATTTGGGTTATCGCCGACGGTCGACGAAATCAGCCCATTTTCTTCCACCGACGACCTTTTCGCCGAGGATTACGCGAGACCGTATATCGTGAGATT
Organism: Przewalskia tangutica; assembly: GCA_029844215.1. Lineage (NCBI taxonomy): Eukaryota > Viridiplantae > Streptophyta > Magnoliopsida > Solanales > Solanaceae > Przewalskia > Przewalskia tangutica. The sequence continues at coordinate 79,381,161 of CM056737.1, forward strand.
GTGAGATCGCACGCGTGTCAGACGATTATTTCGCATGCAGGAGCCCGCTACGGCTAACTTCTGAGGTCTTTCCGAAGGATTAGGGACACGGTGAGTCTCAAGACGGCGCTTCATCCTCGCATCGACGGACGTGCCGAGCGCACTATCCGCACACGAGGATATCCGCGGGCTTGTGTTATTGATTTCGTGGGTAGCCGGGAGGATCATTTGCCTCTTGTGGAGTTTGCTTATAACAACAGCTACCATTCTAGTATCGGACGGGCGCCTTACGAGGCCTTATACGGGGAAGTGCAGTCACCGATAGGCTGGTTCGAGGTGGGAGAAGTTCGATTAGTCGGGCCGCACTGGTTCACAGAGTGGATAAGGCGGCTTATCCAGAGCGGTTGTTGGCAGTCAGAAGTCGATGCAGATCATCCGCCGACACTTGGAATTTGAGATAGATGATTGGGTTTTCCTAAAGGTATCGCCCGGCGGCGTGATGAGGTTTGGGAAGAAAGGAAACTTAGCCCAAGGTACATTGGGTCGTGTCGATTGTCCGTAGGTAGGCAAGGTTGCTATGAGTTAGATCTTCCGTCCGATCCGAGGCGGTGCATCCAGCTTTTTCATGTGTCTATGTTGCGGAAATATATTGAGATCCATCTAGAGTGAACCCGATTCATGATGTCCAGTGTGAGGAGTTATCGTATGAGGAGAGTCCCATAGCGATACTCGATCGTCAGTTAGGCGACGGACGAAAGACGTGGCTTCCACAAGGTCCTATGGCGGAACGAGCAGGAGGAAATGACATGAGAAGCAGAGGGCGACATGATGAAGAAGTATCCTCACTTATTCCCTATACCTCCGTGTAACCTACTTTCTTGCTTGTTAGTTTTGATTTAGCAATTACGCTTAAGTATGTCAGGGCTCGTGAGCTTCTTTATTTGCAAAAGAATAGTTAAGAGGGTCTATGTCGATATTGTGATTTGAGTAAGCCTAGAAGGAACATTCGACGAATGTTTCTAAGGGGAGAATGTTATACCCGTAGTTCGACCCTACATATGAGCCGCATTTAAAGCATGTAAGACTTAAAAATTTCAAATGATAGGTTGTGATTGTTCGGACGGTTTTAGTCAACTTTGAGGCGGGTTATGACCCGGTATATTGAGAGTTCCTAAGTGTTTCAAAGGCCTAGGGCGTAGTTCGTGAAGTCTAGATTCCAACACAACCAACCGTTCGTCGATAGGACGTCGGAGTAGAAAGTTATGAGAATTACAAGTTCAGTGCGCAGTCGGACAAAAATGTGTTTCGGACAAAGCGGCGTGGCCGCGGTCGGATGCAGGGCGCGCGCCTAAAGTCTTGGGAGTCGCTGAAGTTGCGCAGCGCGCGCCAGACGGCAGGCCGCTGGCGCTGAAGTTCCGGAGTCCGCAGAGGTTTCACGCCACGCGCTGGCCGCGGCGCAAGCGGGACTCACGGAAAAACTTAGGAAAATCTGATTTTCTCTTTTAAAGGCCATGGGAGGGTGACAAGTGTCCCCATCTGATTTTTCAGCATGTTTATATTTACCAAGAGTTGAAGACTTGGTCATCTTTCAAACCTCCTCTCTCTAAATTAGCTCTCACTTCTCTCTACAATTCCAAAGGGAATTCAAAGCCTAAGAAAATCTGAAAAGTTAAGAACAAGAAGAAAGCTTGTGGCTAGCTTGTGTGTTGTGGTGGTGTTCTTGGCTTAAGCTAGCAAAATATTTGGAATAAGTTTGGCTAAAACTTTAAGGTAACATTTCTTCCTTTAGAATTAGTTTCTAGTGTTGCATGTTAAGAAGAAAGAACTTGTGGTAGTAAATAATGCTCTTAGAGTCATTTCATGCAAGAAATGTGGTTTGGATATGAAAGAATTGGTTAAGAAGATATTATGAGCATGTTGTAGCCTAAAAACTACCTTAGAATTGTTAAGAGAATTGTTGTACCTTATGGGGCAGAATTTTACACACCCAAGTTTAGGTGTGTAATCCCCTTTGAAATATTGGATTATTGAGCCTTAAATGTGGCGTTTGGATGATAAATTCGGCCTTGAGAAAGGTGGCAAAGTGAGTAGAAACAAAGGAAATGTTGTCCAATTTTCCATAGAGTTTAGTGACTTTGAACTTGGATTATTCTACCTTGGAATTAGAGGTTAATAAACGTATCATGATTATTATAGGTTGAAATATTACTTGCGGTAGTTGAGCTTAGCAAGTGGATTGACCAAAGAGGTATGTGAAGCTTTCCTATCTCTTGAGCCTGAATAGATGAAACTATGTAGTACGGTAGACGTACAAGATTTGGTATTCTTACTTGTTTTAAGTATATAATGACTTGTTTCGTTTTAAGAATGTATAAGTCCTCGTTGTGGAAAAGTATGATTTCACTAAAGTGTAGAGTTAATATAACAACTTTATGGGAAGTTGGTTTATTAGCTTCATAAAAGGTTAATGAGAAGAGATTTACTCTAAGTAAGATAAGTATATGAAGAGGCAAATTGATTTTAAGGCATCAATTGCCCAAAGGTTTTTATGTATAAAGAAGAGTCGCTTTCAAAAGAGTTGAAGTATGTAGTACTTGGGTTAAATTCCCGGTTTCCTTTTTTTTTAAAGATATGATTAAGTGCCTTAAGTAAACTAAAATGAGAGGGTATATGAACAAGACTAATAAGAAGTTATAAGTTTTCTTAACTTATTTATGATTATGATATGATGACAGTTTGAGCTAGGGTAAGAGTATATCTGAGGGGCAAGCCCCAAGATCGTTATACCACCTTCTCCAGGGTAAGAGTATGTCTGAGGGGCAAGCCCTAAGATCGTCATACCACTTTCTTCAGTGTAAGAGTATATCTGAGGGGCAAGCCCCAAGATCGTTATACCATCCGCGTGGTAAGAGTATATCCGGCGGTAAGTCCCCAAGATCGTTATACCACTGCCCGGTGGATTTGCTACCCACGATGCGAGGAATACCTCATGCGAGTCCTTATGGGCTTACGCGGTGAAATAGTCCCACGCGGGCGGTACACCTATGCGAGAATACCTCACGGGTCCACGGACCTATGCGGTGAAATAGTCTCGTGAGTAGGGTGCTTATTGATACTACGGCGAGGTACCTGCTTTTGATCCTGAGGCCCTATTTTATGCGATATATATATACTTGTCACTCATTGTTAGTAAGGCACAAAGAAAAGGTATTTTGATTGTCTTCCATGACTCCAGCTTACTTTTAGACTTATGATATCATTATTACAGTATTTTCCAGCTTTACATACTTGGTACATATTGTGTAATGACCCCCTTCCTGGGCCGCGTTCACGCCGCAGGCGGTAAGCGTATTGTGGATCCTCGTTCAGGATCACTGTTTCTGTCGAAGCTCCATTCCTCGGAAGCTTGTTTATCGGTGCGGATATTCCACGCTATAGGTATTTTGTACATTCAGGGGTATGGCGGGGCCCTGTCCCGCCACAGTTGTTATCTTTAGAGGTCTGTGGTCACATATGTGTTTTGGGCTATAAGAACAAGTTGTACTACTATACTTTTGTTTAAGTATGTTTATGGAAGGCAGCCTTATCGGCTGGCCAGAGATGTTTACCCTTTTTATAAGTTATGTGTTATGTATGTTCCGCTGCTATTCTCTGATGTATACCTGACAGGGTACCCCGGTAGGGTACTAGTCGCGGCCCCGGGGTCGGGTCGTGACAGGGGGAGCACAAGTTCCCCTTATTATCATCTCCACTAAAATTAATTCCACAATTAAATAATCAATCTCCCATACTTAGTTTTAAATCCTGAAATTTCAAAATGGCCTCATATCTCAATGTCAAGATTTTTTTTACACGACATAGTCCTTAATCCCATTGGAAAAATTCAACCACTAGTATTAATTCTCATCGCCACATATGTTATATCCAAAATTATTCCGTATTAGCGTACGTAAATATACTTTATTTCCAATACCCGAATCTTATTCCCTTAATTACGTTCTCAAATTCATGCCTTAAATTTATGAGGTGTAACATCCTTCCCCCCTTAGAAACATTCTTCCTCCAATGTTCATAATAGGTCTTATGCTATAAAATTTGGCAGAGTCTCCTTTATAACTACACTTACCAACCTATATTCAGCAAACCAAAGATGCCTCACAGGGCCACAATATATCACACATATTATTCACCAATCAATATAGTCAAGTAAGGAATGAATTACCTGTAGGCATAGGGAACAAGTGAGGATACTTCTTCTTCATTTCGTCTTAAGCTTCCCAAGTCATCTCTTCCCTATTATTATTTTGCCACAACACTTTGACAGAAGACACATCCTTAGTACGCAACCTTCTAACATGTCGATCAAGTATAGCTATGGGGCTCTCATCATAAGACAACTCATTTGTCACCTGGATATCATCTACCAGAAATACTCTAGAGGGGTCACCAATACACTTACGCATCATCGATACATGAAAGACTAGATGTACCGCTTCCAAATCAGATGGTAAATCCAACTCATAGACAACCTTGCCTACCCTACGAATAATCTGGTAAGGCCCAATATATCTCGGGCTAAGCTTCCCCTTCTTACCGAATCTCATCACACCCTTCATGGGTGACGCCTTCAGGAATACCCAATCACCAACCTAAAACTCTAAGTGTCGGCATCGATTATCTGCATAGGACTTCTGTCGACTCTGGGCTGCCAACAATCTCTCCTGAATAAGCTTCACTTTATCAACAGCTTATTGAATCATGTATGAGCCTATTAACTTAGTCTCACATACCTCGAACCAACCGATAGGTGACCTGAACTTCCTCCCAAATAATGTCTCGTACGATGCCATCTGGATGCTAGAATTGTAGCTATTATTATAAGCAAACTCAACAAGTGGTAAATGATCATCCCAACTATCTCTGAAGTCAATAATACATGCTCGTAACATATCCTCTAGCGTCTGAATAGTGCGCTCAGCCTGCCCATCAGTCTGAGGATGAAATGTTGTGCTAAGACTCACCTGTGTCCCCAATCCCTTCTGAAATAATCTCCAAAAGTTAGCTGTAAATTGAGCTTATCTGTCTGATATAATAGATGTGGGAACCCCATGAAGTATCACTATCTCCATGATGTACAATATCGCATAGTCTTCAGCTGAGTAAGTAGTCCTGACTAGAAGAAAATGGGCTGATTTCGTCAGCCTATCCACAATAACTCATATAGAGTCATACTTTCGCTGAGTGCGAGGTAAGCCTGTAATGAAGTCCATATTAATCACTTCTCATTTCCAAGTTGGTATCTCCATCTCCTGCAATAATCCACCAGGCTTTTGATGCCCGACATTAACCTGTTGACAATTCGGGAACTGAACAACAAACTCCGATACGTCCATTTTCATGTCATCTCACCAATACAAACATCTGAGGTCATGATACATCTTCGTTGACCCTGGATGAATAGAATAACGGGCATTGTATGCCTCTCTCATAACCTATCGTCGTAGCCCTGCAACATCCGGTACACATAACCTACCTTCGTATCGTAGCACTCCATCAGGTGCAACCTCAAATAGAGTCTTCTCCTTTCGAAGAGCTGCATATCTATATTGTACCAGAACAGGATCCTCATACTGATGTCTCTTTACCTCTTCTATGATAGAGGATTCAATAACTTTTCGAACAAAAACTCCATTGTCTCCAGAATCGGACAACCGGACTCCAAGGCTCGCTAGCTGGTATATCTCACGAACTATCTCCTTTATTTCTGGTTGCACATCCATCAAGCTACCCATATATCTACGGCTGAGAGCATCTGCCACAACATTTGCTTTCCATGGATGATATAGAATATCAACATCATAATCATTTAGTAACTTTAGTTACCGTCTCTGTCGTAAATTCAACTCTTTCTGCTTAAAGATATATTGGAGACTCTTATGATCCGTATAAATATCAACATGTACTCCATATAAATAATGTCTCCATATCTTCAAAGCATGAATCACCGCTGCTAACTTCAAATCATGAGTAGGATAATTCTTCTCGTGCTTCCTGAGCTGTCGGGAGATATAAGCTATAACCCTGCCATGCTGCATCAACACACAGCCTAGTCCAATACCAGAAGCATCACAATAAATGACATAACCATCTGGTCCCTCAGGAAGAGTTAGAACTGGAGCCGTAGTCAACTTGTCTTTCAACAACTGAAAGCTTTGCCCACAAGCACCAGTCCATTGGAACTTAGCTGTCTTCTGAGTTAACTCTCAACGGATCCTTCGCTCGCTGGGAATACCTCTTCTGTGCATCTTTCTCGTGGCGGGAATAGATTGCTATAGCTCTTGCCAACTACCCTAGAAATGAAAAAGAAACTCTATCCTCAACCCTTCCAATCCTTAGTTCAAGGGACAAAAAAAGAGGAAGGGGTCACCCAAAGATGTGGAGATAAGATGGAAGATAAAAAAGCTATATTTAGGCTTGGAAGAAAGGCCTCAGATGTACCTTCGGCACATATCTTTCGAGATCCACCCAGGTAAAAAAGCTAAAATAAGTGATTTGGTCAACACTTCTCTCCTTAACAGTCGAGTGGCTTTCAACTCCTTTCCCTGCTAAGAACTCTAAAATAGAAAAAAAATGGCAAGCTGGGGTGTTTTCTCCATTGGAAATATGCTCACCGAAGATACTCTTATAATAAATAAATTATTCTGGAATAGTTTAGGCTTTCTGCCTCTAAGCAAACTGAACCCACGGAACTCCCTTTGCTTTGTCTCGGGATCGACTCAATTCACTAAAAGAAGTGAGCTTTTAGGGCAGGTTAACCAGGTGTTGATAAGTAAGCCCCACAACCCAAAGCGGCGAAGAACAAATAGAATTTATTATATTGATGTTTGACATCACGACACTAGTCAGAAGAAGATAGTCGACTACCGCCCTTCCTTTCATCCCGGCTATTCACGCATGAAGATCGTCGTATGTATGCTCGACTTCGGTTGCCACCGTTCCCCAGGTCAAGGAATCGATCGAACATTCTCGATTTCAAAAATCGTACAACTGACTCACATGGAATACAAGGTTCGTTGGACGGGCATAGGCTTAATAGTGAACGCAGACCCCCCTTCTGCCTTGTTAAAGGCTCTGAAATCGAGGCAAACTTCTCTACGAATCTCATGTAATATCCTGCAAGCCCTAAAATCGCTGCACTCAAGAGTGTCGAGGTCCGCCAAGTCTTAACTGCCTCAATCTTCTGCGTATCTACCCGAATACCATCAGCTCCAATAATATGCCCCAAGAATGTCATTGAAGTCAATCAGAATTCACACTTAGAAAATTTGGCATACAACTTCTGTGCTGAAGTACCCTAAGTACCGTCCTCAAATGGTCTGCATGCTCCTCTTCTGAACGCGAATAAACCAGAATATCATCAATGAATACAATAACGAACATATCCATGAATGGTTTGAACACCCGATTCATCAAATCCATAAATACTGCTGGAGCATTGGTCAGCCCAAAAGACATCACTCTAAACTCATAATGTCTGTATCGGGGCCTGAATGTTGTCTTAGGAATATATGTCTCCTTTACCCGCACCTGATGATAACCTGACCGCAAGTCTATCTTCGAAAAACACTTAGCACCCTGCAACTGGTCAAATAAATCATCAAACTTGGGTAGGGGATACATGTTCTTTATGGTCACCTTATTCAGCTGCCTATAATCAATACACATCCGCAGCGATCCGTCTTTCTTCCTCACAAATAATATCGGTGCTCCCCAAGGTGATGTACTAGGCCTGATGAAGCCTTTTTCCAATAAGTCCCTCAGTTGCTCCTTTAACTCCTTCAGCTCAGCAAGTGTCATTCTATAATGAGGAATAGATATGGGTCGGGTATCTGGTAGCACATCTATACTGAACTCTATCTCCCGTTCTGGAGGAAGACCTGAAAGATCATCTGGGAACACATCTGGGAAATCATTAACTACCGGGACTAACTGAAGAGTCGGTATCTCCGCTTCCATATCATGTACTGGAACCAAATGGTAAATCTACTCTTTTCTAACCATCTTCCTTGCCTTGAGGTATGAAATAAACTTACCCCTCGGTGATGCTGTATTCCCTTTCCACTCTATAATTGGTTCGCCTAGAAACTGAAATCGAACCATATTTTCTCTACAATCGACGTTAGCATAACAAGAAGTCAATCAATCCATACCCATAATAACATCAAATTCAGTCATGTCTAACTCTATCAAATATGCTATGGTACGACAACTATATATAACCACCGAACAATTTCTATATACTCGCTTAGCTATGACAGAATATTCTACCGGTGTAGCTACCTCAAATGGTTCTATCGACTCAGATCCTATTCCGATTCTACTAGCAACAAAGGGAGATATATATGATAAGTTTATCAATGCATAAACGTCTCGGAAAAAGATCGATAATATACATGTAACCACAATTTGAGACGCCTCCTGATCCTGCCTACTAGCCAAAGCATATATTCGGTTCGTGGGACCGCTAGAACTGGAAACTCCGCCACGACCTCTACCACGACTTACAGGCATATGCACAGGGGGTGGAGGACCGACACAGAGGACGTCAGCCAGATAGGGATCACGACAGAGGCCGATAAGAGGCTAGTCCACCGGGTATTCGGGAGGTTCGAGGAAGCCTCAACAAAGATCTCAAAGACTGAGTGCACCCCACGATCACTGTGTAGGAGATTTGACCGCATAGGGTATTCAGGAGTTGGTCAGAGCTACAGGGCTTCAGGTTCACAGATGAACAGGGGTTCTAGTCAGTCGAGGCCACCTTTGCCTCGCTGTTCTCGATGTGGTAGGTCCCATTTTGGGGAATGTCATTTTACTACAGGTGATTGTTTCTCTTGCGGTCGTCAAGGCCATATGATGAGAGAATGTCCTTTTAGAAGTGGTATAGGTGGTATGGCCATGTGATCGGTTGTTGGTTCATCTTCTTCTATAGCTATGCGCCCCGCAGTGCAGGGTGTTCATATGTCAGACGGGCCGTGAATATGGCGCCCTACTTAGACGCCCATATGCAAAACCTATCACATATAATCAATTAAGACTAAGGAAAATGTAGGAATCGTTATCGATATGTTGTGGACTCGTAATGCCACATAACAAATGGATCATGTCCCCTGAACTGTCATAGCAAATCCTCTTAACAAAATAGGCAAGCCGACAAGGCTGCCTCTGTACACGGGAATATATGACCATATCCATACATCTGACCAAAACACATAGACATGTACCAAACACATCTACCACCCACACCTGTCTATAGACCTCTAGGAGTATGATAATGAAATCTGACGGGACATGGCCCCGTCGTACCCTTGAATATACATAAGTCTATATCAAAAAGATCTGTACCCAAAATAACTAAGCTTCGGAACAATGGAGCTCTCCAAATAGCTGAGCAGAAATCCTAAGCTGGAGGATCATCAAACTGAGTACCTGTATCTACGGACATGAAACGCATTCGGAAAAGTGAGTCGACGAAATAATGTCGAGTATATAAAACATGGCATCAGAAAGAAGATCATATTGGCCAAAAGATAACATGAGATAAGTATAATAATCAAAGATACCAATGCAACTGTGTCTTATGAAAGGAGAGTCATACATGTCCATATAATATACCATATATGTGGATCTGTCCACATATACCGTACCCGGCCCAATCGGGGACTCGGTGAATGAAGTCATATTCGTGGATGCCTGTCCACATATATATCCGTGGATACCTGTCCACTACGCACATACCGTACCCGGCCCATCGTGGGACTCGGTGAAATAATCATATATGTGGATGTCTGTCCACATATATCATAGTCGGCCCATTCTGGGACTCGATAAAATCATCACATATATACATATCGTATCCGGCCCACCATGGGACTCGGTGAACTAATCTAATCACATCAAGCACGAATAGAATATCATGAGTAACCTTATACAAATTAAATCATCATTTGACTCTCAATTGAATAAATAGAATGAACTATCACTTGTAAAATCAAAGGCAACTATTATATCAAGTATCACTAGAAATTAGGAGTCAATAGAATTATGTACGTCCGTCGTACACTCAGTTTATATAAATCATGTCAAAAGAAGAAAGTATAGTTTCACATACCTTATAGTCGAACTAACCAACTCAATGTTTAGAATACGTCTCAATTAGCACTTCAACCTGTAATGATGATAATATATCCGTCAACTCTATGATTACTAGTATACTTTATATGTATCAAATGATGACTCTCTTGTTATATAAAATTGGGCAGCACTTCCCCTAATTATATATACATCCACAACTCACAAACAAGGCCAACAACATCAATAATAAGACACGTCTCAAGGTCATAACCAAATCAGTCCCACATACTTCTATATACGCCATTGTTATACGTTCTTTATTTTTACGTTCATGGAAGACAATAACCACAACAACCAAGGTGATTAACACACCTATTTCTCATGTTAATTCATCCCCTTAATCCATATCAAAACAGCCCCTAAAACAGTTCATATACCAACAACAACGAGAATACAAAGTAACACATTTTTACATCTTTATTCTTTTAGGACATACGTTAGTAATTACCACAATGTACATGCATATTCATAACTAAATTTCCAGCATTCTAACTCCACAAAATAGCCCCTAAATACACTACAACATGTCCAAAAATTACGTGAATGTCTCGGCCCACCATCACAATTTCGTAACTCCTCTCATAGTTCCTTAACAATCCAATTCATGTTTCAACACTTTCATATGACCAATCACAACTCTAAATATCAAGGTTTCCTTCAATTTCAACATGCAATTAGTGACTAGGATAACAACAACAATAATCAAATCCAATGTATACAAAACAGTCCCAAATCGACACCAACAATTCCAACAACAACCACATGCATTTTCTTACTTCCATTTTCTCTTAACACAAGTTCATCTCTTAACTACAATATCATTTAACTCTAATTATTCTATAAGAAGAAGAATCTTACCTTAACTTAAGCCAAAACAGTCCCTAAATTGTGTCGACACCCACTGCTCCAATGTGCACCATTTCTTCAACTTTTAATGGCATGCATGCATTCCTTATGAGCTTAAATCCATCTTACTTGCATGTTTTTTCTTCCAAATAGTTCATCTCAAAAGCTTAAAGTTTCTGGGCTATGTTTCGGTCCATCATTACCGAAAAACAGTGGGTAAGAAGTTTACCATGGCTTAGAAATTGTAGATGAACTTAATCTTGAAAGGGGGAGTTAGTTTGGTCTTTAACTAAGCTATGGAAGAAGATAGAAATCTGTTTTGGAGGAGAGAAGAGAGGTGAAGGATGAGTTTGGATTAAACTGTAGAGAAATGAATAGAACCTTGGTCTTAGTGAGCATGTGGGCAGAATTGTTTAGGCGGGGGCAGGCCACTGGTTCACTATGTGGGAGAGCACAAGTTCCCACTTATTATCATCTCCACTAAAATTAATCCCACAATTAAATAATCAATCTCCCATACTTAGTTTAAATCCTGAAATTTCGAAATGGCCTCATATCTCAATGTCAAGAATTTTACTTTACACGACATAGTCCCTAACCCCATTGGGAAAATTCAACCACTAGTATTAATTCCCATCGCCACATATGTTATATCCAAAATTATTCTGTATTAGCGTACGTAAATATACTTTATTTTCAATACCCGAATCCTATTCCCTTAATTACGTTCTCAAATTCATGCCTTAAATTTACGAGTTGTAACATCTGCATTGAAAAACATCTAAGCACTTTGTCTATGTAGACTGACTGTGACAGCCCCAACAGTCTATTATGTCTGTCTCTATAGATCCTAATTCCCAGAATATAGCACGCTTCACCTAAATCCTTCATCATGAAGGTCTTGGACAACCAATCCTTAATTGACTGCATAAGGGTCATATTGTCTCTCATTATCAATATGTCACCAACATATATAATAATGAAGACAATGCCCTCATCCTTGCGTTTGAAATAAACACAAGGATCCTCTTTGCTTCTGACAAAATCAAAAGATTTGATAACATTGTCAAAGCAAATGTTCCAACTTTCTAGAGGCTTGCTTAAGCCCATAAATGGACTTATGTAGCCTGCACACAACATTTGGTCTGGACTCATATGAAAAACTCTCGGGTTGTTTTATATACACTTCCTCAATTAGATTACCATTGAGGAATGCAGTTTTGACGTTCATCTGCCAAATGTCATAATCATAATGTGCAGCTATCGCAAGCAAAATTCAAATAGACTTTATCTTAGCCACCGGTGAAATTTTTTCATCATAATCCTCACCAAGACGCTGAGTAAAACCTTTAGCCACTAGTCTAGATTTATAAGTTTGAACCTTGTCAAATGCATCAATCTTCTTCTTGAAGACCCATTTGCATCCTATGGGTTTAACCTCATTTGCATCCTATGGGTTTAACCCCATTTGGCAAATCAACCAAGTTCCACACCTGATTGATATACATAGATTCCATTTCGGATTTCATGGTTTCTTGCCATCTCTTCGAATCAATGTCTAGCATTGCTTCGCTGTAGGTTCTAGGCTCGTCATCATCTGGAATATCTAGCTCATTTTATGTTTCCACAAGTAGATTTAGTCTTTCAGGAGGACGATGAGATCTAGTAGACCTACAGAGTTGATTGTCTTGCAGTTCAGTTACATGTATGTTCTGACTATGAGTAGGTCATTGTGCGCTGGTCAATCCACCAACATTAGAGCTTTCAGGAATATCATTTTCATGTCTTTCCTGAATGGGAGGAAATGCAACTGGTGCACTTGCTCCCAAGGTCTGTGCCGGAAGATTTTGCATTTCTGCATTACTCCTCGTAGCACTCCTACTGGCCGAAGGGGATACCCTAAATACTCAATATTCGCCTAAAGCTCCCACTGAATTCTTGCCTTCATCATTGGGCAAGGATTCAACCTATTTGTTACCTTGTTCTTGAATTTCTTCAAGTTATATCTCCGTGCAACTCTTATCCTTGTATAAATATTCATCTTCAAGGAAAGTTGCGTTCCTAGAAACAAATATCTTATGTTCTCCAGAAAGATAGAAATAGTATCTCTTAGTTTTCTTTGGATACCCAATAAAGTAACATTTCTCACTTTTAGATTCCAACTTATCAGTGATCAACTTCCTGACTTATGCAGGACACCCCCAGGGCCTCATGTGTCTAAGTGATGGCTTCATGTCACACCATACCTCATATGGTGTCTTTTCGACCGATTTAGATGGAACTCAGTTCAGAACATATATTGAGGTCAAAATAGCGTATCCCTAAAAGTATGTAGGAAGAGCTGAAAAACTCATCATGGAACGAACCATATCAAGTAAGGTTCGATTTCTCCTCTCGACAACACCATTCATCTGTGGTGTTTCAGGAGGTGTCCATTCGGAATGAACTCCATGAAGCTTTAAGTAGTCAAGAAATTCTTTACTTAAGTATTCACCCCCACGATCAGAACGAAGAGTCTTGATACTCTTTGAGAGCTATTTCTCAACTTCACACTTAAACTCCTTAAACTTCTCAAAAGTCTCGGATTTGTGTCTCATAAGATACACATATCCATACCTTGATAAGTCGTCTGTAAAAGTGATGAAGTATGAGAAACCTTCTCTAGCTTGAGTCGGAAATGGTCCACATACATCTGTATGTACCAACTCAAGCACCTCTTTGGCACGGATCCCCTTTCCAGAAAGAGGTTTAATGGTCATCTTACCGTTCAAACAGGATTCACAGTTACCATAAGATTGTAAGTCAAATGGTTTGAGGTAATTTAATTTCCTCAACCGTTCTATCCTTGTTTGATTGATATGACCAAGTCTGCAGTGCCACAAGTAGGTAGAATTTCTTTCATTTAACTTAGCCCTTTTATTTTGTACATTGACAATTTCTCTGTGGCAATTTAATGTATATAATCCATTCACAAGAGGCGCATTTCCATACACAACATTATCTAAAGTCAAAATCATATTTCCATTAGACGTGTTTGAGGAAAAACCCTCTGAATCAAGTACATGAATGGAAATAATGTTCCTTGTCAAAGAAGGAACATAAAAATAATTGTTTAACAACAAAATTCCGCCAGAAGGTAAATCTATCCTATAAGTTCTCACGTGCTCAACAGCAACTCGTGCTCCATTTTCGATGTGCAGGTCCACCTCGCGAGGCTCGACCTTCCTGCTGTCAGTTAGCCCCTGCACATTTGTATAAATGTGTGAGCCACAAGCGGTATCAAGTACCCAGGAATGAGAATCATTTATAGATAGATTAATTTCAATTACAAACATACCTTGTCCATTAGAGATTGCAGCACCTGGTTCCATTCCTCCGCCTAGAGCAGTACAATCCTTTCTCCAATGCCCCTTCCTGTTGAAATTCATGCAAACATCCGATGCCGGCAGTTTCTTCTTCTTCTTCTTCGCCCCTCCCTTGGACTTCATTGCTGCAGCCGGAGCAACATCTTTGCCCTTCCCCTTTTGTTGTCCCTTACCTTTTGGTTTGGGGCGACTAGAGGAGCCAACCATCAGAATAAGCTTGGTCTTGGAGGTCGAAGATTCAAAAGTTTTCAACATATTATGTAACTCCGGCACTGTCGCTTTAGTTCCATTCATATTATAATTGACAATGAAACTCTCAAACGATCTAGGAAGTGAGTGCAGGGTAAGGGTGGTGGAGAATCTGTCATGAAACTTTATGTCAATGGCGGCCAACCTCTCAATCAACTCAATAATCCTCAACACATGAGGTGAAATTTGGCCCCCTTCATTTAGCCTACACTTGAAGAGTTCTATGAGGTGTCATACTCAGTTCGACTCTGTGAATCATAAAGACTCTTCAAATGGGCTAACATTTTGTTGGGCCCCATAGTTTCATGCTGTCTTTGTAATTGTTGTGAAATAGAAGACAACATTAGGCATTGAGATGAGGTGACATCCTTATAATGTTTCTGGTAAGCAGCCTTATCGAAAGTTGCATACTCTGCAGAGTCCTCCGCTGGAGCGGTGGGGAACACTTTGTCCAATGTATACTCAATTTCTTCTTGTCTCAGGATAATTCTGACATTTCTGAGCCAGTCTATGAAGTTGGGTCCAGTAAGTTTATTGGACTCCATAAGCATTTTCAACGAAAAGTTTGACATTTCTGAAGATCTGAAGATATAGATAGAACAGGAAAATGCAATCAAAATTCATTCTCCTAATTTATACACATTCATTATAAACTAATTTAACATGGCTTTTTGTTTAATTAGCTCCCACTATTTTGCATACTTCTACGACCCCAAGGTAGAATACGGACCTAAATTAATATAAATGTCATAATGGGCCAAGATCCAAACATATGCTATATCCACGTTTGCTTTGGCTGATAACTTCAATATCACACTTTGGTAGGTCCTCAACCAATTGTAAAGCAACTCTACAACTCTTGGTTTGATTAAATATCTTTTAGTTTAATCTTACGTCTTTAGACTAGTCCTACACTTTGGCGCCAAGATTCATCTAACCAAGACAACCCCATACACTACTGCGTTTAAATGCCTAAGTAAATTTAGTCTTTGCAAGCAAACACTTTGGTGTAAATACCTACAAAAGTTTAATATTGTCACGACCCGAACCCGGGCCCGTGACTGGTGCCTTACCCTGGGCACCCTAGTGATACAACATCAGAGAAAATCAGCGGAAATAAAAACATGAACATGAATTAAGAGAAAAGATAAATAAACAGGTCAACCAAAACAGTTGCCTTCATCATATATACATAAAAATACCCGAACAGTTATCCTTTTTACAAACCCCGCTTACAACAAAGCATGCACTCTAAGATTTTTACAAATGCTATGACGGACAGGGCCCCGCCATACCGAATGTATAAGAATCTATGCACTGTGGTAACATACCAAAAGATAAGCCTCCAAGGAACGGAGCTTCCAACACGCCGAAATGTGATCCTATAAGCGGGGATCGACGGTCGATGTACCTTTTACTGCAGATTGAACGCACTTCGGGCGAGGTCGACAACAGTACCAAGTATGTGAAATCAGAAATATCAGAAATGAAATCATAATAGTCTATAAAGCAGAGACATATATGATAACCAAACTACGCTCACAACATAAGAGCCATGTCAAGTCGTGGACTCACGCCTAAAAGTCATCCTCACGCCCGTGGAACTCCTTCCTCACCGCCAGCCTAGGTACAAATCATGTGATACGATAATGTGTCTCGCCCATCTTATGGACCCAATATAGAAAATGGTGGAATACATTCCGGATGAACCAGAGTCAAGTGAAATACATTCCTGATGAACCTGGCCTCAAGTGAAATACATTCCGGATGAACCTGGCCTCAAGTGAAATACATTCCGGATGAACCTGGCCCTCAAGTGAAATACATTCCTGATGAACCTGGTCCTCAAGTGAAATACATTCGGATGAACCCAGAGTCGAGTGAAATACATTCGGATGAACCGAATCAAGTGATATACATTCCTGATGACCCTTAGTCAAGTGATATACATTCGGATGAACCAGAGTCGAGCAGTAGAACACAGTACTTACACAACAAGGCTATCACACGTAACATGGTCAAGTTTCATAACAACAAGTATAAGCAAGTTACACACGACTCAAGGTACTTTCATTTTATATCAAAGTCCGGATTTTTAACCTTAAAGTACTACGTCCGTTAAATTCCTTTTAAGATCCATTTCTTTTACAAAGGTCACCCGATACTGTAGTATAAAATTTGAGTGACTAACATTGTTAAGTAAACCAAAATGCTTTCCTTTGTAAAAATCAACAACCTTATTTTCCAAACGTTCAAGTTTGCCTAATTTCGAATGCCCAAGTTTCTCATTTTAGAAAAAGGTTTCGTAGCTCATAGTTTTAGTCCTTTAAAACATAATTCTCCTTTAAACGTTTTGAGAAACATATGTCTTATATGTGAGTAGGTTATTCTTGTTTATAATCAATCCTATTAAGCGACCTACGATCTAGAAATGTAATATCATTTTGTCTCATCTTAGCTTCTATGCAGATGGAGGTTTCTACCGGGTTTTAATAATACTTCATTAGTCAATACATTTTCCTTTTATTAACGCCGCAGTTGGTTTGTCGATACACATTCGATTTCAAATCAAGAAACATTCTTAAGCCGTTATACCTAACTTCCCATAAAGCTAGTATAACTCTTAAGCTTTCAAAACCCAAGTACTATTCATTCTTTCAAAACGATTCATAAATCTTTGAAATACTTCAAGTTCTTTATTAACACATATCAAGCCGCTTATTATTCAAATCGATTACCTTTTAGAAACCACAAAGTATTTGCTTATCCACATAAAGTCGTTATAACCGACTTCCCATAAAGCCTTTATAACACTTTATGTTTTAAACCAATCAAATACATTTAGCACACGTACGTCTCACCGCTACATAGTTCACACATATCATGCTAGAAGAGATAGGAAGAGGTTCACATACCTCGCGACGATTGTCGACTAATAGCAAAACGCTCAAGTACCTCAAACCGCGGCTACTCCTAAGCCAAGTGGATCACTCCACACGTAGTACTACCACCTATAGAGGCCACAAAGCGCCTATTAATACCTTTAGATCCCGACGTAGAATATTCTACGTAAAATTCGGCAAAGACTCTCCCCGCAACAACAGAATCTCTCCTCTATCGAGGCCGCTACCAAGCCAACCGGGGTTAACACGTCGACCGGACGTGTACAATTCTACTACACAAAGAATGCTACACAAGTCTCGTAATACAATCCTATGTAATTACGATTCGATTCTCTTATTTAAATTCAGCTTAAGTCGCAAGATATTGCCGTAAGTATTATTCAGAGCTTAAGTCAAAAGACATTGCCGCACAATTATAATGTTCAGTTCTATATATAGTATACTTCAACTATATATTCTACAACATGTAATTTCCAATTACAAATGTAAGGTCAAGAAATGTTTACCTCGATAAGCCCAAAATTATCCGAGTTTAATGTCGCTCCCGAGCAAGGTTTAGCTCCTACTCGAGTGCTCCAATCCGCTCCAAACAACCCTTAAGTTCTAACCAACTTCTCTAAGTACTTCAAACAACTATGAAGATTTCCTTAGGGTTTAGTTAGTGGCTAAAGGAAAGTATAATCGTATTTTCCGGGCTTTTATAAGTGTAACCTCGGGAATACTACAAGGTATTTGGGCGAGTATTTGGACATAACAACAATACTTTGGAGAGTATTTCTATACCACAAAGGGGGTATTTATACGAGACAACTAGGCTAGTGGGTACCCACTAAGAAAACACCACCAAGGGGAGGGGGGGTGGCTCTCGGCCAAGGGGGGAAAGGGAGGGCTAGGACGAGAATTCTCAAGAGGGAGGGAGAGGGGTTTTCAAGACTTAGGCAATTTGTGGATGAAAGAACTCATCAACTAATGGGGTATTTATAGGTCAAGCCAAAGCCAACCAATGGCCAAGATCAATCCATGTGTTAGGCAAGTGTAGGGCTAGGATTTACCAAACACAAATATCCTACCTAACCTTGACTTTGTCAAGGCAACAAAAACGTGCCAACCTTGTTCATTTTCGTCCAAATGGACGTTCAAGTCCACCAATGGGAGGGTGCCAAGTGTCGCCCTCCCGTTGGTCCAAAATGTTTCGTCTCTCGGAAAAATCCGCAAAAATTATAAATGACATAGCCGGAATTTTCCCAACAAAAGCTGTGGAAACGTTTCGTCGAAAAACGACTCTAATCGGGTGTTGTGTACAAATTTCGAAACTTGCCTAACTTAAGGCTCAAATTTTCTACGTCGCCCTCACGCACATACTCAAAAAAATACGGGTATAATATTCTCCTCCTTAGAAACATTCGTCGAATGTTCCTTCTCAAGACGGATAACGCTAAAGTTCTTCTAATAAGTTGCCAACGCCACAACTGGCCACGAAACAACATATGCACGCAAATACTTATATCCAAGTCCACGAGAAAACACCTCTAACATCACAAACTTTTGTCACTTTGCCGCGAGGTTCTAGTGTCACTCCGGCGACCCAACAAATGGTACCGGACTGCATGCGATTCCTGAGGTCTAAAATATACATCCTTCGCACCTTCTCCTTTACAAGAAATGATCGATCTATGCTCGCAATACATGCTCGTCTCTACCCTTACTCGTCGTACTCTTCTCGAACTCTTGAACTCTTTTAGCATAATGCATCACACTTTAGTTTCCGAAACTTGAGTCACTACCTCCCAACTTGGTCATCCTATTAGCCTCGATCTTCCTTAAGGCTATTCGGCCTTCACGATCTACTGGTCGAACGTATCCACGAACTCATACGAGGGTCATCAAAACTTGGGCCTAGCACCCTGGTGACCCTACCACCTGGCGGGACCACCCAGAGCTGACCCCACCTCATTTCGGGCGACGGGTTGACACGCAACACGCCTCAACCCGACCTCACACGCCAACTCTCTTGTTCCTCGATCCGAACAACCTTGCTAAATCACATCAATATTTTCTAGGCATAAAATGCACTCGACAAGGATCACTCGCAGAATCTTGTACTCGAGCGACTTACATCTAAGGTCTCAATCGTAATATTCTAAGGTTCATCATTTTCACCCTGTGCTTACCCTTTTTCCCCAACCGTGTTCCTAAATCACATTTTAGCACAAAGCTATCCAACATAACACTTAACACATTAACATAACATCAAAACATACCAGCCTCTAGATGGTTAAGGATATACCTGAAGCTACCGCTCCACTCGAATCATAAGTCCGCTCGCAGGCGCATAATCGTAGGCGCGATGAACACGCCATCGATCCGAGAGGCCGCGCTGCCGCCGTACCTTCCTATAAGCCTACTCTCGTCACATGGCTCTCGACGGCCGCAGTGAAACAAGCACCGCAAAAAGACGACATTCCCGGGATGATGTTTGCCACATCGCGTACACCGAGGGGACATGAATCCCGGCCGCTAGCACTCACGTATACTGTGAACGAAGCCCCGAGCTCGACCAGCCCCGAATACCCCGAACGTCCGATCGGCGGGGACCACTCATCGTGGAGGTACATAACTAGATCGGCTGAGGCGTCCGCCTCGAAAGTTACCAAAGGACCTCGCTGCTCGCCTCTTCGCCGATCTCGGCCATTCCGTCGACCTCTCCGCGTGCCTCACATCTGGTGCATGAGCTTGCATGCGGGCAATGTCCATGCGGTGAAGAGCTACACCTGCATAAGCCTCGCCAAGTAATCGTCCAGCCGGTGGCGTGGCGGTGTACTTCCTCCATATCCATTACTACGGCGGAACATACCGAGCTAATGAGTCGAACTCCACATTGTACTTTCTAACCGTCCGCCTGGCCCCGCCTCAGCGTCAAAAACTGTTTACCGAGCCCTCTCATCCGCGAGGCAAGAAATGTGCAAGAAATGCCTCGAGAACTCGTCCCAAATCGCTGGAAGTGCATGCTCTTCCCGTGACGCCCCACGAATCAAACTACCAATCGCAGATCACGCGGTGATGCGAACCCAATACCACCGATCGCCTCGAGGCTCGATCACTCTCATGATCCGCCAGAGTTGTCGGATAAACTCCGAGGGTCGTCCTCGGCTCGATCCATAGAACACCGGAGGCTCTGACTCGAAGTCACGTAGCCTCAAACCGCTCGCCGGGGTGTACTACGGTGCTACGGGCCGGAATCTGCGATCCACCTTATCTCATATTCGCCACGACTCGCGAATCGGGCCATCTCCTTGTACCCCATCTCATCGGCTCGGCCGGGATTGGAGGCTCAGTCTCAGAGTCTCGCAGCCCATCGCTGCGCTCTAAACTCGCTGGTGTTGGCGGCGTCGCGAAACCCGCCGTCGGAATCGTCTGTCTTGGCCGGCTGCGCTCGTACTCTCAGTATCTCACTAACAGCCTCGATCGCCTTGCCCATCTGGGCTGGTTTTACGCGAGGCATAATCGGTAAAGGAAAGGAATACGTCGGAGGGTCCAATTTATCACACTCTAAGGCACGATCTCGGAATGAGAAGGATGGGAACCAATCCTAAATGTCCTGCTGACCTCACGATTATAGATGTGCACAACACACCGATAATCAAGACTTACTAGACACGGTCTGTAGACACTTTCCGAGGACTAATCGCTCGATACCACTTTTGTCACGACCAACGGGCCCGTGGATCGTGCCTTACCTCGCACCCTAGTGATACAACATCGAGAAAATCGGCGAAATAAAAACATGAACATGAATTAAGAGAAAAGATAAATAAGCAGTCAACCAAAACAGTTGCCTTCATCATATATACATAAAAATACCCAACGCTTATCCTTTTACAAACCCCGCCCACAACAAGGCTGCACTTCTAAGATTTTTACAATGGCTATGACGGACAGGGGCCCCGCCATACCACGAATGTATAAGAATCTGCTGACTGTGGTAACATACCAAAAGATAAGCCTCGAAGGAACGGAGCTTCAACACTGAAATGTGATCCTATAAGCGGATCGAGTCGATGTACCTTTTACTGCAGATGAACGCACCCAAGGAGGTCGATAACAGTACCAAGTATGTGAAATCAGAAATATCAGAAATGAAATCATAATAGTCTATAAAGCAGTAGACATATATGATAACCAAACTACATTTCACAACATAAGAGCAAATGTCAAGTCGTGGACTCACGCCCTAAAAGTCATCCCTCATGCCCGTGGAACTCCTTCCTCACTGCCGGCAGTCTAGGTACAAATCATGTGATACGTATAACAGGTCTCGGCCCGTCTTATGGACCCAATATAGAAAATGGTGGAATACATTCCCGGATGAACCGGTAGTCAAGTGAAATACATTCCCGGATGAACCTGGCCCTCGTGAAATACATTCCCGGATGAACCGGTCCTCAAGTGAAATACATTCCCGGATGAACCGGTCCTCAAGTGAAATACATTCCCGGATGAACCGGTCCTCAAGTGAAATACATTCCCGGATGAACCGGTAGTCGAGTGAAATACATTCCCGGATGAACCGGTAATCAAGTGATATACATTCCCGGATGACCCGGTAGTCAAGTGATATACATTCCCGGATGAACCGGTAGTCGAGTAGAACACAGTACTTACACAACAAGGCTATCACACGTAACATGGTCAAGTTTCATAACAACAAGTATAAGCAAGTTACACACGACTCAAGGTACTTTCA
The DNA here is from genome assembly GCA_029844215.1 of Przewalskia tangutica. Taxonomy (NCBI): domain Eukaryota; kingdom Viridiplantae; phylum Streptophyta; class Magnoliopsida; order Solanales; family Solanaceae; genus Przewalskia; species Przewalskia tangutica. Next base: position 79,403,438 of record CM056737.1, read on the forward strand.
TTTTATATCAAAGTCCGGATTTTTAACCTTAAAGTACTACGTCCGTTAAATTCCTTTTAAGATCCATTTCTTTTACAAAGGTCACCCGATACCTGTAGTATAAAATTTGAGTGACTAACATTGTTAAGTAAACCAAAATGCTTTCCTTTGTAAAAATCAAGTAACAACCTTATTTTCCAAACGCTCAAGTTTGCCTAATTTCAATGCCCAAGTTTCTCATTTTAGAAAAAGGTTTCAGTAGCTCATAGTTTTAGTCCTTTAAAACATAATTCTCCTTTAAACGTTTTGAGAAACATATGTCTTATATGTGAGTAGTTATTCTTGTTTATAATCAATCCTATTAAGCACCACGATCTAGGAAATGTAATATCATTTTGTCTCATCTTAGCTTCATGCGGATGGAGGTTTCTCGGTTTTAATAATACTTCATTAGTCAATACATTTTCCTTTTATTAACGCCGCAGTGGTTTGTCGATACACATTCGATTTCCAAATCAAGAAACATTCTTAAGCCGTTATACCTAACTTCCCATAAAGCTAGTATAACTCTTAAGCTTTCAAAACCCAAGTACTATTCATTCTTTCAAAACGATTCATAAATCTTTTGAAATACTTCAAGTTCTTTATTAACACATATCAAGCCGTTATTATTCAAATCGATTACCTTTTAGAAACCACAAAGTATTTGCTTATCCACATAAAGTCGTTATAACCGACTTCCCATAAAGCCTTTATAACACTTTATGTTTTAAACCAATCAAATACATTTAGCACACGTGACGCTCACCGTACTACATAGTTCACACATATCATGCTAGAAGAGATAGGAAGAGGTTCACATACCTCGCGGCGATTGTCGACTAATAGCAAAACGCCCAAGTACCTCAAACCGCGGCTACCTTAAGCCAGTGGATCACTCCACACGTAGTACTACCACCTATAGAGGCCACAAAGCGCTATTAATACCTTTAGATCCCGACGTAGAATATTCTACGTAAAATTCGCAAAGACCTCCCCGCAACAACAGAAATCTCCTCTCTATCGAGGCCGCTACCAAGCCAACCAGGGGGTTAACACGTCCGACCGGACGTGTACAATTCTACTACACGAATGCTACACAAGTCTACCGTAATACAATCCTATGTAATTACGTCGCTCTTATTTAAATTAGCTTAAGTCGCAAGATATTGCCGTAAGTATTATTCAGCTTAAGTCAAAAGACATTGCCGCACAATTATAATGTTCAGTTCTATATATAGTATACTTCAACTATATATTCCTACAACATGTAATTTCCAATTACAATGTAAGGTCAAGAAATGTTTACCTCGATAAGCCCAAAATTATCCGAGTTTAATGCCGCTCCGAGCAAGGTTTAGCTCTACTGAGTGCTCCAATCCGCTCCAAACAACCCTTAGAAGTTCTAACCAACTTCTCTTAAGTACTTCAAACAACTATGAAGATTTCCTTAGGTTTCGTTTGCTAGTGGCTAAAGGAAAGTATAATCGTATTTTCCGGGCTTTTATAAGTGTAACCTTGGGAATACTACAAGGTATTTGGGCCAAGGTATTTGGACATAACAACAATACTTTGAGAGTATTTCTATACCACAAAGGGGGTATTTATACGAGACAACTAGGCTGGGGTACCCACTGGCAAAACACCACCAAGGAGGAGGTGGCTCTCGCCTGGGAAAGGGAGGCTAGGACGAGAATTCTCAAGAGGGAGGAGAGGGGTTTTCAAGACTTAGGCAATTTGTGGATGAAAGAACTCATCAACTAATGGGGTATTTATAGTTCAAGCCAAAGCCAACCAATGGCCAAGATCAATCCATGTGTTAGGCAAGTGTAGGGCTAGGATTTACCAAACACAAATATCCTACCTAACCTTGACTTTGTCAAGGCAACAAAAACGTGCCAACCTTGTTCATTTTCGTCCAAATGGACGTTCAAGTCCACCAATGGGAGGTGCAGTGTCGCCTCCGCTGGTCCAAAATGTTTCGTCTCTCGGAAAAATCCGCAAAAATTATAAATGACATAGCCGGAATTTTCCCAACAAAAGCTGTGGAAACGTTTCGTCGAAAAACGACTCTAATCGGGTGTTGTGTACAAATTTCGAAACTTGCCTAACTTAAGGCTCAAATTTTCTACGTACGTCCTCACGTACATACTCTGAAAAAAAATACGGGGTATAACAAATATCTACTTTCATTTTAACACATCTATGAAAGGGTCTCGGTCCTCTTAGACTTGGAGCAAATTCTTTGGCATAAATACTCGTATCACCAAAAAGGATTTAGCACCCTAACAATTATAATGGACTACACGTTATAATTTAGACTTATATTTAATGTTTGAGGAACATTTTAGTTTTCGGGGATTCATTCAAGATCAACAATCAAGTAATACATCATATGACATCCTATAATGCAATTTCTAAACACAATTAGATAAAATTCTCCTACTGATACGGTTAAATATCCACCTATAAGGCAGAAAGAGGGGATTCAGGTTCTCTTTTAAAAGGATTGGATCAAATATGCCTATTCGAATTGAATAGTGAAATTAGTTGTGTAGCAGTTCTTGAGAGCAGAGGTTATTTCGGTAAACCGATGCATGAGTTGAGGCTCCCATGTCCTGCCGACCCTTTTACTTTAGGGATTTGCTTCATCATTAGCTCTGTTTGATCTCCCAGAAATGGAAGTTGAATCAGTTGCAGGCTATAATGTAGAATATGCGCGGGATGGATCCCGTGATATGAGCTTGTTGTCCTCTCTTTCACAAGATTCAGATCTATCAAACCACCAAACCCAACATGCATGATAAAAATGGTTTTAATCACATACTGGGTGCCATCTACCCAGACAGTTATAGCGGTCATTTGAATTTAAACAATTCGGGCGTCGCTACCTGCATAATAATCATGACGCTATGCTAATAATTTAAATGCATCACATTCAATCACTTAGCACATTTATATATTATTCAATAATATACTATCAATGATAACTATGGGTATATTTGTCTAAACTCTATAATCTATGTAAATGTCAAATAGTGCCTAAACATTTTCTGATTTCAAAATTTTGATTTTCAGGAATTCTGCAAACTTTAATTATTTACAATTTAGTCCTTTAAGAATTTAAAAAATCCAATCTGAATCCCTATAAACTCAGAAAATGCAATTCTAACCCTCAGAAAATATTTACAAGTTTCTGGGACCTGTTTGCAATTTCCAGAATCCAAATCAACTTTCATAAATAAATTAATTACAGATTTGCCCGAAAGGACAAAATATGTTCGATTCAAAAACTTTATTTTCAGAAACTGAAACCTTTAAACATCATATTCAGAATCTGAAATCTTTAAGTTTCTGATTTTCGAACAATTTTTTTTTAAATTGTCATCGGCACCGCGGTCCCGACAGGTGGCACTGCGGTGCCTCTGAGGCAGTAAGCTACTGGAATCTGCAAATTAATTAGCATCGCGGTTCTAACAGGTGACACCGCGGTGCCTCATAATTACCGTCACGGGCACCGCGGTCTTAACAGGTGGAACCGCAGTGCCTCGAAGGCAGATTGTCCAAAAAATTAATTTTAAGCTTCTGGATGAACAACATCGCGGCTCCCATGAACAGGACCGCGGTGCCTCTGGCCTCATCTAAGCAGCACCGCGGTGTTCCATCGTGGAATCCCGGCGCAGCCACAAAACCCTAGCAGGCACCGCGGTGCTCCATCATGGAACCGCGGTGCCTTCCCTCCAGAATCACAAAATCCGAAATTTCTGAACCCCTAAAACTGACCTAGGGCCAGATCTTTCAGATATATCACTTGTATTACCATCACCATTAAAAACAACGTGTTCATCGACCATCAAATTCAATTTTCTTCTCGTTCTTCGTTTCAATGCACCATGTTTTAAGCAGGATAACGCATATCAACTTAGAAAAGTTATTTATTGGATTGATTTTCTCGATTACATAATTGTTTTAACAGATTAGGGCATAAGGACCATATGTTCTAAAGATTTAGGATTTTAAAGCTTTTAAACACATAAAATGTATATCTAAACAAATCCTAACTCATATTATCATTAATATTCACTACATATCATACGAAACAGCCCAGACTCTGATACCACTGTAAGTGTTTACGTCGGGTTCGTACACGCAGCGAAATTTGAAAATTTATGTTTCAAACCCGACATAAGCGGTCAAACTGAAGTATGATATGTAATGTAAAATAAAAGCACAAAGCAAATGTAAAACTTCGACAGAAGACTTACATTTTATAATAATCAGCCAAGCAGTTGATTCTCGATGCTTTGTGTAGTCCGAGGGTGCACACGCAAACGTCCCTCTATTTGTAAGTTCTGTAAACTGTGATGTAATTTGCTAAGTCATGAATGCTAGGGATTCAGACAGAGTTTAGAAGAGATTTACCTCTCTTAGGTTTAGTGTCGCTGAAAATGGGAGGGTAAGCCCTCTATTTATAATTGTAAACAGAGGCTTTAGGGTTTTCGTGGGCTGAGCCCAACAGAGAATCGGACTGGGTCGAATTCGGACTGCCAGAACACGTACAGGCACCGCGGTCCCACTACAGAGGCACCGCGGTGCTGCCCAGTGTTCTTGACACCGCGGTCCTAAAACAAGGCATCGCGGTTCTGTCTTATTTTATGCCCCTTTCCCATTTCTAATGTCCCGGTCATCAACCGAACATATATGTATAATCTCCTTCTAATTACATCCTTCAATCGACGGAACATTTGACTTAGTGTTACCCTTCAGGACTTTACATATCGTCACTAATAACATTAGGATCTTTACGGAACTCCTAGACTGCGCCGGAAGACGAACCCAATATGTAAAGTTTAGCTACACAAAATATGTGAACTGAACCTATATGTGAGAAGATAAAATCCTTTCATTCATGACAGACTCAATCAAGCTTAGGATCTGTCAAGTGCCTATCCAAATGGCTTGATTATTGTAACTCATCTATATTAGTTGACAACGGGACCATGTCACAGACATTTCCATTGCATTGGCCAATGACTTAGTCAACATAATACCATATGAGTATCTGAGTGTTCACTCGAATATATATATTCAAGGAATGAATCCTAATCTTGGATCACATACCACTTTTAATATACTTCGTAATTCACCCAAAATAAGTCGCGTCTCAACCTATAAGTCATTTGAGCTTAGGACAGGATCAAAGTACATCACTCCGTAAACAAGGTGATATTGACCTCAAGTCTGAGGACTTTTATGTCACGACCCAGGCTCGCGATCGTGCCCTACCCGCACCTTACTGTATACATCAGAGATAATCAGCGGAACATACATAAACCTAACAAGGAATAAATACGTAAAACCAAAAGCAGTTACCTCTTTTATTTTACACAACCCAATCCACAAGATATGACTACAGACCTCTAAAAAATTTTGACACAATATCTGTGACGGGATAGGGCACCGCCATACCCCTGAATGTACATAAATCTACTACCTCAGGGAACTGTACCAAAATACAAAGCCTCTGAAATAATGGAGCTTTCCAACCAGCTGAACAGAGATCCTATGGGCAAGGATCACCAATCCTGTGTACCTAACACCTGCGGCATTTAACGCGGCCAGGAAGTCGACATGTACCGAATATGGAACGGAAATAAGGTACATCAAACATATCATAACTGTACAAAAGAATGACAGGGGCAAGTATAAAAAGTAAATATCAGATCCTACCATGCCATTACAACTCATGAACTTAATCGCACATTATTATCTTTTCCCATTTTTCAATATGAGTTATAGTCAAATTCTTACGTACATACTTAGGAAAAATCATCAAGTTCATTACCATATAACTTACTTATCTTGCATAACATAATCCGGCCCTTTATGGAGGGACGCCTTATTTTGGAGTACACTTTGATTACCCATACGTAATAACGTAACCCGGCCCATTTGCGGGACACGGCGAAGTCACATAAGTCTGCCCATAAAGGTATACTGCCCGGCCCAATCTGGGACGCGATAAAGTCACATAAGTCTGCTCATAAAGGTATACTGCCCGGCCCAATCTGGGACGCGATAAAGTCACATAAGTCCGCTCCATAGGTATACCGCCCGCCCAACTGGGATGCGATAAAGTCACATAAGTCCGCCCATAAAGGTATCTCGCATAAAAATAGGAAGCTTATGATCAACTTAGGCCACCGCCCATAGATTATCGTTGGCAATCCTACTCCTGGGACTATTTCACCCGCATAGGTCCTGTGGACCCGCAATGAGGTCATCCGCCTCGCATGGGACTATTTCACCCGCATAGGACTATTTCACCCGCATAGGCCCGGTGGGCCCGCAATGAGTACAAATACCGCACTCGCATCATGGGTATCAAATCCATGGATAAGTAGTAGCCCGGGGGTTTACCCCGTAATAATTACATAACCTAGCTCAACCGGCTATCATATATAACATAAGCACTACCGGCTTATCATACATAACATAAGCACTACCGGCTTATCATACATAACATAAGCACTACCGGCTTATCATACATAACATAAGCAAGTTAAGAAATCCCCTAACTTCTTATTAACCCTATTTATATACACTCTCATTTTAGTTTACTTAAGGCACTAACATGTCATTATAAAATCCGGGAATTTAACCCAAAGTACTACGTACCTTTATCCTTTCAAAGATGACTCTTTCTCGTATAAACCCCCAAGATATTAACACCCGTAGTATCAAGGCTTGTCTACATTTCAAAACAAGTCACTATACTTTTAGAAAGACATTTCTAGGCTTCTAAAATCAAGTGACCCTTACTTTAGAACTTTAAGCAATTGATACCGTTAAATCAAATTGTCCTTCTTTATTTCAAGTTATTTCTTGGTTTACCTTACTAGAGAAAACCATTCTTTTAACCTTCCATAAAGTTGTTATAACTAACTTCCCGTAAAACCGTTATAACTCTTTATGTCTTAGGCAAATTCATTCTTTTTATAACCAAGAGACTTATACTTTCAAATCAAGTTACATAGCTTTCAAAATACTTCAAGTCTCTTATCTTTAGAAAATCAAGTTTCTTAACTTTAGAAATCAAGTCTCTTATCCTTAGAATATCAAGTTTCTATACTTTTAAATCAAGTCATTCCTTCCTTTAAGAATCAAGTCTCATAACTTGAAAAATAAAGTCTCTTAACCTTTTAAGAATTTAAGGTTCATAGTCTTAAAACTTCATAACGTAAACTCTTTAAATTAATTAACATATACTTTTGTGCGTTGTGAATAGGTTATACTTGTTTATAACGATCTTATTAAAGCAGTCATGATCTAGAAAATGTAATACAATTTTGTCTTATCTTAGCTTCTATGCAGATGGAGAATTCTACTCATTTTAATTTAATTGATTGCCGATACATTTTCTTTTATTAACGCTGCAATGGCTTGTTCGATACTTATTCTCATTCGGGCAGTAACTTAGCAAAGTCAACTCGACTCCAAATACTTCCTAACGACTCTTACCAACATCCCCCATAAGACTTGGTAAGAACATAGGATAACTTAGACATGACTTTTACATAGAGTAAATCATACATACATACCTCTTAACTTCTAAGAGTAGAAGGAACCATGAAATAACACCACATGTATATTTCATACATAGAACCATGCCAAAAGGAGGAAGAGGTTCACATACCTCGCGACGATTATCGACAAGTAGCAAAATGCTCCAAAGTACTTCAACTTTGATAGCTATTCCATCCTTTAAGTAGAATACGCTACTCGTAGTACTTCAACCTATATTAATCATAACATGTCTATCAACTCCTCACTTATTAACGTAGAATCATACTAAGTGTAAAGTCACCAAATTCTACGAAAAATCGGACAACACTTCCTTTGTTTCTACATGCTTTTCCACCTTTTTCAAGGCCCGAATTCAATAACCAAACATGCCACATTTAAGGCTCAACAATTTAGCAATTCAAAGGGGATTACACACCTAACATGACGTGTAAAATTCTGCCTCACAATTAATATAAAACTGTCCAATAATAAGTGTAATTCTCGGCTACAATCCATGCCTACAACAATGTCAATTTCCGTTCGATTCCTTTTTAATCCAAGTTGTTATTCCAACATGTTATATACATAATAACAATTACAACAACTATATTCCATTCTCTCAATAACATACGACGATCGTAATTAATAATTAACTTGAATAATAATCTTAACGGCTAACATGCCATTTTCGGTTTTTGAGCTTCTAAAATTCCATAACACTTATAAATCTTCATAACATATATCACATGCTCATTTCTAACTTATCATAACATGAAAACTTCAATTACAATAGTAAAGACGAAGATTGTTACCTCATTTAGCCCAAATAATGTACAAGCGTAAAAGTCGATCCTTAGCAACTTTTAGCTCCTCTTCTTATGTTTCAATCCGCTCCAAGCACTCCTTAGAAGCTCATGAAGAACTCCTCTTCAAGTTTCATCTTCAAAGTTGAAGAACACCTTAGGATTTCGCCTTGCGACTAACGTAAAAACGTCGTTTTCCCGGGATCTTTCTATTGAGATATCCTTACAATACCCTTAGGAACCTTGGGTTGAAGTCTTGTGAATTATGAACCACAAATGAAATTGTTTTCTTCTTTGTATGGAGCTTAGCCGAGAGCTCTTAAAGAGACACACTAGCTTCTTGAATTTTTTTCTAAGTGTTAGAACTAGTCTTGCTACTTAGGATGATATACTACCTTCAATGGCCAAGATTAGAACACTTGTGTGGCCTAGATTCATTGAGGTTAAAAGATCTAATGTCAAGTTGGCTAGTTGACTAAGTCAATAATGTCAAGCCTTGGCTTGTTCAAGACTTGACCTATTTCTCATGACCATTTCGTCCAATGCCTAAGAAGGGGGTGACACGTGTCGCCCTCTCATTCGTCCATACACTTCGTTTCCCGACATTTTTATAATTCCGATAAATTTTACGAATCTCAATTTACAAACATTATTCTTTCCCGAGGTTCGAAATCATTTTCTGTAGGAAAAAACAATCCTTCTTTCATATCAAACGTAAAGTCGTATCTTCTCACGCACATTCTCTTAAACACATGTCCTGTAATTATAGGGTGTAACATTTTATCTCCCACATGCCGATGACATTATAGACATATAACAAATAGTGTATCAGCATGGTATACCAATACTTCATAAAGTATTCATGTGTCCATCACGAGTTGTCATAACTCGTAGAAAGTGAGACATACTACATCCTCTAAGGATATGATGCAGACCACATGTCGACGTATCGCATAATCATCGATATCCCAATCTCAATGATCAGTAGTCGAGGTAATTCAAGAGTTACGTTATAACATTAATCCCCACATCATTAATAAACACGTAAACTCTAGGGATGCACTTATGGAATATCATAAACAATCAACTAATAATTTAACAAATGCAAATGTCATAATACTAATCATCATTAATATAAATATTAATGTGTATAAAGTACATGTGTCCTAATACAGATTATCTATAGAACATACATATACTTTCAGTTATAAGAAAATAAGTAATTTAATATTGAGAATTATGTTATATTTTCCATATTATTCAAGAGATTGGCTCTTCTTAACTTCCTTCAGCCATGATAGTTGAAACGAAATAATATTTAGAGGGTCAAAAAAAGGTGTTATTCTTTTGTCTATCGTAAAGCCATTTATTAAAAAGTTAATTCTTGTTTTGAAATAAATATTCTAAAGAGTTGTATGGGGAAATGCCTAGATACGCATAGGGGTGGTAAAATTAGCCCAAATCCAAAACCCGCCCAACCTGCCTAATATTTCATGAGTTTGGCCAAGAGTAATTTTGATGATGGGTTGGTTTGGGCTAGCCCAAGTTTACCCATCATAAATCAACAGCCCAAATGAAGCCATGATAATGCCCAAACTTGACCCATCAAAATACTTAATTTTAATGATTAGAATTTCACTCTAGATTAACATTTTTATTTATGAATAATTATTTAAAAATTCTTTTATTATTTCGAAACAATAAAAATACAACAACGCACCCCAACCACACTATTCATCAACTCTACCCCCTCCCCTACACCAACCCCCACTCAAGCACTTAACCACCCTCACATCTATGCTCATACATTTACTACTCCACCCCAGCCCACCCACTTCTACCCCACAAAACCCACATCCGACCCGACCCCCTACCCCGCCTACCCCACCCCACTCCATCCTCAAAATTTTATTTCATATTTTTTTACTTTTATAAAAAAATTATTTAAAATATGAAATTTTTACTTACCTCACCCTACCCCTCCTCCCCACCCTACCCCCTCCACCCCACCCTCAATTTCTATTTTATATTTTTTGTTACTTTTATAAAAAAATTATTAAAAATATGAAATTTTTTCTTACCTCCCTCTACCCCTCCCCCACCCTACCACCTCCACTCTCACCTCATTCTCAAATTTCTATTTCATATTTTTGTTACTTTTATAAAAAAAATTATTAAAAATATGAAATTTTTCTTACCTCCCCCCTACCCCCCACCCCACCCTATTGCCCCACCCCATTCTCAAATTTATATTTCATATTTTTATTGCTTTTATAAAAAAAATTAAAAATATAATTTTTTCTTACCTCCCAACCCTCCCCGCCTCTACCCCCTCCCCCAACCCCATTGCCCCACCCCATTCTCAAATTTCTATTTCATATTTTTTGTTACTTTTATAAAAAAAAATATTAAAAATGTGAAAAAATCATACCCTCCCCGCCGCCCTACGACATTCTTAAATTTCTATTTTATATTTTTTTACTTTTATAAACAATTTATAAAAAATATGATTTTTTTACCCCCCTCTGCCTTACACCCCACCTCACCCCCACCTAGGGTTGTTAACGGTTCGGGTATCGACATATCGGAATCGGACCGATAAGGTTATCGGTCCGGATCGATACCTTATCGGGCGGGTACCTGATCCGGTCCGATAAGGTTACCGGACCGGTTCTGGATACTGTTTTAGGTCCGAAATCGGTCCAAAATATTAAAATCCCTGTTTTACTTAAAAATCTCAACTTCACTAATAATTTTTTTATGAAAATCCCTGCTTTACTGCATGTATTGCTTTACATAATACATATTAACAAACTTAAAGCAATATATAATAGCAATATTTCAAGGATTGATCGTCAAGTTCATCATCCCAATTCCCAAACTATTCTAAGGGTATCGCACCGGGACTGATAACATATAAGTTATCAAGTAATTAGACCTGGTTGCTGGACCAGATGCTTATGTTTGGTACTCGTATCCGGATCGTTAACTTTTCGGTCCGAGTATCAGTCCGGGTATTTCGATCCGGTTCTCGGGTTATCCGGACCGATAACAGCCCTACCCCCACCCCATTCTCAATTTTCTATTTTATATTTTATTACTTTTATAAATAATTTATATAAAATATTTTTTTCTTACTCTGCTCATATCCACACCTACCCCTTCCACCGACCACCGCCACCTCATCCTCAAATTTATATTTCATTTTTTTTGCTTTTATAAAAAATAAAAAAAATCTTTAAAAATATTATTAAAAATAAATATATGAAAAAATCAAATATCATACAAAATAAAATAACATCATAGAAGGTAAGTTTGAAATTTGTAAAAGAAATTGGTCAAGTTGAGCAATTTGGGTTATGACCCATTATTTAGCCCATCTTGACCCGTCCATATTAGCCCATGTAAATTTTGGGTGGATTGGGCATTGACCCATCTAGAACTTCAGTCCATCTTGACCCGCCCAACTTCGGCCCAAACGGCCCATCTGCCACCCCTATTTTTTTTTATTTTTTGCGCAGGTCTCGAGGCTTGCGCCTCCCTATCGCTAGTACTGGTACAAGTACTGGTATTAAGCTCCTAGGGGTAATAACACCGGTCCCTCAACACTATTACCAGGTAAATCGCGGGATGTGCTCCAGTGGCCAGTGTCTGGGAGCGTACAACGGATCACTGACACAAGGTTAATCCCTCTATGTGCTTGTCGGGGATCGAACCCATGTTGCGCAGGCCCGCGCCCAGACTTTACCACTGGACTATGCCCCTGGGGACAAAACTGTGATAGGGTAAACTTTTTAAAGTGACTGGTTCCACCACATTAAGGCCCCATACCCCAGAAAATCCTACCTCCGTATTGGCCCTACGGATTAGCATACACCGCTTGGCTTGCATGCGAATAGTGGAGGAATTTTTTTTTGGGGAACACAGTTCTACTCTCGCTGGTCATGGGAATCGAACACGAGACCCCAGGCACCAATCTGCCACCCCTAGTTCATATGGTTAAAAATACACTTTAACCTATTAGAAATAGTTCAAAAATATCTTCTATTTCATTTATTGGATCAAATTTTCCCTTTCTTCCACCTATTTGGATAAAAATGACCTTAACATATTAGAAATAGTTTAAAAGTACCATTTTCCACTTATTAGATCAAATTTATCCCTAATTAAAATTTAATTCAATATGTGGAAGGAGAGCATTTTTAAAAAAAATCTAATACGTTAATGCCAGCCCTTCTCCTAAGAATATATGATTAAATTATTATATAAAATCATCTCGTAAGCCTACCGTAATGGAAATTAGTGTGCAGAACATATATACAAACCTAACGATCGACAAGTGCTAAAACTTTTATAAATAATTAAATACATAAGACAAGCATGTACGGAGTCAGCAAAGCATGATTTGAAATTAAGAACTAGGATAAACATATATAAAATACTTTTAAAAAGGTTTAATTAAATTTATATCACTAGATATTATTTGAGTTAGGTACACGATGTTCGACCAAAAATACATATATTTAGTAATTATTTTGCCTCATTTCTTAGTACTTTTATCGTCGTTTGAGTATAAATTATATTGCTTTGAGCTCATTACGTATTTTGTATGTGTAGGAAGATTGTTGGACGAAAGCAATTGAAAAAGAGCTTATTTGATGCAAGTTTAGATAAAAAAAATAAAGATCATAGAATGGCCGAACTTGCCTATCATGTGCTCCTTGCGAGCAGCTTGACGAGCCAAGAAGTTTAACCCTCGAACAAAACAGCGAATCGAAGGAAAAGGCAAGGAAATTGACGAGCCAAGCCAAAAATATGCCTGAGAGGGCTCGTCAAGATCCTCGCCTAGGAGAGCCCATAGACGAGCCAAGAAACAAGAGAAAATTTATAGCTGGCTGGGCTAACATGTGATCTTCGCGAAGCGAGAGTTCTGGCGAGCCAAGAAAAGTCTTCCAAACGAGTGTTAATTGGTTGATTTGATTCCCTACACATTTCATATAAATACATCCTAAGACACATTACTTTGGGGGATTCAACTCAGGAGAGCAAGGAGTCGTCGCGGAGTAGGGAGAGAGATTCGACAACGAGTTTTTCTTTTCTTCTTCCTATTTTCTATTGTTGGTTATGAATTTTAGTATTGTGTTTTCACATACTTTTATGAATAGCTAATTCTCTATTTAGGATTTTGATGGAACCAATTGTTGGATGAATTCTTGTTACGTTTTAATACAATTAAGCCTTTGAATTTCTCTACTTGTTCAACTATATGCTTATTTCAGTTGATTGAATGGCCATCGATTAGTTGTGCCTATTTATTATGTGTTGTTCGAGAGAGAATTCATATTTAGGTTCTTGTTGAACAACGTCACTTTCTAGGTATACGAGAGATCAATATTGTGGGTTCAAAAGCGGGATTAGAGATAACAAAGCTTTGACGTGGTCTTAGTGAGTGGTGTAAGAAATTGCTAGCTAGAGTAATTCGAGAGAATACGTCTAGTAAATTATTGTGATTGCTCGAGAGAAAATTACTATAAGCTGAGTGTTCACGATTAGTAAGAGAAGAAATCGGCGAGATTATATGTAACGTAGTGAGAATGATTCCCATAATTAGGAAATCATAACCCTAGGCCTCGTTAATCTTGTTTCCAACTTCGTCCTCTTTAGTTGATAATTTTATTATTTATTAGTGAAGTAGTTTCAAATAAAAATCTTAATCTTTATAATTCACAATATTGTTCGAACTTATTTTCTTAGTAATATTGAACAACTATAGCTAACATTAGTTTTTTGTGGGATTCGACTCCAAATTTTTAGATCAGATTATATTTGAAGAAATTGCTTCTTTTTTTTAGGATTAGAGTTGGGCGTGATCAATACATACATGACCTTTATTATTAAAAACATGATCTCATCTTGCAAAATCCATCCCACAAATTTAAAAAATGATAAAGAGGAAAAAACGGTCAAAAGCATGCCTTTCCATAGGGTAGTGAGAGACCAATATGATGAGCTAATTAATTAAAATAAGGTAGTGTTTGCTCGATGTTTGTGTTGTGTACCTAAACCTACAGTATTTTAACCATGAAATAAAATAAAATAAACCTACAAAATTATAAATTGTTCCTATATTATTTAAGTTTCTTGTTGTAGAATATTAGTCGTATCCGCTGTTTACACCAATTCTAAATATATATATATATATGATATATATATGTGTTCATAACTTCATATACACTCTTATCACTAAATTATACTCCTTGCATTCCATTTTATTATCATATTTTTCTTTTGAAAGCCTCTTAAAAACATTAAATAATATGATAATTTGATTAAATTATCCTTATTTACTAATCTCAATTAATACTACTTTCTCTTTTACCACATTAATCTCTTTGAGTAAGATTAAAGGTGAAAATTTATAATTAATTATATTTAAATTTTGTAAAATGACCGTTATTTTGGACTAGTTATTTTTAGTAAGCACGACAACTAAAATGTATCAGAGCGAGTAGTTAATTAACACACGTTCTCACCTTAATTTATTAACTGTTGAGTTCCCACATTGATGTGGGGTGTAATTTGGTCTCTTTATATGATCGTGGACAATGATCATATCACATGAGCTAGCTATTAGAGTTGAGTTAGGCTTAAGGTCAATTTTCTTATCATGGTATCAGAGCTCCATTCCAATTCATGATTAAACAGATGTTGGGCCTCGTAATTTTTATATTTTCCGATGATATCTATGTCTAGCCCTTAACAT
The DNA here is from genome assembly GCA_029844215.1 of Przewalskia tangutica. Taxonomy (NCBI): domain Eukaryota; kingdom Viridiplantae; phylum Streptophyta; class Magnoliopsida; order Solanales; family Solanaceae; genus Przewalskia; species Przewalskia tangutica. The sequence continues at coordinate 79,418,588 of CM056737.1, forward strand.
GTGAAGTGTGCTGAGTTCTTACATATCGGGTGGGACATGAATATTTAATTTTCTTGTATGATCTTTGACAATTCTCATTTTATGAGTTAACTTTTGGAGTTGAGTTAAACTCAATATTTATTTTTTTATTACGGATTAGTTTGATTTGGTGCAAAGACAAATCTAAGTTAGTTTTTACATTTGTTGTCTCCTCATAATTTTAAATAATTTTCATAAATTAGTATTTAAGTTTGATGGGTCGATCTTAATGTTTTACTACTGGACTCTTAACACTTTCGAAATTATAATGGATTCTTTAATATTTATAGAAATATTAATAATATTTCATATATATGCATACTTCATGTCAAAAGGTGCTGGATTCCACTGAACCTAGTAATTATGCTCTCCATCTGAGCTAAGTAATTTTTGAAATTAAGTATTAGTCTATATTTTTTTAACTTAGTGTGGGAACAAATTAATTTTTAATTAAAATTGAATTAGATTCAAAATTCATTTCTTAATTTTACTCGAAATTAAAATAAACACCATTTGATTTCATCAATGAGAATTAGTGAGTACCCTCTTCCTATCTTCACTAATCTCAATATATTTTAAAGTTTGTTCCAACTTCCAAGTCATGGCTGCCCATAGCTTGCCCAAATGAATACTAAATCCCTCTAAGTCTTTGTAAGATTCATCCTTATCTAAAGAAGCAGCTCTTTGATCTTGAGATTATTTTTAATTTTCCATCAAAACATTTTAATTAGTGGATCAACTGCATTTCTAATGTCTCTATGGAGCAGTACTTTAATAATTTTGAAGTGTGTGATTATTTTATCTGAATATTTAATTTGTTAAAGAAAGCACCTATCATATTTCAGTTATTTAATTTCATCTTCAGTATGTCTCCTGACATTCATGATTGTTTCTTTAAAATGAATCAAGCACATATGTTTATTATTTTATTTTATAATTTGAACTCAAGATCTTTATATGATTAAATCACCCTCTTTATACCCTTCTAGCAATTTATGAGCCTTTTAGACAACGTTTAAAAATTCATTTCAACAAACTGAAAATCTTACGATAAAATATTAAATTAAGATCTAAGACTTTATAGATGTTAGATGATCATTTTTGTCTGTCATAAGAGTTATATTTGGGACAAAGACTAAATGGTGATTAAAGAAAAGGACATTATTTGCATAATTCAATCCTAATATCATGTTGAAGTGTGTGAGTTTTGGACCGATTGAATTTCACGTCGCGTGTAAAGCCCATTAAAGATGAAATTGTTTCCTATCAAGACCTTTTTTTATATTTAAAATTTGAACTCGAGCCCTTTAATTAAAGCTGAAAGGATTCTATCTATATGCATCGATAGTGTAGGTTATCCAAAAAGATAACTAGATAACTCTCCATAAAATGTAAGATTAGGTGCTTTCAATGGAACTATTTTATCAGGGCATATCAATAATGAACTAGGCAACACAACGTACGTACTCAAATAATTTGTGATAACTCCATTAATTTTATTGAAATAAAAATAAAAAAATATGGCTGGACTTTAAAAAAAAAAAAAAAAAAATTATCAATGCGTGTTTTTTTTTTTTTTTTTTTTTTTTTTTTTGGCCACCGCTTTTCTTCTTCACTGACAAGCCAGTGAAACGAAACCCCGGACCGAAGCAAAGCACCACACACCACGCCACTAGCCGGACACCAGTGTGCGTTGTGCGTCAGCGCTATATGCCAACTTATGAAGCAACGGGGCATCGCGCGTGTCGCCGCGCCTTCATCCATCACACCAATCCATTATACTCTTTGGTTTATTATCAATGCGTGTTGAGTTAAAAAAGTCTTGATGGATATTGGCATACGTCATGCCAAAAATTAAACATAGGAAAAAGAAAGCATCAAATTGCTCTAATGATTGAATGGCCCACTCATTAAATTTCTCTCATAGTTTTTTTTTTTAAATTGCCATATTCAAAGTCTTTTCGCCTTTTATAAATCATTCTTCACATAATGAAAATTAGCCACATAAATGGCAAGTTGAGATTAATTTAACCACAAACGAAACTATCATTTGGCTTAGTGGCGTTTTGAAGTATGAAATTTTGGTTCTTATTTATTCTAGAATCAAACTATTGTTGGAGTTACGGAGCCTGATTTTAACTTGTTTACACTGATGTTTGTCTATCGAAAATATCTTATCTATCTCACAAAGATAGAGGTAAGATTTGCGTACATCATATCTTTCTCAGACCCTACTTATGAAATTAATACACATTGACTACTTTTTTATGCTTTCAGTACATAGTAAAAAAGTTCATAGAATAAATTAAATCAGACACATGAGTTGATTATTTGTAACATGACAAAATACTATACGAAAAGAAAAGCTATGTTGAAAATAGATCAAATAATAAAATGTGAAAATTATTTTGAGTGTGTGTTGATAATGATCCATGATAGGGAATTTAAAAGACGTCTCTATTAAACATGCTGAGTGATGCATGGAAATGTGTCATATAGAGTTTAAAAAAATTCTTATCCTACAATGATTGGCTCCCTTTATTTGTCTTTATTCTACCTAAAGAAACTTGAATTCTATACATACACGTAATTTTGCATAAGTGATTTTCTATTAATTCCTATAGTATTAAAAAAAATAAAAAAACAATAAACACAAAAGTTAGGCCTAACTTTTACAGTATATTTAATACTAGTACTAGCATATTAAAATACTTAGAAACATATCAGCTAATTATTGAGGGGTTTGTCTAGTTCTAGAGTAATACACATTATTAAGTGAATTTCTTAATATAAATATATATTTTTAATTTAAATTATTAAATTCTACCGAACTCTCATTTTGTCCTTGCAAGAACTCAAAAAATAAATAAATAATAGTATATTATAACAAGTTAAACTATAATTATATTGTTGGGCTCATCCAACCCAAAATCTTCTTACCATAGTTGATATTGCCCGTTTTGAGTCAGATTCACACGATTTTTATCATTGAAAGTATCTTACCCCTTATATATATAACTTCTCATTCTTTTTAATTACCATACATACAAACAATAGTAATATATATGCAACACATTATCATATTGTACCTAGTGTTTTCTTGCGTGGTGCTTTGGCAACATCTCCATATATCACAGTTGTTTCATGAAAAACCCATTGTGCAATTTTGTCAAATTAGCTAACAATTATTTTTTGTCAAGATAAGAGAGTGACGACCAAAAAAGCTAAACCACAAAAATATAAAGTTGAGAAAACCCCAAAAAAATAAATTAAAAAATAGTAGCAAACAGCAAGATATGACTGTGAAAATGCTAATTATGATGTCACTATTTCTTTTTTCCTTTTCTCCAAAATATTAAAGTATACATCTAAAATTGAACACTCCCATTCCAACTTTTATTTTTCCTAACAGCAACCTAAAAAATGAAGCAGCCACACTGAGAAAATTGAGGTTGATTGTAACGCACATGAATTACAAAAGAGGAACTCTCTTTTTATCAAATTTAATTAAAGAGTTAAACTTATATTATTGATTGAGTGAGGACCAAATACTCAATTCGCTTCGGGAAGTCATTACACATTTGGGTTAAAGCGCTTTCTATAAAGTCTATTTCATTCTCAAAATTTAAACCTGAGACCTATCGTAAACAATGCAGGAGTACTTAAAACCTTTGATAGTAACTTGAAGGTTGTACGTTAATCACACATATATAGCTAATTAGTCAACAGCTTCACGTTTTAGTAGGGTTCATGAATCTAAAAGATCATTGATTATTGAAAACTAAATTTAAGTAGTAGTGAAATACCTTATTTCTCCTCCAAATTAAACCCGTGTTTCAGTACATTGTACTAATGTTTATGTCTAAAAAGGAATGCCAACACAACACTAATTAACTATCGTGTTTGACTTGTGTTTGTCTTGAAAGTGCATATATGAATGCAGTTTACGCTTGCATGTGTAAGGACTATATTTAACGTGTGAATTGGTATACATGCAATTTTTTCAATATATATGTGTGCGTGTGTGCGCGATGCATGTATATCACGAGTCGAGGGTTTGAGAGGAGTGTTATTGTAATTATAAAAATAATTATTTTTGTTAATAATATCGGATGAAAAACTAAAAAAATCATTTATGTCACAAGGAAATAAAGCCATCTTCTATTTGGATAAGTAGTATATAACTCAAATAGGACTTAGGATCAGGCCAGAGAAAATTTATCTCTATCTACTTGAAAATCATAAAACAAATGTATTTGCAAATGAAGCTCAAAGGTAATTCAAAAATTTGCTAGATATTGTTGAGTTAATTATAGGTCCCTCACATTGGACATATATAGTTATACGTCGGATTATGTATAAGATCTTGCACTACTAATTCATCAATTATCTTACAATATTGGATGTCCAACGCCTTAGGTTCGAGTCTCAACTATCATTTATATATCAACGATAAATACTTTGATTGGCACAAGAAAAAAAATACTACTCTCTCCGTTCCATAATAAGTAATGTTTTAGGCTTTTCATTTTGTTTTTAAATAAGTGGTGCTTTAGAATTTTAAGAAGAAATTGACCTTATTCTTCCAAAATTACCCTTATTTACATACTCAAAAATCATTAAGTAGTTTTTCTTTTCTAGGAATTAATTAGGGGTAAGTTAGTAAAAATATCAATAATCTTCTAGGAGTGAGCAATTTCTTAATGGGTGTGCATAAGCTAAAAACATCACTTATTATGGAACGGATGGAGTATTAAAATTGCAAATATCCGGACATTTCTGTCGAGCCGTTTATTCGACGGAGAATTCATCGAAAACATCTGTAATGAGCCAATTTTGGATGAATTCCGTTACATTGAAAATTCACATTTTAAAGTAGTTAAAGTATTAGATCGCATGTAAGCTAACGAAGTACAATATTTCAATTGCATAAATAAGTTGAATTTCGTGTCCCCTATGTTAAAATTTTAAGATGAGAAACTTTGTACTACAATTCACTTATGTTGCTTAGATCTTCCACATATGTGTTAAGAGTCCGACATCGAAAATAGAATGAAAACATAAACTCTTTATATGAAATTAGACAATTCTCACCCTACAAGTTAGCATTTGAGGTTGAGTTAAATGATGAACTTGTTTACCAAAAATACAAAGCACGTCTTCTTATTCTTAAAAATTGGAATGGGAGTGTTGAAGAATAATGTAAGGGGTAAAATAAATGTAAGGGTGATATGGTCTTTTTACATGTAAGGGGCAGGAATGTCTTTTGCCCTGTAGGATATTTTATATCTTGTCCACTTTACGTTTTGTACTGGTTAATTTTTTCATTTCAATCAATATCGACCGCTTCCTTCGCCTCTCCCTTCTCCCTTTACCCCATCATTTGCTAACTTGTACCACCATTAAAGAAGAGGACCGGGTCTTCATACCCTGGTTCTCAGCACAAATCTGCGCACCAACATGGTATCAAAGCCTTGAAGATAACGATCTGGTTCTCGTTCCTTTTTTTTAGGGTTTCGTGGCTACAAGTTGTTCTTGACCGATTCCTTAGGGTTTCACTTCCATCGAACCACCTTTACAAGGTTTGTGAAGACTACGAGGTTCTCAACAAAGGATCTATATAGAGTTGTTGAACCACACACGCAGTGTGACGAAATCATAAATCTGCAGATCTACTGGATCCATCGATTTTGACTACTCTACGGTTATCTACTTTTCGTATTTTTTTTCTCTTCTGACTATTTCTCTGTATTACTTTGTTCCTATCCTGTATTGACATCCAAGCATGGGAAGCACAGTTGAAGAACATTCTGGAGAAACAAGTACAGCGGTGGTTATTATTGACCACAATCATCCACTGTATTTGTTTCCTCGACGCTCACGCTCGTATCTGGGATCACCTTAAATGGCATGGAGAACTACACGATTTGGAGTAGAGCCATGAAGTTAGCCCTATTAGGAAAGAATAAATTAGGGTTTATTGACGGTAGTGTGCGAAAAGAAAATCTACATGAAAACTTGACACAAATATGGGAGCGATGTAACGCGATAGTTGTGTCTTGGCTAATGGGGAATGTGAATAAAAATCTACTCACTGGAATGTTATATAACTCTGACTCTTACACTATCTGGGAAGAACTGAAAGAAAGATTCGATAAAGTGAACAGTTCTAGAACTTTCCAGTTACACAAAGAAATAGTCTCTATGCGACAGTGACAATCCGCCCATGTCTCTCAGATACTCTAGACTCAAAGATCTGTGGGATGAGTATGACTCCATCATGCCATCCCCATCTTGTTGCCCAAAATCCAAGGAGTTTATGGATCACTCTCAACATCAAAGGCTGTTACAATTTCTGATGGGAGTGGATGATAGCTACAGTCATATAAGAAGCCAGATCCTCTTAATGCAGCCAGTGCCCTCACTAAACCAAGTTTATTCTATGATGAATCAAGAGGAAAGCCAAAGGATGATGCTTGGATCCAGTGGTAGTACAACCCAAGAAACAATGGAACTATCAGCCATGTTCACTTCTAGAGCTGGGGCTAACAGAGGAGGTAATGGTAATAAGAAGAAGGGCTATAATCTGAATGCCTTTTGTGATCATTGCAAGATCAAAGGCCATTTTAAGGAGGATTGCTATAAATTGATGAAGTGCAACTATTGCAAGAAGACTGGACATGTAGAAAATGATTGCTACAGTCTTCATGGGTATCCAGAAAACTTCAAAAGTAAAGAAAAAAAGGCCTACATAGTCACATGAGGTAACACAATACATGAGAACCACACACATGGCCAGCCTGCTCACTCAAATTTTCCTGAAGCAGTGCCATACATCCAATTTACACCTGCACAACACCAGAAACTCCTTGCTATGCTGGAAAGCAAGGAACTTCAGCACATCAATGCAAACTTGGCAGGTAAGTATGTCTCTGACTCGACAGATTTGGTAAAATGGATAGTAGACACAGGAGCCACCAACCACATGATCACTGATCAAAGACACTTGCACAATACTGTCTTGTGGAGGATCGAGGAAAGGTACCGCCAACGGAGATTCAGCCAAAATCTCAACTGTTGGGGAGTATCACTTGGGTGGAGGTGATATACTTAAAGGAGTCTTATGTGTACCATCTTTCAAGTTTAATCTCTTGTCCATATCAAAAATGACTAAAGACCTAAACTGTAGTGTCATTTTTTTTCCAAACTATTGTGTCTTTCAGGACCTCTCATCTGGCAGGGTGAGGGGGATTGGTAATGAGGAGAATGGTTTATACACACTCTCTCTGGATGTACAGAATAAAGGAGGGGAGTTGATGAAATGCATGTCAGCAGCAAAAGTGGATGCAATGACTTGGCATCAGAGACTTTGCCATGTGCCCATGGCAGTCCTGAAGAAATTTGATTCTTTTAAAAAAAATGATCAATTTGTCATTAGCAACTGTGAAGTCTGTCCTTTAGCAAGACAAACTAGGGTTCCTTTTAACACCAGTCATAGTAGAGCTACTAAAGCATTTCAATTACTACACATGGATGTATGGGGTCCCTATAAAGTTGAAACTATAAATGGAATGAAATACTTTCTTACCATTGTGGATGACTACTCTAGATGGACCTGGATTTACTTAATAAGATTAAAATCTGATGTCTTCTCTGTAATCAAAGATTTTTTACTCAAGGTCAACACACAGTTTGAAACCAAAGTTCAAAGGATTAGATCTGATAATGGACTTGAATTCTTTAATCATAGTTGCAGTACCCTTTTCTCACAATTTGGTATTGTTCATGAAAGTTCTTGTCCTTACACACCACAACAAAATGGTGTAGTTGAAAGGAAACACGCATATCCTTGAAATAGCGGGGCCGTCAAAATACAAGGAGGGTTCCCAGATAAATTTTGGGGATTCTGTGTTGAGAATGCTGTCTACATACTTAACAGAATACCTTCCACTGCCATAAAAGACATGTCCCCTTTTGAGATGCTATATGATAGAACACCACAACTCAGTCACCTTAGGGTATTGGGATATGCATGCTTGCCAACGCCTCTACCTAAAATGACAAGTTTAGCCTAAGAGCAGTGAGGTCCATCCTTATTGGTTACAGTTCCACTCAAAAGGGATACAAATTATATAATATGGAAACCAGTGTAGTTTTTGTTAGCAGGGATGTGCAATTCATGGAGCAATGTTTTCCTTTCAAAGGCAGCACTACTGAGGCAGTTAACCCCATTGCATCAAAGGAGCAGTTCAGCTTTGAAGACCTGGATTTTCACCATCAGATTCCTTTGCATAAGGATATCTAGGACATCCCTGACCAGGATCAGCATACAAGAAAATCAACAGAGCATGACACTACAATACCACCTGATTCGAGTGCAAGGAAATCGCAGGACCAGCAGACCTCCTATTTGGCACAAAGATTACATTACTACACTTAATTCCTCTACTTGTCTATACCCTATTTCTGATAATGTTTCTTATTCTAATTTGTCAACAGGATATCAGAAATTTGTGGCTAAAGTCTCCCTTGACACAGAACCGACCAACTATTCAGTGGCAGCCAAGGACCCAAGATGGATTGAGGCAATGGCGTAAATCAAGGCACTAGAAGACAATGGCACTTGGCAGTTGGTAACATTACCTGCAGGAAAGAGGGCTATAGGATGTCGATGGGTGTACAAGATAAAGTACAAAGCAACTGGTGAGGTTGAAAGATTCAAGGCAAGGCTGGTAGCAAAAGGTTACAACCAGAAGGAGGGGATGGACTACCAAGAAACATTCTCCCCAGTGGTGAAGATGGCCACTGTGAGAGCTGTAATCTCTCTTGCTTCAAAGACGGCGGTGACAATCCATCAAATGGATGTCTACAATGCCTTTCTGCAAGGAGATCTCCTTGAAGAAGTATATATGCAGATCCCAGATGGCTTTGCTCATAGCAACACAGACAGGAAGAAGCAGGTGTGCCGACTGCAGAAATCCCTTTATGGCTTAAAGCAGGCATCAAGACAATGGAACATCAAGTTGACCACAGCTCTTATCTCATCTGGTTTCAGACAAAGCATCAGAGATTACTCCCTTTTTACCAAGCGACAAAAGGATAGCATTGTGATAGTCTTGGTTTATGTGGATGACCTGTTGATTACGGGGAATGACTTAGCACTGATTCAGGACACCAAAAATACACTGAAGTCCACTTTCAAGGTCAAAGATCTGGGTGAGTTGCGGTTCTTTCTTGGCATTGAGTTTGCAAGGAACTCGAAAGGCATTGTCATGCATCAAAGGAAGTACGCTTTAGAGCTGATATCTGATATGGGTCTTGCAGGTGCAAAACCTGCCCATTCCCCCATGGATATGAATCAGAAGTTCACTACCCTCGAATTTGATGGCGTGGCTTCAATCACGGATTCAACTGCACTCAACCACCGGTGGTGATGATGCATTGACGGATCCCACTTCGGTGAGGCTCATTGGACGACTCTTATACTTGACCACCACAAGACCAGACATCGCATTTGCAGATAATCGTCTTAGCTAATTCACGACGCACCTAAAGTGTCACATATGAGGTGCGAATCGTCAGTTTGGCGAGACCCAGGGTTAGGGATTTTCCTGTCCAGTTCCCCTCAGCTCAGAGTATTCTGCGATGCTGACTGGGGTTCTTGCGTGAACAGTCGAAGGTCCATCACATGTTACATTGTTATGCATGACTCTTCACCCATCTCGTGGAAGTCAAAAAAACAAGACACAGTTTCTCGGAGCTCTGCGGAGGCAGAATATCGGGCCATGGCAGCTTCAGTAGCAGAAGTAGTATGGCTCGCTGGTCTATTTCAAGATCTTGGTGTTAAGATTCGCACACCGCCTCTAGATACCAGCATGAAGTCCGCCATTCAGATTGCTGCAAATCCGGTCTTCCACGAGAGGACCAAACACATCGACATAGACTGCCATTTCATTCGGGAAAAAATACGCACAGGTCTCATCAATGCCAGATATATACCCTCGAGCAAAGAACTCACGACTTGCTCACCAAACCTCTTGGTCGACAACAACATTCGTTCCTGATTTCCAAGCTAGGACTGAAAAATATTTTCGTATCTCCTAGCTTGAGGGGGTGTTGAAGAATAATGTAAGGGGTAAAATAAATGTAAGGGTGATATGGTCTTTTTACATGTAAGGGGCAGGAATGTCTTTTGCCCTGTAGGATATTTTATATCTTGTCCACTTTACGTTTTGTACTGGTTAATTTTTTCATTTCAATCAATATCAGATCTGTGCTTCCTTCGTCTCTCCCAGTCTTCTCCCTTTACCCCCATTGTCGGTTAACTTGTACCACCATTAAAGAAGAGGACCGGGTCTTCATACCCTGGTTCTCATCACAGATCTGCGCACCAACAGGGAGTGTTCAATTTTAGATGTATACTTCAATATTTTGGAGAAAAGGAAAAAAGAAATAGTGACATCATAATTAGCCTTTGCACGAGTCTTAGCTTGCTGTTTGCTACAATTTTTTAATTTAATTTTTTGGGGTTTTCCCAACTTTATATTTTTGTGGTTTAGCTTTTTTGGTCGTCACTCTCTTATCTTGACAAAAAATAATTGTTAGCTAATTTCATAAAATTGCACAATGTCTTTTCATGAAACAACTGTGATATATGGAGATGTTGCCAAAGCACCACGCAAGAAAACACTAGGTACAGTATGACAGTTAAAGTGACTCAACGGTGTAAACAAAACTTCCACCGTCAATGAATATTAGTTAAACTCTATAATTTTTGAAGAATTCAATTTTGGAGGATCCAACGCACATGTACAATAATATTCTTAGAGATCCACGAGCAACATATCAATTTACTGCTTAAAACTAGTGAGTTAATTTTGCACGTACACTATTGTGGATTTGATTTGTTTGGAATATCTTAAGCAGCTAAGACAAGGCATAAAGACCTATTATTGGACTTCCTAATATCCTAGTCAATAATAACCATTTACCTATATATCTGTTTTTTGCGTATTTCCCCGAAATATTATGACATTGATGTGTTCTTTATGCAAAAAATTAAATATAATAGTATGAGCTAAAGAATTCTTGATTGCTGACATTTAATAAATAATCGTGATTTTGGATAGTCAAAGATTCGATACACATCTGAACAAATCTTAACATGATGTGTCCTCGTTATCAATGGCAGAGTAAAAAAAAAATTGACAAACAAATTTAGAAAAGTTTTAAAATGCCACGGTTATATAATATCATTTTTACATAGTATAACTTTAGGACAAATATGATTCAATTGAATTCTCTTGATTACATGTGGCTTCACTACTGCTAATAGTTTTTGTTTAATTACAACATACTCAGTAAAATCTCACAACGTGAGGTCTGGGAAGGGTAGAGTGTGCGTAGACCTTTCTAAGCATAATATTTCTAAGCTCTCAATTTTTTGTCCATAAACTTTTCTGTAAAATACTTTGACGTGACCTAATGTGACGATTAGATTTGACTAGTGACTAATTATTTATCAATAAGCTCACAGCTTATTCTATATGGAAAAAACCTAAGTGCGATTATTAGAGTTACAAATAAGTCCTCAACCAACCGTTCCTACGTTACCAAACGAAAATTTGTAAGTACAATGCACTTATCTACTATTCTAATATTGTATTGCATGCAACTCATGCGTATGCTGCATGCAATTAAAGTTAACATTTGTTTAAGGATGTTTTAAGTATATTTTGAAGTAATCTTTTATCGTATGCAAAGGCTTCGAAAAAATCATGTGGCAAATTCAATCCGGTTCAACTGAATTCAGTGTTGTGTGTTAAATATGAATAAAGTTAAATATATACTCGATCAAAACTAACTCCTTCAACTCGAAATTCATAACATCATCTAATTGTATATCCGATTTTGTCATGACATTATGTCCGCAAAGGTAACATATATATAAAAGAAAAAAATCACTTAACAAAGCTCGCTCGCAGTTGTTGCTCGAAGAAACTCGACGTGCTAAGCAGGATGAGCACAATCAGAAGGCGTTAGCTGTCGAAACGCGCCCTCAAGATCTAACGCCGCCAGAAAACTCTCAACCGCAGCAGAGACGCGGTAGCAAGGGTGGCAAGGACCGCGACAGAGGAGGCCGCGGACATCAGAATCGGCAGCAGCAACAACAGTATCTACAGAATTAGTTCAGCACCGTGGCGCCCCAGCAGTATCTATATAGCGTCGCAGCGCCGCCGCCATTTCAGTACCAGCAACCCTTCCACCAGTTCTCCCATCATGGTGTTTGGGCCTACTTCCACCGTCAATTTCGGCACCAGCGAGCCCGCGCCGTACGGCGGTTTGTGACTTCATCCGGCGTAGACACCCATCGAAGTTAAGTCGAGCCTTGGCGATCTCAAATGCAACGGCGACAACAAGCGTACGTGGACTCGAGTCACTTCACCTCACCGGACAACGGTAATATTCCCAAGCCGTTTGGTTTAAAGCATTCTCAATTTGGCAGGATTGGGGTCACCACATTCCAGTAAAGGGTTTTGGTACATCATATACACCACCTCCTAATCCATTCTCACTTCAAAATACCCTATATGCCCCACATATAATTAAGAATCTAATCTCTATCTGTAAATTCACTCGTAATAATTATGTATCTGTTGATTTTGACCATTTTGGTTTCATTGTGAAGGATCTTCATACGGGGATACCTCTTACGAGATGCAATAGCACGGGGGATCTATATTGTCACGACCCGATCCGATGGGCCGCGACTAAGCGCCCTAATGACGTCATTATACTAACATGTCACGTAATCAGACTGACACTAAGGACAATATAAAATTCGGCAGCATAACGCTACAATCATGACATACGTCTGAATAGGAAAGCCGGCAAGACTGCCTTTACACATGAACAACCCTGTTGTCACGCCCTTTTTCGACCGCGACATTTTTTAAATAAAAAAGGGTGCTAAATGCTAGAAAGGCTAAGGGGTTCGCGGAGTCGCCACCTAATTAATTGGGTGAATTAGGACACCTAAATGTTAACTAGTTTAAAGTAAACATTAACTCCATTTTAACGGTCTGCAAACTTAATGAGATTAGCAAGGGTTAACTTATTAATCTAGAGGGAAGGGTTAGGCACCCTCTAAGATCCGCTAACTTGCGTTATCTGCCAAACCTAGGGTTAATTATTTATCTTTGTGAAAAATGCATGTTTGAAAGATATTTAATAGAAGGTATTTTTATTCAAAGATTAATAAGATTAGTGCTATAAAATACATGTAAAGTTTAAAGCATGCCTTATATTATTTATAAAAATATGTGATGCAAAATGGACTTATTGGCTAAATGTACACATTTATCTACCTAATTAATCTTGGTTATGCTATACCCGATACTTAGGATGATTTTTTATTATACTTAATAGATTTCCTATATGATGTTAGATAAGAGTTCAAGGGAAAATTTGTTATGGATTTAATAAGAAACAAAATATTGGTTTTATGATGCAAGTTAAATCATTTAGATTATCTTTTGCGAAATTTAGACATGCCTGTGATCTAAAAGACAAATAAAGAAGAAGTGCGTTTCTAATTATGAATTACCTTCCCACCTCATATATTCAAAGACTAATTATTCTAGATTCCCTGTTAATTACAAAGTTAGAAAATAATTTGCAATAAACAAATAAAGGCATAAATGAGGTAATGAGGTTAAGGGAATAAAGGAGTTGAAGTAGATGACTCCGTCCTATTTTGTTTTTCTAGGAATTGCCGAAGAGGGAACTCGATGGATGTAGATGCAGGCCTTTACGTTTGCCACGATGAGTTTCACTATGAGACTCTTTGTTGCTCCAGTGCGTGTCATGTAAAAATAAGAAAATGATAAAGATTAGTATATGTCCAAATTTTATCAAATATAATAAATAAGTATTTGGCATACAATTTAACACGTTGGAATCATTTTATTTCAGCAAGAAAACAAAAGCCCAAAACATTAGTCATTTTGGTTTCCCTTTTTTTTTTTTAGAAGGAAGAGAAAGGAGGACAGACCAACCCCGTATATACGATGGATTCAATTAATGTATGACAACACAGATGTGATAAAAAATGGGCCGGACACATACAATATATATGTAGTGATATGCCGACATGATATACTGGTATATAATTTATGTCTTCACATGTATTTACTGCATTGTTTTTTACTCAGGAAAGGCAGACAAAATGAATACAAGTGCAGGAAAGCACAATAGCATATCCACCATTCACGTGGGTTTTTAGCTCTCATTTTATAAATTTTTATGATTCTAAAACTGAGTGTGTTCAGTAGTCAAAAGAGGGTAACAATCCAAATATTTCATCTTACTACTAAGCTTGGCAGGACATCCCGATATCTTAGCGCGTGTGAAGGTAGATTACATATTTAACATGCTTGCTACATAGACGTGGTTACAAACCAAAGTAGAAAAATGCAAATAAGATTTAATCATGCTTCTTTATTGATGCTTAAGATTAACCAACTCAACCTAAATGACCAAATGTCCAGGTTTGAAATTCAGATACATGAAGCCAATTACATCACAGTAGACAATAAGCATGGACAGTAAACAGCCCCTTCCCAGATCCTCCATTTACCTACATTATTCCCAACACCAAACTATACCATATATGTATGCCTACTATATGATCATGCTTGTGTATTGATATAAGAATGCAACTACAGCTTTAACATGGCAAGTTAGTCTAACTAAGTACAAATACGCTAACACGGGTCCCATTTAACTGGCAACCGTGATGTGAAACATTGGCGAGCAATATTACTATCCCATTTAAGCGATGATAAACAACACGACTGATTTTTACATACTCTAAGATAGTGCAATAAATTTCTCATAACACGATATCAGGCAAATTGTGTGGCTTACTGTTTTAGACATAGCCTAATCGATATTAGTAATTCTCATCCGAATTAGATAAGTGAAAACAAGTTGAACATGTGTAATAAAGCATGATCAATACCTATATAACAAGAAGCACACATATTTATCTAACCAGTCCGTATTCCCAATTAAACAGCCTCATATCGATGACTACAATAATCTAAACTAACACACATTTAACCACACACACAACAATAAAAAAAATGAACTAAGGAGAATTGGGTTTACCTTCTCCGGCAGCGAACCGAGCGGCGTATCAAGTCGTCGGTCCGCTCGGGTTATGGGTTTCGCGATGCGAATAAGAGGACAAGATTTGTTCTTGATTTTTGGCTGGAATTAAAAGAAAGGGATTCGAACTTCTTATTCTTGCGATGCTAATTCTCTGGGTGCTGAGCCCTTGCTCCTTCCCCGATGTTCTGCTGCCTGTGCTCTGTTGTATTGTGCTCCCCCGAATGTGCCCTTCGAATTCCTATTTCATGCCTAAGCGTTACGTATTTATAGCTAGGATTTTGGGTTCCAAGTTGGTAAGTAATAAAGGTGATTTTGGACGAGATTTGGGCTTGATTCGTGTGCGATTTATTCTTGATTTTGAAGCAAGATTTGGAGTCTTGGTTATGGTAAGAAATCGGCTAGGTGTGCGTGGGTAAGGAAACCAGTTCTCGTGAAATCCGGGCATGGCGCAGTGGGTGTGCGTGTAAATGGGCGCTAGGGTTCAGACGGGCCGATGAGGAGAAGGTATAAATTCGAAATGGCTAGAGGGCTTTGTGGTGATAAGGAAAAATAAGGGACTGGGCCTTGCGGGTATTGGGCTGAAGAGGTAATTATTGGGCTGGGTAGAATTTAGGAGTTAATTAATTAGGTATTAGTTATTTAATTAGTTAGTTTGTGGTAAAGTAAATTAATAAATTGTGATTAAATTATCTAGGTGCTTTATTAATCTAATTGTTATAATAATAAATGCGGACGTGCTATTTAATTAGTGCTTAATATTTTTTAGAATACGGCGCTATTATTTATTTATTGCATTATTATTGCGAAGTTAAATTAAAATTGAATTGAGTTTAGATTAAATTATTTAAATGCTAAATGCAAGTATGATATTTAAGAATTGTTTAAAGCTTTTACTTAAAATGCGGTGCTATTATTTAAAACGCATGTGTTAGATTAATTTAAATTACGAATTGTGAAATTGTCTTGCTATCAATGAAATGCGAATATTTACTTATTTTATTTATCATTTAAGAACTATGACAGGGCCTACAATTAATAAATACGGGCGCGAGACTCTAAGTGTTTAATTTTTACGTAAGACGCGGTGCCATTATTAAATTGCTTATTTATGTCTGTATTTAATGTTTTATCGCTGCATTTTATTATAAAAATCGTAAAAAATTATTTTACAAAATTAGTGTAGTTCTATAGTTAATGACTGGACGGGGGGGTCAAAATTGGGTGTCAACAACTTGTCCCTCTTTGTATGGAGATGATGGAAGAATCTTCGGACAAAGACGTTGACTCATAGCCAATTTTGTCTCGATCCTCAGGGTTGCAAAAAGTTGGGCAGGTAGACAAGTCTGACGCAAAAATCAAAATCGGTCCCAGTGTCGAGTTATGGCGACCTTTGGGCCGCCAGTCAAATGCGAGCGGGCTAGCGGGCTCAAAATTTGCCCGATGTCGAGTCATGGCGACCTTTGGGCTACCGTGGTCAAAAGCCGAAGCGCTAACGCGGACTCAAAATTTGTCGATGTGAGTCGTAGCGACCTTTGGGCTATCATGGTCAAAACACCGAGGCGGGCTAACGCGGACTCAAAATTTGTCCCAGTGTCGAGTTATGACGACACTGGGCTGTGGTGTTAAAAATAAAAATAAAGATAAACTGGCTTGAACCTGGGGTGTACCGCTATCGGCTTGTGGTGCTGAGTTTTAAGGTGATGTGTAACGAGTGGACCGACGGCAGGCTTACGCCGTTCATTGGGAAGGTTGGCCCCCCAACAAATTGCCCCGGTTCGCTGTAAGAGAAAATTCACGTTGTGCTCCTGCATGCTAAGACTTAAGCAAACGGTTAGTGCATAACTGTTAAGGCAAAATGATGATGCATAATTTTTAAAGCAATGCCACTGTGAGTAGAAAATGTTATCTGTTTGTGTTGATGCGGCCGCAAATGTTGTGATTTCGCCGCTTGCGGGCGTGTTGCGATTGTGAAT
Organism: Przewalskia tangutica; assembly: GCA_029844215.1. Taxonomy (NCBI): domain Eukaryota; kingdom Viridiplantae; phylum Streptophyta; class Magnoliopsida; order Solanales; family Solanaceae; genus Przewalskia; species Przewalskia tangutica. The sequence goes on from CM056737.1 coordinate 79,435,753, forward strand.
GCGGATATGTTGTCCTTGCTGCGTTGCCCGCAGACTAAAGCTCGAAAGAGTTAGTGCGTAAGCTGCTAAGGCGAATAATAAAGCCACGAATAAGAAACTTGATTTTGAGAGTAGAAAAATCGTCCACTGCGGGGATGTGATATCTTGATGATGGCGTTGTTTTGGGCTTGTTGTCTGATAAGCGTCATTTGCTTGGGCGTGTTCTTCTTGGCGTCGTTGCGTGAGCGTATTCTTCTTTGGCGTCGTTGTGTGGGCGCATTGTTCTTTGGAGTCGTTGCGTGGACTTCTTTGTCTTGATCGCGTCATTACTGGGCGTATTCTTCTTTGGCGTCGTTGCGTGGACTTGCGATCCGCGTCGTTATGCGGGCGTGTTCTTCTTTGGCGTCGTTGCGTGGACTTCTTTGTCTTTGATAAGCGTCATTGCTTGGGCGTGTTCTTCTTTGGCGTCGTTGCGTGGGCGATATTCTTCTTTGGCGTCGTTGTGTGGGCCGTTATTCTTTGGCGTCGTTGCGTGGACTTGCTGATCACGTCGTTGCCTGGACGTATTGCTGCTGGCGTCGTTGCATGGACTTGCTGATTACGTCGTTATGCGGGCGTGTTCTTCTTTGGCGTCGTTGCGTGGACTTGCTTTGTCGCGATCGCGTCATTATGCGGGCGTATTCTTCTTTGGCGTCGTTGCGTGGACTTGTTGTCGCGATAACGTCATTATACGGGCGATATTCTTCTTGGCGTCATTGCGTGGACTTCTTTGTCTTGATAACTTATGCGGGCGTATTCTGCTGGCGTCGTTGCGTAGACATAGTGATGATCACGTCGTTGTCTGGACGTATTGCTGCTGGCGTCGTTGCGTGGACATAATCGCGATCACGTCGTTATGCGGGCGTGTTCTTCTTTGGCGTCATTGCGTAGACATAATGCTGATCACGTCGTTGTCTGGACGTATTGTTGCTGGCGTCGTTGCGTGGACTTGCTGTGCTGATAACGTCGTTGCCTGGACGTGCTGCTGCTGGCGTCGTTGCGTAGACATAATGCTGATCACGTCGTTATGCGGGCGATGTTCTTCTTTGGCGTCGTTGCGTGGACACGATCTTGATCCGTCGTTATGCGGGCGTATTCTTTGGCGTCGTTGCGTGGACTTCTTTGCGATAACGTCGTTGCTGGGCGTGTTCTTGCTTTCGCTGTATAAGAAATGCTCGCAAGCTAAGTTTGAGAAAAATTAGTGTATACTGTTTAAATGAGATGATAAATACATATGAGGCGTGCAATTCTATAGGTAGAGATGTCATCCACGTCGCTTTGATGAATACGAGATGTTGTCCTTGCGCGGACATGCTAAATCTTTGGCCCGGCGAATTGCCATGATGCCTTTGTGTGTGATCGTGGGTTGCAATTTGACTTTATGCGAGTTGATCGCTAGGTTTTGTTGCGGAACTTTGAACTTTACTTGATTGTTGATGCCGCTCTGCTGCTTTGCTTTTGCTGCGGACTTTGGATTGTTGTCATCCTGCGCTTTCTTTGCTTTTACGCGCTATCTGAAGAAACTTTTTGCGTATTTCTGCTTGGCTATTGCACTACCTACATTAATATGAAAAGACTGCGCTCAAAGAAAATTTGTGAGTTTTGAAGTCGATTCGTATTTGACTTAGCCGCCTTGTCCTTGATATCCGCGTGCAGCTTTGTTTGGACTTACGATCCACATGCAGTTTCCTACGTTGTCTCGATTTTGAAAAGATTATGCGGCCTAAAGTGGGTCTCGATGTAGTTGCTTGTATGTTATGTGCATTCTTGTTATTTTTGAGCGAAGGAAAGTTTCCTAATGGTGTGGCCAGGCGGATTTAGGCGCTACATATCCCGTGAGGAATCGGTCATAGCGTAGTTCATTACAAGCAAATTTTGGGGTGAAATTAAAATTTCTAAATGTGGGGCCGAAGGCGATGTGGCGCTACGTATCATTGAGGAATCGGTCGAACGTAGTTCATTACAAGCAAAACAAAAGAAAACATTATTAAAGCTTAAATATGAGTTTTAAATTATTCTGCTAAACTAAATTGCTTTTTCTTATCCGGGATCTAGGTGGACCAAAACAAGGGTGCAAATTCAACCAATTCGCCTTCATGCTCTGCATCGTGGATGGCTGGGTCTTCATGCTCTGCTATCAGTATCTCTTTCTTTTGGCTTCTGCGTGGTGCATGCTTGGATAAATGACTGATTCGAGGGCGGAATGGGCATAGGCAGGGGAGTGTATTCCTCATCTAAGGTTATCAGGTGTACATTGACGTGGCCGTGGTTTGGCAAGGGATTATCATGCTCATTTTGGGCAGACTCCTTCAGCTGGATTACCCCTTCTCTGATCAACGCCTCGATTCTGTCCCTGAGGGAGTGGCAACCTTCAGTGTCATGTCCTGGGCTATCGTAGTGATATGCGCAGCGTTTGTTCTCATCATACCATCTTGGGATAGGTCGAGAATCCTTCACGAATTGGTTGGATCGAACTGCACTCGTAGCCTTTCATATATTCGGTATGGGTTGACTAGTGGGGTGCGAACTTTGGGTGGTTTTCCTTCAAAATTCGTGTGTGGTCTGGGTGCATTAGGTGCTCTATTTTGTTGGTGGGTTTGATGGGTGGATCTACGAAGGGCAGGATAAAAGGTTGATTCAGGCGGGGCGGGTTCTGGCCAGGGAACAACTCTCTTCCTTTGGGGTTCATTGTACTCATTGTGGGAGGCCTCCTCCATCTGAATGACTCCCTCTTTGATTAATTCCTCTATTTTGTCCTTGAGTGTATAGCAATTTTCGATGTCGTGCCCTACACCGGAGTGGTATGCATGATGTTTGGTTTTATCATGCCCTCGGGAAGTAGGCCTGGGGATATTTTGGGGGATTGGCTGGAGTATTCCTGCGGCTTTCAGCTCCTCATACACTTGGGTTATGGGTTTGGTTAAAGGTGTATAGGTTCTGGTTGGTTTTCTCTTAGCACCTATGCGGGGTTTGAAGGTGTTTAGTGAACGGGCATTTGGCTGTGGCGTATGCACGGATGGGTATCGTAAGGGGTTGTCGTATGCATTGCAAAAATGGGTTTGTGGTGGCCTTTGGTTTGTGTTTGGCTGGAGTGTGGTAGGCATTTGTGTGGGATATATGGGTGCATTGTATATTGGCTGAATGGGATATGTGGTAAGAGGGTATTGGTAACGATTTGGAGAATTTTGACTGTTTAGGTTATTTGCAGTGACGAGTACTTCAGTGATATTTCTGAGCCTTTTGATTTCGGCCTGCAGGGTTGCCATTTGTTGCGGTAATTAGGCGAGTTGCTCGACCGGATCTATGCTGCCTTTCTCTTCTGAGACCCCTGCTTTGCCTATAGGAACGAGCGAGTTCCACTTCGTTCGCTCGGATGCCCTTGAATCGATCGTATCATTTGGACCGTGCCTTTGATCTTGTGAGATATCGATGTTCTGTCATTGCTTAGTCAAATACAAATCGACCTTTGGGGGAGATGATAAATCCTTTAGATAACATGTAGCAAACTGCGTTAGTGTAAAGCACGTGATTTTGCGAAAGTGCAAATAACTTTTAGTAAGTACATGTTGCACATAAATTGTTACATTGCAAGCGAGTCCTAACATGCGTGGGGACCCTTTTATGCCAGAGGTAGGCCTAAACGTCACATATGCGAGGTCATGATGGATTTGTCCGAGCCGTCCAACTGTAATGTTTTTGTTGGAAATGGCGACCAAATGACGGTGCACTTTTTCCAATTTCAGCATGACATGATTAGGTTTGGATTTGTCTATCACTGCCACGCTACACATAATATGTTGGTTGGTCGTTGGGTTGAGAAACTCGTCGACAAGTTTGGTGTCTTTCTAATTGTGGTGTCGATGTCAAGGACCGACCCACCTAAGGTAAATGCGTGCCACAAAATAAAGCGGTGGTATAGCTCTATCTTAAGTTTCTAAGATTTGGCTTTTCTAGACCTTGAGTTCCCGGCGGACAACTCGAGTGAGAAGGCTACGCCACGGTGTCACGACCGACCGGGCGCGGCCGTACTCTTCCGGTACCTGTCGGTATATGTCGAGAATAGCGGAACATACATGAAACAAATCAGATAAGGTAAACATCACTAGGCCGATAAGGCCGCCTTTCATAAAATAACTTAACAGATGGTGAAACAAGACAACTTTATTCTTACATACCCAAACCACAAACGTGACTACGGACTCTAGGATTAACAAGCGTGGCGGGACGGGGCCGCCATACCCCTGAATGTACAAAGTCTATAACCTCGAGGAATCATACCAAAGACAAAGCCTCGGAGAGATGGAGCTTTCGAAATGAGCGGTGATCCTAAGAGTGCGGATCGCCAAGTTACGATCTCGACTGCGGCGTGAACGCGGCCGGGAAAGGAGGTCGAGACAACAAGTACCAGTATGTGAACAAAATATCAGTAATGAATTCGTAATAGCATATATATAAAGCGGGAGACATGTATGATAGCCAAACTACGACACAACATATACGCAGCCATGTCAAGTCGTGGACTCGCGCCTCTAAGTCATCACTCAAATATAACCATAGGTCTCATGCCCATAATATCAATCGTGCGTGGAATTCCTTCCTCACGGCGATGCATGATATAACAACACTAAGGAGTACATATGAATACTAGATCCCACTGCATCATAAGAACCGTGACGAGGCAAGACGGCGCATAGCTACAGATCCACTGCATCCTCAATCGACCGGTAGTAAAGCCAGCTACCGATCCACCGTGCAGCAATACTAATACGAATCACGGCCGACGGGGCAAGTGCGATAGCCTCTACCAGATCCACCCTGCGTCACATCGCTGACCGGGGCAAGTACGTAGGCTAACCACCAGATCCACCCTGCATCACACCACTTCGCCCTAACCCTGACCGGCAAGGCGAAAGCCAACTACGGATCCACCGCATCACGTCTCGCGGCAAGTACGAGGCTAACTACTAGATCCACTGCATCGATGAGACCTCATGGAGAGCTAATCCATGGAACAAAATCATCAGCAGGAAGCGAACCCTCATCGTGGCCGCATACCCGTGGAATCCTCCATCACCGATGCGCCAAATAGACTCATAATCGAACAATGGAAGCATACGGTGGAATCCTTCATCATCGGGCGACGCCCAAGTAACTCATAATCGAACAATGGAAGCATACCCGTGGAATCCTTCATCACTGGCGGTACGTCCAAGTAACTCATAACTACATGCTTTTAATTCGAATTTCAATATCATGCCTTTACATAAACCAAGACAATTTCCATGCCTTCTTTTCACATAAACCAAGAGAATTCTTATTTAAGCAAGCCAAAGTACTTATCAAGGCACACATAGAATAATTCTCAATTGAACAAGCCCAAAACACTATAAAGGCACAAACAGAATAATTCTCTTTTAACAAGCCAAAGTACTACGTCGTGCATCATTTCCAAGAGATTCCTTTATGCAAAATCCAAGATACTAACACGTAGTATCGAGAGCGTCATTTTTCAACGTAGTTACTACACCTTTAGAAAACTCATTTCAAAGCTTGAAACCAAGTAACTTCAATTTTTCACAATCTAGACAACTTATGCTCATTAATCAAAATAGATAACTTTCATAACCTTCCATAAAGTTATTATAACCAACTTCCCATAAAGCCGTTATACTAACTTTATGCTTTAGAAATTCGACATCCCTATCCATTCATAAGGCCGTTATAACTAACTTCATAAAGCGTTATAACTCCTATGAACCATTTCGTTCTCTTACTATCCAAGAGGCTTATACTTGAAACAAATTCATACAATTTTCAAAAATACTTCAAGCCTCTTATCTTTAGAATAATTCAATCCTCAATACTTTCACACCAAGTACTCTATACTTTTGTAAAATCATACGTTTCCTTAACCAAGGGACTTATACTTCTTAAAACAAAACAAGTCTTTGTTTATACTTAAACAAGTAAAATACTAAATCTTGTACGTCTCAGTACTACATAGATACAAATACTCATGCTCAAAGATAGGAAAGCTTCACATACCTCTTTGGTCAATCCACTTGCTAAGCTCAACTACCGAAGTAATATTTCAACCTATAATAACCATGATATGTTTATTAACCTCTAATTTCAATGTAGAATAATCTAAACTCAAAGCCACTAAATTCTATGGAAAATTGGGCAAGATTTCCTTTGTTTCTACTCACTTTGCCACCTTTTCAAAGGCCGATTTTTAACACTCAACGCCACATTTTAAGGCTCAATCAATCCAACAATTTAAAGGGGATTACACACCCAAATACCAATTCTGCCCCATAAGTTTACAATAATTCACTTAACAATTCTAGGGTAGTTTTTAGGCTACAACATGCTCATAATCTCTTCTTAACCCATTCTTCATAACCAAACCACATTTCTAGCATGCAATGACTCTAAGAGCATTATTTAGTACCACCAGTTCTTTATTCTTAACACGCAACACTATAAACTAAATCTAAAGGAAGAATCATTACCTTAAAGTTTTAGCCAAAACTTATTCCAAGTATTGCTAGCTTCCTTGCCAAGAACACCACCACAACAATGCCAACAAGCTAGCTACAAGCTTCCTTTTTGGTTCTTAACTATTCAGATTTTTCTAAGGGTTTTTAGAGAGAAGGGGGAGCAATTTGAGAGAGAGAGAGAGAAGATGAAAGATAGAAAATGTCCAAGTCTTGGTCAATATATTGCATGCAACAGAAAATCAGATGGGGGGGGACACTTGTCACCCTCCCATGGTCTCTTTTAAAACAAAAATCAGACTTTCTAAGTTTTTCCGCCCAAAATCCGCCTCGGCCATGGCACAAATCTCCGCAGCTTCGATATTTTGGCGCGCGCCTGCTATTCGGCGCGCTGCACTACTTCAGCGACCCTTCTGAACTGTAGGCGCCGCGGCCCTGCATCCGGCGCCATGCCTGCCGCCGCTCAAACACATTTCGTCATTGCGCCGAACTTGTAACCTCATAACTTTCTACTCGACGCGTCCCATCGGCGAGCGGTTGGTTGCGTTGGAATCTAGACTCAACGAACTACGCCCCAGGCCTTTGAAACACTTATGAACTCTCAATGTACCGGGTCATAACCCGCCTTAAAGTTGACTAAAACCCGTCCGGAACAATCCGTCAACCTATCTTCTGAAAATTTTAAGTCTTACTCCCTTTCGTACGCCCTCATGCGCATGACCTGAACTACGGGGTGTAACAACCGGTTAGACCGGACACTCCACGTATGTTACCAACTCTCCTAAATTTGGGTTTTGAAGAAAGAATTTTGTTGATGCACCAAGCGCACCTCGCATGTAGTGTGTGATTGTGTGAATTTTCCAGTGTGGAAGAAATATGAGTGGAATGCCAGTTTAAGGAAAGCAGTAAATCATGTAGCAATTAAAATAAATAAAACAAAATACAGCGCACAAAATTTAAATGCAAAGTAATGCCAAATAATAACCCTAGGTCTGTTGTGGTTAAGAACCTTAAATCCCCAGCAGAGTCGCCATTTCTGTCACGCCCTTTTTCGACCGCGACATTTTTTAAATAAAAAAGGGTGCTAAATGCTAGAAAGGCTAAGGGGTTTGCGGAGTCGCCACCTAATTAATTGGGTGAATTAGGACACCTAAATGTTAACTAGTTTAAAGTAAACATTAACTCCATTTTAACGGTCTGCAAATTTAATGAGATTCCGGGCAAGGGTTCTTTATTAATCTAGAGGGAAGGGGTTAGGCACCCTCTAAGATCCGCTAACTTGCGGTTATCCTGCCAAACCTAGGGTTAATTATTTATACTGTGAAAAATGCATGTTTGAAAGATATTTAATAGAAGGTATTTTTATTCAAAGATTAATAAGATTAGTGCTATAAAATACATGTAAAGTTTAAAGCATGCCTTATATTATTTATAAAAATATGTGACGCAAAATGGACTTATTGGCTAAATGTACACATTTATCTACCTAATTAATCTTGGTTATGCTATACCCGATACTTAGGATGATTTTTTATTATACTTAATAGATTTCCTATATGATGTTAGATAAGAGTTCAAGGGAAAATTTGTTATGGATTTAATAAGAAACAAAATGTTGGTTTTATGATGCAAGTTAAATCATTTAGATTATCTTTTTGCAGAATTTAGACATGCCTAACAGTCCTAAAAGACAAATAAAGAAGAAGTGCGTTTCTAATTATGAATTACCTTCCCACCTCATATATTCAAAGACTAATTATTCTAGATTCCCTGTTAATTACAAAGTTAGAAAATAATTTGCAATAAACAAATAAAGGCATAAATGAGGTAATGAGGTTAAGGGAATAAAGGAGTTGAAGTAGATGACTCCGTCCTATTTTGTTTTTCTAGGAATTGCCGAAGAGGGAACTCGATGGATGTAGATGCAGGCCTTTACGTTTGCCACGATGAGTTTCACTATGAGACTCTTTGTTGCTCCAGTGCGTGCCATGTAAAAATAAGAAAATGATAAGGATTAGTATATGTCCAAATTTTATCAAATATAATAAATAAGTATTTGACATACAATTTAACACGTTGGAATCATTTTATTTCAGCAAGAAAACAAAAGCCCAAAACATTAGTCATTTTGGTTTCCCTTTTTTTTTTTTTAGAAGGAAGAGAAAGGAGGACAGACCAACCCCGTATATACGATGGATTCAATTAATTTATGACAACACAGATGTGATAAAAAATGGGTCGGATACATACAATATATATGTAGTGATATGCCGACATGATATACTGGTATATAATTTATGTCTTCACATGTATTTACTGCATTGTTTTTTACTCAGGAAAGGCAGACAAAATGAATACAAGTGCAGGAAAGCACAATAGCATATCCACCATTCACATGGGTTTTTAGCTCTCATTTTATAAATTTTTATGATTCTAAAACTGAGTGTGTTCAGTAGTCAAAAGAGGGTAGCAATCCAAATATTTCATCTTACTACTAAGCTTGGCAGGACATCCCCAGTATCTTAGCACGCAGCAAGGAAGGTAGATTACATATTTAACATGCTTGCTACATAGACGTGGTTACAAACCAAAGTAGAAAAATGCAAATAAGATTTAATCATGCTTCTTTATTGATGCTTAAGATTAACCAACTCAACCTAAATGACCATAAGTCCAGGTTTGAAATTCAGATACATGAAGCCAATTACATCACAGTAGACAATAAGCATGGACAGTAAACAGCCCCTTCCCAGATCCTCCATTTACCTACATTATTCCCAACACCAAACTATACCATATATGTATGCCTACTATATGATCATGCTTGTGTATTGATATAAGAATGCAACTACAGCTTTAACATGGCAAGTTAGTCTAACTAAGTACAAATATGCTAACACGGGTCCCATTTAACTAACCGACAATGTGAAACATTCAAGCGAGCAATATTACTATCCCATTTAAACCGATGATAAACAACACGACTGATTTTTACATACTCTAAGATAGTGCAATAAATTTCTCATAACACGATATCAGGCAAATTGTGTGGCTTACTGTTTTAGACATAGCCTAATCGATATTAGTAATTCCCATCCGAATTAGATAAGTGAAAACAAGTTGAACATGTGTAATAAAGCATGATCAATACCTATATAACAAGAAGCACACATATTTATCTAACCAGTCCGTATTCCCAATTAAACAGCCTCATATCGATGACTACAATAATCTAAACTAACACACATTTAACCACACACACAACAATAAAAAAAATGAACTAAGGAGAATTCGGGTTTACCTTCTCCGGGCAGCGAACCGAGGCGGCGTATCAAGTCGTCGGTCCGCTCGGGTTATGGGTTTGCGATGCGAATAAGAGGACAAGATTTGTTTGCTGATTTTTGGCTGGAATTAAAAGAAAGGGATTCGAACTTCTTATTCTTGCGATGCTAATTCTCTGGGTGCTGAGCCCTTGCTCCTTCCCCGATGTTCTGCTGCCTGTGCTCTGTCGTATTGTGCTCCCCCGAATGTGCCCTTCGAATGCCTATTGCATGCCTAAACGTTCTGTATTTATAGCTAGGATTTTGGGTTCCAAGTTGGTAAGTAATAAAGGCTGATTTTGGACGAGATTTGGGCTTGATTAGGTAATGCGATTTATTCTTGATTTTGAAGCAAGATTTGGGTGCTGGTTATGGTAAGAAGGGCTAGGTGTGCGTGGGTAAAGGGAAACCCCGGATTCTCCGGCGAGAAATCCGGGTATGGCGCGGTGGGTGTGCGTGTGAATGGTCGCTGGGTTACGGGCGATGAGGAGAAGGTATAGTCGAAAATGGGGGTGAGAGGGCTTTGTGGTGATAAGGAAAAATAAGGACTGGGCCTCATGTATCAGGTGAAGAGGTAATTGTTGAATGGGTAGAATTTAGGAGTTAATTAATTAGGTATTAGTTATTTAATTAGTTAGTTTGTGGTAAAGTAAATTAATAAATTGTGATTAAATTATCTAGGTGCTTTATTAATCTAATTGTTATAATAATAAATGCGGACGTGCTATTTAATTAGTGCTTAATATTTTTTAGAATACGGCGCTATTATTTATTTATTGCATTATTATTGCGAAGTTAAATTAAAATTGAATTGAGTTTAGATTAAATTATTTAAATGCTAAATGCAAGTATGATATTTAAGAATTGTTTAAAGCTTTTACTTAAAATGCGGTGCTATTATTTAAAACGCATGTGTTAGATTAATTTAAATTACGAATTGTGAAATTGTCTTGCTATCAATGAAATGCGAATATTTACTTATTTTATTTATCATTTAAGAACTATGACAGGGCCTACAATTAATAAATACGGGCGCGAGACTCTAAGTGTTTAATTTTTACGTAAGACGCGGTGCCATTATTAAATTGCTTATTTATGTCTGTATTTAATGTTTTATCGCTGCATTTTATTATAAAAATCGTAAAAATTATTTTACAAAATTAGTGTAGTTTTATAGTTAATGACTGGACGGGGGGGTCAAAATTGGGTGTCAACACCTGTCTCCTGAGGAGTCACATCTATATCAAATATAACGAGTAGGCGAGCCGACAAGGCTGCCACTATATACGGGAGCATCCCCACAAAAGAAAATGAAGTACCACCATACAGCAGACCACAACATGATACAATCCACACACGTACAACCCACAACTGTCTACAAACCTCTATGAGAAGGATAATGAAATATGACGGGACAGGGCCCCGTCGTGCCCCTAAATATGCATAAGTCAAAAATAAAGGTTCTGTACCAAAATGACAAGCTCTGAATCAATGGGGCTCTCCAAACAGCTGAACGAAAACCCTAGACTGGGGGATCACCGAACTGAGCACCTGTATCTGCGGATATGAACTCAGCCCCCCGAGGAAAGGGGGTCAATACGAAATAATGTACTGAGTTTGTAAAACATGTATGTAAAAGATCATAACTGTGTCATGTAAAATAGAGAGTCAATTGCGCCTTATAAAAATGAGAGTCATATCAGTAATCATGAATGCTTAACCATATAATCGTCTTATATAGAGAAATAAATTTCTCGGCCCTCTGGTGAGGGACGCGGTGAAATATACTATTATGGGTATCTGTACCCGCATCATGTGTACATAAACTGCCTGGCCCTCTAGTAAAGGACGCGGTGAACATATAAGGTATACTGCCCGGCTCATTCTGGAACGCGGTAAAGTCATATGAGAAATCTGCGCGCGTATCTGCCCGGGCCCGGAACGCGGTGAAATGATATAATCACATTAGCACGAATAGAATATCATGAGTAGCTTTATACATATCAATTCATCACTTGTCTCTCAATGGAATGGATAAAAGGCACTAGCATATCATGTATCATTTTAAAACATCATTTGGAAACTCAATAAAATCATTAAATGAAATTTTTACTAGAAAGTCAAAGGCACTTCTCATGACATATATTTTTAGGAATTAAACTGTGTAGGAATCATGTACGTCCGTCGTACGTTCATTAAATCATGCCAAAAAGAAAGAAGAAAGAGTTTCACATACCTTATCGTCTAAGCGAACTCGATAAATAGGATTCGTCTCAACTAGTACGTCAACCTATAATAAAGGGTAATACGCCCGTCAATTCTATGATTTCTAACGTAAGTTATATCGAAAGACGACTCCCTTTTCTATAGAAATTCGGGCAGCACTTCCCCTATTTACGTGCATATCCATAACTTACGAAGCAAGCCAGCAATACCAATTATCAATCACAACGTAAGGATATAATCAAAACAATCTCAAATATTCTATTTACGTCATCAATACAGATTCCTTCTCTTTTACATTTATGCAAAACAGCAACTACAAGAGTTCGAGTCCTATAATTTGCAACATAACACCCTTTTTACACTTTAATTTCCTTAAGACATGTATTAATAATTACCACAACATATATACATGTTTATAATCAAAATCCCAATATTTTAACTCCACAAAATCAGCCCTTAATACCTCACAATATGGTCCAATAGTTTCATGTAAGTTTCGGCCAACGACAACATAATTCCATACTTTTTTCTTAACTTCTTAAAATCCAATTCATGTTTCAATAATTCCTTATGAACAACTATAACTTAAATATCAAGATTTCCTCCATTATTAACATGCAATTAGTGTCAAAAACATATGAACAACAACGAATCCAATGTATATAAAATCAGCACCCAAAATCTGTAATAACAACATCACAACAATCACATCCAATCTCATTTCCATTTTCTCTTTATCAAGAGTTTATTCCTCAATCATAACATCAATTAATCTTTCAAATATTCTATAAAACGAAGAGTTTTTACCTTAAATTCGAGCCAAAACAGTCCATGAAAATCGGTATTGTTCCATTGATTTTTGCTCCAATTTCATCACTTCTTCAACTTCAAATTGACATACATACATTCTACAATGTTAACCCATCATTCTTACACGTTTTCTTCCAAAAATTCATCTTAAAATTGAATTTTTTTGGGCTTTAATTTTGGTACAGTGCACCGATTTTCCACTGTTTTTGGGTGTTACTTTGGCTTGAAATTTGTGGAAGAAATTAGGCTAGAAAGAATAAATAAAAGCTTGAATTTTTTTGGCTATGGTGAGGTATATTTTCGGCCAAAGCAAGGAAGAGAGGAGAGGAGAAGAATAGGAGTGTTTGAAATGAATTAGTGAGAAGTTGAAAGGGTTAATAAGGTTTAAAGAAATCTGAATATTTAAATTGCAAGTTGGTCCACATCTCACAATTAATCAACCTTATGTCCCACTCCTTTTAAATCTTGAAAATCTCATAAGACCTCGTATCCTCGTCGTCATAACTTATATAATACGCTACTAATCCATAATGGGGAATATACAATTATCATTATCAATTTTCGTCGTCACACTCGTAGTAACTAAAATTTTCCCGGAATCACATCCTCTTGTATACTAATTTTCGTATTAACATATGTAAGTATACTTTATATCCAATATTCGAATCTTACTTCCTTAATGATGTTCTTAATTATCGTCTTAAACTTACGAAGTGTAACATATATCCATTCACTCCCACCTCCGCTGCCATATCTAGCTCTCTCATCTCTCTAGCGGACATTTCTTCTACAACATGGCATAATAGGCTTGGTCATCCAGGAGCTCCAGTTTTTAGTTTTCTTAAAGGAAATAATTTCATTACTTGTAATGGGAAGCTTGCCCAAAACTGTGTTTCTTGTTCTTTAGGCAAACATACTCGTCTTCCATTCAAATCATCTACTAGTGTTACTTTTGCACCTTTTGATATTATACATGTCGATTTATGGACATCACATGTTGTTAGTTCTCTCGGTCATAAATACTATCTTATCTTACTAGATGATTTTTCTCACTTTGTTTGGTTGTATCCTCTCAAATTTAAATCAGAAGTGTTTGCCAAATTTCTTGAGTTTCGTAAATTCATTCTAACACAGTTTGAAAAGGCATAAAATATTGTCAGTGCGATAATGATCGTGAATTCAATAACTCTATGTTTCACTGGTTTTGTACTAATAATGACACGGTCTTTCGCTTCTCCTGCCCCCACATCTCCTCACAAAACGGTAAAGCTGAAAGAATCATCCGCATCATTAACAATATGATTCGCACTCTTTTGATTCATGCCTCCCTACCTCCATATTTCTGGGTCTATGCTACTAAAATGTCAGAATACGTTCTAAATATTCTCCCAACTAGCACCCTTCACAATATGACCCCTATCGAAATTCTCTATCATAGAGTCCCCTTTTATGATCATCTCTGAATATTCGGTTGTCTATGCTATCATAACCTTGCCTCTACTACCCCTCACAAACTAGCCTCACGATCCACTCCTTGTGTCTACTTAGGCTTCCCATCGAACCATAGGGGCTATCTATGTTATGACTTGTCCACTCGTCAGATCCACATCTCTCGTCACGTCACATTCGACGAGACCACATTCCCGTTTTCGAATCTTAAAAAGTTCCAAAAATCTGATTACTCTTTTCTTGATGAGTCTGTCATCTCTCCCATTATCCTAAGTCAACTAGAGCATAGCAGTTCTTCAAGACGCGATGCCAAAACTCCTGCGAACAGTCCCCGATTCACGGCGCCAAAATATCGTCCTCGATCACGCCGTCGACGGTTCGCGGTGCCTACTCCGGCATCTGTCCCTTCTTCTCCGTATCCAACAAATCCCTCCGCCTTGGAACCTCCCACTATCCCCACTCACCAAATGGAAACTCGTGCAAAGTATGAAATCTTCAAATTCAAAGTCCAATTTAACTTGTCTACCCAAACTATTTCACCAATTCCTAAGAACCCTATATTGGTCAAACAAGACTCTAATCAGAATGCGGATATGACTGAGAAATTCAATGCTTTAACTAAACAGCACACATGAGATCTAGTACCTAGACTTGAGGGGGTGAATGTGATTCGTTGTCTGTGGCTATTTCGTCACAAATTTAGAGACAGTGGAGATCTTGAGAGGTATAAGGCAAGACTTGTGGCTAATGGCACAAATCAGCAGGAGGGCATTGATTCAAATCGCTACCATCCGCATAGTTTTGAGCATTGTCGGCAAACACCGCCGATCCATCGCCTTGATGTGAAGAATGCATTCTTACATGGGTATCCGAGAGAACATACATCACCGCTGGTTCACTCATCCTGGTCATCTCCGTAAGTCACTATATGGCCTGAAACAGGCCCCTCGTGCGTGGTATGATCGATTTTCCAGGTATATCTTGCAGATTGAGTTTGTATGCAGCAAGAGTGATACATCACTTTTCATTTTTCATCGAGGTAGTAGAACTGCTTACTTATTACTTTACGTTGATGACATTGTTCTTACTGCCTCCTCCGACAGATTGAAAAATGAGATTATTGTCTTGCTTAAGTCCGAATTTGCAATGACTGATTTGGAGAAGCTGAGTTACTTTTTGGGGATATCAGTGACCAGGTCTGCCAATCATATGTTCTTGTGTCAACGTAAGTATGAAGAAGAGATTGTGTACAGGGCTAAGATGGAGAACTGCAAAGAGGTTCCTACTCCATTTGATTCCAAATCTAAGCTCAGTGTCATGGATGGTGCTCCAGTCTCTGATCCTACTCAGATTTTTGGTGCACTTGCAAAGATCTCACCTTCAACATAGCTTATGTTGTTCAAGGTGTGATTATTAGTCTCATTTCACTTGCGTATCATTCGATACATTATGGCACTCTTGATTATGGTTTGCACTATACCCTCTCGCACCAAACATGTTGCTTTCATACGGATGCATATTGGCGTGTCGGACACGCGACGCCCACCTCCGCTTTTGTGTTTTCAGGGGATAATCGATTTCGTACGCCGCGAACTACCCTATCTCGCTCCAGTGCCGAGGCTAAGTACAGAGGCGTTGCAAATGTAGTAGCAGAGATTTGTTGGCTCAGAAATTTACAGTTAGAATTTCAGTGTCCTTTGCGTCAGACATCTATTGTGTATTGTGATAGCATCTCTGTCATCTATCTTTCTCATAATCCAGTTCAACATCAGCGAACCAAGCATATTGAGATAGACCTACACTTTGTTCGTGAGAAAGTTGCGCTAGTTCATGTCAGAGTGTTACATGTTCCATCATCCTATCAGTATGCAGACATATTTACCAAAGGACTTCCCAGACAGTTATTTCTTGACTTCAGATCCAGTCTCAGCATCCGGCCTCCTCCCGCTCCGACTGAGGGGGTGTGTAAACGTGTAAATAGAGACAATATTATTCCCTATCCATAATTAGAATATTTTCATATATTGTGTAAATATAATTATGGTAAGACTAGGATTCATCTTTTGTATAGACTTAGGATTCCTATTGTATAAGGGATGAACATTGTACTCTATATATACTTTGATATTAATAAAAAACTCTTCAGGGGAGATTAATATCATCTTACACAATCCACCCATTGACACTTAAATTCCGGATGAACAACAATTGTGGATCGGATTGAAATTTTCACCATTGGCTGAGATGCATGGTTAGAAGATTACAAGTGCTGGCATGGTTCATACTTGTAGAATTGATGCAGCTAAAACAAGAGAAATGCAGCTTCAATCCCACATCAGATCTCCATAATTGATAGTTGTATAATAGTATTATGATTCATTTTTGTAATATATATTTTTACCTAATACATAGTTTCGTCAACGTCCTCGATCTTAATTAAGATGTTTTTACTAGGATTAATAATTAGCCAACCACTAACCCATTGTAAGTAAATTCATTTCCTTAGGCCCCTGCATTTAAGTGTCTTTGTTACTCACACATCTATTCAAAATTGATTTAAAATCTAACTATATATTTTGTCTCTTTTCTTTGTTAATTACATACACGTAGTAACATATTACTTACAACCGACTTTTGCAAGCCATAGAAAGTGCGCACGTTATTCTTCTATTGGATTTGACCTTTAAAGTTAAATAGCACCAATTAGTTTACTAAACTTTTAAAATTATAAATTCATAATCTAAGATTTTACAAAATATATATATATATATATATATCTTTTCGTGTAAAAAATATTGTGTTCAGCTGTCGGTAGCTCAAAACCTACATTTGCCACTATTTGTTTCTCTTTAGCAGTCTTATATAATTTGTTTGATCAATCTTTTAAAATCTGCTTATATTAAAATATATTTTTTGTTAGAATGCGTTATTAAAAAGCACTTCTAGAGAGTAACAATGGGTGTTTGAGTAATCAGATTAAAAATACTTTCACCATATTAGAGCAAGAATTTATATTTAATTAAAATTCCAAAAGTTACTTTTTCTAACTTTGAAAACCTATTTATGCTACTAACTAAAACCTCACTTTTCCCCTCTAAAATATTGATCAAACTCGTTAACTCTAAAACAAATTACAAAGAATTAACTCTTTTAACTTTCTACAACTATTAAAACATTTGTATTTTTTCCATTGAATTTCTCAAGGAAAAATGTTCACACAGGAAAAACCTATATAGAAGTAGTGTTTTCACACAAAAAAAATTAAGAAGTTTCTCAGCGTTTCAATGAAAATTTGTTTTCCATCATGTATATTTCTAGTGAGTTGGTTCGGTATGAATAAGATGAAAAATTATATTTCATAGTATAAATTTTCTACTAAATGTCGGTGGAAAAACTTTTATTTCCAGTAGTGCTAGAAGATTGACCCTATTAGATTGGTTGTAAGCTTTATTTAATGTTTAACATGCTATTATGTGAAAAACAAATCGTATGCCCACACGTATTATTCAACTGAAACCTAAAAATACCAAAAAAATTAAATACGTGAGGTGACAAAATCACTAACTAGTATGGTCCAATTAGGTAAGAGAAGGGTTTAAAGATTTTTAAACCCTTAATTAACTAATTAAAATTTGTATTATTAAAAAGGAAGAGGTTTCGGTAATTACCTAATTTTATTAGCACTATAATAATAGAAAAAAGATAATGCAGTTTACTGTGGAAATGGTTCCCATCAACTATATATATTGCCTTGATTATATAGATACCACGACTATATCAATACAGTTGTAATGGTATTGTAAGTACTCCTTTTTATTCTTAATTAAAAATTGTTAATTCGACTTTTCGATATGAAATTACTCTTATTAGAGTTCTCCTAATGTGTAATTTTTCTTTATGAATATCAGATATCGAGTGAAAAATGCATGCGCAAATTACAGTATAACACACAGACACGAGGGTGGGGACCGGGGGTAATGGGTGTTGTGGCAATGAGTCATGAGATTGACCTTGTAATGCCTCTGACTCAGCTCTGATTATGACGTGGCCATGTTTATACTTCATATCTTATATTACAGTATAACACCACATTTATAAGTTTTTTTTAATTGTATATAATCAATAAATATAGAAACCTCTTGATAATTTTATTGCCTCAGTTACTGTATATAGGACTAAATGCATTACTGTTTATACTTCATATCTTATATTAAAAATATTTTAATGGAACAAAGAAAATAAGAATTGTGGTTTGTTTGTTTGTTTTCTTCAATTATTGGAGATCATATCCCCTAAGACTAATTGGTGAAAGTATTAATACCATTTTGATAATATAACCAAACATAATAGCATCCCTGCATGATCATGATAACCATATTTCATGACATGGTATGCTAAGCATGGGGCATGTATGATGGTCAATGCATGACGTGGCATTTTAGACATGTGAGACATTATTGAGAAAAAATGGCTTTTTCCGGATGAAATGAAAATTAGATTCATGTAATAGGAGAAAGATTTCTCATTACTTAGCTGGAAAGATATGTGCCCTTGAAAGAGGGATTAAGTGGAACAGAATTGACTGAGTGGGGGTGAGTATGAACTAAAAAGGGTTTAAGGAATCTGCTGGAATAATATTTTTGACTAGGAAAAAACACTGGGTCCCAGTCCACGTCATTCTTGCACGCTGCCATGCTGGATTTTTGGAATTTATAAGAAAGTCCAAAAATCCCATCCGTGGGTATAGAGATGGTTTTTAACCTTTCGTTTTCAACTTCACAGCCCAAAAATAATTGATTAATTAGATAAATTATTCTTAAAGACAAAATTGAAGAAGAATAGGGATGTTCCTCTAAGTATATATTTTAGTAGCCTTGTATGGGGTAAGAAGTGCATCGGGCAATAGTTTATTCAGATGGTGTGAAAATGTTCTATAGCTGTCCTTCACTTCTATCAACTTTTGTTACATTCGCCCTTCTTTATCAGAACGTCGCGACGCGCATGAGCATGATAACGCCATCATAGTCGCGTCATCATGACTTTTGGGGCTAGAATGGTCTTAATTTCCGCGTATATATATAAAACTTAGGAAAGAAACTAAGAAATTCTGGATCTTCTTGCTCACTTGTAATCTTAACACTATTTCTCTCAAAGGCAATATACTTAGAGAGCCTCTTATTCATTATTTTTACTTCTGATCTTGACTCTAAGCTTATTTTATCTACTTTATCTGTTTATTTCGTTTATTTATTATCTAGAACATGACTCGTTAAGGGGTTTCCTGAATCGGATACGACCCACTTGTCTTTAAATCCTAAAATACAAATTTCTAACTGAGTTTCTGATTAAAATCGATTTCACCAGAAAACAAGTCCGATGAAATTTTTGTATGAACTATGTTATAGTATGAATAGTCTATGAAGGATAATTTGATAAAGGTATCACATAGTATTAACATTAAGATGATTATTGCTAAGGAGGATACATTAAGGATGTATTTAAACATTTAAACATCAGGGATATTTTGATCAGTTAAAAACTAACTTTTAAATTCTGGTCTATGAAGAGTATTTGAAGCATTTTTCTAAAAGTTCAGGCAATTAAGTCTAACTTTTCCTTTATTACTTTGAGTTGATTAAGCATATATGCGTGCGTTAGCAGGGGTGGAGATACCTTTATTCAAGGAAGTCAATTGTATTGACCCTCATTTGTTGAAAAGTTACAATATAGATATGTCAAATATTTATGCAATAAAAACACACACATAAATTATATGTTGCATTCGTTTAATTAGATTTTTCCTGCGTTTATTTTTTTATATTTTAAAATTCTTAATATAATTTTTGGCCCCGATATTGCAAAGGAGTTGATATTAGGAAGTACTTCATTCGGATAAAAAAAGTGTTCACTTAGCAATTTGCACATCCCTTAAGAAAATACTAACTTCTTGGAGAAAATAGGTAACTTGACTAAAATATCTCTAATTAAATAAGTATTGTAATTTGGTCATCTAACACTTAATAAGGGCAAATCTAAAAAAAAATACGGTTAATTCTTTCTAGATTTGATAAATGAACACTCTTTTTACTTAAAAATTAAAAGGTAAGTGGATACTCTTTTTAATCCGGAGGGAGTATAAACTAATGCTTACATACTTGTAACTTCCCCCAAAAAAAAATTACTCCGACTGTCTTTGAGGTTGTTTCACGATGTTCAAAATCAATTATTTACATCGAACGAACCACACTATATATACTTCATTTGTCCCATAATAAGTGTTACTTTAGCTAAAAATTCGCATATTAAGAAAGCAATAATATAATGTGAAGTTTACCAAATTACCCATAAATAATAAAAATAAATAAATTTTTCTTTTTTATTAGAGCAAACACAAGTAGTAAACCTTTTGACATTGGGAATCCAACAATACCAAGAGTGTGTTTGGTATGAAGAAAAATATTTTTTCTAGAAAATGTTTTCTTGAAAAACAAGTGGGTGACTTACTTATTTTCTATTGTTTGGTAAGGAAGAAAAAAATATTATTTTAAGGGCATTTATATGTAATATAAAAACACTATGGAGGTGGGATGGAGTGGGGAGTGGGGGTGTGGGGGTGGTGAGGTTGGGAGAATTGGATGGGTGTGGATGAGACAATGAACTTGGAATGTCACTTATGTAACTTATTTTTCCGTACTTCAGGAAGTCATTTTCCTCATTTTTGAGGAACTTATTTTCCTAAACAAAATGTTTGTTTGCGATAAATTTTGCTAGCAGAAAATAAATAACTGAAATCATAAAACAAATGTGAGAAAAAAAAATCATTTTATTGATTATTTTATGAGTACAACTCTTGAGTATCCCTTGATTCTAATCTCCGTGTTGTTCACCTTGATTCAAGGGCTAATGTAGTGTTTTTCTCAAATGAAGATGAACTTTTGTTGATGTGTTGAATCTTGGAAGAACTTTTAGCACCACTTTGGATTGTTCTTGAGGGAAGATGTCTCTTGAACTCTCCTTCTTGTTGAAAACCTTTGGAGAAGACTTATGTAGACGCCGTTGTTCTCCTTTGCTTCTAGTCAAGATGCTATGGAGTTTCAAGATTTATTCAAAAGGGAATGTGTGACCCCTTTATATAATTGTGAGCCAGAGCTTACGGGTATTTTAGTCTCCAAGTAATTCTAGCAGACCTTGGGCTAGAAAGACATGGGTTGGGCTCGTCTTGCAGAAGCCCAATGTAATTGACTAACCCAAATGTGATTTGGATTTCATTCAAGTCATGTAATTTTGACTTAAATAATTAATCCGACTACATTAACTAAAATTTAACTTGGTTAACATATCAATAACTTAGAATTTAATCCAAATTTTGTATGGATTAATTCAATTTAAAATTTGATGTCTACAATATTTTCCAAAACAAATTGTCAACCAAACATGAGAAAATTGAAAAAGAAAATATTTTCCTTCATACCAAACACACCCCAAGTTACTATGTGATATTTTCAATAATCATTTAGATATTACTTTAATTTTCAATTTTTGTCCAAGGATAGAATTGAAAAAAACTAGTCAATTTATATTTTGATTTTTTAAGGTGGCACTTATTATGGGATAATTTATTTTTACCTAAGGTGACACAGTGATCATTGTCCCTTGTTTAGTGTGATGATCCAATCCAAAGGTTTGCTATTTAAGAGAAAAAAACAAAACGATGATTAATACCTATTATAAAATCTTTTGGATGATCATAGGAGTATTAATAGGAAAGAAAAAAAATAAAAGTTGTGTAACACTAACCTGTCGAACAAGGCAACCATTAGTCAAAATTTAAAAATACTAATTGTTGGTTGTTCCATATAGACCGTTTATTAAAAACCAGGTTCACCCACATCCCCATATTTTTTTTTGGGTTAAAGTCAACAAAGTAGTAACAATTCAAATGGACGATAGTTATCACTCAAAGCGCTCTCTAATAATGGTAACTCTGTAGTTCGTACTCAAAGATTTAAATCTGAGACTTTTGATTAAGGATGAAGGAATACTTATTACTCTCTCATTTGAATGATAGTTAATAATCAAGAGATCAATCACTCTCTCATTTGAATGATAGTTAATAATCAAGAGATCACTCGAATTCAAACTATTACAGAATCATTATGAATTTCGTAGTAGGAGCGGTTCAAATGAATAATTGTTATCACGAGATCGTTAGAATTTGTACAATTGATACTACGATACTAATTGATCCGAAATATGAGTAAATATAATATTGTTTAGAGTATAATGACAAATACGATCCGAAATGAAAATGACAAGTATATCAAAAAAATATAATGAAGAATAAATATAGCTTATTCATTCGAGTACATGGGCAAATTTGAACCTTTTATGTTGGTGAAATACAACGATAACAATTATGCAGCAATTCCAAATAATTCTATTAGTGTGAGCTTGCTCACATTAATGATTTCAAGCTAAAAATGATTGGAGAATTACAAGGCAATCACTATAAAACTAATCAATCATGATAAATCTTCACAGTATAGATACTTGTTGAACATGGTGTTAAAATATGGCACATCGTTACAAGATGTTACTAGAATTTATAAATGGTGGCCCTTATGTCTCTCCATCTAATAACATTAATATATTGAGTATATCTTTTTATTTTCAGCCGTTGTGTGAAACCCTCTTCAAAAGGCAAAAGCAAAGACTTTGAAAAGATTCTTTTTTTTTTTACAGTAGAAATATATTATTTTGACTATAGTTTCTTGATTGAAATTGAAAACTTTGGAACATAATGACTTGTTGTATTTAATTTGTTAATATGATTTCTTTTTTGACTTTTTGGTATATTTCGTCCCGTCCAAGTTGTGGCTTATTTGGATGTGGATAAGTTTGAGGCATGGGTTATTGTTGAATTTTTTTGGTGGCTGGAAAAAATATTTTAAAAATTTACTGAAGTGTGTGCGGCACCATATCTTATTTAAAAATTGAAAATCCATAAAATACTTACTTTATAAAATGTTTCTTACAAAAAATTCTAGGACTTGTTGGGCTTTATAGACTAAACAAGGTTAGGGTTAGGGCTACAAAATAGGGTAAAATCGAACCGATGACTGAATTTTCAAAAAACTACGATCGAAAATCGAACAAAATTTATCGGTCCGGTCTGAACAGGGTCGATCCTGTCATTTTTTCATTCCGGACCAAATTTTAGCTGCACAACAGGGTAATACCGGACCGGATCAAGGATCGAATTTTCAGAAAACTAAGATCGAATTTATCGATCCGGTCTAAACAGGGTCGGTTCAGACCGAATTTTGTGCATCCCTAAACAGGGGCAAGTGAACAAATACCCAATCCAATTTTGAAACCCCGAATCCCGAACCCCATTTACATTATAGTCAAACTTCAATCACAGAACATTTGAAGGCTATGCATTTAGAAATTTGTTATTATAAGCCATTTAGTTTAAACATGTGATTTTATCTTTTAGTTCATTGATACTTAGTATTTGCTTTTGTTTGTTTAGATTTAATGAAATATATGATACGTCCTTTCACATTATAATTGTCACTAAATATGTATAATTAGTACTTGCTTTTGTATTTTTTTATGTCAGCAAAAAGTATTATTTTTCCACTGTTTTGATTGGATCTACTAGTAATAAAACTGTACGCTAAGAGAGTAAACTAAGCCATTTTTTAGTGAATTTAACGGCTATTATAATTGTCATTATACAATAGCTGTTAAAGCATGTAATTTTTAGTGACAATAACAATAGACGCAAAAAGTGTTGCGTTGTCATTTTGGGAATAGATATTATTGCCGCTACACAAGAGCTGTTAAAACATGCATTTTAGCGGTAATTTAATTGGACTTAGCGGCTATTTAATTAGACACTAAAAGGTGGATTGGGTTAGTTTGGGAATGGATTTAGCTGCTTTTAAAATTGTTGCTAGCAAGACCGTCTCAAACATTTTGGGGCTCTATTCTAATTCGTAAAAGTGAGTTTTTAATATAAGTAAATATACGATTTCAATAATCTGAATTTGGACCTCCACATGCGCGAGCGAACTGAATCACTTTACTTTGATTGGGATAAGAGCTGCGAATTATGGGTCTTTTATCGTAGATTTTGGCTAATACTACTTAATAAAAAATGAAAAAATGGATCCCTAAAATTTTTTGTTTTTCGGGGGCCTTGTGCGGTAGCACATCTCGCACGGGCCAAAAAAAGAACATGCCGCTAATTAAACAATTGCCGTTAAAGCATGTAACTTTTAGCGGCAATAAAAGCAACCTTTACCGGCACTCGACTAATTTCCGCTAAAGCCTTTAGCGACCCAACATACAACGGCAAAAGCCTAATGGCCATTAAATGTTATAGCGGCAATTAGTATTGCCGCTAAAGGCCCTTTTTGTAGTAGTGTTCCTTCTATATTCCCATAAACCCCACCATTAATTGCTATTGAGTATAGGGGAGTTGTAACACACTCCATTACCTACTTAATAAATTTACAAGGAAAATTCAACCCATACAACATCTCTTCCACAAACTGCCACTCCACATAGTCATAGCCTTCCTTAGGTCAATCTTGATCAAGCAACTTTTGATTGTATTCTTCCTATTGTATAGCCTAACAAGGTCCTGAAATATGAGGATGTTTTGTACAATTGTTCTTCCTGCCACAAAGGCACGCTGATTTTCTAAGATTATGCTAGGCAATACCCCTTTCAATCTCTAACATAGCATTTTGGATATCACCTTGTAGATAGTATTACAATAAGATATGGGCCTGAATTCTGTAACACTGTCGATATGTGTTGATTTTGGGATTAGAGTAATGATAGTGTTATTGACCCCTTTGAGCATCTTCCCAGTCTAAAAAAATTCTAGCACCCCTACCACATCCTTTGTTGTAAAAATATTGTGGGCGTGAACGGAAATGGAAGAACCGAAAGGATAGAAGAACTGAAAGGATAGATTGAATAAAGCTAAGTGTAACGTTGTCGAGTCGAGGGTTAGCACTCTTTCCTTAAGATAATTACCCCTGTATATAATGACTTACGGTAGATGGGTAATAGTCTCCCAAGATAAAACGACAGTACTTTCTCAAGCACAAGTCAAATACTTGAGAATCCTTGCAGAAGAATCAAGAACAAAAGATTGCTAGAAATAGAAGAAAAGCTCTCAACAATTTTCATATTTTTGTGTTGTCAATGGATGATCTAAATCTGAATTTTAAGGTTCCTTTTATAGTTGCAAAATGATCATTCACATACCATGTGAATGCACTAAATGGGGTGCATAGATCTCACCAAAAGACACCATGATCATGCCAAGAGTTGGCTGATCTTTGGCCTTTCAAATCAGTCCATGAATCAGAAGATTCTGGACAATTTTCGGTTCGCTGGATCTGGAGCGTCGCGGCCCTGCACTGGCGGCGCCGCGGCGCTGACCTGTCAGAAACCAACTTCGAGCCTCAGGAGTTTTGGCGTCGCGGCGCCTGATTGCAGCGCCGTGGTGCCGTAGCGTCGCGGCGCTGGCCCATCGTGGCTCGACGCCGCGACTCTTTCCCATTTTTCGTATTTTGCATATTTCTTCTTTACTTATACCGACGTGGGAGACACATCAATTTGGCCAATTAATCGTCCATCCTTACCTAACTTAAGAATACTTTAACATGTGTACCAACATCTCTTTCACAACGTGAAATTTAGCTAGATGTTGTACGACGTATGCATGTGTATGGAAATCGTATTTTGACATGCGGGGCCCCATGTGTTCAAGTTATTAAGAACGAGATAAACTCAATCCCATTAGGTAAATTTTTCAACAATCCCCTCTTAAAAGAGGTATTGGTGCACGCGGAGTGTCAAACATTAGCAATCTAGTAGCGAAAGTGTATTGCATCGGAATAGGTAGCACACAACTTTGAACTTTTCCTAGTCAACTACCATCAGACATATTTACTGAGCGGTGAACGTGATGTCTTGAACCGTCAGTGTTTAGTATATGTCAAGACAATGATAGAGACACAACTAACAGTCCAATCTCTCATTTCTTCTTATGTTTTGTCCGTCGTGGCCGTGGACACACTTGGATTCTTAAGTGTGTTCAATTGAGGCGGCCTGTCCTCGCACTTAAATAAGTGACCTCCCACAAGGAGTCATTAAAAGTATCTTCATCTTAACCTCGACTCTCGAGTATTGTGTTAAGACTTTGACACTTAACCTTGTACCCATAATTCAGGTAGCACTTTAATGTCTATCGCGGGAAGGCTTTGGATTTGAGTTTCCATAAGGAAACAAAATCTGAAGTGCTCTTGCTTTTCTATAGTTTTCTCATTGAACCAAATTTCTGGGATCTCCAGTCAGTATGGATGGGTTATCACCATATCAGTCCTTATTGCTTGGGTTTTAAACCCATTCCCCTAGACAGACAAATCATTTGATCATTGGGTAATCCCTTAGTCAAAGGGTCAGCTATATTCTCCTTTAATTTTATGTAATTGATGGAGATAATACCCGTGGAGATCAATTGTCTAACAGTTTTATGTCTCCGACGTATGTGCCGAGATTTGATATGCTACTTCATGCCTTTCCTAATGCAGATTGACTGTCGCAGTGGATCATTACCGAAGGTACGGGTTTATCCCAGCAAGGAATATCCTCCAAGAAGTCATGAAGCCACTCATCTTATTCACCTGCTTTGTCTAAAGCGATGGAACTCTGATTCCATAGTAGATCGGGCGATGCAAGTTTGTTTGGAGGACTTCCAGGACACAAGCCCACCACCAATTGTAAATACATACCCACTGGTGGACTTGGTGTTTCGTATATCGGATATCCAGTTTGCATCACTGTACCCCTCTAGTACAACTGGATACCTCGAGTAATGCAATCCGTATGACATTGTATATTTAAAATATCGGAGTATTCGATTAAGCATTTTCCAATGGTCATCTCCGGGATTGCGTGTAAACCTAGCCAACTTATTGACGGCATAAGCGATATCAAGTCGGGTACAATTTGTTACATACATCAAACTGTCGATTATCTGCGCATATCGCTCCTGGAGCACGGGTGCAACATAATTTTTGTCAATGCTTTGACTCATATCCATTGGTGAGCTTAATGGCGGATAGTCAAACATCACAAATTGTCTCAAGACATTCTCTATGTAATGAGACTGAGATAGCACTAGTCCGTCAGATGACTTAGAAATCCTAATTCCTAAGAGGACATCCGACATACCCATGTCCTTCATGTCAAAACATTGTTTTAACATGTTCTTTGTTTCCAGGATCAATGTTCGACTACTACCTATGATTAACATGTCATCTACGTAGAGGTAAATCATAACGAATGAGTCAGAGTTTCCTTTCACGTAGACACACTTATCACACTCGTTAATGGAGAAACCTTTTGATAGTAGTGTACTATCAAATTTTTCATGCCATTGTTTTGGAGCTTGTTTCAGCCCGTACAGGGACTTGATAAGTCTACAGACTTTCTTCTTCTGTCCTAGAACTACATACCCCTCGGGTTGTTCCATGTATATCTCCTCTTCCAAATCACCATTTAGGAAGACTGTCTTGACATCCATTTGATGGATTTCAAAGTCATGCAGTGCTGCAATGGCAATGAACACCCTTATGGAAGTCATTCTCGATACTGGGGAGTACGTGTGGAAGTAGTCAAGACCTTCGGTTTTTCGGTATCCTTTGGCTACCAACCTAGCCTTGTACTTGTCTATAGATCCATCAGCTTTGTACTTACGTTTAAGTACCCACTTACAACCTAGTGGTTTATTTCCCGGAGGTAGATCAATCAACACCCATGTGTGATTTTGCATGATGGATTCTATCTCAATTTCCATAGCTTCTTTCCAAAGCGGTGCTTCTGGAGTTGACAATGCCTCTGCAATTGTCCGTTGTTCATTCTCTACCAAGTAAGCTAGAAAGTCCGGCCCAACAGATTTCTCTTTCATGACCCTTTTACTTCATCTAGGTTCTGTCTCAGGACCAGTTGGATTCTCATCCACATCTGTATCCATTTGGTCAGAATCGTCAGATCCCTGGGAATCATGACTCCTTTTGCGCGAGACGACTTCATTTTCCGTTTTTAGGAAAGATTGTCTCAAAGAATTCAGCATTCCTTGACTCTATTATTGTACTCCCATGAATATCTGGTATATTTGATCTGTGTACCAGAAAACGATAAGCACTACTGTTAATTGCATATCCAATGAAGATGCAATCTACAATCTTAGGTCCTATCTTGACCTGTTTTGGCTTAGGTACCTCGACCTTGGCCAAACAACCCCATACCCTTAGGTATTAGTAAGAGGGTGCCTTTTCTTTCCACAGTTCATATCGAGTTTTCTCCTTGCTTCTGTGAGGGACTCTATTGAGTATCATGTTGGCAGTAAGAACTGCCTCTCCCTACATATTTTGCGCAAGATCGGAATTGATAAGCAAGGCGTTCATCATTTCCTTTAGTGTACGGTTCTTACGTTCTGCCACACCGTTTGACTGTGGAGAATATGGTGCAGTCGTTTGGTGGATTATACCGGATTGGGCACAGTATTTCTCAAACGGAGCTATGTTGCGATATTTCTAAGTGCTTACTCAAGTGTACGTATCGTTTCAAGTAATATAGTCTGTAAGATCGAGTTTATCGTCCACAGAGACTTGTTTATTAAGTACCGATTATCTATCCTATGGTATCTATATGTTTGATGTTCTTTAGTTTGAGAATTATAACTATGAATTATGACTAATTGCAGGAAATAAACTAAAGATTATAAGCCTTTGGGTTTATAACAGTTATGAAGGAAATAGAGTTTCAATCTCTTATATTATCCACTCTTGCATGTGTTAATACAATGCTAATGATCCTTCTTCTTTTTAAGATAGCAGGTTAACTAATCTGTCATCATATTTCAGTTAGGACATACGAGAGCTCAACCTTATGCAGAAACCTTTTATATTTCTATGATAGATATTACCACACAGGAGGATTAAGAACAGTAACCTTAATTACTACACAAGCATCGGGATACTTTCGTCCACGATTTTAGCCTATGTCTAGATAATTACAGCATATTCAAATCTCACCTTTCAAACTTTTGATTCGAAATCATATAAGTGATGACAATTAATAGCTAGTTAATTATCAAGCAATCATAACACTATTGAATAGATCGTAATATGCTGAAGAAGAAATCAATAATCAATGCATTAACTATATGGAAGAGCTTCAAGAAGAATTCGATGGAAACCCTACTAAAGTATTTAGCTCCTAAACATTGTCATGTCAAGAACTAAATTATAATCCAACATAAACTGAAATAAAGTAAAGGAAATAAAATAACTTGAACAATGAGATGTCTCCAATTGTGTCTTGCCTCCTTTTCCCCTCTCCAAAGTTGTGTTGAGAATATGGTATATGGTCAGGGTTTTAGGGATTTTATAGCTGGAAAAAGTTGTCTTTCGTACCCCAAAAACCCTCACCAATTCGGGCAAGGAAACCTAAAAATTATGCGTCGGCACCGCGGTTCCTCTGCCAGGAACCGCGGTGCTAATTCATCCAAAATCACTGGAAGTTATTGGAATGGAGGCACCCCGATTCCTCTGTCAGGCACCTAGGTGCCTTCGACGGTGATTCAGTTTCGGACTTTCTGGAAAAATTACGCCTCGGTGCCAATTCTTCTGACCGCGGTTGTCGCGCCCTATTTCGGCCGCGACTTTATTCTAGCGAACCCTGCTCAAGTAAAATGTTAGAAAATAAATAATAAAATGCTAAAAGAAAGTCAAAGCGTTAAAGAAGTGTTTAAAATATTTAAAAATGCTAAAGGGTAAAAGAATGCTAAAAGTGGTGCTAGGGTTCGCGGAGTCGCCACCTAATTAGTTTGGGTGAATTAGGACACCTAAATGTCAACTAGGTTAAAGTCAACACTAACTCCATTTAATGGTCTGCTAAACTTAGTGAGATTCTGGGTAAGGGTTCTTTATTATCCTAAAGGGAAGGGGTTAGGCACCCTAAAGGATCCGCTAACTTGCGGTTGTCCTGCCAAACCTAGGGTTAATTATTATGCTAGAAAAAGGTGTGTTTAAAAAAAACGTTTAAGCGGAAGAGTATAAGACATACTTTCTAAAATATTTTTTGCAAGGTTTGTATAGAAAAGTCAAGGTCAGTTTTGAAAATTGTGCAATTAGGATGCCTAGGTACTATATTAGCTATAGGTATAATGCAAGTATTCCTTCACCTAAGGGGTATGTGTTGCTTAGCATGAGAATATAACATTGTTGTGATAAAAGCAGTATTTCTATTCTGTATTAATAGGAAATTATACTACGGTTTTAAGAACATCTAGGCAAATAATATTCCTACTTATTATGCAAGTGTAGGGTGTTAAGTGATTGGTTATAACTTTTAAACAAGGCGAGGCAAGCTTAAAGTAAGTAAGTCAAACTAATTTCTAACTATTGATTCAAAGTTTAATTATTCTAAATGATAATTAATGTAGCATTAGATATATAATTTACAACAAATAAATGAATGGGGGGTAGAAAATAATTAAAAAGACTCGAGGAATGGCGATATGATTTCGCCTGAGGCTTGGAATTTCTGGCGCAAACATAGATGCACATATATGTGGGTTTTCCCGTTTACTACGATGAGTCTCGCCATGAGACTCTTTGTTGCTCCGGTGCGTTTCATGCAAAATAAGAGAAGATAAAGATTAGAGGATGTCCAAGTCTTTATCAAATAATAAATAAGCATTTGATGTAAAATTTAAATATACATAACCAATTCATTTCGGCCCACATCAACAATCCAATGATTTTGGTTAAGTAGGACCCCGACACATATTATAATATCCATAATGACATGCTAAACATATAAGCCAAGATATACTTAGTGCATTGTCCACATATCTCTGCATATGCTTACTACATTTTAATTCAAGACAACCAACAAACAGAACAGAATTGGTTGAACAACTATTCATTAAAAAAACTGGGTGCATGGATTCAGTTTCAAGTTCTCGTTATGGCCTAGCCCATAGTTCTTGAATATGGAGATCAACATGTTCAATAAGACCCTAAGCAAGTAACCAGATGATTGTAACTGAAGTTTAACAGAAACGTATTGCAAGTATCTCTTAATAACTTAACAAGCATGTTAACATATACCACATCTTTTCATTGGAAGGATTTATTCAGTCAATCAAAATTAAAACAGACTGTGACTTGGGGAGAACAGGAATACAATACAGCAAATTGGTCCGGCAGAACCTATACCCAGCAAATGAGCAAGTAAGGATAACAGATAAACATTGACATAAACTTTAACATATTTGAATCATTTCATTTCGGCAGTTTGACAAACAATGAGCCCAAAATAAGAGCCATTTTATACTCATGTTCTAATACTAAGTTTTAATCATACCAAAGATGAGGGTAATCAAAATTCTAAGATTGAATCGCACAACATTGGTCATCTAGGTACAAGGCAGTCCTAAGGAGTTCAATAAATAGCAAGACAAGTACTACCCCTCCTTCAAGCCTGAATCAATTCTAACAAGTATGAATCAAAAAACAGATTTATTAGCATATAATGGGTATTCTGAGTTCATATCAGTCTTATTTGGATCCGAACCAGCGTGATATTTTAAAGATAAGCTAGAATATACTTCTACATTCGTTCTAAAATTTGAAGCCCCTTTAAACCAGATATATAAGTTTCATATCTCCAAGTTAATCTGTCATTCCCAAAACAGTCGTTCCAAACCATACTATGACCCACACATATTTTAAACAGAGTTATGAAGATTAACAATAATTAATGTCAACTGAACAGGTTCAGCAATTCATTTAAAGAATACAAACATCCATTGATATCAATTTAACCCAGGTAGAGTCAGTCATATAACACGTATTTCACACATAGTAATGTCAAAAGAAAGCTAAGACTAAAAGGGTGACAGTTTTACCTTCTCCGGGCAGCGACCCGGGGCAGCGTGTCAAGTCGTCGATTCACTCGAAAATGGCTATGCGAAGGAGAAGAAC
The DNA here is from genome assembly GCA_029844215.1 of Przewalskia tangutica. Taxonomy (NCBI): domain Eukaryota; kingdom Viridiplantae; phylum Streptophyta; class Magnoliopsida; order Solanales; family Solanaceae; genus Przewalskia; species Przewalskia tangutica. The sequence goes on from CM056737.1 coordinate 79,468,162, forward strand.
GAGCTTTTTGCTCTGAATATGTGAAGCTTGGATCAATGACAGGGGGGGTTCTTAACTGTGTTCGACCGATGCCCCCTTTTTGTTCTATTGCATGTGCCTTTTTATAGCCCTGGTGTGGGTTCTAATGTTGGTAAGCTCTTAGGGCTGATGTGTATGATTCGTTTTAACCCGTAAGGAAATGATTGAGGTCTTTAAAGAGAGATCTTGGTCGAGATTTGTGCTTGATTTGTTACTGATTTTGTATTGAGATTTGGGTGCTGGAGAAGAGAAGGTAAGGGATCCGGATTTTCAGCCGAAAATCCGGCGAGAATATCGGGTTTTGTGAGCGGCGATGGAAGATGTCTGGCGGATTTTTTCTTTTTCTTAGGTTTTCTTTGGTTCTCTTACATTTGTGGGCGAAGATGGGTAAAATTGAGTTTCTTGGCGTGGGCTTTGGCACGATAATAGAAGGCTTGCGGGTGGGCCTTGCGGGTAATTTAAGTGAGTAATTTGGGTAGTTAAATTAGGGTATTAGTTTTAGGTTAGTATTAGGTATTTAATTAGGGGTAAATTATTTAAATAGGTATTAGTTTTAGGTATTTAATTGTTAATTAGTAGTGAATTAAATTAATAAATTGTGCTTAAATTATTTAGGTGCTTTATTAATCTAATTGTTATAAATTTAAATTATTATAATACTAAATGCGGGTGTGCTATTTTAATTAATGCGATGCCGTTATAAAATTGAGTTATTTAAATGCTACATGCAGATAGGACTTCTTAATTCTTTTATGAATGCTATTATTAAAACACGTATGTTAGATTATTATTTTACGTATTTATTGTTTATTTATGCATGTATTAATGTTTTATTGCTGCATTTTATTATTTAAGAATTATTGAAAATTAGTGTAATTTTATAGTTAATGACTGGACGGGAGGGTCAAAATTGGGTGTCAACAGCGGTGCTGCTTGGCCAGGCACCGCGGTGCCTCTGTGATTTTTATCCGGAATGTGCCAGATTTCTTTTGTTCTTCTTGGCAATTCTTAGGTTTCATTCATTGGGTTGTGCTTGTGCAATTTTCATCCTCAATTAAGCTCATTTCATCCTAAAATTGTATCTTCTCCTTTATGACCGTTGTGACACAAACGAAAGAAAAACACACCTAACACTATACTAAACGCAAAATAAAAGAGTAAAATACTAACTAAAAAGGACTCAAAAGAATGTATAAAATGCACTGAACAAACACCCTCAAACTTACACTTTACTCGCCCTCGAGTAAAACACTAAACAAAAACAAAAAAATAAAAACAAAGACTCTATGAAATGGATCAAGTAGCTATAGCAATGCTTCTTCAAAATTATGGATGAAAGTTGGGATAATATGTTAGAACATACATAGCATGAATATATCAATCTAGAATTTCAAGTTAGATATTTTGCAAATTCACTTAGATCATGATCAACGGAAATACAAACACCTAACCTATGCGTGTCAATTTCATTCCATCTTTCCCAAAATTCTATAGATCAGTTTACTTGTTATTCTCCACTAATCATAGACATACATATTAAAGATCATCAGGGCTTTCAAGGGTTGTAATGTAGGCTTAGGCAGAGGTATATAAAAATAGCCATGTAGGCTCAAATTACGTACCATAAGCATTTTTCTTTCAACTCCCTTCTCCTTCTTTTTGACTTTCTTTTCAGTCTCATACCTGTTTTCCCCTTCTTTTCTTTTGAGAGAATGAGACACATTATAAATAACAAGCACCCCCAAACTTAGGCTTTTGCATATTTTTCATTGGGGTGCATCAAATTTTTACTCTATTTTTATTACTTTCTTCAACACTCTTCATCCCAATAACTTTTCAATTATTACTCATGGCACAACAGTGAATCTTAGGGTGTCAAACAAAAATATTATTTAGGCTCAAGGGGGCTAACTAAGGATACAATTTATGTCATGGTAGGTACTGAATGGTAAGAAAGGCTAACAAAGAATGTCTGAATCATCTCCCTAAATATGTACATCTTAACTATTTCATCTCAAATAACAAGCAAACAGATTTTCTAGACATTTTCAACCTTTCTTTCCATAACTGACACACACAGGCTAAGCGCAAATATCTCAAATAATTAGATGTCATGAATTTTTAGCATATCTAACTTAAGCACACAGATTATCGCTTTTAATTCTATTACATTATCCCACTTTATCCACTGAATATCTTTAGCAATTATAACATGCTTGCTCCATAAAAACAAATATGACTCATGAACACATAAAACAATAAAAAAAGACAACAAAAAGACTCAAAACAAAATTAGACACCCCCCAAACTTAATCGACACATTGTCCCCAATGTGTGAAGACTAAAAATAAAGGGACATCTTACTGACACAACGTTCATAACGGAGGTCTGGGAGGAAGGAAACATTTTCTGTGCACACTGCCCGTGAAGGACCGCGGTTCTTGCTCCACGCACCGCGGTGCTTATTCACGAAAAATCCTGCCTGTCATATGTCATCCAAAAACACTACATACCAGATCGTGAGACTGTTCAAGATAAAATAAAACATACAAAAACAAAAATTAAAATAGCATAATTTAAAACATTGAGTTGCCTCCCAAGTAGCGTTGTCTCTAACGTCTTTTAGCCGGACGCATGTTACTTACTAGATCAAGGGGGTAGAGTGTCCCCTCCGCATATCCACTTTAGCACCATTTTCCTCCTCCTTCTCATTTTCTTTTTCACAGGGCTCATTTCAGAAGGATTCATTCCCTTGTTCTCATCCACAACATCATTTACGGGTGCAGAATTCTTACCATCAAGGGCATCAGTACCCTTGGAACTTTCATGAGAAGCCTTTTTATCAACTACACCAACAACAAAGCATCTAGCATCGACTTGAGGTTCAGTGGGCTGCTTGAAAACTTTAAACACCATTTCCTCACCTTGAACTCTGAGCTTTAACTCCTCATTTTCAACATCAATGAGGGCTCTCCCTGTGGCTAGGAATGATCTCCCAAGGATCAGGGGCATATTTTCATCTTCATCCATGTCTAAATGAGGAAATCAGCAGGAAGGATGAATTTACCCACTTGTACCAACATATTTTCAATAATTCCTTGGGAATGCACAACTGAGCGATCAACTAGCTGCAAGGTGACTGTGGTTTGCCTTGCTTCCCTCAAAACAAGTCTTTTGAATACAGATAGGGACATTAGGTTGACACTTGCCCCCAAATCACATAAGGCTTGCTTGCATGTCACATTCCCTATGGTGCAAGGTAGGGTGAAACTCCCTAAATCATTCAACTTTGGGGAAAGTTTCTTCTGCAATAGGGCACTGCACTCCTCTGTCAGCACCACTGTCTCATAATCTGCCAGCTTCCTCTTCTTAAAAAGGATGTCCTTCATGAACTTCACATACGCTGGCATTTTCTCCAAGGCTTCAATGAAAGGAAGGTTAATGTGCAGTTTTTTAAATACCTCCAAAAATTTCAAAAACTGCTTATCCAAAGCCTTCTTCTGCAGTCTTTGAGGGTAATGGATTCTGTCTGTGTACTTCTTCATCACTGCGGGTGGAGCATTCTCTAAAGTATGGCGGTCATCAGTAACCCCCTCCTTTACTACTTCAACTGTCTGCCCCACATCCTTCTCCTTTTCAACCACTGCTTGGGGTGCCCTATGCTCTAACTGCTTCCCACTTCTCAAACTGATTATTTGGCATTGCTCCCTAGGGTTCATCACTGTATCACTAGGGAGAGTTCCCTGAGGTCTGTCATTCAACTTCTCTGCCAACTACCCCATCTAAGTCTCCAAGTTCCTGATAGAGGATCTTGTTTCTGTCATGAACTGCTTGGTCTCTGTCATAAACTGTGTCTGGGTATTGGCCAATGATGAAATTGAGGACCTAGTTTCTGCCATGAATTGAGTCTAAGAATTGGTCAAGGTCAACAATGCTGCTTTTATGTCATCCGCTTCTTCGGTGGTGCGGGGCTGATGTGAGGATGATGCCTGAAATGGTGGTTGTTGCCCTTGTTCATTCTTCCATAAAAAATTTGGGTGATTTCTCCACCCTGGATTATATGTGTGGGAGAATGGATTGTTGTAGGGTCTCTGAAAATTCCCCACTGCCTTAACCTGCTCCATGGGCACATTATTTGGGTCCACTGCTGTGCATCTATCAAAAGTATGGGGACCCCCAAATTTCGTGATCTACCGTGTCAATCGCGCTTTAACTGCCATGGTACTCTGCTGCATCTGTTTTGTCAAAGTGACTACATGCGCAGTAAATGCAGTGATAACATCTAGCTCATGAATCTCAGCCATTTTCCTGCGGTTCATTGCTCTCTCATCTGCCCCCTGATGGTTATTTGTGGTCATGTCTTCTAACAGATCATGTATCTCATTGACACTCTTTCTCATGAACGTACCTCCTGCTGCAACATCAACGATGGTACGAGTTGTACCACTCGGCCCATTGTAAAATATGTGGACTAGCATCCACTTCTCAATCCCATGATGTGGACACTTTCTCTGCAAATCTTGAACCGCTCCCATGCATCATAGAGTGACTCTCCATCCATTTGATAGTAGTTATTCAACTTACATCTGAGCTTTGCTGCCTTTGCTGGAGGGAAGAACTTGGCAAAAAACTTCTGGGCTGTCTTGCCATGTGGTAATAGAGTTCGCCTGTAATGAGTTCAGTCGGCACTTTGCTCTATCCCTGAGTGAGAATGGGAAGAGTCTCAACTGAATGTCATCATCAGTAACACCATTGTATTTGAAGGTTGCACACAGCTCCAGAAAATTTGCTAGATGCAAATGGGGATTTTCAGATGGTAATCCCCCAAACTGAACTGAGCTTTGAACCATGTGAAATATGGCTAGTTTGATTTCAAAATTGTTGGATTCAACAGCTGGAAGCCTGATGCAAGTCTGCACCCCTGTAATTGTAGGCATCACATAGTCCCCCAAACTCCTTTCTACAGGGACTTGTCTTAAAATAGGCGGTAACTCATCATTCTCCAAATTATTGTTTCGCTGATCTCTCATTGCTAACAAATCAGCTGCTCTCTTTTCTGTTTTGTCTGCACAATCTCTCGATCTCAGGATTAAGAGGAATAAGAGTGTTTGCTCCTCTCCTACTTCGCATAAACTAAGTACCTGAGACTAATCAAAAATAGCAAATAGATCACGGCAGCGTGTTCTAAGTTAAAAATACTAAAAAACAGAAAATAAAAAAACCAAATTAGAAATAAGAATAGATAAATCGATATTAACAGTACGTCAGTCCCCGACAACGGCGCCAAAAACTTGTTGCGATATTTCTAAGTGCTTACGCAAGTGTACGTATCGTTTCAAGTAATATAGTCTGTAAGACCGAGTTTATCGTTCACAAAAACTAGTTTATTAAGTACCGATTATCTATCATATGTTATCTATTTGGTTGACGTTCTTTAGCTTGAGAATTATAACTACGAATTATGACTAATTGCAGAAAATAAACTAAAGATTATAATCATTTGGGTTTATAATAGTAATGAAGGAAATAGGGTTTCAATCTCCTATATTATCCACTCTTGCACGTGTTAATGCAATGCTAATGATCTTTCTTCTTTTTAAGATAGCAGGTTAACTAATCTGTCATCATATTCCGGTTAGGACATACGAGAGCTTAACCTTATACATAAACCTTCTATATTTCTATGATAGATTTTACCACAGGGGAGGATTAAGAAAAGTAACCTTAATTACTACACAAGTATCGGGGTACTTTCGTTCACGATTTTAACCTATGTTTAGAAAATTACAGCATATTCAAATCTCACCTTTCAGATTTTTGATTCGAAATCATATAAGTGATAACAATTCATAGCTAGTTAATTATCAAGCAATCATAACACTATTGAATCGATCTTAATATGCTGAAGAAGAAATCAATAATCAATGCATTAACTATATGGAAGAGCTTCAAGAAGAATTCGATGGAAACCCTACTAAAGTATTTAGCTCCTAAACATTGTCATGTCAAGAACTAAATTACAATCCAACATAAACTGAAATAAAGTACAGGAAACAAAATAACTTGAACAATGAGATGTCTCCAATTGTGTCTTGCCTCCTTTTCTCCTCTCCAAAGTTGTGTTGAGAATATGGTATATGGTCAGGGTTTTAGGAATTTTATATCTGGGAAAAGTTGTCTTTCGGACCCCAAAAACCCTCTCTAATTCGGCCAAGGAAACATGAAAATTACGCGTCGGCACCGCGGTGCTAATTCAACCAAAATCACTGGAAGTTACTGGAATGGAGGCACCCCAGTTCCTCTGTCAGGCACCTAGGTGCCTTCGACGGTGATTCAGTTTCGTACTTTCAACCAGACTCGCTTCTAGCACGACGGCCGAGAAGTATTCACACATATCATCAAGGATCTTGTCTTCAACCATGTTGGCTTTGACCTTCTTCTTTCCTTTGGCCTTCTTCTCTCCTTTGGCCTTCTCCTGCTGCTCGCGCTTCAGCTGACGGCAGTATTTGACCATGTGTCCAGCCTTGCCATAATGATGACAGTTGCCCTTGAATTTCTCAACGGTCGGAGTCTTTCCATCTTTCAGAAACTTGCGTTTCTTACTCGGGTTTCCTTTGGTCTCAACCAAGTTAGCATTGACCTCAGTTGTCTGTTTGCCTTTGAACAAGGACTTCTTGTTGTCTTCATGGATATGAAGTTTGATGACAAGTTCTTCAAAACTCATTTCCTTGGATTAGAGCTTGAGATAGCTAGTGAACTCACCCCACGAGGGAGGCAGTTTCTCGATAAGTGAAGCGAACAAGAATGATTCATTGGGCTTCATACCCTCTAGATCCAGATCATGGATGATTAGCTGGAACTTCTGTACTTGTGACATGACTGATTTGTCATTCACCATTTGGTACTTCAGAAACTTCCCGACTATGAATTTCTTAGCACCTGCATCATGAGTGTTGTACTTCTTCTGCAACAGATCTCATAACTCTTTTGCGGTATTTGTAGTGCAATATACCGTGTAGAGTTGGTCGCACAGACAATTCAGGATGTAGTTCCTGCACACGTAGTCGTTTTGACTATAGGGGTCAAATTTCATCATCAGGCCACCAGTAGACTGGGTATCTTGGCCTGCCTGAACCGTGTTTTCGGTTTGGACGTCCATATAATCTCCAACAGTAGGAGGATCTTCAGATAAGTATTTTGCCATACCTAATACCGTGAGATAAAACAACATCTTTTACTGCCACCTTTTAAAGTTGGTGCCCGCAAACTTTTTGAGTCTTTCGGCATGGAAGTTTGGAGGAATCATAGTATTCCCAATGGTACCAAAAGTGATACCAGCGGCGGTAGCAGTTCCAAAAAATATGGCATTATTGGAAGCAGAGACTTGTTCTTTTCCATTCACCATATTTAGTTCTTCGTAATAATAATTTTGTCTTAAATTATTGTAAAAATGTTGTGGGTGTGAACGGGAACGGAAGAACTAAAAGGATAGATTGAATATAGCTAAGTGTAACGTTGTCGAGTTGAGTGTTAGCACTCTTTCCTTAAGACAAAATTACCCCCGTATATAATGGCTTACGGTAGATGGGTAATAGTCTCCCAAGATAAAACGACAGTTGATCGGTGTATTTTATATACACTTTTTGAGTCGTTTTTTAGTTAGTCTTTTGTCCCTTTTTGTACAAATACGTGTCGTCTTAGGATAGATTTTCTTTCTTTTGAGTCAAATTGGTTAAAATGGCTACTTGGCGGAAAAGGAGTGAAAAGATGGCAAAAGTGGAGGTTCCAGAGCTTAAAAGACGAGAAAGTGGCGAACCAGGCACGGACACGCCGCGCGCCTCCCAGCCATCAGGCCAGCGCTCGCGCCTAATATCCAGAGCTTGAAATTCGGCACATGGCGCCTCCCGACAACAGAGTTGCAGAGCCGCGGCGCCTCATTGTAACACCCCATTTTAACCGGAGTCGAAACGAGAGTGCCACGTATGGTTGATTCCTAGATGTATTTAAGGAGTCGCCACCTAATTAATTAAGTGAATTAGGACACTTGATTTATTGCAATAAAAATACTGCAATTAATCTCCATTTAAAGGTCTGCGAAAAGCTATGTGAGATTCTAGGTAAGGGTTCTTTATTATCCTAAAGGGAAGGGTCAGGCATCCTATAGGATCCGCTAACTTTCGGTTATCCGTTCAAACCTAGGTTAATTATATATTGGCTTTTATTCTATCTATTCTAAGCATTTTTACAATTAAAATAAAATGCAATACAAAATAATAAAACTAAAATTAAATGCGACATGAGATAAAAACCCGGGACATCCTTAGCCCTTTTTAGGCCTTCTGCACCAGATGATCTCCGGGTACCTGCATAGACACTTAGTAAAAGTGTTAGTAATAAAATAAACAATTTTTAAAGTAATTGCAATAATTAATAAATAAAGCCAAAAATAAATCCGTCTTTGTACATGGAAGGCCTTGGAAATCAGACGGAGATTCCTTCATCGGCCAATATTGCTAAAAATAATAAAATAAATAAAACCTTCAGATCCGCGCCAAAACAGTAATAGCTTTAAACACGGAGGGCTCAGATATTTAAAAAATATAAAGTGGGACAGCCTAAACAAGTGCGGCTGCGAGCATTCGCCTTGCCAGCGCATGTTGGTTATCCGGTGTAAGTGGAAGAAATCATCCTTGCCCATAAAGCTTCATTTATTTTATTTTTCCGTATTTGCAACTGTGGAGGCCTCAAAAATCGACGGATAACTTTTTCATTGGTCTAAGTGTAGTATCATGTTCAAATCAGTTAATACCAGAAGTAATAGACTTTGTTTGGAACAGCTTCAAGACAACAATATATTAGCCAAATCATAGCAACAGTAGGATGGCTGAAATACTCAGCAGAAATGGTCTCATGTGTAGTATCTGTTCTCGTGAGGTTGCAGCAGCAGGCAACCTCAAACTTGGAAATAGTATAGTAGAGATGAGTTCACTCAATGTGCAACAGCTTATCAGCCCAAATGGCATCCCAGAGATGCAACAGTTCAGCATAAACATGTAATAAAGCAATATCAAACAAGAGTGAGCAGGGAGCTGCGGGCATGTCAGATACCAGTAACTCATCTCACAGTGGATGACAATATAAGTCGAGCATGTAGCAATCCCAAATTGCAGCAACTTATCTCAATAGACAACAGCATAATGGCTCTAAATGCAGCAACAATAGGCAGTAACTCTTTGCGATAAATACAACAGCAAATGATCTATAAATGCACCAGTAATTCATCCCAAAAATGGGGTATTAAAGTGTAACAGCAGTGGGCATTAAAACAGAGCAGCAGGGGGCATAAGAACAGGGAAGCAGGGGGCATAAAAGACAGCATCAGTGGGCATTAAAACACTACAGCAGTGGGCATTAAAGGGCAGCATCAGTGGGCATTAAAACAGAGCAGCAGGGGGCATAAGAACAGGGTATGCAACGGATCCAAAACAAAGCATAACATGGGTCGCCGGAGTTTGAAAAACTTCGGCGAGATTCAAAAAATAAAGGAAATCAGTCCAAATAAGAATATACTAACAAACCTAAAAAATAGAACCAAACCCAGGCAGCGATGGTGGCGGTGTCACTTCCACGGCGAACAGGCGGCGCCGCTGACGAGCTGGGGACGGTGACAGCGATGGTGGTGTTTGAGGTTAGGATCTGGGCGACGGGTGAGGGTTGCTGGTTCGCCGGAGCTCAGTAGGCGACGGGAATGGGAAAGTGATGGTGGTTGTGTGGGGGGTTCGACAGTGAGCAGGTCGACGGGTTTTGAGGAGTGAGAAAGGCGAGATGGTGATGGTAGTGTTCGTCGCCGGCGAGGGCAGTGGCGGTGACGGGAGGAAGGGAGTGGGAATTGTGGGTGTGTGTGTGTAAGGGTGTGATGTTGAAACAGATGGGAGAAATGGTGAGGATGTGAGAGGGAGCTGAATAGTTAAGGGTTGAAGGTGAGTGAGAGGAGGGTGAGCGATTTTTTGTTTAGAGAGAGGGGTTGCGGCTAGGGTATGTGTGAGAGAGACGATGGATTGTGAGGGGAAAGGTGAGGGATTGTGAGGGGGAAAATGAGGAGAGGTGATGGCGGCTGGGAATAATAGGGTAGCTGAGGGTAGAAGTAGGGTTCGGCTGGGGGTGTTGTGCGGCCAGGGTAGACGGATGGTAATGAAATAGGGTCAGTTTTTTTTAGTTTAGGGGGTAAGATTTTATTTATAGGGGTATTTAGGTTTAGGGTTTTGGGTATTGGGTTTTGGGTATTGGGTATTGGAGGGAAAAGATGAAAGGTGTATTGGGCCTCAGTTTGTGCTTCGGTTTTTTGCGGATTGGACTGGACTGGTTTGACAAAAATGCAAAATGGGTTAATTATTTAACAGAAAAATTATTTAAAAAGATACAAGATTATCAAAATAAAAATGCCGACGCTATAATAATAAAATGCAATATTTAAGAAATGTTTAATTCCTAATTAAAAGAAAAATGCATTGTCAATTAATTATTCAAAGAGATGCAAACATTATTAAAATAAAACGATGGTGTAATAATAATAGAAACATAATATTAACAAAGACATCATGCTTAATTTAAAATAAAAGATGCAATGCCATTTTGTGAAGAAATAAACATAGAATATTATGTAAAAAATGCAAAAAAATGATGATTAAAATGCGGTGTCCTAAAATGCTTAAAATTGCAAGAAATGACTAAAAGATGGATCAAAATTGGGTGTCAACACTCATCATCAGAGAACTTCCGGCGCCGCGGCGCCGACGCGGGAAAAATCAGGGTTTTGATGATTTTATGGGTCAAGCCTGAAGGAAAACCTTAAGGGCGGTTTTGAAGCTATAAAAAGAGAACCCTAGGCAGTTTTCAAGGGTTCCCTTTCTTGCACAAACACAAGACTTCTTGGAGTTGAAGATTGGAGACATTTACTTAGTAATTTTCTTTTCTTTACTTTACTTTACTTTTAGTTTATGTTGGATATTGAATTAGTTCTTGTCATGTCAATGGCTAGGAACTAATTCCATTATAGGGCTTTCCATGTCAATTCACTTGAACCTTATGTTATGAATTGATGCATGTTTATGGTTGTTCTTCTTATTGTTGAGATTTACCCAATAGTTGTTTTGAATGTTTGGTAATTAATTGATCACTAATTATCATTATTTATATGATTTCTAATCAAACTTCGAAAGGAGGAGGTTGTGACTATGCTGTAAGTTGGGTAGACATAGGTCGGATTGAGGATGAAAATACCTCAATTACTTGTGTAGCGTTAATAGGGGTTTAAATACCTAATTTCACGCAAGGTGTGTGACGATTAACAAGGTTTTTGTTCTTAATCCTCCTATAGAGTCATCTTTATCACCGAAAGGTAGAAAGGAGCGCTACTGGGGTTTAGTGTTTATATAGCCTTAACGGGAGTATAAAACGGATTAGTAAACCTGCTAGCTCCAGAAGAGGAAGAACCATAATTCATTGCATTAATAAGTAATATAAACGGATAGTTGAAGCGACTTGGAAGCCCTATTTCCATCACTACTGAAGTAAACACATAGTTAATTAGTATTTATAATTGTTAGTTATAATCAACAAACTCAAATATCGGTTACCAAATAGATAACAAATGATAGATAATTGGTACTTGAACACTAATTCTTGAGGACGATATTCGGTCTTACCTAGACTATATTACTTGTCACGATAACGTGCACTTGCGTTAAAGTGTGTGCATTAAATCGCGCATCAACAGTACTTTCTCAAGCACAATCCAAATACTTGAGAATCCGTGTAGAAGAAACAAGAACAAAAAATTGCTAGAAATAGAAGAAAAGCTCTCAACAATTTTCAGATTTTTGTGTTGTCAATGGATGATCTAAATCTGAATTTTGAGGCTCCTTTTATAGTTGCAAAATGATCATTAACATACCATGTGAATGCACTAAATGGGGTGCATAGATCTCACCAAAAGACACCTTGATCATGTCAAGAGTTGGCTGATCTTTGGCCTTTCAAATCAGTCCATGAATCAGAAGATTCTGGACAATTTTCGGTTCGCTGGATCTGGAGCGTCGCAGCCCTGCACTAGCTGCGCCGCGCCGTTGGCACCAACTTCGAGCCTCAGGAGTTTTGGCGCCGCTGCCCTGTTACGACGCCACGACTCTTCCCCATTTTCCGTATTTTGCACATTTATTCTTTACTTATATCGTCGTGGGAGAAAACATCAATTTGGCCAATTAATCGCTCATCCTTACATAACTTAAGAACACTTTAACATGTGTACCAACATCTCTTTCACAACGTGAAATTTAGCTAGACGTTATACGACATATGCATGTGTATGAGAATCGTATTTCCGACATGCGGGACCCCATGTGTTCAAATTATTAAGAACGGGATAAACTCAATCTCACTAGGTAAATTTCCCAACATCCTTACCCACTGTACCCCAAGCATCTTTGAAAAACTTACTCCCATATCCATCAGGACCAGGAGATTTATTATTTTCTATTGCCTACAAAGCAGTTTTTACTTCTCCTGCAATGAATTCCTTGGATAGCATCTCTCTTTGTTCTGCATTAACCAGTGCCCCTTGCTTTATTACTACACTTGAAGCATGTTGTCTTCCCTCAATGCTTGTTCCTAGTAGCATTGTATAGTACTCATTAAATGCTTGCACCACTCCCTCCAAGTCTGATCGCACTTGGCCATCCTTATCCTTGATCCTGAATATACTATTTGCATTTCTCCTAGCCTTTAATATACTATGATACAACTTAGTATTCATATCCCCTACTTGCAACCATTGAACTTTGCTTTTTTTCTTGAGGAATTGATACATAGCCTCTTTACTCAAGCTATACCTCTGTGCCAGCTTACCTTCCTCCTCAATCAAGCACAAGTTTCCATTATCATTTTGTATCCTTGTTTGACACTGAATCAGTGCCTCATAATCTGTGTCTGCATGCTTTCCATATCATGGAACCTTTCCTTATTTAGGATTTGTAGCACTCTTCTCAGCATGTTCATTTTCCCAATAATTGAAACATTTTCCTGCCCTGTATTACTGGTGGTCCCCAGCTTTCAGCAACTCTAGTATGAAACTCTGGTACTAAGGTCCACATATTGAAGTATCTGAATCTTTTCTGTGGTGGTTGAATATCATTCTGCCATTGTATAATTGCAGGACAATGGTCAAACAACCCCTCACAGATATAATGCACCTCAGCTGCTGGCATGCTGAGGTGTCAATCACAATTATGAATTAACCAACACCCTATCAATCCTACTAAAGACTCTGCTAGTACCACTTTGTTTGTTTTTCCATGTATAAAAAGCCCCTGTAGATTTGAGATCTTGGAACCCATTCTCTCCTCTGTAGTAAGCACGCAATTAAAGTCCCTCATCACTGTCCAGGGTCTTTTTATCAGCTTTTGTATCTCCTCTATATCCTTCCACAAATCACCCCTCATTGGTTGGTCATTAAATCCATATACCATTGTTAAGGAGAACACAACACATGTCCCTCTATGCTGCACTTCACTATGTATCACCTGCTCAGTGACCATATTCACAGTCACTATTAAGAGCTGTTCTCTGAGCTTTATGTCTCTTAATCTTTGTCTCTAGGAAACCAAACAGGCTGACATTGTTATTATGCAGAAATAGTTGAATTTCCTTCTGCCTATCAGCCCTGTTCAGTCCCCTCACACTCCAAAACTCCATTTTATTCATTGGGTCGAGGGTTCACCCTCACCCCTGATTGTAAAGGAACCCTACTACCACACCCAACTTCTGTCCTACTAGTACCCAACTGCTACTGCCCTATTACTTCCTCCTCAAGCCCAGTATTGTATTGTTCTTTATCCTTATCCAGTATCTGATGTTGTTGTTTCTCCTGTTGTTTATCACTTTCATTTCTAGCTGGCCCCTTGTGCTGGTCTGCCCTATTCTGCAATGCATCATATTTATTTCTTGTATTAGGTCAATTCTTGAATTATTGCTTGTGGTATGGTCTTCTGTTGGCAACCCCCTTGCAATATGAAACTCTCCTTGCTGTTCAACATGTACCCCTAGCTCATTTGTCCCAACTGGTTGGACTCCAATTCTTGCCAGTACTTCCTCATCCCTCATTTGTCTCCTGTATTCACCCACTTCATGCCCAAAATTCCTACACCTTGCACATAACACTAGCTTCCATTCAGTTGGAAATTTACTAATGTGAAATTAAGTTTATTCCATTATTTATGATTCGAATAATTGAAGCCCCGCACGTCGGAAATGTCGTTTCCACATACGTGCACTCATAGTGCCAAGTATCGTAAATTTCATTAGTAAAATAGATATTGGTACGTAAGTAAAATGTTTGAGACATAGATGGACGGTCGTTGGTCAAATGATGAGGATTCCACGTTAATAAATGAAGGAAGAAATGTACGTAGTGTAAAGATCGGAACGGGTCGGAAAAGGACCGCGGAGCCGAAAAGGGTTGTGGCGCCACCTCGGAGCCAGGAGCGTCGCGGCGCCACCCCTTTAAGGGCCGCGACGCTAAGTAGGTCCCAAGCTACTGGAGCTGTGACGCTTCCGAGGCATTGTCTGTGCGACGGAAGTCCAAAAGTTTGGCTGATTATGGAGACGTTTTGAGGCATTAAGATGCCAATTTTTCCTCCATAAATCAGTCATTATTTGGCTGCATTACTTGGTGGATTAAGTGGCCATTACATGACATTTGTATGGCCATTACATGAGCATTTGAAGAGACCACTCTTACACTACTATAAATTGAAGTTCAACACTTGAAAGACTTAACACTCAGAAAATTCTGAACTTATTCCTCTCTAGCATACTTCAAACACTCAAAGTTTCTCTCTAGAAACACTTGAGTTTCCTTTGCTCATTTGTTAGATGTTTTTTGTCTTGAGAGACTATTACCCATTAACGTAAAAAGATATATACGGGACAATCTTGTCCTAAGGACAGAGTGCTAACACCCGACTCAACACAGTTGTAACACTCGTAGATTTAGTATCTCTTGATTTCACGTTATCAAGATTCAAGGAGCTTGCTGCAATTGGAACAAAAGATTCAAGAACGATTCAAGGACTCACAAGCTTGTTGTGGCCACAATTCTTGTTGCTACAAGTTTGTTGTTGTTGTAACCTTTAGTGATTATCCTTTCGAAGCACTTGTAATAGTAATTTACTATTCTCGTACTGCATTATTATCCAATAATCTTAAGACAAGATCTGTACTAGTGCTCGAAAGATGTTTGCCAGCAGATATAATCTAAATCTGGTTGTGATTTTCTTCTTGAAAATAATTCTGTTGACAGTTCGGTAACAGTTCAAACCATGTCTCTGTCAACAACCGTGCTTTCAAATTTGGTCCTAGTTTTGACTCTCTCTTTGACGATAGTTACAAATTTGTTTCCGTCAAAAGTGAGATCTCTGTCTCTGATGCTGAGCTTCAAAATACTGCTGATAGTCATGCTAATACGGCTAAGGATCAAGGAAGAGTTGCGGTCACCGCTCCCAAGAGTGGTGAAAACAAGCGCCCACGAGAGGTTGAGGTCTAAGTTAATTATCCTTCCTTGTCCATAATGTGTTTAGATAATTTCTGAATAAAAGTGTGTAAAGAAAGGCTAGGAATATGTGTTTCATTAAAAAAAACTTATATTCCCTACACTCTAAAATCAGAAGTTGAATCTCTCTTCTTTCCGGTTAAAGATTGGATACGGACAAACAAAACTTAAAAGATTCGTTCTTTTGGGTATAATTATTAAAAGTGTGTAAAATATGTTCGCACATACGAAGGAGAGAGATCCTCCGACTGTGCGAAAATTGTTACCACTTTTAGCAAACGCCAGAAATTGTCTGGACACCAATCTCAAAGGAAGAAGACTAAAATATAATGGTCTATATAAAGACAAACCTGTCACCGATTCTGACAGAAGATCCTTCACACAGGATGATATTGGACACTCAATCATACAAAGCCTACGGGCGACTGGAGTGGGCCAGAGTTTCCAGGTCTTAAATAATCTGAAGGCCAAAAGAAAGGCAGAAAAGAGATTGGACACTCAGTCTGCCAAAGCAACTGGAGTGGGCCAGAGTATTCAGATCACATATGATCCGGTTACGCCCTATCCACGGGCAAGAGATTGTTCATGTGAAGCAATGTCACCTCTAACGTTGAAGGGATTGGAGAGGTTGTCCTTAAAAAAGACTTAAGGGAGTGGGATCACTCTAAAAGGAGGTGATACATGTCCCATGGCTTTCAGTGTTTCACCACCAGTGTTTTTTATCAAACATCTGGACACCCTCTTCTACTACATTATTCCTATCTTCTTCATTATAGAATCGCACAAGGAATACACCCCTATTAATCTGAGCAACCTTGTCAATTCCTTTAGTCTTCCAAATTCTATTGAAAACCCCCTCCATCGCCATTTAGGAGGGGGGATTAGAACCTAGTACATAACATATCGCAGCAGTGTTCTAGTATGCAATCTCCTCTCTTAAATCATCCATAGTAATTTTCATATTCATTCTATTATTATCATTGTAAAGTTGTTGTCATGTGATCAGGAGGTCAGGGTTCAACCAGTGGAAACAGTCTCTTGCAAAATTGTGAGGTAAGGTTGAGTACAATAAACTCTTGTGGTCCGGCTCTTCCCCAAACACCGCGCATAGCGGGAGCTTAATGCACCGTACTGCCCTTTTATTCCATTATTATCATTATTTGAGTGATCTAAACCCGCCTATTTCGGCGATCCTACCACCTTACTCCGTGAATTAGCTAAAGTAGGGGATGACATTATATCAGTACCTGATTGTGCGTTGGAATTATCCTTCACATCAATTTGATATGCCCTTGATGTTGCTAAATATTTTAATTATTCTGTATTTTAATACCTAAAATTAACAATAAAAATTAAAAAAATATCCTATCTAGCAATAATCCCCGTATACATAGAAAAATATATTTCTGGTGGGGAAAGGAGAGCTGTGGAGAAGTCATTATTTAAGAGGGAAAAAACATGTCTGTTATATAAATCACTAATCTGGAAACTTTAAGGCTTAAGATTTTTGTATTTTGTAAGGTTGTTCAGTGGGTTGGATCGGCCCGATCCCGACCCGAGATATCGGCCTGTCCCGCCAGATTATTTTTTAGTGTGAGATTCATGTCTACCTGACATAAAAAGATTAATTTATTTTGTCATGTCAGATTATTTTGATGACCTGAAAATAAATGTTAACAAAATTAATTAGGGAAAATAATATATGATGAAGGACAAATTAGTTAAATTACAATCTTTTTCTATTAATAATAATTAAGTTAAAAGAATTGTTGTAAAAAAAAATTAAAATAAGAGAGGTAATTAAGCATAATATTATAAACCACAAAAGAAGTAAGTATTAAATAACCGAGCTTGAGGGGAGGTTTATGTAATTATCTTTTTTAGTTTATTGTTATAATGACTTTGTGGAAAAACCAATCTAACTTGAGTGACTTTATAAAAAAAAAAAACATAAGTTGAATGATTTTATTAATACAAAATTAAGTTAAGTGACTTTCCTAGATAATTCTACATACTTGAGTGATCTTTTAAGATATTTAGTCATGTTTAAAAGATAAGTCTTTTAGGATGGTACATAATGTATCTTCGAATTATAAATATGATTTCATACGATTTTTTTCATTTTAGCCAAGTAGAGGAGTTTTTTGGTGACTAGAGATCGTTGAACTACGTTTTTATTGAGAGTTATAAATCTTATGCGTCAATAGAATCAAAGAGAAATTCAGTGACACAAAGAAAGATCGATTATTTGGTATCCTTCCTTTCTTCCGACCAATTCAAATAAATATGGAGTCTTTGTTTTACGAATCCAACTAATGACATGAATTACGTACTCCTTTCGTTTCAATATAAGTATCTTAACTACAAAAAAGAAAAAGTTTATAACAATAAAATATTTAGTGTAACAAATGAGGTCCGAAGAGAATAGTGGGTACTCAGATGTTACTCCACCTCAGAAGGTAGATATGTTGTTTCCAATAGTCTTTTGGCTCAATAAAAAATATTTCAAAGCAGTTCGGAAAAACAACAAAGTAAGACAATAATCGAGGTACAAGAAACAATACATTATAGTCAAAATCGAATAATAAGAAACTACAAGAGTAAAATTACAACTACTAGTATGAGATAAATGACAAGAGACATTCAACAATTTTTTTTTAGAGTTTGTAATCTTAAATTAAAGATGTGTGTATCATAACAAGATATTTTGTGTTGGTGTCACGACCCGAACCGACGGGCCGCGACTGGTGCCCTACCTGAACACCCTTCTACCCAAACTTCACATATAACCAGCGGAAGCTTAAGAACAACTCATAACCTCATAATGAAGGGATCCTGCCCCCTGAACTGTAATAGTAAACTCATTTTATAAAAATAGACAAGCCGACAAGGTTGCCACTATATACAGAATATGTCCAAAACGAACTACAATATATACACGTCCAAAGACACATTTACCACTCACACCTGCCTACAGACCTCTAAGAGTTTGATAATGAAATGTGATGGGACAAGGCCCCGCCGTATCCCTGAATATACATAAGTCTATAATGACAGATCTGTACCAAAATGACAAACTCCGGAACAATGGAGCTATCCCAAAAGCTGAGCGAAAATCCTAAGCTCGCGGATCACCAAATCGCGCTTATACTGCAAGATTTAACGCACTTCAAGGGGGTCGCATAACAAGGTACCAACTATGTAAACATAAAGTACAAGAAATAAGATCATGATCGCCAGCATTTACAGGGACAAGTATGAAAATCAAATACCAGATCCAACCGTGCCATATAAAATAGAGCTAATTGTACCTTTCAAAGATGAGAATCAACTGTGCCCTTTTAAAAAAAAATGAGTCATATCAAAATCATAGATGTCTGTCCATATAACGTATCCCGACCTATTCTGGGACTCGGTCCATATAACTGTGGATGCATGTCTACTTATAACGTATCCCGTCCCATTCTAGGACCCGATCCATATAACTGTTTGCATATAACGTATCCCGGCCCATTCTGAGACTCAGTCCATATAACCATCATGTCTATATACATATAACGTGTCCTGGCCCTTTAGTGAGAGACTCGGTGGAATCAACAGTATAACGTGTCCCGGCCCTTTAGTGAGGAACTCGGTGAGATCATCATCATTATTTATGTACATATAACGTGTCCCGGCCCATCATGGGACTCGGTGAAATGGAATAATAACACTTGCATGAATAGTTATCATGAGCAACCTTGTGCAATTTAAATCATCTTTTGACTCTCAATAAAATCATATGCTGCCCGACCCTTTCTGGGACACGATAAAATCGTTTTTGACTCTCAATGAAAGAAAAAAATAACTTTCATTTTAAAAAACTCAAGACACTATCATATAATGTATCAATGGAAATTAGGATTTAATGGAATTACATACGTCCGCCGTACACCCATTTCATATACGTCATGCCAAAGAAAGAAGGAAGAATCAAAAGCCGATTGTCGTCTGTACCAACTCGATAATCTAAATTCATCTCGCCCATCTGGCTAACATTATGGAAACATCTGAATGGCGATAACAGATCCGAATTTGCCTAATCAATTCTTATATGGGCCGTGAGTAATTTATCTTTTTTTTATAAAGATCTTATCTAATCAGCTGTGAACTAGCAAATGTAAAATAAATTGGTTATATCTTAGTTTCTATGCAGATGACATTCTAATCATTTTAATATAATACTTGTTTGTCGATACCTTTTTCACTTAACGCTGCAATGACTTGTTTTAACACGTCTACTAATAACATACTTACTTATTTATTAAACCAGTTTCAACACTTAATACTTAACAATTCCTTTAAGTAGGCAGAGTCAACTCGAATCTCATGCTTACTAAAAACTCTTATCAACATCTGTTTCATATGCCTTAATAAGGACTTACGAACACTTTAGACATGTTTTTAGCATAAAATCAATAACATGAATATTCCTTAACCTCTAAGACTAGAGTAAACTATAGAGCAATACCACAGTTATAGTTCACACGTAGAACATGTCAAAAGAAGAAATGATAGTTCACATACCTTATCGGCTATCAACACGATAAGTAGAATACGCCTCAATTAGTACTTCAACCTGTAACAGCAATAACACGTCTATCAACTTCATGAATACTAGTATTCGCTATACCACATAATGACTCTTCTTTCATATAAAAATTTGGGCGGCACTTACCCTTTATATACTCACATCCACAACTTTCAAACAAGGCCAATAACATCAATAACCAAGTACCAACTAAGGGTAGTTCAAAACAACAACCAAGGTGATTCACACACCTACTTCTTATGTTAATCCGACCACTTAACCCGCATTAAAACAGTCCATATTCCAACAACAACTAGGGTAAAATGTGAAGTCTTTCTACACCTTTCTATACCCTCATTCCTTTAGGACAAACGTTAGTCATTACCATATTAAACATGCATAATGGTAATCAAATTTTCAGCATTATAACTCCACAAACAGTTTCTATAACAACGCAACAATCTCCAACAGTTTCATACATGTCTCGGCCACAACCAATACCAAAGCCCTTTTTATAACTCCTTAAAGTCCAATTCAAATCTCAACACTTTAATATAAATCATTTCAACTTTCAATAACAAGATTTTCTTCAATTTATAACATGCACTTAGTGACGATAATAACAATAACAACCAACGAATCCAATATAAACAAAACAGTCCATAAATCGGCTAACTTGCCAAAACTGTCACATGCACTTCTTATTCTCCATTTCACTTAACACAAGTTCATCCATTAACTATAACAACATGTAATTTCTAATTACTTCAAGAGGAAGAAGAAATCTTACCTTATTTTTAACCCAAAACAGTCCACAAGTTTCGGCTCATAGTTTTCTCTTTGCTCCGCTTCTTCAAGTTACAACAACACACATGTATCCTCTACAAGCTTGTAACCATCTTACTTTCTTGTCTTTCTTCCAAAAAGTTCATCTCCAAGCTTAGGGTTTCAAGACAGTTTTCTTGTCAAAACCGTGACCCACTGTTTGGAGTATTAACCTTGGCTTAGAACTTGATTAAGGAGCTTAATCTTGGAAAATAAGTTAGTCTTGATCTTCACTTGGCTATGGAATTTTTGAAACTTGTAGGAAAATAGAAGAAAGAAAAGAGTTTGGATGATGAAGATATTTGTGATATTAAGTCTTGGTACACTTGTATCATATGGTGTATGTAGCACAAGTGGAGGGGGACCCATGAACCCCACTTATCCACTTGTCTTTCCCTTCACAAAATATATGAATTGGAAATTCTCAGACGGCACCGCAGATCGCAGAACGGCACCGCGTTTCGAATTCCTACTCGAAGTTTCAAAGACCGCTGCCCCGTTTCTTTGCACCATGCTGCGGCTCGAAATTCACAAAGACGCATTTCTCTCACTAATATGCCCTGAAATTACGGGGTGTAACATTCTTCCCCCCTTAGAAACATTCGTCCTCGAATGTTCATAATAGGTCCCAAACTATAAATATTTTGGCATAGTCTCCTTTAACTATACCTATCAACCTATACTTAGCAACACAAGATGCCACACAGGGCCACAATATAACACATGTACGACAATATAGCCAAGTAAGGAATCGAATTACCTGTTTAACTATAATTTCATTCACCTTTACCGTTCTGGTCGTAATCCTTCATTCTACTCGTCATTAAACGAAGGAAAAACATTACTGCCTGAATACTTGATCATACCATTCCATTCCTACTTATTCATTGTTTTCATATTTCTTACAGTCATTCTTTGACTGTTCCATAGTTCCTGTCCTCAATTACCCCCAACACACTATAGTTATCCAAAGGTTATGTAGAATGGTAACATGTTGCACAACGTAGCCGGAGCCGAGGACCTTACCAGTCTCTTTCATAATCTTCCCTTTTTAGCATTGTTCTTTGTTCCTCACTTACCACTGCTTTTTGTCTCACTATATTACTGCTTGCATGATCCCTTTCGAAGCTCTTTGTCCTCGACAAGTTAACGTAGTATTCCACATATGCTTGCATGATCCCTGACGTATCATTTAGAGTATCACCCTTTTGTCCTCTATATTGAATACCCTATTATCAAGCTGTGGAATACTTTTGTATCATACCTCCATATATTAGCCATTGAATTTTTACACTTCCAACATAAATTCCTTCTTTCTATCCCCTTATAATTGTTAGACCAGTTTTCAATGATATGTTCACCTCCTATGTTCAGCATCTGGGAGAAATCCTCTACTGCATTTTGCAGTCCCTTAAAATCGGTAATACCATT
The DNA here is from genome assembly GCA_029844215.1 of Przewalskia tangutica. Lineage (NCBI taxonomy): Eukaryota > Viridiplantae > Streptophyta > Magnoliopsida > Solanales > Solanaceae > Przewalskia > Przewalskia tangutica. The sequence goes on from CM056737.1 coordinate 79,490,610, forward strand.
TTCAATCGGCTCAACAATCACAAGTGGATTATACTCAAACTAAGAAATCAGCACAACTAATATACTTCACATATATTATGTTCTTTAACCCAGATCTCACATAAAATATTTCCCTCAAGAAGGTCTTGTATATCTAAGGTCTCAACGATTATCCAATATTCTAAGATTCTCAAATATTCCATGTCCCAAGCTTACATCGTCTCTCCCCGCATACGGGTAAGATAGCTTCTCATAATCTCAACATCATGTCGTCTTAACCATAACAAACCTATTTACTCCATACAAATATTATTCGTACATATCACTTAAGCATACAACACAGCTTAATCTAACAACATGGTATGCCATTAAGTCAATTAGACATGATTTTCTAAGAGTTCATCACCATCTCAGACAGTTCATCACCTCCTAAATATTCCAAATTAGCACACCCAGTATGCCTTGCTGTGAATTCATTAAATTGTTTCATACCTTCCCGGCAATTATTAAAGCTTAACCAACTCATGATAACCCACAATCACTTCAGGCAACACACACATGACCCTAATAAATTTGTTTGTATAGATGCACGTCCTCGTCACACCAATTATACAAAAATCTTACCAACCTGTATACAAAGTCCATATATCCCCCTTCTGGGCCGTTGTCACTTTCTTTGGAGGCATAGCTGCAACCACAATAATTTATTAGGGAGGGACTATCCTAACAACATAGCTCTATCCCACGATATTAGAGTAAGAAAAGTAGAAGCCAATCCTAAATGTATTGTAGCCTCTTGTTTATAGGTGTGATGTACAACACACCAATAACCAAGACTCTACTGCACACGGTTTGTAGACATTCCGAGGACTAACTGCTCTGATATCACTTTTGTCACGACCCGAACCGACGGGCCGCGACTGGTGCCCTACTTGGGCACCCTTCTACCCAAACTTCATATATAACCAGCGGAAGCTTAAGAACAACTCATAACCTCATAACGAAGAGATTCAGCCCCCTGAACTGTAATAGTAAACTCATTTTATAAAAATAGGCAAGCCGACAAGGCTGCCACTATATACAGAATATGTCCAAAACGAACTACAATATATACAGGTCCAAATACACATTTACCACCCATACATGTCTACAGACCTATAAGAATTTGATAATGAAATTTGACGGGACAAGGCCCCGTCATACCTCTGAATATACATTATAGTAAATATGTACCAAAATGAAGCTCCGGAACAATGGAGCTATCTCAAAAGTTGAGCGAAAATCCTAAGCTCGCGGATCACCAAACTGAGTACCTATACCTGCTGGCATGAACGCAACCCCCCGAGGGGGTCAATACAACAAGGTACCAAGTATGTAAACATAAAGTACAGTAAATAAGATCATGACTGGCCAAAAGATGATAGGGACAAGTATGCAAATTAAATACCAGATCCAACCGTGTCATATAAAATAGAGTCAATTGTACCTTTCAAATATGAGAATCAATTGTGCCCTTTTAAAAAAATGAGTCATATCAAAATCATAGATGCCTTTCCATATAACGTATCTCGGTCCATTCTGGGACTCGGTCCATATAATTGTGGATGCATGTCTACTTATAACGTATCCCGGCCCATTCTGGGATTCAGTCCATATAACTGTTTGCATCTAATGTATCCCTGCCCATTCTGGGACTCGATCCATATAACCATCATGTCTATATATATAACGTGTTCTGGCCCTTTAGTGAGGTACTAGGTGGAATCATCAGTATAACGTGTCCCGACCCTTTAGTGAAGGACTCGGTGAGCTCATCATCATTATTTATGTACATATAACATGTCCCGGCACATCATGGAACTCGGTGAAATGGAATAATAACACTTGCACGAATAGCTATCATGAGCAACCTTGTGCAATTTAAATCATCTTTTGACTCTCAATAAAATCATATGTTGCCCGATCTTTTCTGGAACACGGTAAAATCATTTTTGACTCTCAATGGAAGAAAGAGAATAACTTTATTTTAGAAAACTCAAGGCACTATCATATCATGTATCAATGGAAATTATGATTTAATGGAATTACGTATGTCCGTCGTACACCCATTTCATATACGTCATGCCATAGAAAGAAGGAAGAGTTTCACATACCGCTTGTCGACTGTACCAACTCGATAATCTAAATTCGTCTTGCCCCTCTTATCTAACATTATGGAAACATCTGAATGGCGATAACAGATCTGAATTTGCCTAATCAATTCTTATATGGGTCGTGAGTAATTTATCTTTTTTTTATAAAGATCTTATCTAATCAGCTGTGAACTAGCAAATGTAAAATAAATTGGTTATATATTAGTTTATATGCAGATGACATTCTAATCATTTTAATATAATACTTGCTTGTCGATACCTTTTTCACTTAACGCTGCAATGACTTGTTTTAACACGTCTACTAATAACATACTTACTTACTTATTAAACCAGTTTCAGCACTTAATACTTAACAATTTCTTTAAGTAAGCAGAGTCAACTCGGCTCTCATGCTTACTAAAAACTCTTATCAACATCTGTCTCATATGCCTTAATAAGGACTTAGGAACATTTTAGACATGTTTTTAGCATAGAATCAATAACATGAATATTCCATAACCTCTAAGAGTAGAGTAAACTATGGAGCAATACCACAGTTATAGTTCACACGTAGAACATGCCAAAAGAAGAAAGGATAGTTCACATACCTTATCGGCTATCAACACGATAAGTAGAATACGCCTCAATTAGTACTTCAACCTATAACAACAATAACACGTCTATCAACTTCATGAATACTAGTATACGCTATACCACATAATGACTCTCCTTTCATATAAAAATTTGGGCGACACTTCCCCTATATATACTCACATCCACAACTTTCAAACAGGGCCAATAACATCAATAACCAAGTACCAACTAAGGGTAGTTCAAAACAACAACCAAGGTAATTCACACACCTACTTCTTATGGTAATCCGGCCACTTAACCCGCATTAAAAACAGTCCATATTCCAACAACAACGAGGGTAAAATGTGAAGCATTTCTACACCTTTCTATACCCTTATTCCTTTAGGACATACGTTAGCCATTACCTTATTAAACATGCATAATGGTAACCAAATTTTCACCATTATAACTCCACAAACAGTTTCTATAACAACGCAACAATCTCCAACAGTTTCATACATGTCTCAGCCACAACCAATACCAAAACCCTTTTTATAACTCCTTAAAGTCCAATTCAAATCTCAACACTTTAATATAAATCATTTCAACTTTCAATAACAAGATTTCCTTCAATTTATAACATGCACTTAGTGACGATAATAACAATAACAACCAACGAATCCAATATAAACAAAACAGTCCATAAATCGGCAAACTTGCCAAAACTGTCACCTGCACTTCTTATTCTCCATTTCACTTAACACAAGTTCATCCATTAACTATAACCACATGTAATTTTCAATTACTTCAAGAGGAAGAAGAAATCTTACCTTATTTTTAGCCCAAAACAGTCCACAAGTTTCGGCTCACAGATTTCTCTTTGCTCCACTTCTTCAAGTTACAACAACACACATGTATCCTCTACAAGCTTGTAACCATCTTACTTTCTTGTCTTTCTTCCAAAAAGTTCATCTCCAAGCTTAGGGTTTCAAGACAGTTTTCTTGTCAAAACAATGACCCACTGTTTGGAGTATTAACCTTGGCTTAGAACTTGGTTAAGGAGCTTAATCTTGAAAAATAAGTTAGTCTTGATCTTGACTTGGCTATGGGATTTTCGAAACTTGTAGGAGAAGAGAAGATAAAAAAGAGTTTGGATGATGAAGATATTTGTGATATTAAGTCTTGCTACACTTGTATCATATGGTGTATGTAGCACAAAAGATCGGTTTTTCCTAAATTTACTACCCGGAACCTACCCATAGCAATCATTACCCAGAACCTATCCGGACCCTGCGATTCCGGGTAAGTTCCCGGATACCCGTGCTTACCCCTCAGCAAACTTAAGTTAAGACTACTATAATTTGAATTTAGATGCAAAAAAAACAAAAAACAGTGAAGTATAGCCTCATAATAACATATAACAGAAACAACATGAAACTAATAAGAATGAAATGAAAAGATCAGGCAGCAAAAACACCACTAAGTAAAATCACACTATATTACTATGATATAAGGAGTTTTGCAGCTTCCAAGCTGCACTGTGATACACCATTTGATTTTAAATGTGTTCAGGAGATTCCATACATCATGTCAACGGTCAGAAACTGCATCAATTCACATTAATGTCTAAACACTAAAAATTCCCGGTATAGGTATATCATATATAATAATGTTCCCTTCAGTGAAGATCAAGATAACCTATCAAGAATTTCAAAATAAAAACTAGTTTCAGTTTCAAAATAGACAACAATAGGGTCCGCGTATCGGTTCCGGGTCCGGGTATCGGTTCCGGGTTCGGGTATCCGGTCTCTATTTTTCAGAACCGGAACCGAATCCGACATTTATCGATTTCTAATTTTACTATCCGGAATCTATCCGTTATTCTAATATATCTATCCGGAATCTACCCATTAATATCGATTTCGGTCGAATATCTGATACCATGTACCCGTGCTCACCCCTAGTTTGCTTTGAAGGACAAAGGGCCCAATTTTTTCGTGAGTTGACTGTAATATCTCCAGTTTAAGTCAAAGCTCATCAGCATTCGTCACAACAAAGGCTCTTCCAACCATATCTGCATTCAATCAAAGACGACTCCAATATGGTAATGTTGGCACCTTCTGCATCATCATCATCATCTCGGTTGACAAATTCACTCTTCAAATCCAAATTTATTAGGAACTATCTAAAGCCATGTCAAACTCAAAATGTTCATTTACATAGGAGGGGCACAACAACAACAAGAGTCTCCTATAAGTTGCACCTGTTACTATCTTGTTGTTTTGGTCCTAGTTCTTCTCTTCCATTTCGCTCTTGTTTTGTTCTTCCTTGTACTCCTCTTCATTTTCTTCACAAATTTCGTTCAACTTCTCAGTCATCTCCTATGTCATCCTTAAATTCCAATACTAACCCTGATGCTAAAACGGTGAGTCCTAACTACCCTTTTCGATTTTTCAATTGTTCTTGATAAAAGATGACATTTTTAGCTTCTTGTGGGTTTAGGATATTTGTGTGCTATCGTTACAGGTTTACTATGATTTTTAATTGATCCCGTCTCAAATTATTTGTTTTTTTTGTTTACCCGCCCTTAATTAGGAAGGGTCATTTGACTACTTTTAAGTTTTAACCTTCCTTATATGCGAGTTATAATTTTTTCGTTAAATATTTACTCTATTTATGTGTTAACTTCAAAAATAATAAATAATTTAAGATAACTATTTTTAGTAACTTTGACAAATAATTTGAGACGCAATGACTATATTTTTAGCTTCTTTTGGGAAATGGGTGTTTGGTATTTTATGAGTTTGGGATATTTATGTCTTCCTTTTTCATCTCCCATGTCGTCCTCGTTAAATTCCGATACTAACCCTGATGCTAAAACGGTGAGTACCCACTTCTTGTTTTGACATTTTAATTGAAGTTGTTGATAAAAGATTAGATTTTGAGCTTTTTGCCTTTTTCTGGTAAATGGGTGTTTGGTGATTTCTGGGTTAAAGATATTTGTGTGCAATTCGCCCACCCCTTGTAATGTGGGTTAGATTAAATTATGGGTTTTTGATGTGTATGTGCTATTGATAAAGGTTAGCTGTGAATATTTTATTTAACAAGATGAGATTTTGAGCTTGTTAAGGGTAATGGGCGTTTGATTATTTCTCGGTTTTGATGTTAATGTGCTATTGAAAAAGGTTAGCTGTGAATTTTTTATTTAACAAGATGATATTTTGAGCTTGTTAAGGGTAACAGGTGATTGATTGTTTCTGGGTTTGGTAATTGTGTGTTGTGGCTATAGGTTTGTGTTCTCGCCCCGAATTCTGTTCTCTGCCGTTTTATCGGTTGACCGTATCGGACAAATTGATTTCTTAACTTAAGCGATTTGGGCCGAAAACGAAACTCTAATTTCCACCAATTGGTTCCCTAACTACTCCATAAAGCATTAGGACGGTGGTATGAGTAAACTAAGAAGTAAGAAATATGAATGCAGCTGAGTACAGTAAAGTAAAGGATAAAGTAAAGTAAATGATAAAGATAGATAAAAATTGAGTTGTTTGATTGATTAGTTGTGTCTTTATATACAAAGAATGTTCTTATTTATAGTACAAAAAAGAAGAAAAAAATGTACAACATGATCCCCATATCATCCATCAAGTAACCTACTAAGTTCAATAGCCGACTATGGGGTAGGTGGTACCGATTTTCTCACCCTCTACTCCTCTTGCTCGGATAATGACCCTTTCTTTTAGCTGTTGTTGGTCGTTACCGCTTCTAGGGGTCCGAAAACCCTTTTCACTTGGTCATTGAGGCGTCTGCATTTTAGTGGGTCTCAATCGTACCTCTAACTAACAACTCGGCTAAGATGCCTTAGTAGCCGATGAAGTTCTTGTAGTCGTGAGCTAGGAGTAAATTCGGCTTTGGAACAGTTCGGCTATCACTGGATTCGGCTAAACAATTGCCCCTACATTAACTCAAGTGTGACTGTTGAGTTGATGTATCCGAAAGTAGTCATCGTTTCAGTCTGACAGGCGCATGTCACTTCAATTGTCTCGTCTCCAATGCATGCAATGATGATTACTTCTGAATTGGGTTTCCCCTTCAACCGAGGTGTCTTTATTACCACGAATCGGTTCCAAGGCTGTCGTTTATTGTTAGGCATATTTTATATACACTTTTTGAGTCATTTTTAGTTAGTATTTTTCTCATTCTCTTCTAAATTAGTGTCGTGTTAGGGTCTTTTTCCTTTCTTTTGAGTCACAGCGGTCCTAAATGAAGAAATGGCAAAAAGAGGATGAAATGAGCTTAATTGAGATGGAATTGCACGCTAAAAAAGCCAAGAAATGAAGTCTAAGAAGTTCCGGGATGCATAGAAGAGATCTGACGAAGTCCGGACGAAAAAAGGACACAAAACCAAAAATCTGGCCAAAGAACGTCACAGGGCGCCGCGGCGCTAATTATCCTGCGGCATCTGATTTTGCTTCAGTATTTTCGGTTGTCGTGGCGCCAGCCTGCAGGGTCACGGCGCCGACGCGGAAAATCTGATTTTTGAGCCGAATTTCAAAGGGTTAAAAGGGTTCGAAGCGCAAGTTTTCTCATCTATAAATCCCTAAAACCCTGACCTTATGGGCATCTTGTACATATTCTTGATTCTACTTTGGGGAGGCTAGGAAGGGAGGCAAGACACAAGATTGGAGACAACTTTGTTCAAGTTCTTTTCCTTTCCCTTATTTTATTTCAGATTATGTTGGATTGTAATTTAGTTCTTGACATGACAATATTTAGGAGCTAATTACTTTATTAGGGTTTTTCATTCGAATCTTCTTGAAACTCTGTCATATAGTTAATGCATAGTTAGTGATTTCCTCTTCACTCGTATTAAGATATATTCAATATTGTTTTGATTGCTTGATAATTAACTGGTCATTAATTGTCATCACTTATATGATTTCGAATCGAGATCCGAGAGGGGAGATTTGAATATGCTGTAATTGTCTAGACATAGGTTAAAAGCACGGACAAAAGTACTCCGATACTTGTGTAGTATTTAAGGTTATTGTTCTTAATCCTCCTGTGTGATAAAAGCTATCATAGAAATATAGAAGGCTTCTGCACAAGGTTGAGCTCTCGTATATCCTAACTGGAATATGATGATAGACTAGTTAACCTGCTATCTTAATAAGAAGAAGAATCATTAGCATTGCATTAACACGTAAAAGAGTGGATAGTTGAGGAGATTGGATGTCCTATTTCCATCATAATTGTTTTAAACCCTTAGTATCATCACTTTAGTTTATTTTCTGCAATTTACTTTAGTTTAGTTATTAGATAAAAAATACAAACAAATTAACGATCACCAAATAGAAACTAAAGCTTAGATAATCGATACTTGATAACCGGTCTCTGTGGACGATATTCGGTCTTACAGACTATATTACTTGAGCGATACGTACACTTGCGTGAGCATAAGTAAAATTGCTAACATTTATTCATGCATGCCCCAAATAGAAGGATAGTACTTTTTTAGATACTTGTCGTTTACATTCCTGTCCATTTCTTCGTCGTGCATGTTTATTAGTCGATATGCGTTGCTGGCGATCCGTTGGCTTACTACGAAAGGTCCTTCCCAATTTGTTGACCATTTTGCCGAATTTACGATCTTTCATCCCAGTGGGCAAAATGGTTTTCCGAACTAAGTCTCCTTAGCAAACCTCTTAGGCTTGACATGTTTGTTGTATGCTTTAGCCATTTTACGTTTACGGCCAATTTTCTAGTATCACGATCTTCATCTAGCTGGTCTAACTTCATTAGCATGGCCTGTTGATATTCCTCTAAACTTAGAGAGTTCTATTTGGCCACCCGTAAGGATTTGACATTAATTTCCAACGGCAACACTGCATCTTGGCCATAGGTTAGCCGATAAGGTGTCGTTCCGGTGGCTGTAGATTTAGAATTCCTGATCGGCCAAACGGCTTCATCGAGATGCCACATTCCTGGTTTATCCTCCACATTTTTATTAATTATCACAATAAGTTTGTTGGCTGCCTCGGCCTGGCCATTCTCCTGTGCGTAATAAGGCGAAGATGTGATCATCTTGATACCGAACTTCAAAGAAAGGTTGCGCCACCGTAACCAGTGAACATCGCCCTCGACGGCTGTAATCGCCCAGAATACCATATTCAGATATGATCCGTGTCGATAAACTGAATGACGAGCCTCAACCCATTTAGTGAAGTAATCGGTAGCAACGATAATCAAATTGTGGCCTTTAGCCGATTGTGGATCTTCCGGAAACAGCCGCTCTACCTTCTAAGGTGGAAGTGAGGTATGTGTACATTCTACCCTCCCCAAATCCCACATTGTGGGATTTCACTGGGTATGTTGTTGTTGTGGGTGAATCTTGCCGATGAGGTCCATAGCCCATCTCTGAAGGGCCAGGTTTTACGAATGGGTGCAGCAACTCGGCTGGTACCCGTTGGATTAGTCCATATTTCTGACATTCTCCGCATCCTTTGCATACTGGAAGCAGTCAGCTGTGATAGTAGGCCAATCATAGCCGTGGCGGTAGATCAACCACTTTATCGCTGGCCCCGCTCTGTGTGATCCGCATACTCCTTCGTGGACCTCTCTCATGACCCTCAAGGCCTCTGCTTTGGCAATGCACTTGAGTAGTACCCCATTCACGCTCCTTTTATAGAGGTCATCGTTAATGAACACGTATTTCAAGGCTCTTCTTTTAACCTTGAGGTCCTTGCAACTGGAGGGATCTTTTAGGTAGTCAATCAATAATTGTCTCCATGAGTTGATTTGATCAATGGCTAACACTTCGGTCGGTAATTCATCGTGCTCTAGGGTGAGTAGAGACTTCCCAACACCTGAAGCTTCTTGTGCTAAGTCGGTAGCCTCAACATTCATGCCTCTGGGAACATAACTTAACGTGGATGATGCGAACCCACTAAGCAACCTGCTAGCCATCCTGTGACCGGCCATCAAATTTGGGTCTTTGTAGTCATATTCCCCAGCCACACAAGAAAGGGGTGTAGAAAAATCCTTTATTCTTGTGTCGAAACGAAAGAGTAATGATTCTTGATCCTGTTTGTTAAAAATTCTACGGTCGGTATATCTTTGAAAGCTCAGACGGAGAGAATAAACGGACTCCTAGAGGGCTACTTAAGCCACTTTAGTGCAAACCGTAAGGATCTGAGTTGTTGACGTTGCTCACCCTGCTTTCAACAATGCCAAAATTCCCTATTCCTCGAGTCACCGGAACCACCGACCACCGGTGAGTCTCCTGATCTCGACGCACCTCGCCATGTAAAACTAGGAGTTTGAGTCCCGTAATGAGAGCATCGTATTCGGCTGGGTTGTTTGTCAATTCAGGATCTAGCCGATAGGAGAACCTCCACGTTTTATCTCTCAAATTTGTTATCGTGACTCCAGCTCTAACTTCTTTCTGGGTTCTAGACCCGTCAAAGGTTAGTACCCACGACACGACGTCTATACATGCAGTAGGAGGGACACGTGGATTCTCCATGTCTACACAAGGATGTTCTGCCAAGAAATCGACTACTGTTTGGCCTTTGACGGCCCTGAGTGGCCTATATTCGAGAGAGAACGCGGTAAGCTTGATAGCCCATTTCATTAATCGACCTTGCAAGACAGGTCTATTTAGTAAGTACCGGACAATATCAACTTTGCACATAACGTATATAACGTGAGGTATTAGATAATATTCGAGTTTTGTGCAAGCATAGAACAAAGACAGAGCTTCTCCAAATGAGTATATCTAGTTTCAACATCGCTGAGCATTCGGCTAAGATAATAAACCGCTCTTTCAGTTCCATCATCGGCCTCCTATGCTAGCAAACAACCGATAGATAATTATGCAGTCGAAATATACAATTTCAACGGCTTCCCTAGCACGGGAGGCACTAGTACGGCGGAAGTAGCTAAGGTTTTTTTAATTTGATCAAAGGCCTCTTGCTGTTCCGGGCCCATACTAGCTCTTCTGACTCTTTAAGTCGGAGCAAAGGGGAGAAATCCTTCATTTTGCCAGCCGAGTTAGATATGAACCTCCTTAAGAAATTGATCTTTTCCAACAAGCTTTGTAACTCCTTTGTCTTGGGTGGTGCAGATCCCATTACTGACTTGGCTTTGTTACGATCTATCTCGATGTCTTTCTTGTGTACCAAAAAGCCAAGGAAATTGCTAGCCGATACTCCGAACATGCACTTGGCTGGATTATGAATCCTCATTCTTTTTAATGTTTGTTCAAGATCGGCTAAATGATCCTTGAATTCCTTAGACTTCACTACTACATCATCGATGTAAACCTCCATAGTCTTACCGATCAAGTTATGGAAGATGGTGTTCATTGCCCTTTGATAAGTGGCACCAGCGTTCTTAAAACCAAACAGCATAACTACCCACTCGTAAATGCCCAACGCTCCTGGACATATGAAGGCGGTTTTGTGAATGTCGTCCTCGGCTACCGATATCTGATTATAGCCAGAGTATCCATCCATGAAGGTCAATACACCATTAGCGGCTGCTGAGTCGACTAGCATGTCGGCTATCGGTATGACGTACTCATCTTTAGGAGTGGCTAGATTTAGGTTCCTATAATCAATACATACCCGCACCTTGCCAGTCTTCTTCTGGTACGATGTTTGCCAACCATTCCACATACTTAGCCTTTTTTGATCCGACTAAGGCCGACTTTCGTCCCTGCTCGACGGGTGGGTCTTGCAGTCAAGCTCTTGACTCATACGCGCTTTGCACTCGAGGCCAATCTCGTCCGGCCCGAGAAACCTTTCAGCCTCCGTTATTTTGGGAGGCTACGCCTCATAAGCTGTCTACACGAGGCGTCGCGGCGTGGGTCTGAAACAAGGTTAGAATTCTAGCCGCTTCCAGTGGTATCTAATCGATGTCTCGGGCCCGGAAGAGGCCTACCTAAGGCTGCAGGAAAGGCCCAAGTCAATCGAGGAACAGTGAAGCTCACGGCTTTGTGATCGTTCGATCTCGACTTTGATTTGAGGCATCAGCTGAGGGTGATGCCTTCTAGGCGGCTATTTGTGGGGTTTGAAACCCTCCTTAATTGGCAATCTATGTTCTACCAAACTACGTGTCAGCCCAGGCATCTCATGATAATCTCATGCGAAGCATTCTTTATACTGCAGTAGAAGGGTCGTTATGCATTGTTTGTCTTCTTCCTTCAGCAAGCCACTAATATGTGTTAGCCGAGGGATTTTTTCGGTTCCCAAGTTGATATCTTCCAAATGATCCTGAGACTCAAAACTAGGCATAGCCCTTCTTATGGGTGATTCAAGTTCCATCGGCGGCTCAACTTCATCGGCTGCAAGCGTTGGTTGGTTGTCGTGGTTCCCCATCTGCGATGCCTCGACTATCCTTGCCTCAGAACTTAGGGCGGTCAGCCCATGCCATAGGTCACATAAGATTTGGGTTTCCTCAACTATTTAAATCCTCCAAGGTAAGCCGTGGTTCGGCTAATTGTTTTATTTCAAACCCTCGCGAGGTAAGATTACAGGATTCCCAAGATCTTTCTTCATACTACTCTGTGACGGCTATGGGAGCCACATAGGGTGAATAGAGGACAACCTCTACGTTCTGAACCCCTGGTCGGAACGGGTTATCATCCGCTGGAACAATTTCTATCTTGTCACCTTCCCAAAAGATGAGCTTTTGATGCATGGTAAAAGGAAGGCATCGACTGGTGTGAATCCAGTCCCTGCCCAGCAGAATGGTGTAGGACGACTTGTCATCTATTACAATGAAGGCAGGCCTGACCGTCTTAGGACCTACAGTGATTTATGCTACTAGAATCTTCAGAGGCTTCTCCCATAAAGCTAGCCATTTTCATGTTAGTTGGGATGGGATCCTCTTTTATTTTGTTAAGATCCTTCAAGGTAAGCAGCGCATCACATTCAGCACAACCCCATTGTCGACAAACACCCGACGGTGCTCAAAGTGTCCTAGCGGAGGTATCAGCTATTGTTGCCCATTCTGCGTCTTCTACGCAAACTCACCTTCTAGGCTATCTAGCGCGGAGCGGCTGGCCCAGAACTCACATGGATTAGGCTGACCATTTCAATGTCTGCCCACATCTCATTTGGATTACTTTTGTGATGTGGCTGCAGGTTAGCTGGGATTTTCAATTGAAATCCTTATAAGAAATCGATTTTGTGCTATTCTTCTCTTGTTTGATTTTCTGGATTTTGAGTTTTTGTGTCTCTTGGTTAGCCGTGAAATTCTTCAAAAAAGATGCACTATTAAGCTCTGTTGGGGAAAGGGCCGGTTTATTTCTGGGTTTTGGGTATTTTGTGCTGCTGCTGCTGCAGGTTAGCTGTGATTTTCAGTGGAATTTTTTTAAAATGATGAGCCTTTAAGTATTTTCTTTTGTATGCTTGTTTGATTACTTTTTTTTATATAGAAAAAATGGTTGTTTGATACTTGATTTTGGGTATTTGTTTGCTGTGGCTGCAAGCTAGCTGTGATTTTTAGTTAAAATTTCCTTAAAAAGACCAGAGTTCAAGCTATTTTGTCAGTAATGGGTGTCTGAATGTTCTGCATTTGGGTTACTTATGTGTTTGTGGCTGCAGGTTAGAGCTGTGATTAAAGGGAGAGTGCAAGGGGTGTTTTATAGGGACTGGACTGTGGAGAATGCTAAGCAGTTGGGCTAGAAGGGTTGGGTTCGAAACCGGAGGGATGGATCAGTGGAGGCGTTGTTTTCTGGAAGCCCAGAAAAGGTTCAGGAAATGGAGCAACAGTGTCGGAGGGGTCCACCATCTGCTATTGTCACGGGATTTGATGTCTTCCCCAGTGATGATGACCCTGGAACAGAGTTCGAACGTAAACAAACTGCTTAATCATAGACTAGCCTGTTGGTAATTAAGCTGAGCAATTTTCCCTGTTTTTTCCTAACTTGCTCTTGCTGCATGTTTAAGAGGGAGAAATAAGTATAGCTCGTTTGTACATACAAGGTCTTTGAAATGTTAAGGATTTTATTGTTAAATCTTCTTGTTGATGTTATGCTTTCATACATTGATTCATTACTGCATGATTGTGCCAAATCTCTCCCATGTGGACGGTAAGATTTGGCCACTCTTCTGTAGTGTTGTATGCTTAATTAATCATGTTACCTAAGAAATAAAAGTGAAACTATACACTCAGATTACAGATCCTTTAAGCCATTCCGTTTCTACTGACACTTGAACCTGTTATGAATCCGCCCCAGCCCAATAAGGATACGACAAGGATATTGCCCAAATAGATAGTGGGCCAAGTAGAATCAATAGGGCTCGGCCTTCACAAAGGTTAACTTGGGATCCAGGCTGAGGGTACTTTGTATTGTCGTTAAATAACACGGGGTGTCACTATCAAAGGGTATCATGAATTATGTGCCAAAGCATTTCTGTATTTCTGATCACATCTCCCTTCTTCAGTCTATCTATCCCTAGTTCTTACTTTCACTATTTCTGCATTTTTGTTTGGGCTTGTGCCATTTGAGTTGTTGCATTTACTTTCTGGAATTGTAATTGAACTTTAGTCTGATTAATATAGTTGAGAAGCTGGTTACTGTTACATTGGATTTGAGTTCATTACAGAACCTGTCATTAGAAATCTCAAAATTTTGGATGTATTTATTTTGTTATCACCTATTAAATCCCAATTTTCATCGAAATGGACCCTTGGTGAACTTTTAAATCAAGTGCAACGGAAGTTACTATGATGAGAAGGGAGAGATACTGTCCTTTTGCTCTGCTCCAAGTGTCATCTTCTATGTTTTTGCTACTCAATTTTCTTTGAAATCTCTTCAGATATACTCCCTCCGTCCCAAAAAGATTGATCTAATTTGACTTGGCACAAAGTTTAAGAAATAAAGGAAGACTTTTGAAATGTGTGGTCCAAAACAAATTTTATATATTTGTGTGGTTGTAAATGATCTCATAAAGTTAAATTGTTTCTAAATATAGAAATGAGTTAATTTTTTGGGACAAACTAATAAGGAAAGTAGGCCAATCTTTTTGGAACGAAGGGAGTATGTTTATATGTTGGATTCTCTTGAAGTAGCAATTTTTTTCTCGAATGTGATCAGAATCACATTCAAGGATTTGTTGCTTCTGGTGTTTTTGGGTAAATATATACTTGCTTTGGCACATGCCAATCTTTTTGGGACAGAGGAGTATGTTTATATGTTGGATTATCTTGAAGTAGCAATTTTTTTCTCGAATGTGATTTCAAGGATATGTTGCTTCTGGTGTTTTTGGGTAAATATATACTTGCTTTGGCACATTGGCTAAAAGTTTGAGCCTAAGAGCCTATTATTCATTAGCTTGGCAGTTTGAAGTTAATGGACTATGTGATTTCTTATTTCTTAATATAATATATGATTGACAATTTGACTCGAACTTCTCAGGAATGGTTTTGAAATTCTCTTATGAATTCTATAGAAATTCGTTAGTAAATTTTCACAGAAATGTACTATTGAATCATAAAAGAACATATCCTAATGGTATTAGCTAAAGTATCTTTCGTGAAACTAGTGAAGAAAATTAGATAGATGTTGTAGTCATTGCCTATGAAAATTTTCAGCTTCAATGTTATGTCGTCAGACTTGAGTGTGTAGAAACTGTTGGACTAGTCTCTGCCATTATTTGAGCAAATCCATTTAATACTTACTAGGATCAACTTGGTTTTCAAGGAAACTTCCTAAAGAAAGAAGAGACAACTGCCTTCAGGAAGCAACTTTCCAGACATGTGAAAAGTATGTTATAGCATGTGAAAATGTCATGTATGCTATGCTATCTAGTAGGAAAGAACACTCTGTGCCTCCTGGTGTTGCTGCTGTTGTATGTATCTGTGTGTATATCACATGTTAGAGCACTTCACCTCGCTTAGTGTACGCTTTAGTGTCGTCATCAAGGCTATGCATATTTTCCTTGCCAATGAGTGTAATCTTGAAGAGGCGACACTAAACAATTGATATTTCACTTTTTCGTAATCTTTTTTCAATTTCTTTGTCCATATATTTGTTATTCATGTTTATAATTATTAGTCTTGGACCATATTTGTATGCCTTTCTTCATTGAAGCCCATGTTTTAGTTTTGTTTTGCGCTTAAAGTCCCAATGGTCCTTAGAGAGTTCTTTTTGCTCTTTTCGCCTTTGATAATACTGGTGTATGTTTTACAATAATGTGCATCTATGGAGGCTGATAGTTGAGTTATTGCATCGACATTTTTAAGCTCTCACCATAACGCCTGCAGAGTTAAGGTGGGAAGTGGTAACAACAGTCATTCTTAATTTCTTCACCTTATGAACTTTCTATGACTAACACTAGTCTATAGCCCTTAATCTAGGAGATGTCAACTTGGTTTGTCTTGTGCCATTATTTCTTCTCATGTGGTGTCTCCTCTTTCTGAATCTTTATCTTATCAGATTTCTGTCAAATAACCTCAGTCTGATTGAATGACTTAGCTTCTTTGTCCAGGATAGAAAATTAGGAATATTAAAATGAATGTTTCATCAGTGAATCGTCGATCCTTGAGGCTGCAATTTGCCAAGCTCTCTCAAAGACGGCTTTTGACTGGGAGCTTTGCTCAGTCACAACTAAAATATTCTGTAAGATTTACTGTTATGTGGCTGATGATAGTCAAGAAAGTATGCTGCAAACTCCAAGAAAGTCATTAGGAATTGTATTGCTGCAAGGGTGATGGGCTTGTGTTAACTATGGATTTCCAATGCATGCTTGCTCAAATATCTCTCAAGTATGACAATTGCAGCTGCTTAATTTTTGGACCTTGAGCTTACATGTCCTGTGCATTAAGTGTGTGACTTTGCTCATAGTTAATTGTTTAAGAAATTGTACTCATCGGTGCTGGTCTAGCGGTCAATGAAGTGGATGAAAATTATGGGAGACCAAGGTTCAAACTGCAATAGAGACAAAAAAGTGCTAGTTGGTTTCTTCTCATCTATGAAAAGGAATATTAAGGATTTATATAACGGACACCAGCTTGTTTGGGAACGAAGGGTAGCTGTGTTGATTTCGAAAGGGTGTTAGAAATACTTACCCCAACGTAGTAGGTGAAATTTCCTTACAAAACTTCTCGAAATTGACCCCCCAAAGGGTAAAAATAGTAAAGAATGAATCGCGAGACTATTGATGCTTTTCGCACCCGTGCTATGTGGCATGCATCACATGCTCATCGGCACTAAGCCTCTTGTGTTATACCCCGTGCGTCGCCAGAGCCGAGGCACATCGATTTTTTTGTGCTATATCGCGTGCATGGCACGAACCATGACACAAATTTCCCCCTGAACTATATCCTATACGTCGCACCCATTAGAGCACAAGCTTGAAATTTCTAAATTTAGATAAGTTGTGCTGAAATCCACCCAAGCCGCATGGTTCCGTCTCAAAACATAATACCAACATATGCAAAGTCTTAAAACAACAACAACAACATACCAGTGAAAATCTCACAACGTGGGGTTTGGGGAGGATAGAGTGTACGCAGATCTTACCTCTACCTTGGTAGGTAGAGCGGTTGTTTCTGAGAGACCCTCGGCTCAAGACAAAGCACAAGCACAAAAAAAGCAAGAGAAACGGTCAGATCCGAACAAGAAATTTAAGGCAGTTTGAAAATGTTGGTATCAAAAGCGAAAAAGTCACTTTGTTGTGAGCAAGTAGCGGAGGTTTTTAACCTCAAATTGCACTTCCAACCTCCGCAACTTATCAATTTTTTTTGTAGTGACATAGTCTTCTTTCCAAATTTGAAATTCAACCCTAAGTTGAATTTAAAAATTTTGTAATCAAATACTGATTTTGAAATAAAGTGAAAAAAATTATTACAAAAAAAAAAGTGAATAGGTTTGGTGGTCATAGTCCTAATTAATTGAGGAAAAGGGCACCTCATTCTTAAGAATGGATATTAAAACATAACTTTTTTCATTTGTACATTCTAACTAAGGGGAAATGAGAAGCATAGCAAAGATTAGGCGCTAGTTTAGGGGCCATTTTAAGATGATTCATCCCAGACTCTAAATCTCGTTAATTCTAAGGAGGAGCCAAATAGTAATAGCACAAGTGGTTAAGGAGATGTGTTTTTGAAAAAAGTAGAATCTGAAACAAAATAGTTGAAAATAGTTATAGTTAGTTGAATTTGTGTGTGAACACATTGAAGTTTTGTAAGTGAAAAAAATAATCAAAATTACTTTTTTTAAATTTGAAACTCATCTTCACAAAAAAAATCAATTCAATATATAACTAAATGCTATTTTTAAAGAATATTGAAACAAGGAATTTTCTTTTATGTCCAAATGGATCCTAAAGTTCTCCATTGGGGACCAAAGCATGATTGAGGTGTGCCCAAATAAGAAAGAGCTCCTTAATTCCGTGAGTGTGCCTTTATTTTGTACCATACCAATCACTATGAAAAGTTTCTCTATTAGGGAATCGAACATGGGAGCCCTTATTGTCTACATTTTTTGTGCTTGTATGATAGTTACTTTGATAACTTTTTTTCATAACCTTTTTTGGCTGAGCGTGAAAGAATTTAAATTGAAGGAACCGAAATTTATGTACACGAAACATCTAATATGGGCAAGCGGTCGGGTCGAATATGAGTAGGGTTGCACAAAATTCGGTTGCAGAAAAATTGGGCCGACCAGAAATTGGTCCGTCTTGATCCTAATGATCCGAGTTTTCGGTTTGGTCCGATCCGCCCGGTCAGTCGAGTTCGGTCGATCGGACCGAATTTTAAATATATATTATTTTTATAATATATATAATTCCTAATATATATTGAATTATATAATTCCTAATATATATAATATTAATATATATAATTCCTAATTTTCTAAATTCCTAATATATAATATATATAATTTAATTTCGGATTTGGGGCGGTTTTTAAATTGAGTTTTCAATACTGAAATTGACATTCTCGGACACATTACCACGAAATTTGTACGTTGAAATCTATTGTATATCGCGAGATATTTAGATTTGAAAAAGAAAAAACGTAACGATTTGGGGAAAAAGTGAAATTGATTGCCAAGAAAGACGTTTTTGGAGAAATCGGCGGAAGCAAACGGACTTTAGTCGGTTAGGGATGGCTTCATCTCGAAAAAAATACGCGAAATCAAAAAAACAAATTAGATCAAACGGACGTTCGAGCGCAAAGTTATGACCATTTAAAGTTTCACTAATTTACAACTTATATTTGATATGTCAATACGTCCGGCCGCTGGGGGGTGGGGAAATTGGGGACTAGAAATTTGGGTGGCAAATGCATTCGGTCCATTCGGTCCAATAAACCGGACCGGACCGAGAAATTCAGTCCGGTCTTCGGTCCTAGTGATCTGGGTTTTCGATCTTCGGCCCGATCCGGTCCGATTTTAACCTTTTGTGCACCCCTAAATATGAGCATATTTGAAAATGGTTAAACAATATGGATAAGTCGAATATGAGCATATTTGAAAATGGTTAAACAAAATGGATAAAATATTTGTTTCGCCTATATTTAATAGGGATAAAAAAATCATATTATCCATAATTTCAAGAATGGTAAAGTGAGAACATAAGAATAAGTTATTTTTTTAATATTTTTCCCCTCCCCCCAGGAGCTTCCCCTTGCTCCCTTATGGCTCGAACTTACAATCTCCGGGTTGAAGGTGGAGGAATACTCTGAATTTTGTGACATGGATCACTCGACTCTTTTGTCATCTCAAGTTCAAGTAGAAGTCAAGAACACTATAGTAGCCACCTACAGAACAGATCCAGTTCAAGTAAGGTTGTCTCCAGTTCAAATATAAACACTTGCACTTCCATTAATTAGAGAAAACTAAGTGAAGCAACCATGCAACAATTGACAATATCACCAAACATTTTGACGTTAAGAAGAAGTATATGTATTCATGGTATCAAATAGAAAATTTCAAGCTAGAATAGTTTTCCTTTCTCGAGATTCCAGGAAAAAACAGCAGCATGATGATACATTTGAGAAACCTATGGAAAGTAAACAGGCCAATTGAAGTAGTATGAGTCTCGTGCATCTTTATCCATGTACTGGTTCCACTGCAACAAATGAAACTCAAATGAGAAACAAAAACCAGCAATTCCATCCTAGTTTGAAACTAAAAGCATACGAATCATTGTGTAAGAAACTTAAAGAAGCATGAGTACCTTAAATTCGTAGTCCTGATTTTTCTTAAGAGCTTTCTTCCAGTGATATTGCTCAAACATCATGGCTTTGTCATGCCAGCTGCACATAACAACATATTCAAAGAGTCAGACAAACAGTAAAAAGGAAGTTTTTAGAAACCTAAATCATGCAATAATATGGTCATTGCTGAGCCACCACTTGACATTGTCGGTTGCCAACATGTCAAAATGTGATCACTTGCAGGGGCAGAGACTACTGACAATTAACCATAGTGGAGTGCACCTAGGTCAAACCAAAGTTTCGAAGCTATACTGGCATCAACACAGAAGCACGTTCTTAATGAAATCAAGAAGGAACAAGTGCCCTCATCACCAATTATGAACACGCTGGATGCTTCCAACAATGTTGTTTAAGAGAAATGATCAACGGGTGGTTAAGGATGCACTATGCTTTAACCTTTATGCTTTAATCAATTGTTTACTCTTGACTTGTATAATAGATCTCGAGAGTTAATAAGTATAAAGTAATCAACAGATAAGCTAAGGAAAGGACAACGATGACACAAGAAATTTCTTCAAATATGACCTACCTAAAAAAGAGAGGATTTTTCTTCAAATATGAACTTGGAAAAGAGAAGGGAGCCTCATATTACCCCTTCACTTCACTCAGGCTCCAAGCAAACCACCCTCTCTGCACCTCCATTTTGCAAAAACTTATAGACCTCTGCCATCTTTTGTTTCTACTACCCTATTACTAATAATACTAAGCAATACGTGAAAGATCAAACAACTAATCTCGAAGAAGCCATATTAACAAAACCACTCACAGTCGTCATGTATACGAGTTTTGCTCTAGTGAATTACGGAACGGTTCTACAGAGATGCGTCTCATAGAATATGACTGTCTTGGACAAAGCAGTACTTCAGAAGTTTCCAGGATTTAAACCTCTCACTAGACGGAGTTTGGGTGAGAGTGATGTTCCTTTCTTCGAGGTGGTGCAAAATCTAAGACCGATTTCCGTGTTTCAGGCGATTGCCAAATATCCTCAGATTTTGTAATCTTCGCTTTATTCAAGGTAAATCCCCGATACCTGAGTTGTGATTGACAAATCTTTTTCTCTGAATTAGAAACAGAAGAAAATACTGAGAAGTAATAGGAGTTCAACTTAGCATGAATGTACTGCTCCATTGTTGTGCAAATGCCAACGGATGCCATTTAGCTGGAAGAGGTGGGAAGTCAAGGAGAACGGAACACAAACATGAAAGGTGTTAACTTTAATTTTTTAAAATTACAAAAAAAAAATGAAAGATGATAACAAAACACGCAGAAGACCTGCAAGCATGAATCAAGCCCTGCTTCTCCCTAAAACTTCTGCAACCCAATGATCCAACGGACAATTTTATACCCTCAACATACTAGTGACACTTATTTCAGCAATACTAACTTATGAGAGAATCACCGTAAGACCTCACCGCCGCTCAACAAACAAGTGATACTTATTTCAGCAACACTATACTACTTCTTTGACAATGCGCCTTCCATTGAGTATCTGCAAACTAATTCTTAGTATTATATCCACTAAAAGGTTGTAGAAACCTAAATGAACAACTTATATGAACACGGATGGAGAAAGGGCCAAAGGGAGAAAACAAAACAACCCTTGATCAATAACCAATTGACTCAATATCTTTTTGATATAGATCCCACATCTTTTATTCTTTAGTTTTATTTGCATGGTTTCCTTTCCTTTCGGGTAGTTTTGTGTTTTGCGCCATCATTCTGGTTGTAGACTCATCCCCCCATGTTTTAGTTTAAACCTTTGATTCGTTTTATTTGTTTTGCGCTATCTTTGTTGTTAAATTTGACTGTTACGCTTTGCTGAACCTTGACATTACATTCTTGTCCTTTGTTTTATCATTCCAGCCTGACTTATCTCTAGATTCTTGCTAACTTTAGTATTGGTTTCGTGTGTGTTAGCGTTAACCTTTGATTCGTATTTTGCTTTAGTGGCTTTGGTGAAGAATGGTAGACTAGGGTCATGTTCTCGGTCGGGGGCGGGGGCGAGGGTTAGGGTGGTAAGTGGGGTAAGTGAGAATAGGATTAAGATTCTTAAGAAGAGGAGGATTAATATAGTCTGTGTCCAGGAGACCAAATGGGTAGGACATAAGGTTAAGGATATGGACGGATATAAGTTATGGTTCTCGGGTAGGTCGAGACATAGGAATGAGGTATGCATTTTAGTAGACAGCGAGTTAAGGGATCAGGTGGTAGAGGTTAGGAGGGTCAATGACAGGATGATGACGATTAAGTTGGTAGTGGGAGGATTCACTATGAACATTATTAGTGTTTACGCACCGTAAGCGGGCTTGGACGAGGAGAAGAGGTGCTTTTGGGAGGATTTGGACGAGGTGGTGGGAGGTATACCACCCATTGAGAAGTTATTTATTATGAGGGAATTTCAATGGACATATGAGGTCACTTCCGGGGGTTTATGATGATGTGCATGAAGGCTTTGACCTCGGGGACAGGAACGGCCTTTTGGAGTTCGCTAAAGCTTTTGGGATGGTGATAGTCAATTTAAGGTTCCTGAACAAGGAGGAGCACTTGGTGACTTTCTGTAGTTCGATGGCTAAGACTCAGATAGACTTTTTGCTCCTTAATAAGGTTGATAATGGTCTTTGTAAACACTGCAAGGTTATTCCGAGTGAGTACCTTACAACCCGACATAAGCTTTTGGAGATGGATTTGGAGATCAAGATGGAAAAGAAGAGGGTTGTGGATGACATGCTAGTAATCAAATGGGGGAGTTTGACCATTGCTAGTGCACAAGAGATGGGGGAGAGGTTGATGGCCATGGAGCTTGGGGGAGTAGTGGGATGCGATCGGTATGTGAGATAGGACGGCCAGTTGCATTAGGAAGGTAACTAGAGAAGTGTTAGGGTCTTGCGGGTTAGCCGTGATGGGCATCGAGGGGACTGGTGGTGGAATGGTAAAGTTTGAGAGAGTGGAAGCAAAGAAAGTGGTGTATGAAAAATTGATAGAAAGCAAAAATAAGGTAGAAAAGTGGACGAATAGGGAATTATATATAAGATGGGAAGGAGGTAAAACTAACGGTTACGGCAGCGAAAACGGCGGCTTTTGAATGTCTATATGTGGAATTAGAGGAAATAAGCGGCAATAAGAAGTTGTACATACTAGCCAAGACTAGGGAGAGAAGGACACGTGACTTGGATCACGTGAGGTGCATCAAGGATGAGGACGGCAAAGTACTGGTGGAGGACGCGCTTATTAGACGGAGGTGGCAGTCTTACTTTTATAAACTCTTGAACGAAGAAGAAAAAGACATTATGCTGGGAGATCTGGAGCAATCTGGAAGGTATCGGGATTTTGAATATTGTAGATGTATTAAGGTTGAGGAGGTTAAGGGTACTGTTTGTGGGATGCGCAGGGGACAAGCGACCGGATCTGATGAGATCCCATTTGAATTTTGAAAAAGCGCGGGCATTGCAGGTTTAGAGTGGCTAACTGAGTTGTTTAATATCATTTTTAAGACGGCAAGAATGTCCGAAAAATGGAGATGGAGTACAATGATTCCTTTGTACAAAAATAAATGTGACATCTAGAGTTGCAACAACTATAGGGGTTATCAAGCTGCTAAGCCACACTATGAAAGTTTAGGAAAGGATCGTGGAGATGAGGGTAAGAAGAGGCGTGTCTATTTTCGAGAACCAATTTGGATTCATATCGGGGCATTCGACTACATAAGTCATTCATCTTATTAGGAAGTTGGTGGACTTACATATGATTTTCATCGACCTCGAAAAGGCATACGACAAAGTCTATAGGGAGGTTCTATGAAGATGTTTAGAGGTTAGAGGTATACCAGTGACGTATATTAGGGCGATCAAGAATATGTATGATGGAGCCAAGACCAGGGTACAGACAGTAGGAGGAGACTCGAAACACTTTCCGGTGATGATGAGTTGCACCAGGAATTAACTCTAAGCCCATTCTTACTTGACTTGGTGATAGATGGACTGACGCGACAAATTCAAAGGGGGTGTCATGGTGTATGTTATTCGCAGATGACATAGTCTGATTGAGGAGACTTGTAGCGGAGTCAACGTTAAGCTGTAGGTTTGGAGACAGACTCAGGAGTTTAAAGGGTTCAGGCTAAGTAGGATCAAGACAGAATACTTGGAGTGCAAGTTCAGTAACGGCAGCGGCCATGAGACAGGCGTGGAGGTGAGGCTTGGTACTCAGATCATTTCAAAGAAAGAAAGTTTCAAGTATCTCGAGTCTATTATCCAAGAAAATGAAGAGATTGATGACGATGTCACACATCGTATTGGTGCAGAGTGGATGAAATAGAGACTCACATCTGGAGTCTTATGTGATAAAAAGGTGTCACCAAAACTTAAAGGCAAGTTTTATAGGGTGGTGGTTAGACTGATTATGTTGTATGAGGCGGAGTGATGGCCCGTCAAGACTTCGCACATCCAAAAGATGAATATTGCGGAGATGAAGATGCTGAGATAGATGTGTGGGCATACAAAGAGGGATAGGATTAAAAATGATGATATCCGAGACAGAATGGGAGTGGCCTCGGTGGAGGATAAGATGTGGGAAGCGAGGTTGAGATGGTTCAGGCATGTGCAGAAAAGAGGCACAAATGCACCAATGCGAATGTGTGAGAAATTGGCTATGGACCGGGTTCATAAGGGGTAGAGGTAGGCCGAAGAAGTACTGGAAAGAAGTAATTAGACGGGATATGACGCAGGTTCAACTTACTGAGGACATGACCTTAGATAGGGAGTTGTAGAGGGCACTAATTAAGGTAGTAGATAGTTGAGTGTAGTCCTACTTACGATTACATACTGGTAGTTGTAGTATTATTATTGTAGCCCTGCTTAGCCTATCATTCTAGTAGGCGCAATATTTTATAGTTCTCTGTTCTTTGATTTCTGCTGCTGTATGTTTTTTCGTGTACTTTGTTTATCTTATTTACTTGCGTTAGTTACTGTTTTTTTCTTTTTTCAAGAATGCTTTATCATGTCCATTTCGCTTTTGTTACGCTCATTTTCATACTGCTTGAACTTTCTTGTCCGGGTCTGACCGTTTCTTTCTTTTGCTTGTGCTTATGCTTTTTCTTGAGCTGAGGGTCTTTCAGAAACAGTCTCTCCACTTACCAAGGTAGAGGTAAGGTCTGAGTACATTCTACCCTCCCCAGACCCTACGTTGTAAGATTTTACTGGGTATGTTGTTGTTAATCACATAGAGAACAGCTTTGAAGGTTAATTACTTATCCACCCCCAAAAAAAGAACCTACATGGTGAAAAAAGACCTTTGTAGTTTCACAAGACCAAATGGACCTCAACTCTACTTTAATTCATAACATCATAATTTGATATACCACTCAACTAGTCAACTATGTCCTTACCTAAAATTTGGACGCGGCTATATGACTCCTTTATATTAGTTAGTTTCTATTCGGACCTATTTTATTGATATCAAGTAATTAGTCTTTTAAGGAAAAGTGGAAGCTTTCTAAAACTAGAGGTTCTCTAAATATCCCACTTATCCCCGCCGACGTACAAGTTTCTAACCAAACTACAAAGGGTCCTAACAAGCACCATACCTACTTTTAAGTATAACAACACTTGATTTTAGCCAAGAAGGTCGAGAAGGATAACCTCCATCTGTTTCATTTTTATAACTCACTTTCATTTTTAGTCAATTCCATAAAGATTGCCATCTTTCTATATTTGAAATTCATTTTAGCTCTAACATTTCCATTTTACCCATAATGATACTCTCCTTTTTAATAATAATTATAATTCTCTTATAGATATAAGATGACATATTTAAGACCACAAGATTCTAGGGGTATTTTTGGTATGTTATACATATTTAAATTATGTATTAAAAGTTTTATAAATTTAGTATCCAGTCAAACACCACCACATAAAAACAATGGAGGGAATTTTATGTATAACCACAACTAAACCCTAATCCTTAACTAATTTGTGCCACTTATACGTATCATTTGCTTTTGTTGCATTTTATTTTTATATAAATAGACATTTGTTCTAACAATAAAAAATACACATTGATTCTAAGAGATTGTAGATCTTCTAAGACAATTTTCCACTATGTAAGTTTTGTTCATCTCGTGTCTTTAGTCTCTTCAATTATCATAATGTCTCATGTATAGACCAAGTATGACATGGCCAAAGCATCTCAAGTGACATCTAATTTTATCCTCTATGTATGCTACGTGTATCCTTTAACAAATATGAGCATCTTTGATTTTATCTGATCTTGTAAAGTTGCAAATCCATCTTAATATCTGCAATTTTACAACGCTTATTTTAATGATATGCTGGATCTTAGAGACCTAACATTCACATCCATATAATTGTTAGTTTTACAATCGTCCTATAAAACTTGCATAGTGAGAACTCCTGTTAATCTCCTTCCTTTATTCTCACACTTGAAACCACTCTCTCATACATAGCTTTTAAGATATTGATATATTCTATATGAATACATCTCTTCTCAACTACTTCACATTTTTATTTTTCTTTGGCACTGTAATATGAGCCTAACGAATATCCTGTGAAGATCTTTTCTGTGAATCTTCATTTTTTTTTTTTTATAACCGAGAATCTCCATAAATCTTTTGAACAAATATAAGGCTTTGTAGTAGATCTACTATGGATAAATTCAAACTAGTTTCCTACTACCTTTATAATGTCCCTAAATCTATGCACTGTTACTCTATCCCTAAATTTCATCATATGGCCCTTAAAACCTAATATCAAAATAATTAGTACAACTTTGAACATCTTCACTGTTCACATATATAGAAAACAATGTACTCTTTCCCACTTATTTACCATTTTTCTACTCCTCAATATATCCTTAAAAACTTGGTTAGCATCTTTAGGGATGCCATCTTGATAAACTTTTCTAGCCCCTTCATATTTCTCAAGCATCTTAGTGGAGCTAATTTCACAAGTGAAACTAAGGATTTTATCTATCATAACCGTATGGAATCGTTACGTCATTGTTTAATTTCGCTCAAAAAAAAATTCTTACGTCATCCTCATTATCTGTGTCAAACAATTGATCAAAATAGAATTTACATCTCTAAACCCCATTTGGTCCTATACATGTGACCAGCTATATGGAAAAGAGTAGTAGTAACTAAATAGTCACGGACTCACGGGCAATGTCAGTCAGCCACATACTCATCTTCTTACAATCTCCTTTAATATACTTAACTTGGTTCAAATCCTAACCCTTCTTTTCTCTCAAACGTGCTAACATAATCAGCCTCTCTACCTTCACAAGGTAGGGGTAAGGTTGCGTACAAACCACCCTCCCCAGATCCCACTTATGGGATTAAACTGGGTTTGTTGTGCTAGCATAAACATATTTTTCTCTCTTTTCCGTGTTCCAAAACATTTGGTACGAGCTGTGTAATGCTTTATCTTGGGTTTTTCTAATCACCTTCTTCGCTCTCTTATACTCTTCAAATACTTCTTCATCTTCTACTGACTATTGTTAGTAACTTCTTATACAACTCTCCTTTTTTTTTGCTTTAAGTAGCTCTTTGCACCACCAACACCATAAATCGATACTACTACTAAAAATTGTAAGAAGACTATGTAGAACAAGAATTGAGCCGAATAAAGATTAACCCTTTATCAACTTTTTCCACAAGCCATCTAACGCTTTACCTCGGGCTTTGTTAACCACGTTCTTAGCTCTATTACTCTCTTGAGAGGCTTCTCCCTCTTCTATTGTTAGTAACTTCCTATAACACACTCTATCTTGCTTTAATAGCCCTTTGCACCACCAACACCATAAGTTGATACTACTACTAAAAACTATAAACACACTAAATATAACAAGAATTGAACTGAATAAAGATTAACCCTTTATGAAATTAACAACAAATATAAAAAGATATTGTTGCAAAAGGAATTAAAAGTGAGTTTTGCATGTTTTTTACTTGTATTGATTGGAGAGAGTCCACATGTAGGGATTGATCCATGTGAGAGCGGAGAAAGCTGCGGACCCGACCCATATATTCACGAATCTTTCCGGGTCGGCGTGTGGCACTCCCGGGTCGCCCCGATATGCGTTTCCAAAGTACTTCTCCATTGTTTTTCTTCCTACTTGTCAATTTCTTTGCTTACCCGATATCTTGTACTGATCCAAACAGAACATTATATATGTGCTTTTTGCAATAGTGGTGCTCATAACTTTTGTAGTTCCACACTTTTCCCCCTTGAACTTCTTACATTCTTCAGAAACGTCCCAATTTGCTTTTTCTTTTTCTTTTTCTTTTTTGTTTCCACCGGTATCCGCATTGAAACTCAGTTATATCCGTACTCGCGCCAGGTAGAGCCCATTTCTGGAGCCAAGAACTTTTCCATATCCAGTGCTCGAAATCGAGAACTCTGATTAAGGAAAGAGTAACCTCATTCACTGTCACATCTTTGTTTGCTAGACATATTTTGGTCATATATTTACAAAGGAAATGGTTCAATATAATTATTTATTTTATACTTAATTTTCGGATTTTTATATGTAAAACAAAGATAAAATAAAATATTCTACATAAAAACTTTTAAAAAAAATTACAATGGATTACAAAACTTCAAAAAAAATAATCAGATTTCTCATTATATGCAAGTAAAACTAGTTACAAGTTAACTACTTGAACTATATACAAAGTGCACACATTGATATGTAAACAATCCTATTAAATCGATTGATTGAATGAAAAAGTTTTATATTATTTTCAAACTCTATCTCTATTCTATTTAATGTTTTATATAGATTTATTTTTTCCAAAATGTCATCATAAATCACTCTAGTATGATAAGCAAATTGAAGATAAAATTTCCCCTTATTTTTTTTAACAAATGCATTTGCAAGTCAAATTGGTAATCATCTGAGCTATATTTGAACTCAAAGCTTTTAGTAAATATAGACATTCCTTTGAACATACTTTCAACAATGTTTTTAAGAAAAACATATTATGTTCTATTATCACTTTATTTATCATATTCAAGGAAGTCAATTTAAATATTTTTTTCTTAAATACTAATTAAAATAAAAGCCTTTGTATAGGGGAATAAGGTTTTTAAATTTTGGAAAATGCAAGATTTGTTAAGGAGTGACATAAAATAAAATATTAACTTTAAATTAAGTAATGTGTATCTTAGCTACCTAATTATCATTTATAGAGGCACGTATTTGTCAAATATTAATTTTAGGTTTTTTATCAGTGCATTTATAGTTGTGCAACACGTTTTGTAATTACGTTATGAAAAACAAATAGGTTTCTTAACTATTAGATTGCATAGTTAATGAGCTGCGTAATTACTGATCTAATAATTACATCAATTCTAATTACTGAGTGGCTTTCTAAACAGATCTTTAAGACAGTTTGTATGAAATCTTTCAAGACTGCGGGTTGTCTCCTTATGGGTCGTTTGGTAGTTGATTAGAGTTACGCATATATTAATAATGCGGAGATTAGTTATGCAGGTTTAGTTATTTCCTCTTCTATATTGCATAAAAAATAATACAAATTTCTTCATAACTTATACATGTATTAGTTATGTCAATTTCTAAATTACAAATTAAATATCATATTAAATTTATACATAAATAACTTACATCCTAACCCACTAACAAACATGATATTACTTATACAAGATTTAATACAGGAATGATTTGACTTCTAACTAGCTACCAAACACCGCTTGGAGTTTGTATGAAATTTTGAAATGTAATATTATTCATTACGGAGTGAATAGGGCTCGATTGTATATTGTCTAAACTATATGGACTAATATGCTATTACTAAAACATAACTTGCCCCTTTTTCTATAAAAGGTCCCTCTCCTCCTCTACTCATACTCCATTTTCCCGATCTATACACTCCCTTTCTTGGTATACCGTTAGGGTTTATCAATAAATTTCTCCATAAACACTTTTATTCTCTCTAAAATTTCAAATCCATTTCAATTTACTAATAAAAAACTCGTTACCCAAGTTTCAATTACTCTCAAAATCATCTGTAAGTGTTTCACTATTCGTCCCTCTTACTTGTATATTGGGTCATTTGGTGTTGTATTTTTACTCGTTAATGCAGTTTAATCCCTAAGGTTTTGTTAATTACAAAATGGGTTACAAGAATTTTGAGCTGTATATTAGGTTTTCTTGAAGAAGTTGTTCATTAACATCTCCAAGTTGGGATTTTTTTTCTTTTTTGGGGGATGTCTACTTGTACTTTGGGCAATTTGGATTGTACCTTTACTCCTTAAATGCAGATTAATACCTAAAGTTTTGTGAATTACAAAGTGGGTTACAAGAATCTTGAGCTATATTTTTCGTTGAATTTTTGGTTTGGGAAAAGTCAGCTTGTACTTTGGGCAATTGGGGTTGTACTTTTACTCCTTAAATGCAGCATAATACCTAAGGTTTTACTAATCACCAAGTGGGTTATAGGAATCTTGAGCTTCGTATTCGGTTTTCTTGAAGAATTAGTTGATTTTTTGGTTCTGGGGTTCTCGTTAACTTCACCAAGTTGTGAGATTTTCTTTTTTGGGAAAAACCAGATGTACTTTGGGCAATTGGGGTTGTACTTTTACTCCTTAATGCAGCCTAAATACCTAGGGTCTGCATGAATTGCAAAGAGGGTGTATGGATCTTGAACTGCATATTGAGTTTCCTGAAAATTCGGATATGCAAATTTTGAGTTGTGGAATTTTGTATAATGTTACCAAGCTGTGAACTTTCACAAGTTTGAGCTGAGTGAAGTATTTGAGTAAGGAAAGCCCTAATTCGTTTTTAGAAATTTGAATATGATCGTTGGAGGTAATGGCGAGGATAAAAGGGAGAAGGAGAAAGAGAGTACTGGTGATAATACCAGGGAAGAAAGAGCTGGTTCGGACGATTTTGGGCGAGCAATATCGAGGACTGCAGTGGCACAAATATGTGAAAGTATTGGATTTGAGATCTTCAATGAATCTGCTCTTGAATCGCTTGCATATATTGCGATTAAGTATATACTTGACCTAGGAAAGACTGCTAGTAGTAGTGCTAATTTAGCTGGAAGAACACAATGCAACGTGTTTGATATTATTCAAGGATTAGAAGATATGTGTGCCTCCACTGGTTTTCTTCGTGCATCTGAGGTGAACCGTTGTGGGTTAAATTCCGGTATTATTAGTGAGATGGTTGGGTATGTGGAATCTGCTGAAGAGATTCCGTTTTCTCAACCTCTTCCACGTTTTCCTGTGGTAAAACATCCGAGGTTGATACCTAGTTTTTCGCAAATTAATGAAACACCGGCATTTAAGCATGTACCTCCATGGTTGCCTGCGTTTCCCGATCAGCATACTTATGTACGGACACCCATGTGGAATGAGAGGGCATCAGATCCTCGAGCTGATAAAATTGAATTAGCAAGACAGCGAAGGAAGGCGGAAAGGTCTTTATTAAATTTACAGCAGCGATTGTTGTGCAATGGTTCAGCAGAAGCATCAACTTCTAGGCAGCAGCCAGATGATGTTGGTATTAGTAGAAGTGAAAATCCGTTTCTTGCAAAACCTTTTCAAGCTGGTGAGAAAGATGTGGACCCCCCAGTGGCGCTTCCTAAACTTCTTTCTAGTGAGGTAGACAATAAAAATCACGTTTCTTTGCTGGAGACGTTTTCCTCTGCAATTGAGGCGATGAAGGATGGGCTTGATGGGGCAGAGAAAGAAAAAACACTTCCGGACAAGAGGCCAGCTGTGTGTTTAGAGTTTAGACCGGGAAAGAAGGCGTTAGGTGATTCTTTGGATTTGAGGCTTTGGAGAAAGGGTTCCGGGAGAAACACTTCCTTGTTCAGGCGGGATGAAGAAAGAGATGACAAGAAGAGGAGAGCTGAGTTAATACTGAGGCAATCTAGGGAAAATCAGCAGGAGTTAACCCAGTTGTAAATTAGTTGGTTAGCATGATGGGGTGCGTACTTCCGTTCCCTGTTCAAAACAGTAGAATTGATTAGGTTTAGGTAAAAGTCAGTCATACTGTAATTCTTCTGTGGATGTCACACAGTCTATTTGGATGTCGAGATGTAGTAAGACTAGAGAATTTTTTTGAGGTTAGTCATTGTTCATTCTGAGAATCTATTTCTTTTGCAAATGAAGTCTCTTTCTATATACCCCCCCCCCCCCCCCGGGAAAGAACAACACATACACACTCGCAGAAGAGTAGGAAAACAAGTTTTTGAATAACAGTTATGTCGATCATGCACTTGCTTTTGGTGACTGATATTTTCATTATGCAGTCTTTAATGCAGAATACTGGGTATGTTGTTTTTGTCTTTAATGCAGAAGTTTGAAAGTGGGGTTGATGGTGTGACAATTGATGAGAAATGTCAATTTTATTTGTTGTTGTTGTTTTGCCTTAACTAGGAAAGAGGTCTAAATTGGCCCTTTTACATTCTCTTTCCTCATTTCATACGAATTAGTAGTTGTAATTGCGAGTGCAGTTACTCAGTAGACTCAAGCTATATGAGTATCTTATCTTATGTCTACCCTTTAAACAGATACAGGAAGAACCTAAATTAAAGTAGAATGATCTGTGGTGGAAATTGTTTCATTAGCTGGTGAAGGAAAGGCGGTAGTGGTTTGTTTGAATTCTATGAAAAGGATGTTCTTACGAATGTATGGTCGCTGCCATTTAGTACTCGTGAGAGAGAACATGTGTTTTTTCTTAAAGATCTTGTTGTCAACTTGTTATCAATTTCTTGCTGTTTTATTGTCCAGACTAGCAGTTTCTGGAGTTCTCTTAAAACATTCTGGTGTTGTAACTTGTATCATTCATAGGTAAGGTATGCTCAAGGTAGTTTTTCATTATTGTTTCACAAGACAAAAAGCTAAACAGCTATTGCTCCAACTAGGAGAAGGGTACCCTTTGTTACTTATTTGCTGTTCCAATTAAGCAATTCTCTTTTTGTATAGTTTCTGTTGGCTACATCAGTAGGTGTGCAAGTTGCAAATGGAGCCAATTTGGAGGGGTTTTTTAATGTATTATTCCCTAATAAATTTTGTTTTTGGTTATACCATCATGCTAGAAGATTTTATATAATTCATTGCAACTGTTTACTCCAGTAAATTTCTTCATTGTCTACTTGCATAATCTTGCATTTCTTATTCAGCTATTGTTATAGACTTTTGAGTGGAAGTTCTCAGCTATTTATGAAACTCAAGGTAGCTATTCTACTCTCATTTATTTTATCAATGTGATCTGGGCAAAGAATCGGGGTCTTTTCACATATAATAGCGTCAAAGGACTCGTGCATCTTGACCGATGAGTTACGTGAAAAAAAAGACCTTTGATTTGAAGTAAGATTCTTTGAAAGTGACATTATCTTCAGTTCGCTTGCAAATTTGTTGGACTTGGCCGAATTAAGTTGTGATAGAGCAACAAGTACTGAAGTTATCACCAATGACTTATTATTTTTCCGTTACAATAGTATAATAACTTGATGCAATAAACTGAAAGTTGGATGACCATACGTAAAATTATCCCATGAAAATTGTATACTGCAGTAACGCGTGTTTTTCTTCTCGTCCAAAAGTCTTTGCAGCTCAAAGATTTCACTATGGATATGGATAATAGCCCGTGCTGGTCATACATGAGACTTTCAGTTTATATTTATTGCTTTTGTATGACAAAATAAAGGAGAAACAGACTATTCCTTCAACCAAAATAAGGCACAAAATTGAAATTATGAAGAACGGGTGTCATATCCAGAAATTTTGCAGCTGCTACTAAATATTCGTTTTCAAAGACAGAATAAATGCTAAATAGAGACACAATATGTTCTGAAATCCAAGTCTAACATACAAAATTAAAATTTAAGCAAGCAAGAATGGAAATATGTAACTGAGAATAACATCTTTTTCTGTCTGATCTCTAACAATTAACATTCCACAGGTCAACTAGTGCTGCTCAAGTTATCGAATTAGTGTAATAGGAAAACTGTCTTAAAACAATCCATCTCCAAGAACAGTAGCGAACAATGAGGCTGGTCTGGAGAATGACAGTTTGTTGTGTTCATGAATGCTGAATTAGTCCACCTCATCACTTCAATTTCAACTCGGTTTCCAGAGGAAATATTTTTCCGCGGTGATTAAAGATCATAAAATCCAAATTGGCAGGCAAAGCGACCACCCTGCATCGTAGAGATACATAAGATATATAATAATATAGACAATATGCCATATACAATAAGAGCAAATGAATTAACTACTGCTATCAATTCTCACTTGGCTAGTTATACATGACGTTAAACACCAGAACAACAAATTCCGCACAATTTGTTTTGAAAAATGAGCTGTAGCAACTAAAGGCACAACAGAGAGCAGGAGTAGTTGCATGTGAAGGACTACCAACTGAACTTTGGCTTTTCTACTTCGGTAAATGCCCTAAAACGATATCCAAATTCTGAACTATTACCTACTAAATAAAGGACCGTGATACAACTCAAATCAGGAGAAACCAGGAAAAGCACATAAAAGCTTTCACTGACGCGTTATTCAGCACTCCAGTAAAATAAGAATTATAGATGCCCTACAACCACAAAGGCATTCCTCTACCCCATCTCCACTTTACTTCCCTACCAGCTACTGCAGGGACCAAAAATTATCTCCAAAGCATGTAATGGTTTAGCCCCATTATAGGATAGTAATTGGTAGTAAGTAGGAAATGGGTGCAGTGTCACACATAACAGAACTCTTTTTCACATTTTTCCATTGTTTCTTTGGTGGCTACTCAAGGTTTACTTCATCAAATTACTGAAACAAACCCATTATTTCCATATTTCAAAATTTAACCAATACTCCTTTTGTCAACTACTTGCTTCTGTATTGAGGGGTTGCTAAACAATGAAATACTTGGACAATATCATCATAAGTTACCAAGTTAATATCGAACCATATTCTCTAACTATCAACTATGCTTCATGATCTCTCTGCATCAAGTTCTTCTTCTTTACATAGCTTACCCAAAGCCACTAAGAAGACAACAACAACATACCCACCGTAATCCCACACAGTGGGGTCTGGGAAGGATAAGATGTACGCAGATCTAACCTCTACCTTTGTGGGGGTAGAGAAGATTCCAATAGACCCTCGGCTCAAAAGAAAACCCATTAAGAAGACACCTATGCGAATTATCTTTTGTCGATCCACTAGCAACGAGTTTAATCATCACGACTTAAAGAAAAACAACCATCTGGTCATCTCCAACTGGGTGTTATTAGGGAGTATAACCAAGAGTTAAGTTAGTCCTAACTCCTACCACATCAGCATAGCTGTGATAGAAAGGATTCTGGCAGTTTTTGGAGAAAAAGGATTAACCAGCTAGACCAAGGACATATTAAGGCTCGTTCACTGAAATGTCATAAAATTAGCTAATATATTAAATAGGAGGAAAGAAGATATTGTGTGTGTGTCCACGAAAGACTGTGGATAGGGAAAAAAGTTTGGGTATCAACAACACAAGTCATTTGTGGTATTCTGGGTTAAATTTAAGTAAGAATGGGAAAAAACAATACTAAACTATGACTCAAAAATAAGTTTGTCGATATAGAGTGAAGTAATGATAGGATTATCATATTAAAACCAGTGCGGTAAAAGTAAACAATCAACATCATTAGTGTGTAGTGTCTAAGTTCATCAAGTATGATTAATGATAAAACTGAAAGCATATTTCCTATACTCTAGGAAGACTGGAATAAAAGGAGACAAATACAAATTTTGGAAAGATATAGATATGTCCAAGGATAAAAAATGACCAACATATCTTTATTAGGGGATATCTGAAAGATAGAGCTCATGGTATTGGCCGAGTAAATAGAGATATGGTTGGGGTAACAGAGAGTTACCCCATACATGTGTCAGTGGGAGGCAGGTACCGGGTGGAATAGTTGAGATGCGTGTAAGCTAGCCCGGACACCACCGTTATACAAATAAATTGGATGTTGTAACATAAATGAAAATGACAATGCTATTTCGGAGGTTGCCCTAACTTCCACTTTGTTATCTTTATTAGGGGATATCTGAAAGATAGGGATCATGGCTTCTTTCACTTTGTTATCTTATTTCCTTGTTGCTATTACTTCTGTTGCTTTCGTTTCTACTTGAGCCGGGGTCTATCGGAAACGGCCTCCCTATACGTCAAAAGGTACGGGTATAGTCGTACGCTCTACCCTCCTCAAACCCCACCTGGTGGTATTATACTGGGTATGTTGTTGTATGCATCCATGACAAAAATAAATGTTAGCTCACTCTAAGCATCGTGTGCGGTGAAGTAAAGGATGCAATGAAATGTGAGAATTAGAAAGACATAAGGTTCAAATGGTATCCTTGTGGAGGTTTGAAAGTTCCTTAAAAGATGTCGGAGTACTATAACTCATCAAGCTACGCAATTCTATCTTAAGTAGTGCAACAACAACATAGAAAGACACCAAA
This sequence comes from Przewalskia tangutica, assembly GCA_029844215.1. NCBI lineage: Eukaryota > Viridiplantae > Streptophyta > Magnoliopsida > Solanales > Solanaceae > Przewalskia > Przewalskia tangutica. The sequence continues at coordinate 79,527,013 of CM056737.1, forward strand.
CCAGTGGAGAAAGAGTACCTTAGTTTTGATACATAAAAATGAAAGTGAAGAACTAGTTTGGATTTATGCATGTTAGATTACAAGCGCTATATGCAAAAAGATTGATGGAAATTTATAGAGGCTATATTTTTTATTAAACAAAATTGATGAAAATATATAGGGAGAGGAAGGAGGATTTCCACACAATAGTCATTGGCCTAGTCCTACCTCTAAACTAGCCGAGGAGAACTTCATGCACGAGGTAAGCCTAGTTATTCATTGACTTAGAGAAAATAAAATGATATAGTTCCCAGAAAAGTCCTTCGTGAGTGTGCTTGATAAGCACATACAACAACAACAAACCCTGATCCCACAAGTGGGATCTGGGGAGGGTAAGATGTGCACAGTCTTACCCCACCTTTGTAGAGGTTGTTTCCTATTGACCCTCGGCAACCCTCCTCCTTTATCCGGACTTGAGACCGACAATGTGAACGAGGTCACACAGGCGGTGGTGAGATAGTGAGAATAGATGTTTCCACAATTGTGGGTTTACACCAATGATCTATATTCCCACGAAGTCTCTAGAACTCCGAAATTTTCCATTACTACAAAACAATGAAAAATAACAAAAATACATAAACCCCAATAAAAAGAATGAATTAAGTACCTGTTTTCCTCAGATTGAGGATGGATTGACTTGAATTTTCCAGGGGCATCCATTGCAGCCCACAAGCATAACACTAAACTAACTATCTCTATCACAACCTGCACATTACCCAATACACAGATCAATCACTACCACATCATAACAACAACACCAACATACCCAGTGTAATTCCACAAGTGAGGTCCGGAGAGGCTAAGATATATGACCTTACCCCTAACTTTGTTGGGGTAGAGAGATGATTTCCGATAGACCCTCGGTTCAAAAGAAGTGAAATCAAAGAAAACAGCGACAACAAGATAGAAAGGAAAATACGACAGTAAAATAGAATGGTAAACAAAGTAAATGAAGCAACAAGTAAATAGTACAAATTGAAGAATAGGAAACTACGCGAATGCTAAATATTACTACTAGATACTAAGAAGAAGAGAAGAGGGGACTAGCCCCTTGTCTCTCCCACATAGAACATTACCACATCACATACTATACAACAACAACAAAAACAACATACCCAGTGAAATCTCACAAGTGGGGTCTAAAGTGTACGCAGACCTTACCCCTACCTTGGGAGGCAGAGAGGTTGTTTCCGGTAGATCATCGGCACAAGGACAAGCAATTCAAAGCCGTACGAAAAAAGAAATAACGGAAGCAAATAAACCATGGCAAAATACTATAAAAGGCATGATAGAGTCGTCCGGAAAAAAAGGCAGTAACTACCACAAACTAATACGATAATTAAAGTACAAGAAACAACATATAGTAATAGAAATTGAAAGACAAAAAATTACAAGAGTAATATTATGACTACTAGTATAAAACTACCTACCCACATTTAATAAATAGTACAAATTGAAGAACAGGAAACTATGAAAATACCAAATATTACTACTAGATATTACGAAGAAGAGAAAAAAGGACTAGCCCCCGATCTCTCCCACATACAACATTACTACATCACATACTCCATCAGTCCTAATTTATACAGTCCTAATTTATACGGTCCTAATTTATACAAGTAATTCTCAAAAAGCGTAAAGTACTGTATAAATTAGGACTGATGGAGTATGTGATGTAGTAATGTTGTATGTGGGAGAGATCGGGGGCTAGTCCTTTTTTCTCTTCTTCGTAATATCTAGTAGTAATATTTGGTATTTTCATAGTTTCCTGTTCTTCAATTTGTATATATATATATATATATATATACAAAAACTACATAAAAAGTATTATATAAGTTGCAACATTTCACATACCAATTTGGTAAAAAAATATAATCTTAAAATGTTAGGTCAAAGTTCATGCCGTTTGAATCTCGAAAAGCGAAACAGAGGGAGTACATATAAAAAATCAAAATTTTCAACTGTAAATAACTCTGTAGATTCAATAAAAGGGGTAGTAAATGATAATTATCACATACATATAAAATTCAATTTTTTTCAACTGTGGCAATTGTAAATTCAACAAAAAGGGTGAAAACCGATAATTTACGTTAATGGGTGGTCCAGAAAACTCTTCCTCAGTAATCTTGAGCAAAGCCCTATCTGAGATTAAACAAGAAATAAATAATTAATCCCTAAAATTAATTAAGCAAAAATTAAAAACCCTAAGGTGATTATTATTATAATTACATTGAATTGTGGAATAAGTAGCGTGAGATAGAATTAGAACACCGATAACGCCAACGAGGAAACCGCCACCCATATTCGTCGGAGAATAGATCGACGGTGGCCGGCGAAATTTTGGATTAATTTGAACGGTGGAGATCAAGTGAGTGTGAGCTAAATCGATGTTTGCTTAGATGGTTGTACTTTGAAGATTTGGATCCGAATGGAATTATATTCGATCCGATATTTTATTGCAGCATTAGACCCTGTAGTTTCACTATTTAATAATTCCTTCGTTTCAAATTATTTGACGTGGTTAAATAATTATTTTAAATTATTTATTTTAAAAAAAAATTAAATCATAATTAATTATTTATTCCCTATTTTATTCTTAGTAAAATTTAATCATTAATAGAGATGATACATAGAGTCATAGAGATTATAACTTAGACATAAATAAGAGTAGAGTAATCAAATATCACTCTTAATTAGTATTCTTAAGGAGCATGTAAAATAAAAATAAACGATAAATAATTTGAGACGAAGAGAGTAATTATTAATAACAACAGATTCTCTTTCTCATTTTTCCTCTTATTTTTATGATTAATCATTCAAGTCATGTTCTTTTTTTAATAATAAATAATAATTCAAGTTATATTTCTTAAAATAATAGTAAAGAATAATTCAGGTCATATTGAAATTGTGATTTAGTAAAAATAAGAAAAAGCAATTGAGTCCTTCTGCATATGTAGGGATGACAACGGGTAGGATCTGGACCGGATCCTACTAGATCCAGATCCAGATCCGTTTTACATACATGTATCCATATCCAGATCCAGATCCACAGGGTCTATAAAATCATATCCAAATCCAGATCCATCGGATCCACGGATCGGATCTGGATCCAAATCAAAGTGACTGATTATTAAGTTATACCTTCTAATCAGTCCAAATTTTCTAGAAAAATAGTCAATTTAATTTAACGGAATCATGGAAAATGCATCCGTAAATTAGGACTAAATGACATTATTGACAATTGTTATGCCTATTGGCTATTGCTGTAGTGAGAAACAATCTTCTCAATACCTAAGCTACTACATAAGTACCACATAAATGATTAATATAATGATTAAAGAATAACACGCAAAACGTGTCTCAATTAAAAAAATAATGGCCTTCGGCCCTTTGAATATAAAATAAAATTAAGATTACAAAGGATTCGGTGTCATGATGTATAAATAATAAATGTATAATTTATTTAATAAAAAACGAATTCACGGGTCGGATCTGGACCGGATACGGATCTCAAAGACAAGATCCAGATCCAGATCTGATCCATCATAAACGGATCCGGGTCCGATCCGGATCCGTCGGGTCCAAACTTTGAATATCTATATCCTATAAAACGGATCTGGATCCACCGGATCCGGATCGGATCCAGGATCCATTGTCATCTCTATGCATATGTTTATCCATTTGAAGTATAAGATGTAATAGTATCTAGTAGTAAAATAGAGCTCTGGATAGCGAACAATGATTAAATTGTTGATGAAGTAAGAGTATGAATCAAGAATTTGTCAAATTAGAATTGAATAAAATCATAATAAATGTTAAACAAATGATAGATTGATGCAACTTGAATTAAATTAGAAACTCAAAATGAAATGTCGATTTTAAATTAACATGAAAAATCACATTCAATCTTTTTATCTCATATAGTTGTGAAAAAATCGAAAAGCAAAACAAAAAAAAAGAAAAGAGAGTGAAAATTATCAAAACTTCTTTTGAGGGTGGAGAGTGTAGCTCAAAATTCTTGAAGGGATGTATATGAATTGTCTTAGACTAGATAGGGACGTTAGTGCAATTACCTTTTTGTTGATTTAGTTTTTGTTTTCTTTTAAGTTTTAATTCCTACCAACATATTATCTTCCTTCCCTCCCTCTCAAACTAACAAAACACAAGCAGAACAAAACTGTCACTCTTCAGGTAACACCAGAAACTTAGTATATTTATGCATTATTGTTTAGTTATGTTGGTACAATTAATACTCCTCCGTTTCTAAATAAATGATGTTTTAGTCTTTTATTTTGTTTCGAAATAAGTGGTGCTTTAGGACTGACCTTATTCTTCCAAAATTATCCTTATTTATATAATCAATTTTCTTTTTTAAGCGTTAATTAGGGAATAAATTAGTAAAAATACTCAGATTTTCTAGGAGTGAGCAATTTTTTAAAGAGCGTGTATAAACTAAAAACAACACTTATTATGGAACGGATCAAGTATTAGGTTTGGTGTCTGTTTTTTTTTTCTATCCAATTGATATTTTTTTAGTTCCAAATTGATTCACAGTGAACAAAAAAGGATGAGTGGGGTTCTGAATTTATTCTTAGGATATCCAAGAATATCATATTTCAACAATGGTTGTACAATGTTTCAATATTTGCAACAAATTAGACCACGTTTGTCTTATGGGAAATCTTTTGCAGTACAAAAATGTAAAAAGGTTCAATATTTACCAAAAGGTTAGTACTAAACTTGATGTCCCAAGTGATTAGTGGAAGTCCAAAATCTTGTTATCCTGATATAAATGGTGTTGTCAATTTGTTTTTTTTTCAGCTTTGAATTTGGAGCTGGTTGATAATGCTGATCTGCATTCATTTCGAGATGAGGTATTTTTGGTAATTTTGCTTTCCTTAAATTTTAAGAAAAATACTCAACTGCTGTTCGTGTTATCTAAGTTAATAGATACATTCCCTAATTGGTGCATTTACTTACAAAATGATGTTACTTGTGCTAGCATGGACTGCTGATAACCAGCGGCGGAGTCAGAATTTTCACTATAGTATAAAAAAGTACATGAAGAAGCCAAGGGAATACAACGTCTACTATCAACAACATATCCAGTATAGGGGAACAAGTGGGTCTGTGGAGGGTGGAGTGTATGCAAACCTTACCCCTACCTTTGTGGAGTAGAGAGAACTATTTTTGATAGACCCTCGGCTCACAATATCTACTACATTACATAAGAAAATAAGTTTGACCTTGTATATATAGTGTAAATTTTCACCGAAAATTGTGCCCTCCCCAGCTCCATCCCTTCTTATAACTCTTGTTCTTTGAAGCCCAAAGGGTCAAAAAATGTTCTTTATCTAATAAATATACATATAATCCACAAATTTTCTTGCAACTATAAATCTGAATTAGCCTCATTGTTTTCTCTCTCATCCCTATTTTATGCTTCAGCTTTGGTTATTTTATTTTTATATGTGTTAACTATACTTCTATGCTTCATATTCAATTGAATGAGATGCCATTTCTCCTTTTGACGTAAAACAACAAAAGTATTCACTTTTATGAATGAGGTATAGGCAGATTTGCGATGACATTTATCCTCGGACTCTCCAAAAATGCTGCTGCACCATGTTGGATCCTCCAAAAATACACTATTTTTGGAGGATCCGATATGCACCTAGCGGTACTTTTGAAGAGTCCGAGCAACACAGGCCTAAAACTATATGTTTGCTGGAATTCAACGTGTTTTTAACTGGCCTATCAATTCTTGTTTCCGGATATTTTTGCATCCTAGAAAGGAAAACGTTTACGCTGAACATTAAAATGAAAAAACAGTCCTCTATAGTTTGTGTCATAGGGACCTTGAAAAGCCATTTAAAGGGAAGCTTATCAGCTTTTTGGCCTGCCAAAAGAATGAAAAAGCACATCTTACAAAAGAGAATACCTTATTGTGTGTTCTTTAATGGGTAGGTGAACTGCTATATGCATAAACTGCTTAGATTGCTTATGTGATCATCAACCGAAAAATCTGATCTTTATCTAAAGAACATGAATCTTTGAAACTTCAAAATAGATTTTGAGAAATTGAAACTTAGATGTAAATTAAAAGCGACAGGATGTTCATAAACCTGATATCTCTTCTGTAAATGATTCTCTTTCTGAAAGCTCCTTAGACTTGAAATTGATGTAGGATTTGATCTGATAGCTTAAATTCAACCAGCTTGTTTGAAAATTTGATTGGGAATGTAAAATCATTCCCTTAGTGCATAGCGGGAGCTTAGTGTACCGGGCTGCCCTTTTTTTAATGTAAAAATCATAAGAAGCACATAAAATATAACGTGACAATATTTATTGTTTTTTCATGTGCCATTCAGTCTGCTGTCTTTTCTTCTTACCAAGACAAGAATACACTTTTTAGGCTGAAGCTTGTGATGGAAGAGATTCAGATATCTTACCTCATGTGCAAACACTTAGAAACTTTCCAGGGGAGGAGCTAACTGGAAAAGTTGTCATGGTCAGATTGGATTTGACAATCCTGGTAAGGGAGAAGAAGAAACGACAGTCTCCAGCAGCTCGTGTAATTTCAACCATCAAGTATCTACACAAAGCTGGGGCAAAATTAATTCTAATAAGTAGCTGGAGTCCAAGAGCTGATCCACGGCTTCTCAAGTTGGAACGTATTGCAGGTTTACATTTTTCTTACTTTCCATTTATTGTTCATGTTGCTTCTCCCTATCTGAGAACTTAGGCTTAGCTTCCCAGAGTAGAGAAAATGTTTTAAAAAAATGGTCCCTTATGTTGGGTAAGTTCAAAATAGTCCCTTAATTATGCATTGAACAGTTTTGGTCCTTTTTTGTTAAAAGTTAATACTTTTAGTCTCCGTCAAATATTTACCGAATTTTGTTAGATTTGACGAGAACTACGAAAAAAAAGGAAATTAGCAGGAACTCACATTTAAAAGTACAATTTTTGTAATTTTTTTATTCATTTCTAGAGTTTGGTGTAGCTTTTTGAGTTGTAGTTTCTGCTATTTTTTTATATCTTTTTAGTGTCTAGTGTAGTTTTTGTGTTGCATATTTTATGATTTGATGGGACTTTCTTGGTGTTTATGGTTGAAGGACCGAAATTGTTCAGTGAATACTTAAGGGATTATTTTGGACCCACTCTCAAACATAGGACCATTTTTGTCATTTTCTCTCCCAGTATTCTAGGCAATAATGAAGGAATCTGTGCTGATACACTTATTCGCAATGAACTGTTCTTTTTTATGTTCACAAAACATGTTTCAAATCGAGTTCAATTGATCGGGATAATGTGTTCTTCAGAATTTCTGTCATCAGAACTTGAACTAAAAGTCATCCCAGTGGAGCTTGGTTCTGGATTTGAGCATTCCCAAATGGAAGACAGACATAAATCAGACATCCTTCTGCTTGAGAACCTTTCTCAGTTTAAGCAGGAGCAAGCCAATTGTTCAGAGTTTGCACGACGCCTATCGTCTGGGGTGGATATCTTTGTTAATGATGCATTTTTCCAATCACATAAGATCCTTGCATCAAATGTTGGTATCACCAGCTTCTGCTATGCCTCCATTGCCGGATTTCACTTCGACGAGGGAATGTCTCAACTGAAGAAGATAATCGAAATGAACAAAAGGCCCTATTATGCAATAGTATGCATCCAAGAATCTTTTTCTTAAGTATTTACTCCCTCAGGTCCAATCTATGTAACACTCTTTCCTTTTTAGTCAGTCATAAAAAGAATGACACATTTCTATATTTAGTAGTAAGTTAACTTTAAACTTCTTATAGCCACACAGCTATCTATGACTTGTTTTTTACCACAAGCTTCAAAAGTCTCTCTCATTATTAAACTTTGTGCCCAGTCAAACACCTTCACATAAATTGTGACAGATCAGGTTCTTGCTTCAAATGAGAAAAGGACTTTTTGTTCACATATTGCAAGTGATAATTTGGGATGAAATTAATGCAGATTGGTGGAGATAATCTCGCTGGGAAAACATCAGCCTTGCAATTTTTGGCATCTAGGTGTGACGGTTTAGTGTTTGTTGGGGATGCTGCATTTCAAATAATGCATGCTTTTGGATTACCTGTTCCTGCAGAATTGGTGGAACAAGAATCACTGGAGGTAGCCCATATGCTAGTTGAGGCTGCAAAGGCAAGAGGAGTACAAATCATATTACCAAAAGACTTTTCGTGCCTCAGTGATCATTATCCGCTGCAGATGAAGATTTTTCCTGCTAATCATATCATGGATGGTAAAGTTGAATCTCTTAATCTTCAACCTAGACCTAAGGTCTGCACTGTTTCATATGCTAGATTAAGGACCAAATGGACAAGAAATTGTGAATCTCTAACAGTTTTAAAAAGTGAAAATAGACAAATGAACTTCATTTACTAGCTATTGGACTGTCTAAGTACCATTTACTCCATCAGATAGCCAGGGTTAGCCACCAAACTTGAAGGTCACTGTTGTTGTCACTGATTTTGGATCTAGCAACTGAAAATTTTGAACCATGCCATTTTTCTTGCTCTTTTTTGTCTTCTTCTCAGAAATGAGCGACGGACAAATTATGTAGCTAAACAGAAAAATATGCCGCTAATCCTATTCAGCAACGGATTATCAACAAATTATGTTAGCTACGAGCAATTTAGCGACGGATTATCTACGAAGTTATTAGCTAATTCCAGCTTTTGTAGTGAATCACCTGAAAATAAGCCTACCTAAAAAAGGCTTCTCAGTTCTATTGGGTGGTGGTTTTCTATCCAACCTAGCTATCACTCGTCATTGCAATTGAAATACTGTATTGCTATGCGTTGACTGATAAATTATGATCCCTCTCCGACAATTTTGGTCATTATATAGGAAACTCATTCATGTGAGCTCAAGCTACTTTCGTTTCTGAAAGTTTGGGAATATGCATATATAGTATATATCACTGGGATGATAGTTTTTGAGATATTTATGGATTTGAAATGTGTTTCCTTAGGATGGAAACCTGTTGATGTTGGACCCAACACATTGGAGGAAATGCTCCCCGTACTTTCAAGATGCAAGGTAATCTCTGAAGTTCCTTCTGGTGATGACCTGGAAGTAAACGTGCTTGCTCAATTTTGTGGTCACCATTTGGTGTTCGTTGACTTATTCTAGGAGAGTTCATAGGATATCTCTTGTGCATGATTGCAATGGTAGGTTTGACCTTTGATTCCATCAATGAAGTTGGTGTCAAAACTAATTAAAGTAACCGCTTCGGCAGTAGTATTTTTGTGCCACAAGTAATACATGCTATATTTTCCTATTCTATAGGGTTTGTTTATTGCGCCTATTCTTCCCCTTTTTTCGCCTTATCAAGCCTTCTTTCCAACAAATATATTTGTGGGTGGTGCTGTAACCATGTCAACACAACAGTGTAGATGTCCTATTGCTATCTTTTCCTTTCATATTCTTGCTCTAGAAGCTGAATGTAAAAGATAACTAGTACTCTCTCCGTCCTAATTTATGTGATGGTGTTTGACTGGATACGGAATTTGAGAAAGAAATGAAGACCTTTGAAACTTGTGGTCTAAAATAAGCCATAGATATTTGTGTAGCTATAGATCATCTCGTTAAGGGTAAAATACTAAATATAGAAAAGTGTCATTCTTTTCGGACAGTGTCACATAAATTGGGACGGAGGGAGTAGCTTAGATTTTGCTAGAAGGTATTAAATCTTCTTCTCCTACAAATACTTCTGCCAATAACATAGGTGGACTAAGTCCAAATATTTGAAATTTACCTGCTCAGTACTTCTTCACGGACTATGAGAATTTTTGTGATCTTAAGATGTAACTTGATGCATTTATTGCGAAGTCGTTCTTGCTCAATAAGATGATCACTTTGTTTTTGTACAATCTATTCTGTGGAAACAATATCTCATAGAAGTATGTTTTCATTGTTTTTCAGAAAATTTTGTGGATTGGAGCTGTAAAGTTCGGTTCATCAAATCAAGAATCTGCTGGAGCATCCAAATTGGCTGTGATGCTTTATAATCTTAGTCAAAAAAACTGTGATCTTATTGTGGTTGGCAAACAGGCATGTGAGACATTTGTTGGGAAATCAAGCTATGTAACAGCTGATATGATTGAAAACGCTTCCATTGTCTGGGAGTTTCTGAAAGGGAGAAAGCTTCATGGGCTCTTGGCACTAGATAGAGTATGCCTTTTATAACTCAACATGCTTTAAAGAAACTTTAAAAACTTGAAACACATCTGGTAACAACCGGAGCCAGGATGTGAAGTTTATGGGTCCGGGATTCTAATCCTTTTAAGTTAATGAGTTCTACATTAATAATTTATACATGTTCAATGAATTTTTGAAGGCGAATATCAAAGCTACTTGTTTCGGCCGAATCCGTAACCCGTATTCTAACCCGAAGGAAATGCAAGTACAGCTTCCGTCTGACCACGATTGTCGAAATTTTTAGTTATTTGAACTGTGCAATAAGTAGGCGTTTGGACATAAATTGGATGATATTTGAAAAAAAGTAATATGTTGTAAGTGGAAAAACATTCACTTGAAAAACTCATCTTCAAAAACTAACCAAAAAATCATCCGAATGCATAACCAAAGAATGTTTTGAAATTACTTTGGAAAAAAGGTAATAAGACGCATGCCCAAGCGGGATAGAGAAAAGGAGCTAGATACATGGATAAGGACAAAGATTTCATTCAATAGGAAATGAAACAAGAACAAGCAAGCTCATCAAAAGCCCCTCTCATTCACATCTGACTTCTTTTGCGAAGTGGAACTGGGGCTGCAGTATATTTACTAGAGTAGAGTATTAATACAAGGTGTCAGCTTTAATTCCACATGAAGGAATTAGGCCTACTAGTCACCCACCTCGACTCCTTTCCTTGCATGTTTTCTTTTAAACTTTTCCTGCCTTCTAAATACTTTATTACTCAATTGACATGCTATTAATCGTCCACATGGGTATTCTTTCCAATAGATGTGTACTAGCTTCAGAACTAATTGAGTGTTTGGCGTTTGTGCAGGCATACCCATTTGAGTTGAATTGGAATGGAATATATGCCAATACAACCCTACCTCTTGTTGTTGATGTAGGGAGTGGTAGATCTCTCTTTTCCTTGATACAATTTTTCTATAAATCTACCATATTAGTTGGGTTTGAATGTGTGTAGTCATTTGATTATGCAAGTAACAGCTCCATATTTACAATGACACATGAAAATTTTCCTGAGGGAGTTTGTGTGGAGGGGCTCTAATTTAGTCTTTCAAATACTACTATAGCTCATATTTTGTGAGCAATGAATCCACTTGTTCCCCCATACACTGGTTGTATGCGTGGAATAATACAGTTAAAGAGTTCTTACTCTTGAAGGAAGTTTAGAGCCCCTAGTTTCTCTGTTTTATATATCTGCAGATCAGCTTTATACTTAGTTATACCCCAGAAATATTTTTGCTAGAATTTCGACAATAAGAACAACTATACTTCAACTCAAGCTATTTTTGGGGTTGGCTATATAAATCCCCAATGCTCATTTCACTCCATTTGGACCTGTTTCATTCCACTACTCAATAATTTAGGGTGCTCTATTCGTAGAAGTTTGATATTTTCTACTGATATACAAATATCTAAACATTCTAAAAAGACACTTAACAAACATTGATAACAATGTAAGCTCAATAATATGGCTAAGCCTTAATCCTAAATAGTTGGTATCGTTTGTATGTATCTTTTTTCTTTATTTTATTTTTTGTAATCTTGTGATTTCAAGAAATGGTAGGTCTTTTGGGACAACTTTTTTCTGTATGATTTTAGGTCTAGTTTGTTTCTTTTTAACAGTCATCGTAGTTTCACAACTATGAGTTGGTGAATTTGTAGGTCTACGTATGATATGACCGAACTATCTCAAACGATCTTTTTTTCATATTAGCCTCTATACTTGCTACTTGCACTTCATGTCAGATGTAATCATTTCTGATCTTGTATGACCGTGCTCATCTTAAATTTTCATTTCTACAACACTCATCTTGCAGATATATTGGGCCTTAGAAGCCCAATTTTCTCTCGTATAACATTGCTGGTCTTAAAATCATTTCATAGAACTTTCACTTCATTTTGTGCCACCTTATGTTAATAAGATAAACTTTTAGTTTTAATTTTCCATTTCCTTAGCTTTAGCCAACATATCACAACCCACATTGTTCTGCAGCATTTAAAGAACAAGATGAATTCTTAGTTCTCACAGTTAAAATCATAAAATTACAGGCAATGGCTTATTTCTGTCCAGAATGGCAAAGATGAGGAGGGATTGGAACTTTCTTGGGATGGAGCTAAATGAAAAGGTTTAGTCTTATGCAGAGAGTTTCTTCTGCTTTCTGTTCTAAGCTTATTAATTTCGGCTTTGCCATGTTTCCAGTTGGTGAGCCGTTGTCTTGATCACGTTTCTCAATCTGGCATGTCAAATGGGTATGTGTTGTCCTCCCAATGTAATTTCTCTATAAGATAAACACATGATAGAATTTTCCCTCGGAGCTGAAATTTGTGTTACAAATTGTTCCCAGTATATGGCAACTGTTAAGTGTATGACAAACTGTTTTAAGTTGTCAATGTGTTCATATATATATCGCCCCACTGACAACTTAAAATAGTTTAGCGCTTCTCCTTGTTTCATACCACCTCAATTAATTGGCGATAAGTATGTGAACTATAAAGACCACACATAACTTTGGATAATTTCAGTGAAACATATTATCATGACTTATAAGGATGTAAACAAGAGACAGGTGTGATTTGGAGGGATATATTTGCTGATTTCAGGTTTAAAATGCATGCTACTTATCATAAGGTGCTGCATAAACATTTTTTGAAATTGTTATGTGTCTAAATGAAGTGGCGTTCTTCAATATTTTCAGCTAGCTGTTGTGTCTAAAGTCTAAGTTAGCGACCAATATGCCTTATTTCTTTTAAATTCTAATCGCTCTATAGTGAATTCACACTTCATTTTTTGGTAATGTTATCATTATTCCTGCATTATTTACATAATTGTGTTACATATTCGAAGATTTTTATTTTGTGCCTCACACAACTTACACCAGTTGTCTGAGATTTCTTTTTATCTTACAAGTTAGTGGACCCAAAAATGTAAGATTTGGGTCCACCAACCTCTGAGACAAAAAGAAGCCTCACAAAACTAGTGCCAGTTGTGTGAGGCACAAAATAAAGTTTTTCTACATATTCCTATTATCTTGCTATTGTTTTGCTTGTTGCTAATTCCTGTTCTCGTCTTGCTATGAGCCGAGGGTCTCCCGGAAACAACCTCTTTACCTTCCAAAGGTAGAGGTAAAATTTGTGTACACACTACTCTATCCTCCCAAGACCCCACTTGTGGGATTATACTGGGTATGTTATTGTTGTTGTTGTACGTATTCTCATCTTGCTATGAGCCGAGGGTCTCTCGGAAACAGCCACTCTACCTATCAAGGTAGAGGTTAGGTCTGCGTACACTCTACCCTCCCCAGACCCCACGTTGTGGGACTCCACTGGGTATGTTGTTGTTGTTGTTTTTTGGGGATCATACAAGGGTGTTGGTTTCATAGCATTATAGGATTAAGAAAACCTAGCAACCTGTTATAACTACTCTTCCATTGCTTTTATACTTTGCGCTCTTTCTCATCGTTGAACATTGAGCTTTAATATCTTCTACCCTATTATCATCGAAGCAGCACTTTCTAGACTATGATTTAAGGTTTAAGTCTACTAGAAATTTTCGCGCATTATAGTTTAAGGTTGAATGAACAAACGAGGAAAAGAAAAGCCACTGTGATCTTCTTTTAAATATATAAGGTGCATGCATGAACCCAATGATTAATTCCACGAGTATTTGTAATCTTATATATAATCCTCTCAAGCATAATCAACGGGGATAAACTTCCTTGTAGCTTCCTCATTCAATAAAAGCTTCTGGTCAATATTGTACTAAAAAAGTTCAGTTGATAGGAATAAACAGTACCTTTCCCATCCCCATATGCCACCTACAAATATCAGTGATAAACTAATGCGGCAGACTAAATAAGAGGCCAAACAGGTATATTAGTGGAAAACAGAAAGGGAGGATATGTAATAAATAATAACGAAATAGGAATTCAAGTCCAGTAATCTCCTAAAATATGCTGTTGAAGAATGTCAAAGTATCTGCCTTGCAAGTGTGTGCACTAACCATAGTACTTTCATTATAGCAGTAGATAGTCCTCTATTTTGTTGTTCTGATTTTTCGTTTTCTTCTTTCATGTTTTGTTTTTAGATACTTCATACCAACAAATGCCACATCAACATTTCGGTCCATTGTTTCCAGTTACCCTGGTGATCTGGTTCTTGTGTCAATTCAGGTAGGTGACGTTTGTTGCTTCTTTTGAATAGTCTAAGATACATATTAAAACGCCATGGTCAAGGCTGGCTGGCCATGTAAACACCATAAGGGTTCTGCATGTTAGACATATAAGAACAAGAGACGCCAAATCTAGTAAACCACTAAAATGATATTTTTACTATTCTTTTGTTCTAATAATCTTGTGTAAAAAAAGATATAATATATTTATTTTTCATTTGGAACATCAAAAGTAAAAAAATTGCTAGTGGGTGGAATGGATATCCCAAAATACTTGACATATTAAGGCTCATCATATTCCTTTTATCGTTCACATAGTTTTACGAAATCGAAATTTAGTAGAATGAATTTTGATGCCATGTTTCAACGATAATAATAATTCTTGGATGACTTGATTTAATAAATTCAAATCGGTTTTTGATCCCCCCAAGCCCCTCACTAGTCGGGAGGACTCCGTACACTGAGTAAGTCCTTTTCTCTCGTGCCACTCAGTCTTTGTCATATAAACTGGGATAGCAGCTCGTATGGCCATGTGATTATGACAACTTGGTTATTTTACTATTCTTGTCTCCTTTGGTGATATGCTAAAAATGGAAACGAGAAAATTAAACTTGTTGAGCACTAAAGCAACCTTCCTTGCAAGTGCAGTGTCCAAATCCAGATTTCAATAAAACAGAACACCGATGGAGGATGGTGCAGAGATCATTAGTTGAAGCAATAGCAGACTTGCTGGCTTCTGACGGGAAGGTATAATAAATGCTGCTCTCTGGTGCTATGCGTCTCTGATATGCAATTGAGTCCCTTATTGAATTGTGATTAACTGTTTGATTGAATGAGCAACAAAAAGTTGACATGATTCAAGTAGTAACAAAGGAAAATGTGTTCCATTGAAAGTGTTTTCTTGGAAAATGTTTTCCTGGAAAATAAGTGGTTTTGTTACTTATTTAGTGTGTTTGGTATGTAAGTAGAAAATATTATCCCAAAAATACTTGTATATAATCTAAGAAACACTATGGGAGGTGGGGGTGGGCAGTAAAATTGTGGGGATGGGGGTAGGGTGAGATGTGTTGGAGGGTGGGGAAGAGACAATCAATGTAGAATGAGACTTGTGGAACTTGTTTTCCCTATTTCCACTAGGGAATTAAGTTTTCTCATTTTTAAGGAACTTGTTTTCCTAGAGAAAATCTTTTCCAAACATGGGAAAATTAGAAAACATTTTCTGGAAAACGTTTTCATCCATAACAAACACCCTCAATCAATGTGGGACTCTCTTAACACTCTCGCCGCCTGCACGCTCAGGACTAGATGTCTAAATATCTAACTTTGGGAACACAACTACAATGATGAATCTGGCTTAGGTACCATGTTAAGTAATTGGACCTTAGGTCTAACTCAACCTCAGAGAGCTCATGAAGGTGAGAATTTTGTTAGAATATCAAGAGAATGTGCCTAAATTCATACATTTCTAGATTCACTATACTTGAATAAAGAAAATCTTGAAGGGTGGTGTAATCAACAAATAAAGACTCCCTGAAAATTCACCTTTTTCCTTGTTTTGTCCTTTAATGGTTTGGTCTAAGATGCAAACATTCATATTCTTCATCAGATACCCAAAATGTTGCTTGCGCTATATGTTTTACGTGAGACGGACAAAAATTGTTTCATGTACGGAGGGTTTATTTCAGATCTGTTCTCTTAAGCACAGGTATTTCTCCAATCTGATGTAAAAGAAGTTGCAGTGAGAATGAAAGAAGAATTTATGAAATATGGCAAGGGCAAGCTCACAGTAGTGCATAATTCGGAAGATAGCACAAGTCACCGAGATGGGTGGTTGAAGGAAAATCCCTTTGGCATTCGATCGGATTGGGAGCAACATGTTATAGACCGTGGAGCTCCTATGTACAGATTACTGCTATTGAAATCTTCGCCTTCTGGTTGAGATAGTCGCAAAAAGGTGGATTATTCACGAACAAAATCATTCTTGAAAGGACATCTACAGACCAAGTTGTGGTTGAGTGGCTATTCTTCTCTCTCCGAGGTAAATTTCATGCCAGCCAGCCTTTTCATATCCTGATAAATTGTCCTCTGAAACAAATTTTACTTGTGCAATCAAGGGAGCTATCAACTATCAAGTCATCAATTGTAGCTATTAAGGGTGTGTTTGGTACTTTGGTATGAAGGAAATGTTCTGTGCGGCAATTATTTCTTGAAAAATAAGTGGTTTCTTACTTATTTTTGGTGTTCGGTTAGTAAGCAGAAAATATTGTCCCAAAAGCATTTATATATAATCTAGGCTGACACTATGGAAGGTGGGGTGGGGCTAGGGGTGTGGGGGTGGGGGTGAGGGTGAGGGGTGAGGGGTGACGGTGGGAAGGAGACAATCAATGTGAAATGCCACTTATGGAACTTGTTTTCCCAACCTTTTATCAAGGAAGTCATTTTCGTTATTTCAAGTAACTTGTTTTCCTAGAGAAAATGTTTTGCAAAAATTTTGACCAACCAAATATTGGAAAATTGAATAAAATATTTTCTGGAAAATGTTTTCCCCCATACCAAACACACCCTAAGTCGTTAATTCTTCTCCTTCTTGCCTTAAATGTGTTGTTCAACCGAGAAATGTTATCTCTGAATTCTATCTTCGATTTTCTCATATTCCATCTTGCAGTTTATTGGACAATATTTATTTTCTTAATTGACATCTCTTCTATCATGCAATTTAAGCTACAATTGTCGATAACACATTTTGTCTTTCGGATTGTTTTCTTGTGCTTTTGCTTGTCATGGTATATTCTCTATTTCTTTTCTGGGTACAAAATAACTACTAGAAGCATTATTCTTTCCTTGTGCTATGCAATTCAGCTTGTCTAAATGGTTTACCCTCTAGTACTTTTTACAAATCAAGAAAAATACAACTACCTGGTAGATATTTTGCGTGTGTGCGCGCGTGTGTGTCTTTGTCTCTGTTTAATATCTCTTAAGTTGTCTCTGTGATGAAAATGCTCTTTTGAGAAGTTACCAGTTTCAACAAAAAAAAAGGCCTCTTTTGAGGTTGCAATTACCTCACTTTAACGGTATTTTAAAAGTAATATCTGATGATCTTTAAACCAGATAGTAGTAACACCAGGCTACAGAACCCATAACTGTAGCTGACTGTGAATAACTTAAATTGAATGAGATACTCAAGAAAGGTAAAAAATAAAAATAACCTGTGATGTCAAGATAAGATGACTTCAATTAGGATTGAAACATAAATCTTATGTGCTCTTAATTTTCATTGAATATCTTGATGAAGATGTCTATCTCTGTGTTTGTAGAAGAATACCGGACCTCCTGTCTGCTGTTGGCAGTTAGCAGTTTGGTTACCGATCTATACGCGAACAGATAGTCTTGTAGTTTGAGAAAGGGCGTGCTAAAAAGAGCGAGAGTTGAAATATGGCACGAAAACTACTGCTAGCACCAAAGTGAGAGTTCAGGTAGGGAAAAAGTGAGCAGTAGGAGATTCATTTCACCATCTTCTTCTGTTAACATGATTGACTTTATCCTTGATGATTTCTGTTCAAACAAAAGTCTGATAAAAAGTAGCCTTAAACTAATTTAAAATGGCAGGCTGTCCTCAGTATATCGCAGTGACTTGTCTGTAGGCCAGAGACGAATCCAGAATTTGAAGTTTATGAGTTCCTACGTCCAGTGGCGGACGCAGAGAATTTTCAAACTGGGTGCACACATTTAATAAAGTTTACAAATCATCTGGATGCCCAAATTTAATAAAGTTTACAAATCATAATTGTCCCCTACGCGTTTTCATATTTTGAAATCGTTTAATTACATCATCATTTGTAACACTCTTAAGCAAATCTTTTTTAATAAAACATACAAGACAATCATTTAAAAATTGATCACAAATTCGATTTCGTAGATCCATCTTGACAATATTGCGGAGAAGCATCTTTCCACGCTTGTTGCTACCGGCAATGCGAACTTCAAAAGCCGACACACTATGACAAGTATTTCGTGTTTGCACAAGCAATGTAGATAGATCAACAAGCCCCTCCAATCGAGTGAATCTGTTATCTGATCGCAAATCCATAATATATGTCTCTAGTTGATTTTCAAGCATCATACAATCAACTAGAGAGAAGTCATCCGGATAAAACTGAGTCATTCTTACCAATTTTGCTATATTGAAATCAATAAAATCATTACTTGGATTCAAACAAGCAACTCATAATTGACCTCATTGAACAGAATCATTTAGATCACCACAAAACTTAATCATTTCAAGAAAATTTCCTCTATTTGAAGAATCTTCAGTCTCATCATGAGCACGAAAAGTCAACCCTTGGTTCAATAAAAATCGACAAAAATCAATTGAAGCACCTAATCAAATTTGATATTCAATTCTCACAATGTCTGATTGTGTATGAAGAGCAACTGTAATAGATTGATTTTGTCTCATTAAATCATTCACACTTCTTTAAACACACATAATGAGCACTATTAACTGCACCAACATGGGAATCCAACCTAACTTTTTTTATTCCAAGTAGAAAAACCTTCAGTTATAAATGTCCCACCACCTTGATTGTTGATTTGATCTCTAAACAAATAACAACACAAGCAATATGTTTTACTTTCATGCTATACTCTAACCAATTAGTGTACTCATCAAACCAATCAGAAATAAAACAACGCATTTTATTTCCCATCATCTTCTTAGGGAAATCATGGCCACGGGGTTGACAAGGCCCTAGATAAGTTCTTCTAATTTGATCAACCTGGTTTGGGTGAAATTCAGATTTTTTTTTTCTTTCTGTACGATCTGAAGGAAGACTATTCAAATCAACAAAATCTTTCCTAGTTGAAGTTATGGGAACAGACGGTTGAGTACTAGGAGATGCACCACTACTACTAGAATCACCAATTCCAATTTCTGTCAATTTTCGTTTATAAAATCTCTCCATATTCCCTTAATAGTCAAAAAACTTCTAACCCTGTTGAAGAGACAAAAACCAAAATTCACAATTTAAAGATTGCAATTTAAACAACTAAACATGTAATGTGTAACAATAGCACAAATAACAAATTCACAATTTGCACCCAAATAAATATGCAAATAAAAAAAGCCCTAATTTTGAATATATCAAGCCCTAATTCCAAAAGTTTTCAACCAACCAAATAAAAAAATCCTAATTTTAGACATTAAACATTTGAAATAGAATTTGAATCTAGTTTTGTTCAACAATGGAATGTAGTTGAATCTAATTTTAGCCCTAATTCTCCATCCTACTGGCACCATACAGTAAGCAAAAACTTAGTGAATTACCTGCAATCGGCGAGAAAGTTCGTTGGCATGTAATATGTTGGCTAATTTTGATTGCACATATGCTAGTTTGTCTTGATAACTGGTTCAAAAAACAAAAATAAAAGATAGGTGAAAGTTAGAATGAGTAGTCATAGTTTAGTATAATTGAATATACCAGTGTGTCTACATTGCACTGGTGCAAAAGTTGATAGCCAGCTAGAGTGCGAGACTTACTTTGGAGTTGGCGGCACCGCAACAATGAAGTGGAAACTGGAATCGCAAGGGACAATGAAGTGGAAACTGGAATCGCAAGGGCCAAGGGGAAGGGTTTGCAGAAGAGAGGAGAGAAGGTCGAAGAAGAGAGAGATATTTCAATATATTTTTGATAATTGAAAAGTGGTCATTACATTGTTTCTTATAGACAAGGATTACAATAGTAAATACTAAACAACATAAAGGAAAACTTAAGGGACTAAAAGTGATAATTAATAAAAACTAGTCACATTATAGAATTGTGACAGTTTCAAATAAACGTTGGTATACGCGGACCGCGGTTGTTTCTCCATTTTTTTTGGAACTAAATAGAAATATTTCATATGCAAAATTTCTTACTTATATTTCAACTTTCCTCAGTAGCACTTTTCCAACACTATTTTTGCCCTGCATTTCAGTCAATCCAACACTATAGGTGGGTCATGTTGAAAATGATAGGTGGGTCACCTTGTAAAACGGACGTCGTTTACAAGGTGATAAAAAAATATAAAAAAAAAGTGGGTGCAAGTTGGTGTGTGTGTGTCCGCCAGTGCCTACAGCAACCTGAGTTTAAAATTAAATATTTATAGATATTTAATAGTATGTTTTTATATACATATATAGGGTCTGGACAAAAGCTATCCTCTAGATCTGTCCGGGTGTGTAGCATAAGATGACATTAAGATTGATGTCAATTGAGGCTGCTCAATTGTACCTGCAATGTAAAACAGAAAGAAAAGGATCCATGCACCAGAAGTTTCATCCTATTACTGAAGCAAATCATCCCTTCAAGGCCTGTCTTCTAGTTTGTCACTTACATGGCGATGGACCGAGGATTTGAAGTTTATGACACCTACAAAATAATAACTGAATTCACAATCAATATTTATAAATATTTAGCGAAATTCTTGATACATGTATAGGGTCTGGACAAAAATTATAAGGTTCACGTGAACCTATAGGTTACAAACGCTATGGATCTACTTTGCATGCTCCTTTGTCTCCTCATCCATATCTATGGCAATGCAAATATTAATCTCAATGTATAATTTATAGTGTGTAGCATGAGGGTTTAAAGTTGTTTTTCATGCTGTATACTATATTGCCGGCCTTCATAAATTTAAGAATCATCTTAATTAGGAGTATTTTTTTAAGAGGACTTAATTTTGAATATCTAGTCGAAAGGAAATATTTTTTCTTACAGTATTATGGACTGCCAAATTTAATCGTACTAAAATAACAACAACATACCCAGTATAATTCACATTAGTCGTGCTAATATGAAGATTCATAAATATTATAGGAAAATAGATGCGCTCTTCTTTGTAAATAATTTATATTTGGAACAAGAGAGAATTAAATATGCGTGCGCACACATATATAAAGGGAAATAAAATGTGATATGGAAAATATACAAAAATATCAAATTTCAGTTTTTACTTACTTCCTAATTATTCAGGAAAATTCAAAACAATTAGTCTTAAAATAGACATATTTGCCAACACGAGGTCCCGGTTACATGGGTTTGACTCCTCTCCATTTCCTATGTCTCCATTTCCCTCATGTGTTCTTACTTGGATAAGTGACATGTGTTCCATTTTTAAATCAATGATCTAGATTAAATTAACTAAAATAAGGTCTTAATCATAGTTAGAGTAATAAATATTAGTACCATATATTTATTCCCACAAAATTTGGCAATCGGCCACAGTTAAGGCAGCTTAATAAGTGGTGTTTTATACTTTTCATTTTATTTCAAAATAAGTGGAACTTTCGAATTATTGACCTTATTCTTCAAAAATTATCATTATTTACATAATTAATAATCATTAAGTAACTTTTCTTTGTTAGGTATTAATTAGGGGTAAGTTATTAAAAACACTCATAATTTTTTTAAAGTGAGTAATTTCGTTAGGGGTGTGCATAAGCTAAAAGCATCACTTATTATCACTTATTATGGAGCGAAGGGAATAGCCTTTAAGATAGGTAACACGTTTTCACGGTATATTGTATCTTTTTCAAAAGATGCTTTTAAATTTTGATCACTTCTAAAATAAATTTCAATATTTGTCCGATCTTATGCCTTTGTATTAACCTCATTTTGTTATGTTTTGTTGGTATTGACTATTGATTGATACCGGTCTCACGGGGTGTTTGCTTAAGCATAAATCCAACGTTCATTTGGGGTCACTTTTTCAAATTGAAGTCAAAGTTGCTTAAAAATTAAGTTCTCTTTTTAATACTTAAATTTTCAAAATTAATTGACTCATATTATATTTTCAAATTAGAAAAAAAAAACTAAAAAATCATTGCATTATCTTTCTTTCTTTTTGGTTTTTCAGGAAGTGTGGAATCAATAAGAACGTTGGTCTTGGAGATGAGTGTGGAAGAGAAGAATATATTCATACATCAAGTAGTACAATCTTGACCATTGAATTAGAGTATGTATTTGTATTTTTTTTTTTGTGTGTCCGATATCTATATTGAAGCGCCAAAAAACCCTCACATTAGGGGTCAAAAGGTCTCAAACAAAGACAATTTGATATAGCGGAGCGCGAACCTGAGATTTTCTTCCACACCACTATTTGGAATGTAGTGGAATAATCCACACATTAAAAAACATATCTGCTTGGACCAATGAAATATTGTATCAGTTTTAAACTTAATAGTAGCAGAAGAAGAAGGAAATATAAAAAATACTACAACAACAAATGGGTAAGATAATGTTTTGTCATTACTGGGCTCCATATTATTGACTCGGCAATGAATGAAGTCAATTCACTTCAAAATAGAGATTTGTGGTAAGCCTGTTGTTGGGGTAAGAGTCATTGCCAATAAGTTCAAGTTACCAAAGTCTTCGATTAGAAAGAGGTGTCTGAGTAAATAGATGTTAGATCTTTCTAGGCTTATATATGCATTCATCGATTCAATCCTGTTTTGGGTAAGCCTGGACACATCATGCCTTGGAGAGAAGCAGAAAGCATTCACTACAAACGGATTTTTCACTACATACAAATGACGAAAACTAATCAGACGGATCTCATTAGGCGGTTGGTGGAACTGAGAAATTGATAAAACTAAAATATATGACAATGAAGGAAGGGATCTCTTACCAATATAAATAACAATATCGCAGTAAAACGCATTTAGTCTTGCACGGCGTACAAGTGGGGAGCTAGCTCAATGAGCCACAAGTAATCAATTCTAGAAACATTACGGACATAACTATGATTAGTATGTACTAGTTCATTAAAAACCACACACTCTGGTTTGGCTCGGAACAAGACGGAAGAGGGATGTATTTGAACTATCAAACCACTTAATGTGACCCTGCCAGTAAATAGATAAAATGTGTCAGATACCAAGGGAACAAATAGATAATATGTCAGAGTTGCCTTTGTTAGAAAAGATGAATATAAACAGAAATCGAGAAAATGACAAAAATAGTCTCTTATATATGCACTGAACAGTTTTCGTCCTTTAAGTTTATCAAATGTTAAGCCTTTTAATCTGAGTCAAATAGTACAACATACCCAATGTAATCTCACAAGTGGAAGCTGGGAGGGTATGATATACGCAGACCTTACTCCTACATTTGTGGGGTAGAGAGGTTGCTTCCGATAGACGGTCTCCGACAAATAGTACTTAACCATTTATGTTCGTTAGATTTGACGAAAATAATGGAAGAAAAACATTTAACCGTAAACACCAAGAAAGTCTCATCAAAATTCTAAAATATGCAACATAAAAAACTGCACTAGACATTAAAGGATATAAAAAATAATAGAAATTATACCTCAAAAAACTGCACCAGACTCGAAAAATGAATCAAAAGTAGCATAAACTATAGAAATTGTATCTCTAAATGTGAGTTCCCACTAATTTCCTTTTTTTCCTAATTCCCGTCAGAACCCGACAGCCAAAGTTCGGTAAATATTTGACAGGGAAGAGTGAACTTTTGGCAAACTTAAAGGATCAAAATTGTTCAGTACATACTTAAGGGACTATTTTGAACCTACCCTCAAACATAAGGGACCATATTTTGTCATTTTCTCAACAGAAATCCAAACAGACACAGTGAGCGATGCAACCACAAAATCTTTACCTGTATGCACCATCAGGCTGCTTCATAGCTGCTTTAAGGAAAAACGAGGCAGCAAGGCATCTGCGGAAGAGAAGTGTATCATCTTCACAAGAAGTGACACAAAGACCCATTTGTTCAACATTCCTCAGAATTTGACTGCAAACATAAGTAGGGATAAGATATCACATGCTTGGAAGACCCGGGTAAATGATAAGAAGAAGCAAATACATTGTATAACAGTGAAATATGACAAGCATGGACATAAGATTTAAGAATATACTCCCTCCGTCCTAATTTATGTGGAACCTTGTCCTAATTTATGTGGAACCTTGCAGATTTCTAGAGTAAAACGAGTATTTCTTGACCACGATTTTTTCATATGCCTTTTAAATACTTTAAGTTGTCAATTTGTGATAGTGTTTTCACATAGTTTTCAAATATATAAATTTTATTTCAAAAAAATTACATTTCTATGTCTGAATTATAGTTAAAATTAAGAAGTTTGACTCTCGAAATCCGAACTGTACACATAAATTGGGACACATGGAGTAACGTTTATCAAAACACTATGGAGGTGGAGGAAAATTATACAGCAGAATAAATGTTCAATATTTGTTTCCTTGAAGTTGAAGTACATATGCCCCACCTGTGGATATCATGAGCATGTTTTAGAGAGCGACTGTTAATATAATTATCCTTGCACCATTTCCTAAGATTCTTTTCAGCCTTTTCTTCACTATTGACTGTCTTGTTCTTCTGAAAGAACTCATCAGCAGCGAGGTATACATTCAGCAATGTCAAATGATCCCCTTCTGGACTTGCAAAGCTTTTCAACGCATTCCGTGACTGGTGAAAACAGGTAAAGTTGTTCAGAGCGTTTTCTATTAATATTAGATGCCAGAAATAGTTAATACAGGAAAAGAGAAAAGTCAATAACATGGGGGGGGGGGGGAATATACTTGACAACAGTTGCTAAAACTGCATACAAAATTCTTCTACAGTCCATTCCCCATTTCATGCAACACGATTTACTTGAACTTAGAAGTCAGATAAAACTAGAACAGTTACAACAACAACATACCCAGTGTAATCCCACAAGTGGGTCTGAGGAGGGTAGAGTGTACGCAGACCCCTGCCTGGGGAGGTAGAGAGATTGTTTCCAATAGACGTTTAGCTCAAAGAAAAGCAAACCAAAGCAGTTCGGAAAAGAAATAACGGGAGTAAAGAAGCCATGGCAAAATACTATAACATACCCCACAAAATGGGGTCTGGGGAGGGTGGAGTGTACGCAGACCTTACCCTACCGTGGAGGTAGAGAGGCTGGTTCCAATAGACCCTCGGCTCAAAGTAAAGCCCATGGAAAAATACTATATAAACCAAAACAGTTAAACGTGAATTTTTTTTATCTACTGCAATGTGTTAGGTATTCAAAATATTGAACGTAATTTTTGTAGATTCATAGCCAAAATCAACATTATAAGAGGCAAACCTTCAAAGGGAAATGTCGCACACAAATTCAAAAAGGGGGTCGAGCTTTAAGCTCTAAACTTATTTATCACCAAGACAGACTCATTAAAAGCCTTTAATTGACAAAATCTATTTATTTATTATTTGATAACCGTGATGTCCGGGCCAGATTGCGCACACCTCGACTAATTCCACGGGATACCTGCTACCTCCCACCCGCAACAGAATTTTAAAGAAATATTTCAACACAGATAGAAAGGGAAAAATTGGGGATGAATCACAACTAGGAGCACAAAGGACTACCTCTTCCAACTTTTCACGTGGTGCGTAGAAAATAGATTCCACTGAAAGCATTGCAACACAGATCAACATTTCTTTCAAGCAGCCGAATTGGCTAGCAACAATGAGAGCCTTAGAATATACTGGATCAAGGGGTAGCCTTGCCATTTGATGTCCAACATCTGAAAGTTTATTCTCTTCCGTTACAGCACCCAACAAGTAGAGAGACCATAATGAGTTGACTATCGCAGTCCTGTTCAAAGAAAAGGCATCATAAATGCTGATAGCCAAATATGCTTGCAAAATGCACTGAAAAACTTGTCTCACTCATTGGGGTAAATGATAATTTTTGAGAATGATATTGGGGTAAATGGTAATTACCTGTCTGGTTTTTCAATGAAGTCAAAGTTAATGACATCATCAATGCCTAGAGCCTTGAGCTGCAATACGACATTCGAGAGATCACATCTCTTAATCTCAGGTAATGTAGAATCTGTAAGTTTCTCAAAGAAACTTTCTTGATACAGACGATAGCATTTCCCAGGTCCTTCACGTCCTGCACGTCCACTATAAAAATTCAAGAAATTAGCCCTTTTAAAAAATTTAATATTATTTTATTTTTTAAAAGAAAGGGATGCAACACGATTTAGCCCTTGATCTGATATTTAACAGACAATATAACCAAAATAGAGCAAAGGTCCGTTATTCATTTCACTCCTGTATATGTAAATCCTACTGCATTGGTTCAACTTCTTGATCACCATCCTCCAATGGATTTTACTTCAGAGGCTGCACTCGGAAATTTTAGGTTAACTTTGTCTCTTTTTTTACAGCGGTGGTATCCGGGGCCAGCTTGCGGACACCTAGATTATTCCACTGGGTACCTCCTACCTCCCACCAATACAAGTATCGGATAACTCTGACCACCAAATATTAGGCAGATGGAAAGAACACGCTACTTCTATTTATTGCAGTTACCAGAAAAAGAAAAACAATTCTTCTGCTTCGAAAAGAAAAATATGCTTACAATTACAATCCTCCTATTTCCTATGTTGATATCATCAAGATTATGTTGGCCATTTGAACGGTATCTGTACCTAAATGGTATATACAGAACAAAGATGTAAAAATCTTCGACACATAAATACATCGCGGTACATATCCTTAGCCTATCCCATTATGTAAAATACGAATATGACACACATGAGAGGTCTTATTGGTATACATACTTTCTTTAACTACGCAAAGAACGAAGGGAATTATGGTTCAAAGCTCAAACCACCACCATATTTTATAAAAAGTTGGACAAAAAGTGCTTCTGAATAAAGTTAGTAGAGGAAAGGAGGTGATTTAGTCAATGTGCATCGAGATTTATAACTTGTTTGGCGAAGTACTTTTGGTAAGAAGCAGCTTGTGTTTAGCCTATTCAATTTAAAAAGCACATTTGAGCAACAATTAGTGTTTGGCCAAGCTTTTAAAAAGTGTTTCCGAGTGTATTTTCTCAAAATTGTTTTCCAAAAAATATTTTTGGGAAGAAGCTACTTTTTTCACAAAACAACTTTTGCTTATGCTTTAACTCAAAAGGCACTTTTTCTTCTCCTAAAAAGCTTGGCCAAACACCTAAATTTTGAAGAAAAGAAATAACATTTGTCCTTGGAAAAGCTTGACCAAACAAGGTATTAGTCAATGTGCATTGAGATATAAATGCATTTGCAAACACCCTACCTCCTTTGCAGAGCTTGAGCTTTAGATGTTGTGACGATGATCAAGGAATCAACTCCCATCTTAGGATCATACGTTCGTGCTTTCACCAGTCCAGGATCAACAACATACTTAATTCCAGGTATTGTCACCGATGTCTCAGCAATATTTGTTGCCAGTATCACCTAAACAACAAATGAAAGAATTAAAAATCTGGTTTTAATGGACATAGCTTGCCAACTCAGAGCAAATACTTATTAAATTATCTTTTGAACAATTCAATGAAAGTTCATTTAAGTCATGTTTTTACACACAAGACCTAAATGCAACCCGAGACATGGACAAAAAAAATGAATCCATCTCAAAATTCAAAAAATAAGCTTATTCGAAGAAACAAATCAACCTTACGATATCCAGCTGGTGAAGGCATGAAAACTTTCATTTGCTTCTCAGAGGGAAGTGATGAGAATATGGGAAAAGTTAAGAGCTTCCTACTGCCTTCGGGTAATTGTCGGAGGCGTTCATGGATAAGCCTCTCAACGGACTCAATCTCTTCTTGACCAGTAAGGAATACAAGTACATCACCGGGGCCCTCCTCTAGATGTATCTAGCAAAACAAGTTCGAAAGAAATGAACAGAAAATTAAGACATTCAGCAACATCACAACCTATATATTTGACTAATTGACCCCCCCCCCCCCCATGCTACGTGAAACATTGAACTTAGCTATGGAAACAAATCAAGCTATGAGCTGATAAATAAGATAGTATGAGAAAGGAAGAGAAAATGACAAAAATGGTCCCTCGTGTTTGGGAGTAGGTTTAAAACAGTGCCTAAAGTATGCTCCAAACAGTTTTGGTCCTTTAAGTTTGCCAACAGTTAACACTTTTGTTCTCCATCAAATATTTAACAAGCTCCGTCGGTTAGATTTGACGGAAACAGTGGGAAAAAAGAATTTAGCGGGAACAGTTTCTGCTATTTTTGTCTCTTTCTAGAGTCTGGTCAGTTTTCTATGTATAATTTCTGCTTATTTTGGTCTATTTTTTGGTGACTAGTACAGTTATTTGTGTTGCAGTTTCTAAGGTTTGACGGAACATTCCTAGTGTTTTTGATTAAAAAGAATTTTCCACAGTTCCCGACAAATCTACCAGAGGAAGTTTGTCAAATATTTGACAGAGACCAAAAGCGTCAACTTTTGGCAAACTTAAAGGACCAAAACTGTTCAGAGCATAATGTAGGGACAATTTTGAACCTACTCCGAAACATAAGGGACAATTTTTGTCATTTTCTCGAGAAAATAACAATAAAGGCACAAAGCTACTGTGCCTTTCTGAAAATTTAATGACACTGTCAGTCAATTCAAACTCTAATTTGTGGAGCAAACAAGACTAATGTAAAAGACCTGAAATATAGTAATCAAAGCTGCATCTATGCAATCTGTCTCAGGCTTATGTGTGTAGAATATATCGACAGGAAACTGTCGTCCCTGAACATGAACAGCTCTTGCACCACCAAAGTACTCCGAGAAAACTCGTGCATCCAAACTGGCTGACATAATGATCAATTTCAATGGGCTGTACTTTTTCGCTTGACATGGCTTCAAAATACCATCATTCTGATTGTCAATCCTTTCCTCCAAGGCATGCCCGTTATTTAAATTATTATTATGTTCAGCATTTACCACTCCATTAATAGATTTTGACCTTGCTTTCTGTACATTCTTTAACAAGCCAAGCAATACATCAGTGTGGATTGTTCGCTCGTGCGCCTCATCAACAATAATAACAGAATACTTGGAGAGGTATGGATCCAATAATGCCTCCCTGTAATAGTGACATGTCATTAACCATTTGTAAATTGTTTTTTCCAGATACAGCTTTTAGATAATCATAAATAGCTCTAGCATGTAATGTGAAGTAAACTCTACGTGGAACATGAACAATCTCTCCACACATGCCCCGTATATGCAACAATTGAGTCCATAGTCATGGGTATATTACTCTCTTTTTTTGCTTCCAGAAAAGCGAGACTCATAGCATGTTTGGCCAAACTTCCAAAATCTGCTTATTTTGAAAGTGTTTTTTGTCAAAAGTACTTTTGGAGAATAGCACTTTGTGTTTGGATAATCAATTTGAAAAGTACTTCTATCAATATTAGAGCAGTATCTTCTATTTGACCAATGTTCCAAAAGTGCTTTCGGAGAAAAGTTACTTTTTTAGCTTCTGAAAGACAACTTCTACTACTGTCAAAAACACTTATATTTTCCCTAAAAGCTTGGCCAAACACCTCAACTTTATAAACTAAGCACTTTTAAAAAAAAAAATGGCTTCCCAGAAGCTTGGCCAAACAGGCTATCATACATGGTATGCATCAAACCTTTTTATTCCTTATTACCTCAGAAGCAAACCATCTGTCATATATTTGATCTTTGTTTGGCCAGAAGTTACATCTTCAAATCTAATAGCATATCCAACTTTTTGACCCAACGGAACTCCACATTCCTCAGCAACACGTTTAGCAACAGTGATAGCAGCCACACGTCTAGGTTGAGTTATCCCAATGATACCACCATCACGGCAAAATCCTCCTTTAAAAAGATACTGAGGTATTTCTGCAAAAACATAGGCCACAATAGGATAAACCTGAAGAATGTCAAGATGGAAGCTAAACCATGCAACACATACCTATTTGTATCTGATGTTACAAAAGACATTTTTTTGAGAGTATTCTGGTGTATTTATTTATTCTTTTTGAGAATGATAACAGTTAACTATATATCCACAGGTATACTACATCAAAAAATGTAGTCCCCCTTTCAAATGTTACAGCTTACAGCTTGAGACTCCTATTCTTTCTTACAAGTAATCTAAAACATCAAAAATATCTTCAGTTTGACCTAAAACTTCTTGTTTACACCAAAAATAATACAGAGCTAAATAATTCATTTTAAACTTCTGTAGGTCACTTTGTTTGCCCCCAAAACATCTCTGATTTCTTTCTTTCCATACTGTCCACCAAATGCATGCTGGGACAATCTTCCGTCTCTCTTCCTTTCTTGCAGCATTGTCATCTCTCTTCCAGCATCTAAGAACTCCTCTAATACTTCCTGGTTTCACCCACCTGATCTTCCTCAGACTGATGAATATCTTCCATAACTAATCTATTCTGGTGTATTTATTTATATAAAATGAATAGCACATTTTGTTACTTAGGCCGTTCTAAAGAGAGAGAGTATCCAAGAATAATCTAAGAATTCATAGGACAATACATATAAATTGAATACCATTATCAGGATGTATAATTAGGGCACACTCAAAATATCGAACCGACAAAACAGAGTGAGCTGTCTGACGACAATTCAGCCAATACTTTCACATGCACAACTCAAGCAGTTATGACCAGTCACAAATGTTCACTAACCACCACAAAAGTTTCTCAGTTTATGGCACCAACAAGGGTTGTGGTGGGATGGGTAGGATCCCTTCGCCCTTTAACCGGTGAGCCCTGTGTATGGAAAAAATCCTATTAAGGAGCGCTTCCCTCATAAATGGGCATTACGCATCGCAAATCCGGATTAGTGGAGGCCCCAATGCGGGTACTAGACACTGAGTGAGAAACAAAAAAAAGTTCCTCAGTTTATGGCTAGACCAAGTTAGTGAGGGTAAATTGGATTTAACTTAAACTTTCTTGAGAGTATGGTCTCCTGTCCTAATTCATCATCCTTCTTGTTGCAATCCTCGCATATCCCTCATCCTCAAACACACTCATCAACCAAAAGGTGAGAAATGCCCCAGTTCTTCTAACAAGAGTCGAAAACAAAAAGAATAAGCAAACATGAAGCACCCAACGGTGTGGCCTGGTGGTCAATGAAGTGGGAGAAGAACCATGAAGTCTCACGTTCAAATTCCAGCGGAGACAAAAACACTAGGTAATTTCTTTTCAACTTTCTAAATTTTTGTGGACAAAGTTACCTGGTACCTGTTGCTAGTGGGAGGTAGAAAGTATCCGTGGAATTACTCAAGGTGCACGCAAGCTGGCCTGAACACCACAGTTATCGAAAAACAAAAAGCAAACATGAAAAACAATAGAGGGTTGGATTCAACCTCAGCTTGCAATTTTGGAAAGTAAAAGTTTATAGTGCCCAGCTAACTTTGTTAACAAAATTCCAGATCAACTATGCGCCAAAATTTCACCAGTTCTATAATGCTTGACTTGCACAAACAGACAGAAAACACCTTTATACACCTCAGTAAAGACTGATGAAACATCATAATTGACCACCATCTTACCAAAGAAAAAAATGACCACCATCATTGAAGTATTATTTAAAGTACTCAAAGGACGTGTAGCAAAGTACTTACGAGTCGTCTTTCCACTTCCAGTTTCTCCAACAATTATCAGAGTGTCATTGTTCCGTACCTCCTCCACGAGTCTCCTTTCAACTAGATTCAATCAAATAACACGGGTAAGATTAAAATCTACAGAATACAGCAAACTAAAACCTAGAACAGATGAAAACGAAATAATCATGGTAAAACAATCAGTGAACTGAAAAACAGCTCACAGTAAACAACTAAACACTAAGAACAGGATGGGGAAAAAGAAGCAAAAATAAAATGAGCAGATATTAGACCAAGCGGTTCAAATTAAATAACCAAAACAATACCTGCAGCAATTGGTAAATTTTTTCTCTGTTGCTCAATCTTTTGCTTCCTGCAAAAACACCAAACCTTTGAACATAAAGGCGTGCATATACATAGTTAAATACCCACAAAAGGAAGAATTTTTTTAGCTTCTTGGATTGAACCAACAAGGGATAAAACTAAATTAAACAAAAAGGTATGCTAAAAAGTAGAAACCCCGCAAAAAAGATCAAACCTTTGAACATAAACATGTGCATACATAGTTATATACCCACAAAAGGAAGCATTTTTAGCTTCTTGGATTGAACAACGAGGTATAAAAGGACAACAACAACATAATAAGTGTAACCCCACAAGTGGGGTCTGGGGAGGACCTTACCCCTACCTTGGGAGGTAGAGAGGTTGTTTCCGGTAGACCCTCGGCATAAGAACAAGCAATTCAAAGCTATAAACATGAGCATATACATAGTTAAACAGCTACAAAAAGGAAGCATTTAGCTTCTTGGAATGAACCAACAAGGGATAAAACAAAATTAAACAAATGGGGTATGCTAAAAATAGAAACCTAGCAAAAAAAAGATCAAACCTTTGAACATAATTTTAGCTTCTTGGATTGAACCAACAAGAGATAAAACTAAATTAAACAAATGGGGTATGCTAAAAATAGAAACCTGGCAAAAAAGATCAAACCTTTGAACATATACATAGTTAAATACCCCAAAAGGAAGCATTTTTTTAGCTTCTTGGATTGAAACAACAAGATATAAAAGTAAATTAAACAATAAAAAGGTAGAAACCTGGCAACAAAGATCAAACCTTTGAACATAAACGTGTGCATATACATAGTTAAATACCCACATAAGGGAAGCATTTAGCTTCTTGAATTGAACCAACAAGGGATAAAAGCAACAACAACATACACAATGTAATCCCATAGAGTGGGGGTCTGGGAGGGTAGGATGTACCTTTGTAGGGTAGAGACGTTGTTTCCGATAGAAACTCACATAAAAAACAAGGGATAAAAGTAATTAAACAATTGGGTATGCTAAAAAGTAGAAATCTGGCAAAAAAAATCAAACTTTTGAACATAAACAAGTGCATATACATAGCTATACACCCACAAAAGGAAGTATTTTTTTTAGCTTCTGGGATTAAACCAACAAAGAATAAGAGTAAATTAAAGTATTAAACAAATGGGGTATGCTAAAAATAGAAACCTAGCAAAAAAATCAAACCTTTGAACATAATTTTAGCTTCTTGGATTGAACCAACAAGAGATAAAACTAAATTAAACAATGGGGTATGCTAAAAAGTAAAAAAGAAATACCTGGCAAAAAAGTCCCCTTTAGTTTGATGGTGATGAGTGTTTCTTGAAAAATTATTAGCAGACATTGAAGGCATGTTTCAAGATTTGTTCCAACACACTTGTACACTGTTTTGAACAACTCTATGGTAATGAATGAGGATGATCACTTTAATAGATTGTTATTGCACAATTATGGTAATGTAGGGTTGTGTTGCTTAATCTTATGTGGTGCGAGTCTCTCGTCTTTCAATATATTTATTATAATCAAATTGACACACCAAAAATTAATAAACTTCAATTTTAAAATGGTAAATAATATAATATTCCAAACAAAAATTAGGGTCATAACTCCTTTCATCCTTTTTATAATTATCATAATTCTAAGCCCTATTAAGCAGGTCGGCAGGTCGGTCCTGAGCAGGGGCAAACAGTGCGATCGCTTTGGGCTCAAAATTTAGATGGGCTTAATTTATTTATTTTTAGTAAGTATTATATTAGATTATTATAACTATTAACTCTAAAATAA
Organism: Przewalskia tangutica; assembly: GCA_029844215.1. Taxonomy (NCBI): domain Eukaryota; kingdom Viridiplantae; phylum Streptophyta; class Magnoliopsida; order Solanales; family Solanaceae; genus Przewalskia; species Przewalskia tangutica. The sequence continues at coordinate 79,561,017 of CM056737.1, forward strand.
CAATGGTTTGTTCCACTCCTCAAAAAGAAAAACGCTTTTGTGCATCTGTTCTATTTCTCTATGTCACTTTTCCTCCTTCTTCTTCTTGGAAATATCAAATTTGTTTATGTGGAGAGGAATTTCTCGAAGGGGGTTTCTCAAATTTCAGGTTATGTTATTTTTTGTTTATTCTTTGAAATATTAAAATTGCATTTGCTTTTCTGGTATATTGTTTCTGTTTTCAAGTAACAATGTATCTTATTTAGTATCTTATTTTAGATGTTTATCGAGTATTTCATAACTAATGGCCAAAAGAAAGCTTCAATGATAAATGTTGTAAATCAAGAGGTATTTCTTGCAGAAAACGCAAGGTATTTTAGTAAGAGGTATTTCTGACTAAGTTAATCGATACAATTTATCATTGCAGTTTGAATCGATACAATTTATTTGGCTTGAATGTTAAATTTTTAGTTAATTTGAACCGGTTAGATCTTGGTTGAAAAATAAGAGTGAGTTCATCACTAAGTTTAAATATATATAGGGCCTAATTTTTACTTTTGCCCTGGGTCCTGAAAAATTCAGGACTGGCACTGCTATTAAGTAAAGGTAGACGTGTTCAGTCTCAAACATCATCAATACTCTATATGTTCAGTTGTTCTCCACCGAAAGGTTAAGGGGGAGGATGTTAAAACCTTACATAGAAGAAAAAGTACATAGAGCCAAAAACCTTATTGCTAATAAAATGAAAGTGAACAGAGCCAAATTTGTTATGAAATAATAAAACTAAACAAAAATATTGTGGAGAAAGGGATGAGAGTTCTTTATTCTCTTGAGGGATGAAATACAATGATGGGACATCTCTATTTATAGGGTCTAAGTACATTGGTCTCAATTTCACTAACCCTAACTTTCCTTGTAGAGATAGACATTCATAATAATAAATAATATTTGTAACACTCCCCCTTGAACGTCTATTTGGTAGATAATATGTCTCATTAAAACCTTACTAGAAAAAACCCAGTGGAAAAAATTTTAGTGAAGAAAAAAGAGTACATATTTCTAATAATACACATTTTGGTTGCCTCATTAAAAACTTTACAAGGAAAATCCAGTGGGACAAAACCTTATACGGAAAAAAGAGTACAACATGTATTAACTCCCTCTGATGATAACTTTAGTCAAAATGCTTGAATCTTCGTATTTCAATCTTGTGCACCATCTTCTCGAAAGTTACAGTTGGTAGAGACTTGGTGAACAAATCAGTCACATTATCACTTGAATAAATCTGTTGCACGTTGACATCACTATTCTTTTGAAGCTCGTGTGAAGAACAATTTTGGTGAAATGTGCTTTTGTCATATCTCCTTTTCTGATTCTTCTCTTTAATTGAGCAATGCATGTTGTATTATCTTCCTTTAAGGTTGTGGGTATTTCAAACCACATTTACTTCCAAGCGATTCAAATAGTCATAACATCAATTAAATTTATTGATGTTTCTTCATTTTCTTGAGTTTGCGGCTCATTGATTTCTTCAAGAATATCAGGATTGATCAAATCTTGCATTTCTTTATGAGATTCATTCTTAGTGGCATGTTGATCATTTATTTTTATTTTTCTAGGATTTTGATCCTTAGAACACAATAGTCTATCACGCTTCAGGCGTGCTTTTGGATTTATTTGCTATGACACTAGTATATGGTCCTACAAGGACATCAATCCGAATTGGGATATTCTCTGCAAGGATATGCGATTCAGTAATCTTTTTCAAATCTGTAAATGCGTCTGGCATTTGATTTGCTATTTTCTGTAAATGAATAATCTTTGGACCTCTTGCTCACTCATAGAAGCATGTATATCAAGATGAGACGATTATGAATTTTTCTATAATATTTCCCTTTTTATTTCATTATTCTCTCCCCCTAATTTTGAAAAAAAAAATCTCATAAAATCGACAATATGCAATTGATCTTATTTCAGTATCTCCGTGTAAGGAAGAAATTATATCATGCTTATAGTTATAGCAAGATAAATAAATGCATCAGTTGAACAAATATATGGTACTTCAGGACCAATCTATTTTTCTCATTTCAATTTCATTTAGCTGGTAGTCTACTGTTTTTCGAAAAATCTTCAAAATCTCTAATCATATTCAAGTCAGCAACTTGCACAACCTTATGAAAGATTTTGAATATCATAAAGGGAAGAGGTTAAACATAGTCATCTTTGTACCCTTCATCAATAAATATTTATTAATGTGATTTCAGTACATCAACCTTAGTTCATTTAATCTGTTTAATGATTACAAACAAGTTTTTCAATAAATATGCTTCATGCATTTTGAATCCTTCAAAAAAAATTCATATAAATTTTGCCACGTAAGCCATATAGACTGAGATAATTTTCATTCACACATCTTCTAATGTCAGGACTGCAGGTTCAGTAAATTTACTCTTACCAAGATACATCTACTTGATAATTATTTCTACATCAATATGCTTTAAGAGTCGTAGAATTCAGATCATCATAATATTATACAATATTGCGTACTATATTGTATCAAAAATATCGTCGACGAGATATCATTTTGTATCGGTTTGCAATTAGACATAACGTATTAAGATCTTATCACTTTATTATTTTTCAGGTACCTGAACCTCGTACGAGATTTTATGAAGTGTTATGTCGTAGGCTCTTCAAGAGCACATTGTCTCCTTATTATGATCATTTGCTCATCTCCCTTTTCAAGAATTATTGCGTTTAAAACCGAATTGTCTATTATGCTTCATGCATGTTGTAAATCATGTCCTTCGTGGACATTTAGGAGCATCTTGCAGCTGAAATATGAAATAGTTGGGTCAGCAAATGCTTCTAGCATTTGACTTGAATTATCTTTTGAACGAGGATCATACCGGTGATAATTCACATTATATTTCTTCGCTTTTTATTCTTTCTACCCTTATGTTAGAAAAACTAACATAGTTTTCACCTTCTTTGGGAAATCTACCTGTGTGCATCGTGGTAAATTCATTAATCATATACCGCACAATAAAATTATTAGATGAAAATATTTGGTTCCTGACCTTGAACCAATTATGAGGGGAGAATTTATCATAATTTATTAGTCTAAAACATACTAACATCGTTGTATGCAATATATCATATTTCAGATCAACACATGAAGCTTTGTTCTCATTCACAATGGTTTAGCTATTTATCGAATGCATTCAACACTAAATCAGCTTGAATATAAACCAGCATTAACAAGATGAATTATCTTGATTACATAATATGAAAATTATAATCTCAACTCAATTATTTTGAGCAAACAACTTTGTAAATGTCAAGCTACGGGTTGACAATAAACGCACGTGTCACCGTCTTATCGATGCATCTATTTAAGACATCACATAACAGGTGAACGAGCCCTTATTCACCTTTTATATTTTTCAGAATTTAGGGAATTCAATCCCAACATTAGCTGGTGTAATCAACTTATCATGAGAACAAGCAAATTAATTCTTGAAGAATCTTATAGTTCTTCAATATATTCTGAATACAAACTTAGCACATTAAATTTAAATCAGGACAACCAAAATTATCACGTCAATTGATAAAATTATTTGTACTAGTAAACTTCAAGTTTACCATGTCATGTGCTATTTGTTTTAGTAAACTTCTGGTTTACTATTACATAAATTTTATTTTGTACAATAAACTTCTGGTTTATTGTGACATGTGATTTTATCATGCTCATATTTGTGCTATAATTTGGAGAATAAAGAGAGTAACATTTCAAATACATATTCCTTACCCACTATGATTTAGTCATCCAATCATTTATAACTTCAATATGATAGTCATTTACTTTAGTAAACTTCGGGTTTACTATAACTTGTGTTTCGATCATAACAACTTTGTATTACAATCTAGAACGAATGACATAATATATAGGCTCTTCAGGAGCCTCTATTTTATTCTCAATAATCACACGTATTGTTTGGACACTATTGATGTCATGATCTTCTAGATAAATAGTCAGCTCTTCTGGAGCACTTGATTATTAATTTTGTACAACCAAATATTGCTTAGATACTGTTGGTATAATAAAGAAGTTATAGTTAGACATTGCTGGTCTCATGAAGTAAATAGTAATCAAATGGACATTTAAAGACAATACAATTTATAAATTATGAAAAGTAAGTTCTAAACTTTAGAATTTCATACATCTTATTCAGGGGAGAATATCATTAACATTCGAATATTTATCACCAAAGATGCTACAGTAACCATAATATATCAATATTGTTATAATATATAGTATTCTACACAATTTGTATCTTTTTGCCTGAGAATGATACATAATCAAATTATCTCTGATGATTTGACATACGACAGATATGTACAACAATGACCTTTATATACAAAATAACATTTCTCTAACAATGCAACATACATGTGATCAAATTTCTTAATTAATTACCAACTGCATATATTCAGTTTTTAGAATGTCAATTTCATCTTCATATGCCATGATATCAAATTCTTAAGAGGGTAATAGAACTTCATAGTATTTCAATAATAACACATTTAAGCATGTGTATAATTTGATTTAGACGAAAAATATAAAGAATAGAAATAATAGTACGGTGAAGCAAATATGCTAACAACGATTAAGAAAGAAAAGAAATATGCTAACATACTGAATCACAAAATAAAGAGAGTTTACACATGATAATTCGAAGAGTCCTTTTGGCCATAAAAACATCATATGCCCTTAGGAAGATTTTATTATTTCAATTAGTGTAACTCTTCTCAATTCTCATATGAAATATATTTGATATCCGTTGTATTGTAGGAGTTTACGTCGAGTTCGTACACGCATCGAAATTTGAAAATTTATGTTTCAAACCCGACGACGGTCGAACTGCAGTATGATATGTAATGAAAATACAAAGCACATAGTATAATGTAATACATCGACAGAATACTTATATTATTGTAGAAATCAGCCAAGCAGTTAATTCTCGATGTTTTGTCTTTTGTGTAGTCCGAGGGTGCACACGCAAAAGTCCCTCGATTTGTAAGTTCTGAAAACTGTGATGTAATTTCTAAGTCATGAATGCTAGGAATTCTGACAGAGCTTTAGAAGAGATTTACCTCTCTTAGGTTTTCAGTCTCTTTAGAATGGGAGGCAAGCCCTCTATTTATAATTACAAATAGAGGATTTAGGGTTTCGTAATTTGGGCCCACAGAGAACTGATCGACAAAAATTGACCGCAGAGTGCAGTGCACCGCGGTCCCACTAAAAGGGCACCGCGGTGCTGCCCAGTGTTCTTGGCACCGCGGTCCTGTCCCATTTTTCAGTTTTTTCCTATTTTAATGTCCCGGTCATCAACCGAACATATATGTATGATCTCCTTCTAATTACATCCTTCAATCGACGGAATATTTGACTTAGTGTTACCCTTCAGGCCTTTACATATTGTCACTAATTACATTAGGATCTTCATGGAACTCCTAGACTGGGCCAGAAGTGTTACACCCCGTAAATTCAAATATAAGATAAGTTGGCAGCCATGTGTCGAACGGATTTTAAGTCTTCTTGGGAATGTTGTACCCCAATATTTTTTTTTTATAGTATGGGGTGTTTAGCTAGCCTAGTATTCAGTTGGATGAGTCTAGTTTCCAACGCAACAAACCACTCGTCGAGGGGACATCGGAGCGGAGGGGCATGGGCGTTAGAAATTCAGTAGCAGGCGCAGAGGAAGGATTTTCAGATCGTGTCTCAGCCGCCGCCAGGTCGCGCGCCACTAGTCTGAAGATCCTCGAGGTTTCAGCCGCGCGCCAGAAGGGCGCGCGCCAAGCGGAATTTTTCTCATGGAATTGCTAAAAACAGGGATATTTTGAAAAGAGCCTATGAGAGGGTGACAAGTGTCCCTCCCATCTTGTTGACCACGAAAACAGCCCTATTTTAAGACCAAGTCTTGAAATACTTGGTCATTTCACCTTTGAACACCTAAAACCCCTCTCCTCCTCTCTTGAGATTTGAGAAAGACCTAGCTTAGTGGGTGTTGTTGAGCGGTAAGAAGGCAAAGTCTTTGGTAAGCTTGTGGGAAACTCACAGGACGAGTTTGTGGGAATAGAAGTTGAAGAAAGAGAGCTTTGGTGGGCTAACCCAAAGGTAAGAGACTTCCTCTCCTTGGAAATTGATAGAAATCCTTGTTAAAGTTGATATCGCCACGTGAATCATGTTTAGATTGATATGTATAATAGGTTTGGTGAGCCAATCGCTGTTTAGTTATGCATTGTATTGACTACTTTATATAAATTGCGTGAGCCAATGGGGCTGTTTGGTTATTGTATTCGGCCGAAAGAGGTGGCAAAATGAGTAGAAACAAAGGAGGTGTCATCCGATTTTCCGTAGAAAATAGAGACTTAACACTTATAATATTCTACGATTGAAGCAAGGCTTTAATAGGCGTATTGTGAATATTATAGGTTGACATACTACGGGCGGGACTTTGTACTTGGCAAGTGGTTTGACCCGACGAGGTATGTAGAACTTTCTCCTATCTTATGAGCATGACGAGTTTCTCGTATATAGTACGGTAGACTGACAAGACTTTGACATTCCTTACTAGCCTTATAAAATGCCAAGTCGGGTGAGTTAGTAAGTTAACTCAATTTTTTGAAAATATTAAGATTGTCTTAAGTCTTAGTAAAGTTAAAGGGACTTGAAGGGATTTAAAGTATGTGATACTTTTGTCGTTTTAATCGTATAAGTCCCTTGGATAGGAAAATGTACTTGACTAAGGTATAAAGTGAATATAACGACTTTATGGGAGTTGGTTATATTGACTTTATGCAAAGGTAAATGGCTTATGTTAATGAAAGGCAAATTGATTTTAAGGTATCAATTGCCTAAGATTTTTAATAAGAAAAGAGTCACTTGATTTAGAAACCGACTTTAATTCTAAAGGTATTGTGACTTGTCTTGAAATGTAATTTGGACTTGATACTAGGGTTACTAGTGTCTTAGAAGCTTTCTTCTAAAAGGAGTCATTCGTTTTAAAGAATAGAAATGCGTGTCCTTTGGGTTAAATGCGGATTCTTATAAAAGAAATGATAGTGCCTTAAGTAACTAAAATGAGAGTGTAGATGAATAAGACTAATCAGAAGTTAGGGGGATTGCTAACTTGCTTAATTATAGTAATATCAGGTATTGAGATAGGGTAAGAGTATCGGTGAGGCAAACCCCAAGACGCTATACCACCTTCTCCGGGATAAGAGTATAAATGGCGGGTAAGCCCCAAGACGTTATACCACTGCGCATTATCTTCTTGGGTAAGAGTATAAATGAGGGCAAACCCCAAGACGTTATACCACCGCCTGTAAGAGTATAAATGAGGTAGGAACCCCAAGACGTTATACCACCGGTTTTAGGGGTTCGCTACCCATGATATGATCGGAGATCGCTATTGTGATATTAGACGTATTCTCTTGTTGTACTCTCATTGTTAGTAAGGCCTTATCTTTGTAATTTTGTTATCATACATGTCTCCCGGCTTTCTTTTAAACTTATGTTGTAATTACAGTACTTCTGATTTACATACTTAGTACATATGTGTCGACCCCTTCCGGGCTGCGTTACGCCGCAGAAAGGGTAAGCGAGTTGCGGATCCACACTCTTAGGATCACTTATCGACGTCGAAGCTCCATTCTCGGAGGCTTGTCTTTCTTTTGATACGATCTTTCCCCGATGTTGTAGATTATGTACATTCGTGGTATGGCGAAGCCTCCGCCACATGATTGTTTCTAGAGTCTGTATTCACATATGTGGTTGGGCTATAAATGAGTTGTAAAGTTGTACTTTTGACTTTGTTTATATTATGGAAGCGGCCTTATCGGCTAGCTGTGTTGTATATTATTTTTACCCATGTGTTTATGTTGTATGTTCATTGCTTGTTCTCGATGTATACGAGCGGGGTGCGGGTAGGGCACGATCGCGCCCGGTGGTCGTGACAAAGTGGTATCGAGCGATTAGTCCTCGGAAAGTGTCTGAGGCCGTGTCTAGTAAGTCTTGATTATCGGTGTATTGTGCACCACATCTATAATCGTGAGGATGCGGGACATTTAGGATTGGTTTCCATTCTTCTCTCTTCGAGATCGTGCAGTAGAGTTGTCATAGTAGGTTGAATCCTCTCTGACCCCTTCTTATGAAACAACTATGCCTCCTGGAAGGCTACGGGGCCCGAAGGGCAAAGCGGCGGCGAGGCGCTAGCGGTACCAGAGGTTACGGGCTCGAGCACAGTATGCACGAGGTAGTAAGCTGGGTCGGCAAGTTCGTCACGCTGCGATTTTAGAGGAGGCGGCGGTAGCTCGAGAGGTTCCGATACTGCACTTCTCAGTTCCCGGCCGGTGCGAGTATAGAGACTACGAGCGGTCGGTTATTGACGATATAGTAGCAGGCGGCAAGCGGTGAGCGGCCCACCCTAGAGCCGATAGTTTGCGAATTAGGGATTTTCTGGGATGTCATCCACCTGAGTTTTATGGTTCAAGGTCTGATAAGGATCCGCAGGAGTTCGTTCGGCGACTACGGACCATCACGAGTTCTTAGGGCTTGAGAGACAGTGCATTACACTAGCCTCCTACCGGTTGCGCGATATTGCGTTGAACTGGTTTGAGTCGTGGTTGCTTTCGAGAGGTGATGATGCTCTTCCGGTGTTTGGGAGGAGTTCTGAGAGGCCTTCATGGATCACTTTTTGCCTCCCGAGATGAGGAGAGCGGGTAGGCATTCTTGACCTTGAGGCGAGCGGGAGGGCTGTCGGGAGTATAGCGAGTTTGACTCCTTGGCACGCAGCATACTATTGTAGCTAGCATGGCGGATAGAGTTCATCGTTATGTGATGGGGCTAGGCCGTCATATGATTCTGACGATGCTTGGGGTGGCTCTTCACCGGTATGGACATTGCTAGGATGCAGGACTATGCTCGAGGATAGAGGATAGAGAGAGGAGGACCAGATTGTGCGAGCGGCCAAGAGGCTGTGACATCGTGTCTCGGGGCGATTTCGGCGGTGGTTAGAGTTCTTTGAAAGATTATGATGTTGATATTCTCTACCATCCGGAAAGCCAACGTAGTTCTTGGATGCCTTGAGTCGTAGATCGATGGGAGCCTATCGAGGTACGGAGAGACAGATACGGTCCGTCGATCCACGATAGCGAGCCTTGGGGTTCGTTTGATCGATACCGACGATAGTGGAGTGCGGGTTCGTGAGGTTGCCGAGTCTTCCATCATTGATGAGGTGAAGATCGGCGATTTGAGGACCCGATGTTGGTGCGGTATCGAGAGGCGCTCTTCGGGAGGAGAAGAGTCTCTTCGAGGTAGCGCTGATAAGTCTTGAGATTTGAGGCGGTTGTGTGTTCCCGATGTGCCGGACTCCGACAGATTTCGTGGAGGCACACGGTGCTCGTTATTCTATTCATCCGGTCGACCAAGATGTACCATGACCTCATGTTTGTATTGGTGGGATGGCACGAAGAGGACGTGGCGAGTTTCGTTGCCTGATGTCCTAATTGCCCGGCGAGTTAAGGTCGAGCACGAGGCCAGTGGATTATTGCGATCTGAGATTCCGACTTGGAAGTGGGAGATGATCAACATGGACTTTGTTCTGGGTTACCTACTTTCGGAGAAATGCGACTCCATTTGGGTTATTGTTGTGGTGCGAAATCGGCCCATTTCTTCTCGGTCGGGGCAGCGTTTTGGTGAGACTATGCCGGATTGTACATCGGGAGATTGTGAGGTGCACGGTGTCGATGTCGATTATTTACGATAGGAGCCCGGTTCTGGCTAATTTACGGAGGTCTTTCGGAAGGGTTTGGGACACGGTGAGTCTCACAACTTTTCATCCTCGGTCGAGGCGGCGAGCGTACTATCGGAACAACGAGGATATCTGCGAGCTGCGTGATTGATTTGATGGTAGTGGGAGGATCATTTGCCTCTTGTGGAGTTTGCTTACAACAACAACTACCATTCCAAGATACGACGGGCGCCATACGAGGCTTTATATGGCGGAAATGCAGTCGCCGTCGGTTGGTTCGGCGTGGGCGAGGTACGATTAGTTGGCGGACTTGGTACTGCAGTGTGGATAAGGTGAAGCTTATCCAGAGAGCTGATAGCGGCTTCGAGTCGCGAAGTCTTATGCGGATAATCGGCGTCGGCATTTGGAGTTCGAGTTGGCGATTGGGTCTTCGAAGTGTCACCCATGAAGGGTGTGATGAGATTCGGTAAGAAGGGGAAACTCAGCCCAAGGTACATTGGGCCCTACCAGATCGTTCGTAGAGTGGGCAAGGTTGCCTACGAGTTGGATCTGCCATCAGAGTTGGAGGCGGTACATCCGGTTTTCCATGTTTCTATGTTGCGGAAGTGTATCGGTGATCCAGCGAGAGTTTTCCCTACTAGTGAGGTTCAGGTGACAGAGGGGTTATCGTATGAGGAGAGTCCCATAGCGATACTCGATCGCCAGTCGCGATCGCGACGAGGATGTAGCCCACAAAGTCTGTGGAGGAATGATAGCGAGAGAGATGACTTGGGAGGCGGAGGAGGACATGTTGAGGAAGTATCCTCACTTATTTCCTACACCTTCAGGTAATTCATCTTCCCTTACTTGTCAGGTTTTAATTGAAGTATTTCTTTTGCTTAAATGCTTGTGTGGCATTCTTGGTATGTCGGGGATGTGAAAGGAAACTATGTCGCTATTTAAGTTTGACTCCGAAAGAACATTCGGGGACGAATGTTTCTAAGGGGGGAAGAATGTTACACCCCGTAAATTCAAATATAAGATAAGTTGGCAGCCATGTGTCGAACGGATTTTAAGTCTTCTTGGGACTGTTGTACTGATATTTTTTTATAGTATGGGGTGTTTAGCTAGCCTAGTATTGATTGGATGAGTCTAGTTTCCAACGCAACAAACCACTCGTCGAGGGGACATCGGAGCGGAGGGGCATGGGCGTTAGAAATTCAGTAGCAGGCGCAGAGGAAGGATTTTCGTATCAGGTGTCTCAGCGCCGTCAGCAGGGCCGCGGCGCCACTAGTCCTGAAGATCCTCGGAGGTTTCGGCGCATGGCCGGAAGCAGCATGGCGCCAAGCGCGGAATTTTTCTGCGGAATTGCTAAAAGCAGGGGATATTTTGAAAAGAGCCAATGTGAGGGTGACAAGTGTCCCTCCCATCTTGTTGACCACGAAAACAGCCCTATTTTAAGACCAAGTCTTGAAATACTTGGTCATTTCACCTTTGAACCCCTAAAAACCCCTCTCCTCCTCTCTGAGATTTGAGAAAGACTAGCTTAGTGGGTGTTGTTGGGCGGTAAGAAGGCAAAGTCTTTGGTAGCTTGTGGGAAACTCACAAGGACGAGTTTGTGAATAGAAGTTGAAGAAAGAGAGCTTTGGTGGGCTAACCCAAAGGTAAGAGACTTCTCTCCTCTTGGAAATTGATAGAAATCCTTGTTAAAGTTGATATTGGCCACGTGAATCATGTTTAGATTGATATGTATAATAGGTTTGGTGAGCCAATAGGTGACATTTAGTTATGCATTGTATTGGACTACTTTATATAAATTGCGTGAGCCAATTGTTTGGTTATTGTATTCACTCGAAAGAGTGGCAAAATGAGTAGAAACAAAGGAGGTGTCCAGATTTTCCGTAGAAAATAGAGACTTAACACTTATAATATTCTACGATTGAAGCAAGGCTTTAATAGGCGTATTGTGAATATTATAGGTTGACATACTACAGGCGGGACTTTGTACTTGGCAAGTGGTTTGACCCGACGAGGTATGTAGAACTTTCTCCTATCTTTTGAGCATGACTAGTTTCGCGTATATAGTGCGGTGACGTCAAGACTTTGACATTCCTTACTAGCCTTATAAAATGCCAAGTCGGGTGAGTTAGGAAGTTAACTCACTTATTTGAAAATATTAAGAATGTCTTAAGTCTTAGTAAAGTTAAGGGACTTGAAGGATTTAAAGTATGTGATACTTTTGTCGTTTTAATCGTATAAGTCCCTTGGATAGGAAAATGTACTTGACTAAGGTATAAAGTGAATATAACGACTTTATGGGAGTTGGTTATATTGACTTTATGCAAAGGTAAATGGCTTATGTTAATGAAAGGCAAATTGATTTTAAGGTATCAATTGCCTAAGATTTTTAATAAGAAAAGAGTCACTTGATTTAGAAACCGACTTTAATTCTAAAGGTATTGTGACTTGTCTTGAAATGTAATTTGGACTTGATACTAGGGTTACTAGTGTCTTAGAAGCTTTCTTCTAAAAGGAGTCATTCGTTTTAAAGAATAGAAATCACGTGGTCCTTTGGGTTAAATGCGGATTCTTATAAAAGAAATGATAGTGCCTTAAGTAACTAAAATGAGAGTGTAGATGAATAAGACTAATAAGAAGTTAGGGGATTGCTAACTTGCTTAATTATAGTATATGCCAGTAGGTATTGAGATAGGGTAAGAGTATCGGTGGGCAAACCCCAAGACGCTATACCACCTTCTCCGTGATAAGAGTATAAATGAGGGTAAGCCCTCAAGGCGTTATACCACTGCGTTATCTTCTTCAGTGGTAAGAGTATAAATGAGGGCAAACCCCAAGGCGTTATACCACCGCCTTGGTAAGAGTATAAATGAGGGTAGGAACCCCAAGACGTTATACCACCGGTTTTTAGGGTTCGCTACCCGATATGATCGGAGAGCTATTGTGATATTATGCGTATTCTCTTGTTGTACTCATTGTTAGTAAGGCAATCGTGTCGTAATTTTGTTATCATACATGTCTCGACTTTCTTTTAAACTTATGTTGTAATTACTGATTTACGATTTACATACTTAGTACATATTGTGTCGACCCCTTCTCGGGGCTGCGTTCACGCCGAGAAAGGGTAGCAGTTGCGGATCCACGCTCTTAGGATCACTTATCGACGTCGGAAGCTCCATTCTCGGAGGCTTGTCTTTCTTTTAGTACGCTTTCCACGATGTTGTAGATTATGTACATTCGGGGTATGGCGGCCTGTCCCGCCACGATTGTTTCCTAAGTCTGTATTCACATATGTGGTTGGGCTATAAGAACCGAGTTGTAAAGTTGTACTTTTGACTTTGTTTATATTATGGAAGCGGCATCGGCTACTTTGTGTTGTATATTATTTTACCCATGTGTTTATGTTGTGTATGTTCATGCTTTCTCTCGATGTATACAGGCAGGGTGCCTGGTAGGGCACGCCGCGCCTGGTCGGGTCGTGACAAGAAGACGGACTCAATATGTAAAGTTTAGCTACACAAAATATGTGGACTGAACCTCTATGCGGGAAGATAAAATTCTTTCATTCATGACACACTCAATCAAGCTTAGGTTCTGTCAAGTGTCTATCCAAATGACTTGATTATTATAACTCATATATATTAGTTGACAACATTACCATATCACAGACATGTTCATTGCATTGACCAATGACTTAGTCAACCTAATACCATATGAGTACCTGAGTGTTCACTCGAATATAAATTCAAGGAATGAATCATTTCTTGGCTCACATACCACCTTTAATCTACTTCGTAATGTACTCAAAACAAGTCGCGTCTCAACCTATAAGGCATTTGAGCTTAGGTCGGGATCAAAGTACATTACTCCGTAAACAAGATGATATTGACCTCAAGTGTAAGGACTTTTATCTCCCACACTGTTACACCCTGTAATTTCAGGGCAATGAAATGATAACGTAAGTTAGGATATAAGATTTGAATGTTGGAAGAAAAGTATATCCACATTTGCTATATGGAATTTTTTTTGATACAATAAACGTGACGACGAGAAGTAGTACTAGTAATTGAATTCTTTCCAATAGAGTGTGGACAGAAAAGGCAGAAAAGGAGCTCCTGAAACAAAAAAGACGAAAGTTGGCAGAACATGACGAAAAGTGCGGCGCAGCATGATGCGGATCGCAGATCGCGCCATAACTTCGGCGCCACAATACTTGCGGCACTACGGTGCCGTTATGCGGGATCATGCCGATGCGGGATTTTTCCAAATTAGATATTTTGAGAAGGGAAAGACAAGTGGACAAGTGGGTCCCCCCCACTTGTATAGATATATATTGGAAGACTTGGAGTCTCACAAAATATGTTCATCCTCCCAAACCCTTATCTCTTCCGTCTCCTTTCAAGTTTTCGATTTCCATGGCCAAGTGAAGAACAAGTTAACTTATTTTTCAAGATCAAGCCCCTTAACTAAGTTCTAAGCCAATGTTAATACTCCAAAGTCCAAACATTGGTCACGGTTTTGGCTTGAAAATTGTCCTGAAACCCTAAGCTTGGAGATGAACTTGTTGGAAGAAAAAAAAGAAAGTGAGATGGTTACAAGCTTGTAGAGGATACATGTGTGTTATTGTAACGTGAAGATGTGGTGCAAAAGAGAAGTGGTTGGCCGAGAACTAGTGGACTGTTTTTGGCTAAAGTGAAGGTAAGATTTCTTCTTCCTCTTGAAGTAATTGGAAGTTACCTGATGTTATAATTAAGGGATGAACTTGTATTAAGTGAAATGAAGAATAAGAAGTGCATGAGACAGTTTGGCATGTTAGCCGATTTTGGACTGTTTTTAGTATATTGATTTGTTATTATTGTTGTCTTTTTGGGAATTTGTTTGTGGAGTTATAATGCTGAAAATGTGGTTACCATTATGCATGTTTAATATGGTAATGACTAACGTATGTCCTAAAGGAATAAGGGTGTAGAAAGGTGTAGAAAAGCTTCACATTTCACCCTCGTTGTTGTTGAAGTATGGATTGTTTTTATATGGATTAAGAGGCCGGATTAACATGTGAAGTAGGTGTGTCTATCACCTTGGTTGTTGTTTTGAACTACCCTTAATTGGTACTTGGTTATTGATGTTATTGATCTTGTTTGTAAGTTGTGGATGTGAGTATATATAGGGGAAGCGCCGCCCAAATTGTTATATGAAAGAAGAGTCATTATGTGGTATATGACTTACACTAGTATTCATGAAGTTGATAAAAGTGTTATTGTTGTTATAGGTTGAAGTACCTATTTGAGACGTATTCTACTATCGTGTTGATATAGCCGATGAGGTATGCGAACTATCCCTTCTTCTTTTGGCATGTTCTACGTACGACACATACCTGTGGTATTGTTTCATAATTCATTCTACTCTTACAAGTTAAGGGGTATTCATGTTATTGATTCTACGCTAAAAGCATGTCTAAATTGTTCCTAAGTCCTTATTAAGGCATACGAGGAGAGATATTGATATTCATAAGAGTTTTTAGTAAGCGCTGGAGTCGGTTCGACTTTGCTATTTAAAGTAACTGATAAGTGTTAAGCGCTGAGACTGTTTTAATAAATAATTGGGTATGTTTTAATAGACGTGTCGAAATAAGCCATTGTAGCGTTAAGTGAAAAAAGTATCGACAAACGATTATATCAAAATGATTAGCACGTCATCTGCATAGAAACTAAGATATAACCAATTATTTTACATTTTATAGTTCACATCTGATTAGATAAGGTTTCATCATATAATTACTCACGACCCATATAAAGATTAACTAGGCAATTCAGATTCGTTATCACCAATCAAATACATGATTATTGGAAATATTCGATGTATGTGAAACTATTCTTTCATCTTTTGGTATGATTTTTATATGAAGTGAGTGTGCGACGGACGTACATAGTTCTATGAGATCTTAATCCTAAATGATACATGATGTATATTGCCTTGGTTTTTCAAATGATGATTTAAAATAATACATGATACATAGTGCCTTGATTTTCCAAATGATGGTTTCGAAAGGATACATGTTATGATAGTGCCTTTGAGTTTTCAAAAGATGATTTCAAAGTGATACATGATATGATAGTGCCTTGGTTTTTCTAAAATGAATGTTCATTTTAAAGATTTCACTGGGAGTCAAAAGATGATTTAAATTGCACATGATTGCTCAAGATAGCTATTTGTGCAAGTCATAAATGGGTCGGGATATGTTATATGTGAACACCGAGTCCCACAAAATGGGCTGGGATACGTTATGTGCACACAAATGGGCCGGAATATGATATGTGTGAACACTGAGTCCCACAATGGGTCGGGATACGTTATGTGTGAACACCGAGTCCCACAATGGGCCGGGATACGTTTTGTGTGAACACCGAGTTCCACAATGGGTCGGGATACGTTATGTGTGAACATCGAGTCCCACAAATGGGTCGGAATACGTTATGTGTGAACACCAAGTGCCATGGGCCGGGATACGTTATGTATGAACACTGAGTTCCACAATGGGTCGGGATACGTTATGTGTGAACATCGAGTCCCACAATGGGCCGGGATACGTTATGTGTGAACATCGAGTCCCACAATGGGCCGGAATACGTTATGTGTGAACACCGAGTCCCACAAATAGGCCGGGATACGTTATGTGTAAGCACCGAGTCCCACAACGGGTCGAGATATGTTATGTGTAAAAAGACACCGAGTCCCACAACAGACCGGGATACGTTATGTGTAAAAAGACACTGAATCCCAAAATGGGTTGGAATACGTTATATGGACATGCATCTATGATCTTGATATGACTCTCTCACTTTTAAAAGGCACAATTGATTTCCATTGTTACAAGGTACAGTTGGCTCTATTTTATATGGCACGGTTGAATCTGATATTTGATTTTCATACTTGTCCCTGTCGTCTTTTGGCCAGTCACGATCTTGTTTACTGTACTTTATGTTTTCATACTTGGTACCTTGTTGTACTGACCCCCTTCGGGGGCTGTGTTCATGCCCGCAGGTATAGGTACTCAGTTTGGTGATCCGCGAGCTTAGGATCTTTGCTCAGCCTTTGGGATAGCTCCATTGTTCCGGATCTTGTCATTTTGGTGCAGACTTATGTATATTCAGGGGTACGGCGGGGCCTTGTCCCGTCACATTTCATTATCAAACTCTTAGAGGTCTGTAGACAGGTGTGGGTGGTAAATGTGTATTTGGATACATGTGAGTTGTATAAGTTGTAGTTCGTTGGAAAATTCTATGTACAGTGGCGACCTTGTCAGCTTGCCTGTCTTCTTATATAAGTTTGTTATTACAGTTTAGGGGACAGGATCCCTTTGTTATGTGATTATGAGTTGTTCCTTAGCTTCCGCTGATTATATGTGATGTGAGGGTATAAGGGTGCCCAGGTAGGGCACAGTCGCGGCCCGTCGGTTTGGGGCGTGACACTTCTATAACAAAATAGTACATCAGCATGACATACCAATACTTCAACAAGTATCCATGTGTCCATCATGAGTTGTCATAACTCGTAGCAAGTGAGACATACTACATCCCCTAAAAAGATGATGCAGACCACATGTCGACATATCGCATATCATCGATATCCCAATTTTGATGATCATTAGTCGAGGTAATTTAAGAGTTACGTTATAACATTAATTCTCACATCATTAATAACACGTAACCTCTAGGATGCATTTATAGAATATCATAAACAATCAACTAATAATTCAACAAATGCAAATTGCCATAATATTAATCATCATTAATATAAATACGAATGTGTATAAAGTACATTGTGTCCTAATACAGATTGTCTCTAGAACATACATATACTTTCATGTATATGATTGTTTTATTCTTAAAACGTGAACATCTTTATCACTTCGAGAGTAAAGTTTAAAGTTTTACTAATGCGAGAGTAAATTTAAGAGTTCTACTACTTCGGGAGTAAATTTCAGAGACTTACTGCTTCATGAATAAATTTTGAATTTAGTACTTCATGAGTAAATTTCAGATTTACTACTTCAAGAGTAAAAATTAAAGTTTCTACTACTTCGAGAGTAGAGTTCAATGTTCTACTACTTCGGAAGTGAAGTTCAAAGATTTACCACTTCAGGGGTAAATTTAAAGTTTTACTACTTTTAAAGTTCTATTACTTTCAGAATAGATTTTAAAATTTGCTACTTCGTGAGCAGATTTCTGAGTTCGCTACTTCGGGAGAAAAATTCTATGTTTGCTACTTCGGGAGCAAAACATAAAATATTTAGAATATTATTTTTCAATTATCATACATCTTTTGGAGGTGAGTCGTGATAACGTCACAACCAAACACACGTCTGTATATATAATATTTACTTCATATTGTCACATTCAGGGAATAGATCTCTACTTATAACATTTATCAAAATTTCTCATTCTTCAGGAATGAAATATATCTCAACGTGCCTTAAACATATCAAATAATGATAACTTAAAACTTCTTTAAGATCTTGCTACTTCAGGAGCAAATCGAGGCATATCTATATTTATAATATTTATTACATAGTGTCACATTCTTTTCAGGGAATTGATATGCATTTATCAAAAGTTTTCATTCTTCAGGAATGGAACATATCTCATTTGAACGTGCCTTAATCATATAAAATTATGATCGTTTAGAACCTCTTTTAAGATATTGCTACTTCAGAAGCAAATCGAGACATGAATATAACATGAAGACTTTTCTGTAACACATCTTTAATTATAATCATAGCAAGACTATAAAAATATTATCACTTCTGGTGATTATAGGCATAAATTAAAAATATCATTTAAAAGCATAATTTAGAATTTTAGATAATTTAAATTTTACATATGCGAGTCATTGCAAAATAACTTTTTGATATGCAATAATTAAATCTCTATTAAAAGGAATGGATACAGATAGAAGTGTGTCCAAAAAGGCCTTCGCGCAATTCATTGTAATGGAATTTTTGTTGTTGTTCTTGACATGTAGTAACATGAGCAACAATATTTACTAGGCTGATATGAAGTAATAGCAATATGAGATAGAATAATATTATACTTACCTTTAAGAGAGCAGATCTTCTCAGCAAACGTCTTCATGGAAAAATATCGAGCAATAACATAAAACTAACTTGTCAATTTTGAATTACCAAAAATAAATTTATCGCATGAGTCTCGTGCTGATAACGTGCTATGAAATAATAAAACTAGAACAAGAATATTGTGGAGAAATGAAGGAGAATTCTTTATTTCTCTTGAGGGATGAAATACAATGAGAGAAACATCTCTATTTATAGGGTCTAAGTACATTGATCTCAAATTCACTAACCCTAACTTTACTTGTAGAGATAGACATTCATAATAATAAATAATATTTATAACAAAATTAATATAATATTCAATAAGCACGTTTTTTTTTAGAGAAAAATCTGTATTTATTGAGAAAAATCAGCCGTAGAGAAAAATCTATAGTCAAATTGAGAATCGCAACCAATATATGTATAATCACTAAAATGTGATAATATTAACGTAAAATTAAATTTGCAGAGTGATCTTATTACCAATATCCACTAAAATTGAACCCTTTGCGGGATTGACATACTAAATTAATAAACTTCCATTTCAAAATGATAAATAATCTAATCTAATATTCCAAATAAAATTAGGGCCATAATCCCTTTTTATCTTCCATTTTCTTACTGTCACATTTTCAATATATGTAAAGTCATTAACATATAATACAACAATAGCAATAATATATTCAGTAAAATCTACAAAGTGAAGTCATTAAAATGTGATACTATTAACTAATTTAGATTCATTGAGATTTAACCTTTTACATTATTACTTCATTCGGATTAAAAAGAATGTTCATTTAGTTATTTGAACACTCTTTAAGAAAATACGTAACTTTTAAGTAAAAATAAGTAATTTAACTAAAATATTTTTAATTAAATACATATTGAGATTTGGTCATCTGACTCTTAATAAGGATAAAAAAGAATAACCCAGATTGAGAATTTTGCATGTATGTCAGGAAAAGCCTGACGCTGCCTATCAGACGCAACTCTTTACCTCACATTTTTGCAAGATGATGTTTTTACGGCTTGAACTCATGACCTTGACACTTAATAAGAATAAATATAAAAAAATAAGATTAATTTTTTATTTGATAAGTAAATACTCTTTTTGAACAAAAATAAAAATAAAAATACTTTTTGATCCGAAGTAAATAACATGAAGTTAAATGACAAGTTTGCCGCTTTGCACGTGTAGGTAGATGTTAAAATTAAATTTGGAGGTTTGATAAATTAGTAGCGTAAAGTCAAATTTTCTTCGTCTCTTTTCCTTCCCTTTTCAATTTCCTCTCTCTATAACCAATCGTGACGGTGCCGACTTGCTCCTGACGGTGACGAACTTCTTCGGTGATTTCCGGTAACTGTTTAACTCCTTGTTATTCCGTAACCGACCTGAATTTCGCGATTTTTTCGTGTTTTATTTGATTATTATTTAGTTTAAGAGCTTTAATTTGATTATTCGTTGTTGATTACTGTAGGTACGGTGTTATATAGTACATTTTTCATAAGGAACTTGTATGTGGTTCATAGAAATTCGAAGATGCTGTTTTTAGGCTTTTTCTATATTCAATTTTGCTAATTGGAGCATCATATTAAATTTGGAACTTAACCGACCTGAATTTTGCGATTTTCTCTATTTTTCGTGTTTTATTTGATTATTATTTAGTTTAAGAGCTTTAATTTGATTATTCGTTGCTGATTTCTGTGTAGTACATTTTTCATCAGGAAACTTGTATGTGGTTCATAGAAATTCGAAATTGCTGCTCTTAGGCTTTTTCTATATTCAATCTTATTATTGATAGAATTTTCTTATTTTTTATGGATATAATATAACTGAGACTACAATGTAATAGAAAATCGATAAATCTAGTTATTGTAAGCATTAACAAGACTAAATTAAACTGAATATGGCGCCAAACTTTTAATTTATTAGTCGAAAACATATTAGGTAAGTGTGTAATTAGAGAGCTATAAACATGAGATATGGATGAGAATATCATGGAGCTTTAATTTCACGTAAAACCGAGTACGACAAAGTAATAGCTGTGTGATATGTCCCCTTGAATCTTATCAATTGATTTTTGTATTAGGGTCATAACTCCACCATCCCTTTCGCCTTGGATTCCCTCCATACCAATCCCTTTATAACGTCTACCGGGATTGAAATCTGGCCTAATGGAGTAATCAATCAAGAATGATAAAGGGTTCCATTTCGTGTGGCATTCTTTCTTTTTTTAGTTTGATCCAAAAAGGATGATTCTTTTTATTCTTAGAAACAATTTAGTTTATCATGGAGCTTTAATTTCACTTAAACCGAGCATGAGAAAGTAATACTTACGTGATATGTCCCCTTTCATTTATTAAGCTTGGGATTAGAGTCATAACTCCACCATCCGTTTGCCTTCTATTCCCTCACTACGAATCCTTTATAATGTCTAGCGGGATTGGAATCTTGCCCATTTGAGTAATGAATCAAGACTGATAAAGGAATAATAGCTTTATAATCTTGTCAAAGGCGGAAGACTAAAAGCAATTACTCCCTTTGTTCCATTTTGCATGACATTCTTTCTTCTAGTTTGTTCCAAAAAGCATGATACTTTTATTTTTAGAAATAATTTAGTTTTGAACTTTTTATTTTATGCTTAATGACATGATTTTATAGCCACAAAAGTGTATGACATATTTAAGACAACAAGTTCCAAAAGTTATTCATTCATAAACTCTGTGCCTAGTCAATCACCTTCACATAAAATGAAACGGAGGGAGTACATAAATAGGAATTAGCTATGAGAAGCTTAAAGCCTTATTGATCCCAATGGCACCTACATCCATTCGATGACCAATCCAAAAGCTAGCTCATGAGATGAGTATAAGAAACAAACAACTCATCCCTCCACCAATGTCAATGTAGGACACTTAATGTCGGACTGCATAAATAGTGGGTTCCTGTGCTGTGGTAGGTATGTAGCAGGTACGTGGTAGAATATCTAAGTGCGCGCATGTTGGTCCGAACAACACCATCATTTTTAAAAAGAAAAAAATTAAGTACCTAAAAAGCTTCTTAAAAAAGTAACTAAATAATATTTAAGTGAAATAAATGAAGTAAAGATCTTGCAAATTAAGTTCAAAAACCAATTAATATTTTTGATTTAGATGCAAAAGTGCGGTCAAGTTTCTAATTCAATTTAAATGACTAGTATTGATCTCTAAATTCTTTGTTCAATTTAAATGACTAGTATTGACCTCTAAATTCTTTGTCCTAAAAAGTAGAAAATTCATTAATAATGTTTCCTTAACAATTAATCTCTTTTTCCAATTATATTTGCTATTTTTTGAACAATCGAATCAAGGGTTCGAAGGAGAATTGGCCATTCAATCTTGTGAACTAATCGAGATCGAAATTGGAAAAAGAGGTACGATCGGAGAAGAATAACCAATCCATGAAAGAATGACGGGGCAGTCAAGAGCCTCACCCGAATAAAGACTCCCCAAAATCATAAGGAAGAGTGTGGCCACCAAAAGGTTCCTTTGGAAAAGCTCTCTCTTCCACACACCAAATCATGTATTAAGCCAATCCATTCCTTCTATCTATTCTTTTTATCAGTGAAGAGGTGCCTCAGGCTCTTTTCCAAGGGACAAAGGGTATTGAGAACTGAGAAGTAGGTAGAGAAGGAAGGAAGGATCCCCTTAAAATCTGCAAGCAAGCTGCATCTCTTTCTTCTCGTTTCAAAGGTGGGGTCGACTCTTCTGATTCATTCCTCGTATCATCTAGGAGTGAATAGGACTTACGGAACAACATCTGAATATTTCTTAAAAAAGGTTGCACCTAAAGCCAAAAGCCATGAACATTTGTATTTGATCTTCTGTATATCATGTACTTTCTCTTCGATACATCTTGTGTTCCTTTCTTTCCACATTAACCTTCCTAGAATAGAGCCCCAGATGATGAGGCGTACACCTTATCCCTTAGCGCCTTGATAGCTATACTAAGGTGCTCGCTAAGCGAAGTGAAGCGCACAACCTAAGCTTCACCTAGCTTCAGAACTTAAGCACGCTTAAATGATCCTTAACACCATTGGTTCCTGCAATCTTTCCGTTAACTGTAGGGGAATGCGGTACCTTTGTAAATCTTGCTGTGTAAATACCAGTACCTTCTTAATGCTTTTCATCAACAAAATTTTACTTAGAGAAAACAAAGCATGACGTGTAGGCTTCATATATGAATAAAAGTGATCCAAAACTTTTTAGCTCATGAGGAAAGGTAATTTGTCCACTGCTCTAGGGTCACAAAGCAGTTTGACAAAATTCGAAGGAACTTGGAGAAGTCAATAGCAAGCAACTTTAATACCATTTGATAAAGGGGATTAAGTGGTAAGATCTTAAAAAAAGAGGCATTTGTAATAGAGGATCATTTGTATGTAGATTCAAAATAGAAGTCTTCTATACAAATGGCTATAGAGGTTTAACAACTAAGAAGATTGTTTTGTGGGGAAAGGTTGCAAATGCTAAGTAATTATAGAAGATCACTGGTGCACTGGAATTGCTTCCTCGACTTATCAAGTGGAGCATTAGAAAAATATTTTAAATGATCTGGGAGGAAATTAAGAGAACCATATATGTTGAAATGGGGATCGTCTGAAGATATCTTGGTCTCACTCGTCTGAGGAAACAATTCTTAATCCCTTCAACTTTACTTCATGTTCTGAAGCTAACATTGCAAAAAGAAACCATTGTTGGACATCAAAGAAATTGTTAAGGGTGGAGAGTGAGGCTTGATTCATCTACTGAGGAAATAGGGAGGATAAATGGGTTGCAAAGCTTCATTCGATGAAGTGGAGAAGTAATGGTAAAGTTTTTTTTTTCTGTGAAGGCATGTTCTGGCAGAACAAAGAGACCATGGCGTTACAATTACTTTGGAAGCACAAAGCCGCCCTCCCCCTCAAAGTCTCTAGCGTTAGGTGGAGAGCTAATGAAGCATGCCTCACAAGAGATATTTGTTAGGAAAAGGGGGGTTATGGCTTCTGGTTCACCGGAGATCCTAATCACGTATTGTTACACTGCGGTACCAGTCAACAGTATACGTGTTACCATGTAACCCTTTGGCTTCATCTTGGTGCATATCTATAAGTCGATACTTTCGAATTGTAAAAGAAAAAGAAAATTTGTTCCTGCATTGTGGGTAGCAAGGGAGCTGTGGTATATGTTCCTAAACATGTCAGGGATCCATTGGGCAATATGCATATTGAGTTGGTTTGGGAGTAAGACACAAAATCTATACTATTCCCAGCATCATCTTGTGGATTTTGTGGAGGGAGAAAAATCAGAGATGTTTTGATGGAGTATCAGTTTCTGCTCATATTAAAGTCATTGTGTTTGCTGACTCTTGCCTTTAGCTCTAGGTGTAAATATGTTAACATGTAGATGCTTTAATTGACCTTATTAATTCCTAACATTTTTTATTAGGGACCTAACACGTTACACGTGTATTTATTCCGCTACATGCTTACTTTATTATTTTTTCTTTGTCTAGAAAGGTATGCTTACTTTATTCTTAAAAGGAAAAACCGATAGTTTGTGCACAGAAGAATTATGATGTAAAGATAAGACATGAATTCTGCAAGTTTTAAAACATTTATGTATTGCATGGAACCTCTGTATATAATTTGATAGTTTCTATAAATAATTTGCGACTTTACTACTAATAAAATACTACTACTACTACTAATAATTATTATGATAATTAGTTTGTTATTTTATTGCTACTATTCCTTCTAGTCCTTTATGCATTCAAGTGTTTATTCACAATAAAAGCAATGTTAATTTAATTGATCTTCTTTAGAGATCTTTTTATGTGCGCATGTGTGCATGCACGGATATGTACGTATATATTTTTTGATAAGGACACATATGTACGTATAAAATATAGGTCATGAACCAACGTGATTTAAACTTTTTTGCAAGTTGTCCCAGTATGCGTTGTAGATTTGTGAATATTTAGTCATCGATTTACTTCTTTAAAACCTTTGCTTGAATATTTTAAGAAACACATATGAAAGGTTGTTGAAGTATTCAATATGATGGGGACAAATGAAATAGAAAAATAAGCTGTTCACTTGTACGAAACCACTTCTTATTGAAATTCGGCTATAGCTTATTATCTTTTCAGTTCCATTATTGAATCTTAGGATTCACCGAAACCATTCCCTTCTAAGGTTTTCTATATGATCCCCGCTTCGCTTACAACTATAGTTTGAGAATTAGTTGAACTATCTTTTTTCTCCACATTTATTCCTGCTTGCTTTAGCACGTGAGGTATAATGAAACTGTTATAACATTAAGTTCTTTTACATCTTCTTTCTTTTTTATTCCTTTTTTCCCTCTTCCTTTTTGCACCTTGAAATTAGTGACCTGATCTTATACCAACGATAATGGGTCTCGAAGGGACATCTTTGGAATAATGGTGGGATTTAGTAAGTTGTCATATTGTGAGATGTGCTAATGCATGGATCTATACAGAGTAATAGTATCTTGACATATACAGAGATCGATGTTACTTCCTTTTTCTGCAAATCTGACTATAAGTGGCTTAATCCATCTTAAATTTCTCTGTTTGAATGTTTAGTGGTCTTTTATTTGCTTTGCTAGGTACTTTTTATTTGTGCATTTTATCTGTTTGGAGGTTTGAGAAGTATCTTCTGGTGTTTGCAGTTGAAAATAGAATGCAAAGCTAGTACTTCGAATGACTTCAACATGCAAATGGAACGAGTCTCCTTAGAGCGTGACACATGCCTCCATCCTGAGACTTTTATGTTCAAGGATGGGGTTTCTGGTGTAACACAGAATCCTGCAGCGGCACTGCCATTGATACCCTCAAAAGATCATCCTGCTTCACAGCAGTCTGTGCTGACACATGAACATGCGGTGACACAGCTGCTACCATCCTCCCAAGACCAGGTTATGCTACTGCAGCCAGGTATGTCATCGAAATATATGCTTTATCTTAGCTGTCTTACACTTGATCGTTCTTTAGTTGCGGGTGGTTAACTTGTCATTTCTGCTGCTGGGATATTAATTACTAATGCAGCCAAAAAACAGACACGTCAATGGGCTGCTTGGACACGTCAGGAGGAAGAAAGTTTTTTCTCTGCACTGCGACAAGTTGGCAAGGTAATTCACTGTTTTGTTGTATATATAGGCATATACCTGCCTTCCTCTTTTGTTTTTTGTTTTTCTCGTGGGATCAATAATTACTGTGGCTGTGGCACTTTCTTTTTCAGAATTTTGAGAAAATTACTAGTCGCGTGCAGAGTAAAAACAAGGATCAGGTATATATGGTGACATTTATTTATTTAATTATCCACATATCTTTTCTTCTATGCTTTTTACTTCCTTTTTTTTGAATACTTTTATTCCTTTGATTTGGCAGGTTAGACATTATTATTATCGTCTTGTGAGGCGTATGAACAAGTTGTTGGGTCCGGAACTTTGTCTTGATGCCAAAAATTCCAAGGATACTAATGCTGCAATGCTGCGATGGTATGTGGGAGCCATTACCTAGTCATTCATCTCTCTCCTGGTTGTTTCCAACTGATGAAATTATTGGGCGGAAATATTTGTGCCATTTCGTTAGCAGCATGATCATCTTTTTGTCCATTTTTTATGACATAGAAGCATGCTATGCATTAAATGTAAGGATGGTGTGTGTAGTAAGAAATGAAGTCTTCTTTGTTTTTTTTAAAGCTTTTAAAATGTAGTATTATTGCTGTGGAAATTATGCGTGTGGCATGCTACACTTGTATATCTTTCCCATGGTGAAGTAAACCAGCTATGTAAGTAAATATTTGCTGGTTTGGAGAAGTAATCCAGTGACTTTGTCCTATTCACTACAAAATTTATGATGTAAACATGGAGCAAAATGTAGCTTACTTTTGACACTAGTACATGTTAAATAGCTACTTGTGATATTATAGCTACCTTGACTTTGATTGTAGGTGGTCTTTACTGGAAAAATATAGCTGTAAAGCTTCAAAGCTTCATTTGAAACCACGGAGATTTAAAATATTTATCGAGACTTTGGTCAGTCAAGAACTTCAACTTTTTTGTTTCCTTTATAGCGCCCCATGTTTCAGCATGATTTCTTTTATTCTAAGCTGGACTAAACAAACATTATATTGTCATACAGGAGAGTCAGCTGTTGAAAGACCGGAAAAAGAATGGAAGAAGGCGTCCATCTCAAGGAGAAAGTAGTTCTACAGCTGCTGCATCTCTTTCAAGTCATGGCAGAGTGTCAACTACTGATAGTCGGACGGTTAAAGTGGTTCTTCTCGACAACCAAGACGTACAAAAATTTGGATCTGGAAAAGGCTCTTCTCTAAAACGCCATGTCAGTATGGGTGTCAACAGAAGCAATGCAAAATCAGACTCTTTTCCTGTGAAAAATGCTAGACATCGACGAAGGATAGGTTTGTTAGTTATAAAACTCATGAACTAATTGCAATTGTTGCAACCTTGGCTTTTATGTTTCCCCTGCATCTTTTCGCAAAGCGTATTTTAGAGATATACATTGCTCCATATTGGATATATTAGGGAATAAGTGGTTTGTGAAGCTCTCAGGCTACTCCTCCCATTCCGTATGTTTTGAGTTGGTTGCTCATATTCTTTTGCATATTATAGTAATTTTTTGTATGACCTATTATGCAACTATGAGTATAGTTGTTTTCTTTTACATGGAGAATCTTCTTACACTACTATCAGATGACGTCACAAAAATATCTGAGTGCGTTGCGCATGTCATTGCAGTTACAAACCAAAACGTTCTCTTCCTCCCACCCTCCATACCTTAACTGTCATTGTTTAGAGGAGTGTTAGTAGTTATATTCCAATCACTGATGTAGTCTATCTACTGCTTTGTCTTCTTTCTTTAGGTGTTCTTTTGTTTTTCATTTTCCTATATAACAAAGCTGTCTCTGAGCTCAACTCTTGGTTGTATCGTCTCTGGGTGGCAGGTTCTGCATCAACAGCTGCATATAAAAGGTGGGAGAAGGCTGCAATTGCTGGAGTTTCATTGGTAGCTGATGCTGCCGAGCATTTGGAACGGGCAACTATTGATAAAGATGTTGGATTGGTCCAGAATTCACAGGGTGAGTAGTTAGTTGAAGCTTTCTTGTTTCCAATGAGGGTTGTTGATTCCATCAAATGCATCTAACTTCTAGCCCATCCTTTATGTGAATAAGTTGCAGGTATAAATGGTTTTGAACATGTTGGCAAAGACGTGCATTCTTTGCAGACTTTATCACAAAATCTGTTAAATGAGACCAATTTACAGAGTTGTATGAAACTCAAGCTCCAGCTGTTTCCTGTTGATGAAGGAACTAGAAGAGCCCTGGAAATGGTAGGTTATGTAAATCTCTTTGCTGTTCTGTGATTAACTGGTTACAATATTTGATGTAAACTTTATTTGCTATCACTTCTCCTTTCCTTTCTGTGTCAGGATAATCATAACCCGTACTTGGAACTCACTCTAAGTATTCGAAAGAAGATGTCATCCGTTTTGGAACATCTCAATCGTAAATGGGGAAGTTCGATCATAGCAACTGGAGAACTGGTGCTTTTTCCTTACCACATACAAATGGAAAACCTGGTGCAATCCCTGAGATTGACCAAAGATACTACACAAAGTGCGGCAGATGTGCATAATCTGATTGGACGCCCTCCAGTTTTCCGTCTCAGGTCCGCGTTTTACGTCTTCTTCTTGTATCCTTCAGAAGTTATCTCTACAATAGTTGTGGCCTCGTGGGACTGATTTATTTTTCCTTCTTTTAGATATGGTTGGTTTCCAAATGCCGAGCTTGGAACGTCTCAAGAACCATTGTCATCTACCACCCCATTTACGCAAAATACTAACATTAACATAACAAAAGAAAATAATGCAGAAATACTAGCATCATCCCATGGTAAATTTGTACGATTTTCTGAAGAACCACTAGTTTCTAACCCAAGAATGACTGTGACATCCTCCTCAATCGAGCTGTCAGGCGAGTCAAATTTGCAAGCCAGCATGGGTCTGAATACCTACACTTCTGATCATGATGAAACTTTTCCATTGTATAGAAGGGAGAACGGGGATGCAGCCACAGCGGAACAAACTGAGATGGTATTTCTTCTTTAGTTTCATTCTCATTTTGGCTTGATTTGCTTTATAGAAACTCAGAGAACTGGCAATTTAGTTGATTTCCTTTTGGCTCTTTTACTTTCAGCTTATCTTTGTGTTTGCTTTAATTGCCTACATTTTTGTGATGAAAAAAGTTATAACACCTTTTGCAACTTACTGAATTATCCTATTACATGATGAACTTCAGCAAACTTGGGTTTGTCAGCTTTATACGGGCTATTTCTATTCGTCTAGTATTCAGATTTTGCTCTAGGTGAGATATGTTGAAGACCGTCTTATCTTGATGATGCAATAGCTCTATTGAGGAAACAATCTGTGGTACAAATTTTTAACGAGATGGTTAGCATTGGTTTTGGTCTAAGGTAGGAATCAAAGTAAAATCTGCTGGTAAAGCATGTCAAAGGGGACAAGGACTCCCATAGAGAGAAACTGCCTATTTGAAGTAGCATCCCAGGTCACATAATTTGCACTCGTTTGTCTGATTGTGAGGCTATCACTTTCCAAGATAATGATAGAGTAAAACATGTTTTTACTTGCTGGGGAGAAACTGAAGTTTTATCATCAGATGGTCAAGTTTAAGCAAATGTCATTTGAGGTTCTCCCTCTTTTATTCTACTTATTTTTTCTTTTTGTGTGTTGTGTGTGTGTTAGGGGGGAGTATTTTTTGCTTTAAAAGAATGTCGGGTTGCATATCAATGAATAAGTTGCGACTTGCTCATTATTCTATTCCTGAATTTTTACCTACTTCCTATTAGCATGATATGCAGGGAAACAAGGCCAGTGCTTTGTCAGCAGGGGGTTGGGAAGATAGCCTTACCAACATAAGCATTGGAGATTTTCTCTCTGATGTACCTGATGATGAGGAAACAGACTGCATTGACTCAACTTTGCCTGGACACTCTCATTTTCTCCAGCAGATGCCATTTAGCTGCGACTCCTTTGATGCAGCGATTGCTGCTCATATATATAAACATCAAAGCAAAGCTGATTCTCAGATGGCTCTTCCACCTCAAGTATCTTCCATTTGGAATGCTGAAGATACATGTGATGCGTTTGCATTTAAGAAAAATGTTGCTGTCAGTGACAAACCACAGGGTTCATCCAGCAATGCTGGTGCAGAAAACTGCCAGCAGATTGCTCAGTCATCTTCCCTAGTATTGGATGCACGAATAAAGGTTTGTGTCCAAGAGAACCTTATCAAGTATCACTTGTGCTAGTTAGAGATGGAGCATATACATCATTTTTATTTTCTTTTGCAGGATTTACCTGGGAATATGGAACCCTTTACTGATGAACCTGCTCATGAAGACCCAGTGGATGAGTGTCAATCCGATGCACAAGCCTTGGATGGTTCTGCAAAGGATCTTAATGGGCTCCCTGAGATATATTGGGTAAATCTTTTCTTACTTGTCCTGCTTATACATCTGAATATGGATTATGGAGGTGTTTAGGATAATTAATGCCTGCCTTTCTGCTACTAGTGGTGTTGGCATCGGTTATGTATACAATCACCTAGTATGTCGGCTTTGAGGCGTGTATTTACCTAATTCCTCATTTTCAACTCTACAGGGGGACTCTTTAGGACCGCTAGAATTGGACGCACCTTCATGTAGATATCACAGTGAAGACCTAATTCTGGGTGATAGTATTGATGGCTTGCACCGCCTCATAGCTAGCAGTCTGGATGCATTTCAAAATTGCTCGTTCCTTGGGTTGGGCAAGAAAGAGCCTGGATCTACTGTTGAAGTTGTAGAGACTAAGACTACTTCATTTTCAGACTTAAAGATCGGCGCTGAGGTCTAAGTTTCTTGACTGTGGAACTGAGTAAGCGCGGTTTATTTGTTAACCTTAGTTCGGTTGACTTATAGGGGTATCACAACAATCTCAAGTACAGAACTTCCTGCATGCGCAAGTAAGCATGGCTCTTGAAAAGAGAAAAAGGTTGAAACGGGCCAAAGGTTACTTAATGTACAAAATATAACTCAGAGAATATTTCAGGTGTCTTTGGATGTTGTACATTGTGTAGAATGTGCAGCATGTGAAAATGCCAATTTTTTTTTTGTTTTTATTTTTTCGACTGATGGATGTTGCAAATTCTGGACTTTGGCATGGCAAGATTTTTGATATCGATATTAGATAATCGATAACAAAAAAAGTGATTAATATAAATGGACGTGGGGAATTTGAACTTGAAACTTGAAAATTTTAGTTTTTGAAGTTGTGATCCCTTGTGGTCCAGTCATTCTCCGGACCCCGCATAGCGGGAGCTTAGTGCACCGGATTGTCTTTTTTTTATTTTTGAAACTTGAAGTTGTGTTTGGATATGCATTTTACTTGAAAAAAAAATTCAAGTTTTTTTTAGTGCAAGTGAAATTTCTCTCAAAAACTGGTATGAGCTCGTTTTTGGAACTTAAAATATTCTGGAGATAAATTTTCATGGCAAAACAAAATATTTGAAAACGTTAGCTCATTTCTTTTCTCTCCAAAATCCAGGTTTCAGATAATATTCCCATTCCCAGTATACTTCAAATTTATCTGTTGTTTCTACTCTCTACTAGCTACTTCACAATATACTCCATATAATGTGTGAACCATATATTCTGCTCACTCTTTGCTAGATACACAGCAGTGACATTTACCTTCCTATATTCTGGTTTCACCAAGACAATATTGCACCAATTGGCTCGTCATACAGAGCCTCATGGGTCCATGACTCAATCTTACGGTAGCCATTGTACCAAAATGGACTTGCAGGTGACTGATCTGAATTTTTTTGATCCCCTTTGTCTCATGGGCAAAACTTCAAGTACAATAGTTTTGACTTTGAAGGTTTTGCCCATGGAGTAAGCGGGAGCTCATGGAACAAGTGGAGATCAAAATTTTTAAGATCACCTATCTTATCGATTGTAATTTCCTGCATCTGGCCAGAGGCGCATTGAATGTGGGTTCTAATTAGGGTGAGCGGGTCCGGGTACCCTACCATTTTTGAACTACCCGGACCCTATTCTGTAAAAGACCGTTCCTAAATTTATTACCCGGAACCTACCCATAGCAATCATTACCCGGAACCTACTCGGACCCTGCGATTCCAGGTAGGTTCCCGAGTACCCGTGCTCACCCTAATAAATTAAATTAAATCAGAAGTCACTTCTGATATCAGGCAGCAGAGATAGAGCTGTTAAGGTTTGGAAGTAAAGGAACCTTGAGAAGATATTGTATATATATATATTATTGTACATATTTGAAGTATGTAGCCTCTTTACTGTTCAAAAATGATAATTGGAATGTACAGAAGATAGCTTCTTTTGTGTGGAGATATATGACAGAGCACTCTACATTCATTGTTGCAACATTTATCGGGTCCGGGTATCGATTCCGGGTCCGGATACTCGATCTCTATTTTTCGGAACCGGAACCGAACCCGACATTTATCGGTTCCTAATTTTACTATCCGGAATCTACCCGTTATTCTAATATATCTACCTGGAACCTACCCGTTATTCTCATATATCTACCTGGAACCTACCCGTTGATGTCGGTTCCGATCGGGTATCTGGGTACCCTGTACCCGTGCTCACCCCTAAGAGTTCTATAGCTATATTAAAATTTAATAAGTGGTATTAAATTTTACACTGCAGTGAACTCAATGGGTAAGAACTTGAAAAAATTGACCTATCAGATATGAGGAGTCATTTGGTCGTGAGTATAGTTTGTTTTTTTTCTGAAATAGTTTTTCACTTCGTTATAGAATTTTCAAATTCAACTTGGAGTTGGATTTTAAATTTGAAAAAGTGCTCCAACTTGTTTTTCAATCCCATCTTCGTATATCTCAAATAAAACATTTTCTTCTCTTTTTGCAAAAAATATAATTAAACACAACTGTATTTTCAACTCTAACTTCATGAATTTCAAACAAAATGAAAAATATTTGAAATCTGTGGAAAAACGCCTACTATGGATTTGAATTCCGAGCAAAGAAAATTTTAGGCATGTAGATAGGATTAAAGGATTTTATATTAGAAAAAGGAGAAAGATCCTTTCTGTTTGTTTGATATATTCAGTAACTCAACCTGAAAATCCACATGTCTTGCAGTTTTCATTTCAACATAATTTGGTTTAATGAGACCTTGGAATATTCCTTTAGCAAGACAGTGTTAGTAAGAAACCTACAACAAATTGCAAAGGTAAGCTCTCCTCTTTTCAACTCTTATGATGCCATTTTTCTTGTCAAATTATGATAAGTTGGATGTTAGTGTAAATTCGAACCTAGGGTGATGTTCCCTCGAGTTCACCTGTTTCCTATAGTCGGTGGCTTTTCCTCTTGCCGGTCGACTCCCCGATGTCTCAATTTGACGACCACTCCTGGGTGCACTTCCAAGTATTTCCTCTTGACTTGGGGTAGCACTTCTGGATGTAGTGCTCGGTGTTTCATCTTGTTGAGTGTAGGATTGTATTAATTTTACTTGGTGAACTTTTCTCATTAATATAATGGAAAAGAGTCATATTTGTCATTCAACTTTCGGAAAAATGTCATATTTGCCATCCGTTAAAGTATGCACTCAAATATGTCATTTCCGTTAGCAAAGTTATCACATTTGCCCTTCATGGACGGAAATCCAACGTCAGCAGCCACATGTGATCGGATGTCACATGGGATCCACGTGGAGGTTGGGACCCACCTTGTCTTCAACAACAGACAACCACCACCACTGCCTCCACCAGCCACCACCACCACCGCCTCCCCCAGCCACCGCGAACAAACCGTTTACCCCCAAATCCATATTATTCTATCAGACTTTTCACCGTGTGAAAGAGCTCCAGTAGCCCACTACCCCAAATCCATCCTCCGGTAGCCCACTTTACAATGAAAATTGGACATCCCCATTTGCAGCTACTACTACCTTCAGCTTCATCCATTATTATACCTTTACCATTTTTACGCCAATCACCAGTTGCGCACATTTGGAACTAAAACTGAGTTAACAGTAAAGATTGAGATGTTGTACGAAAGGGTTTTAACAATATTGATAATAGTAGCGTTGGAATTCGATGAATGGATAGTGAAAACATTTGAAGTCGGGTCACGGGTTATATTAACCCACCCGAAATTGTTTGGAGCACGACCAGTGGTCTGGAATAATGTAGTGACGAGTTTTTCGGTGTATAAGCTGGAAATCAGACCAAGAGAAGTATTCGAGTAGGACATGGTAACGGATCGGAAAAGTACTCCGAACAGAAGGGTCATTTGGTAGTGGTGTAGAAGAGGAGACAAAGGTGGTGGTGGAGGCAGCGGTGGTGGCTGCTGTTGAAGACAAGGTGGGTCCCACCCTCCACGTGGATCCCATGTGGCATCCACGTGGATCACATGTGGCTGCTGACGTGAGATATCCGTCTATGGAGGACAAATGTAACAACTTTGCTAATTACACAAGACTAAATATGGCTAAATATATTAAATGTACACGTGCTAATACACCACCTCAGTCGGAGCGGGAGAAGGTCGGACGCTAAGACTGGATCTGAAGTCAAGGAAGAGTTATATAGGAAGGCCCTTTGTGAAAATATCTTGATATGAATAAGGCACATGTAATACCTTAACATGACCGAGAGCAACCTTCTCACGGACAAAATGGATGCCCATCTCAATGTGCTTGGTTCGTTGATGCTGAACCGAATTATGAGATAGATATATAACGGTTATGTTATCACAATAAACCAAAGACGCCTTACGTAATGGACACTGAAGCTCCAAAAGAAGGTTTCGGAGCTAGCAGATCTCAACAACAACATTAACAACACCTATGTACTCTGATTCTGCACTCTTAACGGGTTAATGTGACTTGTCTTTCGACAGACCAAGAGATGAGGTTATCCCCTAAGAACACATAATATCCTGAGGTGGATCGTCGCGTGTCCGGACAACCTGCCCAATCATCATCCGTATATGATAACAATCTGGTCGGTGTTGATGGGTATAGATGCAATCCATAATCAATGGTACTCTTAATGTATCGAATGATACGTTTGAGGGCAGTAAAATATGGCTCCCTGGGGGCATGCATGAATAAGCATACCTGGTGAAAGTAAGGTACTGTAGTGCACCTGCAAGACTCTTGTAGAGGATGAGATCTGACACTGGATTACCATCAACAACAATAAGCTTTGACTTAGAGTCAACTAGAGTGGACATGATCTTGTAGTTTGCCATTTTAGCCCTGTACACTATCTCTTCTGCATACTTGCGCTGACACAGGAACATAATATCTGCAGTACGAGTCACTGATATCCCAAAAATATAGATCAACTTCCCCAAGTCAGTCATAACAAATTCAATTTTAAGCAATAATCTCATTTTTCAACAAATCAGATGAAGCAGTAAGCACAATGTCATCCACATATAACAATAAATATGCAGTGTAACTACCACGATGAAAAATAAATAGAGAATTATCACATTTGCTGCAGACAAATCCTATTTGCATAATGTACTTTGTAAATAGAGGGGCCTGTTTTAAATCATAAAGTGACTTACGAAGACGACAAACATACTGAGGGGCGGCTGGATGGACAAAACCAGACAGCTGGTGCATATACAAAGTTTCTTTCAGATCACTATGTAGAAATACATTTTTACATCAAGCTAATGAATCGCCAGTACTTACCCTAACAATACTCAGAACTGTGCGAATGGTCGCCGGTTTAACAACCGAGCTGAATGTCTCACAACAATCAATACCCTCTTGCTGATTAGTACCATTAGCCACAAGTCTTGCCTTATACCTCTTTAGCTCACCAATGTCTCTGTACTTGTGATGAAAAAGCCACATGCAACAGATCACATTCACCCCCTTCGGTCTAAGAACCAAATCCCAAGTGTGTTGCTTAGTTAAAGCATTAAATTTCTCATGGCCGCATTCCAATTAAGGTCTTGTTTAGATGATCTTTATTTTTTGGGAATTGGAGATACAGTTTTGGTAGATATGTTAAAGTGGAATTTGGGTTTAAGAATCCCGTATTTGACACGGGTTTCTATGTGGTGCGTGGGGGCAGATATGTTTATTTGGTCTGGATGACGGGTGAGGTTGACCAGGCAGGGTACTGGACTACCAAGGCTGGGTATTTGGTCTGTGGGGAAAATCTGGTTTGGGTTTATCGGTGGGCTGGGTGGGGATGGCGAACTGGGTAGTCCAATATGGGTGGATGGATCAGGTGTCAGTGCCGATGATGGGGAAGTGTTGGGATAAGCATGTGGGGTCCATTATGGGGCGGATCTGGACTAGGTGAGGGTTGTCGTGGTAGTGGGAGAGGGCTGGCTTGCTGGGGATGGGTGATGGTGAAACTTGGTGCATC
This sequence comes from Przewalskia tangutica, assembly GCA_029844215.1. Lineage (NCBI taxonomy): Eukaryota > Viridiplantae > Streptophyta > Magnoliopsida > Solanales > Solanaceae > Przewalskia > Przewalskia tangutica. Next base: position 79,597,441 of record CM056737.1, read on the forward strand.
GGTGGAGGTAATCTGGTTCGGGGCTACTGTGATAGTGGTGGGGGGATGGGTGACTAAAATGCCGGGAATGAGTGGTGGAGACACTGGGTTTACCGGTAGATGTGGGGCAGCCAACCGATCGCCGACGCGTGGAATGGCAGTCGCGATGGCAGGCGGTCGCCAGTGGTATAAAATGTCGACCAGTGGATTGCGGTAGACGATGGCCGACCAATGGGGTTGGCGCACGGTGGTGACGATGGGGTCGCGGAAGACGCGGTGACCAATGAGGTTGGTGGCAGACGCTGGCTGAACATTGTCGGGTGTTGCTGGAATAGTGGTAGCATATCGGAGAGTATGGTGGACAAACGGTGATGTGTCCGAATCATCTAGAAATTGGTAATGAGTGAGATGTAACTTTTGAAAGTTGTCGAATGAGAAAACGTATTCAACAAAGATGACGTGGCGTGATATTATAATTTTGTCGGTAGATAGTTCATAGCACAAATACCCCCTATGGTTTGACGGGAAATCTAGGAATTCACACGGAGTGGAACGAGGTTCTAGTTTGTGGGGGATCGTGGATGTCATATTCAGGTAAGACAAACAACAAAAAATTCTAAGGTGATCATAGCTATGGATCCAACGGTAGATAATTTCGGTGGGTGTTCTATTTTGAATTGCACGTGTAGGTAAGATATTAAGAATATGTTCTACCATTTTAATGCATATACCTAAAACGTGTGGGGAGATGAAATGTATGGTACAGTGATAAATAATTCTTCCGGCTTTACCATTTTAAGGGGATGTATATGGGCACGAGAAACGAAAAATCATGCCGTTAGCCGCACAGAATTTATGAAACATAAGGTTATTGAATTCACGACCATTATCACATTGAAGTGATTTGATATCACATTGAACTAATTTACATTTCTTCTTTTATACATACATAATCATACAACTAAGGATAGTAGTTTGGGACTTCCCCAAAATCAAAACAACATCGTAGCATCTGACAAATGCCTCTATACTTAGAGGATTCTAATCACTTTTGAGAAAAAAATCAATTTTATTAGATTTAGTACTAAGAGAGTGATATTTAATTTCAAGGCTGACTACATACAAAGGATAAGTACTAACATCTATATTACTCATGATTTTGTTTGTATCCATTTTTCCTAATATTATATATCATGGTGTAATTTGACATTCCTTTTTCCAAGAGGTGTAAATAAATTGGTCAAGATTTTGAGGTTTTAATCTCCCAAGAACTTAGTAACTCTAAAAATCATAAGTACCACATATTTAAGAAGATGCCTTACCTTATATCTTACAAAAACTAAGGAGAATGACGATTTGAGATACTCACGCAATTTTAAGTATTTGCATTTTAATCGTTATTTTGCATATTTTTACATTATATTCTATGTTTATTTCTTTACAAAATGACGTTGCATCTTTTATTTTTAAATTAAGCATTATGTCGTTGTTAATATTATGTTTTTATTATTGTTACACCATCGTTTTATTTTAATAATATTTGCATCTCTTTAAATAATTAATTGGCATCCCGCATTTTTACTTTTAATCAGGCATTAAACATTTGTCTAAATATTATATTTTATTATTATTGCATCGGCATTTGTATTTTTTATAATCTTGCATCTTTTAAATAATTTTTTCTTTTAAATAATTAACCCGCTTTACATTTTGTCAAACAATCCGAATCATTCCAATTCAACACCATTTCTATTTTCATCCAAACACCCTTTTAAATTTCAAACCCACTTTTCATTTCCTAAAATACCAAACCCTAATCTATCCCCTATTTATTAATCCCACCAACGCTCGGGGGGGGGAGAGGGGGGAGAACGCTTCTTTTTTTTTTTATTAAAGAGAGCGTTCAACGCTCGCGCTTTTTTATTAAAGATTCGGGACTAATTACAGACTTTTTTTCCTTTATTTACTTTGTTAAACCGATTTTTGAACAAGTTACTACACTTGGTATTTTATCCGATTTTGAATTTGATACTACACGCAAAAGAAGGATTTTATATAAAAATATATCTTATCTATATATATATATATATATATATATATATATATATGTTTGTTTGGTAATTTATTTATTATTTACTAACTCTTCATCTTTTTATGATTATTTGTTTTTATTACTATCTTGTTAAATATATATCTATTTTTAAATATTTGCATGCCTAGTTTAAATATCTCACACCTTTAGAATTATAGATTGCATGTTAGCACAATAATATTAAACCTAAGTTTGAGAACTTGCGCACGACAGTTAGCTTGATTGATCTGATCTTTTTAACTCTTCCTTTAGGATAATAAAACATTTTTAGGGTCCCAATTCACTATAATTTTGCTCTTATTGTTTTGTCTAAATTATATTTCAAAGGCAAAGGTCGCATTCGTATTCGACAAGCACGACGAGCATCAATATTTCACAAGATCGAAGGCACGGTCCATCGACATAACTGATCCAAGGGCATTCGAATTTTAGCACACCGCATTTTAATCGTTATTTTTACTTTTAATCGTGCATTAAACATTTGTCTAAATATTATTTTATTTCCCCATTTTACCCCATTAGAGGGGGCGTACCAATGCTCAAGGCTCAAAAAAAATAAAAAATACCTTGGTGGCAGGCAAGCAACGCTCCAGGGTTCGGGCATTTTTGGCTCGCCAACGCTCGCTTTTTTTTTTTTATTAAAAGGAGAGACAACGCTTTCTTTTTTTTATTATTAGGAGAAGCGCAAAAATAAAAAATAAGTAAATAATTTATCACAACGCAAAAGAACTTTTAAAGCAGTGCTTGAGCCCATTTGTTGTTCCCATTGCGCCCGAATCGCCCCGCTTCTACTTTTCCATCGATGTTATTTTCTTGCAAGCCGTGTTGATTTTCGCAGTTTTTTTTTTGATGTTGGGTCGTAGTGTTAGGGCCTCTCGGATCGTTTTTGGTTTTATCATATTCTTATTTTCGACTCGACAAGCGCCTTTATTTACTTTGTTAATCGATTTTTGAACAAGTTACTAGAAGGATTTATCCGCCGACCGAGGGCCCTCGTAAGCTTAGACTAATACGCGGGGCTTTGAGAAAGATATTGGCTTCTCATGTCTTAGTATCCTTGACATAACACTAGCTGAGCCCACACTATATAAAAATATATATTTTAAAATATCTTTTACATATATATCTATATATATATATATATATATATATATATATATACATACATTGTGTTTGTTTGGTAATTTATTTATTATTTACTAACTCTTCTACTAAGTGTCTTTTGTGCCCAAAGTTGAAACATTCGCATAAAATAAAATAAAAGCGAAATATCGCTAATTTCTCTTCATTACATCTTTTTATGATTATTTGTTTTTATTACTATCTTGTTAAATATATATCTATTTTTAAATATTTGCATGCCTAGTTTAAATATCTCTTGGTTAGTTTAATAATTAGAACACCTTTAGAATTATAGATTGCATGTTAGCACAATATTAAACCTAAGTTTGGGCGAACAACCACGTTAGAGGATCCTTTGTGATGCCTAACCCTTCCTTTAGGATAATAAAAACCAACTACTGAAGAATCTCAAAAGCTTTTGCGACCTTTAAAATGAAGATCATTCGTAGTATTTTATGCTACATTTTTAGTGTCCTAATTCACTATAATAATTAGGTGACGACTCCTTTAAATAGCATTTTAGGAATCCAACCACTCCGGTTGAAAACCGCGCATGTACTACATAAGATGCCAACGCTCGTGAAAACCCGGATCGGTTGGTCCTCCATAGGTGCGGGATCCATACCCGATCTGGTCAACCAATTTTGAATACTTTGACCAAATTCGAGGGAGAGATTCCGGATAGATTCAATGATTTATGTAATCAAAACAAAAGCTATGGTGCAATTGAAGAAAATAAAATAACTTGGATATAGAAATTTTTATGTCATTCCTTTCCTTATATCTCCTTCCGAGATTCTCCTTTTGATCAGTATTTTCTCCTCAAGTTGTACCCATAATTTAGGTTTTATAACTCTATTTTTAGAATTTTGAGTTATTGTTTGTCAAATTCCCGCATCCGTATCCGTACTTGGATCCGTACCCACGAATCTTAAAATTTAGATCATGAAGAACTCCTCTAGATCCGTATTTGACACTCACACCCGAGTCCGAGCAATATAGACTAACACTGAACATTAACGTTGGTGCATAAAAAAACAGAAAGAAATACAGAAAAGGAATTGTTTGCATTTTCCCCCTCAAGCCCACTATTAGATGTTCATCAACCCAATTCAAAAGGTTGTGGTGGATCAAAAGATAAAATAGATACACTCAGCTTTACTTGCAACAAATAATTATTAATCCCTTAAAGATCACGCGTCTTACCTCTCCCAATCGCATCATGTCCATTTCTAGCAACGTTTTCATTGTTTAAAAGTATTATATATTACACTTTATTAAAAGAGTAAAATTAGAACGACATTTCGTTAAGGAGATTATATAGTTTAAAAGAGTAAAATTAAGTATTAAGTAAAATTCTAATATTTAAATATTATATATTGCATTTTATTAAAAGAGTAAAATTAGAACGATATTTCGTTAAGAAAATTGTATAGTTCAAAAGAGTAAAATTAAGTATTAAGTATTATTTAATTCTAAAAATTAAGTATTAAGTAAAATTTTAATATTTAAGTATTATATATTGCACTTTATTATCTATTTAATTATGTCTTTTTTGGTAATTCTACGTTCAAAAGTAATTTTGATGCAAATTATCCAAACATCATAAATTTCTAACAATCACTTTATATTATTTGCATCCAAACATAAATCAATTTTACAAGAATCAATTCTATCAAAATCAAAATTCTGACGGAATTAATTATCCTCAAAATCAATTATGTCACCAAACACACACTTTTAATAATTAACTTCTATCGTGAAATCATAGCAAGCACCTGAAATTTAAATATGGATGAGGCCAGTTCACTATCCAAGTGAAAGAACAATCTCTGCATCAAATAATATTCATCTTTTTTCTTAATTAAATATGGTAGAGAGAAAATAAAATACAACAATAAATATAAAACAAGTTTATGTATTTATCTTTCAAGGGGAATAAAGATGACGTAATCAATATAAATTTTACTTTATACATATATTACTAAATAGGGATGCTCAAACGAAACCGATAAATCGAGTCAAACTGACTTAATAAATCAAAAATCAGCTCGATTTAACTTAGTTTGATTTTAAATTGTAAAAAATCGATAACATTTAATTTGGTTTGATATTAAATAGAAAAAAAAATCCGCACCAAATCGATCTAAACCGATAAGTATTATTTTCAATATATATATATACATATATATCTTCTTCAAAATTTTAGGTCATTCCAAGTCCAATATAAATTTAAAAAATTAGAAAGAAATGTCTGACCAATTGCCCCTATCCCATTTAAGTTTAAGATAAAATAAAAAAATTGATGACAATAAAATAGATTTTCTCCCTCATTTAGTTTTACGGTTCCCTCATTTTTCGTTAGTTTTTGTGTAATTTGTGTCTTTGAAGTTTTGCTCGAATGAATTGCTTCTCTAGTCTTTCTTTCGTCTTGTATGTGTCTTTTAATTTTATTTGTCTGTTATTTTAATTATTAAGATATGTCATCTGAATTACTAAGTTAGCATTTTTATTTGATTGAAATTAAAAACATGGTGAGTCTAGATAACAAAAACTCTGAAGGGGTTGCGTAATATCAGATATAGGGAGGTAGCTAGAATCATGAAAAGTAATGTTATGTTTCTATAATTCCTATCCCATATCCATAGGCCTATACTTGAATAAAGTTAATGAATTAATTAAGAAGATTTTTAGATTTGAATGAATAATGGTCAAAGTCGTATTTAGTTACCCTATGATTCAAAGATTATTTGTATTATAAAATACATTCTTAAACCCGCAAAAATAGAATCAACCTAATAAAATCGGAACCGACATAATTTATACTATAATGGTTTGGTTTGAATATTAAAAAAACCGATTTAATTGATTTGGTTTGATTTTAATCTAAAACTGAGTCAAATCGGACCATGAACCTTCAATTAATGAAAAACATATGTGTTAGGTTTGGGGCTATGGATAAGTAAGATTAAAATCGAAACAACAAAAATAAATCAAAGCTGTTTGGAAGCAATGTTACAAGACAAACATCGTGGTGCAACAATCGATAAAAATAGAATAAACCTTAAGAGTATAAATGCAGCAGAAAAGTAAAAGACACAAAAGTTTATATTTTCAAGGTATGTATTAATATATCCCTTGATGGTCGATGACCAAAAGAATTATATATATTATATACAATTACAAATGAATTTATTTTTATAAATTGTGCAATACAAACAAAAAAGAAATTACAAATAAAAAGGAAGTCGCAGATGACTTCACCTAAGTTAAAAGGTCTAAAAAGACAAATACAACATCTTCATTACAATTGACTTTACATTAAGCTTAATCTAAAATAAAGATAACAATTGTAATGAGGGACATATGTTGCTAAAAGACTTAGGCTAAAATATTTTGATCCAGATTTCTAAAGCGAAATCCCGAGAGCTCTCTTGATATTTTTACATTTTAATTCTGGATGTCAATTCTCTGAAGTTCCTCCACTATTTATAGTGTGGAACTTCCTTGAAACTCTCGCTAGTTGGTTGTGGAAGTTGAGAGAAAGTAGGCTGCAGATTGGACCGATTCTTCCTCCATGAATTTCTCAACAATTTTGACTTGGTCTTCAAGTTGCTTCGATTCCAAGCTTGACTCCTTCAATTCCCACGTTTTAAATACAGCTCCGTATTCAGCTTCCCTAGGAAATTTTTAACTCACAGTAACAAACATTGTTTTAGCCGGAAGGATAGACAAAATCGTTTCCAAAGATGTTGGATGAGATGTTGCGGCAACATCGGAGACAACATCTGCAGGACACTGCGGATGTTGTGCAACACTGCGGGCAACATCTGCAGAACACTGCAAGATGTTGTCCAGGCATAAAACCTGGTGTCGCCACAACACTCACACAACATCAACAATCTCCCCCTTTTTACTTTTCTTCACAAAACTCCACACAAACCTAAAAATGCCTAGGATACGACTGATTGTAAATGTTTCCCTTAACATTCCAAATTCAGCAAGATTGTAGACATGCTCCCCCTCAACCTGCAGTTTCAAGTTTCAAGTATTGTATTGTAATTTGAGTTAGTAAAAACATATGTCTATTAGTCACAACTTACATACAACATGGTTGTAAGTAGTCAAAGACTAATATCCATACATCATCCACAAATAAGATATATACATATATATTTACAGACCAAAAATAGAACTGTCTCATTGTCCACACATATCATATCCATCAGCGTGAAGTAAGACAAAACCAGTTTAGAAGAAATATTGGTCAAAGTGTTGCATAACATTTGTCCTAACATATCTCTATACATGTATATAGATATGTTGTTACAAATGTTACAACACTAATTCCAACATTAATAATCTCCCCCTTTTTGTCTTTCTTCACAAAACCCACACATTAACCAAACATGAACAGTTCAGGTTCAACATCATCAATCTCCCCCTTGCTCTTTATTCAGCAACAACATCATCATTTTGAGAAGCAGCACCAGTAGTAGCAGTCTCCATATGCACATAGTTTCCCATGTATAGTAGAGCTTGTACAACTTCAGCTTCCTCCCTATGTATAGATAACTTCCCCCCTGCATAGATAACAACATTTTCTCTCCCCTTTTATGGAGAAAACAGTATCATGAAATGAACTCTTGACTCTGAAAACAATGTGAACTGTCATGAGTCAGTGTTGCCTAAATCGTTGATAACATTCCTGGCAACATCGTCATTTACTGCTACCTTCTTCCAGGTCAAGTAAATGTTTCTATCCTAGAGGAATACGATTGTCCAGTTTGCTGAGAGGTATTGAGCTTGAGTTCTTCGTATTCGACAAATGGCTAATGTTCATTAGATGGAGTGGTATTTGACAGTTGTCTTGACATTGAAGAAATATTCTATTGGTGAATATGTAGGAGATAATTTTGGGAATTAATCAGAATAACAATTATCCATGATTGGAGTGTGAAATGATAATGAGTTCATCGGATAGATAGAAAATAAACCAAGGAGATGATTTTTCTTTTTTTTTTATTTAGAAAAAATATTATTTTTTTTCTCGGGAAAAACTCTTGAAATGACATGAAAAATAACAAATAAGAGAAATATTATACACAAGACAATATTTCTTTAAGCATCTCGCAATAAATTTTCTCAAAAAATAGGCACTCTTCAAATTAAGAAATTAACGATATAAAACTGATTTTTGAATTTAAAAACAAAAACTGTCCAATATTAAACGAGATTTGAGGTTAATGATTTAAATTTCAAAAAATAAACTGGAATAAATAAGGCATGATAAACAACAGAAAAATAATTTTCTGAAAAAACAATCAATATATTGGATTGTGATGTTGTCAATAATGTTGGACAATATTTTGGGCAACACAAGTATTATGACATCACATGAACTTCTAGATTTGACATTAACATTAGACACATTCTGTATATTTTCCCTATGAGTTTGATCCCTGGACCAATGTAACATTTTTCATCGTGTCCTTAATCAAACTTAGTTGAACATATGCAGACTACTCTTTGTCTTAAAAAAATAAAAATATTTTTGAGGTATTTTCAACCTTCTTTTAAGCACATGATACTCCTATACAATATGAACGGTGCCAATTTAGAGCTTTGCTCTTTTTTATTATTTTTAACATTGTCAAATCTTTAGTCGAAGCTTTGACTACTTTTGATACTCCCTTTTTATGATATATATAATTCATTTATATACACAATCGCAGAGAATAATATCATCTTTCAGTTCTTGTTCTTGTAGCATCATACTTGAATGACCAAATGCATGCACAATACTGTAACATCACAAGAGTATATTGACAAACCAGTAAATGTTGTCCAGAATGATTGTGCAACATTTCAGGCAACATCTACCAAAAATAGCCTTATTTAAAACACAAACCAGATTTTTTTTTAAAACTAGAAAATCTCTCATGATATAGAGTCTTGGTAAAATTATCGTATATCAAATAATAAGATTGTTGTCAAGGTAAACAATATCCTCTACTTGTATTCTTCCTATCATTCACATTTCCGGCCCAATCCAAGTCACTAAATCCTATTAAGTTAGGATAAGTGTCATTGGAATACCAAAACTCCCAACTCATATGTGCCAACAACATATCGAATAATACGTTTCACGACATTTAAGTGGAATATTTTGGGACAGGCTTGAACACATGCACACACAAATACACTAAACATAATGTTGGACGACTAGCAGTAAGATATAAAAGACTACCTATCATGAATTGGTACAATGTTGGGTCAACATCTTCGCCAACATCTTCTTTACATACCTTTTTGCGAGAAGTCCATTGAAGTTTTTCCTATGCTTAGTATTCTCCAATACAAATCTTCTAACTAGATTCTTGGCGTATTTGGTTTGTGAGATGAAAGTTTCATCTTCACTTTGCTTTATCTGCAGACCTAAGAAATAAGTTAGTTCCCCAATCATGCTCATCTCAAATGTTGATCACATAGCCTCGACAAAAAGTCTTAAGGTACGACTGTGAGGTCGAGCCAAAAACTATGTCATCTACATAAATTTGAGCGATGATAATATCTACACTATGAAGTTTTATAAATAAAGTTCTATCAGATTCATCACGGCTAAAACCAAAATCAAGTAGAAGTCTCATCAAACGACCATTCCACACACAAGGAGCTTGTTTCAACCTATACAAAATATTTTTTTTGGCTTGTATACATTATGTGGGTGGTGAGGATCCTCAAAACATAGACTTTCTTATCAATAAAACCATTTAGGAAAACACTTTTAACATCCATTTGGTACAAGATAATTTTTAGACAATAATCAATAGCAAGAGTATGTCTAATTGATTCAATTCTAGCCACAAGTGCAAAGATTTCGTCATAGTCCATACCTTTAACCTGAGTATAGCCTTGAGCCACTAGATGAGCTTTATTTTGAATTATAGTTCTCGATTAGTCTGACTTAAAGATTCATTTAGTTCCAATAACATTTGAATTGTTAAGACTTGGAACCGGATCTCAGACATCATTTGGAGAATGTTGCTCAAGCTCTTCTTGCATTGCTTGAATCCAAATCATCTTTTAGTGCTTCCAAAATATTTTTGGTTCTAAAGTAGATATGAAACAAGAAAGACTAACATGTTGGTATATGGTAGACATACACACATACCTTACCATCTCTCGGTAGTTGATTGACTCCTTCTCTCTTGTTATAATTCATTCTCAAACTCCACCTATCACATGGTCTGAGGGATGATTCTTACTAATCCTTGATGGAGGGTCTCTTCTTACTTGATCTTGCATTTCAGTTTTGGATTCCTCCTCCACTTCGACCCTTGTGGTCTCTTCTTGTGGTTCAGATGTTGCCTCTGATGTTGTGACAACATTTGGGACAACATCTGATTCTACAATTTTTTTTTTATTGTAATTGCAATGCTATTTTTTTGATGATTTACATGTCACATCAGTAAGATTACCAAAAAATAACATTGACCAACTCTTGTACGGTCATGGTCCTCAGATTGTATTTATGATAAGCCTGACTATTTTGTGAATAGCCAATAATCATTCATTTCTCATTCTTAGAGTCAAACTTCGCCAAATGATGTATGTCATTTAAGATGTATCAAATGAATCCAAAAGAGATATAAAAGTAACTCAATTATTGTTTCAAAGGATGTCATTTTAGTACTTGACCTTAGGTAGACTCTATTAGAGATGTGGTGTTTATGGCTTCTGCCATAAAAAATATTCTTTGACATTTGTTTAGAACTTAACATTACTCTTCCCTTTCTTGCAATATTTTGTTCGTCTTTTCTGCTACCCCATTCTACTAAGGAGTTTTGGGAACATAAAATTCATGAAAAAATTGCTTTCTTTTCACAAACTTTTACAAAAGAATAGTTTTTAAAATCCTTTCCATGATTGGACCTAATCCAAAAGGAGAACAAAACAGATTCATAATTCTAGAGTGTAAAGTTTTAAACATATCAAAGGTTCATGATTTTTCATTTAAAGAAATATCTCCATGTGTACCTAGAAAAATCATTCACAATAACAAAGGAATACCTCATGCCCGTAGGTTGTCTACTTTAATTGGATCCATTCGATCCACATGCAATAACTGAAAACAGAGAGACATACCTGAATTTTGTCCGTCGTGTTGGACAACATTAAGAGCAACATGTGTTTGCTTATCTTTCATATAAACTTCAGAGACTGTTTTACCTTGAGGTCATCATCACAAAGCTGACTTATGCTAAGAAGGTTAGCAACTAAGCCATCAATATGAAGTACATTCTTCAAGGCTGGTACATCAGAAACATTCAACGTTCATTTACCAATAATCATGATCTTACTCCCACCTCCAAAAAGTCACGTGACCTCTATTGAATGACTCTTAGTTCTTCATAAAAGCCTTTCGTACTTGTCATGTGGCATGAATGCTCACAATAAAAAAGTATCAAGAACCTGTAATGTTAGTTCTTTAATGCAATAATATAGATATTACAAGTTAAGTCCATTTTGGGAATCCAATCTCTCTTAAAATATTTTCTCCTTTTCTGTTCAGAAATGTAGCTTCGAATGTTGTCTGAAATGTTTGGACAACATTTTAGACGATATTTTAGGCAACACCTTGTTCACATAATTTTGAAGTTTGAAGTAGTATGTCCTTATCTTTCCAAGGAAGTTTAAGTAACTACCCACATACTTCAGATTATTCTTTGATTTAGACAAGATAATTTTTCCTTTACTAAAAAGATTTTCTCATTTTTATCAACGAAACTAGGATAAACAATTTTAAGAGATTTTTGATACCCAATACATGCATATGAAGACTTACTAAAGTAAATAATTTCATCCAATTTTAAGATCCTCGTGTTGAGCTTCTAGAAAGTGTCTACGGCAGAATCCAAATTTTACACGAATCTTACCAAATTAGAGATCCTTTTTGGTAAGTGCTACCACTAAGTGGGTAATTCTGCCTTTTAAATCATGATTCTCACAAGTTAAATATTTGACTTTTGAGTCACGTTGCTCAGATGCAATGATTAAAGATTTACAAAAAATTTATATTTCCTTAATCATGTCATCTTGAGAGTCAACTTGATCCAATCATAGAGTCTCACTAGTTGAAATAAAATCACTAAAGCAATTTACATCTGGATAGTTAAAATATTAATACCTTAGAGATGTTTTCGCAGATGTTATCGCTGATGTTGCCACACATGTTGAGACAACATTGTCGATGACATCTTCGTTATCGGACAGAAACTGTTCGAAAACAGCAGCCAACATTGCTTGTGATTTTGGTTCTGGATCTCCTTCTTCATCATCACTAAGAAAAACTCACCGACTCTTACCAAATTTCCAAGAGTGTTTGTACATTTATTCGCATAATGACCTCATCTTGAGCATGCATGTCCGGACTCAAGTTGTTTGATATTAAATTTGGTATGATCCGAATTGAATTTCCTTAGTTACCTTTTTGTGTATTTGAAGAAAATCTAGTGGACTGATGATTAAAGGTTTGACTTTGGTACTCTTTGGATTTAGACTTAATCTTATCATTGTTGATCTTTATCGCCATCGAAATGAATTTTCGAGAGATCAAGACAACATTAGTACCATCACAAACTTTTTCAATTGCACAAATCTTTATATCGAACTTCTCAGGAAGAGAACAGAGAATCTTTTTCACAAATTGAGTGTTGATTAAAGGAGCACCAAACACTTGACATTTATTAGAAGGTTTGTTGGGCAGAATATTGTCCAACATTTGTCCCAACATATTCACATACATGAAATATGTTGTCACAAATGCTACGACATTAATTCCAACATTATCAATCTGGAAATGTCAGTCAGCTTTTCAAAAATAGGATTTTACGTCTTCCGTTTCTTCCATCCTCAAATGTTCATATCGGCCACGAAAGACGTGAGCTTTCAGACGTTGAATACTCGAGCTACCTTTACAATGAATTTGTAAGGTCTCCTAAGTATCCTTAGCCGTAAACATCTTATATGAGATTGACCATATAAAAATCAACTCATCCAAAAATTGCATTTAAGACTTTTTCGTTGTAGCTCACGTTATTGGTTTCTTCCGCCGTCCATTTGGATTTGGGTGTAACAAAAATGTCACATTCCTCATCCGGCGGCTACATTAGTACAACATATCCATGGATTATAGATATCCATGTCCTAACATCAATTAATTTGATATGAGAACATAGACGATCAAATAGGCATAATTTGAACCAACGGAAAGTCTACCAATATTTTGAATTTGTCGGATCCATAGCTTAGAATAACATGACCAAACACTTATTGTGTCAAGTGTTGACTCTGATACCACTTGTTAGGTCTGCGGCTATGGATAAGTAAGATTAAAATCGAAATAACAAGAATAACTGAAACAGTTTCTGGATGTTGCCTACAATGTTGAGACAACATCTGATAAAAACAGAATAAACCTTAAGAGTATAAATACAGCGGAAAAGTAAAAGACACAAAAATTTATATTTTCAAAAGTATATATTAATATATCCCTTGATGGTCGATGACCAAAAGAATTGTATATATTATATACAATTACAAATGATTTTTTTTTTACAAATTGTGCAATACAAACAAAAAAGAAATTACAAATAAAAAGGAAGTCGCAGATGACTTCACCTAAGTTAAAAGGTCTAAAAAGACAAATACAACATCTTCATTACAATTGCTTTTACATTAAGCTTAATCTAGAATAGAGATAGCAATTATAATGAGGGACATATGTTGCTAAAAGACTTAGGCTAAAATGTTTTGATCCAGATTTCTAAAGCGAAATCCCGAGAGCTCTCTTGGTATTTTTACATTTTGATTCTGGATGTCAATACTCTGAAGTTCCTCCTCTATTTATAGTGTGAACTTCCTTGAAACTCTCGCTGGTTGGTTGTGGAAGTTGAGAGAAAGTAGGCTGCAGCTTGGACCGATTCTTCTCCATGAATTTATCAACAACTTTGACTTGGTCTTCAAGTTGCTTCGATTCCAAGCTTGACTCCTTCAATTCCCACGTTTTAAACACAACTTCATATTCAACTTGTCTAGGACATTTTTAACTCACAGTAACAAACACTGTTTTGGCCGGAGGGATATGTAAAATCGTTTTCAAAGATGTTGGATGAGATGTTGTTGCAACATCGGAGACAACATCTGCAGGACACTGCGGATGTTGCGCAACACTGCGGGCAACATATGCAGAACACTGCAAGATGTTGTCCAGGCATAAAACCTGGTGTTGTCACAACACTCACACAACATCAACAATATGTATTTGGTCCATTCAAGTAGAAGATATGTTGCATTTAAGTATTTATAAAAATTATATTATCGTAAAATATGAAGCACAAAATAAACTTAATATAGTATACATTAGTAATTAAGTGACGAACTTTTAATAATTATGTGAAATTTGTGAATATTCACAAGAAAAAGGATCAAAAGCTTATAATTTGTATATGTTCAAATTAATTTTTTTAAAATTTTACCAACAACAACATATTCAGTGTAATCTCACACAGTGGGGTCTAGGAAGGGTAAGATATACGCAGATCTTATTTTATCTTTAGGCTTTATAGGGTGACTAAAAAACATCAGTTTTACCCTCTGTTATATTTTTGATCTATTCATATAATTATGTATTGACATTAGAAAATCATCTCGCAATGTCTTTGTTATTAATAAAGCTCTAGTGTGAGAGTGGAGTCCAACTTCCTCATAAAAAAGTTCAAATTTACCCCAAAGTTAAGAATCAAGGGCAAAAATAAGCAGACCAAAAGTGTAATGAATGGCATCAATTTATGTTGGGTCTTTAACATTTGTTTCAATTATACATTTTACAAGTTAACGGAGTAGTACTTTAAACGCTCTCTCTCTAGTTCAATAACGTCGTGTTAAAAGAGAAAATTTCTTTTATTTTAACTTGTTATTTGTGTTATAAAAACAACAGATTGCTTACTGGCATCAATTTTATCAATAAAGATATATAATATCACCCTCTGAAAGTTATTATTAAAGTTGCAAACATTTAATATGAATATTATAATAAAATATATAATTTATTTATTAATTCTTAAGAGGCGTTCAAAATTAATAGTGGACAATATAAAAGTAAAAGGATGGAATAAGAAATTTCTTCTCTTAGATGTATAGTTTAAGCCATGTCATTACGAAATATTTTTTCTTAAAAAAAAAAAGGAGTAAGGAAATTATGAGGTGCCAAAGGGGACACCATTCCAATTATCAAATTGGAGACCACAAATATTGTTGATAAGGTAAGAGAAAAGAAGAACACAATGGGTTCATTTGCAGCTGCAACTTGTCTGTAACAATGTCTGCTACGTCTCATGCACTCTCATCTTCCTTCCGCTGCTCAAATCATTCTCAAAATCAGCTATTCTTTCTGCCCCATAATCCCAACTTGACAACTACTAAAAGGGTCTTCAAGATTCAGGCTGCAAAGCTTCCTGCTGGAGTATGTTCCCTACTAGTATCTATTTACTTGCTCACTTTTATTTTATAACACACTTTTTCCTTTTCATTCCGTTCACAAAAACAATAATACATTTTTATATTTTAAATTTTTTAAGTTTCTCCTTTTATGCTATTGGCGTGATTTCTTATTGGTATATGTAAGTTTGTATTTGTCAATTGGCGGAGAATTTTTACTATGAAATAGTAAATACACGAAGAAATCAAGAGGATTCATTAACCTATTTTTTGAGTGAAGGATGTTAATTGACTCACCTTAGACAAGAATAGCTTTGCCCTTGATTTTCACATTCTTACTTTCTTAAATTTTATGTTCAGTCAAACATTGTGATAAAACATATCGGACAAAGTATTATATAAGCATTTCCCTATAGTTACTACTGATTGTCTAATGTCTAGTCATGCTCACAGTCACATTATCTTTTTTGAGAATGAGTGCAGATTTTGTACAAAAGTACATCTTTTAAAACCTTCCAACTATACATACGTATGTACATACAAAGTTACCGGCATTTTAATAATATACGAGGTAGGAGTCCGTGCTAAATGTAACTTGTTATAGGTAGAGTTGCCAAAGGAAGTACCAAAATTGAGCCGACCCTTTCTTGGTTTTACAAAGACAGCTGAGATATGGAACTCTAGAGCTTGTATGATTGGTCTTATTGGAACATTCATTGTGGAATTGGTAAGTACATATCTTTATCCCTTTAATAAGAGGTTTAAGTTACTATCTTAGTACTGTGTTGTGTGTTACCTTTTTCAGATTTTCAACAAGGGAATTCTTGAAATGATCGGTGTAGAAATTGGAAAAGGCCTTGATATTCCTCTCTAAATGTTGTATACGTTTAATTTTCTTCATGAACGGTGTCCAATCCTCTCTATTATGTATTCATTTTTCAGTAATGTACAACAGAGATACATTGATGTTTCAAGAAAATTTTGAAACTTTTTTTTGGGAGTTATATGCAAAAACAATTGCAGCTCCAACATTAAAGAAAATCAAATTCAGCTTTCTCGAGCAGTTCGGGTCACACAGAATTTTAGACCTTTTCTTCAACGCTTCAAAGGTGTAGAAGCTTAGTAGCTTACATAGTGCTCAACTCTACCATTACAACTCATATAGAGCATATTATATCTACAAAAAGTATCTAGATACTTGTGAACATAATACACCTTAACTTTCCGATGAAGACATGTAAAAGGAAACTATAGGATACGGCTTATATGAGTATCTATGACAGCCACTTCGCCGATGACTCGGATGGCTCTAGTGCCTCAGCGAGTGACAATATACGATTCGTCCAAGCTGTTTCAGCCCACTGCTTCAGTTTTTCACCTTCTGCTTTTCTGTTTTGTTGCACGATAAGCGTCTCTGCATATCCACCTGCACAACAACCAAGCAAGTTGATCCAAGCATTAGGATGGAATGCCACACAAATGGAAAGATTCTCACTCTGTATAGTAGAGAGTACAATAACAAAACATTTCATGATACTTATCAAAGTAGGCATCACTTTTGTATAAGAAACATCAGCAAGTGGCAGGAGAGTGGATCAATGGAAGCTGACAGAACTATTTTGCAGAAGAGGCTATCAAACTGCTAAACCTAGATCAACACTTCAAGTACAAACAAAACTTTGAGTACTCGTTTGGTAGGAGGTATTAGAGAAAATAATAGTGGTATCAATTTTGGTATTATTTGATCCCTTGTTTGGTATTGTTTTCAACCTAGTACTACTCTAATACATAGTAAATCATGACATTAACAATACCGGTACTATTCTTATTCTTATACACCCTATCCATTTAATACAACAAACCAAACCGTCAATAAAAAATAATGTCTGCATAATTAATCCCAACATAACTAATCGCTCTACCTACCAAGGTGGAGGTGAGGTCTGTGTACATTCTACCATCCCCAGACCCCACATTGTGGGATTTCACTGGGTATGTTGTTGTTGTTGTACTAATCCCGACATCACTAATACACTCTATTCAGTACTATTCTTGATGATTTCATTAATGTAATTAGCTTATATACATGATATACAATAGTCATCCTAGGCTATAATTACGAAAATCAAATATATAAAATATTGCTACAATAATTACAGATATCACTAATTATATCAAAAGAATATATTTGCATATATTCTATCAGAAATGAACATAAACAAATTCAATACCTCAAAACAAGGGCTTTTTAAATTTTCATCCTATAGGCCAAAACTAATTACCGGCGATAAACCAAAATATACAACACCTATACACTGTTTATGTATATTTTATGTCTATTGTACACATCTTATATGTATATTTTATATTTATACTTAATATACAGTACATTTGTTGGCTATTTTGTAAATAAGATCACCAAAAGGCATTTGGACTCTATTTATCTCTTAATTAAAACAAAGGATAACACAGAAAGCATAGAAAACCACTACATTTCTCACCTGATTCAACATTACCATGGATCAACTCAACCAGCCCTTTCAATGCCTTTGCACGAGCTCCCAAAACATCAGATCCACCACCACCAATCTCTAGCCTTATGGTTTCCAGCAGTTGCAAGCACATATCTGCAGTTGTTGATGAAGCATCATCCTGAATTAGGAGAAATATTTGCCTTAGTGATCCTATGGATATAAAACTATACACCAAATCAGTTCAGGCAGACATCAGCAGTTCAACAAGTCTTACTCGATATGATTCTAAATAAAGCCCACCAAGTGCTTCAGAGGCGGCAACTGCAAGCATATACCTAAATGTGTTGGAAATGTTACCTAGTGGGATCGAGTTATCCCTTCCTTAATGACTTGAACACAAGGGGACCCGCATGTCGGAAATACGATTTCCACACACATGCATACGTACAACTCGTGCAAAGCATGAAATCTTCAAACCCAAAGTCCAATTTAACTTGTCTGCCCAAACCATTTCACCAATTCCCAAGAACCCTATATTGGTCAAACAAGACCCTAATTGGAATGCGGCTTTGACTGAGGAATTCAATGCTTTAACTAAACAGCACACATGAGATCTAGTACCTAGATCTGAGGTGGTGAATGTGATTCGTTGTCTGTGGCTATTTCGTCACAAATTCAGAGACAATGGAGATCTTGAGAGGTATAAGGCAAGACTTGTGGCTAATGGCACAAATCAGCATGAGGGCATTGATTGTGGTGAGACCTTCAGCCCGGTTGTCAAACCGGCTACCATCCGCACAGTTTTGAGTATTGTCATGGGCAAACACTGGTCGATCCATCAGCTTGATGTGAATAATGCATTCTTACATGGAGATCTGAGATAGAAAGTCTACATGCATCAGCCGCCAGGATTCACTCATCCATCAGTTCCTCACTATGTGTGTCGTCTCCGTAAATCACTATATGGCCTGAAACAGGCCCCCCGTGCGTGGTACGATCGTTTTGCCAGGTATATCTTGCAGATTAGGTTTGTATGCAGCAAGAGTGATACATCACTTTTCATTTTTCATCGAGGTAGTAACACTGCTTATTTATTACTTTACGTGGATGATATTGTTCTTACTGCCTCCTCCGACGGATTGAAAAATGAGATTATTGTCTTGCTTAAGTCCTAATTTGCAATGACTGATTTGGGGAAGCTGAGTGTTAGGCGTATTTTATATACATCTTTTGAGTCATTTTTAGTTAGTCTTTGGCCCATTTTTGTACAAATAGGTGTCATGTTAGTATAGATTTTATTTATTTTGAGTCACAGTGGTTTAAAATGGCACATTGGCGAAAAGAAGCAAAAAGATGGCAGAAACAGAGGTTCCAGAGCCAAAAGAGACGAAAAGTTGGCACCCCGAACGAAGGACATGGCGGCGCCGTGGCGCCACTCTATCAGCGAAAGCAGTTACGCGGCGCCAAAGATCCGACGAGTGCGGTAATTTTGGCGCCACAAGACGGCCTCGTGTGGCGCCGATGCGGATTTTCAGCCAAATCCGAATGGGAATGGGCCAAGACCAAGAGGAAAAAGTTGAGAACGTTTTTGGAGAATATAAAAAGGCCTTAGGGCAGATTTTTGAAGGGTTCCACAATCCCTAACTCTACACAACACATAGTTCTTGAAAGCTTCAAGATTGGAGGCTTGTTCTTGAGTAATTATTTTTCTTACTTTATTTATTTTTCAGTTTATGTTGGATAATCTTTTAGTTCTTAGCATTTCTATGGCTAGGAGCTAAACTTTAATTAGGGCTTTCCATTCGAATCACTTGAACCTCGTTTTATGATTTAATGCATGATTTTGGTTTCTTCTTTATATAGTTGAGATTTATTCAATAATTATTTTGATTGCTTGGTAATTAATTGATCACTAATTATCATCACATATATGATTTCTAATCGAGATCCGAAAGGGAAGATTGTGAATATGCTATAGTTGAATAAACATAGGTTAAAATCGTGGACGAAAGTACCCCGATACTTGTGTAGTTTGATAGGTTATTGTTCTTAATCCTCCTTTGTGGTAAATCTTATCATCGAAAGATAGAATGGTTCTGCATCGGGGTTGAGTGTTTATATATCCTAACCGAAATATAAAACGACCTAGTTAACCTGTTATCTCAATATATAAGAAGAACCTTTATCATTGCATTAAAGATTAAAGCGAGCGGATAGTTGAGGAGATTGGAAGCCCTATTTCCACCATATCTGATTTAAGTAAAGTAAATTAGTTAACTTTTATAATTATTTAGTAGTCATAGATACAAACAACCATAAAAATATCGATCACCAAATAGATATCATAGGATAGAAATTGGTAATTGAACACTAATCTCTGAGGACGATATTCGATCTTACCCATACTATATTACTTGTCACGATACGTGCACTTGCGTTAAGCGTGTGGATAAATCGCTAACACTGAGTTATTTTTTCGAGATATCAGTGACCAGGTCTGCCAATCATATGTTCTTATGTCAGCGCAAGTATGCAGAAGAGATTGTGTCTGAGGATAAGATGGAAACCGCAAAGATGCGCTACTAGTTGATTCTAAATCTAAGCTCAGTGCCATGGATGGTGCTTCAGTCTCTGATCCTACTCTGTATAGGAGCCTTGCATGTGTACTTCAGTATCTCACCTTCACCAGGCCAGACATAGCTTATGTTGTTCAGCAGGGTGTGCTTATTCATGCATGCCCCGAGGGAGTCTCATTTCACTACTCTTAAGCATATCATTCGATACATTAAGGGCACTCTTGATTATGGTTTGCACCTATATCCCTCTGCTCCAAACAGGTTGCTTTCATATACAGATGCAGATTGGGCAGGGTGTCCGGACACGCGACGCTCCACCTCCAGCTTTTGTTTTTTTTAAGGGATAATCTGATTTCTTGGTCTGCCAAGCGACAGGCTATCCTATCTCGCTCCAATGTCGAGGCTGAGTACAGAGGCATTGCAAATGTAGTAGCTGAGATTTGTTGGCTCGGAAATTTACTGTTAGAACTTCAGTGTCCTTTGCGTCAGATATCTATTGTGTACTGTGATAACATCTCTGCCATCTATTTGTCTCATAATCCGGTTCAACATCAGCGAACCAAGCACATTGAGATAGACCTACACTTTGTTCGTGAGAAAATTGCAATAGGCAATGTCAGAGTGTTACATATTCCATCATCCTATCAGTATGCAGATATATTTATCAAAGGACTTCCGAGACAGTTATTTCTTGACTTCAGATCCAGTGTCAGCGTCCGTGTCACGACCCGACCTCGGGCCCGTGACTGGTGCCTTACCCCGGGCACCCTAGTGATACAACATTAGAGAAAAACCAGCGGAAATAAAAACTCATGAAAGAAAACAGTGAAATAAGAAAACAGGCTAACCCAAACGGTTACCTTTTGTACATAAATGAAAACTTGAACAGTTACATCCTTTACAAACTCGCCACAACAAAGGTTACATGCCTCTAAGAATTTTAAACCATAATGACGGACAGGGCCCCGCCATGCCCCGAATATACAAAAGTCTACCACTTCGTGGAACTGCATCACGTGACAAGCTTCCGAGATATGGAGCTTTCCGAGAACCGAACAGCGATCCTAAGAGTGCGGATCGCCAGCTATGTACCTCAACTCGCGACATAACGCAGCCCCGGGCGAGGCGACAACAGTACCAAGTATGTGAAATCAAAAAAATATCAGAAATGAAATCATAATAGTCTATATAAAGCAGAGACATGTATGACAACCAAACTACAAGATACAACATATAAGCCATGTCGTTGTGGACTCATGCCCGTGAAATCATCACTCAAATACAACCCGAATTTAACCCGCACAACGGCCGCATGCCCGACATCTCACCTCAGATAAGCACGGCCCTCGAACCGCCCTAGTTGGCCCATACCCGTGGACCATCCAACGTGTCGATATGCCCAAAGGAGATAACAAGATAACAATCCTCGTGGAAGATACCCGGGCCACCCAACGTGTCGGTATGTCCAAACAACTAACAAGATAATACTCATCATGGAAGCATACCCGGCTACCCAACGTGTCAAGATGTCCAAACAAATAACAAGAGAATACTCATCGTGGAAGCATACCCGTGGCTACCCAACGTGTCGGTATGTCCAAACAAATAACAAGATAATACTCATCGTGGAAGCATACCCGGGCTACCCAACGTGTCAGTATGTCCAAACAAATAACCAATAACCGTCCCTCCATCGAGAGACTCGATAGCACAATCAAACCCTTGTACAACAAGGCTATCTCAACCAAGCATAGGCAAGTTACACACAACTCAAGGTACTTTAAACACTCCTTAACACAGCGTCAAGTATACCATTTAAAACCCAAGTATCTAACCCCTTTAGGATCAAGGTACTCCTACCTTTTATAACCGAACCACTTATGTTTTTCCATCACAAAGAGTTCAATATTTGAAAACAAGTTACTTCTTTTTTCCCAAAATCAAGTTACCATTCTAAATCCAATAATGGATCCATTTCTTTATTTTCCATAAAGTCGTTATAACTAACTTCCCATAAAGCTATTATAACACTTTATGTTTTAAAACAAATCAAGACAAAACCATGCCTTTCTTTTAAACCAAAACACTTCAAATTCTTAAGTCTCTTTTCTTTTAGAAATCGAGTTCCTTACTTTGGAATTTTTAAGAAGATCGAAACTTGATTACAATAATTCTTATTAGAGCAGCCATGATCTAGGAAATGTAATAAAATCTTGTCTTATCTTAGCTTCTATGCAGATGGAAGTTTCTACTGGTTTTAATATAATTAATCGTCATTACTCTTTCCTTTATTAACGCTGCATTGGCTTGTTCGATTCTTATTCCCATTTCCGAAATTTATGTAACATTATTCTTTTAAAAACCAAGTACTCCTTTCTCACGAATGAGGTTTCACACTTTTCAACACCATTTAGGTCAATTATAAGTCAAGTCTCTTATCTTTTGAAATCAACAAACCATTCTTTTACCTACATAAAGTGGTTATAACAAACTTCTCATAAAGCCGTTATAACACTTTATATTTTAAACCAACCAATTTCAACTATAAGCCCTTATGAGACCAAGAGGGCTTATTCTTTAACCACCGAGTACCCATTACTAACGAATAAGATTTTCCTACTTTTTCGAACAATCAATACCTTTACACTTCATATCAAGTCAAGGCACAACAAGGGAAATCAAATTCCTTTAACACACGTGCATCTACTGCACTATATATTTCACAAATAATCATGCTGAAGAGGATAGGAAGAATCACATACCTCGCGACGATTGTCGACAATAAGCAAAATGCTCCACGACTTATCTCCTTATGTAATATGCTACTCGTAGCACTTCAATCCTATAAGGGTCATAAAATGTCTATCAAACTCTAGCTTCGAACGTAGAATAACTAAGTGAAAGGTCCCTACATTCTACGGAAATTTGGACAGCACTTCCTTTGTTTCTACTTACTATGCCACCTTTTTTTCAAGGCCGAAATTCAATAACCAACGCCACATTTAAGGCTCAATTAATTCAGCAAATACAAGGGGATTACACGCCTACTAATACGTGTAAAATTCCGCCCCACAACAACACAAAATAAACCAATAATATTCATGCCATTCTTGGCCAACAATGTAACAAATACTAACCCCTTTCAACTCTTTCCAATCCAAGTTCTTAGGTCTAACATGGTATCTAGCCCTAGACATCTTCAACAACTACAATCCCCCTTTACAACATGTGACGACCAAATTAGTAACCAAATTGAAGCTATCATCTTAAGGTTAACATGCCCATTTCAGTTTTCAACAAGACAACAAGATCCAAATCTATACAGCTTAAATATCACAGCCTCATGCTCATTTCTAAACTACTATAACAAGTATTAACTCATATCCAAGAGAAGGGGAAACTTTTACCTTTGGAGAAGCCCACAAAAGCCCTTTTCTTCCACTTCTTTCCACAAACTCGCCCACCGCTTCCCACAAGTTTACCCACACTTTTCCTTCTTGACGCCGCTCCAACAATTTCCCCTAGGGCAAGGTTTCTTCAAGAAAACTAGAGGGAAAGGGAGAGGATTTCCTTGGAAGGGTTTTGAGATGAAATGGCCAAGTCTTCCAAGACTTGGCCCTAAAATAGACCCCTTACCTGGTCAAAAGGATGGGAGGGACACTTGTCACCCTCCCATAGGCTTTTAACAAAATATCCCCTGATTTTCGTCCTTTATCGCAGAAAAATCCGCGCCGCGCCGCGTGTACTGAACTAAAAATCGCTTTGCTCGATTGCGCACCTAACTTGTAACTTCCATAACTTTTGACTCCGATGTCCTATCGGCGAACGGTTTGTTGCGTTGGGAACTAGATTTAACGGACTACACACTAGGCTTTTTGAACACCTCGAAATTCTTAACAACTGGGGTACAACACTCCAAGGTAGACATCAAATCCGTCCAACACATGTTTGACCCCTTATCTTTCCACTTTCAAATCTTATATTCCTTGGTATGTTCTTATCTTATCTTCTTGAATTTACGGGGTGTAACAGTCCGGCCTCCTCCCGCTCCGACTGAGGGGGCGTGTAAACATGTATATTATAGAAATAATTGTATCTCTACCCATAATTAGAATATTTCCATATATTGTGTAAATATAATTATGGTAAGACTAGGATTCTTGTTTTGTATAGATTTAAGATTCCTACTGTATAAAGGATGAACATTGTACTCTATATATACTTTGATATTAATAAAAGACTCCCCGAGGAGATTAATATATCTTACACTAAACATAAAGTTTTACTTCTGGTACGTTTTATGCCAAAGCATATTTTTGCATTTAACATTCATATATCTGTAGCCCCCAATTAATTCACTAATTTTTCCTCTTTTTATTTTTTCCCTTTTGTTTTCCAATTTAACTAGTATATGATAATTAAGTTTTTGTGCAATCAATTCTTTGAAGGGTGAGTACACAAAACAACACAAGGCAAATACACCGACCCTTCGAACTTGATTGGTCCCATCTAGGGATGTCAATGGGGCGGGGCGGGGGCGGGGAAGGGTACCCCATACCCATACCCGCCACCTAAAATCCACCCCCATCCCCGCCCCACCACCCATCACGGATAGTAATTCCTCCACCCGCCCCCGCCCCACCTACCCCTGGCGGGTACCCACTTACCCGGCGGGTACCCACCTAAATAAGTTGAATGAAACTGCATAGTAGAATTTTGTTTTTTTTAGTAGTGAATCTGTAACATCTATGAACCTAGGTAGCTAGTTTAAAGATACTATGTAGTATCTTGAAGATATAGAGAGTATCTCATGATCAAAAGCTTATCCAAAAATGTTGATTTCATTTGCATGAACTGATCATGATAACACCCTGAAAACACTTTTAGAATTACCTGTGAAATAGTATAACTATACGGGGAAGAAACACAAAAAAAAGGTTACGATTATTACTAAATCTTGATTGGAGGGAAGGAAAAATCGGACCATGTGAAGATTAAAGCGATAATACAAAGCGGTAAATATACAAAAGTATAAGATGGTACGAAAGGCATCAAATCCCATCGGTGTACATATTCCAACTCGCGAATCTTGTTCTTGAAGGCAATCGAATAGCAGCCCCGGTGACAATAATATGAATAATCCCACCGCTATTATCGATGGCGCCCAATCTGTTCCCATTTTTTATGCAACACTTCGTCTTGCTATATTTTATATCTCTACTTGTTTGGTACTTTGTAAATAAGTGGTAAAGAGGAGATTTTTGTAAGGCAAATATAGTGAGTTTTACTTACTGGAGAAGGAGAAAGGATGCTAAACTTGAGAGTGAAATGCACGTATGGTATTAAAAAGGAAGAAAGGCGGTAGTGCACATGCGGTATGTAGCGTATGGGCGTGTACGGCATGCGTATTATATGAAATCCACTCACCCACTACCCATGCAGAAAGACTTTGATACCCATACCCGCCCCACCACCCACCAAACCATCCTCCATACCCTCCCCAACTGGAGCGGGTGCGGGGCGGTACCCGCATTTACCCGCCCCACTGACATCCCACTCCCATCATATTAGATCAATGGCCAAAAAGAGGGGTTGACTTTTGTGAAAACACCAAGATTTGGTCACGGGCTACTTGGAATTTTGCTAATAGAAAAGGATTGACACAAAAACTTTGGCATTATTTTTTAACAGCTCCACCTTTTATGTTCAGTCAACCCATATTTTCTCTCCTTAAAAAAACACACAAACAAGTCACTATCCAAATAACCACCCCCACATTATAGGGCCTCTTAAGAATGATCATCATGGGGACTATCAAAATAAAGTCAACTACATATAGGAACAAAATTTACCTGATTTTGAAGCAAACCACCACTTTGGATCCATATGGGGTTTGACTCATACACATAAAAATTTGTATTAAATATTGATTTGGTTAGTTTTAAGTTTAACAGAGACCAATACAAGAATTTGAACTGATTTATTCAACTTTTAAGGTTCTTAGCACTAAACTATTTAATGTGCAGTTAGAGATGTTATAACTTATAACTTAACTCAATTTTCAAAGTTATAAGTCCTAGACTAGAAAGAAAATTTATGGTGTTAAGTCAACTCTACTGAGTGCAGTTGTCCAAGAATCTAACTCACTAAAACTTGGACTTAGACAATATGTCCTTAGAGATACAATAATCCCTTTTATTAGTTGCCTTTCAAAGGCATTTTCATATTCAACCATTTCCACGTGAAGTAGATAAGAAGTCTCGTTTTCATCCTAATGTGAGGTCATACTTTTATTCATATTTCAAGGCAAAAAAAGCAATAATTACTTAACCAACCTCAATGAACTATTCATATGTACAATTACTTAACCAACCTCAATGAACTATTCATATGTTGTTCAATAGAAATAAGAAAGCCAGTCGTTGATAATTTTAAATCAGTAATCAATTATTCTCGGATGTGGCCATTTAAGGATGTAAAATATCACATATGTACACATACATGGCTTAAGCTTATCGTACGTGTCTAGGTTGATTTAACAAATAATATTTTTTATATATATATATCATATTACAATATTATTTGTTAAATCAACCTAGCCCCGCGATAAGCTTAATAAAAGAAATGTATTAGTAGATTTCTTTTAATTTTATGCCAAGACCATGCATATCAATTAAAACGTTTGATTAATGCATAACAATCAAGGCTATATATATACTTAAAGCATAGACATGCATAGCTGTGATTGAGCACTAATCAAGCCACCACTCTTGACCTCATGTATTTTTAGATTATTATTTTTTGTAAATTTGGTTAGGGTGGAAGAAAACATTATGAATCACTGGAATCTTATCTACACGCCTTTCAGTACGCTATGTACAAAGGATTAGGTTTTAAGTTAGATTTAAGTGCTAAAATCTAGATTTGTTATTATTATTATTCTTTTAGATCAAATCTTAAAAAAGAACAAAATCTTCTTTTTTCTCATTGGTAGGTTGAAAGTGGGGGTGTAGATGTGGTTATTAATTTATTATGCATTTACAAGAGGAGTATATAGAGAGAGAAAGAGAGCTATTTCACCAAAAAAAAAGAAGAGAAAGAGAGAGCTATAAGGAAATTAGAACAATTGTGAGCGTGTCAAAGGAAGAAATAGTGGTGGATACATAAGATTTCTCTGTCCTTGACCAAAGGCGATCTCAAACCCTGGAATATAAAAAGATTATAGTCAAAGAGTGTTGTTGAAGAGAAATATATCATATTATTGAGGAATGAGATCCGTGGATTCCTTATTATTGGTTAATACTCCTTCCTTTTAGCTAACTAACTTTTGTGATGTGAGTTAGGCCCAAGTAATTTGATATCGTATCAGAGTCAGACTTAGTCTATGTGAGTCTCGGATCGATTGAGAAGGGAGGATACCCTGGGTCATGAATGTGCACGCTGTAGTCTGAAAAAGGGTTTGGGCATGGGTAGGGAGGGGGGTGTTGAAGAGAAATATACCACAACGGTGAGAGATAAAATCTCTAGACTCTTTATATGACATGAGTAATTCTCCTCACTTTGAGTTAGATTTTGGAGTGTGAATTAGGCCTAATGACTTATTTGACAAGTGACTCCACCTTTAATAAGCGTTACGCGACACAAATTCAAAGTAATCAATATTCCAAAGCAAGTAGCGCGTATCGAATGGAAAAAGAGAAGAAGGAAAAGAACAAATATATGGCCAATTGTTCATCTATAGTTGGTAGATTCTCAACAATATTGGTAGCAAAGATTATGGATTATATTCTAATCAAAGGGTAAAAGAAGAATGAACTTTGACCCCTCCACTTCACTTCACATTATATTAGAATCCAAAAGGTTGAACGAATGGAATTGCAAATGTACATGTATGCAAAATATCCATTACTGTATTATGTGATAACATTTTGTTCATTAAAATAGGCAAAATACATCGAATGATCTTGAACTATATTCGAAAAGTTTATTCACACTTAAATTAATTGGACGACCTATAACCTTCTTGACAATCTAAAAAGTGAATTTAATATAATTCTGATATTCATATAATCAGTTGCACAAGGAGATGTGTTATACATTCACTGTCACATCATCATCATTTCAGCGCCACGTAATTAACAATATTTTGTTATGTTTTTCTTAATTTGTATTTTCATTTTAGAATTCCTTTTTTTTTCCTTTTCTTTCCTTTTCTCTTTCATACTCCTTTCTATGTTTCTCTCTCGGCCCAGCTCCTCAATGGCATTTTTTTAATTCTTTGAATAAAGCTTAATGAGTTTAATATTACACAAATAAAAAATGATAAAATTTATTTTATAGGCTAAGTGGGTCTATTGTAATAACATTACAACTACCAGTTTGAAAGCGTAGATAGGACTATGATCGACCACCTATTACTCTTCTACCCTAATATGTGTCCTCCACGACCCCCTATCTAAGGTCATGTCCTCAGTAAGTTTCATCTGCGTCGTATTCCGTCTAATCACCTCTCTCCAATACTTCTTCTTCCTACCTCTACCCCTCCTGAAAACGTCCATAGCAAACCTCTCGCACCTCCGCACTGGGGCATTTATGTCTCTCCTCTGCACATGTACACACAATCTCAACTAAGCTTCCCGCATTTTATCCTCCATCGAGGCCACTCCCACTCTGTTCTGGATATCATCATTTCTAATCTTATCCCTTCTTGTATGCCCACACATCCATCTCAGCATCCTCATCTCCGCAACTTTCATCTTTTGGATGTGCGAAGTCTTGACTCACCACTCCACCCCATACAACATAGTCGGTCTAACCACTGCCTAATAGAACTTGCCTTTAAGTTTTTGTGGCACCTTTTTGTTAACAGAAGCATCGAAACCGCAACACTGGTGTGTAACTCCGAGGAATTTCTGCATCGCAATTCAGCTCAAATGGATCACGCTCCTATTAGGCGGCTACGCAAAATTGACCTACATGGTCCAACGACATTATGTTTGCACATGGACGATATCTCGGCTCATAGGGCTACATTCTTATCCTCATTCATTCATTTCGCATATCTATATATCAATGCACTAACTATTTCATCTATATTTGGTTTTGTAGAAAGTTTCGCATAGCAGCACAGCCCGCAAGGCCACAATCGCACGCGTCTATCAAGACGTTATTTCGGCTCACAGGACCACATTCTTATCCTCATTTCTCAATCACTTTACGACTCTAACTATATTACTCGATTTATATTCTGCGGGTAATTTCATCATCGTAACCTGGCCCACCATGTCGAAATCATCTTATTACGTCTATCAATGACGTATTCTTATTAGGTCCGCACAACGACGTTAGCTCAATTACGTCTATCAGCGACGTCTTCTTATCTCTTCTTATTACGTCCGCACAACGACGTTAGCTCAATTATGGCTATCAGTGACGTCATTTTATTACGTCTATTCAACGACGTTCATCTTATTACGTCAACACAACGACATTACTCCTATTACAGTTATCAATAATGTCCATATTATGTCTATTCAACGACATTATCATCAAAACGTCTACCCAACGTTGTCATTACGCCTCTGCAACTACTTTATCTATATTTCATCTAGACAACGGACGACATCTACATTGCGTCTGCTCAACGACGTTATTTTATTAAGCATATGCAACAGTCTCGTATATTTCGACGACATCTACAATACGTCCAAACAACGACGTCACATCAACATTATATTCTGCAACGACATTATCAACAACGCGTCTATGCAATGACGTCTTCATTACAATACATCCAGACAAGGATGTCACATCAGCATTATATTCTGCACCAACATTCCAACACGGTGGATTCACCCACGGAGTCAAGTTTACATCAAAGGCCGCTCAATCACATCCTTTTCACCCAGGCTACCTCATTTACATTTTATGCATTAATTACTTCATCTAGTTTTGATCATTTGCATTTCTGTCCATATAAGACATTAACGACCATACAAGACGTCATTTGCATTTCCGTCCATACAAGACGGTAACGCCCATACAAGACGTCATTTGCATTTCGTCCATACAAGACGACAACGTCCATACAAGACGTCAACGTCCATACAAGACGTCATTTGCATTTCGTCCATACGAGACGACAACGTCCATACAAGGCGTCATTTGCATTCCGTCCATACAAAACGGTAACACCCATACAAGGCGTCATATGCATTCTGTCCATACAAGACGACAACGCCATACAAGGCGTCATTTGCATATATTTTGTTTGACCCCTTTGTTTTGTTAATCCCCTTTACCCCCAAGAGCAGATAGACCCCTTTGTTTTGCACCGAAAAGAAATCAATAGAATCGTCTAACGAATCGTCTATGAATTATATATTATAATAGGTAAAGGTGATTCGATGATATAAAAATTCCTTAGAGTAGAGATATAACTTAAACTCATAATATATATACACGCCCAACATATGCATACTAATTAAGTTTGCATATATTCATTTCAAGAATAATTTCACAAATATTAATCCAACATTCAAATAATTTCACTAAAACCATAAAAACTAATTCAGATAAATAAATAAGAAATAACTTAACTATGTTTATATATCACAGAAAACAATAACTGCTGAAAATGCTAAATCTAGTCCACCCTGTGACAACTATTTTGAGAAAGAAAGAGTGATTTGAAACAAATTACTAAAATGTGAAAGTCCTTCCTTATTCTGATATTATTAGAATTCCATTATGGACTCTAACCTCAATTATTGTCATATAAGTGTATCAAACATTAAACTTGGTATTCAACTGCCCATGATATGAAAACCTTTCCTAAAATGGATATAAAGGAATATTAAGACCAAATATTTGTTCCAATTAAGTATTAGAATATAGAATGAGAGTCTTAGAGTAACCGGTAAAGTTGATGTCATGTGATCAGGAGATCCATGGGTTCAAACCGTGGAACAACATCTGGCAGAAATGCAAGATAAAACTGCGTAATACCTTCGTGATTCATTTTTCCTGACCGTGATAGCAGCATTACGTGCCATTTTAAGTATTAGAATATAATACTAGTATAGCATCTTTTCAAATCCTTCTTTAGTGGTTTACTCTTGTTCACATATCTACCAAACACAAGTCATGGTTCAGGTGGCATAGGTCCACATACACCCTAGCAGGACAAATATGCAAGATAGGAGAATTCAGCAAATTTTTAAACAATTCAGAATCTTCAATAAACAATTATGTCAGTAGTTCAACTGCAGTGCCAATTTTTCTATTAATTCAAACTCTTTTTAAATACTTAATATTTTTCCTACCACAAGGATTTATACACCAGTAAAAAAATAGAGAACTTGTAATAGTGGTTTTTATTTTTTACTCTGTTTATTTGTATAATAATGGTCTGAAATTAGCTAAAGTAGAATGGTCAGTAAGGATTCATACAATCGATTACAACTTATTGGGATTGAGATCAGAATTTGCATACCATGTGGCTGAAAGATGGCACAATAGCAACCTTAATGCTGTTAAAAAAAATGCGTGAATTCAAAATTTTCAGCACAATTCATTAATGAATTGTCCTACCACCAAAGGTTGTGTTGAGTGGTAAGTATTCTTTCATCTTTAATTAGATATCTCGAGTTTGAGCCTGAGTCATCTTATCTCCCAAAGAAAAACTTTCAGGTACGAATCAAAACTAGTCGGGTCCTGAAGTATATAATGTATACTAGGCGTGACACCAAAAGAACTGTACTTAGCTATCTCTTGTTATTCCGCCTAAGTAGTGTCCTAAAAAGATACCAGAAATGAGAGGATTGCATATTATTAATTGAAAGTAAGCTCAATATAATTAATCTGGAAAAAAAAACTTGTTATTAGAATTTGTACATCTTTATTATATTATACACGGGAATTGAAAATATTCCAAGTATTGTAAGATTGACACTTGTAGAAAACAAGTTTATACAGGGCCGGCCTTTTGCCTTGTCGGGCTAGGGCGACGGCCCAGGTCCCCGAGGTGATAGAGGGTCAACCCATGTACACTTATACTAGTATTATATATGTTGGGCCCATAAAAAATAATTATCTATCAATTAAAGAGATAAACGGAAAAAAACCTCCGTATATGATGAAGAGATTACAGAGAAAGAGAAAGAAAATAAAGAAAGCGCAAAGAAGACAGGGAGAAATAAATGGGCGGTCTCTTCGTCTTCTTCACTTCTACCCTTAATTATTTTCTTCAAATTCATCTTTATCAATGGAATTCAATTGTTTCTCAAAACCCTTTTCAGATTTCTCCTATTTTATTTCTCTTCTCCAGTGCACTTGTGATTTTTTTTACTCTCAATTAACGATATCTATTTTCCACCGCCATATCCACCGATTCCACCATTATTGTCATTGGATCTGGTTCTTCTGGAGAAATTTCGACCACCATCCATCTGTTTGAGTTTTCCGGTAAAAGTTTCATGTTCCAATTTTTGTTATTTTCATTAAACAATCACTTGGTTATTTTCGTTAAACAATCACTTTAACTATTTTTAAGTTCATGAAATTTTATAGTTAAATGTAAGCTAATTAAGTGCAAAATGACAATGTATTGATATTTGAAGTTATCATTTTTATTTGCTATATAGGGACCCTCAGTTTATATTTTGTCAGGGTATACTAAATGTTAGGCCGGCCCTGAGTTTATAAAGAAGAGAAAAAAATAGAACACACACAGAATCTGCATACCTTATCCCTTTAAATTATATATATATACATAAAGCATGAACTACCAATAATACCTTTATAACGTATAGTAGTAGAGCTATAACAGAATAAGGCAAACACACAAAAAATCAAGAACTTTGATTCCCCTTCATCTGCTCCATTCTCCTTCACCTTTTCATCAATTTCTTAAACCCCCTTATAAGTTACAAACTTCATAATTAATATCACAGCTAAGTAACAGCAAAGCTAATTAAAGCTAGCTAGCTAGTGTGTACTAGTAGTGAAAATGCTAATAATGGAGGAATTAGAGGGGCTTATCAATAATTCATGGTCTCATGAAGATGAGCTAATAAAGGAACTTCTTGATGATGAATCACCATTATTTTTGGCACCTCAAGAATATTCAAATTCTTCAAGTGATAATTCACTTGTAACAAAGAGCTCCATTGTTCATTCAGGGCCAAACATTGATGATACAGAGAGTGGTTTGTCAATGACAAGCTATGGAGTTCAATCTCATGATGTTTCACGTACCAGGTTTGATTTTTCTCAAGATTTTTAACTTTTACAATGAGTTTAAGTTTAATGCACTTACAGTATCAAAAAATGAATATGTTTACATAATCAGGTCATTTATAAAGTTGTTAGGACTAAATCTCTATAAGAAACATAGACTTAAGCAAAAATGAATCTAGAATTTAAAGTTACGCGTTTCTACAGCTGTCACAAGTTAATACTAGGATTATAAATGGGTTCACACACTATTAAAAACAAAGATTTTTTCATTGACACTCAGTGAGAAATTGTGCTATAAAATATGATTTTCCCACCTCATTCCCTCCGAACTAGATTACTGGGAAAACGCATGAAGGAAAACATGTTCCATTGAAACGCCGGAAACTTCATAATTTTTCCGTATGAAAACTCTATTATTTAGATTTTCTCCAGCGATATTTCAGTGCGAAATAGCCATTGAACATTTTTCAGTGAGAAATTAGTGAGAAAATAGAATTTTTTTAATTGTGACATTCAAATGTTTATAGATATTATGTGAATTTTTTAATATGTATATATATATACACACGCACGTGAACCCGTAACCAATCATTCTCTAGATCCGCTCCTATATTTAAGTTATATTTATTGATAGTTCAAAGTTTTCCTACACTAACAATATTGGCTAATATGTGATAACAAGTTATTAACTATTTTTACCAGATTAACAACTAAAGGTCCATAGAGACTTAACGGTAGTAAGATAGTACATATAAGGTGGCTAGTCTATGCTATAACAAGTAAAATTACACCGATAATGAAACATCTTTACATATCAATGTATGTTACTATTTTGTTTTTGTTTTCTTTGCAATGAACTTGATTTTTTGTTCATAAAATGCAGGAATTTAGGTTTGGGAAGAGGGTTGAACATGATGATGAGTAAGCAAGAGGCACGTGAAAATAAATATACATTGAGAGTAAAGACTTGTGGTAATGCAATGGCTGATGATGGTTATAAGTGGAGAAAATATGGCCAGAAATCTATTAAGAATAGCCCCTATCCCAGGTATGCCTCATCTTCTTGCTGTTAATTACAAGAAAATATTGATTTTTATTTATTATAACAGGTAACATATCTTATTTACTTTCAATAGGAGCTACTACAAATGCACTAACCCGAGGTGTGGGGCAAAAAAGCAAGTGGAGCGGTCCAGTGATGAGCCCGACACTTTCATAATCACTTATGAAGGCCTTCATCTGCATTTTGCTTACCCATTTCTCACGCTCGATCCACCTCAATTTCTTGATCAGCCCAATAAGAAGCCCAAATTAACAAATTCAAAAGCTCAGAACTATGAATCTGAAACTGCAAGTGAAGTTGATGAAAGCCCAAAATTTGTCAACTTAGGCCCAGTTGTGGACCTTGAACAAGGATTGGGCTTTGGAGGAATGGGCTCACAAGGGTTACTTGAAGATATGGTGCCATTAATGGTTCGAAACCCATCTACTAAGCCCACAAGCTCCTATTCTTCATCGTGCTCTTATTCATCACCACCAACTTCTCCTTCATTTTCTTGGTCAAATAATTAGTTTTTCTAGTAAATATATTGTGTTTATGATAGTACAATATATATTGTTGTAGGAAAATTATTACATGGTGAGAAAAATAAATTGTGGGGAAAAGCTCGGAAAGTTTGTTGCATACGAAGGAAAAAACATTTAAGTTTGCAGGATCAGTGATCGATCACAGATACTGAGCACAAAAGTTGAGAAGAGAAGCTTCAATCGATCGAGAAGTAAGGGAGGAGAGGAAGAGAATAAGAGAGAAAGTTTTAGGCTCAAATGAGCTTCTATGGGCATTTTTCTATTATAACTCTCTAACTAAAATATTACAAAATAGTCTCTATTTATAATTGACAACTAATCCCTAATTGACAAAATATCCCTAACTAATCAAAATATCTCTCTAATAAAAAATATCTAATGAGCTCATAATAAACTAACATTCAACTAACTAACCACGTATATATACAATGTATATATGTGATATATCTCAACACTTCTCAAGCCAGGCATCGCTCGCAGATCCCAAAGAAATCACACGAAACCTCAACAATGTTCATGCTCACCAAGTACTACACTAAACCTCACAGATCCACAACATTTCGAGTGGCCTGTACAAAAGCCTACACTTTCGTAATCGCATATTAATTCCAAAGACTGCATATCACCACACCAAAGAATCAA
Source organism: Przewalskia tangutica (assembly GCA_029844215.1). Classification (NCBI taxonomy): domain Eukaryota; kingdom Viridiplantae; phylum Streptophyta; class Magnoliopsida; order Solanales; family Solanaceae; genus Przewalskia; species Przewalskia tangutica. Next base: position 79,633,653 of record CM056737.1, read on the forward strand.
GCAGCAAGCACTAACACCACTACACTAGTAACAGCACCAGCAATGGCTGCATCACCATCTGGTAACATCAACATTAATCTCATCAGCATCAGCAGCAACAACGCTCTTCTGCCATCTCAAGACTTCCACTAGAAATGGCTAGGTCACCCAATTGCTTCCATTTGGACTCACTCTGTTGCCAGTATGGATAACATGCCAAGTCAATCGCAACAACAACACGAAGAAGCAGGTCCGCCGACAACACCGCAACATCAACAATGTGTTATAAAATACCGCAACACTGAAGCAGTTTGGTTGACGACCGCAACATCAAAGAACAGAGTATATACACAAGCATTAAAGTCGATTCAAGACTGCAACCACAACATCGCAGCACCCAAAGAATAATATTACCAAATTTCAAAATCGGTGTCCCGCAAAGAAGAAACTTCAATAAAGAACATCACCGCAAAACAAACATCTGCAACATCTACAACAAATCAGCAATATCAACACATAATCAATCCTTATAAGAACCCATCCAACTGCAGCATTAATACTTTTCAGCAACTGCAAGTATTCCCCTGCAGCTTTGTCTGAGTAGTACTCAAATTTGTTTTCTTTCATTTTCAGAATCCATCAAGAAGAAGACACCATCAAGATTAAACAAATACACCAAATGAGCGAAGCAAAGTTTCAAAGAACTATCATGAGTTGCAACTCCCGCATCAATAATGAAGAACCTCTCGTTCTCTAGTCTCACTCGGACTAAAGAATCCTTCGATTCTCTCTATGCAAGCTAGACGACAAGAACCCCTCGCTCTCTAATCTCATTCGGACTAGAAAATCTCTCGATTCTCATCACGCAAACTATTTTAATAAGCTCGAATATGCAGCGGAGTCTCCCTCAATTTCTAATCCAATTCCGGCTAGAAATTTTTCGATTCCCCTATCCTGAGCTACACATATAAAACAGGCAATCTAACACTTGATTGACATGTGAATAACTCTTTGAGACCTTGAATTGAGCTTCAACTCAATCCATATTGTCTTAGACGAAGTATCCCTCAGTTCTCAGTCAATTTGTCGCTGAAAACTCCTTGATCTTTCTATCGTCGTGTATATACCTTCAGCAATTACACGTTTCACTGCAGTTCCTAGTCTATCTGCAAATGAAGGAGAATTCCTTGCTCAAACACAACATGGTAAGCCCCCCCACATTTTTTTCTGGCATAACCCATGTGCCTCCAGCAATACCAGTTGTTGTAACTTCAAGCACTCTACGACATCGAGAACAACCTCGTGCTCCAATCCCGAATACTCACCCTCAGTATTCTCCCTCAGAAGCACACAACAACACCAGCATATTTCAAAAACAACAATAACATTGGATCTACAACAACACCAGCAGTAGAAACAACATCAACACAACACCTATCAACAACAACAACGACGAACTCAGCACTTTTCCTCCAATTTGTCAATTCACCAACACAAATACAACTTTAACAACACAAAACAATTCACCAACACAGAACAATACAAAAATGACTTTTAGAAATATTTTCGGTGATCTTCAACGTCGCAATGATAGTCAAAGGCTGAATGTATCCGCAGAAAATGATAACATCTCCATAGCGGAACAAATAAGATGAATCGATCTTCGATTCTCTGATTTTCATAAGAAAATCGCGATTTCGATTTTCAGTTCTTCGATTCTCCATTTTTGTTTTTTTCAGAACAAAAGTATATTCTACAGAGATTACTTCTGTTGACACCCAATTTTGTCCCTCTCTTCCGATTATTTATCGTAAAATTAAACTATTTTTTTACACCGCAAGACAACGTTAATTTTTAATAAATACATATATATGCATACATAAATAAAGCTTTTAATATTCTCAAAATAATTACTATTACTATCTTTATTCACCTTTTTATTATCATGACATTTTATCACAATCATAATTTATCCTAATTTCCCATTTAAAATCATCCAAGCCAATTTCCCATTTTTTATTTCGTCCAACACCCAAATAATTTTCTAAACCCATTGTTTCTGAAGCCCAAACCAAGATCCACTTGCCCTATCCCTTCTCAAAAAGCCTAAAGTCTCTAACCTAAAGAAAAAGAAAAAAAAATTCTTGCCCTAAAAAATCCAACAGCCACAGCGCACAATCCCATTCTCTCTTCCATTCTTGGAAACAAACAACAATCATATTCACAATACACAGAGATTGCCACCCCATTTTCATGTTAAATCGTTTTCTATCACGTGAAGCCTGAAAATCTGTCCAACGTTCGGATTTTGAACTTGTTGACCCATTTCGAAATCCAAAATCATAATTCGCTCAAAATCGAGCCCTAGCAACCCAAACATGCTATATAAACTAGCATGCTGAACTCCATTTTCGGGAACTTACTCCGGCCGCCGCCCTGCATTCTTAAAAAGAAACTTAAAATATTTTGCATTTCTCGAAGACCTCGCCTCAGTTCGAAATCTGTTTGGGTTCGAAGACCTCGCCTCAGTTCGGTGCACCCAAAAAAAGTTCGTAAACCCAACCTCCTCTAAACCTCAAGTTATTTCCGTATTTCATATGTTTTTCGTTAATCATGTTTAGTTTGATTTATTGTTGTATGTTGATGTCTATGTATTGTATCGAATTAGTTCATCTAGATTTGCAGTATTTTTCGGTGGATTAATCTATATATAAACTGCTAAGCATGTTATATATACTAGTTTAAGAGTATGATTTCATCTGTTTAAGTATTTTTTGTGATCTCACTTCTGTTAGTTGAAAGTATGATTACATGTTTTTAAAATCATCATTGCATTATTTTTATTAAATCATGCCTTAAGTGGCACTTTGATCTATGTTTAATAAATGAAATAACTGCTTATCGTGTGGTGTTGGATGTTTTAGTCTCTTATAGTCTAGTGTTAAGATACTGTGAATCTGTATATTACAAAGTTCCATGGAATCAAGTGAATGACGGGTTGCAAAGAAAAAAGAAAAGGAGGCCTTCATTACAAAGGTCCAAAAAATGAGATTAGTATAGAAATTCTTTGATTGAATGTATTTTGTGAGGAAATAGCATTCGGATTGCTCGTAATGTATAACCTCAAAAAATAACAAGAGGAATAAGTCATTCTCGTATAAATTTACATCTTTTTTACTTATGTGTGTATTTTTATATTCCGTCTACTAATTCCTTTTCTTTTCTTTGTTTTACATGAAATGTATTTGGAGTATGTGAAGAGTCTCGGCATGAGACTCAACATGATTACAACAAAACACATCCATGTCTCTTGCATTCTCCGGCTTCGGAACTCCTAAACCAAAATGGGCCGGATGACAACATCATTCGCTTCATTCGCTCTTTTATCATTATTCTTTAATCCCTCCATTCATTTTATTTTCTTGTTTAAATATATAATCTGGCATAAATATTGAATTGTGTATAATAGGTAGACTTAAGACCAATAGATTAAAGGGGAGAGTAGCTTAAAACGGAAAAAATATTTTTTTCATATCTCTAAAGCATGCATTTTTAATAATGTCTTGCAAATGCTTATTTTTTATAAAACTTTAATTTTATACACAACATGTGATTTTCAAATAAACTATTTTCATACATTTTTAAAGTAAACCTCATGTAGTTTATCAAAATATATACATCTTTGAAATAAATATTTGCAACACCTTTTCTTAACTTTATACTTTCAAAATATTCATTTTTAAATACAATAATTAACCTAAATTTGACTGGACAATCGCGAGTTAGCGGATCCTGAAGGATGCCTAATCTCTTCCCTTATAATAAAAAACACTTGCCTAGAATCTCATTAAGTTTTGCAGGCCATTAAATGAAGTTATTTTTAGCATTTTTTGCTAAGTAGATGTCCAAATTCATCTTTAGAATAATTAGATGACGACTCTTTAAAATACAATTCAGAAATCATCATATGTCCTACACCATTTTCGACTCCGGTTAAAATGGGGTGTGACAACCTCAATATTACAGTTCCTCGATTTGAATTCGGATTGTTTTCAGAAGAAAGTCCTCGACTCCTTCGCAATTTCGATTTTTTTCAGAATTTTTCAGATTTCGTGTCCTCGATCTCTCCTTTCGATTTGAATCGATTTGAATCAATTGCTTAATCTCGATCGATTCACAACAGTTTCAGTTTCTTTGATTTTCAGATCGGATTTCGATTTTTCAATCAATTTCGAATCCTAGATTATGCAGGTCCTACGAATCAGTAGACTTTGATACCATGTTAAAGTTTGCAGGATCAGTGATCGATCACATATACTGAGCACAAAAGTTGAGAAGAGAAGCTTCAGTCGATCGAGAAGTAAGGGAGGAGAGGAAGAGAATAAGAGAGAGAGTTTTGGGCTCAAATGAGCTTCTATTATAACTCTCTAATTAAAATATTACAAAATAGTCTCTATTTATAATTGACAATTAATCCCTGATTGACAAAATATCCCTAACTAACCAAAATATCTCTCTAATAAAAAATATCTAATGAGCTCATAATAAACTATCCAACTAACTAACCACACATATATATACAATGTATATATGTGGTATATCTCAACAAGATGACACGAGTTTTTTCATATTCATGGACTATTTTGTCCTAAACCAATATAAAAAAAGGAGTTTTACACCTTATAGCCGCTCATAAAAATATAACCGACAAATGTATATATTTGATATATTAATGATAATATACACATAATATACACAACTTATACATAATTGATGTATATTTTTTGTATATTAACTAGCGGATGTAATTATTTTAATTGAGCGGTCAAATGTTTAAAAGCTCTATCTAAAATAAGGAAAAATGTCTAAAATACACTCCAATCGTTTTTTCGAATTTGCTATAACACATTTAACCTTTACAACGGTCATATTACCCTTATCCCTAAATATATTTTAAGGCATTTTTTGGCATTTATAGTCAAACCTCTCTATAATGACATCATTTGCCCGATAATTTCATAGCCGATATAATGAGGTGCTACTATGTATGTATATTGATATTTAATTCTTAGATCTCATTTATAAACAAAAGTACGCAAATACTTATTTTTCTGCATTTTTATGTTATAAACAAAACTAATATATTTGTTAAGTTTAAAACCTCAATTGATTTTCATAACTCATAAATTAAAAATTAAAAAGACTAATAAATTATTAATAAATTCATAACTAGTTGTACCGTATAATAAAGAACTAAAATGTAAGGAACATATGCATTTAAAATTAATTAAAATTTTAAATATTTCAAGTTTGACGTAAGAATTCTACAATTGTAGGTTGTTTCGTAAATTTTTAATTTCTTAGTGATAATATAACACTTGAATTGATGAAGAATTTTGTCCAAAGTTTTAACAAAAGGGAATTCAATAACTTAGCTTTCTCTTGAAGGTTGTCTAAGAGATAAACATAAATATTTTAATATTTTATTTTATACAACATATCTACCCCACAAATGTATATGTAAGGTCTGTGTGTATTTTATCCTTCCCAGACTCGACTGTGTGAGATTACACTGAATATGTTGTTGTTGTTGTTGTTATATTTCTTACAAAATATTACTATACAATATTTCAGTATGACTGTTATAGAGAAATAATTTTACAAAAAGTGTATAACTATAATGAATGTTATTGATATTATAGAAATATTGTTATAAAGAAATAAAATATAACATGAAAATTTAATTTCAGATAAAATCATACTGTTATAGTATAATAATTTTATAACGAATGACAATTACCAGATCGTTTGAATGTATCTCAAAAAAATCAGTACATTTGAAGGAAAACCGTGCAATTTCTGGTTTGTAAGATCAACTTTTTAGCCCATAGATACAAAAATTGGGCCCAAATGCATCCAGCTTTCTGTCATTGGATCACATTACAAAGTTGTGGCCTACCTATAACCACAAAGAAGAAACGCAAATGACCAAACCACCCTTAAACAAACAATTTTTCCCTTCCAAGTAAAAAAAAATCATAACAAATCTGTGAAAATCAAAGTTTCTGGTGATATTAACAATCAATTTGAGAATCGATTTCTAGGGATTTGAAAAAAATGATGCTTTCACGTATTACTCGCTCTATATCTAAAGCTTCTCGCTCCAAAGTAGTAGGCTCTATTTACATTTGTTGATGAATATGTTTTTTTAATATTAATTTGTGATTTTGTGTTTTGTTTTAGGGTGGTGGATATGGTGTGAGGTCGACGGTGTTGGATGAACTGGAAACGCGTGGCGCGTACATTTCACGCGCTGATGGCGGCGGATTAGGGTTTGTGAGAAATTATTTGACAACGCGCGGCGCGTTAGTTACATGCGTTGATTCGATTTCTGGAAGTCCTAGGTTACGGAGGTTTTTCTGTAGCGAAGGACCAAAGAGAAGAAGTGAGAATAAATAGAGCATTTTATTGACAAAGTATAGGTTTGGCATAATACATAGATACACACACACCTTTAAACTTAGCCCAACTGACAATTAAACATTTCAACTTTGGGAATGCACATCTAGACACATTCAAAACCTAGAATGAATAATGCAGTTATAGAGTATTATATGATGTTTGGTCCTCAACTCGTCTCCACTATGTCAGTTAAACACTCCCAGCTTCAAAATTTATGTGCCACATTAGCGTCGGTGACCACGAGACAGTGGAGATTATGAAATTATGGGTAACAACCATCCAAAAAGAGTGTAACTTAGCCTCAACTGTCAATTAAACACTCCATCTTTGAGAGTACACATCTAGACACCTCAACTCGTCTATGATGTGTCAGCTGAACACTGCCACATTACGTTAGTGTTCACGAAGACGAGACAGTGGAGATGAATTGAAGTGTCTGGATGTGCATTTTCAAAGTTGAAGTGTTTAGTTGCTAGTTGAGGGTAAGTTAAGGTGTCTATCTATGTATTACGCCTTTAGGTTTTGTTTGTTTTTTTACTTGATTTTTAGTTCTTATCTGTTGAATTGTGTTTTTTTTGTAGAATATGAGAACTATTATCCAAAGAACAAGAATGAAATTCCAAAAGGAAATAATAATCAAAAGGCTGAAAGTGGCAAAGGTATGGTAGTGTGTTATTTATTTATGTGTATCGGTAAATGTATGGATTATTTCTAGTGTGCGTGAAGTTTTCGTTATGTAATGTATGAACCAACAATTATGCCTCAATCTTAGTAGAAGACAGGTATATGGATTATTTGACCTATCTAATACCTCTTACACCTTGTCTGGATGGTTGTTTTCATAATGTGTTGTGTTGTGTGTTGTGTGCTGTGCTGTGCCGTGCTGTGAACGATGCGATCACACCAAATCGGTCATTACATAAAATAAGGCTTTTCGTCGTTACATAACAATACGATACAATAAAATTTAAGTAACAATCAAAACAAACATTGTATTTAAACGAACAACACAATACAATACAATAGGTAGCAACCATCCAAACAAGCTTAATGCTCTAATTGTGTATTGATGATACAAATATGTTTCTTTTAAGTTTGTAAGGCGTTAATACAGAGATGCAAATTTATGTAAGAAATTGGTTGTAGAATTATATGAAAAATCCATGTTCTTCTCATGTTTAGTGCTTTATTTCGGGGTTGTGTTCAATGTTGCAGAGGAAGGGGCTGGTGAGCAAGGAAATCATGAGGATATCGTGAAGATATACTACAAATTAAGTTCCCTGTTATTTATTGGGTTTATTCTGTTATATATCCTCTTGTCTACTCGGGAGAAGCAGGAGGTTGGTGTTCAAACAAAGTTATTTCTCCCATGTTGATCGTGTTGTTTCAGCTTCTCCCCCCCCCCCCCCCCCCAAGCAACCCTTTTTCTTTTTTTACTGGAAGTGGATGTGATAGAGCCTTTAGTGCGAATTGCGTGTTAGCTCGAAATAAGAAAAAATGATCTTAAACATTTCAATATCTATGTGAAGACCAATTTACCTCTACATTAATTGTAATGGAAACAAAAACACAGTAAGGCACCTTAGAGAGAATTAGTCAATTGGATAAAACATGTTAAATAGAGGGAAGCGATAGCACTTCTTTACCTTTTCATAAGTTTTTTTGTAAAGGAAATCCCCTTTTAAGGCTATAGAAGATTTGCAGTTAAAATTTTCACAAATAATGTTAATTTTCTTGTTTAATATGATGAGTCATAATGGAAAGATGATCAGAAATGCACAACTTTTGTAGGTTGAGTCATTACAAAGAAACACTTGCTTGTAGATACCAGTCAGTAAATAAATGCTAGCCAGATTTAGCTGTCCTGAAGTGTTCGTCCTTTCCAGAAAGCGGTTGGGTGATAAAACTAGCTATTCAGTGCCACTCACAGTACCGGATCAAAGGCAAGGCAAAAGAAGTCATTGCTTTAGGCCTAAAAAGGAAAATTAAAAGTATATATAATATTGTAATATAATTTATATATCAATTGTTCATTAAAGATTTCAAATTTTATGTTGATTTTTAGGATTTGGTTTAGGTTGTTCCGACAGATAAGTAAATTACTGCAAATTTCTATATCTCTCATTAGTTATTACATTTACCGCCTTTCGTTTATGTTTTTCCTCCTTTGTTTATTGTTCATTTTTCCTATTTTGACGTTTTGCTTTTCAATTTCAACCAAGTTTTTCTAAATCAGATATTTCACTTTTCCCTTATTGATTGATCTATAGAATAGAAAGAAATCCTTTATCTCATTACTATATATATTTTATTAAGTCTTAGGCTTTTATTAAACTTAGGATTTAGGCCACTAGTTCTATTGAGCCGCCTTTGGACAGACACGACCTCTCTTTGAGATGTCATATCACTTGCGTTATATTGGGAATATATAGTTCCATACTTCCATGTGACCTTTGAGAAAATGGTTTGCTCAAGCTGTCATAGCTCTATATTTTGACGGGGAGTGGTAGCCTTTTCACGATGCTGGATTTTTAGTCTAACCTGTTAAAAGGAAAACAATTTCCCAGTCTGCGATGTTTCCCCTGTTATTCAAGAAGATGAAGTCATATACTAGCATTTATGGAAGGATTGATAATGTTTTCCTATGATTATGATCTTTATGGGAACATAAAGACTTAGGTTCTTGTATGGTACATAGGCTATGTGTTCCTAGTTGTTATTACCTGTTTTTTATATTTACAAATCCAAATTCGGTTGATAGTTGCCTCGAGTATAGTTTACAACACATGTCAGAACAAGACATTTATCGTTTCTATTATCTTATTGACGACAAGTTTTGGCATGAGGCAATGGCCCTGCATTCCACTAGTTTTTTAATAGGGCAGGGAAGGGCGGGTCGGACAAATTAGGATGGACCCATTATGTTATTCTCTTTAAAATAGGGCAATGACGGGATTATATTTTTGGGGGAAAAGGGAGGTTTTGGCCTTTTAGGAAGTAACTGTAGAGGTAATTGAGGGATGGATCCATTTTGGGTTTGATATATTTAGTATTCTTTTTCTTTTTATTTTTAGAATAACTTAATTCAGAAAAAATTAAACTAACCAACAAAAATATTTCGTGTCATATAATGTATAATTAATTTTTGTATTCTCATTCTAAACATAATAAAATAAGTGATTCTAATTATATTTTGAAATCCTAACGATAAAAAAAAGATCCCAAGAATTGATTGTTCATCCAATTTATATCAAAAGGAGTTCCAAAAAAGTCCATGTTGCAAAGTGAAAAATAAAGAGGAGAAATGAAAGATGGCATAAACGGGGCGGGGCAGAGTAGGGCAAGTTTTTTGAAAAATGCTAAACGGGGAAGGGCAGGGTAGGGCTGGTTGAAATCTTTTAGCAGGTCAAGGCTTGACCCGCCCTATTGCCATCCCTAATTTAGAGCTCACTTCTTTTGCTGATATTTTATTCTTGCTGAAGCATATATTTGATGAAGAATTTCTCCTCAGTATAATGATATATCTTTAAATTAATGGAACAATGGGACTTTTCTAAATGTTTTAATTGTTAACTGATGACTGGTGAGTAAAGCAGGTTCTAATTCTATCGATTGAAGGCGCAGTTCTCTTAACTTCAGTGATTGGTTGTCTTCTGTAACTTGTTTCTCTTCTCACAATAATTTTCTTAAATGCACATTTTCAGATTAGCTTCCAAGAGTTCAAAAACAAGCTACTTGAAGCTGGTCTTGTTGATAGGATTGTTGTTACTAACAAATCTGTGGCCAAAGTTTATGTGAGAAGCTCTCCAACTGGTCCTAATCAAATTGGTGATGACACTGTTCAAGGTCCTGTAACTGGTAGAAATGATAGATTAAACACGAGCCAGTACAAATATTATTTCAACATTGGGAGTGTCGAGTCATTCGAGGAGAAGCTTGAAGAAGCACAGGAGGCATTAAGAATAGATTCTCATAATTATGTTCATGTTACATATGTTGATGAGTTGAATTGGTTCCAAGAAATGATGAAGTTTGGTCCAACAGTGTTGCTTCTTGCTGTCCTTTATTTTATGGGACGGAGAGTGCAGGGAGGGATGGGTGTTGGAGGCTCTGGTGGAAAAGGTGGTCGTGGAATATTTAACATTGGCAAAGCGCATTTCACGAAGATGGATAAAAATGCCAAGAATAAGGCGAGTCTTAGTTTCTAACCATGCACTAGTGTCAAACTTGGGTGCAGAATCAGAAGTATTGAATTTGTTTTTAAAAGTTATATTTGATGCTTCATGCCATGGTATTTCATGATTAATTCTTGGAAAGTCTGTTGACATGTCTTTGGTACAGGTCTTCTTTAAAGACGTGGCTGGATGTGACGAGGCAAAGCAAGAAATCATGGAGTTCGTCCACTTCCTTAAAAACCCCAAGAAATATGAGCAGTTGGGAGCCAAAATTCCCAAGGGTGCTCTTCTAGTGGGTCCTCCTGGGACTGGGAAGACGCTTCTGGCCAAAGCTACATCAGGAGAGTCTGGTGTACCTTTTCTTTCTATTTCTGGGTCAGATTTTATGGAGATGTTTGTTGGTGTTGGACCAGCCAGAGTTAGGAGTTTATTTCAGGAGGCAAGGCAGTGTGCACCTAGTATAATTTTCATTGATGAGATTGATGCCATTGGTCGATCAAGAGGGCGAGGTGGCTTTTCTGGAGGACATGATGAACGTGAAAGCACTTTAAATCAACTACTTGTTGAAATGGACGGTTTTGCAACCACATCAGGTGTGGTTATACTTGCTGGCACAAATAGACCTGATATATTAGACAAAGCCTTGTTAAGACCCGGTCGATTTGATCGTCAAATTACCATAGACAAACCAGACATAAAAGGCCGTGATCAGATATTCCGGATCTATTTGAGCAAGTTGAAACTTGACCATGAGGCATCCTATTATTCACAAAGGCTTGCCTGCTCTAACACCTGGATTTGCCGGAGCAGACATTGCAAATGTTTGTAATGAGGCTGCTTTAATTGCCGCAAGGAATGAGAGCACAATAATTACAATGCAACATTTTGAGGCAGCAATAGATAGGGTAATTGGAGGTCTTGAGAAGAAGAATAAGGTATCCAATCCTCAGTTTTTCTCTTCTACTATCTACTTTGCACTTTACATTGCATTGGTGGATATCACATATAATGTTCTTCATTCTGGATCTTGGTTATGGATAAATGTTTAGATTTGTGTGACTCATTGCAGAAATAAAAGGAAAAGAGAGAAGTGCTTGGATTTACATTTGCTTACTATTTCTGAATTTAAAAAGAAAAACAACTGGGGATATATATGTGATTTATTAGTATCTAAATCTTGTGCCTCTCCCATGACTTTCCAGACCAACCAACCCGACAGATACCACTCAGTTGCTATGGGAAAACATTTTCAATTATGATTAAGGCATTATCAGATATGTTTTTATTACTTTCCGGGGAAGTGGTAAATTGATATTAAAGGTCTACATCCTTTGGAAGTTGGAACTGATTACAAATTTAGAATTTCTCTGTTTTATTTTCATACTAGGCAAGTATTTCTTTTATTTCACTTAATCTCTCCCTTTTTTGTGGGTGGGGGGGGGGGGATGGGAGGTTATGAATACTCAACAAATTATTTAACTTGATAAAAAATGATCTAATACGAGTACTCTTTTAAAGGCCAGGCCTGAAACTCCTTGTAGCAGGTGAAAATTTAGAGTTTTGGTGGCACGAATCCAATATTGTAAGAATAGGCGCTTTTATTAGTGTCCCACAAACTCAGCAACCACTGTAGTGACCATTAGTTGAATATCCTGTCAGCCAAAACTTTTTTGCAGGCACCATAGATCTGGGGATTTTTTTTTCCGGTGGGATGGGGTGGGGTGGGTGGGTGGGGTGGTGATGTCCATAAAGTCCTCTTGGAAAGTTTTGTTCTGGGTATTGAGCACTTTTTATTTTTTTAAGAAGTAACATTATGGAGAATATTTGAAGTGAGTAGCTACTGGATAGTGGATACTCCACTTCAATACCATTATAACTGCTTCTGGTTAACTTGATACGAATATGGAACCAACTTGGCATGGAGAGGGTAGGTGGGCAAAGCAAAGGTTGACCTTTCCGTGCATTCTGGTCCCTTTTATTTTCTATCTTTCTTGTCTACTTTTTATTAATAAAAAAGGAATTTGGATGGATGTCCCCTTCGGGGAAGTTATGTGGTTAGTGTTAGAAATTTCTGGTCCAGTTTTAGGTTTGAGTTGTGAAGTTTTAAGGGTAAATAATTTCTTTTGTTTTGGATGATGTCGCATCTCAAAGCTTCCTGGGTGCTTTCTGCAGGTCATAAGCAAGCTAGAGAGGCGGACAGTTGCCTACCATGAATCTGGTCATGCTGTTACTGGTTGGTTCTTGGAACATGCAGAACCATTACTAAAAGTGACAATTGTTCCTCGTGGTACTGCAGCCTTGGGATTTGCTCAGTATGTTCCTAATGAAAATCTTTTAATGACTAAGGAACAGCTATTTGATGTGACATGCATGACTCTTGGAGGTCGAGCTGCTGAGCAGGTGAATATATAGGGGAAAATATTATCTTGCTTTCATATTTTTTCCTGTCATAGGCACCTTAGTTCAACCGGTGTCATCCGACGCCGCTTTGTTGAAAAACATTATTACCTTAATACCTATATAAATAATATGCAAAAACAAAAAAAGAATATAGATGACCTTACTTAAAAACCTGTTTTCCTTAGGCTACTGGCCAAGCACTTTATTCCCGGAAGCTAGGGCTGGGGTTCGAACCTTGACACCTCATTTTAAGATTTTTGAGCTTTAGTATTAAAGAGAAGAATATAGGTTGTGTGGTTTCGAACCAGTACTCCTAAGGAGCAAAAATAACCTAAATCACTGCACAAAAGCTCCCCCAATATAGAAAAAGAACTATTTAGTATTTTCAGGACTTGTTATGAGTATATGTCAGAAAAATAAAAATTCGTTGATGTGAGTTGTAGTAAGTGCTTGCGTGAATTGTGTTTTATTATGATCTTAATTATCTTTTTATACATATATGATGTCGCTATAATGGTTCACCTGTTCACTTCTTTAAATGTCGACACGGCTTACAAAAAAATCCCGGGTACACTACTGCCTGTAGACATTAAGAGTTGTTAACTTGAAACTCTCTCACCGCGTGGGCAGTGGGGTGGCCCCAAAATATAGAATTCAATGCTAAATTGTATTTGAGAAGCGAACTTTTTTGGATGATAATCTTTTCTTGGAGTGATTCCAAAAGCCAACTTTTGGTACAGGGCAAACACTATGCACTGTACAGACACTCTGTCATGCGAGTGTGTTCTTAATTCTTTGGCCTGAATTATGTAAGTACTATGGGAAGGTATTGAATTACAGTGTTAAGATAATTTGAACTAGAAATCCTGCACAGAATGGCGAAGGATCCCCTAAGACTTCCTCACCACATTCTGATAATCTACTCATCAGCTACACTTGTAATTCTTTTTTCTTTTCTCTCTCTTTCCCCCTTAAAAACAAGGTTAGCTAGTAGCAGGTGAATATCTTATTACTTAAGTAGAATGTGAATATCTTTCGGCTTAAACTATGCGAATTCCATGGTCTGCTTAATATATTTTGGGCTTAAAGTTGCGCAAAGCATCTCTAGACTTTTTATTTTTATTTTTATAAGGGCACCTTTAGGCATATTAAAGGTAAGGTCTCTACCTCCCAAGGTAGAGGTAAGGTCTGCATATACTCTTACCCTTCCCAGATCCCACCTTGTGGGATTTCATTGTGTTGTTCTTGTAGGCATCTTTAGGCATATTAAAGAAGGTATCTTCTCGCCGAAGACCTAACTTTTGTAGATTAGTGAGTCTAAATTGAAAGGGGCCTGTATGTCATATGATGTATGATGAGTTTGTCTTTTACATTATATGCTTTCGAACCTCAACAAGAAGAGGTCAATAGTAGCTCAGAATATGATGGTTCTGATTGGAGTGGATTTTATAGGATAAACTCCTTATTAATTTATTGTCCGAGAAGATTTAGTACCTCGTGTAGATTTATTTTGTTTTTTAAATGCTAATCAGCAGCTTCACTTTTCTACTGTCGTAGCAGCTTTGTTTTTTCTTACCTTTTTGTGAATAAATAAGATACATGAAAGTGTAGTCATTTGGATTTTATTTGCTGATTAGGTTTTGATTGGGAAGATCTCGACTGGTGCCCAAAATGATTTGGAGAAAGTTACCAAAATGACGTATGCCCAAGTAGCAGTCTATGGTTTCAGTGACAAGGTTGGTCTTCTTTCTTTCCCACAAAGAGATGATGGATTTGAGATGTCAAAACCTTACAGTAGTAAAACAGCAGCAATTATCGACAATGAAGTAAGAGAATGGGTCTCCAAGGCATATGAACGCACTGTGCAACTTATAGAGGATCACAAAGAACATGTGGCACAGATTGCAGAGTTACTACTTGAAAAAGAGGTCCTTCATCAAGAAGATTTGGTTCGGGTATTAGGTGAACGTCCATTCAAGAGTCTTGAGCCCACAAACTATGATAGATTCAAGCAAGGATTTGAAGAAGAGAACAAAGAAACAAAAGATAACCCCGAAAATAAGAATGTAGAAGATAATGGATCATCGCCGGTCGTACCTGAGGTTGTCCCAGTATAGCTGTTGGGTGGTGCTTTTGTAAATGATAATGTGGTGTAGTTGCTGTCAATTCACTTCTTATTAGAAAATTGTAGAAGAGATAAAAAAGAAAGCGTCTTGGTATTAACAACAGAGAAATCAGTTTCTCATTTTGTGCATTCCCGTGATATTGTTGCGAAGAAAAAGAAAAGAACAAAAAATGAGGTGAAAGAATTACTGTAAATCTAATTGTATCAGGTTCGTATGGGCTGCATAAATTTAATCTATCAGACTAAATGTGGCTGCAGAAATCTACTTTCCCTGACTTGTAGTTGTAGTGCGTAATTTCTCTGTTTCCAATGCAGTAAAGGTACGTTATCTATTTATCTTTGCCATTGGGGGGAATTTCCATGGGTTTGCCTTGGTGTCGTGTTCATGCCAATGTATTGAATGATCTCAGTCGGCTGCTTTCTATTCATAAAATGCATACAACTCTACTTCTTGGTTGTGGTGGTGGTGGGGGGGGGGGGGTTCGATCACTTTTGATCCTTGTAATCTTGTTAAGTTAAGTAGTGATAACTGATATGTTAGCCAACGACAAAACTGTGATTGAGATAAACTTAATAGGAAGGGTATGGTTTATGGATTTCCAGATTAATCAGATAGCATTGCCAAATAGGCTAAGTTGCTCGGACTCTTCACTTTCGGTGCCGCATCCGTATCAACACGACATGGGTGTGGGATCCGTACTTGATTTGGTAAATCGATTTTGGGTACTTGGACCAAAATCGATGGAGAAATTTCGGACAGATTCAATGATTTTTTAATCAAAACAAAAGCTAAGATGAAATTGAAGAAAATGAAATACCTTGTATATAGAAATTTCTATGTCACTCCTTTTCCTTGTCTCCTTCCGGGATTCTCCTCTTGATCTATATTTTCTTCTCCTAAAGTTTTTCACATAATATCTCATAATTTAGGAGTATACCTATATTTTTAGATATTTGAATTATTTTTAGTCGAATTCTTGTACCCGTATTCATACCTGGATCCGTATCCTTGAATCATAAAATTTAGATTATGAAGGATCCGACTTGTAGATCCGCAATCATATCAGACACCCGCACCCGAGTCCAATCAACTTAGTTGGCAGGACATTATGAGTCATAGTTTATGACTATTCATGCATTAGCAGTCAGCACCTAAAAACAAGGACCTGTAAAACCTTTAGGAGCACCGTAGTTGCAGCTATGGGTAGAGCTTAGTAGCAGTCGTGTGTTATCTCTAAACTATGCTCGTGGTTTTTTCTTTTTCTGGATTAAGTGAACCAGAAATAGTTGGGCAGGGAAAGATAGAAGAGGAGATGCACGAAACATTCCACATTCACGCAGGGTTCAGGAAAGGGATACATCCCAAGGCACGATGCATCCCCCGCTCCAATGCCAAATCACCACCACAAGATAGGGGTCTCCGCCTTGTCTTTTCTTCCGCGGGACAAGGCGATCAATAACTGAGAAGGAACGTGACATCCTTCTGTTTCGTTTTTATGTAACACTGATAATGGCTGAAATCTATAGAGAACTTTGTCTTGAACCTCAAATTAATCACACAATCTGGCTGATACTCTTCGTGTGGCTGGTATTTATTTGGCGGTTAAATTAGTATGAAAATCACGCTGTAGTTGTCTACTAATATGATGTGTCATGTGTGCAGATGTTACATGTTCGTAGTTGGGCGATTACAATTGTGTCGTTGCTATTCTGGATTTCATATTCCGTCTCTATTAGTTTTTTCCCCATTCGGTGTCCGGTACTGTCATCGGAGCCCCGACTACTTCAGATTCGTACCATATAAGACTCATTTAAGGGACAAGTGTTTCCTAATTGGATTTTTTCACACTTAGAACTCGAATCTGAGACTTCTTATTAAAGATGGACGAATCTTATCCAATCCATCACGGTTCTGTTTTGGCTTCTATTTCCTTGGGGACGCATTCCTCTATTTCACATGCATACTTTTCTTTCCATGGATGTCCCTCTATTGTGGCAACTTTAGGCGCGGAAGGGTATAACCTTCTAATACTAGCAGGGTGGCGGACTAGTATTTTGGGATTTTTTTTCTTTTATAATATGATTGTGTCCATCAGCTTATTCACCTCGACTAATTTTTCGAGTATATACCATGTCCCACTAACACAAATATTGGATAAATTAGTCACTAAGGTCCAGACAAATGTGTAGCATTTTTAGTCTCTGTTGAGATTTGAACTAAACCTCCTGTAATTTTCACCAATTCTATTGACCGCTAGGTCACTTTTATTGCTTGTGGTCTATAACACACAAAAAAAGTTCCTTTTAAGAATATCAGGTTATATTATATACCTGTACAATTAAGACATGTATATCCAGAAGTTTTTGTTTCTAACTGGACAAGACTAAAATATTGGACACTTTGTTACAAGTTTTCTACTATATGTAAGCTACTAACTATACACTGAGTTTGGCTCGAGGAAAGTCAAACGAACAGTTTGAGCAAAATTTGTGCGAGATAAAATGGGCTTTGAATCATTAAATGGACGGGTCATTAAATTGCCCAAGTTACAGATGGAATGGGCTACACAATAAGTCATAGCTCGACTTGTTCAGCTCTAATAAAGTTTTAATTTTTTAATTTGTTTTCTTATAGTTTGTTTAATTACTAACAAAATTATTGTTTTTTTTATTGTGGCTATATTTAATATATCAAATAAAAAAGTCTTTGAATATATATATATATATATATATATTGATAAATTTTCCTATGGGTTAAAGCTATATATTACTGTGTCATATTTTCATAGACTAATCTTGTGTTATATTATATTAAATGATATAGGACTTGCATAAAAAAATAGGAGTGGGGGGTGAGGCTTAGTGCTTCTTCATAGAAATAGAACATTTGGACATGTTTGGTGCAGATGTTTGAATCAGACTTGACAAAAAAATAATCTGATGTTTTTAGACTCTGATCAGACTTTATTTCTAAAAATAAGACAAATTAACCGCATTTTTGAGACCATCTAGCAGGTGGGTCTCCCCTGGACTATATTAAAAAAAAAATACAATCTATTATATATTAATATTCTAATGCCATCCATTATATATTAATATAGTCTAATCCAATACAATTCAATCCAGTCCAATAAAGTTAGTACAGTTCAGTGCGACGTACCAAACGAGTTCTTGGTGTGCAGCTAATGCCATGACAAGATTCTTATACAAATATAAAAGTGGGCCTTTTAGATGTGGCAAAGTCTGTACCTATAGTCATCATCACTTGAACTTGCACATTAGTGGCAAACAAAAATTGTTAAATCAGTGAAGATGCATGGCATATAAAAGAAGAGTAAAGAATACTATCTTTTTCCTGGGACCCTTTGCCTCACTTAATGCAGATAATAAGAAGCAGATTCTATGGTTCTCAAAACTCTGCATTTTAGGATTCTTTTTCCTCTTCAAATATAATATTGAAAAGGTCCAAATATACTTCTAACAAAATTGAGCAGATACACTCTTTCGCTTATTAAACAACTAATTAGGTTAATTGGAGTTCAAAAAGTTCAAAAAAAAAGTGCATGGCCAATCATTTGTTGTGTTACCTTGCTACTTTTATTATATATAATTTTAATCATCTGGTATTCTTGGTCTGATCAAATTCAGTTCTGAATATTTTGGGCTCACCTAAGAGAAAATGCTTCCTGTCAAGAATTTTTTCTTTCCAATGTCTCAAGACTCGAGACATTTGATTAAGGATGATGAATCTCATCCTTTTTATCATATACCTTAGTGATTGACGGGGTGTATAACATTATTACTAATCCTTTCGTCCCAATTCACGTGACATTATTTCTTTTTTGACCAGTTTAAAAAAAAAGACACATTTATATTTAGTAATTTTTTTTTTTCATTTTATCCTTAATGAGATAATTTCTAGTCACACAATATTTATCATTTATTTTGGACCATAAATTTTAATTTTTTTTCATTCTTAAATTTTGTGACTAGACAAATACCTTTACATAAATTGAAACGAGGGAGTAGTTTTTAACCTTCCAAAAGCTAAAACATCAGTATTTCTAACAAGTGTGCCAGTGTCACCATTTCCATTAGAGTAGTTTCTTAGAACATATTTAGTGGACTTAAGTTAGTAGCATTTTTGTTGTCTTATCAAGGCTTTTTGTTAAAGTAAGATTGCCAATCTTAGTAAATGTTGAATATGCAAGGACTTTTAAGTTGCAATAGAAAAAAACATTATTAAGCTAACAAACTTGTTGTATATTTACAGAACAATACTATAAGTCCAACCAAAAGAAAAAAATGGGTAAAAGTGTTGTATATTTACTTTTCTTTATCCAACAAAAATTGTCTAACCACTTTTTTATTTCTTTTTTATTTTTGGATCTAAATAGTCGAGAAGTTCCTTTTTGAACTTTAATTTGTAGATGGATATCTTAGAAACTGATGCTTTAAGAAGAGATCAAAACATATACTCCCGTTTCAAAAAGATTGTCTGGTTTTGACTTAGCACACAATTTAAGAAAATTAAGAAGACTTTTCAATCTTGTGGTCTTAAATTAAAGATGTGTTGAATGTAAAAAAATGATATTTAATCTTGTGATCTTAAACATGTCATGTGAAAATTTGGAATGAAAGAGTTACAAAAAAGGAAAGAGACATTTTTTTTTGAAACGAACTAAAAAAAAAGATATATTTTTTGAAACAGATGGAGTAATATTTGTTGAAGAGCTTGACTAGATGTCTGAAGCTTTTCTATACGTACGAATGTATACATAATAGTGTGTATATATTGATACAGTATAAATTGCGGAATTGAAAAGAAACAAGATATAAGGAAGACACAAAGAATTGAAATAAAAAACAACTCAAAGTATATTAAAAATGGACCTTAAGTGATTGACCTAGACAAACACCTAACCTATGAGATGGACCTCAAGAAAATTGAATTCCCAAACAACTCAAATTTTCTAAACAAGATTCAATTACTAGCTTCAACAAGCTCTCAATATTCAAACTCTCAAAGAGTAGCAATAAAATAATATTCAAGATAATATAAGCAAATGAAATGGCTAAGATTCCTATTTATAGTCTAGGACTAACTTATTATACAAGAGGCCCAAAAGTGACACTCTTTGATTGCAAAAATAGCCAAAATACTGCCCTGTCATCTTGACCTGCGAATCACAGGCACTGTCTATGACATGATCTGCAATTCGCAGGTTATGTCCTTTAGTGAATTCTTCATCTGCGGCTTCTGGGCACTGCCTGTGGTCCGCAGACTCCACCTGTGGCACCATCTGCGATTCACAGATGGTGTTTTCTTCACCATTCTTCACCTTTTCGTCTTCCCATACAATCTTCCACACTTGAGATCCTCGGAATGACTCTAATGCATGCTCATGTGCACTTATCTTCTTGTGCAATCCTTGTGGTGTTTGGAGTTCATGGTCTTGATTCCACATAGACACTTTTGGGGAAACTAGATTTGCATCATTCTCCCATTTTTGAAAGAAATTTATCCTCAAATTTAAGGGATTACATGCACACATTCAACAAGAAGACAAAATACCACAAGTATAAGATTCATTAGTACGAGAGAGATCCGCAAGGATCATCTCACAATGACAATCATTATAAACAAACAAGTAGTGGAGGAAAATGTCTCTTAGTTCAAACTAAAGTGTAAAATCTCAATTGGACACCAAAGTCTCATCACAAGGACAAGAGATCTCACAAGAAAACAACTAGGAATGAAGAGCATCTAATTATGTCGTACCATCAATGTAGCCATCAACAAAGTCGATCACAACATCAAAGTATTGTTTCTTTGCCGACGTGTGACTACTCAAATATGACGATACACTCTTATCACCACAAGAGATTCCCTCATTAGTATTTTCACTAAAAAATGGATCATAGTCGGGGGAATTACTTGAATGAAGTCATACACGAATATCATTATCATAAATAGGCGGAGAATCATACAATGACTCATAATCATGGACATTAGAGGTAATATGATCACTATTAGAATTTCGTAAATAGTCAAATAAGTCAATTTCCCCATCAACTAGTGGTGCATCCTTCCTTGTCATACCCATATCACTATCAAGACCATCTACCCCAACAAGTGAGAAGTTATCCAAAAGTGGATTGTCATAGATTTTGTAGCTACTAAAAGAAGCTACATACACATTATCACTGACAAATTCACTAGGCAAATTACCAGAATTGATCTCATTATCAAGAAATAAGACATCATTACTGGAGAGAATAATTACAAGACATGAAATCGTCTACTGTTAGCGATATTTCGAATGCTCACGCAAGTGCACACATCGTTGACAAGTAATATAGTCTGATAAGATCGAATATCGTCCTCAGAGACTGATTTCTAATTACCGTTCATCTATTTTGTGTTATCTATTTGGCAATCGATATTTGAGTTGGGTTTTTATTTAACTACTAGAATAATTGCAAGAATTACAGAACTATTTAAGTTGTAATCAGTTATGATTGAATTAGGGCTTCCAAAATCCTCGACTATCCACTCTATTCAATCCTTAATGCAACTAGAATGACTTCTTCTTATACGTTAAGATAGCGGTTAACTAAACTGTCTTATATTCCGGTTAGGATATATAATCACTCAACCCCAGTGCAGAACCCTTCTATATTTCTATGATAAGATTTACCACATAGGAGGATTAAGAACAATAACCTATAATGCTACACAAGTATCGGGGTACTGTCGTCCGCGATTTTAACCTATGTCTAGTCAATTACAGCATATCCAAATCTTTCCTCTCGGTTCTTGATTCGAAATCATATATATTATTATAATTAGTGATCAATTAATTATCAAGCATTCATACCAATTATTGACTAAATCATAATCAAGTGAAGAAAAAATCAAACTACTGCATTAATTCGTGAATAGAAGTTTCAAGCGATTCATAAGGAAAGCCCCTAATAAAGTGTTTAGCTCCTAGCCATAGTCACACTAAGAATTAACACAAAATCTATACATAAACTGAATTAAAAACGAAAGAAAAGAAATTACTGCGAACTAAGTCTCCAATTGTAGTTCTCCTGTTCTCTTGTGTTGTGCTTTGCTGTAGAATGACCAACCTCCTCATAACATTAATTCATAGGACTTAAATATGTTTCAAATTTCATGCCATATGGACCAATCTGCCCTTAGCTAATTCTTCTTCAGAACTGAGATTTTCCGCACCGGCACCGCGATTCTGCATAACGGCACCGCGGTGCCGAAACTCATGCAGTCTCTCAGCAATAATGGCATCTCGGTTCTGCATGTTGGCACCGCGGTGCTGAAAATCCTGTGGCTTCTCAGTAAATATGGCACCGCGGTGCTGACAATCTTTCGTCCTGATTTGCCAACTTTCGTCCTTTTTACCTCGGGAGCACCTTTTCTGTCTAATTCTCGCTCCTTTTGGCCATTTTGACTTTTTGCACTGCTGTGACTCAAAAGAAAGAAAAATAACCTAACACGACACTTATTTGAACAAAAATGAGAAAATACTAACTAAAAATGACTCAAAAGACGTATACAAAATACGCCTAACAAACACCCCCAAACTTAACCTTTGCTCGCCCTCGAGCGAAGATCAAAACATAAAAAACAAAGAAACAAAATCAAAGAGACTCAAAGACTCAAATCAAGCAGCTGCACAAGGTTACTTAAAAACACATGAACGCCAGTTGAGATAATATGTAGGAACAAATATAGCATGAATTTAGCAATCTAGAATTTCAAGTCGGATATTTCGCAAATTCATTTCAGTCATAATCAATGGAAGCATGAATACCTAACCTATGCATATCAATTTCATTTAGTTCTATGTGCTTGTTTACTTGCTATTCTCCACTAATTATAGACATACATTCTAGAGATCATCATGACTTTTCAGGATTGTAATGTAGGCTTAGGCAGGGGTAGATAATATTAGGCATTTAGGCTCAATTTACGTACCATAAACATTTTTCTTACTCAACCATTTTGTCCTTCTTTTTTGGTATTCTTTTCAGTTCATACCTATATCCCCTTTCTTTTTTTGAGAGCATGAAACAATTCACATAGGCACCCCCAAACTTAAGCTTTTACATCTTTTTCATTGGGATGCATCAATTTTTCACTCTCTTTTTGTATTTCTTTTTCATCCCTTTATTCAACTATTGCTTATGGCACACGAAGGAATCATGAGGTGTCAAAGAAAATAATTTATTTTAGGCTCAACGGGACTGACTAGGGATATAATTTATTGCAAGGTAAGTAATGAATGGTAAGAAGGGCTAACAAATAAATGTCTGAATCATCTCTCTAAACATGTACATCCTAACTATTTCGCCTCAAATAGCAAGCAAACAGACTTCACAGACATTTTTAAATTGATAACACATAGACTAAGCATCAAATATTCCACATAATCAAATTTTTTATGAATTTTTGGCATATCTAACTTAAGCACATAGATTTTAGCTTCTCATTCCATTACATTATCCCACTTAGTTCACTAGGCGTTTCAAATAAGCACATCATAAAAAAAAAATTGACTCACATAAAACACATGAACAAACAAAAGACTCAAAACAAAAGACTCAAAAATAGACACAAAAATAAAATAAAAACTCCCCCCAAACTTAAACAACACATTGTCCCAAATGTGTAAAAGACTCAATAATTAAAACGGGACGACTTACATACATACAACATCTCAATTTGGTGGTGGTGACGGCGGATACTGCATTGACCATTGGGTGAACATGAAACTTAAATTATCAACGCGCTGGGTCAGGTCCTGATGCTCTTGCATCATCTGCTGCTAATTTTGCACCATCTGCTCCTGGTGTCGCATCATGCTCTCATGGTTTCGCAGCATCTGTTGTTGATTTAGGAGCATCTGCTCCATCATTGGCATTGGAGGCTCCAAGGACAGGGGAGGTTGATGGCTGCTTTCGCATGCTTCATTGTGTTCCTATGCCTCAGGCTTTTCATCATCCATGGCTGCAGCGTCTGCTGCTACTGGGCCCCTTCTTGCTGCTAGTCCTGGATTTGGGTCAAGGAAAGAGTGCACTAAATTGTAGGTCATACGAGACTGACTCTTCTCAAGAATATCCGTGGCGAATGTTGGGACTCCATGCCTATCACATAAAGGCAGAAATGAGTGACCTATGTCCCAGTCCGCTCGTACTAGTCAACCTGCTAATCTCCTTTATGCTTTGCACTATTTCTCTCCCAACATCAATTGTCATGCCCATCATGATGCCATAGATGAGCTTGATTCTGTCTGTGGGTACATTGGTGAAATAAGTTGACGGAATCAAGCGAACACTTACGAAATATAGCAATTCTCTGGCTATTCTGTTAAATTGGCACCGGGCAAGCCTCCTGGATCCATTGCGGGCAAAATTAACTCAGCGTCTGGGTAGCATAATGTATCCGCCACCACGTTCCACATGATGTGGTTGACGTCTCTTGACCAACTTCTGAAGTGGTTTGGATTATAGCCTTGGTCCTCAACATCATAGGTGTTACACCCCGTATTTTTAAGAGAATGAGATGAGAATGTACGTGAAAAGATAAGATTTGAATTTTGGAACGAAAGTTTTTTTTGTTTTTAGGAAAGATTTCAAAAATTTTGTGAAGGAAAAAGTTTATAACTTGGAGTTTGATTCTCAAATTTAGTGTATGAGATTAGTATATGATTATAAATGATTGGATCTAATAATATAGGGCCCGTCAAAAACTTCATAATTTCGCGGGACCCTTCGTTTGTAAGAGAATTGGAAATATCAAGATATTTTCTCTTAAGGGATTTCGGCCATAGGGAGGAGGACAAGTGTCCCTCATTAGTTGACACACTTGTCTTGAAGACTTTGACCTCTAGATATTTATATATGCTATGAGTCATTGCAAGACTTCTCATACTTAGCCAATATTTTCACAAAGTTATATCTCTCTTTTTCTCTCCCAAGTTTCGGCCCTTTCATGAAATTGAAGAACAAGATTTCTAAATCTTCCAAGTTTAGTTGTTGATCCAAGATTAACTCTCCAATTAAGTGTTAAGCCAATAGATTTTATTCCAATAAATAGAGGGTCACAGTTTTGCCCTATGTTTCTCAAGAAACCCTAACTTGTTCTTCAACTTTTGGTGTTGAAGTGTGAAGTGAAGTTGGTTATAAGCTTATAGGGGTTGCATATATGTGATTGGAACTTGAAGAAGTGGAGCAAAACAAAAACTACGGGTCAATCTTCTACGGACTGTTTTAGGTTTTTTGGGGCTAAAAATAAGGTAATAATTCTTCTTCTTTTAAAGTAATTAGATATTACATATTGTTATGTTTAAGGGATGAATTTGTGTTAAGGAAGAAATGTAAAATAAGAAGTGTAGGTGTGAGATGTGGTGTTGGACCGAGAATAGGGATTTTGGCGTCGTTGGTTGGTTACTATCGTTGTTATTTACACTTGTCGTATGTTAAAATGAAGTAATATTGTTATTGATATGTGTTATGGAATATATATAAGTGTTGAAATGTGAATCGGATCATAAAGAATTAAGGAAAAGGGCTATGAAATGTGAAAGTTGTTGTGGCCGATTTAGGGACAATTTTGTCGCCTTAAGTTTTCGTTGGCTATTGTTATTGTTATCTTCGTTAATTCCATGTTATATGTTGAAGGAAATCATGTCATTAATTGTTAGTATGGATTATGTATAAATGTTGGAGTTATAACTTGAATTAGGGATTTAAAAAGGTGGTTATTTGTGGATTGTGGTGGCCGGAAATGGCTTCAATTGTTGAAATATTTTGGTGCAGTTTTGTGAGCTGTTTCATGGGCTGTTTTGGGCGTGTGTATATGCTGGAAATTTAGTAGCTTTATTGCATGTTTAATGTGGTAAATGACTAATGAAAGTCCTAAGGAATAAGGGTGTTAAAGGCTTCACATTGTACCCTTAATGTTGATTTATTATGGACTGTTTTGTGGACTATTTTAATATGATTGTGGGGTAGCATTTTACACATCAATTTAGGCGTGTAATCCCATTTGGTTGCTGCTTTGTTGTGCCCTTAAGTGTGGCTTGTTGAATTCGGGCCTTGGAAAAGGTGAAAAAGTACGTAGAAACATGGGAAGTGCTGCCCAAATTTCCGTAGAATAAGAGACTCTTTACTTGGTATTAATATACCTTAGAAAGCTTGAAGTTGATAGAAATGCTATTGATATTTTAGGTTGAAGTACTACGGGTGGCATAATCTACTTAGCGCGTGGATTAAGCCGAAGAGGTATGTGGAACTCTTCCTATCTTTCTTTGAGCATGGACCTTATAAAATGTGTGTACGGTGGGCGTACTTGTTTTAAATGAAATCGGATTCCTTGTGGTATATGAAAGAAGTAACTTGATTTAAAGGTATAGGTTACTTGATTTTGAAAGGATTAGTAACTTGATTTAAAGGTACATGTTACTTGAGTTTGAAAGGAGAAGTAACTTGATTCGAAAGGTATGAGTTACTTGATTTTGAAAGAAGAAATGGTTTGATTTAAAGGTAATAGTTACTTAGTTTAAAAGTGAAAGTGCCTTGATGCTACAAGTGTTAGTATCTCGGGGTTTTGTAAGGGAAAGAAGGTATGGTGAACGTACATAGTATTTTGGGTCAAACTCCCTAATATTGCATGATATGATTCTTTTTATAAGAATGAATGTACATAGTACTTTGAGTTCATTTACCTAATGTTACATGACATGATAATGCCTTGGTTTTATTAAAAGAAAGAGGTGATAGTGCCTTAGTTTTCTAGAATGAAAGTTTGTTATAACGGTTTTATGGAAAGTCAAAAGATGGTTTAAAACGTCATATGGTTGTATTGATACACAGAGTCCAATGGGCCGAGTTATGTTATATGTTATACCCCGTAGTTCCAGGGTATGTATGTAAGGACGTACGTACGAGAATACGACAGAAATTTTGGAAAGAAAGAAAGATGTGATTTTTCGACGGAAAAGTTTCCGGGTTTTGTGAAGGAAAAAGGTTCGTTGATGAGAATTGAATTCCCAGATTTGGTATTTGGGCTTCTTGGATTATATTAGAATTATGAGATTTTATTTTCGGAAATGGTCATGTGGGGCCCACGGGAGAAATTTACGGTTTTGTGGGGCCCGCTTTGTTTTTGAGATTTTCGATATTTTGGATATTTTCTAAGACGAAATATTTTGGATTTAGTAGGCGACACGTGTCACCTCTAGGTGGCTTGTAGCCAAATGTGGTGCCACGTGTCTTGTGGTCGAATGACCTTACAAGTGGCAAGCCACTTGTCTTGTTTTGTGTAGCCATTTGGTGGGTGAGACCCACACACACTTGTACCCCAATCTCACCACACACTTGCCTTGATCTTTTACCTTGATTTCTCTATAAATAACCCATGAAAGCAAGAATTATTCTTCATCCCACACTTTGATTTACAAGACAAAAATACTCCTCCCTTTGTAGGTTGCTTCCTGGCTTTGCCTTGAATTCTTGAGCAAAAGTTGTCCAAAAATCCCTAAACTTATAAGTGTTCTTCCTTAGGTGTTAGGAAGATTGTGTACCAAGAGTTGAAAAGATTTCACACCCTAGCCTTAGAATTTCACCTCGCCGAAACTTGCCATAGTTGAGCCTAAGTGTTCTTCACTTTTTGGAGTTAGATCTTGAAGAGGAGTTGGTTAGGAGCTTCTAAGGGTTGCTTGGAGCGGGTTGGAGCGTAAGGATTTGGAGCTAAATGTTGCTCAGGATCGACTTATAATCTTGGATAATTTTGGGCTTATCGAGGTAATGCTCTGTGTCCCCCTATTGTAATTGGATATTACATGTTGTAGTAGTTTAGATTTGAGTATAAGTTATATTGGGAGGATGATTATAAAGGATTGAACTGTATTTACATTGGACTGTATTTACAGTAGACTTGTGTAGTATTATTGTGAGACAGAGTTGAACACGTCCGGTTAGACGTGTAATCCTCGAGTTGTTGGCTCGCAGCAGGCCTTGTTAGGGAGGTTATTTATGTGTTTCATGCGGGGAGGTGCCGAATTTTCCGTAGAATAGTGGAACTGCTTACTTAGAATATGCTACGAAGAGAGCTAGAGATTGATAGATATATTGTGGTTGTTATAGGTGGATCTTCTACGCCACGCATACCGACTTGGCCATGGATTGCCAAGAGGTATGTGATTCTTCCTATACTCTTGAGCATGATTGTTGTGAACTATATAGTACGGTAGACGTACGTGTGTGAAATGAATTTTGTTTGTTTAAAACATAAAGTGTTATAATAGCTTTATGGGAAGTTAGTTATAACGACTTTATGAAGATAAAAGAAAGATTTGATTTTGAAAGCTAAACGACTTGATTTTGAAAGTTAAGAGACTTGATCTTGAAAGATAAGAGACTTGACTTATAAATGACTTGATTTCAGAAAAGGAGAAGTAACTTGATTTAAGTATAGGTTACTTGTTTTGAAAAGAGTAAGTTATTTGGGTTTTAAAAGTATACTTGAGGTTGTTTTAAAAGAAAAGCACTTGGTTTAAAAAGTATAGAGTACTTGATTTTAAAAGGTCTTGTAAAGATTTTTAAGGTGAAGTAATTTTGGTTTAAAAGAAAACGTGTTTGATACTATGAGTATTAGTATCGGGTGGCTTTTACGTAAAAAGAGGTCTTTTTGAAAGAATGAAAGTATGTAGTATTTTGGGTTGAAACCCGGATTGTTGACATAAAATGAAAGTACGTTGAACTTGCCTATGCTTGTTGTGATAGCCTTTGTTGTGCAAGTGTTTTGATTCTGTGCTACCGCGCCTCTCGGGGAGGGCCGACTATCTGATTGATTGCTTGGACATACTGACACGTTGGATGATCCACGTACGCGTCCACTTTGAGTATTATCGGTTATCTCTTTCGACATACCGACACGACGATGGGTGGCCCACGTATCGCCCACTTTGAGTATTATCTTGTTATTTCCTTTGGACATACTGACACGATGGGTGGCCCACGGGTATGCGTCCAGTAGGATGGTTTTATGGCCATGCTTATACCGAGGTAAGATGCCGGGGCATGCGGTCATTGTGAGGATTATGTTATTTGTCCATGGACCGCTAATCCATGAAGCTTGCCGCGGTGACGAGCGATCACGGGCTTTATTTGTACATGTGGTTGTCGCGCCCTTTTTCGGCCGCGGCATTTTTATTAAATAGCGAGCCCTGCTTAAAATGCAAATGTTAGAAAAATAAATAATAAATGCTAAATTGCAAAAAAAGTGTTTAAATGTTTTAACAAGGTGCAAAAAGTGCTAAAATGCTAAAGGGTTGCTATAATGCTAAGGGTTCGCGGAGTCGCCACCTAATTATTTGGGTGAATTAGGACACCTAAATGTTTAACTAGTTTGAAGTAAAACATTAACTCCATTTTATGGTCCGCTAAACTTAGTGAGATTCTGGGTAAGAGTTCTTTATTAATCTAGAGGGAAGGGGTTAGGCACCCTCTAAGATCCGCTTAACTGTTGTCCCGCCAAACCTAGGGTAATTATTATGTTTAAGAAAAATGCAAAATAAAGCTCTTCTTAATAAAATACTAAAATGTTAAAATGTTTAAGTTAAAGAAATGTTTAAAGTATTAAAAATGCTAAAGAGGTTTTAAAGCTAAAGGGTGCTAAAAGTGCAAAAAATGCTAAAGTTTAGATGCTAGAAGGGCTCCTACTTAGAAAGGTGTTAGAAAATGATAAAAGTGCTAAAATGTTTAAAAGATTTGAAGATTTTAAAATGCTGCTAAATAGAAAAGATGCTAAGAGGTATTATTTTTAAGAGATGGTGTAAAATTGATTTATCATAGGTGCATGCATTTTATAAAAGACTTGTGCTACATGTAGAATTTAAAAGTGTTCATTTTACTAATTTATAAGTTAAATGTATGCACTTACTTGAAAAATTTAATTTATGTGGCTAGTCACGAGGCGGTTATCATTTGGCAAAGTTTTGGTCGCAAGAATTAAATTAAAGGGAATACATTTCTAATGTCCAACTACTTACTAATCTATTGGTTCAAGATTTAATTACCAACTATTCTACTAATTAGTGTAATGTTAAACAATTAATTTACAATAAATAAATGAATGGGGCGGGGTAGAAAATAATATAAAGGACTCGAAGGATGGCGATGTCTTTATAGAGAAATGCACATATGAGTCTCGCCACGAGACTCTTCATTTTGTAAAATAAGAGAAAGATAAAGAATTAGTTAAATGTCCAATCTTATCACAACACAAATTAGTAAAATGCTTCATATATATTCGCATTTAATTTTCCTTTTATTATGCCATCTTGTCTGACGGACCTACGTTCCCAAATAAAGCCCAACAATTTTCAGCCAATCTTAGGATATCAAACAACAAGTAAACAAAAACTTATAAATTCTAACTTAGAGAAGACAAGTATCGTTGAGGCACAATAGACCCATTTAAGTGATCATTGGGGGAATCCAAAGAAGCCCAAACAACTATCACACCAATTTCACATACCCGAGTATACAAAGATATCTAATATACATAAAGAATTAGAGGTTCCACAAATGCTACATGTTGTCATTAGGGCATTACACATTTAAACAAGCAGAACCTTGTGATGGGTTTGAGGGGACATGATTTAACATGATACGGATCGATTCAACAAGTGTGACATGCTTAATGCACATCACCTAGACAGAGCAATAGATATTTCCTTTTGGGGTTAGTATCTATTTCAAGTTTAAACACCCACAAGACTTTATCATAAAGTATGAAAAATGGAACAAAGTGGTAATTGAGTTAGTTCAAAAATGACTTATGTATCATATCGAATGGGCGGGAAAAGCATTTTTCTTTATTAACTCGACTCCACCTAAAGGCATAAAATTAAACTATGAACAATTCGCCATGAGATCTATGTAACCTTAAAGAGAATGATATATTAAATGTATTGCCATTTGGACAACCCCATCCCTTATGTTAAATCACGCAAGCATACACATTAATGAATAAAGAAGTATTTATGCATAAGCTACATGTTTTACTAGAATAAATTCATACAAATGTTGTAATATACGTGATGTATATATGGGGATTTTTCTGATTAAGGAAATAGCCTTGCGGTAACTTAGCATTTCGACAAACAAATATTACTTAATTTTTTTAGTTTCCATCCATTTGGGGTGTTACAGACATTTTGATTAACCAAATGTAATCCTCGAGTAAACATGCTTTGAGTACTATAATTACCACACAATACGCGTTCGACACGAATATGCATTTCGTATACGTCGTACACACAGTTCTGATTTGAATGATGATCTAAACACCACTTTCCAGAAAACACATACACATATGCATGCAAATAACAAACAGAAAATGCAAAAGAATGATTTTTCCTTACCTTTCTCCCAGCGTATCGGTCGCGGTCGTCGCCGGTCGTTTTTTGGGTTTTTCGTTTTTGGAAAAATGAAGAGCGAGGTTTCTCATTTCTGGTCCTCCTTCCTTTCCGGCTTTTGCTGACCGAGCTCGCTCATGCCTCTATTCTCGATATGTGTGTGTTCTGGGTGTCCGAATTGCTAACTATGGCGAAATGTTCTAAACTCGCCGATGCTATCCCTAAGTCGATGCCATTGCTTCTCCCCATGTGACTCTGAAACAATTGCTATCCGATTCCTCTCCTATCCTGTTATATAGCCTGGTTCTAATAATGGTAAGTAAATGGGCGATTCTAGCTTGATAGATTTTGTGTGATTCGAACGGGTTTTGATTCTATGGTAAGAAATCGTTTGGTTATGGAAGGTGGGTAGAAGTAGGTTAGTATTAAATTAGTTAGTTTAATTAGGTATTTAATTTTAGGAGTTAATTTTAGGTATTTAATTAGTGTTAAATTAATAACATAAATTGCTTATATTATTTAGGTGCTTTATTAAAATTACTACAAGAATAAAATATTTAATTAGTGCTTAATGTTTAGAATGCGACGCTATTATTTTAAAAATCTTATTATTATGCATTATTGATGTTAAATTAAAATTAAAATTGAGTCTAGATTAAATTACTTAAATGCTAAATGCGAGTATGATATTTAAGGATCATTTAAAGCTTTATAAATGCGGTGCTATTAAATGCATATATCGATTAAAATTGATTTTAAATTACAAATGATTACTAATAAACGTTATTGCTAAATTATTTATTTTATGCATTTATTAATTATTTAAGAATTACGACAAAACTTAAAGTTAATTAAGACTCTAAGTGCTTAAAGATGCCATTATCAAATTATTTATTTATATTTAATGTTTTATTGTTGTATTTTATTATAAAAATCCTAAAATTATTTTACAAAATTAGTGTAATTTTATAGTTAATGGTTCAGGCACACTTTAGATACTTGTCCTGGTCATTTCTCGTGTATCGGCAGGCTCTGGTAGATAGCTTAAGATACTTGTCCTGGTCATTTCTCGTGTATCGGCAGACTCTGGTAGATAGCTTAAGATACTTGCCTCGGTCATATCTCGTGAGACGGTAGGCTAGGGTACGTTAGCTTAAGATACTTGCCTCGGCCATGCGTGGCTAGCTTTTGGATCGGTAGCTTCGCACCTTGCGTGAAGCGGATATGACTAGCTTTGACCGTAGTTGGCTATTCTACTCGCCCGACGGTTTGACGACGCAGTGTGATCTAGTGTTCAGGTTCACATACGGAGGAAGTTTTACATCATGTACTTCCGGCAGTGAGGAATGAGTTCCACGGGCATGATAGATATTATGTTCGTGAGACCCATAGATATGGGTGAGTGATTATTCTTGGGATATGGGACCCCTTACTTGACATAACTCATTACTTATTGCGAAATGGTTTTATAAAATGATGAAATGTGATTTCATTACGTATTTTCAGTTTCACATACTTGGTACTGTTGTCTCGACTCCTTCGGGGCCGCATTCATGCCGCAGTGAGGTACACCGATTGTTGATCCTCGCCATAGGATCGCAGTCATTGGAAGCTCCGCTTTCTCGGAGGCTTATCTTTTAGGTATAGTCCGCCATCATTGTAGTACTTGTACATTCTGTGGTATGGCGGGCCCCGTCCGTCATAGTTGTTATTACATTCTTAGAGGTCCGTAGTACTATCAAGTGTGGTTGTAAAGGATTTTAACTGCTCGATTATATGTATATACATGAAGGTAACCGTTTGGTTAGCCTGTTTTCTTATGTTGTCTCTTGTTTCCTGTTTAAATTTTATTTCCGCTGATTTTCTCTGATGTTGTTATCACTAGGGTGCCCGGGGTAAGACACCAGTCGCGGGCCCGAGATCGGGTCGTGACATTATAGATGCAATACACTGAGTCCCGCAAATGGGCCGGGTTACGTCACATTTTAAAGCATTACACCGAGTCCCACAAATGGGCCGGGTTACGTTATACAAAAGATCACACTGAGTCCCACAGATGGGTCGGGTTATGTCACATATTGCATCATCACACTGAGTCCCACATATGGGCCGGGTTATGTCACATATTGCATCATCACATCGAGTCCCACAGATGGGCCGGGTTATGTCATATATTGCATCATTACACTGAGTCCCACAAATGAGTCGGGTTACGTCACATATTGAAGCATATATCGAGACCCGAAAATGGTCCGGGTTACGTCACACATACTGATAAATACACCGAATCTCACAATTGGGTGGGGTTATGTCACACATACTGATAAATACATCGAGTCCCGCAAATGAGGCGGGTTACGTCACACATATTGATAATTACATCGAGCCCCAAATGGGCCGGGTTACGTTATATTAATGAGTCCATCGTGTCCCTCAATAAAGGGTCGATTTATGTTATATGAGATACGTTAACTAGATGTATATGAACTTGATGATTCTCTAAGTAAGCATTCATGATGTTGATATGACTCTAATTGAAAAGGTAAAGTTGACTCTCATTAATCGATTTGAAAAGGCACAATGTACTGGTATTTGGATTATCATACTTGTCCCCTGTTATCTTTCTTGGCCTGTTATGATCTCATTTACAGTACTTATTATTTCACATACTTGGTACATCTTTCGCATCGACCCCTTTCCTGGGCTGCGTTCACGTAGTAATACGCTTTGTTGATCCTCGCTTTAGGATCTATACTCAGTTTTTGAGGAAGCTCCATTATTTCGGAGGCTTGTCTTTTGGTACGGAGTTTACAGTCTTATGTACATTCAGGGGTACGGCGGGGCCCTGTCCCGTCATAGTATATTGTCCAAACTCTTAGAGGTCTGTATTCATATGTGGTCTGTACTTACGGGAGTTGTATTTATTTTGGGCCAATTGTATAACTGTACTGTCGGGATGTTCCCGTATATATATATATATAGTGGCAGCCTCACCGACTTGCCTTGTTGCTACATATACAATTTTTTTCATGTATTGTTTGGCCTGTGTCTTGTATGGGATGTGAGGGTATAAGAGGGGTGCCCAGGTAGGGCACCAGTCGTTGACCCGGGGTTTGGGTCGTGACAATAGGTTCTTAGTAGCGCATTCACAACTTCAGAACTCACGGGCACATATTTCCCTCTAACAAAGCATCTCCCATCCTCTTGCTCGGGATAATTCGCATAGAATTCCCTCACAAGGCTAGAATTCTGAAGTGGGATCCTCTCTGTATTGGTGAACCTTCTCCACCCATTTGCCTCGATCATGGCCCTAATAGGCTCATAATCATCATCATCATCATCAAATGGCATGGCCTGGTAGTCCATGCCTCTTTCTTGTATCAATGCCCTAGTACTAATATTATTGTATCGATCCTCCGCCTGTTTGTTGATGAATCGAGTAACATCATACTCTGGGGCTGATGAAGATGGGGAAGCTCTTGAAGTTCGTTTCCTAGAGGCCATTGTGAGAATTGTTGGAAATCTTTTGGCAGCGTTTCCTTTGTTTATTTGAGATTTTCCAACAACTATCACTCACACAATCAACAATAACCAACCAAAAATCGGTCCACTGCAGCAATACACAACAATTACACCACAATACGCCTCAATCCACACAACTACACAATGAACAACCACCGCAGCAAACACAACAACTACACCACAATACGCCTCAATCCACACAACTACACAACGAACAACCACCGCAGCAAACACCTACACTACATAACACCCTACCACCACAGTACGTACCACCCCCAAACTTTGCAAGTTACTTTCCCTACTAGCCTTGAAATTGCAAGAATAATGATGAAGATTACCTTTTTGAAGGGTCGTTCTTCACCAATTTCTTGATCCAAATGGAATGATGATGGTGTAAGATATGAGGGTTCTTAATGGGGTGGTGTGTAGGGATTTTTGAAGAATTTGGTGGAGGTTGTGGGAATTTTTATGGATAGAAGGAGAGGAATTTCGGAATTTGTAGAGAGAGGAAGGGTTTGTGTTTGTGTGGGAAAGGATTTGGGGATTTAGGGCTTTTAATTCGAAATCCCAAGACCGCAGTGGTATTTCTGATGGTACGCGGTCTTGAAAGTATCGCGCCCTCTCGTTATTAGGCACCGCTGTCTCAAGATAACACCGCATGCTTCCCCGATTCCGTGTTTTCCATCCTTTTCATCATGCTTAGTGTCCCATTACTTCACCTGGCTTCACAACACAACAAAAATATATCAAAAGTGAGACTGTTCTAATTAAACTAAATTGTATAATTTAAAAATTGGGTTGCCTCCCAAGTAGCACCTTCTTTAACGTCTTGTAGCTAGACGCAGGTTCTTTATCAAATCCTTGGGGTAAATTAACCCCACAACCTATCCACTTAAAAATCATTATTCTCTTCATCGCTATATTTATCTTCTTCACAGTAGTAGGTTCAGTAGGATTTACTTGTTTGTCAGCCTTCATGTCATGAACTTTTGTTGCAACTTTCAAACTATCCTGTGGGTTCACAGCTGTAGGAATGATC
Organism: Przewalskia tangutica; assembly: GCA_029844215.1. Taxonomy (NCBI): domain Eukaryota; kingdom Viridiplantae; phylum Streptophyta; class Magnoliopsida; order Solanales; family Solanaceae; genus Przewalskia; species Przewalskia tangutica. The sequence continues at coordinate 79,669,806 of CM056737.1, forward strand.
TCTGAAGTTTTTGTCCAGCTTGCCGACCATGTGTCATTGTGCTTATCATTGATACCAATTTTGACCCATTTTTCGTATATTTATTGCAATTTTATGTGTTTTAGGACACCGCATTTTAATCATATTTTTTGCATTTTTTACATAATATTCTATGTATATATCTTCACAAAATGACATTGCGTCTTTTTATTTTAATTTAAGCATTATGTTTTTGTTAATATTATATTTCTATTATTATTACACAGTCGTTTATTATTATTATGTTTGCATCTCTTTAAATAATTAATTGGCACTTTGTTTTTACTTTTAATCAGACATTAAACATTTCTTAAATATTGCATTTTAGTATTATTGCGTCGGCATTTGCATTTTAATAATTTTGCATCTCTTTAAATAATTTTTCTTTTAAATAATTAACTTGCATTGCATTTTGTCAAACCAGACCAGTCCAAGACGCAATTTGAATCAGTCCAATCCAACACCATTTTTTTTAATTTCATTCAAACTTTCATCTTTTTATTTCCCCCCCCTAAAATCAAAACCCACTTTTCATTTCCCCCCCAAATCAAACCCAAACCCTAAAAACCTACCCTAATAATAAACATTTCCCCCCCTTTTATTAAAAAAGAGGGGGGCAGCCCCACACAAAAGGGTCAGCAGCAGGCCCCACTTCTCATTCCCTCTCCCTCTCCTCCTCACCTTTCCCGTCGCCGCCGCCCTTCGCCGGAGTTCCATCTCTGGCGAACTACATAACCAGCCGCCCTCACCCCCACTACTCTCTCACACACGCACACACAACAGCCCCTCACCATCTCTCCCTTCGCCGCCCTTACCGGCGAACCCACTGCTCCCCTCCACCACTATCGCCGAACAACCGACGAACCCACTGCTCCCCCTCTCACCATCCCGTCTCCCTCACCCTCTCTCACTGCCTTTCCCGTCGCCACTATTCGCCATCATCGCCGGAGTTCAGAGCTCCGGCGAACCTCACCACTGTCAACTCCGCCATCACCGGTGTAACCCCCATCACTCACACCTTTGAACCATTGCTTTCCTATACCCCGTCGCCGATAAACCCACCACTGTGGTGGCGTTGCTCCGGCGACCTCGTCGTAGAAGTGACGCCGCCGTCCCCACGCTACTGTTTGTTTTCGGTTTTGTTGCTGTTATGTTGTTGTGGTTGTTGTACTGATTGTTTTTGTGATTTGCGAATCTTGTTTTGCTTTATTTCGAGATCTATGGCATTGGTGGACTGATTTCTTTCGACTTTGGTTTCTCTCCGGAATTCCGACTCCGGCATTGGTTTGGTTACTCATTCTAATGTTTTCTATTGTTTGTCGGATTGAGATTTCACTGTTTGGTCACTGATTTTCGGCCATTTATTGCTACTGTTTGGGGCATTTTGTTGGACTGATTTTCGATCATTTTTGCTACTGTTTTGGCCATTTTATTGGACTAATTTTCGGCCATTTTTGCTACTGTTTTTGGCCATATTATTGGACTGGTTTTGGCCATATTGCTATTGATTTTGGACATGTTTTGATGGTTTACTGATTTTGAACAGATACTATATTGGCCAATGAAAAAGTTATCCGTCGATTTTTGAGGCCTCCACAGTTGCAAAGACGGAAAATAAAATAAATGAAGCTTTCTGGGCGTTGATAATTTCTTCTACTTACACATGATAACCAACATGCGCTGGCAGAGCGAATTCTCGCAGCCGCACTTGTTTAGGATGTCCCACTTTATTTTTATATATATCTGAGCCCTCCGTGTTTAAAACTATTACTGTTTTGGCGCGGATCTGAAGGTTTTATTTATTTTATTGCTTTTAACAATATTGGCCGATGAAGGAATCTCCGTCTGATTTCCAAGGCCTCCTCTGTGCAAAAGACGGATTTATTTATTTCGCTTTATTTATTAATTCTTGTCATTGCTTTAAAATTATTTATTCTACTACTAACACTTTTACTAAGTGTTTATGCAGGTACCCAGAGATCATCTTGTGCAGAAGGCCTAAAAAGGGCTAAAAGATGTCCCGGAGTTTTATTTTATGTCGCATTTAATTTTAGTTTTTATTATTTTGTATTGCATTTTATTTTAATTATAAATTATGAAAAATGCTTAAAATATGTAGAATAAAAAAGGCAATAAATAATTAACCTAGGTTTGAACGAATAACCGCAAGTTAGCGGATCTTAAAGGATGCCTAACCCCTTCCCTTTAGGATAATAAAGAACCCTGATTCAGAATCTCACTAATTTCGCAGACCATTAAATGGAGGTCAATTGCAGTATTTTACTGCAATAAATCAAGTGTCCTAATTCACTTAAATAATTAGGTGGCGACTCCTCAAAAACAAGCACTATTGCTCCATCCAGGGAACCGCGCCAAAGAGCAATGTTGCGGATACCGTTCAGACTCCCGAGGTCAAAAACGGGCGCGACAACTGCGAAGCACTTATTGCTAGACTGGGATTCAATGGTGGATTTGAACACCCTGAATTCCATCTCTTCTTCCTGAACCCTTAGTCTCAATTCCCCCTTCTCCACATCAATTAAAGCTCTGCCCGTTGCAAGGAATGGTCTCCCTAAAATGATGGATATTTCATCATCTTCCTCCATGTCAAGAATGAGGAATTCTGCTGGGAAGAAGAACTTTCCCACCTTGACAAACACATCTTCAACTATGCCTCTGGGGTGCACTACGCTCGGCCACTAGTCAGACATCATGGTTGGTTTGGCTTCCCCCAAACCCAATCTCTTGAATACAGACAGAGACATGAGATTGATACTATCCCCTAAGTTACACAGCGCCCGGTTGCATGTTACGTTGCCAATAGTGCAGGGCAGGGTGAAGCTTCATGGATCTTTCAACTTAGGAGGCAGTTTCTTTTGTAGGATGGCGCTGCACTCCTCTGTCAGCGCTACTGTCTCATAATCCGCCAACCTTCTTTTCTTCCCAAATATCTACTTCATGAATTTGAAGTATGCGGGCATTTGTTCTAACGTCTCAATGGAGGGGATATTAATGTGCAGCTTCTTAAATACCTCCAAGAACTTGGAGAACTGCTTGTCTATGGCCTTCTTTTGGAGCCTCTGAGGGTAAGAGATTCTATCAGTGTATTCCCTGAAAGGTGCTGGTGGAGATTTCTCAACTGTAGGGTGATCCTTTCATTTCCTTCCTCAACTGCTTTCTCACCCCCTTTCTCATGAACCACTTCGGGTTAGGCAAAGAACTCGCTTCCAATCGCTTCACTCCTTAACAACACCGCTCGACATCGCTTCTCGAATTGACCTCAGATTGCTTGGGAGAGTAACTCGGACCTATTGGTTACCATCTTCGCTAGTTGCCCAACTCGCTTTCTGTGTTCTGAGAGATGACTGGTTTCGCACATGAACCGATTCTCGCGAATTAGTGAGTGTAAGCAATGCAACTCACCACCATCGTGCTTCTGCGCCGTAGTGGTCTAAACCTTGGAATGAGGTAGCTCGATTCTCGCTTCACGGTTCTGGTAACTACCTTGATATGGTTGTTGCTGGGTCTGGTCGTTCTTCCACGAAAAGTTAGGGTGACTCATCCACCCTGGATTGTATGTGTTGGAATTATAAGGCCGCTGAAAGTTCCCAACTGCCTGAACCTGCTCCATTGGCACATTATTGAGATCCATCGCTGTGCATCTGTCAAAGGAGTGAAGTCCACCACAAATCTCACAATTTACTGGCATCTGGACTGCATTCACAGACATAGTGTTCTGCTGCAGTTTCTTCGTCAGAAGGGCCACCTGTGCATTCAGGGAAGTGATAGCATCTAATTCATGTATGCCCATAGTCTTCCTGTTATTCACTGACCTGTCATCTGCTCCTTGATGATTGTTGGCAGCCATGTCTACTAGTAACTCAAGTGCCTCATTGACACTTTTTCTCATAAAGGCTCCCCTTGCTGCAACATCAATGATGGTACGAGTAGTACCACTCAGCCCATTATAAAAAATATGGACTAACATCCACTTCTCTATGCCATGATGAGGGCATTTCCTTTGCAGGTCCTTAAATCGCTCCCATGCATCATAGAGCGACTCACCATCCACCTGGTAAAAAATATTTAACTCTCCCCTTAACTTTGCCGCTTTTGAAGGTGGGAAGAACTTTGCAAGAAACTTTTGAGCTAGGTCCTGCCAGGTAGTGACAGAGTTGGTAGGTAGTGAGTTCAACCAGCTCTTGGCTCTGTCCCTAAGTGAGAACGGAAAGATCCTCAGTCTAATGACATCGTCAGTAACGCCATTGTACTTGAAAGTGGCACAAAACTCCAGAAAGTTGGCAATATGCATGTGGGGGTCTTCAGATGGCAATCCCCCAAACTGTACTGTGTTCTGGACCATGCTCAAGATGGCTGACTTGATCTCAAAGTTGTTCGCCCTTATTGCTGGGAGCCTGATGCATGTCTGTGCACCAGTAACCGGGGGCAAAACATAAAATCCAAGCTCATTTCTGCAGGTGGTGGGACTTGTCCCATGGCAAATGCAGACTTCATTATTCAACCCTCGCAGTACCATTGTTGTTCTGCTGATTTTCCATGGCTAGTAAATCAACAATTCTTTTCTCACGCCTGTTTTGCTTGCACAATTTTTCGATTTCAGGGTTGAAGGAAACAAGTGTATCTGCTCCTCTCATTCTTCGCATACACTAAATTCCTGAAATAGACCAAAATCAACAAACAAAATCAAGGCAACACGGTTCTAATAGTAAAAATAAAAATAGATAATTCGATATTATAAGTACGTCAGTCCCCGGCAACGGCGCCAAAAACTTGTTAGCGATATTTCAAATGCTCACGCAAGCGCACGCATCGTTGACAAGTAATATAGTCTGATAAGACCGAATATCGTCTTCAGAGACTAGTTTCTAATTACCGTTCATCTATTTTGTGTTATCTATTTGGCAATCGATATTTGAGTTGAGTTTTTGTTTAACTACTAGAATAATTGCAAGAATTACTGAACTATTTAAGTTGTAATCAGTTATGAATGAATTAGGGCTTCCAAAATCCTCGACTATCCACTCTATTCAATCCTTAATGCAACTAGAATGACTTCTTCTTCTACGTTAAGATAGCGGTTAACTAAACTGTCTTATATTCCGGTTAGGACATATAATCACTCAACCCCAGTGCAGAACCTTTCTATATTTCTATGATAGGATTTACCATATAGGAGGATTAAGAACAGTAACCTATAATGCTACACAAGTATCGGGGTACTGTCGTCCGCGATTTTAACCTATGTCTAGTCAATTACATCATATCCAAATCTCTCCTCTAGGTTCTTGATTCGAAGTTATATATATTATGATAATTAGTGATCAATTAATTATTAAGCATTCATACCAATTATTGACTATATCTTAATCAAGTGAAGAAGAAATCAAACTACTGCATTAATTCATGAATATAAGTTTCAAGCGATTCAAAAGGAAAATCCTAATAAAGTATTTAGCTCCTAGCCATAGTCACGCTAAGAACTAACATAAAATCCATACATAAACTGAATTAAAAATGAAAGAAAAGAAATTACTGCGAACTAAGTCTCCAATTGTAGCTCTTCGTTGTCTTGTGTTGTGCTTTGCTATAGAATGACCAACCTCCTCATAGCATTAATCGCTAGGGCTTAAATATGTTCCAAATTTTGTGCCTTATGGACCAATCTGCCCTTAGTCAATTCTTCTTCGGAACTGAGATTTTTCGCACCGGCACCGCGGTTTTGCATAACAGATCGCGTGCCAAACTCCCGCAATCTTCGCACAATAATGGCACCGCAGATTCAAGATATTGGCACCGCGGTGCTGACAATCCTTCGTCCTGATTTGCCAACTTTCGTCTTTTTTTGCCTCGGGAGCACCTTTTTGCCCAATTCTCGCTCCTTTTGGCCATTTTGTCTTTTTACACCGCTGTGACTCAAAAGAAAGAAAAACAACCTAACACGACACTTATTTGAACGAAAATGGGAAAATACTAACTAAAAATGACTCAAAAGACGTATACAAAATACGCCTAACATCTACGCATGTGTCATCACTCTTATTTAGATGAGGCTCATTTTTTAATTCTCACCTTCCAATAGTATATAGTACAGTAAACCCAATAGTATATAGTACACTCACACTCAAGGGAAAATATATTACCTTGACATTCATTAAAATGATCATTCGGGATGCCTTGATGAGCCAGGTAATTGGGCATCTCCTCATCATCATAACCCTACAAAAAAGAAGAAATAAAACTAGACGAAGAAAAGGTTAGTCCGTTAGATGGTAAAAAGTAGTTCCGATATATGATAGGGACCACCCCGATTTGCTCATTCTCCTTCTCCATATTCTCCCTCAAACTCACCATAAGAGTCACCTTAGCCCCTCCATGAGACTCTTTCTCTTTATCACTACTCATGTTGTCACCGTCTTGATCACTCTCATTCCTCTTACCCTTACTTTTCTCCTTTAATTCCCTCATCTTTTCATAGATTTCACTAACTTGCAATGGTGGCAAGAGATGTAGTATACGTGTGTGCACTTCTCACTCAAATGAGTACCGATTGGTCCTTCCATTATGATTTGTATTTCTATCATATTACCAAAGTCATTCGAGTAAGACATGTCAAGCTTTCATAGCCACCATATCACATAAGATCTCATCTTGATATTTCCAATATTAAACTTGATCATGACTTGATTTTGTTCCCTCAACTCTCCATATTCATTCAACCATTGGAGCTTGTATATAGTTGAGTATTTGGTGGTCAGAAGCTTCAAAAATTCCACCAAGGTGCTACTTGCAAAATTGGCACAACTCCCACTATCAATGATCAATGAACATACATTCCCCTTGATGAGACATTTGGAATGGAAGAGGTTTTTCCTTTAGCTAGGATTATCCATAGCCTTACTTATCATTGCCCTCTTCACTACATAGTGTCACGATCCGAACCCCGAGCCCGTGATTGGTGCACTACCTGGGACTACAAAGCCGGCAAGACTGCCATAATATATAACAACCGAATGAGACTACAACTGTACAACAATATACAACCCACGTAAGTCCAACCCACATATGAATACAGACATCTAAGGATTTGATAGAAATTATAACGGGACAAGACCCTGCCGTACCCATAAATGTACATAAGACTCTAATACAACTCCGTACCAACATGACAAGCTCCAGAATAGTGGAGCTATCTCACTGAAAGCTGAGTGGAGATTCTAAGCTCGCGGATCACCCAACTGAGAACCTAATACCTGCGGGCATGAACGCATCCCCCCAGAGAAGGGGGTCAGTACAACAAGTACTAAGTATGGAAACATAAGGTACAGTAAATAAAATCATAACTGGCCAAAAGATTACAGGGACAAATAAGAAGATCAAATACCAGATCCAACCGTGCCATATAAAATAAGGGTCAACTGTACCTTGTACCAATAGAGAATCAACTGTGCCTTTTTAAAATATGCCTTTTTAACATGTACCATTTCAACACATGAAAGTCATATCAAATCAGGGACACCTGCCCTCAGAATCATTATGCATATATATATATATATATATATATCAGTGTTGCAGATCGTGCACCCCGTCCCAGTATATAATAGTATTGCGGATTGTGCAACCCGTCCCAACAATATATAATAGTGTTGCGGATCGTGCAACCCGTCCCAATAATATATAATAGTGTTGCGGATCGTGCAACCCGTCCCAACAATATATAAGTGTTGCGGATCATGCAACCCATCTCAATATATGTATACAAGTGTTGCGGATCGTGTAACCCATCCCAATAAATATACATACAATTATCATGACAACCTTGTGCAATTTAAATATTCTTTTGACTCTCAATAACATCATAAAAATGAACTTTCCTTTTATACAAACCAAGGTACCAAAATATCATGTACCAATCACATATAATGAACTTTCATTTTAGAAAATTCAAGGCATTATCATGTCATGTAATATTAGGGAATTGAACCCAAAGTACTATCAAGGGAATATATCTAACAACTTCCATTTTAGAAAACCAAAAGTACTATCAAGGGAATATATCTAACAACTTCCATTTTAGAAAACCCAAGGTACTATCAAGGGAATATATCTAACAACTTCCATTTTAGAAAACCCAAAGTACTATCAAGGGAATATATCTAACAACTTCCATTTTAAAAAACCCAAAGTACTATCAAGAGAATATATCTATAAGGATTAGGATCCACTCACTTTATAAAGATCAAGTCAGTATCATTAAGGATTAGGATCCACTCACTTTATAAAATCAAATCAAGTATCAATAAGGATTAAAATCCACTCACTTTATAAACTCAAATCAAGTATCAATAAGAATTAAAATCCACTCACTTTATAAGCTCAAATCAAGTATCAATAAGGATTAAAACCCACTCACTTTATATTCTCAAATCAAGTATCAATAAGAATTAAAATCCACTCACTTTATAAACTCAAATTAAGTATCAATAAAGATTAAAATTCACTCACTTTATAAAATCAAATCAAGTATCAATAAGAATTAAAATCCATTCACTTTATAAACTCAAATCAAGTATCAATAAGGATTAAAATCCACTCACTTTATAAACTCAATCAAGTATCAATAAGGATTAAAATCCACTCACTTTATAAACTCAAATCATGCCAAAAGAAGAATGGATAGTTCACATACCTTATCCGCTAATTCCAACTTGATAACTAGTATACGTCTCAATGTAGTACTTTAACCTATAAATACAATAACATTTCTATCAACTTCATGCTTTCTAAGGTAGACTAATACCAAGTATAGGTTCTTTTTTTCTACGAAAATTTGGGCAGAACTTCCCCCGTTTATACGTACTTTTCCACCTTTTCCAAGGCCCCATTTCATCAACAAACAAGCCACAATTAAGGGCACAACCAACAGTTAACCAAAGGGGATTACACGCCTACTTGACGTGTAAAATTCGGCCCCTTAATCTATATAAAACAGTCCATAAAAACAGTCCACAATTCAATCAATAATAAGGGTAAAATGTGAAGCCTTTCAACACCTTTCTACACCCTTAATCATTAGGACTTTCATTAGCAACCACTACATTTAAACATGCATATTGATGGCTGATTTTCCAGCATTTCAACACCACACAACAGTCCCTAAAACTGCACAATAATATCCCACAATTTTATACAAGTCTCGGCCAAACAACCCCAATACAACCACCCTTTCCATAATCCTTTTTAATCCAATTCAAGTTCCAATACTTTTACACAAGTTATAACAACTTATCAACAACAATATCACTTAATTATAACATGCAATAGATGACAACAATTATAGCCAACGAAGCCAACACCCGAAAACTGTCTACATTCGGCCACTTCACCAAAAATTGTCCATACACTTTTTATTATTCATTATTCTTAACACAAGCTCATCTATACATTATAACAATATGTAATATCCAATTACTTCAAGAGGAAGAAGAATTTTTACCACAAAATTGCCCAAAAACTGCCCAAGGCAGTCCGCTCAACTTTGGCCCGCAGTTTTCGTTTTGCTCCACTTCTTCAAGTTCCAATTACACACAAGCATCCACTACAAGCTTATAACCAACTCCCCTTCACATTTTACCTCCAAAGAGTCGACGAACAACTTAGGGTTTTCAACTCCATTTTCGGCCCAACATGGATTTTGGAGATTATTGGAGAGTTAACTTGTCTTAGAACTTGATTAGTGTTCTTAATCTTAGATAATAATCAACTCTTGTTCTTGGAATTGTTCTTGGAATTTTCGAATTTCAAGGCTTAAGGAAGAGAGAGAAGAGAGCTTTTTTTTTGGTTGATGAAGATATAATATAATGAGCCTAAGTCTTCCATCTATATCTCTATATAGAAAATATCTTGCAAGACAAGTGGATGAGGGACACATGTCACCCTCCCATTGGTCACAAAATCCCCTATTAAAAATATATCTAGATATTTGTCCAAAATATCTTAAACTCGAAGGGCCCCGCAAAATTGTGAAATTCTCGGCGGGCCCCATATTATCAATTCCAAGACTTCATAATCCAATACCAATTCCATAAATCGAATTAGAAGAATTAAACTCCAAGTTAATAATTTTCGTCTTCACATTCTTCCGAAATTTTTCCTTAAGAAAATGTAAAAATTATTTCCTTCCAAAATTTAAATCTTATTTCCTTACGTACGTTCTCATATTAATGCCTTGGAATTATGGGGTGTAACATCCTTCCCTCCTTAGAAACATTCGTCCCGAATGTTCATAACATGTTTCAAGCTAAACAGATATCAGCATAGTCTCCTTTAACTACTCCAACAAAACCAAATATGCCACACATGACCACAATATATCACACATGCATATACATCAATCAAAATAGTAAGTGGGGATACTTCCTCTGCATTTCATCCACTGCTTCCCAAGTCATCTCAATCATGAACACTTATGGATAATGTCACTGAATCTAAAGTGTGTGTATCATCACAATTTACTCTCATTCATAGTCTGAAATGAATCTCTCTTTCTTTTAGTATCTTTTTACTACTCGTAATTATAAACACGTCCATTCTTCTCACACTTGTTCACTCATTTTCTTACTTGTCGTACTTTTCTCATACTTCTAAAATTATTCAGGTATATATCTATAATCTCAAATATGGCTCATGTTTTCCACTCCTTGGCGTTACTATATCCAAACTTGGTCATTATACGTAGATTCAATTTCCTTCACATGCCTCATGGCCAAGACTTTCCGTCTTATCATTATTAGGTCTCTCATTGACCGAGTGCCCATTCGTATTACCTTTACACTTCAATTTCAAGTTGCCACGGGGGCCTCCTATCTCAAAGTATTTATCATACTATCTTTCCGATCATTACAGGTTCGCCACCTTTGGCCAAAATGTTCCTACTGTACATCCTCTACTATTGGTCTTTATACTGTTCTGGGGTAATGATACCTTGTGAAACCTACCTAACTACAATTTCATTCGCTTTTATCATTCTTGTCGTAACCCTTCATTCTACTCATTATTAAACAAATTATTTCTACCTTGATACTCGATCACACAGTTCCATTCATACTCATTACTGCTTTCATATTCTTTAGCCCTTCTTCGACTGTTCCATAGTTCCCGTCCTCAATTACCCCCAACATACTATTATTATCCCAAGGTTATCTAATCTTGTAACATGTTGTACCACGTAGCCGAAGCCGAGGACCTTTTCAGTACAATATCTATAGCATACCTTAGCTTACTAATCTTGATACACATAAACTCTTAATAATACAATATCGCCCTTTTACGCGAGAAAGAGGGCTTATTTCCCTTTCATAATCGTCCCTTTTTGACCTTTATATAGAATATCCTATAGTCCAATACTTCCCAGACTGGGCCCAAAATAGCAAGGCGCCTTCATTCATTTATATCAATCTCATTATTCAAGGAGTAATAATCCCTTCTTATTCTTACATGGGACAATATTCTTTTGCGGTGTCTTAACTCTGAGGGTTCTATCACATTGTACTTCCTTTGTAATCACAATCACATTCTTAAGGTCCTATTGTGGTTCTCTCTAGAATCCTATCCCACAAGAGTCACCGTAAACTATGTAGATTTTCATAATCTACTAAACCTTCCAATAGTGTCTTCTGTTTTTCATTTGTACCTCTTATACTCATCTTATCCTGAGTATCAATCTTGTGATACTTCAAAACGTTGTGGCCATAGATTCCACACCAAACTAACCTCTTGTACCTTCACGACAAATCCTAGCAACTTGGTAAACAATTGGAACCCAATACACTTGCCATATTGTGTATTTAATTTCAAACAGAGGTAAAATACCTAATTCATAAAGGCCTAGTGATCTTCTCAGATCATATACTCATATTCATTTCACAAAGACCACGGAATAATCACAACTAATATACTTCACATGTACCATGTGCCTTAACCAAGATCAACCGTAAAGTCTTTTACTCAAGAAGGCCTTGTATATCTAAGGTCTCAACGGTTATCAATATTCTAAGGTTCTCAATTATTTCATGTCCCAAGCTTACATTATCACTCCCCGCATACAGGTAAGATAGCCTCTCATAATCTCAAAATCATGGTGTCTTAACCATAACAACCCTATTTACTCCATACCAATATTATTCGTAATATCACTTAAGCATTCAACATAGCTTAATCTATCAACGTGGTATGCCATCAAATCAATTAAACATGATCTCTTAAGAGTTCATCCCTCTCTCAAACAACTCATCGCCTCCTAAACTTCCCAAAGTAGCACATATATTATGCCTAGGTGTGGGTTTACTAAACTATTTCACACATTCCAAGTAATTATTAAAGCTCAACCAGCTCATGCTAATCCATAATCACTTCAGACAACACACACATGACCCCAAATAAATACGTTCATATAGATGCATATCATCATTCCACCAACTATACAACAAGTTTACTAACCTGTATCCAAAGTCCATATATTCCTTTCAGGGTCGTGGTTGCCTTCTTCGGAGGCATAACTGCAACACCATAATACGTTAGAGAGGATTATCCTAATCATAGCTCTATTGCATAATATCAGAGTAAGAAGAATAGAAACAAATCCTAAATGTCCTGTAACCTCCTGTTTATAGGTGTGGTGCACAACACACCAATAACCAAGACTCTACTAGACACGGTCTGTAGACATTCTGATGACTAACTACTCTGATACCACTCTGTCACAACCCGAACCCCGGGCCCGCGACTGGTGCCCTACCTGGACACCCTTCTACCCAAACAACACAAGTAACCCGCTTAAGCTAAATAACACTTTTTTTTAAGCAAAGGCAAAGCCGACAAGGCTGTCATAATATATAACAACCGAATGGAACTACAACTGTACAACAATATACAACCCACGCAAGTTCAACCCACATATGAATACATACCTCTAAGGATTTGATAGAAACTATGACGGGACAAGGACCTGCCGTACCCATAAATGTACATAAGACTCTAATACAACTCCGTACCAACATGATAAGCTCCGGAATAATGGAGCTATCTCACTGAAAGCTGAGTGGATATCCTAAGCTCGCGGATCACCCAACTGAGTACCTAATACCAGCGGGCATGAACGCAGCCCCCCGGAGAAGGGGGTCAGTACAACAAGTACTAAGTATGGAAACATAAGGTACAGTAAATAAAATTATAACTGGCCAAAAGATGACAGGGACAAGTAAGAAGATCAAATACCAGATCCAACCGTGACATATAAAATAAGGGCCAACTGTACCTTGTACCAAACTACCAATAGAGAATCCACTGTGCCTTTTTAAAATCTGCCTTTTTAACATGTATCATTTCAACATATGAAAGTCATGTCAAATCAGGGACACCTGCCCTCAGAATCATTATGCATATTTATATATATATATCAGTGTTGCAGATCGTGCAACCCGTCCCAGTATATAATAGTGTTGCGGATCTTGCAACCCGTCCCAACAATATATAATAGTGTTGTGGATCGTGCAACCCGTCTCAACAATATATAAGTGTTGCGGATCGTGCAAACCGTCCCAATATATGTATACAAGTGTTGCGGATCGTGCAACCCGTCCCAATAAATATACATACAACTATTATGACAACCTTGTGCAATTTAAATATTCTTTTGACTCTCAATAACATCATTAAAATGAACTTTCCTTTTATACAAACCAAGGTACCAAAATATCATGTACCAATCACATATAATAAACTTTCATTTTAGAAAACTCAAGGCATTATCATGTCATGTAATATTAGGGAATTGAACCCAAAGTACTATCAAGGGAATATATCTAACAACTTCCATTTTAGAAAACCCAAAGTACTATCAATGGAATATATCTAACAACTTCCATTTTAGAAAACCCAAGGTACTATCAAGAGAATATATCTAACAACTTTCATTTTAGAAAACCCAAAGTAGTATTAAGGGAATATATCTAACAACTTTCATTTTAGAAAACCCAAAGTACTATCAAGGGAATATATCTCTAAGGATTAGGATCCACTTACTTTACAAAGATCAAGTCAGTATCATTAATGATTAGGATACACTCACTTTATAAAACCAAATCAAGTATCAATAAGGATTAAAATTCACTCACTAACTCAAATCAAGTATCAATAAGGATTAAAATCCACTCACTTTATAAACTCAAATCATGAATCAATAAGAATTAAAATCTACTCACTTTATAAACTCAAATCAATTATCAATAAGGATTAAAATTCACTCACTTTATAAACTCAAATCAAGTATCAATAAGAATTAAAATCCACTCACTTTATAAACTCAAATCAAGTATCAATAAGGATTAAAATCCACTTACTTTATAAATTCAAATCAAGTATCAATAAGAATTAAAATCCACTCACTTTATAAACTCAAATCAAGTATCAATAAGGATTAAAATCCACTCACTTTATAACTCAAATCAAGTATCAATAAGGATTAAAATCCACTCACTTTATAAACTCAAATCATGCCAAAAGAAGAAGGGATAGTTCACATACCTTATCCACTTATTCCAACTTGATAACTAGTATACGTCTCAATATAGTACTTCAACCTATAAATACAATAACACTTTAATCAACTTCATGCTTTCTAAGGTAGACTAATACCAAGTATAGGCTCTCTTTTTCTATGAAAATTTGGGCAGCACTTCCCCCGTTTATACGTACTTTTCTACCTTTTCCAAGGCCCTATTTCATCAACAAACAAGCCACAATTAAGGACACAACCAACAGTTAACCAAAGGGGATTACACACCTACTTGACGTGTAAAATTCGGCCCCTTAATCTATACAAAACAGTCCACAATTCAATCAACAATAAGGGTAAAATGTGAAGCCTTTCAACACTTTTCTACACCCTTAATCCTTAGGACTTTCATTAGCAACTACTACATTTAAACATGCATATTGGTGGCTGATTTTCCAGCATTTCAACAACACAAAACAGTCCCTAAAACTGCACAATAATATCCCACAATTTTATATAAGTCTCAGCCAAACAACCCCAATACAACTACCCTTTCCATAATATTTTTTAATCCAATTCAAGTTCCAATACTTTTACACAAGTTATAACAACTTATCAACAACAATATAACTTAATTATAACATGCAATAGGTGATGTTAACAACAACAATTATAGCCAACGAAACCAACACCCGAAAACTGTCTACATTCGGCCACTTCACCAAAAATTGTCCATACACTTTTTATTATTCATTCTTCTTAACACAAGCTCATATATACATTATAACAATATGTAATATCCAAGTACTTCAAGAGGAAGAAGAATGTTTACCTCAAAATTGCCCAAAAACTGCCCAAGGCAGTCCGCTCAACTTTGGCCCGCAATTTTCGTTTTGCTCCACTTCTTCAAGTTCCAATTACACACAAGCATCCACTACAAGCTTATAACCAACTTCCCTTCACGTTTTACCTCCAAAAAGTCGACGAACAAGCTAGGGTTTTCAACCCCATTTTCGGCCCAACATGAATTTTGGAGATTATTGGAGAGTTAACTTGTCTTAGAACTTGATTAGTGTTCTTAATCTTGGATAATAATCAACTCTTGTTCTTGGAATTTTCTAAATTCAAGGCTTAAGGAAGAGAGCTTTTTTTTTGGTTGATGAAGATATAATGTAATGAGCCTAAGTCTTCCATCTATATCTCTATATATAAAATATCTTGCAAGACAAGTGGATGACGGACACATGTCACCCTCCCATTGGTCACAAAATCCCATCTTAAAAATATATTTAGATATTTATCCAAAATATCTTAAAATCGAAGGGCCCCGCAAAATTGTGAAATTCTTGGCGGGCCCCATATTATCAATTCCAAGACTTCATAATTCAATACCAATTCCATAAATCAAATTAGAAGAATTAAACTCCTAAGTTAATAATTTTCATCTTCACATTCTTTCGAAATTTTTCCTTAAGAAAATGTAAAAATTCTTTCCTTCCAAAATTTAAATCTTATTTCCTTACGTACGTTCTCATATTAATGCCTTGGAATTACGGGATATAACACATAGTTTGGCACGATGAGCTCCCATTCATAAGGCATATCCTTGATTAACAAGGCTCTCATTGCTAACCCATATGGAACCATAACATCCTCATTTTGCTCACTTCCCACATCATTTACACAATCATTATCTTTTTTAGTACCCCATTTATTAACCTTCGCATACTCCCTCTCATCCTCATCACTACAAGGATCAATCCTTACAATGAATGCCCTCTGGTTGAGACACTCACTCATTCTATAACCATATCCTTGACACTTGAAATATTGGAGGGATTTAGCATTAATACCTCCTTTTTTTGGTGTAAACTTGGGAGATTGCTTCTCAACTTGATTATTCTTGACAAGGACTTCTTGTAATCTTGCATGGTGCCCTTGTTATTTTGCCAATTGGAGAAATGAGTTTTCCATTCTTCGTTCTTGCTCCATAAAGATGAATATCCCTTGGGTTTGATTACTTTATCCAGACCTTTCTCAATTTCAATTGTCGTTTCAAGTATGTCATCAAGATCATTATAATTGTGAAGCCTCATTTGGGATGTGACCTCTTTGTTCAAACCAAATCGGAACCGAGTTATGGCATTCAATTCTTCTTCTTTGAAATCAATCCTTATTTTCGCAAATTGGAATTCATCATAATACTCCTCTACACTCTTGAGATTTTGTCTCAAAGTGTAGACCTTATTTAGCCGTTCTTGCTTGTACCTATCAGACACATACTTTCTTGTTATAATTATCTTCAATTCTTCCCAATTAGGAGTTGGCGGAAGTCCATTGGTTCTCATAACCTTTACTTGCATTTTCCACCATGTCGAGGCAAATCCTTGAAATTGAGCAATAACATAGGATGTTTTTTTCACTTCGGACATTCATTGGTGAGGAAGATCCGATCGCATTGTGTGATCCAATCGAGGAACACATTCGAGTTATTACCTCCTTTGAATGTTGGAAGAGTGACTTTGATGGAATTAAGACTCGTGTCTCGACCATCAATGTTTCCTTGATTACCATGGTCTCCATAAAGTTCTTTTCCATAATTATCACCTTGGTAATTACGTCCTTGATAAACATCACGGTCTCGATAACTTCCTTACCTACCCACTTGAGGGATATGTCCATTTCTTTCGCCTCTTCCCCGGTGAGGACCTTGATATGATATCTTCTGCCATTTAAATGGTATTTGATTGCAATTCGCGGATGTTGAGTACAAGGTGAAGATTAGCCAAGCTTCCTCCAACAATCCTATCAATGGAGTTGTATCAAAGGACCTTCCCAGTTTGAGCATGTGCATTCGTTGTCTCCTCATTTGATCGGCAACTCTATCACCCTAATATCCTACCTCATCTTACAATTCATCTCCAAGTGGTTGGACATGTCGAATTGGTTGATAGATATTTGGTGGTGGTTGATGTGGGTAAGGTTCATTTGGTAGTAGAGGGTAAGGTTCATTGGGTGGTGCAATTGGGTTCTCATTTCGAGGTGGTGGTGGTGTGTTGTTTGGGTGAGTGGGTTGGAATTTGAGGCGAAAGTTTGGGGTGCCATGGTAGGGGAGGTATCATCCTGCGTTCTACAAGTAGATGCTTGGAGATTTTGACCTTGGGGTAGTAATGATGCTTCCTTACTTCGGCCTTCAACAACTCCCACTCGAGCATCCAAAGTGGTCATTTTCCGGGTAAGTTTCGACAATGCATTCATTACATAAACAAGAGTAGGTCCCCCAGTGGGAACGTGGGTTTCATCACCTGAATTCGACATTGTACCTATTTTAAAATAGTCAATAAAACAAACACGCGTCATGTTAGTAAGTTTAACCTCACAATTCACTCGAGTATGAACACTTTTTATTTTCTCACAATTGTCTCGGCAAGTGATTGTACCTTGTTTAGTCCGATGAGTTACAAGGGTCAATTTTTCTCGATATCAAGAGTGAATGTTTGTCAACTCGATAAAAGAATGATTCAACTCGAACTATCAGACTTGACTAGCTAATCACTTTGTAAGATTGATTACAAATTATAACTAGTTTAGATGATCAAAGAAATCAAAACGAAACGAATTTAAGTAAAAGATCTGAAAAGCGCGGTCTACTATTCATTGAGCATGACCTGTTGTTCGCAGACAGTGTATGAGACACAGTATGCGGGTCGCAATAATTGCTCCTCAAATTTCCAATTTTTCTGTCGTGGTCTGCGGTTGACATGCGGGCCGCATACACCTTATGTGACACACCATTCAGTTTGCAAGTTGTGTTTCTGTTGAACACTTTTGATGATGTCAATTCTTTTGGGGATTCATGTTCTGGGCCTTTTCCTGATTTTTCTAATGAATTGGGCCTACTTTTTCAGTTACTTTACTACTTTTGGCAAAACACATTTTTACCTTGGAGTTAGGTTTTGGAAGATCAAAGGGTCCCTTTTTGCTTCTTCTTCCTAAGAACACCATGAAGATCTTCAAGAATAATTGCAAAATTCAAAAATCTTAGAACCTTCAATTCTTCTTCAAATCACCCCAAATTTCAGATACCACACCTTCTTCACTAGTAGAACAAAACCCACAAACTTTTAAGCTCCAATTCTTTTTTGTTCAACCAAACTCAATTCAAGTTCTTAAACCTTCAAGCTTCAACAAGGACCAATAATGGTAGATGACTCAAAATGACTCAAATGACCCGAAACTTGAGATTTAGACTCTTCTAATACTAAGAAACACAAATATAATAATAGAATCAATAAACAAATAACTATTTTTGGATTTTCGAATTTTGGACTCTAGAACATAGCAATACACGCATATGATTATGGATCTGCGTAAAACGTAAATAATATTACAAAGAAAAGGAGAGGAAGAGGTGAAGAGGCCAGCCCCTACCTCTGTCATACACAGTGCGACAAAATTCAACGACCTACTAACCTCTATCCTAATTCTTGACCTCCAAATCTTCCTATCTAAGGTCATGTCATCAACTGAAGTTGTGCTATGTCATGTCTAATCACCTCTCCCAGTTCTTCTTCGGCCTACATCTACCTCTCTTAACTTTTGTTATCGCCAATATCTCACACCTTCTAACTGGCGCATCCTCACACCTCCTCTTCACATGTCCAAACCATCCAGTTTCACTTTTCTCATTTTGTCCTCCACAGAGACCACTCTGATCTTTTCTGGTATAACTTCGTTTCTAATCATATATCTCCTAGTATGACCACACATCCATTTGAGCATCATCATCTCCGCTACCTTCATCTTCTGAACGTGAACATTTTTGACTGGTCAACATTCTGCCCCATATAACAATGATGGTCTAACCACCACTCTGTAGAACTTACCTTTAAGCCTAGGCAACATCTTCTTATTACAAAGCACCCCGGAGGCGTGACTCCATTTCATCCACCCTGCTCCAATACGATGTGAGACATCATCGTCAATCTTCAATCACCTTGTATTATGGACCCAAGATACTTGAAGCTTCCTCATTTGTATATAGCGTGTGCCTCAATCTTCACTTCCACAACTGTCTTTTGTGTCACATCACTAAACTTGTACTCCATATACTATGTCTTAGTCCTGCTTAACCTAAAACCTTTAGATTCTAAGGCCGTTCTCCAAACTTCCAACCTATCGTTAACCCTATTGTATGTCTCGTCAATCAAAATTATATCATCTGCAAATAACATACACGACGACACCTCATCTTGAATATGTCATGTCAATCCGTTCATCACTAAGGCAAATAGAAATAGGTTAAGGGTTGGTCCCTGATGCAACCACATCACGACCGGAAAGTGCTCCGAATTACCTCCTACTGTCCTAACCCGGGTCTTGACATCCTCGTATATGTCCTTAATTACCCTGATGTATGCCACATGAACATCTCTAGACTCCAAACATCTCTAAATGACCTTCCGATGGACTTTATCATATGCCTTCTCTAAATCGATGAACATCATGTGAAAGGTCTCTCTTTTTGTCCCTATACTGTTCCACCAATCTCCTAGCAAGATGAATAGCTTATGTGGTCGATCGCCCCGACACGAATCCGAACTTGTTCTAGGATATCAGTTCGGATTCATGCTGGGGCGATCGACCACATAAGTTATTCATCTTGTCGGAAGATTTGTGGAGGAATGTAGGGACAACAACAAGAAATAGAAAGATAAAAATGAGTTCAATTTTTGTGCCTTTCCAATATATAATTTTCTTTTATCATCAAATTAATTTAACCGATAATAATATGAAGTAAATTTTCCAAACGGTCACTCAAGTATGTGTAATTACTTAATTAATAAAATCACTTAACTTAGTTTTGTATCAATACAGTCACTCAATTTATGAATTTTCTCTTACAAAGTCACTCTAATTGGATTTGTCACTCCAAAGCAGGGTAATTAGTCCTCATTAGTTAGCATATCACTTCAAACTTAATTGCTAAATGTATTAAAGAAATGGAAAGATCAATGCACAGTTGAAAGAAATGGAAAGATCACTTCAAGACACAAAATAATTTAGTAAATTGGGGGCTTTCTAGGTAATTAATGGTTTCTTTTGAAAGTGTCAGTTCTTTAACACTTTCACGTGAATTCTTCTTCGACTTGAATTATTTATACCTTATGGCTGGCTCTGATTATGACGCATATATTTAATCAGGTGTTATTTTAATTGATTCTCCTAATTGTTTGATTTACTTTATTAAATATTAATATTTCGATATTCCAGTAGGTGAAGTCTGGTCTCTACGAAAGCTACAGCAACGGGAATCCTTATTCCTAAGAATTAATTGTATTTTAATTATAGATTTAATCATTTTATAATTGTTTCTTTGACAGTAACATCTCTACCCTTTTCACATGAATTGCTACAAAACCAAATTATCAAAAAATGGTAATACTACTCATTCTTTATTATTATTATTTTTGAAACATTTAAAGAATACATTATATCATTATCCAAGTAAAGGGTATTTTAGTTATATTGTCAAATGACTAAAATACGTAATTTATAACTTTTTATGAAAAAGTAAAGGGTATTTTAGTTATATTGTCAAATGACCAACTTATCAACACATTTTTCATCAACTATTTATTGTTAATTTAAATACTGTTATTCAAATACGTAATTATTTATTTGTAAAGTTAATCGCAATACTAAAAAATACTTATTAACACGTAATGTTTATATGTTATTTACAATCACCTAATCTAAACATGTTGTAAGGCCTCTAGCTTAGCTATTTCATGTGATTCTTTGACTTGTCTTTATCTCATGTAATAATGATGTAGACATTTTAAAACTAGTATTGGCAAAACAGAAGTCCAATAATGCTACAATCAAGGCCAAATTCTAAGGTTCTCATGATTGTAAGTTGTTCCTTAAGTGCAATTTTGGCAGGACATGACCAATAGTGCTTTCCCAATATTATTTTGGATCAACCTTTAAATTTTTGTTGTGGTGGTGGTTTTCTCTTCTCAGGGCCATAATTACGCTAGTTAGAGGCGGATTTAGATTTTTTATAATAGGGGTGTATTACAAAAAAAAAAAAATATATATATTAAGTGAGATTTAATCCTTGT
This sequence comes from Przewalskia tangutica, assembly GCA_029844215.1. Taxonomy (NCBI): domain Eukaryota; kingdom Viridiplantae; phylum Streptophyta; class Magnoliopsida; order Solanales; family Solanaceae; genus Przewalskia; species Przewalskia tangutica. Next base: position 79,691,523 of record CM056737.1, read on the forward strand.
TCTTCTAGATAAATAACTCAATATTATACCAAGTGTATCATTTAACTTTTTTATGGGTTGGAGACCAGCAAATAATATTAGATAAATTCGAAAAAAATATAAATATAAAATACTTAGTTTGGTGGAAAGACGATGAGTTCACGTGCATCATAAATTGGATTATAAATCCGCCTAGTTGAAAAGAGATAATTACCTAGAGGTGCCTTTCGGCGCTTTAGTTAACCAAAGCTTACCCGACTATTGCTTTATTACTTGATAAATAGCCTTGTTTACTATTTTATTCTTCTAATTTTCTGCCGAGTTTGATAGATATCAATAGCTATTAGCTTTGAATTCCTAAAGCCACCCCTTTTTTAATAATGTTTTAGACCAATTATTATCCGAAAAGTTTCTACTTATTCTCAATCACTATTATTACTATTTTTTTGAAATCAACGTTCACAATCATATACATTATTTATACATCATATATAGTGTATATATAAAAAGATATATGTAATGTATAATATTGTATAAGAATATATATGTAAAGTTACAAAAAATATTGAGCAATTTGTATATAGATATACCTTATATATACATTATCTATACACCGATGATATAATGGGCTACATGATTGTAAACTAGATGTGTGAGTTGTATATATGGGTTATTTCCCCATAAGAAAAAATTAAGGGAAAGTTACACATTTCACCGTCGGCCAAAAATAATTAAAGCTTTTAGTTAAAAGTTTATATATATATATATATATGATTGAGCAATTCATATGATTGTTTTTCTCATTTGTCATTCTTTTAAGTGATTTTCCTTTGTACTTTATACGAATGCTAAATATATGCGGATTCAAGATTTAAAGTTTATAAATTCTTAATTTGAAATTTATGTATTTTAAAGTTTATAATTACATGTATATATTTAGTGAATTCTCCATAAATACAAGATTTAAATTAAAATTATTATTAAGTTTTATCGAATCTGTATATCATGCTAGCTCCGCCATGGCTTAAATTGAAGTGCATTTCTATTTTGATTTTCGATTCATACCTAACTTATAAAATATCTTAGGAAGCGTGCGAAATGATCCGTGTGTGGATATTTTTGAACGTATAATGCTTCGTGAGGTGCATCACTAATACCAACTTTTTGGCACTCAAGATGCTTTTTGTTTTTTTGGTCTAGTTTTCACTATAAAAAAATAAATCTTAGCTATAACTTAACTCTAAAAGCTAACTTGTAGGGTAAAAATTGTCCAAATTCATATAAGAAGTTCATGTTCCCTGTTGGGTCCCGGGGGTTATGCTATGGAACAATAAAAAAACAAACTGGAAATAAACAAATTCGAATGCTGGAACAGTTTGCGAATGTCAGCGATAATGTCGTCCGACACCAGTGACAACACTTCAGTAAAAACAGAAAAAACATTTGAAGAGTAAAATGCAACGGAAATAATAAAGAACACAAATGTTTATATTTACATAGGTTATATATTGCTATAACCTATGATGGTCAATGACAAAAAATATTGTATATATTTATATACAATTGAATAAATTCCTTCTCTTACAATATTGTAAAAAATACAAAAGGAATTAAAAAATGGTGAAGTCGTAGATGACTTCATGCCTGAAAAATCTACCTAAATAGATATAGACAACATTTCATTACAATTGCTTCAATAAAGAACAAATCCAGAATCTAGGCAACAACTGTAATGTTGGACAGAATGTTGTCAACACACTCAACTAACATTTGTAATCCAGATTTCTGAGATGAAATCCCGAGAGCTCTCTCGGCATTTTTACATTTTGATTCTGGATGTCGATTCATTGATCTTCCCTCTCTATTTATAGTAGAGAGCATTCCTTGAAAAACTCATCGATTGGTTGTAGAGGTTGAGGGAAAAGTGGGCAGCCGATAAGGGTTGTTGGAGAAGATTGTGGAGCAAGATCCTCTAACTTCTTGGACTTGTTCCCCAAGCTTAGCAACAACTTTGACTTGGTATTCTCACATTTTTATCAGCTCCAAAACTCATTGTCAAGTCACTTTTACCATCGTGGTAAAAATCTCACGAGATCTTCAGTTCCGTGAAGTAAGACAAAAATGTTTCACAGAATGTTGGTCCGAATGTCGTGACATTTGTTCCAACATTTCTGATTTTAACTTAGAACTAAAAATGATATGTTGGGCAACATGTCACAACACCAAACCCAACATTAATATTCTCCCCCTTTTTGCCTTTCTTCACAAAACCTAATATATTCTGTGCAAGTGACTTACGGCAATGTCATAGTTGTTGTCCCAACATCTATAATTACAATAATGCTCCCCCTTAACCCGTGAAAGCATACAACAAACATATGTACACCAGTGTATACTACTATATAGGATTACACACAATGTTATCACATTATAGATATACACATCATAAAGGATTAGAAGAAATAAACTGACATATTAACGCATCATCCAAAATATTCAAACCATATTCTCAACTCCAACCAGTAGCATCAGCTTCATACCGTATCAACCAGTAGCATCAGCTCCTTATAACTCAACACACTACAACAGTAGCTTTCAACAACTGTTTACTCCTGCATAGCTCATTCTCTGCACAGACAACAACATCTAACCTTCTTCCTCTGCTCCCCTTGCATTAGCACTTCCTTATACTTCATCGACTTCAACAGTATTATCATTTCTCCCCCTTTTTGTGAAGAAAACATCAGCAAAAATTTATATCTGGCTTAAATCAGAGCATTCCTCACAGTATCAACCTCAGAGATTTGTTGGTTGATCTTTGCAATTTAATTCACACGACATTCAGTAGATTCTAGAGACTGTCTTGGACTAGTGTTGTCAAGAATGTTGGCGACATTCCTGTCAACATCTGCACTATTTTCTTCCATTTTCCAGGGTAGATCAATGACTCTGTCTCTACTCTTCAAAACTGCTTTGTTTACAATGTACAGTTCAGAAGCCTTCCCTAGTGTGTTCTCTCTATTAGGCTTAAGACCTTGGGTAGTTAAAACTTTATATATCAGAGAGGGATAATGAAGGATTGAGATTGATTCTTTTTGTGCCAAGCTGGCAACTTGATGAAAAATCATTTTGCCCAGATCAACTCTCAAACCTTTCTTAATTTTATACAGTAGGGTGGCTTGTCCTGTAGTTACAATTGACTTATTTATTGAAGGAAGCCAATTGTGTATAGCAATTTGTGAAGGGTGGCAAACAAGGTTGTTAATTCAGAGGCTCGACATCTAGAGATCCATTTATGCATAATACCTCTTGTGAGGTACTCAATTAATTCATCTATACTGTCCACTGCAGGGTCTGCTTCTCTAACATTCTCTTCAGCATTTGATCTCATACATTGATTTATAACAGCAGGTGTGAGAAATATAATACGTTATATAGATATACCTCCCCAAATTTCTTTGAGGGTGTATCTTCTATAGCAGAACTCAAATTAGCATAAAATAACCTGACTATTTTATCAACATACGGTCCTTTCTCAATAACAGATCCTAGGAGTTGTCTTTCTTTTAAGAACTTTACCAAACCATATTATGAACAAGAGGCAATGTCTAATACTTTTTCAGATCTAATAACTCTATTCTTGTACTAGTCCTAATTATCAGAATTAGTTTTAGAATAGAATTTTTCTGAGTACCTCAATGTCTGAATCAGATTCGGTTTTGCTGGAGGATGTTGGAGTTTGTGTCTCTTCTGATGTTGGCTGGAATATTGCCTGAGATGTTGTGGCATCAGTGACAACATTCAGAGCAACACTCGATTTGACATATCTGGAAATTCCCTTTGGGAAGAATTGCTTCAGTGGAGTTTCATCAGGAACTTCCTTATTTTCTTGAGACACATTTTGCAGTACAAAAACATTTGATTCTTCTTCACTCTCTTCAGTTGAGACCACCAAGTTCGTGTCGTCACTGTCACTACTCGAGCAAGCAGGTACATAAGTATCATATCTGAACCTTTTGTTGCTCAGTTCTTCACGAATTGTTCTCTCAAATATTCTACTCGATCGACAAGTAGGGAAGGTGGAGGATCTTGGTCTCTTACCCAATGCTGAAATATCAGATATTTCATCAACATCTAGTGGATTGTTGTCAGCTGATGTCTAAAGGTTCATCTAAACCTTTGAATACAATAGTTTTAGACAAGTTCTCTGTGGATGGTGAAGAAGGAAACCGGCAGGGTTGCTGCATGCCATTTTGCTCAGACGAAACAATGTTCATAGGATGGCTAGTACTCATAGGAAAGTTGGTCGGTGTGTTGGCTGATATTGGTGTTGGCATTGGAGAGGTTTCCATATGTGAATATAGTGGAGAGGGTTTTGAGGAGATTGAAGATGGAGTTTGGAATGGTGATGATTTCACCGAGTAGAAAGGATTATGCTCTGAGGTGTGATGTGATTTCTTTTTTTTTTATATGAAAAATCAGAAATGATAAAAAATAGCAAATGAGGGGAATATTTATATACATGACAAACCTTTCTAAGCAACAAAAACCCTGAGTTTTAGGTGTTTCAATTCTACACAATAACTTACACCTAAAATATTGGGATAAAAAGATGAACATCACGGTAGGAATTTAATTTAATCTTATCATATTAAAGTTTGAAATTCCTATTAAAAGAAGACAAAAAAATAGGGTGAAAATTTTGATTTTTCTGAAATCAGTTAAGATCAACATCCCAACAAATATCATTATCTGAAAATGTCAACAGTAATGTTGGCAACATTATGGACAACACAAGTATTATGATTCCGCAAGAACTTTTCATTTTGGCAACAAATCAAGACACATTTTATATGTATTTTTATGAGTTTAACCTCTGGACCAATTTAACATTTTCCCATTGTGTCCTTAATCTAATCATAAAACACATACAAAATTTGCTTTGTGTCAAAAATAAGAATACTTATTTAGTATTCTCACAATTCTTTTAGCACTCGATACTCCTATAGAATAGAAACGATATCTTTTTACGGGCACTTGATACTCCTATAGAATAGGAACGATATCATTTAAAGGGCTTTGCTCATTTTGCACAGTTGCCAAAGATTGGTAAAGGCTTTGCCTTATTTTGATACTCATTTTTTATGATATCTAATATCATCGCAGAGAACGATATCACTTTTGAATCATATTCTTATTGAGGATCATACTTGTGTGAACAAAAATCATGTCATTATCCAGTAACTAAAATCATATTATGATATTACACATGTAAATGTCACTCAAAATGTTAGAGACATTTCAACCAACATTCACCAAAAATGCCTTTTTAGAGATTACAAAGACCAAGAGATTTCTTCAAACTAGAAAATCTCTCACGGTCAAAAACTTTTATAAAAGTATCAGCTAGTTGATGAAGAGTATCAGTATGTTCAATTTGAACTAGCTGTTTTTCAGTCAAATCTCTTAAAAAATGATGTCTAATCATAGTACTAAACTAAAATGTTGCTAGTAAAACCATAGTCGTTTAACATGTGTTTTAGCCATATTCATAGAGAACAACACCTTCCAGCTGCTACATATTCAGATTCAGCAGTTGAAAGTGAGACACAGTCTTGTTTACGACTATATCAAGAAACAAGATTATTTCCAAGACAAAAATATCTTCTACTTGTACTTTTTATATCATTCACATCACCAGTCCAATCGGAGTTACTATATCCTATTAACTTAGGATTAGTGTCTTTGGAATACCAAATTCCCAACTAACATATGCCGACAACATATCTAATGACACATTTTACAACATTTAAGTGGGAGACTTTGGATAGGCTTGGAACCATGCACAAACACAAACATTAAACAAAAAAGACTAACCTATTGGTATATGATTGCCATACATACATACCTTACCATTTCTCTATAATCGAGTGGTTCTTTGCTTCTTGTTCCAATTCCTTCAAAAACTCCCCCTATCACCCGTCATGTTGGATGATTCTTCCAATCCTTGATGAGGGGTCCCTTCGAACTTGATTTAGTAATTCAACATTTGACTCCTCATTCACACTCTTTGTGGTCTCTGGTTCTGGTTCAGATATTGCTTCGAATGTGGTAATATTTGGGGCAACATCTGATCTTTAGTAGTCTGCACATTTTTCACTGAAACTATAGTGTTATTTTCAAATGTATTCCATGTAAAATCATCAAAAATAACATTTACAGACTCTTGTATAGTTTTTGTTCTTAGATTGTATATTCGGTAAGCATGACTACTTTGGGAATAGTCAAAAAAAATCCTTTGTCACTATTAGAGTCAAACTTTGCCAATTAATCTCTATCATTTCAAATATAACAAATACACCCAAAAACCTGAAAGTAACGCAAATTAGATTTATTTCCATTTATAATTTCATAGGATGTCATCTTTGTTACAGACCTTAAATAGACTATATTAGTGATGTGACAAGCAGTAAAAAATATTTTGATAATTTTTTAGAACTAAGCATAACTCTAGTCATTTTTTGTCATGATCTATTCTTCCTTTCTGCTACCCTATTCCGTTTAGGAGCAGAAAAATCATGAAAAAATCCCTTTTTTTTTCTCACAAAATTTTGTGAAGGAGATGTTTTCAAATTCTTTTCCATGGTCGGATCTGATCCGAAAAAACAGGAGAATAGAACTAGTTTCTAATTCTAGAGTGCAAAATTTTAAATATGTCAAAAGATTGTGATTTTTCTTTCAAGAAATATATCCATGAATATCTAGAAAAATCATCTACAATCACATAGGAATACCTCATGCCTCCTAAACTGTCTACCTCAATTGGACTCATAAGATCCATGTGTAATAATTGAAAAAATAGTGAGACATACCTGAATGTTGTCCATCATTCTGGACAACATTATGGGAAACACGAATTTTATTACCTTGGAGACAATCTGCACATACTATTTTACCTTTATGGCTAATGTTGGGTAAGCCTCTAACCGCTTCATATGACACCAATTTTTCCAGATTGCGGTAGTTGACATGTTCCAACTTTTGATGTCATAGTGTTGTATCGTCCATCTTGACATTATTGCATGTCTCTTGTCTTGCAACAAGATAGCAATTATCACATGTTCTAGTACCTCACACGACACATTCATTAGCTTTATTCGTAACTTTACAGACATTCTTATTAAATTTACCTCAAGATTTTCATCACACAATTGACTAATACTAATCGAATTAGCCATCAAACCTTCAATCATGTAAGATTTCTTAAAGTTGGAAATCCAGGAACATCCAGGATTCCTTTTCAAATTATTTTACTGCCACCTCCGTAAGTTACGTTACCTCCATTGAATGACTCATAGTTCTTTAGAAACTCTTTTGTACCTGTCATGTGGCGAGAACATCCACTATCAAAGTACCAAAAACCTGCAATGTTATTCTTTAAAGCAGTTATAGCAACATAAGTTACATCCATTTTGGGAATTCAAACTCTTTTAAAACATATTTATCTTTCAGCTCAGAAATGTTGTTTCACATGTTGTCCGAGATGTTTGGACATCTTTTTAGGCAACATTTCGCTCACATAATCTTGAAGTTTTGAAACAGTATGATTTTAAGTCTCCAGGGGAGTTACAATGATGACACACAAACTTTATATTCTTTGAAATATATGAGAATCTATTATTTAATTATTTTTTCTTTACAAAGCATATTTTCTTATTTTTGTCAAACAAACTAGAGCATAAAGTTTTAAGAGAGTTTTCATACCCAATCCCTGCATGTGAAGATTTACTAAAGCTGAGTATCTAATTCAATTTATGAGTCCCTGAGTTGACCTTACGGAAGATTGCTTCGGCTAAATTTAATTTTGCACGAATCTTACCAAATTCAATATCACTTTTGGTAAGTGAAATATCTAGTCAGGTTATTGTGCCTTTTAGATCTACATTCTCACGAGTTAAAGATTTTACCTTTGTGTCAAGTTGATTGGATTCTATGATTAATGCTTTACAAATATTTTGTAATTCATTAATCATGTCATCTTTGCATTAAACTTGATCCATACTCTCAGCCTCACCATTAGAAATAAAATCAGTAAAGCAGTTAACATCAGGATAGTTAAAAAAGAATATGTACCTTTTGGATGTTGCCTGAAATGTCATGACATCTGAGGCAACATTTCAGACGACATCTTCATTATCAGACAGAGACTGTTCATAAATAGTGGTCAGCATTGCTTGTGATTCAACTTCTTGATCTCCTTCTTTTTCTCCTTCTTTGTGCCTTTCTTTTTAAGTACTTGAAAGGAATTTGGTCGAATTTTGATTGAAGTCTTGGTTTTGATGTTGTTTAGATCTTTCGAGCCATCGAATTATATTTTTGGGTGAGTAAGGCAATATTAACACCTTCACCAAGTTCTTCAAGATTCTCATCCTCTTCATTGATTTGATTCGATTCTTTGAGGATTGAACTTGAAGTGTCATATTCTTGCTCTTATATAGTTTCGTTTGATTCTCAATATTCATCTCATAGGTTTTGAGAATGTTCATCAAGGTATGAAGGTCCATAGTAGCAAGATTGTGAGCTTCTTCAATGACATAAATCTTTAAATTGAACTTTTTAGGAAGAGAACATAGAGCCTTTCAAAATAAGATTTAATATCATCCGCTTCTTCCATTCTTAAATGTTCATATATTCTCATGAGCATGCGTAGCTTTGTTCGACGAACACTAAAGCTACCTTCACAATATGTTTGCAAAGTATCCCAAGCATCCTTTTCCGTGGAGCAATTTTGAATGAGCTTGAACATGTAGAGATCAACCCATGCAAAAATAGTATTTAAGACTTTTTCATTGAAGCTTGCATTGTTGGTTTCTTCCACACTCCATTCAGATTCATGCTTAACAAGAAGGTCGACTTCCTCATCCGGTGATAACATTGGAACAGTATATCCATTGGTAATAGATCTCCATGATCTAATATCAATGGATTTGATATGAGAGCGTAGACAAATTTTTCAATAGGCATAATTTGATCCATCTAAAATAGGAAGTCTACCAATTATTGGATTAACCAGATCCATAGTTTATATAACAGGACCAAACACTTATTATGTCAAGTGTTGGCTCTGATACCACTTGTTGGGTCCCGATAGTTATGCTATGGAACAATAAAAAAACAAACTGGAAATAAACAAATTCGAATGCTGGAATAATTTGCGAATGCCAACGATAATGTCGTCCGACACCAGTGACAACACTTCAGTAAAAATAGAAAAAACCTCTGAAGAGTAAAATATAGCGGAAATAATAAAGAACACAAAGGTTTATATTTACATAGGTTATATATTGATATATCCTATGATGATCAATGACCAATAGTATTGTATATATTTATATACAATTGAATAAATTTCTTCTCTTACAATATTACAAAATAATACAAAAACAATTAAAAAATGGTGAAGTCGCAGATGACTTCATGCCTGAAAAATCTACCTAAATAGACATAAATAACATCTCATTACAATTGCTTCAATAAAGAACAAATCTAGAATATAGGCAGCAACTGTAATGTTGGACAGATTGTCAACACGCTCAGGCAACATTTGTGATCCAGATTTCTGAGATGAAATTCTGAGAGCTCTCTTGGTATTTTTACATTTTGATTCTGCATATCGATTCACCGATCTTCCCTCTCTATTTATAGTAGAGAGTCTTCCTTAAAAAGTTCATCGATTTGTTGTAGAGGTTGAGGGAAAGGTGGGCAGCCGATAAGGTTTGTTGGAGAAGATTGTGGAGCAAGATCCTCTAACTTCTTGGACTTGTTCCCCAAGCTTAGCAACAACTTTGACTTGGTATTCCCACATTTTTATCAGCTTCATAACTCCTTGCCAAGTCACTTTTACCATCGTGGTAAAAATCCCACAAGATTTCCAGTTTCGTGAAGTAAGGCAAAACTGTTTCACAGAATGTTGATCTGAATGTCGTGACATTTGTTTCAACATTTCTGATTTTAACTTAGAACTAAAAATGATATGTTGGGTAACATGTTACAACACCAAACCCAACATTAACATTTTCATTCCATTTTCGATGTGAGACTTTTAACACTCTCCCGCACGCTCACACCACGTTAACTGAAGTGTGGACAATATAATTTGGGGGCCCAACATCGGTAGACAAAGAATTGGAATGAGCTATGTAAAGAATGGATCTTGGGCCTAACTCAACTTCAAAAGCTAGCTTGTAGGATGAGGATTGTCCAAGTCCATATAAGGAGTCCATGTTCCCATTCTATTTTCGATGTGAGACTCTTAATACTCCCCCGCATGCCGAGACATTGTTAACTGGAGCGTCGATAATATAATTTGGTGGACCAACATCGGTGAACAAATAATTGGAATGAGTCTGGCTCTGATGCCATGTAAGGAATGGATCTTGGGTCTAACTCAATCTTAAATGTTAACTCAAAGGGAGGAGGGTTGCCCAAGTCATATAAGGAGATCAATTACCCATCCCATATTCGATGTAAGACTCTTAACATGTTCGGATACCATATTAATTTATGTGATCATTTTATTTAAAAGCTTAAATAAATGTACTTAAGTAAATGTATATTCGATGTGATGGATGAACATTTGTAAGGTTCAAAGAACTATATTTTTACTTCTTTAAGGCCTCTGATTTATGGATCCTACTTTAAAAGTATTTGTGTTTCCAGGACTATCCTCTCCACTATCGTTCTTAACCACCACATAAATTCAAAATTTCCACAATGCTCTGACTTTTAAAGAATATTTGTAGTTTCATGTTATGATCAGAGATATTGAAGTCAATTTTTCCAATAAATTTGGCCAAACAAACTATTAGAATCTTTCAGAAGCTGAAAGCAACTCTTAAGACTATAAGAAAAGAGAGGCGTGGAAGCCGTTGGAATTTTATTAACGTGAAATAAAATTTATCCTATTATTTATGCATGACTCGAACAATTGAGGTCCCGCACGTCGGAAATGTCGTTTCCACACACGTGCACACGTTGTACCAATGATCGTAAATTTCCTTAGTGAAAGAGATATTGGTACGTAAATAAAATGTTTGAGACATGAAATGATAGACGGTTGTTGGCCAAATGACGAGTGTTTCACGTTGGCAAATGAAGGAAGACGTGTATGATGTGTAAAAGATGAAACGAGTCGAAAATCGCCGCGGCGTCTCCACCAAGAGCCGCGACGCTAAATGCCTTGTCATCTACTGGAGCTCAGGCACCGCGACACCTCCCTGGCAGAGCCGCGATGCTTCACTGGCAGTGAGGTCGACGGGAGACGAAAAATTTCTGATTTTTGGGCTGGTTTTGGAACATTGATCCTCCATTACTTTTGAATTCAGCCATTATTTGGCTGAATTATAACCCCTCAATAAGTGCCATTACATGGCTATTGAAAGTCATTACTTGGCTAGTTGGGAGGTCATCTTCATTACACTATAAATTGAGGCATTTGGCTCAATTGGAAGAACACACAAAATTCAGATTTCTGATCTTCCTCTCTAGCTTTCATTCACACACTCAAAGACTCTTCTTTTAGTAAACATTTGAGTTTTTTTTGCTCATTTGTTTGTTGCTGTTTTATCTTGGGAGACAAGTTGTCAATCACCGTAAAAGAAGTTATACGGGACAATATTGTCTTAAGGATAGAGTGAATATCACTCGACTCATCAAACCTCTTGTTCTTTGTTTTCATTTCGAGATTTTAATCTTTGTAATCGTCATGTACTTTCTGTTCATTCAATTGTTGCAATCATTGTATTCTTAATATTATTCACAGTAACAAGACCAACCTTTGATAAATCATGTTATTACTCATATATATGTCTGCATTGAAATTCCGTGTTAATCTAAATCCGGTTTCTTAAGGTTACATTAATATGAGGTAGCTACTCTAGTAGTGATACTAATATTTGGGATATAATATCTTAAAATAGTGTTGAACTTTGTATTCTTCATTATTTCTTGCTGCATTCGTTTTCTTTCTTAGCGCAGCCGTTTTTTTGCTCCTTCTCTTATTCCTTGTCTTCCCGCTTCAGTTGATGGAAAAGCATTAAATGGGCGAATGAGATTGAGAAGGAGCTCTAGTAGATGAATGCGTCTGGTGACATCGCTAGCCTTTGTTTGAAGGGCGGGGGAAGAAGGAGCCGGTTAAAAGAAAGCGAATCTTTCCATTTTTCAACTAGAATCTATTATATAATAATAGAAAATAGAAAGAAATTTCTTATTATATATAGGTCAGCTTGTCTGTTACCATCTGTTATTTAATGTGTTTCGGCTGTTGTCTTATTTTGATGTTGTTATTGTATTTTATCTGAATGCTCTGTTCTGCTTTCTTTATATTAGTTGTCTTGTTTTCTTCATGATTGTATTTTCATTTGCATAGCTACGTACTTTGATTTGCGATACTTGAATCGATTCAGAAACAACATCTCCACGACTCCACCTCTACAAAGTGAGATAAGGTCTGTCTCCACTCAATCCTATTCGAACCCTACTTTGTGGAATTATATTGAATTTATTGATGTTGAGGTTGATGTTGAACTTTGTGTAAAAGAACTATTTAAGGCCATTTCTAATCTTGTGAAAGCAAATGCATTGTCCACTTCATGCAAAAAATTATATAGTTTCCTTTTTCGTTAGTGTTGCAATTTTTATCTCATAGTTGCATTATTTTTTCAAGAGGAGGACCAAGCTTCGACCTGTCAATCATCTACATTGGCTCGTACTATGTACAACTTATTGCCATAACATGTATTTAAAATATCACCCTCATTATTGTGGCCAATTATTGAGAGTATATATGATCGGCGCAGAGAATTTTTCAATCGGGTGCACACATTTAATAAAGTTTACAAATCATTCGGGTGCCCAAATTTAATAAAGTTTACAAATCATAATTGTCTTCTACGCGTTTTCATATTTTGAAAATGTTTAATGACATCATCATTTGTAACACTCTTAAGCAAATCTTTTTCAATAAAACATACAAGACAATCATTTAAAAATTCAAGAAAATTCCCTCTATTTGAAACTACACATTTTATTTTCCATCATTTTCTGAGGGAAATCATGGCCACGGGGTTGACAAGGCCCCTTTAATAGATAAGTTCTTCTAATATCATCAACCTGGTTTGAGTGAAATTCATATATCTTTTTCCTTTCTGCAGGATCTGAAGGAAGACTATTCAAATCAACAAAATCTTTCCTAGTTGAAGTTATGGGAACAGACGGTTGAGTACTAGGAGATGCACCACTAGAACCACCAATTCCAATTTCTGTCAATTTTCGTTTAGAAATTCTCTCCATATTCCCTTAATAGTAAAAAAAAACCTCTAACCCTGTTGAAGAGACAAAAACCAAGATTCACAATTTAGTGATTATAATTTAAACAACTAAACAGGTAACATGTAACAATAACACAAATAACAAATTCACAATTTGCACCCAAATAAATATACAAATAAAAAAACCCTAATTTTGAATATAACAGCAAGCCCTAATTCCAAGTTTTCAACCAACCAAATAAAAATGTACTAATTTTAGACATCAAACATTTGAATATTCAAATTCAATGATCAAAATTTCAAACCAACAATATTTTATGAATATTATTAAAATAAAAGATAAACAAAAATTAAATATTAAATATATTAGAAATAGTTACAATCAGACAAACCTTGATTTTGATAAAGTGAATTGTGAAAACAACACAGAGTGTTTTGTCCTTTACTTCTTTTCTGATTTGTAATTGTGAAGATTGATTGAAGATTTGAAGACAAAAACGGAAGCCTCTCTCCTGCTCTCCAGACTCCAGCAGCGCCTCTCCTCCTCTTCCTCTCGGTCTCTTTCTCTCTTTGAGACTTTGAAAGTGTTTTGAGTTTCCCTTTCTTAGATCTCCAATTCCCAGTTTTTCCTCCTCGACTCGGCGACTCGGCAAGTGGCGACTGCCGCGACTCCTCAGTCCTCCCTCAGTCTCTTATTTCGACGGCGACGGTCAACGGCACAAGTCACAACGCAGCTGCGCAGCAGCGCAAGGCTCTGATGTCCCGTCGGTCTCCCTCTCTCTCTTTCTTTTATGTTCTTAGCGACTTAGGAAATCGAAGGTGGGCCACATACGTTGCTAATGAAAATGATAGGTAGGTCACGTTGAAAATGATAGGTGAGTCACCTTGTAAAACGACAACATGTGGGTCATCTTGTAAAACGACGTCGTTTTACAAGGTGATAAAAAATAAATTGAAAGTGGGTGCACTTGCACCCAGTTTGGTGTGTGTGTGTTCGCCACTGATCACAACTTATTCTGACCCGATTTCTTTAGATTTTTTCAGTTCTTGATTACGTGGATGCCAATATAATATATTCAGAGACAAATTTAGAATTTAAACTTTATAAATTTTGAATATTAATGAATCCACTGTCCATTTGAGTTATTCGGTGCAAGATTTAATATTTATATATATTTAATGGATTTCTTAACACATACAAAGTCTGAGCTTAAGCTACTAGATTCAGCTGTAAATTCTTAATTTAGTAAACTAAATATGCTTGTACATATTAAAATTTTGTAATGTGCCTGTAAACGTGTAAATAGAGATAATATTATATTGGACTTTTTGCTATTTCTCTCCGTTCACTTTTACCTGTCACATTTAGTTTCTCGAGAGTCAAACTATATGAACTTTGACTAACCATTTTTTCATATTAATATGATAAGAATTGCAACTTATAGTATTTTACGTATAGTTTTTTATCACTAAATTTTAGTTTTAAAATATTAAATTAATCTAATATAATTTAAATCCGAAAATTAATTAAATTAACTATTGAAAAATAAAACGTGACAAATAAAAGTGAAGTAAGGAATTACATGTTTTCTCCTGACTATGTAAGAGGTACGAAATGGAGAGGATAAGGTTCTTTTGGATTCCATGGTTTTGGCTCAATATAATGTGAATTATGGAGAGATTTTGAACTCTCATAATCAGATTTTTAAATTTCTTTTTCTTCTTGTCATTTTGGGAGAGATGGGGTTGGGGACAGATGCAGCTCTTTCATACACTTGGTGTAGCTAATGCCATGTCAGAATTAATTTTATAAAAATAAAAATTGAGATGATCTGGCAATGTCTGTTCGTTGAGTCATCTTATCTTATCTGCCTTGCACACTAATTTGTGGCTAACAGTAACTCTTAAATTCAGTGAGGATTCATGGCATATAAAAAGTGTTTAACTTAGTTGTATATATCAGATAGTTTAAGCAAAATATTTGATATTATCATGTTACTTGAGAAATAAGTGTCTATAATAAGTGAATAAAAACATTTATTTTAACAGAAAAATAAAGCTTGTATAGATCTATCTCGTGATACAGTAAAGGTAAACGGTATTTTATTTTTAATTTCCCAATTCCGACACGTGTGTCACTTTAGTGCACATAATCATCAGATTATATATTTCACAAACCTCGGCACATTAGTATCCATTTTACCTCTGTTGTAAAATATCAGTAATAAAATAGGGATGGAAGAACTGAAAGGGTAGATAAAAAAAAGCTAAGTGCAATGTTGTCGAGTTGAGTGTTAGCATTCTTTCCTTAAAGTAAAATTATTCCGTATATAATGACTTACGACAGATAGGTAATAGCCTCCCAAGATAAAAAGACAATACTTTCTCAAGCACAAATTAAATACTTGAAAATTCTTGTAGAAGAAACAAGAACTCTAGATTGTTAGAAGAAGTAGAAAGACTCTCAAATATTTCAGATTTTGGATGGATATTGGATGATTAAAATATGAAAATGAGACCTCTATTTGCAAAGTTGGTGATTCATATGCTATGTGAATGCACTAAATGGGATTGCATTGAACTCACCAAAGGCCAAATAGGTCATGTCAAGAGTTGGATGAACTTTGGCCTTTCCAATGAGTGTGTGTTCAGAAAATTTTCTTGATTTTTCGTTCACTGTACCGTCAGCGCAGCGCCTTGAACTGGTGGCACCGCGGCACTAAACAGTCAGTAACCGACCTCAAGCCTCAGGACTTGTGGCACCGCGGCGCCGCCCGTCGTGGCTCGGTACCGCGGCCCTGTTACGGCGCCGCGACTCTTCCCCATTTTTCTGTATTTTGCACATTTCTTCTTTTCTTATACCGTCGCGGGAGACATTAATTTAGCCAATTAAACGTCCATTCTTACATAACTTAAGAACACTCTAACATGTGTACTAACATCTCTTTCACTACGTGAAATTTAGCTAGACATTGTACGACATATGCATGTGTGTGAAATCGTATTTCTGACATGCGGGCCTCCATGTGTTCAAGTCATTAAGGACGGGATAAACTCAATCCCACGAGGTAAATTTTACAACAATCCCCTCTTGAAAGAGGTGTTGGTGCACGCGGAGTGCCAACCATTATCAATCTATTAGCGGAAGTATATTGCATCGAAATAGGTAGCCCGCAACTTTGAACTTTTCTTAGTCAACTACCATCAAACATATTTACTGAGCGGTGAATGTGATGTCTTGAACTGTCAGTGTTTAGTATATGCCAAGACAATGATAGAGACACAAATAACTGTCCAATCCCTCGTTTCTTCAATTGTTTTGTCCGTTGTGGACGTGTACACACTTTGATTCTTAAGTGCGTTCAACTGAGGCGGCCTGTCCTCGTACTTAAATAGGTGACCTCCTACAAGATACCCTGCAGTACCCACTATGTCAGTGTTAGGAGTCATTAAAAGTATCCTTATCTCAACCTCGACTCTCGAGTGTTATGTTGAGACTTTGACACTTAACATGTACCCACTATGCAGGTAGCACTTTAATGTCTATCGCGAGAAGGCTATGGATTAGAGTTTCCATAAGGAACCAATATCTGAAGTGCTCTTGCTTTTGTATAAGCGTTCAACTGGACCTTTACAACTTAGTTTTCCCATTGAATCAAATTTCTGGGATCTCTAGTCAGTATGGTTGGGTTACCACCATATCGGTCCTTATTGCTTGGGTTTTAAGCCCATTCCCCTAGACAGGCAAGTCATCTGATCATTAGGTAATCCCTTAGTTAAAGGGTCAGCTATATTCTCCTTTGATTTTATGTAATCGATGGAGATAATATCCGTGGAGATCAATTTCCTAACGGTCTTATATCTCCGACGTATGTGCCGAGATTTACCGTTGTATATGCTACTTCGTGCCCTTCCTAATGACTACTGACTGTCGCAGTGGATCATCACTGAAGGTACGGGTTTATCCCAGCAAGGGATATCCTCCAAGAAGTCATGAAGCCACTCAACTTCTTCACATGCTTTGTCTAAAGCGATAAACTCTGATTACATGGTGAATCGGGCGATGCAAGTTTGTTTGGAGGACTTCCAGGACACAACCCCACCACCAATTGTAAACACATACCCACGGATGGGCTTGGTGTTCCTTATATCAGATATCCAGTTTGCATCAATGTACCCCTCTAGTACATCCGGATACCTTGAGTAGTGCAATCCGTATGAAATTGTATATTTCAAATACCGAAGTATTCGATTAAGCGTTTTCCAATGGTCATCTCCGGGATTGCGTGTAAACCTCGCCAATTTTATTGACGACATAAGCGATATCAGGTCGGGTACAGTTTGTTACATACATCAAACTGCCGATTATCTGCGCATATCGCTCTTGGAGCATGGGTGCACCATGATTCTTATCAATACTTTGATTCATATCCATTGGTGACTTTTTAATGGCGGACAGCCAAATGTCTCAAACTTTCTCTATGTAATGAGATTGAGACAACACTAGTCCGTCAGATGACTTATAAATCTCAATTCCTAAGATGACATATGCGATACCCATGTCCTTCATGTTAAAATATTGTTTTAACATGTTATTTGTTTCCAGGATCAAGGCTCGACTACTACCTGTGATTAACATGTAGTCTACGTAGAGACAGATCGTGACGAATGAGTCAGAGTTTCCTTTCACGTAGACACACTTATCACATTCGTTAATGGAGAAATCTTTTGACAATAATGTACTATCAAAATTTTCATGTCATTGTTTTGGAGCTTGTTTCAGTTCGTACAGGGACTTGATAAGTCTACATACTTTCTTCTCCTGTCCAGAAACTACATACCCCTCAGGTTGTTCCATGTATATCTCCCTTTCCAAATCACCATTTAGGAAGGTTGTCTTAAGATCCATTTGATAGATTTCAAAGTCATGCAGTGCTGCAATGACAATGAACACCCTTATGGAAGTCATTCTCGATACTGGATAGAGTACGTGTCGAAGTAGTCAAGGCCTTCAGTTTGTCGGTATCCTTTGGCTACCAACCTAGCCTTGTACTTGTCTATAGATCCATCAGCTTTGTACTTACGTTTAAGTACCCACTTAAAACCTAGTGGTTTATTTTCCGGAGGAAGATCAACCAACACCCAGGTGTGATTTTGCATGATGGACTATATCTCACTTTCCATAGCTTCTTTCCAAAGCGGTGCTTCTGGAGTTGACAATGCCTCTGCAATTTTCCATGGTTCATTCTCAACCAAGTAAGCTAGAAAGTTCGGCCCAAAAGATTTATCTTTCCTGGCCCTTTTACTTCGTCTAGGTTCTGTTTCAGGACCAGTTGGATTCTCATCCACATTTGTATTCATTTGGTCAGAATTGTCAGATCCCGGAGAATCATAGCTCCTTTTGTGCGAGGCGGCTTCATTTTTCTTTTTAGGAAATATTGTCTCAAAGAATACAGTATTCCTTGACTCTATTATTGTACTCCCGTAGATATCTGGTATATTTGACTTATGTACCAGAAAGCAATAAACACTACTGTTATTTGCGTATCCAAACAGTCTTAGGTCTTAACTTGACCTGTTTTGGCTTAGGTACCTCGACGTTGGCCAAACAACCCTATACCCTTAGGTATTTGTAAGAGGGTGCCTTTCCTTTCCACAGTTCATATGGAGTTTTCTCCTTGCCTCTGTGCGGGACTCTATTGAGTATCATGTTGGCAGTAAGAACTGCCTCTCCCCACATATTTTGCGCAAGGCCGGAATTGAGAAGCAATGCGTTCATCATTTCCTTTAGTGTAAGGTTCTTGCATTCCGCCACACCGTTTGACTATGGAGAGTGTGGTGCAGTCATTTGATGGATTATGCCGGATTGGGCACAATATTCCTCAAACGGAGCTACATACTCTCCCCCTCTATCGCTATGAATCATTTTAATTCGTAGACTTAGTTGGTTTTCAACCTCGGCTTTATAGCGCTTAAAGGCATCGAACGCTTCGTCCTTACTTTTGAGTAAGTAAAGGTAGCAGTACCTTGTACTATCATCTATGAAAGTCACAAAGTATTTGTTACTTTAAATAACAAATATTTGTGTGTATAAGTTCTAGAAGGGCGGTATCTCATTCTACGGAACGGAAAGACAACTTGGTAAGTTTTGCCTCTACACATACCTCACATTTGGATTGAGGGTTTATAGCGTCAGACGGCAACAACTCCAACTTTACCAATCGTTGAATTGACTGATAGCTTACGTGTCCTAGTCTGTGATGCCATAGACTGGACGACTCAAGCAAGTAAGAAGATGCACTTTCATTAATGTTACGTATTACAGACATGACGTTTAATTTGAAGAGGCCTTCACAGGCGAACCCCCTTCCTACAAACGCACTATTCTTTGTAATAACAAACTTACTAGATTCGAACACTACTCGAAATCCGGCTTGAACTAAAACATTAACAGAAATTTAATTCTTCCGGATGTCCGGAACATGCATGACGTTCTTCAACTTGAGGTATTTACCAGACGACATCTTGAGTACTACAATGCCTTATCCCAGCACATATGAGGTAGCATTCTTTTCCATGTATAACTTCTTACCGGCAACTTCTGCGTAGGTAGAGAAAGCATTTCAGTCGGAGCATATGTGACGGATTTCACCCGTATCCACCCACCACTGCTTTGGGTTTTTGACCAGATTTGCTTCTAGCACGACGACCGAGAAGTCTTCACACAGATCGTCAAGGATCTTGGCTTCAACCATGTTGGATTTGGCCTTCTTCTTTTCTTTGGCCTTCTCCTGCTGCTCGCACTTTAGCTGACGACAGTCTTTGACCATGTGGCCAGCCTTACCACAATGATGACAGTTGCCCTTGAATTTCTCAATGGCCTGAGGTTTTCCATCTTTCAGAAACTTGAGTTTCTTACTCGGGTTTCCTTTGGTCTCAACCAAGTTAAACTTGACATCAATTGTTTGCTTGCCTTTGAACAATGTCTTCTTGTTGTCTTCATGGATATGAAACTTGATGATAAATTCTTCAAAAATCATTTCCTTGAATTTGAGTTTGAGATAGCCAGTGAACTCACCTCACGAAGGAGGTAGTTTCTCAAAAAGTGAAGCGACCAAGAATGATTCATTGGGCTTCATACCTTCTAGATCCAGGTCATTGATGATTAACTGGAACTCCTGTACTTGTGACATGACTGATTTATC
Source organism: Przewalskia tangutica (assembly GCA_029844215.1). Lineage (NCBI taxonomy): Eukaryota > Viridiplantae > Streptophyta > Magnoliopsida > Solanales > Solanaceae > Przewalskia > Przewalskia tangutica. The sequence continues at coordinate 79,712,035 of CM056737.1, forward strand.
ATTCACCATTTGGTACTTCAGAAACTTTCCGACTATAAATTTCTTAGCACTCGCATCATGAGTGATGTACTTCTTCTGTAATAGATCCCATAAATCATTTGCGGTATTTGTAGTGTAATATATCGTGTATAGTGGGTCGTATAGGCAATTCAGGATGTAGTTCCTGCACATGTAGTCACTTTGACTCCAGGAGTCAAATTTCATCATCAGGCCACTAGTAGCCTGGGTATCCCAGCCTGCCAGAACCGTGTTGTCGGTTTGGACGTCTATATCATCTCCAACAGTAGGAAGATCTTCAGTTAAGTATTTTGCCATACCTAGTACGGTGAGGTAAAACAACATCTTTTGCTGCCACCTTTTAAAGTTGGTGCCCGCAAACTTTTCGGGTATTTCGGCTTAGAAGTTGGGAGGAATCATAGTATTCTCAATGGTACCAAAAGTGATGCCAGCGGCAGTAGCAGTGCCAAAAGATGTGGCTTGATTGGAAGAAGTGACTTGTTCCTTTCCATTCACCATCTTTAGTTCTTCGCAATATAATTTTGCCCTAAGTTGTTGTAAAATATGAGTAATAAAACAGGGATGGAAGAACTGAAAGGGTAGACAAAAGAAAGCTAAGTGCAATGTTGTCGAGCTGAGTGATAGCATTCTTTCTTTAAGGCAAAATTACCCTCGTATATAATGGCTTACGATAGATGGGTAATAGCCTCCCAAGATAAAACGACAATACTTTCTCAAGCACAAGCCAAATACTTGAGAATCTTTGTAGAAGAAACAAGAACTCTAGATTGCTAGAAGAAGTAGAAAGACTCTCAAATATTTCAGATTTTGGATGGATATTGGATGATGAAAATCTGAAAATGAGACCTCTATTTATAGTTGCAAAGTTGGTGATTCACATGCTATGTGAATGCACTAAATGGGGTTGCATTGAACTCACCAAAGGCCACCTAGGTCATGCCAAGAGTTGGATGAACTTTGGCCTTTCCAATGAGTGTATGTTCAGAAAAATCTCTTGATTTTTCATTCATTCATCGTCATTGGCCGAATCGTGTGAAGCGGCTAAGCGATCGAAGAATCGACTCGAGCCTCAGGACTTGTGGCGCCGCGACGCCGCGACCCTTGATCAAGCAGCGCCGTGGCGCTGGCCCGTCGTGGCTCGGTGCCGCGACCCTCTTACGGCGCCGCGGCTCTTCCCCATTTTTCTGTATTTTGCACATTTCTTCTTTTCTTATACCGTCGTGGGAGACATATTAAAATTAAACGTGCATCCTTACATATCTTAAGAACACTCTAACATGTGTATCAACATCTCTTTCACTACGTGAAATTTAGCTAGACATTGTACGACGTATGCATGTGCATGAAAATCGTATTTCCGACATGCGGGCCCCCATGTGTTCAAGTCATTAAGGACGGGATAAACTCAATTCCACTAGGTAAATTTTACAACAACTTCTTCATATATATGCCCTTCATGACTTTATGTGAGTGTGATATAGTTCTTTCACAAAAAGTGCTAGAGGCATTGCATTAGATAAGCACTATAAAGGATTCATTAGTTATTTGTTGGGCTAAATCAAGTCAAAGATTAATATGGTGTGATATTTTCATAATAGGTTAAATTTATATTTTCTCATAAAATACCCTTTGTTTTCCCGATAATCTTCTACTCGAACTAAATTTCAAATCAGCTAATTACCAAAATCACAGACTAATTTATGAGATTCACTGTGTGGCCTCCCACATGAATGACTCTAACATACTGAAATCAGAGCTAGCTAGCTTCTTGTGTATGTGTGTTTTAAAGCTACCTTTGACATATAAAGATAGTAGACTGTGCCCACGACATTACTCCGCTATCCCCATATTCGTTTTACCAAATAATTAGCTTTCATATTATATATTGAGTTAAACTATATATTCTTCATTCCACAGTAGAAATATATTCTTAATTAACATGATGTAAATTATTCGTTTTAGATGAAGATTGCACAAATTTTCCCATGTCTCACATCATTAGGAGCATCACTCTATCTTATACTCCTCTTGTCCCAATTTTTTGGGGTATTTTTTTTTAGTCCGTCTAAAAAAGAATAACATATATTTTTATTTTACTACAAGAAAGTATAGAATTGATAACAAAACTTTAGCAACAATAAATATATTGTTGTTAAAAATGTAAACGGCAATAAAAATTTAATATATTGTTGCTAAAAACATAAATGACAACAAAAAATAACTTGTTGTTGCGAAACTTATCGTATCGGAGGTTATTGCAACGGCTGACCCAGGGGGCTTCAAAGTATTCATGTGAAGCCCCCACAACATAATAAATGTGTAGTTAAGATGGTAGAAATTTGAATTTTTATCTCAGTGAAGTCCGGTTCGATTCTCAGCAAAGACATTCTTTTCTTCATATATCATCGTTTTGCTTTTAAAGGAATGGGAGCCAGAAGAATGCAAATAGATTTAAAGTTATTTGAGTGACTTATATTTTGATTATGTAATACACATTTTAATAGATGTTTATCATTATTGTTAGAATTGAACTTTTTTTTTAATATAGTAGTATTAATATTGAATGGTTGAATGAATCCCTTGTTTTTGAATCCTGGGTCCGCCCGACATGCAACAATTTTTGTTGTTGCCAAAAATACTTTTGATAACAATATCCAATATATGACAACACAATTATTGTTGGCAAATGCATTTCTTCTTGTAGTGTTTGACAATAATTTAACTTTAAATTTTACCTTGTACGCTTAACAAGATGATATATAACCATACAAATATCTTTGAATTGTTTTAGAGTACCACAAAGCTTAATTATTTTTTATTTCTTAAATTTTGTGGACAATCAAATTGCATCATATAAATTGGGACGGAGTGAGTACATAATTTTCCATATGCAATCCAACATTTTTAATATACTAATGGACTGTCCATCAAATCACATGACCAAAAAATTATGGTACTAATTAATTGAAAAAACGATTGGCCCGGTCAGTTTCAGGTCAAACTTGATAAGTATTGATGATATGGAACTAATGTACGATCCACAAAGATTAGACATGAATGGCTGTCATAAAATGTGTTACTGTAAACTTTAACCAAACAAAATGTGTTGTCTTTGCACCTACTATATGAACAGGACCTTCCAGCTTGAATATAAAAGCAGCCATGAAAAGCCCCTAATTAAGTGACTTTCCTACTTGGAAAGCAGCAAAGAAGAAATTAAATATATACTTGCCAAAATCTCAAATAATAATTCTTTAATGCCAATCATTTGGTTGTGTTTCTAATTCTACCTGTTTGGGCTCAATTTTATGTCATTCATTACTAGTCTTTTTAAAAGAAATATTATCATATTTTCTAATGATCAAAGGGGTTCTTTTATAGTAACACATTTTGCCAATTTCATAAGTGTGTGCTAGAGTTCCTTAAAAGAATTGTTTATATGGACCTCACGAATGTAATCTATTGGTCAATATATTTAGTGGATTATCACCGGATATCATGATTCAATTCCCAATAGCGATAAAAAAAAATACTACTAATTTGTTTCTCTACGTCTGTCTAAGGTCTTGTCGACAAAGTGACCAAGTCATTATGCTACTAGGAAGTCATAATTGCTCACATACTGAGGTGCTCACAAACTAGCATTATATATTAATATAAAATTATTGTCAATTGACTAATTTAAATGCCCTTTTATTGTCTCTATTAGTGCTTTTTGTTAAAGTTTTCAATCTTAGTAAAAGTTAAAATATGACAAAGTATGCATGCATTTGCGATATTAAAGAAACAACATAAGCTACAAATTGGTGTATGTATACAAAATAATACTACCACAAACACCACTTACCATTAGTCAAAACCAAAAGGAAAAGGAGAAAAAATAGAAGACATACTATGATATTATACTATTTAGCTTCTTGCCATGTTGGGCAAGGCAAAATGTCTTTAAAAAAAATTACAACCACTTTCTAACTCTTGTTATAGGGTTCTGATAGTCAAATTAGCTAGTACTTTTTTGTACTTTACTGGGTAGTTGGTTGCTTTAGATTTGATGCTTGAAGTAGATAGATATTCTAAGTGAAGGAATAGATATTGAGTATAACTCAAATCCAAAATACAGCTTGTAGGGTAAGCATTGTCCAAATTCATATAAAGAGTTTATGTTCTCATTTTATTTCCGATGTAAGGCTCTTAACACTCCCCCGCACGCCCAGACCTCTTTAACTAGAGCGTGGACAATATAATTTGGGGCCCAACATCGGTGAACAAAGAATTGAAATGAGTCTGGCTCTGGTACTATGTAAAGAATGGATCTTGAGCTTAATTCAACCCCAAAAGCTAGCTTGTAGGGTGCGGATTGTCCAAGTCCATATAAGGAGTCCATGTTCCCATTCTATTTTCGATGTGAGACTCTTAACACTCCCCCGCACGTCCAACCCTTATTAACCGGGGCGTCGATAATATAATTTGGTGGCCCAACATCGGTGAACAAAGAATTGGAATGAGTATGACTCTGATACCATGTAAATAATGAATCTTGGGTCTAATTCAATCCCAAATGCTAACTCAAAAGGAGAAGGATTGCCCAAGACATTTAATGAGACCAATTACCCATCCCATATCCTATGTGGGACCCATGTAAGAATGGATCTTGGGCCTAACTCAACCCCAAAATCTAGCTTGTATAGTGATGATTGTTCAAGTCCATATTTATCGTACTTTAAAATTTCTGCCCCGGATCGATTGAAATCCGTAAGATAGAATGTAAAATGATAAAACTATAGCAGTTGGTACAGCGTATGAAAGTTTGTTTCAAACGAGAGTCCTAGATTTATCTTTTCTCGTCAGTTTGAGAATTTACGGGGCTTGATCCGACTTACGAATAAGAAGTTATGACTATTTTAAGATAGTACCTTGTTTACAAAAATTATGGCGAGACTAGTTACATGTGGATTTTTTCCGAATGAATTTATACTAGTTACCCAAAGTATTTTCAAATGAAATTTGGTACAGTGAAAGATCCCCGTGTTACCTTCGTTTCAGCGTAAGAAACGCCTTAATTGAAATTACGGTTGAAGAGTTATAACCATTACAAGTACGACATGCAGAATGTAAAAAAAGGAATATTATTTATTTGACCTTCTGAAAATACAAAGTGAATATGTGTTCACAAATTTGTAAATACATTGGATCGGGTTGCACGCCGCAACAAATATGTAAAGTGAATACGTATTCACAAATATGTAAATGCATTTGTAAATACATTGGATCGGGTTGCACGCCGTAACAAATATGTAAAGTGAATATGTGTTCACAAATATGTAAATGCATTTGTAAATACATTGGATCGGGTTGCACGCCGCAACAAAAACGTAAAGTGAATACGTGTTCACAAATATGTAAATGCATTTGTAAATACATTGGATCGGGTTGCACGCCGCAACAAATATGTAAAGTGAATACGTGTTCACAAATATGTAAATGCATTTGTAAATACATTGGATCGGGTTGTGCGCCGCAACAAAAACGTAAAGTAAATACGTAAATGCATTTGTAAATGCGTCGGATCAGGTTACACGTCGTAATAATAGTAAAAATGCAAAGGGAAATATCTTAACGTGTAATACGGGATAAAACAAAACATTAGTTAAATTAAGAATTTCCTATAAGGAGTTGAGGGGAGATGTTGCATACTTGTATGATAAAGGTGTTGTAACCTAATATGTTTTTGCAACATGCTTATTATGTTATAATGTTATTGTACTTAGAATATTGTGAGGTTGCTTTGAATTGCAGGGCCATGTTCTCACTCAGCCCCGGATGGTAGGACTGACTTTTTATTTAACCTATTTCAGGAAAGCGCGATAGAGGAAAAGCTCTGCAACATGGCCAGCGATCGTCCCACAGCCTCATTGTCCCACCAATCCATTGTTTCGGACTTGGTGACCTTCATTATTGTATAAATAGGTTTTAAGGACTACTTGTTGTTCTTGAGGGAATGTCATGTCTCTCTTTAGATTTTCAATTTCTTATTCCATATCTAAACCTTTAATTGTGTCTAGTTAGAACAATATAGTTGTACGAGTATGGGCTCGTGTTATTCAAGAAAAAGTTTCATGTTTTTATTAACTTCTACACAAATACATGTTTAAATTGGGAAGAAAATAAGTTAATGGTTCTTCTGGGAGGTGATGATTGCCCCATGTGCCATCATGCCCTAATGAAAGACTTGAGATAAGTCGGGGCGTGACAATCTCGAATCTATCATCTTATACAGATGCGGATTGGGGTGACTGCCCGGACACACGACGTTTCACCTCTGGTTATTGTGTGTTTTTGGGAAACAATATGATTTCACGGTCATTCAAACGACAACCAAGATTGTCTCGATCGAGCGTTGAGGCAGAATACCGAGGGGTAGCCAATGTGGTTACTGAATCATGTTGGCTCCGTAATATTCTCTTAAAGATCCATTGTCCGATTGAAAAGGCAACTGTGGTTTATTGTGATAATGTGAGTGTGATACATATATCTGATAATCCTGTTCAGCATCAACGCATAAAACACACCGAAATGGATATATTATTTGTCCGAGAAAAGGTTGCACGTGGACAAGTCTGTGTTCTTCATGTATCGCCCCGTTATCAGATTGCTGACATTTTCACCAAAGGTCTTCCGCGCGTACCATTTGATGATTTTTGGGACTGTCTCAACATACGAGAACCTCCCGCTAAAACTGTGGGGGACTGTTAAGATAATTACGAGGCAATCTCATAATTATCTCCAATCATCATTACTCATGAATATTGTAATATCTTTGTAATCACATTAATTAGGATGATTATAAATTAGTATCATCTAATTTAGGCTAATTAGATAGGTCTTCTTTTATTCTATTATGATGCCTTTGTATATATATTTTACCATTATAATGAAATCACTCAAGGAATCAATTTTCCTCCATAATAACTTAAATATTTAGGTGAAATCTCGAATTTGAGTCTCGTCAGTTCTTTTATAACAACTTAAATATTTAGGTGAAATCTCTTTTTGAGTCTCATAATCGCATCAACAAAAAATATTTTGCGTATTTGGACCAAGAAAAAGAATTAGGCGTTTGGGTACGGATCGAAAATAAATTAAAGTTTTTCATATTTAACATTTTTGAAAAAAAAAAAGAGAACAATTTAATACATTGAACTAGATAAGCAAGAGATACTGCATGAATAGCCACAGAAGAAGAGAATGATGACCGCAAGCGCCACGAGTTCGATCCTCGCATAAACCTTCTTGGTTGACGATGACATACGACTTGTCAAGTGTGGTTAATCTACCGACGTGGTTTGCGGTATTGCGTCGGCGGGGTTTACTGTCGCGCACTTCGAAAGAAATGAGCGCGTTCTTCGTAAAAAAAAAAAAATAGATAAGCAAGAGATGTATTATGGTGCCAATTATGTGCAAGGATCATATTTGTGACAACTAAACATGTTACGTACGTGGATCATAGAAACTAATTAAAATATTATTTACTATATCTTGGAAGTGCATTATTGGTCATGTCCTGCCAAAATTATGCGTCTGACACATAACAACCTACAATTATGAGAACATTGAACACCTTAGAAATTTGACCTCATGTTTATCAACTTCTAGCATTATTGGTCTTCTTAGTTGCCACTAGTAGTTTAATTATTAGCACATAATTATTTAGTACTTGAGATAATGACAAGTCATAGAATCTCTAATGAAATAGGGCCATAGTCCTTGTGTACACATTAGAGAATTTACATGTGAGTTCAAGTGTTCCCATCGGATACTGATGTGATTAAAGAATTCCTTAAAATGTTTAGAGAAAAAATTACTACTAAAATACATGAATTAACTACGGTCACATTTTGACGTTGAACAACAAAATTCATCGCTGATTCTATTTAGTGATTAATTAGCAATAAATTATCAAAATATTATATTAGATATGAGCCTTTTAGCGACATATTTTATAGTGGATTTCAGTTTTTCTTTGTGAATAAAAACTGATATTTTTAATCTGGTCTTCACCTTTGATAATCTAGATATGTGACAATTCATATGAATATTGGTGGAAATGTCACTACAAAGGGGACAAATATAAAACGATTAAAACAATTATTTAAACTTAATGAAACGTAAATGTAAGATGATATTAATCTCCTTTAAGAAGTCTTCTTATTAATATCAAGGTATATATAGAGTACAATATTCATTCATTATACAATAGGAATACTAATCCTATACAAAATAGGAATTCTAGTCTTACCATAATTATATTTACACAATAAATGAAAATATTCTAATTATGGATAGGGATACAATTGTTTCTATAATATACATGTTTACAGTAAATAAATTAATTTTTAATTAATGAAATTGTTATTAATTGTTTTTTTCTGGAATAAGGATCCCCGTTGCCGTAGCTTTCCTAGATACCAGACTTCATCTACTGAAAGGTCACGATATTAAGATTAACTAATCAAATCAAACAATTAGGAGTATCAGTTAAAAGTATAATTTGATTAAAATATGTCATAATCATAGCCAGGTGGTGTAAATAATTGAAGAATAAAATTTCAAGTGAAAGAGTTAAAAGAAGTCATTTTCAAGAGAACCGATTATATAGAAACCCACCAATTATTAGTATATGACTTTATTGCATCCTTTTCGTATTGATCTTTCCCTTTCCTATTTAATTAAATTACATAATTATAATACTTATAAAATAAATATATTTTAGTTTTTTCTATTAAAAATTAATTAGTAATATGGTTAATAATTAACCTACTATCATAGATTATATATATTTTCTACTCTGTTATTTTATATGACTTAAATCTTTGATATTTATTTAAGTAGAAGTGTGAAGGAGATATTTAATAAAGACTAAATTAAAGGTCTATTTTTATCACTTTTTAGAGTCAGATGCTATAGGTTCCAATTATTGTGCTTGTTTATTAAATAACGATTGTCATTTTATGCTTAGTCATTTTCAATTAGGTAATGGCGGCACATATTTTATTTAGATTTGTTCTTGTTTTATATATTTATATTTATATACCACCCAAATGGGAGAAACATATATAGTTGTATCATGCATCACATTTTGTACTGTCATATTAAGACATTTCTGGCCTTTATGTTTATATATACTTTCTAGAAAAATTCAAACATATATTATATAGCGTGTGAAATGGACAAGTGTGAACTGTTTACATGTATAATTTAAGTCAAGAGTATTAATTTTAATTACTGGAGCATTTATTTTCGTTGTGAATTTTTAATAAACATTATCATAATAATAAAACGACAATATACCTAGGGCCAATATTTATGACTTCTAATTTGGGGTTTGCCAATTAACCAAGATAGGAACATTTATTATAATGTCTAGATGAAATGAGAAGATGCAAAAACATAATGTGAAGTCAACAAATTCAAAAGAATGATTTATTTTTTAGGAAGAAACCCGCAGCCGCTATTCTTTCGAGTACGCTTAGGTAAACCCCGAACTGACGCAATAGCCTGCAAACCACGTCGATGCTTAACCACACATGATGTATGTGTGATGCATCAACCAAAAAGGTTATTCAATGGATCGAGCTTGTGATTTCTCATGGCCCTCGCTCTATTACTACACAACTTGACTACCTTATTCTTTATATCTTAGGGTTCTATTTTGCCGTTCTTTTACTACAAAGAATCAGTCTTTAGTTGCGACTAAAATTGCCAGTGATTAGTTTGAGATGTTGCCGCAGATATTTGTTTAGCTCGTATCTATTCTCGTGGCAACTAGAGTTAATTGCTGATCCAATATAAGCTTGCGATTAAAGCTATCATTTTTTTGTGGCGACTAAATTAAGTCGCTACAAAGAAGTTCTACTTAATTTTGTGGCACCTAAAGGAGTCGACACGTAAAGTCTTCACCATAGAAAATTACATTTCTTGTAGTGTTGGGAGGCGATCGAGTTCGTCAATACGATTATTGTCCGAGATGTACATCTAAGATTCTAAAACTCTTCCTTATCAGGTACTATTTTATTATTATTCTAATTGGAATTATTTTTTACCTGCTTTAATTATTGTTATTTAATATTTTGATATTGTATGTGTATCTCGGAGTATATCAAGTCCGTCTTATAACTATCAAGGGGTGTGGTAAGATGGATGCGATCTTTCCATGATTACTAGAGGTCTCAAATTTGAACCCGGAGAATGAAAACCTTCCTAGTAGAGAGAGTTTCCCTTTTATCGATTATAAGTGGCGCAAATTTAAATTTGTATATCCAACCATTTTCCAACATCACATGGTTAATAAAATTTAAAAAGGTTAAAAAGGGTTTTGAGAGGGGTAAAACAGAACAAATTAAACTCAAGTGCTTAAAGAAGTTCAATATCACTAATTCTAATTAATTACTTGTAATTAGCTGTATTCAACCAAGAGTTTTTAATTAGAGATGCTTTTGTCCATTTGTATATTTGGTGAGTTTTACATTGTACCTTCCATTGGGGGATGGAAGGACCATTTCCATCCCCAAGGCCATATAGAAAGCAACAAGGTCTCATATGAGTAGACTGCCAAAGCAAACATTACTCAAAAGAACACTTTCTTTTAACATCTTAGCTGGAAAGTTTTGGCATACTTCTAAAATAATATGAAATGTTACTGCAAGCTAAGTGTAGTGGGATAGTTTAGATTCCTAAGAGGCAGAGCTAGAGTTGCTATGGGTTAAATAAAATTTAGTACCTTTGGCCAAAATCGTGTGTTTGTGTTAAGCAATTCATTAAATAAAGAGGCGTTTCGATTGCTTAAGTTATACGCATTATCTGGGAAGTCGGATCGAGGGTACATTATCTGTGATCTTCGCTACATTTGTCGAGAGGTTGTTTCCGGTTTGAGCCGACGCCGTGATCACATGACAATAATTTTACCAGTTACTTCAAGACTTTCCTTCAAATATGTATAGATAATTTATTCAGAACTCAATAAGGTGTTTTTTTCTTCAGAATTCATAATCCATAAACTCAAAATTCTTGATCCACCTTTGAATCCTTTCGCCCTTAATTTGAGATTTCAACTTTAATAATGAAGAATTTCTTGGTAGGGAACTCTTTACCTTATTAGACCATTAAAATAGAGTCATATACCAGATGATTAAACTAAAAAAAAGATGAATGGTCTTTTTAGTTAGCTTTTAGATAATGAAAGATTTACGGAAGAAAAAGATGCAGTAAGTTATGACCATTGGCTTTAATTTTGGTAGACAGCTAGATCTCACAAGTTGGAACTTGGAAGACAGTTCAAATTTCACGCTAGATACCAACCCCACTTTATTTCTATATATACCTAATTCCTCTTTTTGAAACATTGAGCACATCAATTTACCTTCCTCATTAAACACCAACTCGATCCATATTCAAACAAAAGATAATAAAAAGAAAAAAGGTTGAGCTGTACACTTTTGTACTTCTTGGAAATATGTGTGGGATTTGATGGATCACGTTGTAAGGTTCAAAGAACTAAAGTTTGGTCTTTTTTCATATGAAGCATGTGATTAATGAGAGTATGGTAGATCTTACAAACTTTTTGGATCTTTTTTTGGTACATAAAAGAGATATATAGACAAGAGTATCCTCCACGTCATAGTCAATAAAGATCGTTCTTTATTACATTTAAGAGCATGACCTAATAGATAATGAAGTATATGAATTAATGAATATTAAAAATATGAGTAGGTGATTTCTTCATATTTATCTAGACCTTGATGATCGGAATTACTCGTATCTATGATAGTGGAAGATATCAAGTTAACGAAATCATAAATTTCTTCACATATGCATACATGTATAAAAAGTAGTACAATAACATTTAATTAACCTCTATATACAATGTATAATTTTCAATCCTTTGTTGCTTGTAGCTCCGATGATAATAGCAATTACTTGATGAAATAATTGAAGTACGAAAGCTAACCCCCACACCACCTAATAGTAAAAGAAAGAAAGAAATATCGCCCTATATGTTAATGCAGATTTTAATGATATCTAAATATTATGCAGGTCCAAAAAGAAAAGGCAGCAAAGTGTCAACATCCAAAAGATTTAAAACCCTAAAAAGATATCGGCTAAAATCTTCATGGAGATATAGAGAATATTATTTTAAGTACCAACGGAAATATTCTCTACAAGGAAAGAAGATATGCAATAATAAAGAACAGTACAAGTACCAACAAGATTCATTAAAGCACTCGAGGTCAAGACACGTATGGAAAGAAGATGTACGAGTTACAAGAAAAGAAGACTAGACTGTCAAAGTACCAAGCCGAAATCAATTAAAGGAAGGAAGATATCTCAAGACTATTGATTGAAAAACTGTGTATGAAAAGCAATTAATCATGAAGTTGTATCCTTATTCTTGAAAAATAGGATTTCTAATTTCTTTTTTTGAGGATCAACACTCTTGGGTTGCGTTCTCTTCAAAGAGCCGTATCAACACTATTTAAAGGCTCAACTCAAGATGAAGAAAAATATACCTTCGTCTCAAGTTGTTTGCTCTACTTTTCATAAGCATTGCAATTCTGTGAGATTTATATTGTAAGCAAAAAAGAAAGGAGATATCTAGTATAGTTGGTGAAGCGTTGTATCAAAAAAATTATGAGAGTTTGAGTGTAGATGTAGGAGCTACATTCAAACAAAACCTTGTACCAAATCACCATTAAAAGAGCTTAAGAGAACACACTTGCAATCAAAGGGGACTAGACTAGGATCTACATTAGATCTGAACCGGTATAAAATTTTGTGAGTCATTTACTATACGCAAGTTACTTTCTGCGTTACTTAAGTGGTAGTTGACTCAGTCACCTGATAGTCGACTACAAGTAAAAAATGTTACAATTCACCCCCCCCCCCCCCCCCTTGCACTTTCAATTTATATCAGAGCTTGGTCTCACATTCTTGATTACTTAACAGCAAGTGAGAAAAATATCATGTCAAACCACATTACTATTGGGGCTTTGTTTCAAGAAGGCACCTCACAAACTAGACCATCCTACTTCAATGGAGAATATTTTTCTCATTGGAAGGTAGGGATGGAAACTTATATCAAATCATACGATGTGAAGATTTGGAGAGTCATCAAGTTAGGTGATATCCCCATGCCTAAAGACAAGACTAATGATTAGAAGAAAGAAGAGTCAACTTCAACCGATGAATTAGTTTCTCTAGCCGACTACACTAATGAACATATGATAATAATTCAAATCAATTCAAAAGCCAAAAAACTTCTCTACAATGCTATTAGTGGAGAAGAATATGAAAAGATCTCCACATGTGAAATAACTAAAGAAATGTGAGACAAACTTGAGGTCATATATGAAGGCACATACAAAGTTAATGAAGGCACATACAAAGTTAATGAAGGCATATATAAAGTTAATGGAAATCATCATCAGTCTCCTTGTTTTTTAATATGAGACTTTTAAGATGAAGGAAGGAGAAACTGTGAAAGATATGTTTGTAAGATTTAACCGAATTCTGAGAGAACTCAAGGCATCAGGAAAAATCTTTCCTCCGTGGACAACATAAGAAAAATCTTGAGACGCTTGCTTTCTCAATAGCATGCAAAAGTTGTTGCTCTTGAAAGCATAAATCTCAAAACTCTTACATATGATGAAGTAAGAGAAAATCTAATTGCATTTGAAAAGACATATCTGAACATGGCTGGACAAGATAAGATCAAGAAAATGATAGTAGCTTTCAAAACTGAAGTTGAGGAATTTGATGATGATATTAGAGAAGATGAAATTACTATGATATCTAGATATGTAGTGGAAGTTATGAGAAGATCAAGGAACAATCGAAAAGGATGATCAAGCTTTCAAAAAGGAAGGTCATCAAATGATCAAAACAGAAATGATGGTAAATGCTAAGAATGTGAAAATATGGACATATTGCTTATGAGTGTCCTGAATAAAAAAGTAAGCCATCTAGAAATTATCAAAGTAAAGAGCCTTCATTGCTGGAGTAAAGACGAAATTTTAGATGATGATAAAGGAGTAGATTACTTCATGACATTCGGCGAAACAAGTGAGGTAAGACCCTATCCCTGTTCTAAATGTAATGAAACTTAAGAACTTTTAGATCAAACCTTAGAAGACCTAAATAAAGGTTTTGATAAATATAGAAAACTCCAAAGAAAAAAGAAAGACTGGAGAATGAAACTTGAGTATGTGAAATTGAAAAAGATGTTCTTCAAGAAGAACTCTATGATTTGCAATTACAACTAAATGATTTGCGCAAATCCACCAGTCATAGTTTTATCAGGTCTAACTAGTCGACTCATAACCACAAGTCAACTGGAAAAACCTATCAATGAAAAATCATCATCTACTCATTTTAATGGTAGGTTTAGTACTTATAGTAGGACTAATCAGTCGACTAAATCTTTCAAGTCAACTGACAGGAAGTCTAAAAGTGTCAAACATTCCATAAATGGGTCAACTGATCCTGTAGTCACTGAGGAATCCTTTTCTCAAAAATGTTTTTGTTGTGGTAAAATTGATCATAAATTATATCAATGTAGATTTCATTATGCATATACTCCAAGATGGGCATAGAAGCCTAAAAATAAAGATCATAACACTAACCCTGTAGGACCCAAGAAAGCTTGATCTAAAAGAAAGTAACTTCTCTTTTTTGCAGGAACACCACAAGGCGAAATCAAAAGAAAAATGATATTAGATAGTGTGTGTTCTAGTCACATGACAGGTGATAAAAGTTTGTTCAATCAGTCGCGGACTTTGATGGAGGCTTAGTAACATTTGAAGATAATATTCTACATAAACCATAATTGATATATAAACTATTGCATTTAATAATTATGTTAATATCACTAATGTTTATCTAGTGAAGGAACTTAAGTATAATCTCCTAAGCATAAGTCAACTATGTGATTCTGATCTCGATGTGAGATTTAGAAAATTGGGATACATCATTGAAGATATATCTGGCAAGAAACTCATTTATGAAATTATACTAAAGATCATATATGTAATGCATATAAAAAAGGTAAGCGAACTAGAAACACTTTCAATTCAAAGGATATTGTGTCTATAACTAAACCACTACAACTACTTCACATAGACCTAGTCGGTCCTACTAGAACTATAAGTATTGGATAAAAAAAGTACACATTTGTAATAGTTGATAATTTCTCTCATTTTACCTGAGCCATTTTTCTTTCTCACAATGATGATACTTTAAAAAATTTTAAGTTTTTCTGTGAGAACATACATCGTGAGAAAGGATACTACATTACTTTTATTAGAAGTGATCATGGAGAGAGATTTGAAAATAAAGCCTTTGAAGAATTATGCAATGAACAAGGCTATTCTCATAATTTCTCCTCACCAAGATCTGCTCAACAAAATGGAGTTACAAAAAGAAAGAGCATGACCCTACAAGATATGGCTCGAACCATGATTGTGGAATATGATCTATCACATCATTTTTGGGCTGAAGTTGTAAGCACAACTTGTCATGTTCTAAACATGTGTTTAATTCGTCCTATTTTAAAGAAAACTCCATATGAACTATGGAATGATAAGAAGCCCAACAAAGGATATTTCATTCTTTTGGGTGCAAATATTTTGTTCATAACAATGAAAAAAACAATATAGGTAAGTTTGATCCAAGAAGTTAATCATTTAAGGTACTGATGCATATAAAGACGAAGGAATATCACTATCCACTGAAGCAAGAATGATAACAAGTCAACTACTATAGAAGAAGCAGAGTCGACTACAACAAATGAAATATCGACCAATATAGTAGTTGAATCGGTAACAAATGAATGGAGAAGTGAACCTAATTATCCTAAGAAGTTTGTCATTGATGACATAAATGAACAAATCAACTACTACAGAAGGAGTAGAGTCGGCTACAATAAATGAACAATCGACCAATATAGTAGTTGAATCGGTACTAAATGAATGAAGAATTGAGAATCAGGGCACTAAACTAGAACCTAAGAAAGTTAATGAAGCGTTAAAATATGATCATTGGGTAAAGGTTATGCAAGAAGAGTTGTATCAATTTGAGAAAAACAAAGTTTGGACCCTAGTTCCAAAACCTAAAAATGCTCGTTGGAACTAAATGTATATTTAAAAATAAGTTAAATGAATCTGGAGAAGTAATCAGAAATAAGGCTCAACTAGTAGCTCAAGACTACTCATAACAAGAAGGAGCCGACTATGATGAAATTTGTACTCCAGTCGCCCAGTTGTTCCGCATGTTTTACGCCAACCTTCAGTCCTCTCGCCCCAATGAACTTGAATTCCTTGTCTTAGATAAAAGAATTTTTCTTGATTGTGCTCTATTTGATGCCTTGTTTGATTGTTTCTGTTCTGGTTTCTCTGGTCCATTTAAAAACTCTTGGCTTGAAAACTTTGAGGTCACTTATGAGCAAGCCAAGTAGGCTATTGCTGAGCCCCATACTGGCTATCTTCCAAATAAACTCACTCCAAATGAACTATGTTTCACCACTATGGTCCTTGTAAATGTGTAAACATAAGAAACAATATATTTCCTACCCATAATTAGAATATTTCATATATTGTGTAAATATAATTATGGTAAGACTAAGATTCCTCTTTTGTATAGACTTAGAATTCCTATTCTATAAGGGATGAATATTGTACTATATATATACCTTGATATTAATGAAAGACTCCCCAAGGGAGATTAATATCATCTTACATGGTATCAAGAGGCAAACACCCAAAACCCTAGAACTCTTTCTTCCTACCGCCACCGAGAACCCCCTTCCCCCCCTCCCGGAACTCGCCGCGGCCCCTCCTACAAATTCTAGGTTTTCTTCTTCATTCTTATCTTCTCTAAATGGCTATCCCTGAATCTTCCACACTTTCTGAATCTTCTACCTCCACAAATCCCACCACCACGTTGTCATCCTCTTTTCATCCAGCCCTAACTATTACAAACATCAAGAACTCTATTTCCATTCTTCTTGATCAAGAAAACAATCATTATTCTTCTTGGGTTGAACTGTTTTGTAATCATGCATGTCTCTATAACATGCTTGATCACATCGATGACATCATTCTGTGCCCTCCGGAGGTTGATGAGTCTACTTGACTTCGTCTAGACGCTGGCGTCAAACAGTGGATTTATGGTAGTATTTCTCAGGACCTTCTTCTTACTATCATGAAATCTGGCGCCACAGCTCTTGAGTTATGAAATCGTTTGGAGGAAATTTTTCAGGATAATAAGCACACCCGTGCTGTGTATTTAGAGGAGCAATTTAACAATACACGTCTTGAAAACTTTTCAAATGTGATCGAAATCGCAAGCGATTAAAGCTCTCGACGATCAACTTCGCTATCGACGAGCTCGCATCGACACCAAACTGGTGTTACAATTGATTGCTAGCCTTCCTAAAGGCAAATATGATACCTTGGCCACCATAATTCAACGGGCAGATCCGTTACCCATCTTTAACAAAGCTCGCTCGCAGTTGTTGCTCGAAGAGACTCGATGTGCTAAGCAGGATGAGCACAGTCAGAAGGCATTAGCGGTCGAAACGCGCCCTCAAGATCCAACGCCGCCAGAAAACTCTCAACCGCAGCTGGGACGCGATGGAAAGGGTGGCAGGGGAGGCCGTGGTCATGGCAAGGGTCGTGGTCAACAGAACCATCAGCAACAACAACAACAGGGATCGCAGAACAACTGGGCCGCGGCTCGCCGACATTCGCACAGCGCGGCTTCAAAGATAGAACCGCGGTACCAGGTTGAGTCGCGGGACCGAGTCCATTCCAGTACCAGCAGCCATATAATCCGTATTCTTACCCTAGTTTGTTGGGCCCCGCTCCAGCCTCGCAGCAGGTCCACTTCATGCAAGGTCAGGTTTTGCAGCCCTCATCCGGCATGACACCCACTGAGTTGGGACAGACATTCAGCACCCTCTCCATGCAACAGCCTGGCAATACTTGGTACATGTACTCAGGAGCCACATCTCACGTCACCCAATCTTCAGGTACTATCCCTAAATTGTTTAGTTTAAAGCATCCTCAATATGTTACAGTTGGTAGTGGACACCACATTCCAGTTAAAGGATATGGTACCTCATACACACAACCTCATCATCCACCCTTCTCCTTAAAAAACACCCTATATGCCCCACACATGATTAAGAACCTCATATATGTCCGCCAATTTACTCGTAATAATTCTGTCTCCGTGGATTTTGACCCTTTTGGTTTTACTGTGAAGGATCTTCATACGGGGACACCTCTTACGAGATGCAATGGCACGGGGGATCTCTATTCATTCACTTCCACCTCCGCTGCTAGATCTTGCTCTCCCGTCACTCTAGCGGTTGTTTCTTCTTCAACTTGGCATAATAGGCTTGGTCATTCAGGAGTCCCAGTTTTTAATTTTCTTAAAGGCAACAATTTCATTGCTTGTAATGGGAAACTTGCCCAAAGTTGTATTTCTTGCTCTTTAGGCAAACATATTTGTCTTCCGTTTAAATCATCTACTAGTGTTACACTTGCTCCTTTTGATATTATACATGTAGATTTATGGACATCTCCTATCTCTAGTTCTCTCGGTCATAAATACTATCTTGTGTTGCTTGATGATTTTTCACACTATGTTTGGTTATATCCTCTTAAATTTAAATCGGAAGTGTTTGTCAAATTTCTTGAGTTTCGCAAGTTTATCCACACACAATTTGGAAAAAGCATAAAATCATTTTAGTGCGATAATGGTCGTGAATTCAATAACTCTATGTTTCATCGGTTTTGTACAAATAATGACATGATTTTTCACTTCTCCTGCCCTCACACCTCACCACAAAAAGGTAATGCTGAAAGAATCATACGTACTAGTAACAATATGATTCACACCATATTGATTCATGTCTCCCTCATTCCTTCTGGGTATATGCTGCTAAAATGTTAGAATACCTTCTAAATATTCTTCCTACTAGCACTCTTCACAATATGACCCATACCGAAATCCTCTACCATAAAGTCCCCTCATATGATCTCATCTACAGATTTTCGGTTGTCTGTGCTATCCCAACCTCAGTTCTACCGCCCCTCACAAGCTTGCTCCTAAGTCTACTCCCTGTGTTTTCCTAGGATTCCCGCCAAACCATAGGGGCTATCTATGCTATGACTTGTCGACTCGTCAAATCCACATATCTCGTCACGTTACATTCGACGAGACCACATTCCCGTTTTCGAATCTTCCAAAATTCCAAAAATCGGACTACTCATTTCTTGACGAGCCTGACATCTCTCCCTCATCCTCGAACAGCTCACATGCTCTATTCCGTCGTCAGAGCTGCGACCCCAAGAGGAGGCGTCGCGGCGCCTGATTTCCAGTGAGCAATCTTCAGGAATACTGCATAGCGCGCGGCCAAACTTCGTAGGATCACAACCTTCTAGCGCCGCGACACTCGATCCAGGAGCCGCGGCTCCTCCGACGGCTTCACCCCCACCTTCTCCTTATCCGACTTTACCCACCATCTCAGACACCACTCCGCCACCTACTGTCCCTACTCATCCAATGGAAACTCATTCAAAGCATGGAATCTTCAAACCCAAAGTCCATTTCAACTTGTCTGCCCAAACCATCTCTCCACTTCCAAAGAACCCAAAATTGGCCAAACAAGACCCTAATTGGAATGCGGCTATGTATGAGGAATTCAATGCTTTAACTAAACAGCACACATGTGATCTAGTACCTAGACCTGAGGGGGTGATTGTAATTTGATGTATGTGGCTTTTTCATCACAAGTTCAGAGACAATGGTGATCTTGAGAGGTATAAGACCCGTCTTGTGGCTAATGACATAAATCAGCAGGAGGGCATTGATTTTGGAGAGACTTTCGGCCCGGTTGTCAAACCGGCTACTATTCACACAGTTTTGAGCATTGTCATGGGCAAACACTGGCCGATCCATCAATTTGATGTGAAGAATGCATTCTTACATGGGGCCTGAGAGAAACAGTGTACATGCATCAGCCACCTGGGTTCACCCATCCAGCAGTCCCTCGCTATGTGTGTCATCTCCGTAAGTCACTATATTGCCCGAAACAGGCTCCCCGTGCGTGGTATGATCGCTTTTCCAGGTATATCTTGCAGATTGAGTTTGTATGCAGCAAGAGTGATACATCACTCTTCATTTTTCATCGAGGTAGTATCACTGCTTACTTATTATCAGACGTGGATGATATTGTTCGATCGCCTCGCCGGATAGATTGAAAAATGAGATTATTGCCTTGCTTAAGTCCGAATTTACAATGACTGATTTGGGAAAGCTGAGTTATTTCTTAGGGATATCAGTGACCAGGTCTGCCAATTACATGTTCTTGTGTCAACGTAAGTATGCAGAGAAGATATTGTACAGGGTTAAGATGACGAATTGCAATGTTATGCCTACTCCAGTCGATTCGAAATCTAAGCTCAGTGCTATGGATGATGCTCCAGTATCTGATCCTACTCTGTATAGGAACCAGACATGACCTCTTGACCGGCTATCAGGAGTGGAAGGTACGGTTCATTCAGTCGATTTACCTCGCCCGCGTTGGTATTGGGAACCAGCTTGGGACTGGATCGACTCTATCCGTTCGGGACTCCAAGACTGAAGGATAATTGAGAATTCATCAAAGATCACATGCCTGGAGATGAAAACACGGCCCCCTTTCGGGTGAATTGGCATAAAAACTAAGTCTACGTGGAACGGGGAGCAGCATACCCCCTCAAGGCACGATTCCGAGACATAATCTCTTGAAAGATAAAAAATATTCATGTTTTAGGTGCACTTCATTATCTCACATTTACCAGGACAGACATAACTTATGTTGTTCAGCAGGTGTGCTTATTCATGCATGCCCCCAGGGAGTCTCATTTCACTGCTATTAAGCGTATCATTCGATACATTAAGGGTACTCTTAATTATGGTTTGCACCTATACCCCTCTGCGCCAAATAGGTTGTTCTCATATACTGATGCAGATTGGGCAGGGTGTCCGGACACGCGACGCTCCACCTCCGGCTTTTGTGTTTTCTTAGGGGATAATCTGATTTCTTGCCGCGGCTGTGCTACCCTATCTAGATCCAAAGGTCGAGGCCGAGTCTGAGGCGTTGCAAATGTAGTAGCTGAGATTTGTTGGCTCAGAAACTTACTGTTAGAAATTCAGTGTCCTTTGCGTCAGACATCTATTGTGTACTGTGATAACATCTCTGCCATCTATTTGTCTCATAATCCGGTTCAGCATCAGCGAACCAAACACATTGAGATAGACCTACACTTTGTTCATGAGAAAGTTGCTCTAGACCATGTCAGAGTGTTACATGTTCCATCATCCTATCAGTATGCAGACATATTTACCAAACGACTTCCCAGACAGTTGTTTCTTGACTTCAGATCCAGTCTCAGCGTCCGGCCTCCTCCCGCTCCGACTGAAGGGGTTTGTAAACGTGTAAATATAGGAAACAATATATTCCCTATCCATAATTAGAATATTTCCATATATTGTGTAAATATAATTATGGTAAGACTATGATTCCTCTTTTGTATAGGATTAGGATTCCTATTGTATAAGAGATGAATATTGTACTATATATATATCTTGATATTAATGAAAGACTCCCTAAGGAAGATTAATATCATCTTACAGTCCTAACCCACATCGGGTCCACTACTCTGTCTCCTATATTTGGCTCTTTTCCCACTATTATCCAGTGTGACACTCTCATTACCTATTGTCTTATCACCAAGAAGAAACTCAAACTTTCATCTCTTATCATCAATGCAGGATTGATGTCTCATCAAATTTTCCTTACCTTCCTTATTACATGTTAATTACAAGGCTTCATGAAGCTCGTGATCTCAAGCTCACTAGGTTTCCCGGTACTCCCGTCACTCAACGCTACAATTCTCGTATCTTTGGTGTTGTGGGTTATGTTTTAGAGGAAGATTGTTGGGTTAAGAAGGAAGTTGAAGTTCCCACTGCTCAGTATGAGGTTGACCCTCCTGCTGAACATGTTCCTCTTCCTGATGATATTCTTGATCGTGTCACTATCATGGATCTCAAGCTAGATGGACTAAGGGAGTTGTTGATGTCTCAACAGGATTTGCTTGTTAAGGTTAAGTCTGTCACCCAAAGAATAGGTACTGATGTTGTTAAGATCATGCTGCTGCTGGAGAATACCTATAAGGATGCACTCAAGACATTGAGAAATATCTTCTATGTGCTTGACTCTGTGAAGATTAAGTTTGGCGCTCTTCAAGCCACCATTCATGAGAAGATTGAGGACTTCGAGTGTTGTTGTGTCAACCCTTCAGTAATTTTTAAAGCCCTAGATGTTGGGCTCTGCTATAATGTGTTTCAAACTATGTTTCTACTTTTAACTGCATAGTTTGACATACTTTCTGCTACAACTGTACATGTTTGCTTTATTTATTTTTCTATTGTGTTATGTTTGCTCTTTTTCTTTTTGTTGATGATAAAGAGGGAGAAAAGCACCAATTCAGGGGGAGAAGTAAACTACTCCAGTTAAGTCAACTTATCCTTCAATAGTTCAAGGTAGCAATTGTTGGTATAATAATCTGTACTTGGCTAAATAATGATTCAAAACAATATGTTAATCACTTAGTGAAACATATAACATAAATGAAACAATAAACGAAAATGTCTGCTTTTGGAAAAATAATTTCAGAATGTAATCGAGCCCACTTAGTTCAAAGTGTGTCCTTAAGGAAATTATTCCCCTCACAGTACTCGAGGTTAACGGAATATCGCCTCCCAGGATAGAACGATTATCTTATCAGAATAGTAGTACTCCAAATTCCGGTAGCAACGAACCACTCAACTACGGTATATCACACGTAATGAAATTTTCGAGTTGAAGAGCAACTGCAATTTGTAATTGATTAGAATGAATTAGTTCATAAATTCTTGAAATGATCAAGAATTTATAGGGTTAGAAATCGATTACGAATGGTTGCAACCATTCGAATAGTCACCTCATTTTGGAGGAAATTAAAAAGAGAGGAGAGCGGATGGGTCGGATCGGTCGCGGTCGATCCGTTTGGATTTATTTTTAATTAAATAATTAATTAATTAAAGAAACGCGTTTGTCCAAAAAGATTATCAATCAATCTTTTGACAAATCCAAATCCAAATCCAAATCCAAAGCCAAGCCGAGCGGCGACGACGGCGGCGAGGGTCCTTGCCTCTCAACCCTTTAGCGGCTCGAGAAGGTGTAATGTAATATATACACCTCTCTTTCCTTCCATTTTTCGATGTGGGATAAAAGTGCTTTTACCCTCTTTAATTTTTATCCCATCATTTCCTATTCACCAATATCAAAACCCAACAATCCCCTACATGAATGGGAATGATTATAAGATAGAAGAATGTACGGACGAGTGTGATATACTGGCGAGAATTGATCGCATCTGGATAAGTAGGTTTCCTTTGAACTTTCCGTAGTGAACTTATATCGGATATACTCGATCAATCGGTAGATTTGATATCTTTGAACCGTCGAACTTTGTTGTATACCTAGACAACATAAGACACACAATCAACCTCAACCGTTTATGGTTCTCACGGTTGTGTTCGTTTGACCATGAACACCGCTGGTCTCGTGAGTGCGTAGAGAATGGGCCTTTACTGTCATTCCTTTAAAGCGGCTTACACTTAACACTCACATAGGTGATTTCTAAACATGTGGTCCTATAGCCACGTTATCCGGTCATACATCGCTTGATTTAGATAACCATTAAAAACCTTAATGCTTTATTAACTCATTAACAAGCCATAAAGTCTTATCCTTATTTACGAACATTGTCTTCATCCGAGAATGGGTTGAGTTATTTGACAATGTTGAACCGTCGACCACAACTTTGTTTGATCTCTGAACCTAGCTCTTGGGATCTCGGTCTGCTAGGTAGAGTTACCGCCGTGATGACTTGTCCTTGGCCTTAACCCCATTCCCATTGATGATCTACCAACTCCTCTCTAGATAAGCCTTTTGTAGCGGATCCGCCACGTTATCTCTTGACTTTACATAATCAATTGTGATAACGCCACTGAGAGGAGTTGTCTAACAGATTGTGTCTCCGTCGTATGTGACGAGATTTTCCGTTATACATTACGCTCCCGCCTCTACCTATTGTTGCTTGATCACGCGGTATACATATAGGAGCCAAAGGTTTGGGCGAATGGAATATCTTCTAAGAAATTTCGAGCCATTCACTTTCTTCACCTTGTCTAAAGCTATAAATTACGATTCCATTGTAGAGCGGGCGATGATGTCTGCTTTGATGATTTCAAGACACCGCTTCCTCCGCCAACAAAGGAAAACATATTAACTCGTGGATTTAACTTCAAACGATCCGGTGATCCAATTTGCATCACTATATCCCTCAAGTACTGCGGGATATTTATTATAATGCAAAGCATAATTTTGGGTGTGTTGTAAATATCCCAAGACTCGTTTCATTGCCATCCAATGAGTTTGATTGAGATTACTCGTGAATCGACTCAGCTTGCTTATAGCACATGCTATATCTGGTCGTGTACAATTCATAATATACATCAAACTTCCCAAAACTTCGCATAGTCCAATTGTGAGTCACTTTCACCTTCATTCTTTCAAGTGCAAAACTTACATCAATTGGAGTCTTTGCAACATTGAAATTTAAATACTTGAACTTGTCAAGTACTTTTTCAATATAATGTGACTGTGATAATGCTAGACCTTGTGGAGTTTTATGGATCTTAATTCCTAAGATCAAATCGGCAACCCCTAAGTCTTTCATGTCAAATTTGCTAGCGAGCATACGCTTCGTAGCATTTATATCGACAATATTTTTACTCATTATCAGCATGTCATCAACATACAAACAAACAATGACTTCATGATTTGGACTATTTTTAATGTAAACACATTTGTCACACTCATTAATCTTAAATCCATTTGCCAACATTGTTTGGTCAAATTTTGCATGCCATTGTTTGGGTGCTTGTTTAAGTCCATAAAGTGACTTCACAAGTCTGCACACTTTCCTTTCTTTACCAGGAACCACAAAACCCTCACGTAGTTCCATGTAAATTTCCTCCTCCAATTCTCCATATAAGAAACCTGTCTTGACATCCAATTGATGGATTTCAAGACCATATCTACCGCCGTGCCACTAACACCGAATAGATGTTATTCTTGTCACGGCGAGTATGTGTCAAAGTAATCAAGACCTTCTTTGTCTATAACCTTTGACCACAAGTCTTGCCTTGTATTTGTCAATAGTGCCATCAGCTTTCATTTTCCTTTTAAAGATCCATTTTGATCCTAAAGGTTTATTTCCAGGAGGAAGATCAACTAACTCCCATGTATGGTTGTTTAAAATCGATTCAATCTCACTATTGACTGCTTCTTTCCAAAATGTTGAATCAGAAGATGACATTGCTGATTTAAATGTTTGAGGCTCATTTTCAAGCAAGAATGTTACAAAGTCTGGTCCAAAGGAAGTAGATGTCTTTTGACGTTTGCTACGCCTTAGATCCTCTTTGCTTGATGTACTTTCCTTTGGTTCTTTCCGCGGTCGTTTAGATCTTTCACTTGACGACTCACATTCAGTTTTATACGGATAAATGTTTTCAAAGAATTCAGCATTATCTGATTCAATTACCGTATTAACATGAATTTCGGGATTGTCCGATTTGTGAACCAAAAACCGACAAGCTTTGCTGTTTGTAGCATAGTCAATAAAAACACAATCCACAGTTTTTGGTCCGATTTTTACCCTTTTGGGCAAAGAAACTTGGACCTTTGCTAAACACCCCCACACTTTGAAATATTTCAAGTTGGGTTTTCTTCCTTTCCATAGATCATATGGAATAGATTGTGTTTTCTTTGTGGGTACTCTGAGTATTCGATTAGCTGTAAGGATAGCTTCCCCCCACAAGCTCTGCGGTAAACCGGAACTAATTAGTAAGACATTCATCATTTCCTTTAATGTTCGGTTTTTCCTTTCCGCAATTCCATTTGATTGTGGTGTGTAGGGGGCAGTAGTTTGATGAATAATTCCATATTCCAAACATGTCTCTGCAAAAGGAGATTCGCATTTCCACCCCTATCACTTCTAATCATTTTGATCTTTTATTCAATTGATTTTCCACTTCGTTCTTGTATTGCTTAAATGCATTAATTGTTTCATCCTTACTATTAAGCAAATACACATAACAAGATTGAGTGCGATCGTCGATGAAAGTTATAAAATACTTTTTCCCACCACGAGATGGTATTGACTTCATATCACATATATCTGAATTAAGTCTAAAGGATTTGAATTCTATTAATAGACTTATATGGATGTTTAACAAACTTAGATTCAACACAAATTTCACATTTTGATTTGTTGCACTCGAATTTAGGCAATACTTCTAAATTGATCAATTTTCGCAAGGTTTTGTAATTGACATGTCCTAAACGAACATGCCATAAATCATTTGACTCCAATAATTAAGGCGGTTGAATTTTCATTAATCTTCAACAACCATTACATTGAGTTTGAAAAGGCCCGGTGAGGTAGCCCTTTCCTATGAACATATCATTCTTACTTATTACAATTTTCTCACTAACCAACACACACTTAAACCCGTTTTTGACGAGTAGTCCTTTGAAACTAAATTCTTCCGAATTGTTGGAACGTGCGAACATTGTTGAGTCGACCTTGCCAAGTCATCCTCGTAAGTATCTTCCCATATCCTTCAACCTTGGTCATTGCAAGATTTCCCATAAACATGCACTCTTGGGTCGGTAGGAGCATATGTTGCAAATGCTTCTTTGCAACAAGAAACATGTCGAGTGGCACGAATCCACCACCACTCTTGGGTTTCCAACCAAATTGCACTCTTCCAAAGATTGCACACGGATCACTCGGATCAATTGCCATTATTTGTTTGTCATCACAATCGACAAACTGTTTTACTTAATAAAACCAGAATAGCAATTAAATCACAGACTCAAACGATGAAGATTTTATTTCTTCAAATCGGAGTATAATTGTGAAACTTAAACGATGAAGATTTTATTTCTTCAAATCGTAATTTGAGCGATGAAGATTTTATTTCTTCAAATCACGATAGTTATGAAACTTTAGTATTCCAACGAAGATTTTATATCTTGAGTCGAATACTAATATTCATATGGAGTAGAAAACTACACAAGTTTTAATCTCCTTAAACAGAACGATGAAGATTTTATGTTCTTCAAATCGTTGTGTAATTATGAAACTTTAGTATTCCAACGAAGTTTTTATATCTTCGAGTCAGAATACTAATATTCATATGGAGTAGAAAACTACACAAGTTTTAATCTCCTTAAACAGAGCGATGAAGTTTTTATGTTCTTCAAATCGTCGCAACAAATATCATACACAACGGCGAAGATTTTATTTCTTCAAACCGAATCAATTTTGATAGAAACAAATAAAATACACAATGGTGAAGATTTTATTTCTTCAAACCGAATCAAAATTGATAGAAACGAAGTGCAATAGATTGTATGTTATATACTTGATGAAGTTTTTATATCTTCAAATCAAGTATCCAAATGAGTAGAAAGTTATGAAAACTTTAATCTCAACCGGAGTAGAAAATCCGAAGATTTTAATCTCCAAACAACATACAAGAAAAACACTTTTTTTTTTTTCTTCCTGAAAAAAAAAACACTTTTTTTTTTCCTTTTTGGAAAACACTTTTTCCTGGATTTTAATATTCCAACGAAGTTTTTATATCTTCAAGTTAGAATATGAAATGTCATACGGAGTAGAAAACCACACAGGTTTTAATCTCCAAACCAGGATACAGATTAAAATACAATAAAAATAATTTCCTTAAGATTGTTGGTATAATAATCTGTACTTGGCTAAATAATGATTCAAAACAATATGTTAATCACTTAGTGAAACATATAACATAAATGAAACAATAAACGAAAACAGAATCTGTTTTGGAAAAATAATTTCAGAATGTAATCGAGCCCACTTAGTTCAAAGTGTGTCCTTAAGGAAATTATTCCTCACAAGACTTCGAGGTTAACGGAATATCGCCTCCCAGGATAGAACGATTATCTTATCAGAATAGTAGTACTCCAAATTCCGGTAGCAACGAACCACTCAACGGCAGTATATCACACAGAATGAAATTTTCGAGTTGAAGAGCAACTTCAGAATTGATTAGAATTGATTAGAATGAATTAGTTCATAAATTCTTGAAATGATCAAGAATTTATAGGGTTAGAGGTACTGATTCTGAATGGTTGCAACCATTCAGAATAGTCACCTCATTTTGGAGGGAAATTCGAAAAAGAGAGGGAGAGCCGGATGGGTCGGATCGGGTCGCGGGTCGATCCGTTTGGATTTATTTTTAATTAAATAATTAATTAATTAAAGAAACGTCCAAATCCAAATCCAAATCCGAATCCGAATCCGAATCCGAATCCAAATCCGAATCCGAATCCGAATCGGCCGGCCGGCCGGCCGGCCGGCGAATCCGGCCGGCCAAGCCGGCCGAGCCGAGCGGCGACGACGACGCGCGAGTCCTTGCCCTCTCAACCCTTTTAGCAGCTCGAGAAGGTGTAATGTAATATATACACCTCTCTTTCCTTCCATTTTTTCGATGTGGGATAAAAGAGCTTTTTACCCTCTTTAATTTTTATCCCATCATTTCCTATTCACCAATATCAAAACTCAACAGCAATCAACAGTCAAGTCAACTTATCCTTCAAGGTTCAGGGGAGCAATCAATAGTCAACTACTAACAATAAAAGGGAAGTAAATATTTTTTATTGTCATAATTAAAAATAGGGAGATTGTTAATGTAAATTTTAATGATGTCTAAGTATTTTACGCATGTCTAAAAAGAAATGGGAGCAAAGTAACATCCAAAAGATTCACAACTCTAAGAAGATATCAGCTGAAATCTTCATGGAGATATATAGAATATTCCCCTAAGTACCAATGGAATTATTCTCTACAAGGAAATAAGATATGCATTAATAAAGAATAGTTACCAATAAGATTCATTAAAGCACTCGAGGTCAAGACATGTATGAAAAGAAGATGTACGATTTACAAGAAAAGAATACTGTCAAAGTACCAAGCCGAAATCAATTAAAGGAAGAAAGATATCTCAAAACTATTGATTGCAAAAATATGTACGGAAAGCAATCAATCATAAAGCTATATCCTTATTCTTGGAAAATATGATCTCCAATTCCTTTTTCCAAGGATCAACACTTTGGGTTGTGTTCTCTTTAAAGAGTTGTATCAACTCTATTTAAAGGCTCAACTCAATATGAAAAAAAATATACCTTTATCTCAATTTCTCAAGTTCTTTATTCTACTTTTCATAAGTATTGTAATTCTGTGAAATTTATAGTGTAAGCAAAAAAAGAGGAGAGATATAGTATAGTTGGTGAAACATTGTATCAAAAAAATTACGAGAGTTTGAGTGTAGACGTAGGAGCTCATTCAAACAAAACTTTGTACCAAATCACCACAGAGCTTAAGAGAACACTCTTGCAACCCAAGGGGACTGGTCTAGGATGTACATTGGATCTGAACTAGTATAAGATATTGTATGTCATTACTTTACACAAGTTACTTTCTGTGTTACTTAAGTGGTAGTTGACTTAGTCACCCCATAGCCGACTACAATTCGAAAAAGTTACAATTTACCCCCTCCTCTCCCCTCTCCCCGACACTTTCACTATATACACCACACAATATAATTATCTCCAAGAGAAATTTATGGCACTAAGAAATCTACTAGAATTGAAATTGGCTTCAAATTTTGGAAAACAATTTAAGTTTTCCACTTCAACTTTGAATTAGTCTTCAACAAATGTTGAATTCAAAAGAGTAGATTTAATTAAGTGGTGCATGTTTGGATAAAAAAAACATTTGTGTGTAGTAATGATATTCTTTGAAATATCTTAAAAACACGTTGAATTTTGTAGGACTAAGATCGTTGCCTAATCTTGTGAGAAACAAATGTTTTGTCCAATTCATGCAAATTTCTTTTTATTAATTCTATAAATTTGAGCATAATTTTTTTAACTAGTTGCATGAATTTTAAAGAGGAGCGAACTTCCAACTCATAATTTTTTTTATTGCTATTTCGTACAGGTTCTATGTACGATTTTGTTTCTAGTTTCTAGAGTTCATGGTGTTCTAATTAATTGTAACATGTTGCTTTGTCCCTCCATATATATATATATATATATATATCATACTCCTAAGTCATAACTGTGAACATATTCTTTAGGACTGTGAACACAACATGTGCCCAGAATTATCTTGATTGTTTCAGTGCAAACACATGCAATAAACATGACTAGACTGCTAATCTTTTTGGAGTAACTTGACAACTAAGAAAAATATTGTAATTCTCCAAAATAAGCATGTTATGCCCAGTGACAGGTTAACCCCTCGAAGTTAGATGAAATGGTCAACACAATTTGTAAGATTGTAAGTAGTTGCTTTGAGTCACTTCCGTATTGTTAGATACATTATATGCCATTAACACTAACCCATGAGTATAATAATTTCATTTCAAACAGGTGTTTCATATTATGGTGGACATATTTTTGACTTTAACCTTGGATTTTTATCAAGAGTAATGCTTTGAAGTATTCATATGTTATATGTTGAGTACACCTGAAAATAAGTATTTTTGTTTTTTAGTTGAATATTGCTCTCTAAAGTAACCAATCATAATCCTTCATTCCTTTTTATTGAATTAGAAGTCGCAAATAAATTGACAATTATTGAAGGAGAAAATTAAGTATGAGTTCAATATTTGAAGTCAATATATAGGTTCAGAACCATTTCCTCGACATATGAAAATGACGATTCTGTACGAGTCTGATTTTAAAAAATAAATATAAAACTTACAACTGCATAATTCAAGCAGAGAGCGCTTAGAAGTTACAACGGTACCAATAATGTAACACTCGTTGCCCGCATGGACGTAGCTCAGTTGGTTCCAGGGTGATAGATTACCCCCAAGTAGGCAGGTTCGAGTCATGACAATCTCAGTGTAGGAGTTTTATTTCTCCTTTGTGGGGATGGCTCCTTGTGGACACCAGACACTGTGTCCCCCACCTATTAGGCCGCTGAGTAGTTACCATGATTTACCTCCTCCACCAATCTCTGTCGGGCCGGGGGGTGGGGGCCTGTGGACGAGGGATTTCGCCTTTTTGCCCCCAAATAATGTAACCCTCATTAGACTTTCTAGAAACACCTATTAAATATAAGGTCTGTTTGGCCAACCTTCTGAAAAGGTGTTTCTATTTCTCAGAAGTAGTTCTGCAGAAACTGTTTCTGGAGAATCAGTTAAAGTATTTGGCAAAAAATTATAGAAGTGCTTCTGAGAAACATTCTCAGAAACAGTTTCCTGTTTGACCAACATTTATGCAAATTTACTAGAATATTCTTTTTAATAGATTTAAAACTATTTAAAATATTTTTTTCTATCATATGTTTCTACAAATTAGTATATCTTTATAATTTAATAAATTTTTTTTAAATTATTTAATTGCAATATTTAATCAAAAAATAATATTATATTGCACATAAGAAATGTAATGACAATATGATAGTCAATGACTCAAATATGTCCAAACCTATCCCCGCCCTACCCACACCTTTCCCCACCCCCTCCTCAAATTTGTTTGTCATATTTTTTTTTACTTTTATAAAAAATATGAATTTTTTTATTCCCCCCCCCCCCCCCATTGCCTACCCCATCCTTAAATTTCTATTTCATATTTTTTGTTACTTTTATAAAAAATGATTGAAAATAAGAAATTTTTTCTTACCCCACGCCCTACCCCCTATCCCCCCCCCCCTTGCCCAACCCCAACGCCAACCACAAATTTCTATTTCTTATTTTTTGTTACTTTTATAAAAAAAATTATTAAAAAATATGAATTTTTTTCTTACCTCCGCCCTATGGAACGAGGGAGACCCGTGTAAATACATCGGCTTCTTACTCGTGCAAAGGAACTCTTTCTTGGCAACTTGGACAACAACTAACGATGTTTGTCCCGCATATCACCTACCCCCACCCACCACATATTGCCCTACCCCATCCTCAAATTTCTCTTTTATATTTTTTGTTACTTTTATAAAAAAAATTATTAAAAAATATGAATTTTTATCTTACCCTACCCCCACCCCATTTTTGTTACTTTTATAAAAAATGATTGAAAATATGAAATTTTTTCTTACCCACCGCCCTAGCCCTACCCCCACCCCATCCTCAAATTTCTATTTCATATTTTTTGTTACTTTTATAAAAACAATTATTAAAAAATATAAATTTTTTTCTTACCCCGCCGTACCCCATCCTCAAATTTCTATTTCATATTTTTTGTTACTTTTATAAAAAAAAATATTAAAAAATATGAATTTTTTCTTACCCCCGCCCTACCCCCACCCCCACTCCAGTGCCCTACACATCCTCAAATTTCTATTTCATATTTTTTGTTACTTTTATAAAAAAAATATTAAAAATATATGATTTTTTTTCTTACCCCTCACCTCACCCCCATTGTCTTACTCATCCTCAAATTTCTATTTCATATTTTTTGTTACTTTTATAAAAAAAATGAGTTTTTTTCTTACTCCCGCCATACCCCCTACTCCCACCCTACCCCTATTTCCAAATTTATATTTTATATGGGGATATTATATTAGATTAAAAGGAATTTTGTGAAAAGAAAATGATAAATAGGTCCAAAAAAATTCAATGAATGAGAAAAAATGGTTTTTCCAGAAGCATCAAATTAGTGTTTCTACTTCTCTTCCCATCTAGAAACATTTTTTGGCTTCTGAAAAAAATGTTTCTACTTCTGGAAAGAGGATGTTTGGCCAAAAAAGTGTTTCTGAGAACTTCTAGAAGTTTGGCCAAACACCACCATATTTATAAGTAATTCATACCAACCAAAAATACCTATAGGACTAAATAGTCCAAAATGAAATTTGATCTTAAAATATCTATGAAAGACCAACTATCATGTGTTATAACATGTACTTCATTCATCCCAATTTATTTATCTTAGTTGATTTGACATGAAATTTAAAAAATAAATGAAGATTTTTGAATTTTATGGTTTTAAATTAAAGATGTGTGAGTCTTTCAAATTTTGTGATCTTAAACTTGACTTGAAATTGAAAAACTTACTAAATAAAGGAAAAACTACACATACTGCCCCTAAAACCCAAATTATTTACGCATTTGTGCCCCTCCCAAACTATTTACAGGAAATGGCCCTGCGACAAATTTGTTTTGCCCGATATACCATTTGATGGATTTAGGCGGGTACTCGACAATCATGTGTTCCCCTGATGGGCAAGGGCAACTACCCCATTTTTCCAACGTCCTTGTGTGTGGTTATTTTTAATTTTTTTTATTTCTATTATGTCTTTTCCTTTTCTTTTTTTTTTGTATTTTTGTTTGTGTAGTTATTTGTTTAAAACAATTACACTATAAAAGAAGTAATTAAGAAAACACTAAAGTCACTAGTTTATTTACTAAAACTAAATTAATAGAAAATATATTTCTTTAATTATTTTCTCTTTTAGAAACGAAATCAAAAAATATATAAAAAAATATGACTATTTTTTTATATTATCTTGATAAAATTATATAAAACTTAAAATATCAAAATAAGCTTAAACTTTATTTGTTTGTATTTTCTTATAATTTTTTTATCATGCGTGGGTCAGACATTCATGATACCCTGTTGGTATATGATATATACTATATGAATATCATAGAGAATTGAATCATGGTTTTTAAGAAATAAATCAACGCTCTATTCAAAGAGAGTCATTTATAATACTATCATGATATATAAATCTACGCAAATTGTATCATAGAGGATTGAGAAGTGTCATAGAAGGAATGAAACAGTCCTCCGTGATACTATCTGCATAGATTTATATACCATAATGATATCATGAAGGACTCTCTTTGAATAACTAGAGAAGTCTTTCATGATACCATCATGGTATATGCAGTCATTCATGATATCATCATGGTATATGCAGTTCTTCATGATAGCATCATGGTATATGCAGTCCTTCATAATACCATCTTAATATATGATATATACCATTATGGTATCATGCAAGACTCCTGACACATGTGAAGGATTTAAGAAGTCATCCATGATATCATCTGTATAGATGTATATACCATAATGATATCATGAAGGGCACTCTATGAATAACTGTAAGTCATTCATGATACCATCATGGTATATGTAGTCCTTCATGATACCATCAAGGTATATGTAGTCCTTCATGATACCATCTCAGTGTATGGTAAATACCATTATGGTATCATGCAAGACTGCTGACACATGTGAAAGACTTAAGAAGTCCTCCATAATACCATTTTTGTATATTTTATACCATGATGGTATCATGGAGGATTCTGGACCGTTGCATTTAAGGACTTCAACAGTCCTTCATGATATCATATGAGTATATTGATATAACAAGTAGGTATCATAAGATTGAGTAGTATTTTTTTAACGAATGAATCAACTTTTTATGATACATTATCAGTATATGATATATACCATGTGGATATAAGAAAGAATTGAGTTGTGTTTTTTCTTGAAGGAATGAATCATTCCTATATGATACTCTGTCAATATATGATATATACCAGATTCGTATCAGAGGGGAATGAGTGTTTTCGTTGAAAGAATGAATCGTTCGTCTTGTATACTGCAACAATATACTTAAACTGCTATTGAAAAAGGAACAAGTAATAAAGAAATAAAAAAGAAAGAAATTAGAATTAAATTATGGTGAAAAAGAAAATAAAATATAGTGTGAAAAAAAAAATGAACAGAAAAGGAGAAAAAAATAAAAAATAAGATAAGAAGTAGAGAAATAAAAAAGAAAATAAGAAAAAAGACAATTAAATAGAAAAGAATAAATAAAAAATAAATAAAATAAAAGGAGATAGAATTAAATATGGAATTATATTATGATGAAAAAATAAAATAAAAATACTATGATTTGGAGAAAAATGAAACAAAAAAGAAGAAAAAAGAAAAAGAAAAATAGGAGAAAAGAAGGAGATAAATAAAAAAGAAAGGAAGAAAAAAGAGGCACAAAATTATAGGGGGTACTAAGGGTAAATACTTTGGGGTATAAAAAGTTAAGGGGCATGTAAGGGTAATAGTTTGGTTTTAGGGGTGTTATTGTAGTTTCTTCAATATAGAAAGAGACATATTTTTTTAAGGAAAAAAATAAGACATTTAAATTGAGACGGAGAAAGTAATATATTTTTGGCTAACATAATTACATCATTCCCAATTTGATTCACTACTAAAAATAGGTAAAAAAATCCTGAAAAATTGACAGATTGGACAGTATCAGAAAATACTCAAAATAGTGGTTTGGAAGAAAAAATCTATAGATTTCGCCGGTTAAAATCGAGGGAATCCATCGGCTAGATAAAATATAAATCTCAATTTTTATTGAAAAATCGATATTAAAAATTTACAGAATCCCTCGGTTTTATAATAAACCACTCATGCTCTTTTGATCAAATACTTTTAATATTATTATTATTATTATTTATACTTTTGCTTTCATATACTATCCCTTTTTTATTTGTCAAATTTTGGAGGAATAACCATCTGATGCATACTGAGTTAACTTTATCTGAAGTTTATGGTTTGTAGTCTACCTACCAAATTTCGAAGAGAATCTAATTTCATCTCATTATTAATTATAGATAAGAAATTCGGACGAATATTTGTTTGAATAAAAGCACCACAGAATCCAAGAGAAAAAGTTTTGGACATCTATAAATTGATGACCTCCTTCCCACAACTAAAACAACACAATAATATCCACAATGTAATCGTTAAAGAGAGTTTTATTTAGTGGGAGATTTTTCTCTTAATAAAATTTTATGTTTTAAATTAGTTTTTAATATGTAGATCAATTGATCAAACAACATAGAATATTATGCATTTTTAGTATAGTTTCTTTATTGTCTGATTTATCGTCGTTTGAGATTTGCAATTATTAACTTTCGCATGACGTCATATTATTTCGATCTCCAATATTTTCTTTGCTAGGTATTAACCAATATACTTATGAAATTAATTTTTAAGTGATCTAATTGTAAGAATAATCTTTTGCATATATGATAGAGTCCTTGATTTTCAATTTTGAGGTGGGCTTTTGAAATAAAAAGACAAATATAAGAGGTAGATCACAACAGAGAAAAAAAAAGTTAAGTGAATTTTTTATAGAGGTGGATTCACGATTAAATTTTACGGGTACAAAATGTATGATCCACGTTAAAATTTACCGGGCTCATAATATGAACCCGGTGCTTATTCCGCTACTATTTTTTACACGTTTTTAAATTTATAGGCAGATTATTCAGTATTTGTGCTACTGAAAGCAATGTGTATACAATTA
Organism: Przewalskia tangutica; assembly: GCA_029844215.1. Classification (NCBI taxonomy): domain Eukaryota; kingdom Viridiplantae; phylum Streptophyta; class Magnoliopsida; order Solanales; family Solanaceae; genus Przewalskia; species Przewalskia tangutica. Next base: position 79,748,646 of record CM056737.1, read on the forward strand.
AGTAGTTGTATACGGTGAAAATCGGCACAACACGTGATATGATTTGATTTGAGAATTGAAATAGAAGGAAGTAGCAATTTGAATCGGTGGAGAGTTCGGGTGTCATAACAAGACCGGTTGACGGCCGAGCCAGATTACACCGAATGAAGATCGGACTTGGTGACATCGGGTGGAAGACCAAAGGAGCTTAGTGCCTACCCGTTTCAGATATGGCGCCAGCCGTTACTATTTGCTCATTAAGTGACCGTTTTTATCATTTAATTTCATTTGATGAAGAGTGATTTTTGGGCATAAATGCATTGCATTGTTAGCTATAAAAGGAGTTCAACCTTCATGTTTGAAGTGCATCTCATTCTCATTGGTGATACTTACATAATTATATTCAAAAGTGCTCTTGCTATTGGCTCGGACCCGAAACAATTTAGCTAAGAATCGGACCAAACTCTTAGTTCAATTTCAATCAAGATTACGATATTACAGACTAATTACTTGCTTATTATTTTTATTTACTTATTTATTGGTAAATATTTATCGAACTTATCTGTAAATCTATCCATGTATCTTTAAAAGCACTTATAAGTTCAACTATACCTTTTTTTGGGGTAAACATTAGCTAAACTTTGTGTAAATTGGCTAGAATAACACTTGTTATAAAAAAAATGGGAATTATTTGAGGGTGGGAATGAAGCTAACATTTGACCATAAATTCTTTATCAGATTTTAAAAATTTATCTACAAATATTTGTTTGGTCGTAGATTTTGGAATAGATTATGTTAATTGTGGACGAATCAATTAAGGGAAGAAGAGGGATGAGCTTGTGGAAGTTTTCTGAACCTTTATTATGAAATCATCAAAAAGAAATGTTCTGCGTACAAGAGTTCTTATAGAGAAAACTACAACTAAGGAAGGAAAAGACAAACTTACCCCTGATGTAATTAACAACCAATACTTAACAACAATAATAATTATCACTTAATATCTTCAACACCCCCTCAAGCTAGGATGTAAGAACAAATTCTTCATGCCGAGATTGGAAAGAAGATGCACATGTTGTCCTGGTAGCAAGGCCTTTGTCACTACCCGACCCCGGGTCCGCGACTGGTGCCCTTATATTCATACATTAGAGATAACCAACGGAAGCTAAATCGCTTTACCATTATACAATAAAACATGAAGTGAAACCGACAAGCCGATAAGACCATCTCTTTATATATATACAATACCAAAAGGGTCTATAACTTTAACCAGTCCAACCCACATACGTGACTACAGACCTCTAAGAGTTTGACAGTAATAAAGCGGGACAGGCCCCGCTGCACTTCGAATGTACATACACCAAAACACAAGGCCTGCACATATATCACATCGGTGCCACTACCCGCACTTATATTCATACATCAGAGATAACCAACGGAAGTTAAATCGCTTTACCATTATACAATAAAACATGAAGTGAAACCGACAAGCCGATAAGGCCACCTCTTTATATATATACAATACCAAAAGGGTCTACAACTTTAACCAGTCCAACCCACATACGTGACTACAGACCTCTAAGAGTTTGACAGTAATAAAGGCAGGACAGGGCCCCGTCGTACCCCTGAATGTACATACACCAAAACACAAGGCCTGTACCTTGTTGACACCCAATTTTGACCCTCCCGTCCAGCCATTAACTATAAAATTACACTAATTTTGTAAAATAATTTTTTATGATTTTTTATAATAAAATGCAGCGAATAAAACATTAAATACAGGCATAAATAATTAATTTAATAATGACATCGCGTCTTACGTAGAGTTTTAAGCACTTAGAGTCCCTCGCCCGCATTAATTAACTTTAAGCTTTGTCGTAATTCTTAAATAATTAATAAATGCATAAAATAAATAATTTAGCGATAACGTCGTGTCAGGTAGCATAGCCGCATTTATTAGTAATCATTGGTAACTTTAAAATCAATTTTAATCTAATACATGCATTTAATAGCGTCGCATTTATAAAAGCTTTAAACAATTCTTAAAAAAATCATATTTGCATTTAACATTTAAATAATTCAATCTAAGCTCATTTTAATTTTAATTTAACTTCGCAATAATGCATAACAATAAGATTTTAAATAATAGCGTCGCATTCTAAAGTATTGAGCATTAATTAGATAGCACGCCCGCATTTATTTATTATAACAATTAGATTAATGAAGCACCTAATTAGTTTAATCACATGTGTTAATTTAGGTTATCACTAATTAATTAATACACTTGCCTAGAATTAATTAGCTAATTAATTAACTAGCCTAAAAACTAATTAAACTAATTAAAACTCTTAATACTAATACCCCTAATTGATTCTACCCATTACCCACTTTATACTAATACTACCCCACCCAAGCCCAACTCCCTACCCTTTAATCGTCCAATGAACAAAACTTGTTCCCTTCACCCTTATTTCATCCGCCCAAAGCCCTTAACCTCCTCTCCTCACAAAACCTAAAGCGGGTCGCCTTTCCTTAGAAAACCCTAGAAAACAGATGAACCCTAGCAGCCTCCTACGCCTCCACCCTCTGTTACGCGCGAATCTCGCACCCAAATCTTCCAATTTACCATAACTAGGGTATTCCCATACCACATTCACAAAAAAAATCACATCCAAATACATCAGCAAATCACCATATAAGTACCAAGTTAGTCGAAAAATCAGTAACAAAAATCCTTACCATAATCTATTCAAATCACACCCAGAAATAACACGAATCACAAAGACAAATCTCGGCTGATTACTTACCAACTTGGAACCCAAATTCCCAACTATAAATATAGAACCGATAGCATCGATTCAGGGAGGGAGCATCGACTAGGGGCTCAGTCAGGGGGAATCGTTTCTTTAGGAGCACAGAGGGGAGAGTCAGGGAAACCCTTAGCATCACAAGAATAGGAGGTTCAAATCCCTTTTTTTAGTCCAGTAAAGAAACCAACAACTAAATCTCGCCCTTCAATCGCATCGCAATACCCGTCGAGTGGCTCCGACGACTTGATACGCTGCCCCGGGTCGCTGTCCGGAGAAGGTAAACACATTATCCTTTCGTTTTGTTATTATTGTGTGTTTGATATGGGTTCTATATTTGTATATCTGATTTGGCTAGTTAGTTGACATTGTTTCCTGTTTATTTTGTTTCGTCGTCTATTAAATATATTATGGTACTGGTGATTAAGTTCTCTACGAGTTAGTTTAGTATGTCGAAACTGGTTATAAGTATTGTTTGGTCGACTGTTTAGTTAAGAGATGTTTTAAACTCATCATTTCTGGATAATAAAGTTCATAATCTGTCCAACCATATATGAATGATAGCTATTCGTTTTATACCAGTATGATCACTGGTTTGGCTACTGGTTTGAGTCAGATAGTGCTAGGATTTAGACTTAGATGTAATCAGTCAAGCAATGGTCTTTTGTGAGTATATTTTCTAGCAGGCTTAGTTGGAAACCTATTGAGTTATGTCTCATTTAATTTCAAGTCTCGATATGTTGAGGGAGTCCATTTAGGTTCGACTTTGTTTTACTTGGATCACGCCAAGAAATCTGCTCGCCACTGTTTGTTGCGAGTTTTATGCATAGTTGATTAAATATTGTTTGCCTTGAATCATGTGGGATATCCATCCATCTTCCATTATATTAATTAATGTTTAACCCGCTTGGCTTCGTTTCTCTGGATTTACTAAACTTACAATGATGTTTCAAAGATACATAAAATGTAGGAGTTTAGATATATACAAGGTGCATATCAAGGTTGTATATCTTTGCATACATCTAAGTATACCACATATACTTTAAATATTGTGTGTATGTCATCTCAGGATGTTTGTTTACTTACTTTACGATCTGCACGTCATAACATGATTGCATATTTAGCTCTACTTTGTTGAATCTTAAAATAGGTCCATGACAAAGATATAATGTCTCTATTGTAATCATTAAATTGGTCTACATAATACCCATGTTAGTAAGGAGCCTGAAATTGATGTATTGGTGTTAATAAAACAGTTTAAACATGATCATATATGTCTAAATTGGCATTCAAAGCTTTATAAATTGATCTATTTCCCAATTGATTGCTTCCCTGTGCATGTGCCGAATAAACCTATATTACAGTGGCCCTTCTCTGTTTTAAATGTAAGTTGGCATTGTCTAAGCATGTCTTCCTGTCCTTGTTTGTTAAGTCCATTGATTTCAAAGTGCGGACTGTTTTCAGATTGTGCCAGCAGTTATTGAATTGCCTGACCTATAATTTAGGTTGTATGTTTTGGGCCCTTTTTCGCATTTCGCTTAATCGCCAGATCCAGGCCCATCTTGGGGCGCTTTCTTTATTTTCTTGGGTCATTGTGACATATTTATATAGTAAACATATGTGCCCTAATTATTTGTATCAATTACAACTTGGGTGTATACTAATCTTTTTCTTCTCTCGTTTTACATGAAAACGCATTGGAGCAATCTCATTACGAGACTCATCACAAGATGCAACAAACAAGGACCTACATCTATGTGCATCTTTACCTCCGCACCACCAACTCCAAAACCATAGGCGAGATGGCCTCGCCGTTTCCTCGAGTCACTTATTAATTCATATCCTCCCCCCTATTATTTGTTGTAATTATTTGTCTAACATTACACTATTAGTAACACATTTAGAATAATTAAACTTTGGGCCTGACGCTAGAAATTCACTTTTTCTTAAATTAGTTATTCTTATGACTAGTTATACATTGCCTAAGCCATACTAAATGACATTAAGTATCCACGTAGTTAAAGTGTCACTCTATTAAATCCTTAGCATAATAAATGAATTTCTTCATAAACCCTTACTAACATTCATAATTAAAAATTATTTTGTTAGCCTGATAATAGATATTTCACATCTTATTTTTATAAGTATACATTTTGTCATAATAAGATTTTGCATTATTACAACACATGTATCTTATCTGGCGCGTCATAAATGCATAAATCATCTTTACGCATAATAATATTTTAGCTAGAACTAGCTTTATATATTTTAAAACAAAATCTCACATTTTTATGCTAGCAAAAATACTTCCCATATTTTTACTTAAATACTTTTCAAGACATGCATTACACTCTTAGCATAATAATTACCCTAGGTTTGGCACGACAACCGCAAGTTAGCGGATCTTAGAGGGTGCCTAACCCCTTCCCTCTAGATTAATAAAGAACCCTTACCCAGAATCTCACTAAGTTTAGCAGACCATAAAATGGAGTTAATGTTTTACTTTAAAAACTAGTTAAACATTTAGGTGTCCTAATTCACCCAAACTAATTAGGTGGCGACTCATGACCCTTAGCATTCTAGCAACCCTTTAACATTTTTTTTTTCTGGCACCCTTTTAAACTTTAGCCCTTTTTTGCACCTTTAGCACCTTTTAAGCTTTCAAACATCTTTTGCAATTTTAGCATTTTAGCCTCTTTTGCACTTTTAGCACCTTTTGCAATTTTAGCAATCTATTTTAGCAATTTTAGAACTTTTAAAACTCTTTTAAACCTTTTAGCATTTAGTTATTTTATTTTCTAACCTTTTAATTTGAGCAGGAGTTAGAAAATAAAAGCTGCGGCCGAAAAAGGGCGCGACAGAAATGGCGACTCTGCTGGGGAATTTAGGTTCTTAACCACAACAGATCTAGGATAATTATTTGGCAATTACTTTGGCATTTAATTTTTGTGTGTTGTATTTTGTTTTATTTATTTTTGATTGCTACCTGCTTTACTGCTTTCCTTAAACTGGCATTCCGCTCATATTTCTTCCACTCTGGAAAATTCACACAATCACACACTACATGCGAGGTGCGCTGGGTGCATCAGCAAAATTCTTTCTTCAAAATCCAAATTTAGGAGAGTTGGTAATATACGTGGAGTGCCCGGTCTAACCGGTGGCCGCGTAGCCTTCTCACTCGAGTTGTCCGCTCGGGAACCTTGCGTCTAGAAAAGCCAAATCTTAGCAACTTAGGATAGAGCTATACCACCCTTCATACTAAGTCATGCATGCATTTACCTTAGGTGGGTCGGTCCTTGGTATCGACACCACAATTAGGAGGTGATTGTCGAAGGGTTTCGACCCAACGACCAACAACATATTATGTGCTACGTGATATTAATGGACGAATCCGAGCCCAACGTGACATGCTAACATTGGGAAATTTTTGCATTTTACTTCTGTTTATGTATAGGATGAGCAGTATTCCAATAATCCCGGAGGTCAGAATGGTAAGCGGTGTTCAAAGCTAAAGGTTTGGTGGGAGAATTTCGGCAGCAGAAATGATTATCGAAGCAAATTAGGTTGTCTCACGCTTTGTTTGACATCGCCCGATCAACATATAGTTAGGGCCTTAATTCGCAGGATCGGATAAAGCGGTGTTCGTGTTTCGAGACTTGAACTCACCCCGCGTTGGAGGAGATCAACTACTTCACGAGCCTAGCTTACCAAGACAGAGGGCAAATCATCCCTTATAATCAATGGAAAGAGATTCTTGCATTACATGGGCCTAAAAACACAAAGGAACTCCGTTGCCGAGAACAATTGTTTCCTAGATTATTCAGACGAGAGATATGGTCGCCAAGATAGCTATCGATCATTCGAAAGGAGTTTTCTTGCGATTTGGGACAATGGAAAACTAGACGACATACCGCATTCACCGTTGCTCTATTAGGCACTCTAGTGTTTCCTGAACATGGGCGGATCGATTTGCATATGTTCGTGACCGGATGGTTTTGAAGGCATTAATGGCACGCAACTTACTTTGGTTCCCATGATTCTATTGAGATATTTCGAGCTCTAGGAAAATGCAAGAGGAAACCAATTTCTTCGAGGATGCAATCTCATCTTACGATGTGGGCCATGGAACACTTTTATCGTGATCGAATATGATGGACATTTGTTTTAGCAATGATTATAGGATTGTAAGTTTTACGACAGGATGAAGCGGTTTGTTTCACGTCGAGGTGCTAAGATTAGGTATGAATTTACGGCATCCCGCACTAGCAACCAAGTGCAATGAGGTACCCTTTGCTATCCCGTATCAACAAAGCCTATGTAAGGAGCAAGGACCGTTATTACATCGAGCTCATCGGACAAGGGACTTGACCATATGCCCGTTGCGTACTCTTGGTCAAGAGTAATCCCGCTCAATCGCATACGAAGGATTCAGAGGTCGCGTTTGGGGCAAATTGCACTTTCCCGAAGAAGCAAATCCTTGAAGAATGGAACAACGTTGAGAAAATAGATGTCAAATACGCAATGGAGGTGCGCTGAATCGTGCATGGTTCAAGGAAGATTGTAGATCAAGCCCCAAAGGCAAGCAAGGTTTCGAGGATATCGACATGGCGAATTGGGTAAAAGTGTGCAGATTAGGAACAACACCGTTCCCCGAGAGTGGGACCAACTTCAAAACATCATGCAATATTTGAAAGATGCAGAGCGGGGCCTAGCAACACCACCGCCACATTCGCGACAATATAACATTAGGAACAGATCTTTAGTTTTAACATTTCATTGTTGCAATTTAATTATTTTTAGTCCCAATAAAAGCATTTCTCCGATGGCTCGGACCAATCCATCATTATCGCATATATGACGTTTAGGCCTACCTCTGGCAAAAAGAGGCCCCCCCTTGCATATTAGGAAACGTTGGGATGTGTTGTGTGCAATATATCTGCTACATAATTGCAAATTATGTTCTTATGCTAACGCTGTTTGTTGCATTTTTAGAAAGATTTATCATCTTCCCCAAAGGTCGGTTCGTATTTGACTCAACAATGTCGGAGCATACACACTTCACCGATCCAAGGCAAGAAATGGCGATATGCGTGTAGCTCGAGCGGCGAATGGTTTGGGAATTGTTCTGTCGGTAACGAAACTTGAAGGAGGAATATCACGATCGGGAAGAATGTATTGCTCATTGCCGTGCAATTAGCTTGATATGCAGGTTGAGATGGAGAGGCTACAATCGACCAACCTATCCATCAGTTTGAATACCCTCATGCGAGCAAAGGGCCACTATCTCGAACCACCCCGAATCGACCTCCACCACCACATATCCCCAAAACTCCCGCGATTCGACCCAATCGCCCTGCCCGCCAATCATCAACCTCGCCTTCAAAATGATCCTCCCGCCATGTACCTCGCCTCCGCCTACTCACTTCACCATAATCAGCCTAATCGCCAAGCCAACCAATGCCCACGCACCATACCCACTACCTCAAAGAAACCACGGCTAACTTACACAGCGAAACCCAACCTTTTACCGTCCCCGCGAAGTGGATCATTACGAAGAAATGGAAAGAAGTCAGAGCCAAAATGGACGATGGCGTGGCAGAGATTCACACTGAAAGAAGCGGTTCGTGGCATGCGATCGGATAAAGGTCACGAAGGACTAGATTATGAAGATCTTTGCATCGGATGTGGCGCGGTGGGATATAAGGTGCAAGTTAGATTTATTTGATGGGAAGGAAATCCTCGCACTTGAGATCATATGCGACAAGTTAATCGGGGTAGGGAAGAACCAGCCATCATGAAGTTGTTCATTCAAGCTTAACAGGCGAGGCAATAGATTGGTACACTAGATCGCGTAAATGGCATAGTTGGAATGCATTGCCCAAGACTTTGTGGAGCGGTTGGATTCAACACAAACCGTGTGGGCGTTCTATCTAATGAAGTTGGAAAAGAAATCTACGAGACTTTAGTACGCCGTGAGGTGGCGTTGAGGCGACAAAGGTACAACCACCCACGCGAGAGTGAGATGACCACACTATTTGTACAATCTTTGAAGGATGCAACCTATTATGAGCGGATGATAAGCGTCATCGGGCAAAATTTTGCAGAGGTCGTCGAATGGGTGACCGTGAAGAAGGTATTAAACCGGGCGGATTACGACGGCGGCATTGCAGCAACGATAAGGCGATTGATCGGGGCGATCGGTACTTGAGGAAGAAGGAGACGATTTCCTTCCATGTTTGTACAAGAACGCAAACCGAAGCATTCATAACATACGAACCCACCCTATCAAACCCCATACTACCACACCAACAAAACTTTACACCTCACTATACGCGCCTACCACACGCGCCCATATATAACGCTCAAGCACCCATTTATCGACCCGTCAACCCGCCCATCAAGCCCGCCAACAACATAGAGCACCCAATGCGCGGAAATGCGAATTTTGAAGGAAAACCATCGAACCCGCGGTGAACCCATACGGATATACGAAAGATGCGAGTGCAGTTTGATCGAACCATTCGGGGAGGATTCGGCCCTATCAAGATGGTATGATGAGAATAAGCGTTGTGCGTATCACTCGATAGCGGCATGACAGGAAGTTGCTACACCTCGAGGACAAAATCGAAGAGTTGATCAAAGAAGGAGTAATAAGGATCGCCTAACGTGCATGATAATCCTTGCCAAACCACGGCAACGCCAATGTGCACTGATAGCCCTTGATGAGGAATACAACTTGGAGGAACCATCCGATCGAAGTGAGGAAGAGTCGAACCTACGCTTTACGCCCGCCACCAATCCTCGAAAAGCGATTTGAGTTGGAAAGGGCACCGCCGAGACATAAAGGTTCAATCACGATTATTCAGCGCCGAAGGGCCACCGTCAAGATGGATCGCGAGAAAGTGGGAAGCGGGTCATAGAAGTCACCGCGGGTATAACCCAGTCGTGAGGTATTACACACCTATAGAGGCAGCGGAGGCACCGCAAAAGAAGCCCGTGTGGTGAAGTCGAGGAATTTTGGAGGAAGATGCCCACTAAAGAGTATTGTCGTAGAGCGATTAAAGAAAACCTCGTAGCGTATTTCTACTTTCATTGTTAATGCATTCGCCTTGCATTGATGGAGTGTTGAAGGATGCATACGTTCGGAGGGTACAATGACGGAACTTGGCGGCTTTGGTCGGACAGTACTAGAGGCAGAATCACCTTTCACGATGATGAGTTACCCGAGGCGTCGACACAACCTTGCATTGAATATCACCATCCAAGTCGCGACAAGATTGTTTCAACGATCTTTGATTGATGGAGGCTCACCGTCAACATTTGTCCCACGACGACTTTGTTGAAATTGGGGCATCGTAAGAAAATTCGTGAAAGTCATATCGAGTCAAAGGTTTCGACGAGTCCATAGAAGTCGGCGCGTAATGGACCTCGCGGATCGGACTGCGAATTCGTTGTGGAATTTCAAATATTGGATATTGCTACGTTACAACTTTGTTGATAGGAAGGTCGTGGATCCGTGAGGCAGTGCGATCCGTCCACCTTGCATCGATGTTCAAAGTTTATATGGAATCACGGTGAAGTGGTAGTATTTGGAGATAAAGGAGCATCAACACCGATTATGCAATCGTCATAGAAGGCGTGAAACGATCGGATGGTTCGGTTTTTCATATTAATGAGATCAAGAGAGCAAGTAGGGTCCGACCATTGCACTGCCACGTTCTTCAAAATGGTGGCGAAATGTTAAGAAATGAATACGAGCGCAGAGGTCTTGAGTCGATGAAGGGATCGAGCCTATCGATTATTTGGGAAGAGAGACACTTTTGGTTTGGGGTACGGCCACTTGAAGGATTTGGTGACCACGAACCTCGGAAGAAGGGATACGTTCCGCACTGCGCCCATTCCGCCTTGAGTCGATTCGTCAAAGCCTACACCATCCTCGATGAGAGAAGATGACCGGGATGATCTTGGTAGGTTCCGAATCTGTTCATAGGTGATGATGAGGCGATTGTTGCATGATCGCAGGAGATCACGCGAGGAGCTCACCATTTGGGATCCGAGCATGGATACACTGAATAATTGGACTTGCACCGCCCCGGCCGTCAGAAGCTTGGTAGAATTTATGATTAGTTCTAGCAGTGTGACCTTTTTATCTAGAAAGAAAACAGACATGCATTTATGATTCTTAATATGTTTTTAATCTCGCAATTTACTTTCATCATAAATTCCAGGACATTTTTGCAGCTTTTTAAAAGATTTTGTTTGTGTTAAAATTAAATTCTTTAAGCATTTTTCTTTCAGCGATCATATTAATAAACCTGTTGATAACGCGAATATGACATGTAATGAGACCAACGAACAAAGTTCAAATGACGAGCATAACCAGGAACAAGAGGAATGTCCGCAATCGAACTTAGCTGGAAAACTTTGAGAATAGGCCTAAACCAAATTTGGAAGAAGCAGAGTTAATAAACTTAGGCGATGAGGAACCGTGAAAGAGACTAGAGTCGCCACCTAAGCGTCGCACGAAGAAAGAATTAATTGAGCTCACGAAGCGATGTGTTTGCTTGGTCATATGAGGACATGCGGTTTGAGTACGCACATCGCCGCGCTACCTATTGAACCATCTTGTTTCCCAGTAAAACAAAGGCAGAAAGATCAAACTGACATGTGAGTTTGAAGGTCAAAGAAGAGGTGTCTAAACGGTTTGAGGCAAAGGTAATTCGAGTTGCAAAGTATCCTACTTGGTTAGCAAATATCGTCTTGAAAGAAGAAAGATGGAAAGGTCAGTCTGCGTGGATTACAGAGACCTCAGCGAGCCACCGAAGGATGACTTTCCTCTTCCAAACATCCATATACTCATCGATAATTGCGAAGCATGAACTCTGATCGTTAAATCGATTGCTTTCCGCTATCATCGATCCTTATGGCGAAGAGACGCAGAAAGACAAGATTCACTACCCGCGGGTGTACTATTATCGAGTTATGCCGTTCGTCTCAAGAACGCAGCGCCACCTACATGAGCCATGACCACCATCTTCCATGACATGATTCATAAAGAAATTGAGGTCTATGTGGGCGACGTCATCATCAAATCGCAGCGGAGGACCGTTGGCAAACTTGAAGAAATTTTTCCAACGACTAAGACGGTATAACTTGAAGTTGAATCACGCAAGTGCGATTTGGCGTTCCTGGTTTTATAGTGAGCGGAGAGGATTGAGCTAGACCGCCGAAAATAAAAGCCATCCAAGAATTACCTCCGAAAAGCAAAAAGGGCGTGATGAGTTTCCTTGGTCGCCTCAACTACATCATGAGTTCATAGCCCGAAGTGATATGCGAGCCGATATTCAAATTATTGAAAAAGGATGGCTACAGTGGACAACAGTTGCCAACGAGCTTTTGAAATCAAAGAATACTGTCTAATCCGCGATTCTAGTGCCTAACCGGGAGACCTTTGCTGTATTTATGCGTGTTAGAAAATGCTTCGGATGCGTGTTGGGCAACACGATGAAACAGGGAAAAAGGCAGCCATATACTATTTGAGTAAGAAGTTCACGTATATGGCTCGTTATACTCTGGAGCGCATTTGTGCGCGTTAACTTGGGTCGCCGAAGTTCGCACTATCTATCGCATACACTACTTATCTTATTTCGAGGATGGATCCGCAAGTATATCCTTGAAGCCCATGCCACCGGAAAACTAGCGAAATGGCAAATTATGTTGGCGAGTTTGACATCGCTTCACGTCACGCAGAGCGTAAAAGGGCATTAGGCGATCATCTTTGAGAACCTCGATGAGATGCGAGCCTTCGAACCTATTTTCTGATGAAGAGGTATTGTTTGTCGGAGAAGATATCTCGAGATTTACGGGTTGGAGGATGTTTTTGATGGGCGGCAAATTTCAAAGTCGGCATTGGGCGGTGTTGGTTTGAAGCAGTCGGCGTTATCCGATTTCCACGAAGCTCGATTTCCATGCACCAACAATATGGCGGAATATGAAGCTTGCGTATTGGGGCTCGAATGGCGTGGATATGGACATCTGAATGGTCATAGGTGATTGGACTGCGATCCATCGTGCATGGCGAATGGGCAACCAGAATATGAAGATACTTCCTACATTTTGCGTGAAGGAATTACGAAGAGGTTGACCACATAGAATTTAGGCATGTTCAGGATCGAGCGAATTCGACGCATTGGCAACCTTATCCTCGTGATTGACAGGACAAGAATTACATCGATCAATCACGGTGGCGTGCTAGAAGCGACTTATTGCTCCCGTATAGGCGAGAAGCAGACGGCAATCCATGGTACCATGACATCAAAGGTACCTCAAGCGGGAGAATATCGAAGGCATAACCAACATCGAAGAAGACAACGAAGACTAGCAAATCATTTCTTTTGAATGGGAAATTGTATGCAGAAGGACTCGGATCTGGGCTTATTGAGATGTCGATGCTCGAGAGCGAGCAAGCTAGTAGAAGAGATACGGAGGGCGTGTGGACCTCGTATGAGCGGCTTCACTTTGGCGAAAAGATTACGCGGCGAGTTATTTTGGATGACGATGGAAGCAGTTGTATCGCTTTGTGCGAAATGTCGGCAATGCGGTCATGGAGATTTGATTCGAGTGCCTCGAGTGAGCTTAATGTGACAAGTTCTCCGGCGTTCGCGGCAGGGCATGGATGTCATCGGCCCCATCGAACGTTGCTTGAATGGGCGCAGATTCATCCTCGTAGCGATTGACTATTTCACTAAATGGGTAGAAGCGTCATCACGCCGTCGGTGTGAAAAGGTGGTGGTCGACCGTTCGCAACAACATCATTTGCGATTTGGGGTTCGAATCAATTGTAACCGATAACGGAACCAATCTCAGCGATAATTTGATCGTGAGATATGTGGAAATTTCAAGATCACTCGCGTAATTCCACTCGTCGACCTCGGATGAATGGAGCGATGAAGCGACAGCAAGAACATCAGAGGATATTGCGCAAGATGATCGACCTACAAACATTGGCGAGAATTTGCCTTTGCGCTTTTGGGTTATCGCACCACGATCCGAACTTCTGCCGTATCTTTTGGTGTATGGAGCGAAGCGTGCTACCGAGAGGTGGAAATACCATCGTTGAGAATCATCGAAGCCGAGTTGGCGGCCAGTGGATCTGAGATCGTTATGGCGGTTGATGTTGATTGGCGAAAAGGTTGAATGCGATGCACATGGGCAGCTATATCAAAGCGAATGGCTAGAGCTTTTAAGAAAGTAAGGCCAAGGTTATTCAAGCGGGACAATTGGTTTTAAAGCGTATTTCGAATCAAATTGAAGCTAAAGGAAAGTTCGCACGATTGGCAAGGGCCTACATGGTCCATCAGTATTAAGTGGAGGGCCCTAATCTTGGGTGAGATGGATGGCGAGGTATGGCCCAAGGCTATCAGCGAGATGAAGTAAAGAGATATTACGTCTAGGAGTATTTGTCTTAGTGTAATCCCTTTATATTGTAAAGTGCATTCCTCGGTGGGATATCATAGAGCCCATATAGGGTCTCACGCAAATCAAAAGCCCTACTTATGTCGAACTACGGCATGACACGATTCCCGCGGATCGTGGCGGCCATATCGGCCGGTCCACTTTTTAGAATTTTACCCAATTTAAGCTTGTAATGAACTACGTCATGACGATTCTCTCATGGGGATACGTGGCGGCCTAATCGGCCGGTCACACCGTTAGGAATCTCCCGTTTGTTTGAGCAAAGGGGTTTGGGTTATTCAAAGCGATATGAGCAATTCATCACGAAGTTAAGTTCGCGCGTGACACATAATTGAGACGACTTTGCGCGCGGGAAGAAAGCAATAACAAGGATTCCAAAAGATGTTCGTTTGGTGAAATACATGTCATATTCGGCAAATTAGGCGAGGCTTTTACATTTTTACGCATGTCGTATAAATGTTTATTTCTAAAAATGTTTTGTGCATACTTCATGGAAACATTTCATTTTTGGAAAATGCTTTTGAGGCCTTACTAAACATCTCGAAAGAGGTCGGGGTTGCAAACCCAAGCGAGGCGAACGCGGACATCGAGGACAAAGCGGCAAAGTCGAATCTGAATCGACCCCAAAAAACTCACAAATTTTCTTTGGCGCGAGTTTTTTCATGTTATGAAGCGAAGCGCAATAGCCAAAGCGGAAAATCGGCGAAAAAGTTTCTTCATATTGGCGGAGCGGCAAAGCGGCGGCGAACATGACAATCCACGATCAAAGTTCAAAGCATACGACAAAGTCTAGCAGCGGCGTGGGCATAAAGTCAAATTTGCGACCAAGGCATCGCGCAGCGAAGGCATCAGGGCAATTCGTCAGCTGCGACATCTAGCATATCCGTGCAAGGACAATATCTCAGTATTTATCTGGAGTATCAGGGACGACATCTCTACCCATAAAGTGCACCTATCCTATATGCTTATCATTTTGTTTAAACAGGTATGCACTAACGTTTTCTCAAGCTCAGCTTGCGGGAGCATTTATTCTACGAGGCGGCGCTACGTCGAACAACGGCGTTATCGGCGTTGTGTCGAGCGGCGACACCATCGGCGTGCGTCTACGCAGCGCCCGGCGGCACGTCCGAACGGCGGCGTCGCCGGCGTGCGTCTGCGGCGCCCGGCCAATACGTCCGCGGCGGCGTATTCGGCGTCGTGTCGAACGCGACACCATCGGCGTGCGTCACGCAGCAGCGCCGGCGGCAACACGTCGAGCGGCGGCGTCGTGGCGTGCGTCGCGCGCGGCGTATTGGCGCTCGTGTCGAGCGACACCATCGGCGTGCGTCTGCAGCGGCGCCCGGCAACACGTCCGACGGCGGCGTTATCGGCGTGTGTCGAGCGGCGACACGCCGGCGTGCGTCGCAGCGGCGCCCGGCAACATGTCGTGTCGACGCGGCGCCATCGGCGTGCGTCTACGCAGCGGCGCCCGGCAACACGTCCGACGCGGCGTCATCGGCGTGCGTCTGCAGCAGCGGCGACACGGCGGCAACGCTCGGCCGCAACGAGTCCAGCTGCGCTATCGTGACATATCACATCTGCACAGGGACGATTTTCTCTTTTCTCAAAAATTGCATTTTCTCATTCACGCTTTGTTATTCTGTCTTAGCAGTTATGCACTACCTCTTTCTTGAGCTTTAGTCTGCGAGGCGATTGCAGGGGGCGACATATCCGCATTCACTATCGCAACACGTGCGTGCGGGGCGAAAGCCACAGCATTTGCAGCATCGCATCAACACAACAGGCATCGCATTTTGCAGGATAACCTTTTCTACTCACAGTTGCATTACTTTTAAAATTATACACCATCATTTTTTGCCTTAACAGTTATGCACTAACCGTTTGTTTAAGTCTTAGTACGCGAGGCGAGAGCACAGCGTGGATTTTCTCTTCAATGACCGGCAATCGTTGGGGCCAACCTTCCCAACGATTGGCGAAGCGGCCTCAGCGTCGGTCCACTCGCTCAGCATCACCATAGAACCCAAAGACCACAAGCGATACCCGAGTTCAAGCGATTATATTCTTTTACTTTTTGCCCGGTGTCACCATAACTCGACACGGGACAAATTTTAGTCGCCTTAGCGCCGCGGTGTTTTGACCATGGTAGCCCAGTGTCGTCATAACTCGACACTAGGACAGTTTTGATTTTTGCGTCAGCCTTGTCTACCTGCCCAACATTTTTGCAAATCTGAAGATCGAGACAAAATTGGCTATGAGTCAACGTCTTTGTCCGAAGATTCTTCCATCATCTCCATACAAAGAGGGACATCTGTTGACACGATTTTGACCCTCCGGCCATTAACTATAAAATTACACTAATTTTGTAAAATAATTTTTATGATTTTTATAATAAAATCGTGAATAAAACATTAAATCTGAGCATAAATAATTAATTTAATAATGACATCGCGTCTTACGTAGAGTTTTAAGCACTTAGAGTCCTCGCGCATTAATTAACTTTAAGCTTTGTCGTAATTCTTAAATAATTAATAAATGCATAAAATAAATAATTTAGCGATAACGTCGTGTCAGGTAGCATAGCCGCATTTATTAGTAATCATTGGTAACTTTAAAATCAATTTTAATCTAATACATGCATTTAATAGCGTCGCATTTATAAAAGCTTTAAACAATTCTTAAAAATCATATTTGCATTTAGCATTTAAATAATTCAATCTAAGCTCATTTTAATTTTAATTTAACTGCAATAATGCATAACAATAAGATTTTAAATAATAGCGTCGCATTCTAAAGTATTGAGCATTAATTAGATAGCACGCGCGTTTATTTATTATAACAATTAGATTAATGAAGCACCTAATTAGTTTAATCACGTGTGTTAATTTAGGTTATCACTAATTAATTAATACACTTGCCTAGAATTAATTAGCTAATTAATTAACTAGCCTAAAAACTAATTAAACTAATTAAAACTCTTAATACTAATACCACAATTGATTACCCATTACCCGACCCTTTATACTAATACTACCCGACCCGCATGGCCCAACTCACCGCTGTCGTCCAATGACCCAAAACAAAACTTGTTCCCCACTTATTTCATCCGCCCAAGCCGCTTAACCTCCTCTCCTCAAAACCTAAAGCGGGTCGCCTTTCCTTAGAAAACCAGAAAGCGGATGAACCCTAGCGACCTCCTGCGCGCCCACTGCACGCGTGAATCTCGCGCCCAAATCTTCCAATTTACCATAACTAGGGTATTCCCATACCACGTTCACAAAAAAATCACATCCAAATACATCAAATCACCGTATAAGTACCAAGTTAGTCGAAAAATCATAACAAAATCCTTACCATAATCTATTCAAATCACCCCGAAATAACACGAATCCAAGACAAATCTGGCCTTGATTACCAACTTGGAACCCAAATTCCCAACTATAAATATAGAACCGATAGCGTCGATTCGGGAGGAGCGTCGACTAGGGGCTCGATCGGGGAATCGTTTCTTTAGGAGCACAGAGGCGGTAGCAGAGGGAGAGTCGGAAACCCTTAGCATCGCGAGAATAGGAGGTTCAAATCCCTTTTTTTAGTCCAGCAAAGAAACCAACAACTAAATCTCGCCCCTCAATCGCATCGCAATACGTCAATGGCTCAAGCGACTTGATACGCTGCCGGGTCATTTGTCAGGAGAAGGTAAACACATTATCCTTTCGTTTTGTTATTATTGTGTGTTTGATATGGGTTACATATTTGTATATCTGATTTGGCTAGTTAGTTGACATTGTTTCTGTTTATTTTGTTTAAATGCGTCTATTAAATATATTATAGTGCTGGTGATTAAGTTCTCTGAGTTAGTTTAGTATGTAAGCGGTTATAAGTATTGTTTGGTCATTGTTTAGTTAAGAGATGTTTTAAACTCATCATTTCTGGATAATAAAGTTCATAATCTGTCCAACCATGTATGAATGATAGCTATTCGTTTCATACCAGTATGATCATTGGTTTGGCTGCTGGTTTGAGTCAGATAGTGCCAGGATTCAGACTTAGATGTAATCAGTCAAGCAATGGTCTTTTGTGAGTATATTTTCTAGCAGGCTTAGTTGGAAACCTATTGAGTTATCTCATTTAATTTCAAGTCTCGATATGTTGAGGAGTCCATTTAGGTTCGACTTTGTTTTACTTGGATCACGCCAAGAAATGCATTTGTTGCGAGTTTTTATGCATAGTTGATTAAATATTGTTTGCCTTGAATCATGGGATATCCATCCATCTTCCATTATATTAATTAATGTTTAACCTGCTTGTGCTGGCCTGTTCTCTCGGATTTACTAAACTTACAATGATGTTTCAAAGATACATAAAATGTAGGAGTTTAGATATATACAAGGTGCATATCAAGGTTGTATATCTTTGCATACATCTAAGTATACCACATATACTTTAAATATTGTGTGTATGTCATCTCAGGATGTTTGTTTATTTACTTTCTGATCTGCGTATGCATTAACATGTTGCATATTTAGCTCTACTTTGTTGAATCTTAAAATAGGTCATGTGACATATAATGTCTCCTATTGTAATCTGTTAAATTGGTCTACATAATACCCATGTTAGTAAGGAGCCTGAAATTGATGTATTGGTGTTAATAAAACAGTTTAAACATGATCATATATGTCTAAATTGGCATTCAAAGCTTTATAAATTGATCTATTTCCCGATTGATTGCTTCTGTTTTGTCTTGAATAAACCTATATTCTGATGGCCGCCTACTGTTTAAATGTAAGTTGGCATTGTCTAAGCATGTCTTCTGTCCTTGTTTGTTAAGTCCATTGATTTCAAAGTGCAATTTGTTTAATGCGTGATTATCGAATTGCCTAACCTATAATTTAGGTTGTATGTTTTGGGCCCTTTTTCGCATTTAACAGCACTGCATCAGGGCCAATATCTTTGGGCAGTTTCCTTTTATTTTCTTGGGTCATTGTGACATATTTATATAGTGAACATATGTGCCCGTCCTAATTATTTGTATCAATTACAACTTGGGTGTATACTAATCTTTTTCTTCTCTCGTTTTACATGAAAACGCATTGGAGCAATCTCATTACGAGACTCATCACAAGATGCAACAAACAAGGACCTACATCTATGTGCATCTTTACCTCCGCACTCCAAAACCATAGGCGAGATGGCCTCGCCGTTTCCTAGTCACTTATTAATTCATATCCTCCCCCCCTATTATTTGTTGTAATTATTTGTCTAACATTACACTATTAGTAACACATTTAGAATAATTAAACTTTGGGCCTGACGCTAGAAATTCACTTTTTCTTAAATTAGTTATTCTTATGACTAGTTATACATTGCCTAAGCCATACTAAATGACATTAAGTATCCACGTAGTTAAAGTGTCACTCTATTAAATCCTTAGCATAATAAATGAATTTCTTCATAAACCCTTACTAACATTCATAATTAAAAATTATTTTGTTAGCCTTCGCATAATAGATATTTCACATCTTATTTTTATAAGTATACATTTTGTCATAATAAGATTTTGCATTATTACAACACATGTATCTTATCTGGCGCGTCATAAATGCATAAATCATCTTTACGCATAATAATATTTTAGCTAGAACTAGCTTTATATATTTTAAAACAAAATCTCACATTTTTATGCTAGCAAAAAATACTTCCCATATTTTTACTTAAATACTTTTCAAGACATGCATTACACTCTTGGCATAATAATTACCTAGGTTTGGCGGAGACATGAGTTAAGCGGATCTTAGAGGTGCCTAACCCTTCCTCTAGATTAATACAGAACCCTTACCCAGAATCTCACTAAGTTTAGCAGACCATAAAATGGAGTTAATGTTTTACTTTAAAAACTAGTTAAACATTTAGGTGTCCTAATTCACCCAAACTAATTAGGTGGCGACTCCGCGAACCCTTAGCATTCTAGCAACCCTTTAACATTTTTTTTTTTGGCACCCTTTTAAACTTTAGCCCTTTTTTGCACCTTTAGCACCTTTTAAGCTTTCAAACATCTTTTGCAATTTTAGCATTTTAGCCTCTTTTGCACTTTTAGCACCTTTTGCAATTTTAGCAATCTATTTTAGCAATTTTAGAACTTTTAAAACTCTTTTAAACCTTTTAGCAGTTAGTTATTTTATTTTCTAACCTTTTAATTTGAGCAGGAGTTAGAAAATAAAAGCTGCGGCCGAAAAAGGGCGCGACATACCTATATATCAAACTCCGGAACAAATGGAGCTATCACAAAAGCTGAGTGGAGATCCTAAGCTCTCGGATCACCAACCTGAGTACCTATCCCTGCGGCATGAACGCAGCCCCCCAAGGAAAGAGGGTCAGTACGAAAGATGTACCAAGTATTTGAAACTGTAAGTACTGTAAATGAGATCATACAGTCCAAATATAAAGCAGGAGACAAGTATGATAATCAAAATAACAGTACAACTGTGCCTTATCAACAATGAGAGTAATATGTACCATGTTAACATAGGAAGGTCATGATTAATTTAGGGCCACCCGTCCGTAGTATCATTATGCAATCCTATTCATGAGACTGTTTCACCCGCATAGGTCTAGTGGACCCGCATAGGACAATTTGCCTCGCATATGACTATTTCACCCGCATAGGACTATTTCACCCGCATAGGCTCTGTGGACCCGCAATGATCATATATGCAATACTCGCACCGTGGAGAGCAAATCCACGGAATGTACAATGTCTCGGGGGTTGACCCCGCAATAAATAATATAACACTTGCACTAATGGCTATCATGAACAACATATGCAAGTTAAGTAATCTTTTACTCTCATTAGAAGCAAATGAATGAACCATAATTTTATTAGACTCAAGGCACTATTATGTCGTGTAAAATCCGGGAATTTAACCCAAAGTACTATGTACATCTATTCCTATAAAAGGAATCACATCATGCAATATAGGGGAGTTGAACCCCATAGCACTATGTACGTCCGCCGTACATTCTTTCCTTTATAAAATCCCAAGATACTAACACCCGTAGTATCAAGACACTTCTACTTTTAAAATCAAGTCACGTGTACCTATCTCATTCAAGTAACTTAGTCTTTAAACATCAAGTCACTTATACTATCTAGGGTCGATACCGTGGCACGAAAACACCACCCCGCACCCTAACTAATCCTCGGCACCCTTCAACAGGGGCAGCACCACGGCCCTGCACTATGGCGCCGCGGTGTCGGGACTTCGCGACGCCACGAGTTTGAGCCACGGCCGCAACTTGGCGCGCGGCCAGAACCCGACTTGCGGTTCACATTTTCCTAAGTCTCCTTTCAATCAAGTAACCTCCCTTATATACTACAAGAAATCCGAGTTCATTTAAAACATGTACGTTCATCGTAAGCTCATTTTTATAAAGTCATGCTCAAAGGAGATAGAAGAAGTTCCACATACCTGTTACGCTTTTCCACACGTCAAGTAGAATACGTCACCCGTAGGATGTCAACCTATAATGACAATTTACATTTCTATCAATCTTCATGCTTTCAAGTGTAAGTTAAATACCAAGTAATGTCCTCTTTATTCTACGTAAATTTGGGCAGCACTTCCCCCGTTTCTACGTACTTTTCCACCTTTTCCAAGGCCCGAATACAACAACAAAAAGCCACATATTTAAGGCACAATTTAAGGAAACAACCAAAGGGGATTACACGTTTACAAGACGTGTAAAATTCTGCCCCACAATATCCAAAAAATGAAAGGGCACTCTTGGCCACAACAATAACATATAACCTTCTTTTCATTTCTATAATTCTAGTCGTTATTCCAACACTTGTACATGATACATATCAATAGTTAAACGACTACATTTCCTTCAACGTATAACACATATAACGTGAAGACACATCCAATTTAGTTCAACGAAATCTTATGTCACAAAATGTCTCCAAATTCGGTCAACACACAAAATGGAATACATGATCTTAAACTCCATTTTTCCTTATCACAATATCATTATACAACTACCACAACACGTAGTATAAGATTACTTTCAAGAGGAGGATGAAATTTGCCTTATTTATGCCCAAAACAATCCACTTAAAAGTCGATCCTTAGAGATAGTCTTAGCTCCAAATCCTTATGTTTCAATCCATAATATGCGACCCTTAGAAGCTTATAACCAACTTCTCTTCTTGATCCAACACCAAAAGTTGTAGATCAACTTAGGGTTTCAAGACCCCATTTCGGTCAAGGGGTTCTAAATGGATTAGGGGTGTTTAACCTTGGTTAAAACTTGGTTAGTAATCTTCACCTTGAATATGTGAACAACACTTGGAATATTTACTAATCATGTTCTTGGTTTTCTTCAAGAATTCGAGAGAGAGGGAGAGGTAGAGAACTTGTGTGATATGAAAATAGTGCTAATTGTTGGGGTCTTGCAATCCCATGTATATATATAAATATCTATTGTGCAAGACAAGCCAAGTGGATGAGCCCCATGTGTCCACTTGTCCATCTCTCAAAATATCTTCTAAGACCAAGTCAAATGGTCAATGCCATGTGGGGGTGACACGTGTCACCCTCCCATTGGTCCCGAAATTATTTCATCCCCAAAATATCCATATTTGGTCAAAATATCTCAAAACCTTGTGGGCCCCACAATTTCATAAAATTTTCCCGTGGGCCCCACATGACCAAATTCGAGACTTGAAAATCCAAAACTCCAGAATATTCTATGAATCCCGAATACCAAATTTGAGAATCAAATTCCAATTAATAAACTTTTTTCCTTCACGAGGTTTTGAATTATTTCCTTAAGAAAAAAATAGTTATACATTCTTCCAACGTTCAAGTCTTACATACGTTCTCGAATACATGCCCTGGAATTACGGGGTGTAATAGACTTAGTCAGCATATCTGTCGGCTGATCATCAGTCAAGATATACGTTGGAGAAATCAGACCTGATTGCACCTTCTCCCTGATAAAATGACAATCGATCTCGATGTGCTTGGTTCGCTCATGGAACACTGGATTCGTAGCAATTTGAATTGCAGACTTGCTGTCACAATGAGTCGAAACAGGAAGCTTCAAGGACAAACCAAGTTCTGAAAACAGTCTTTTAATCCACACAATCTCTGCTACCACTGATGCCAAAGACCTGTACTCAGATTTTGCCGATCTCAGAGAAACTGTCTGCTGCTTCTTGGATTTCCAAGAGATAAGAGAAGATCCAAAATACACCAAGTACCCCGACACTGATCTCCTGGTATAGGACAGGAAGCCCAGTCTGCGTCGCAATAAGCCGATAGAATGTTGTTGTCTTCTACTATCAGCACTCCTAAGCCAAGTGCTTGTTTCACATACATTACAACTCTTTCGGCTGCAACCATATGTGACTGTTTGGGTACTTGCATGAATTGACTCAAACACTGAACTGCGAAAGACATGTCTGGCCTAGTATTAGTCAAATATAGTAGTCGTCCAACCAGCCTTTGATATGCTGCTGGATTCTTTAGTAGACTATCATTCTGTAGTAAAATGGTTGCACCATCTTTGCCTGTTGCTGCACCATCTTTGCCTGCTTCCTTCACATGAGCATCATACTCAGCTGACGTAAGTTTCACATTTGCTTCTATTGGGGAAGTGACTGGTTTGGAACCAGTTAATCCCATGTCCTCAATCAGCTTCAGTGAGTACTTTCGTTGATACATCACCATCCCCTCTTTGTTCCTTGCAAACTCAAAACCTAGGAAATACCTAAGCTCACCAAGGTCCTTGATTTTGAAATGATGTTGTAAGATGGTCTTTGTCTTATCAATAATCCCTTGATCATTACCAGTCAAGAGAAGATCATCCACATATATCAACACCATAGCTATTTTATCTCCATCCTTCTTGATAAGTAGAGAATAGTCAAAATGGCTTTGGACAAAACCAGATGACTTCAGTGCAGTGGTTAGTTTTATATTCCATTGTCGGGAGGCTTGCTTAAGACCATATAGTGACTTAAGCAGCCTGCAAACATGTCCTTGCCCATGTGCAATTAGGCAAACTCATATACACCTCTTCATTTAGATCCCCTTGTAGGAATGCATTGAATACATCCATTTGTTGAATAGCCCAACCTTTAGAAACTGCAACTGAGATCACACTCCTGACAATGACCATCTTCACAACTGGAGAGAAGGTCTCATGGTAATCTACCATTTCTCTTTGATTGTATCCCTTAGCTACAAGCCTTGCCTTGAACCTCTCCACTTCACCTGTAGCCTTATACTTAATTTTATACACTCATTTGCAACCAATGGCCTTCTTGTTGTGAGGCAAGTCAACAACCTCCCAAGTTTTATTGTCTTCTCGAGCTTGAATTTCTGAATTCATGGCTTCTACCCACCTTGGGTCCTTGGCTTCTTCATGGTATGTCTGTGGCTCATGTTCTGCTGAGATTCTGGCCAGGAAACTGTGATACTGATTAGAGACCCCAATATAATCAACCACCTTTGACATTGGATACACACATCATGCCTGACTGGATGGAGATGTTGTCCCTGGATGAAAAAATTAGTCAACCATATTGGAGTTCTCCTTATTCTGTTGGAACTTCTAACATCCTTAGCAGTAACATCCTCAACAGACCCCTCAGCAGCTTCACCATCTTCCAAGTTGGCTATATGGTTATCAGCAGATGATGGCCTCTCTATTGGCACCTCTGTTGTCAACACTTCTGCACCTACTGGCCCTCCTCCAGAAACCTGTTCATGAGGTATACTCCTCACATTCTCCACTGGAATAGACTGTGAATGAACCTGTGCAACATCAACAAACAAATTATAATCAGAGCATGGAGGTACAACTGAGTTTTCATTCTCCTTGAATTGTTGGTAGGGGAATATATTTGCATGAAAATTGACATCTCTACTAATAAAAACTGTCTCATAAGACAAGTTCAACAGCTTGTACCCTTTCCTGTTGATAGCATATCCAAGTAATACTGCCTTAATAGCCCCAGGTTCAAACTTGTCCTTGCTCACCAAGTTTGAAGCATAGCAAATGCATCATATCACCTTCAAGGGTGTAAGTGATGGTATCCTTTTAAACAACTTCTCATAAGGTGAAACACTCCCTAATATAACAGTATGGACCCTGTTAATGACATAAACAATAGTCTGCACACACTCACTTCAGAATTTAACTGGCAGATGACCTTGTAACCTAATAGCCATGACAATCTCCAAAATTTGCCTATGTTTCCTTTCAACCACTCCATTCTGCTGTGGAGTATAGGGGCATGACCTTTGATGTATGATCCCTAATCTATTAAAGAGATCTAAACAGGCAGCATTAACAAATTCAGTTCCATTATCTGTCCTTACACCCTTAACAACCATATTAAACTGAGTTTTTATCTGCATAAACAAATTTTTGAGAACAGATATCACATCAGATTTAATGTGCAGCAAGAAAGTCCATGTCCATCTTGTGTAATCATCCACCACAGTAAGAAAATATCGCATATTATCATAATATGACACTTTATAAGGTCCCAGACATCAAGGTGTAAAAGCTGGAAATGTACTTCAGTTCTACTCATACTATCAGGGAAAAGCTTTCTTGTTTATCTAGCTAATGGACAAACATCACAATGACTTATTGAGAAATTCGACTTGAGTCTGAAAGCAATAATTTTCCTAAGCATACTCAATGGGACATGCCCCATCCTCCTATGCCAGAGCTCAGCTTCCAGCTCATCCTTGGAGATAACTGTCGAGGCATGAACATGTGCCTTTATTGCTTCCTTGTAGCCACACGATTCGGTATGTATAATACATCAACTTCTACCGTCTCTCCTTGACCTTCCGATGCAGATCCTGCAGGACAAAGAAATCAGAAAAAAATCTTGCACAACAGTTTAATTCCATGGTTAACTTCGACACTGAGAGCAGATTAAACTTAAAAGTAGGAACACATAGCACATGCTCAATAAGACCACCATTCTTTAGTCTGCAGCTTCCAACATGTGTAATTCTAGCCACAACACCTGTAGGGAGTTGTACCTGCCCTGCACTATCCCTATATCTTCTTTCAATCATGTTCTTATCACTAACCATATGGTTAGTTGCCCCTGTGTCCACTATCCAATATGAATTAATGGTACCCCTATGTTCATAAGACAGAAGGTTACCTGTCGTGTGAGCCTTGGCCATTGCCTTGTCACTGCCTCCTTCCTGCTGATCCAACACCTGTAGCACCATTTCATATCTGTCTGGACTACATTGAGACAGCCTGCTCTGTAGAAGGTCATGTTGCTGCTTGGACAACTCCTTCATGTCCCTGCAATGGTCAAGAATAGCAGCTGCATTATTTTGAGTTCCTATCACTGATGTATTCACCTTCCTGTTCTCTTTCGAATCTGCCATCAGTCTATAATATTTTTCTGCAATGTTGCCTTGTTTCTTGCAGTAATCGCAGAACAACAACAACTTGTGACAATTCTCTCTAGTGTGACCTTTCATCTTGCAATAATCACAGAAAACACCAGACTGATTTGGCTTTCTTTGTTGATAATGTGTGAACTTCCCATAAAAAGCCACAGACTCAGTTGAATCGATGTCTCCGAACCTTTCAGTAATGGAAATCTTGTGCAATCATAGCATATGCTTGATTGACACTAGGTGTAGGTGATAGCAACAAAATATGGCTTTGTGCTTGATTATAACCATCATTTAATCCCATCAAAAACTCTAATAATATCTGATTGGCAAGGTGATCAACATAAGCCCGAGGACTGTCACATTCAAATGTAGGTGGAGGGATAATGGAATCGATCTCATCCCATAGATCCTTCATTCGTGAATAATAACTGGCCACAGGAGACACTCCCTTCTGCAGCATACTCAGTTCCTTCTTCAATTGATACACTCGAGACAAGTTGATTTTGTCGAATCGCTCCTTTAAGTCCCTCTAAACAGCTAAAGCAGTAGACCGATACAAGATGCCACTCAGCAAATCTCGACTAACATTTTTCATGATCCACGACATTACCATTGCATTACAACTATCCCACTACTTCATCAAATTTCCTTCATACATATCTCTTCTCACTGTACCATCAATAAAATCGATCTTATTCTTCTTCAACAAGTTGAGCTTCATCGCGCGACTCCATAATGTATAATTTTACATTCTCGCCAGCTGTATCTCAATATGCACAGCCCCGGGAGTATCAGATGAGCTAAAAAATAATGGATTATTGTGATCCACTATGTTTGAACACAGGTTCGAAATTTCCTCAGTAACCGCTGATATATTTTGTGAGGTATTCTCCATCGTAATCAACTTTTAGCAAAATTCAAACATCAAATTGACACAAATGACAACTAAAACTGATCGATCGATCTTCCAAATCTCAAATACCACAGATCGAACTTCAGAATGTCGATCGTATATGAACTGAACCAGAAGTTTGATTTTCACCTATCGATTGTAACATGTATGCTGTAAACTGTGTTGCATGCTTCGGATTTCTCTCGAATTGAATCGCGAATAGAATCTCGATCTTCAATTTCCAGAATCGATATTCAATTAGCTTCAACCTCTCACCTGCTTCGATTTCTCAACAACAATCGTTAGTTGGCTTTGATACCATGTTAATTGTGGAAGAATCGATTAAGGGAAGAAGAGGGATGAGCTTGTGGAAGCTTTTCTGAACCTTTATTATGAAAGCATCAAAAAGAAATGTTATGCGTACAATAGTTCTTATAGAGAAGACTATTGCCACGTCCTTTTTCGATCGCGACATTATCAACTCCTGCTTAGAAATATTAGAAATAAAAATGCAAAAAATGTGCTAAAATAAGGCTAAAGGGTGCTAAAAAAGATTTCTAAAATGCTAAAGGGTTCACGGAGTCGCCACCTAATTAGTTTGGGTGAATTAGGACACCTAAATGTCAACTAGGTTAAAGTCAACATTAACTCTATTTTAATGGTCTGCAAAACTAGTGTGAGATTCTGGGTAAGAGTTATTTATTAATCTAGAGGGAAGGGATTATGCACCCTCTAAGATCCACTAACTTGCGGTTGTCCTGCCAAACCTAGGGTAATTATTATGTTGAGGAAAAATGCACATTTGAGAAATTCAAGGAGTTTATAGCAAATGGGCCAGGAATCTTGCAAATGCTATCATAACTATATGATTATTTATGCAAGTTAAGATTATTAGGTGGTTTAGTATAACTTAAACTATGTATAGTAAACCTAAAATACGTAACTCAAAGGGAAACAAATTGCTCATTAGCTACTTTCTAATCTATTGACTCAAGGTTTGATAGTTCTAAGTGTTCTACTAATTAAAGTAGCGTTAGACAAATAATTTACAAATAATGAATAGGGCGGGGCATAAATTAATAAAATGACTCGAGGAGTGACGGCGTCATTCCGTCTAGTAGTTTGGAATTTCTGATGTGGAGAGGATGGACATAGATATGGGTCTTCACTTTGGCAAGAGGCTTGATGAGTCTTGTATGAGACTCTTCATTTGCTCCGATTCATTCCATGTAAAAAAGAAAATGATAAGAATTAGTATTTGTCCAAGTTTATCAAATGATACAAATAATATGCTCCAATGAATTCAAACATATTTATGATTCAATTTCAATTAAACTGTGGCAGCCCAATATAAACTGACAGGTATGCACAAATAAAATCCTCAACATTGAACCAACTCGCAGGTATGCCAAAGATAGAAAAGAACCGATCCATCATTTAGTTACAGGGACTATAGCACACGATCAGCCCAATAGATGCATATCAATAGGCATAGGAAACCCAACTCTGACACAGATTTAGAAGAACACCTCTAGTTATCAGATGTACCATGCATTAGAAAATAAGTAGCTCTCACATTGACAACAGATAGAGACACCAGGACAGAATAACTTCTTAAATTAACAGAAAGGGTGCGTGCCAATGCATTAACCAAACCAAGCGTGGGGTTGACATATTTCACTTGTGGCAGTGTAGTTCAAACATAAATTATGCACGTAGTAACAACCCTAAAGCATATATTGATGTATTTGACCCCGGACTCTAACTAAAGAACAAAAACAGGACATGCTAAAATGGAAAGGGCCTGGACAGTGGCAATATAGCCAGACTAAGGTCAATACGACATGCTTGACTACCGCTAAATAATCCTGCTAACATAGCCAAAGTCAGAGCTCAAGATAAAATAACACACCTTCTTAATAAGTAGTCTAGACATGGGCACAAGGTTAAAAAAACACTTCATATATGCAAAATATAAATTAAGCACATAATCGTATTCAAACTGCATAGGATAACACTTCTAAACCAGTTCAATATAATCGATATAATTTCCAGTGAATCCCCACCCTGTCATACCACAACCAACAGACGTCCAGGACCTACTGAACTAAGGCCCAGGGGCTCAGCCATACAACATATTTCAATATTATTCAGGCTACAACTGATCGACAGGATTCAGAAACCAACATATACGCAAAACTACTTATTTATCCCGAAAACCAGAATTTCAAGGCAAAGTTGTTTAAATATTGTTCATTAAACACTTGATAATAAAAGGAGCCTAAACCAGTCGAAGGAAACTAGCTAACTCAAACTGACTATCTAAAACGATAACCATTCATCATGCGACGCCTCTTAATCATACCATATTAACACACATAAATAGGCAACAAATCGTATTTAGAATTCTATCGACTAATCAGAATTGAACCATACACTCATACCTATTTATTTAACAGAAAAGCTAAACATGCTTGAACCATTCTCGACAAATAAAACACACCCGAATTCACGAAGGGCAAGAGAAATACGAGAGGGAAATGGGTTTACCTTCTCCGGACAGCGAATCGAGGCAGCGTATCAAGTGTCGATCCACTCAGAGTTTTGTTGCGATGCGATTAAAAAATGACAAGATTTCGTTCGTTACTTACCATCTTTCTACTGGTTTTAGACTAGCTTTCGGCTGATCTTTGCTGTTGTTCGAAAGTATGAGGGATTTCGATGTTGATTCCTCACTGCGGACGCGATGTGGGTGTCTGCTATTCTCTACTGCTTTTTCATGTTCTCCTCTGTAGAAATCGATGCCTATCCGTTCTAAGGGTTTATCCTATGCTCTCTCTGAAGGATTCCCGATTATTATTGCCTGTTTTACTCATTTTTTATGCCTTTTTCTTGCTTATTTCTTGATGCTTACTGATTGAGTCTCTCTCTTGAGACTGATTTTTCGATCAATGCTCACTGATTTTCTAGTGTTTGAAGGCTTATCTCTTGAATCGATTGATGGTCGTTTCTTACTTATTTTACTGATTTTTGATGGATGTTTTTACTGATTTCTGGATGGGTTCTTCGCTGTAAAACCCCTGCCTTTGCATGTGTATATTGATTGATTTATATAGCTTAATTTGGGTTCCAAGTTTGGTAAGCTTTTGGTACGATTTTAGACTGTGATTTGGGTACTGATTTGGTGTTGATTTTGACGCTTGTTTTGGTAAGATTTTTATTGTAAGGGATTCTTGATACTGGCTTTGACGGGGTATTATGATTGTACCGAATTTTCCAACCGGAAAATCTGGCGGGAATCTCGTGGATGCGCTGGTGGGGGTGCGACGGACTTAGCTCCTTAGGTTCTTAGGGTTTTCTACGTTTTCTTTGTTTTGTTTAGGGTATTGGGGATGAAATAGAAAATGGGCTGCTGTGTATTGTTTGGGCCGTGGGTCAGAGGTTTGAGCTGCAAGGTGTGGGCTGGGTATTGGGCTGTGTGTGTTGGGTAGATTTTAGGTATTAATTTTGATTGTTTATTAAATGAGATTTAAGTTATTGTTAAATTATTTTAATATGACTTTAGGTGCTTTATTAGTTTTTATCTTTGGATTTAAATTATTACCATAATAAATGCGGGCGTGCTATTTAGTTAGTGCTAAATGCTTTATAATGCGAGACCATTATTAAAATCTTTATTTATTATGCATGCTTTGCGATGTCAAATTAAAATTGAATTAATGGGGGGTTTAAATTGTCAATAATAATTATGAAATTGCTTTGGGTATTAATAAATGTGGATATAATTTTAAGGAAGACTTGATGTGATGCCATTATTAAATTATTTATGTATTTATGTATTTATTATTAAAATTATTAAGAATTAATTGAAATAGAATAGGGCTTAAATTATGAACAATATTTATGCAAATAACGAATGCGGACGTGAGACTCAAAGTGCTTAATACTCTACGTAAAACGCGATGCCAATGTTAAATCGCTTATTATCGCATGTATTAATGTTTTATTGTTGCATTTTATTATTATAAAATTGTTAAAATTATTTTGGAAAATTAGTGTAATTTTATAGTTAGTGATTGGACGAGAGGATCAAAATTGGGTGTCAACAACTATAACTAAGGAAGGAAAAGACAAACTTACCCCTGATGTAATTAACAACCAATACTTAACAACAATACTAATTATCACTTAATATCTTCAACAGATTATGAAAATTTGTTTTAATTTTTTTTTAAAGTAAAATATTTATCCAACACAACTTTAAATTCCAAAAATCACAACTTCAAAAATTCAAATTTTCAAATTTCAAGCTTTACCTTCAAAATCTATGGCCAAATGGGATGGAAGAACCAAAAAAAGAAGACAAATTTGCCAGTTTCAACAAATATATACTAGTCCAGAAAGTATAACGGAGAAGCATAAACGAATATGCAAAAAAAGTAAAATAAAATTAAAAAAAAAGTTTTTTAAAATTAATGGAAAAGTGGAAGAAAATACTTAGGCGGTTTTTTAATAATCAGTTACTACTTGTATTTTTTTTTTTTAAAATGGGAAAAGACGCAACATTTTGCCTATATAAACCCAACGAATATCTACTCATTTTCCTCCCCTCCTTCCTTCTCTTCTTTGCAATACTACTACACAACTTTCACTACAACAACAAAAGTCTTTAGTGTATCTTCTCTCTGATCATCCCCATTTTGATTCTTGGTATGTTTCTCTATTAAGTATTTGCATACTTTTTTGGTGAGAATCTGGGAGTAGTAATGGCTTTATGTTGGCACCAAAGTATGTTCATTTTGATGTGTATGTTGGAGGGTCGAAGTTAAACTTTTTGAACCATTAAACTAGTTTTTGATTAATGATTAACTTGTTTTGCCTTCTCCATTTTCTCTATTACTTAGTGTAGTAGTATTTTTTAATAATGATGGATGAGAAATATTGAAAAATCTAGGATTGGTAATGAGTTTATTTTGATGTTTTTGAAACCAAAGTATGTTCATTTTGATGTTTGTGTTGGAACGTCAAAGTTAATTTTTTGATCCACTGAAGTAGTTTTAGTTAAAATGATTTATATTTGATTGAATAATGAAGAATGATGTTTTCTTGGAATTTGTTTAGTGTTTATAATGTTAAAATTTGTGTTTGCACTGTGCAGATTCATGAATGTAACAGTTTTTAATATCTTGAAGTTTGGTTTATTTGCTTTGATTGACACCAAAATGAGATATCTAAGGGGGAAGTTTGCTGTTTTTCTCCCTCTTTTATTTGCTTCCTTTTGCTGATGTTTGCGTAGTTTTTCATTACAAATAATTCCCGGTTAACTTTTACTTATCACTTTTTGTTTTTGAGAGTCAAATTATATAGTTTTTGATCAAACATTTTAAGATGTATTTTTTATCATATTAATATGTGGAAAATTGCAACATATCGTATTTTTTGAACATCTACATTTTAATCGTTTAATGTTAAAATAATCTAATCCAATTTAATTATGAAGATTAATCAAATTGACTCGAGAGAAGTAAAACATGACAAGTAAAAGTGAACGGAGAGAAGGATATTTTCTTTGAAGATTAGTTATGAAGTGGATTAGATTTTGCTTTTAATTATTGTTCTAATGATTTGTACTTTGAAGAATTAAATGGTGCTTCTTTGTTTTCTATTTGGAAAAGTTCTTTTTGTGATTTATGAGTATTTTTGGCTTGACATAAGAAATAAGTTATGGATTTGTGGCTTTGTTTTTGTCAGAACTAAAAAAATTAGTGGGGACATATATTGAATAATAGCCCCTTTCTTTTGCTTGTAATAATCATGTATGTTGATTTGTGAAACTCAATAATTGGGAAACCATCATGAAGAAGTGTAGATTGAGACTTAGACTGAATTTTCAAATTGGTTTTGATAGATTTAGATTTTCTTTTTCCACTATTCTTACGTATTTCACTTCTTTACTCAAGTTTTTTTAGGCCAAAATGGAATATGGGCATGTTCAGAGGCCAAAATACGACTGTCTTCTTTTCGGTATGTTATCTTTTCTCAATAGTCAAATTCTATATTGCTCAGATTCTTTAAAAAAAAATTATGTTGGATCCTCTAAAATTGCACTATTTTTTAGGGTATGATTACCTATCAGCATTTTTGAAGAGTACGAGTAACATAATTTAAATTCTATTTGTTCATTTATTTCATCTTTTCTTTATCTTTTGGCATATTTGATGATAAAGAATTTTGATATTTACAGATCTAGATGATACTCTTTATCCCCTTAGTACTGGTCTAGCGGCTAGTGTTTGCAAGAATATTGAAGGTATACTTCATGATATTTTTATTCAGATTAAGTTTTTAGCCAAAATTGTTGTTTATCTATGGAAGTAGGTCTATTTTTGTCCTTATAACTCCGAACATTTTTAGTTTCTTAAATTTTGCTTAAGTGGAGCACATTTGGTCCAACTAACAGAATGGACAGAACTAACGGTGATTACCAAAAAACACTATTAATAACACAACAAAAATTGACGGACAGAAGTTTTTTTTGCGCCAAAAACCGGGAATGGTGCCTTATTTTGGAGTTCATCTACTTGTGCAGATTATATGGTTGAAAAGCTTGGCATAGAACGAAGAAAAATTTCTGAGTTGGGTAATTTGCTGTACAAGAATTATGGAACCACAATGGCAGGCCTCAGGGTAAAGTTTTTTTTCCTTTTTAAGCATCAGTTTTGATTATCCAAACAAAGTTTTATTGAGAACTTTTAGCTTATGAAATAACTCATTAATTTTTGGCAGGCAATCGGCTACGATTTCGACTATGATGAATACCATAGGTGAGTATTTGTAGCAGCAGTTGCATTGAATTGATTTTAAACTCTCATTGTATTAAGTTATTGAACTTAAATTTGCAAATTTGTTTTTCTGCAGTTTTGTCCATGGTAGATTACCTTATGAAAATTTGAGGCCTGACCCTGTTCTGAGAAGTCTTTTGCTTAGTGTACCTATCCGCAAAGTTGTAAGTCCTTAATCACAATTCATAAGCATTTTCGTTAACAAGGATATTTCCATGTTTGGCCCGTCGGGAACTTAATTACGTGCGCTAGCCAAAATATACAAAACCTTTACACTGATTATGCGTATTATATGTTTTTATGTATCATATGTGTATTGTATATATACAATATGTATATTATATGTGTATTCTGGCCATCGGAAAAGTGGCTGGTTGAAGCATTTTTCTAATGTTTTTTGTGTGTGTAACAGATCTTCACTAATGCTGATAAGGTCCATGCTCTCAAAGTTCTGAGTAAACTTGGATTGGAAGGTTGTTTTGAAGGGATATTATGCTTTGAGACACTGAATCCAATTCACAAGAGCACTCCATCAGATGACGAAGACGACATTGAGTTTGTTGGTTTGGCCTCCAACACTGCTGCTACTAACGGCTCTGAGATTTTTGACATTATTGGACATTTTTCTCAACCTAAGCCCGGAGCAGTGTTTCCAAAGACACCAATTGTCTGCAAGCCTTCAGAAGCTGCCATCGAACGGGCTTTAAAGATAGCCAACATTAACCCACACAGAACAGTAAGAATTTTAACTGTTCCACTCTTGAATCATACTAATTCAAGAATTATGCTATCTTAATATACTCATTTGGATTTTTTATACTTTTCAGCTTTTCTTTGAAGATAGTGTCCGTAACGTTCAAGCTGGCAAGCGTGTAGGTCTTGATACTGTCTTGGTAAGTAGTTGTAATCCCTCATAGTCTGTTCCACAAATAAGGATACATCTCTATAAATATTTGAAAATTCTTAACTTTAAAATTTTGTATTTTACCATTAGTGAGTGGCTCTATAACCCCAAAATTGTATCTAAATTGTGGGCGGAAGTTTATCTTTCTTAAACGACATACACAGTCTAACACTGGCGTAATAAAATGAAAAGGAGGGGATAGTCCATACTAAATCAATCTTGTTGGACTACTACCTCTTAGGGGTTGTTTGGTATAACTAAGTCTAGTACAACTAATGCTAGTATTATTTATACATCCTATTCATTACTATTTACGATAAGAAATACGATCAGCATAACTCGTCTTCGAACCAAACAAGCCTTTATTATGTTGTCTTGCTAATGCTGAGTTGCTGCTGTTATATTTCAGGTTGGCAATTCCCAAAGAGTTGTAGGTGCAGATTATGCATTAGAAAGTATCCACAACATAAGGGAAGCATTACCACAACTTTGGGAAGTTGATAGGCTGGCTGAAGTTAACTACTCTGGTGTTGCTGTGGAGACATCTGTCACAGCTTAGTATATCATATTGCTGTTGTGGGGGAAAAAAAATTCAAGAATGATTATGGGAAGATCCAAATTTCCTGTCACATTGATTTAAATGTAGATGTTTTGTTGTCATTATCAATTAATTAGTAGTCTATTAGTACTTCCTTTCAACTAGTGATGATCCATCCATCCACAAATCCGGTAAATAAACTCTCCCTTATGTTTCTCCATTCTATTTTTATCGGTCTACCTTTTTATGATTATAAAATAAAGTTGATTATTATTATTATTCCAAAAGGATAAAGTTTGCATATTTTCTAGTTGCTAGTGAATATATTACATATATATATTCACAATATATTCTTTAATTAATATTTAGTGTAATTAAAATAAAATAGAGATCCTAATTCTATTAGGATTACCATTGTATATTTTATATATATGATATTAATAAGAAAACTTGAATTATACTATTCTACCTATCAGATGTCAAAGAAGTGGCCTTTGTAATTATGTGGCTAGCACCTCCTCTCTGTCCTTGTTGATTATTATCACTCATCATCTTCCCTGCATCTTCCATTCTCTCTCCCCCCGCCCAATCTTCCCTGCATCTTCAATTTCCCTCCCCCCCCTCATTGCTGCTTTGTTCTAGTTCCTGAAGAATCCCCCTTGTTTCTCGAGGCTTAGATTTAAGGAGTGGCCTTTTTTTAAATTCCGCGGCTAGAACCTCCTCTCTGGCCCTTGCAAATCTACTTTTCTTGGCACTATCATACATGACACATTTTTTTTGCTCAAGGACATCAACAAATTCTTAACTTTTCGCCGCCCTAAAAAGTGTTTCGCTCGTTCTTAGGGTTCTTCAACAACACGTCTCACCTCACCAACAATTATTATAATCTTCCTCAACTGAGCAATTTAAATACTCATCAATCTATTATGGTCATCGAATTCCAATTCAAGGGATTGACCATACACTAACTCCACCACCGCAACCCCAATTCTCTCTTAAAAACATCATATATGCCCCTAACATTATCAAGAACCTCATCTATGTTAGAAAATTTACCACCGATAATTATGTATCTATTCATTTTGACCCGTTTGGTTTTTCTGTAACGGACCTACGTACTGAAAAACTTCTTATGAGATGCAATAGTGAGGGGGGCCTTTATCATTTCCTATCACGTCCGCTGCCAGTGTCAATACTCCCACATCTCTAGCTGACATCTCCTCCTAAACGTGACATAGTAGACTTGGACATCCTGGAACTCATATTTTTTATTTTCTTAATCACAATTTAATTAAATGTAATAAAGGGAACCTTGCCCATAATTGCTCCTCTTTTCATCTAGTAAACCATGTTACACTTTCGTTTACGTCTTCTTTAAGTGTTACTTTATCTCTTTTTGATAATATTCATGCATTTTTTGGACATCTCCTATAACTAGCAACTTAGGTCATAAATATTATTTGATATTTTTGAATAATTTCTCTCACTTCTTTTGGGTCTATCCGCTTAAACTTAAGTCTCAAGTCTACTCCAAATTTCTTGAATTTTGTACATTGGTTAAAACACAATTTGAAAAAGACATCAAAATGTTCCAATGTGATAATGATCGTGAGTTCAATAACTCCCACTTTCATAATTTTGTGCGGCTAATGACATGGTTTTCCATTTTTCCTGCCCCCATACTTAACCTCAAAATGATAAAGCCGAAAAAATTCTCCGCACCATTAATAATATGATTCGTACCCTTCTTTTTCAAGCATCTCTCCCTATACCTTTTGGGGTTTATGCATTAAAAATGGTAGAACACATTCTTAACATCTTACCTACCCGTACGATTCAAAATTGGACACCCACCGAAATTTTCTTCCGTCGGATCCCCCCCTATGATCACCTTCAAATTTCCGGTTGTCTTTATTACCCAAATCTGACCTTCTCGATCTCTCACAAATTAGCACCTCGCTCCACTCCATGCGTCTTCCTCGATTTCCCGTCAAACCATTGGGGGTACTTATGCTATGAGATATCCACAGATAAAATCTTAATCTCACTCTATGTCACGTTTTTTAGTACGTCTTCCCGTTCGACAACATCCAAAAATTTCGAGTCACTGATTACGGTTTCACTCAGACACCTTCCATCTACTCCAAAATGCACTACAAAATCTACAATCTTCGGTCAACCAACCATCCGTCGACTCACCGGTCCCGTCCTGCCCCGCGCCAAACCCTACTTTCGCCGCTGTCGCGCACCGTCTGCTAGTCTCGACCCCGTTGTCAAGTCATGCCCGTCACCACCCAACCCACTTGCCCCACTCGTGACTGTCCCCACTCATCGCATGGAACTCGTTCACAACATGAGATTTTCAAACCAAAAGTTCACTTTAACCTATCGACTCAAAGCATCTCACTCATTCCTATAACCCCAGTGTTAGCCAAACTTGACCCGAATTGGAATGCAACCATACGAGAAGAGTTTAATGCACTTACTTCACAGCGCACTTGAGATCTTATTCCGCGACCTGAGGGGGTGAATGTAATCTGTTGTATGTGGCTATTTCATCATAAGTTCAGATATAATGGTGCCCTTGAACATTACAAGGTCAGACTTGTGGCAAATGACACAGGGCAGTAAAAAGGTGTTGATTGTGGTGAGACTTTTAGCCCAGTGGTTAAGCCAGCTACCATCCGCATGATTTTGAGCATTGCTATGGGGAAGAATTGACCTATTCACCATCTTGATGTAAATAATGTTTTCTTACATGGGAATTTGAAAGAAACCATCTATATGCATCAACCGCCAGGATTTGTGCATCCGGAGGGGCTCCTCATCATGTTTGTTATCTTCATAAGTCGTTATATGGGCTGAAAAAAGCCCCAGGACTTGGTATGAGCGATTTGCTACATACATCATATAGATCGGTTTCGTGTGCACCACGAGTGATCATTCATTATTCATTTTTCATCGAGGTACTGACACAACTTACCTTTTATTATATGTAGATAATATTGTTCTAACATCTTCTTCAGATGGCCTGAAGCACGAGATCATTGCTCTACTCAAGTTTGAATTTTCTATGATTCAGTTGGGTAGGTTGAGTTATTTTTTGGGAATATCAGTGACTAGATCCGCACATGTCATGTTCTTGTGTATGCTGAGGAGATCGTCTACCAGCTACAATTTTATCATTTAAATATTATTATATATATAAGATGAAATTAATGATATTAATGCGTACCAAAAATTGTGGGGAATATCTTTTTCTTTCCAAAATTGGAGAGTACTTTTCCAAAAATTATTCACTTAACTATGGTTATGATACATGTTAGTGTCGTAAAATTTTAACCTTTAAAAATTAAATAGGACACATGTCTCTCATCTAAATGTATACTTGATGAAATTGAGAGAAAAGGTAATGGAGAGGAGTCGGATCCCTCCGGGGAACCATTGATTAAAAAAACTTAGCTAGTTATGAAAACGACTTATTATAAGGAAGGTTGTATTGTAATTTGTATGCAATGTATCTTGGGCTTTAGGCCCAATAATAGAGTGTGACTCCAGCCCATCATTTTTACTTTTAGCCCCAATAAGTAGACCATATCAATCTTAAACCCCAACTCCACAAACCCCATGAAAAGTTAGATAAGATGACTGGTCACAACTCACAAGGAAATCTGACAAATGGATAAGAAAATGTACAAAAATCCTAACTACCTATTAATCAAGAAAATAATGACTTTTGAGTAATATCACTACTGATAAGTTCACATACCATATTTAATTATTGAATAGTCTAAAATTTTCTTGCTATAAAAATGGCTACCTTGACACGTGTATCTCCTTGCCAATGCCATAAATTAAGTTTGGTAAATCCTAGACATCTAGAGTTGTCTTCACTTGTAACAATAACAACAACCTCATCACTTATGTCATTTCCAAAGAAAGTTAGGAAATTCTCAGTAGTGGCCATGTCTGATTTGAACACAAGCACTGTTCTTGTTACTGGTACTGGTGGTAGATCTGGTAAAGTTTCCTTTTGGTGGTTTTTTGATTTACTCCCTCCGTCCTATATTAGTTGTTCACGTTACTATAAGGGTGCGTTTGGTTCGCACGCAGGGTAAACGGAATAGAATTCAGTAAGAGAATGAAATGAAAAGGAAAGAAAAAGAATTATCTGTTTGTCCCTACATGTTTGGTTCTGGGTGGTCCGGGGTCGGGGGTTCGGGGTGGTCCGAGTGGTCCGGGGTCTGAGGTCCGGAGTCCGGGTTGGGGAAAGGGAATTCAAATACCTAGTGGGGTGGGGGAATCAAGGAAAGGGAATGAAAGTGAAAAATGGTAAAGGGAATGAAAAAATAAGACCAAACAAACAACAACAAAGAGAATTTCATTTCTCCATTCCCTTTTCTTTTCCTGTTTACCTCGAATCAAACACACCCTAAATATATGTTCTAAAATACTTGTCAATTTACTTAAAGTTTTCCAATTTTGTCCTTACATAAATTATTATTTTTAAAGTAGCCAGTATTGATAGTCTAATTTATTAGAGAGATAAGAGTAATATAGTAAAAATACACTTTTATTTATAATTTTTTAAAGGTCGTGTAAAGAGGAAAGTGAGAGTAATATGTAATCTTCATTTTCAAAAAAATTTAAGTCGAAATGTGGAATACTGTTGTAATTACTGCTAGTTTGTGGTTATGGGATGCAAATTCAGTATAAAGATGTAGTTTTTTTTTTTCAAAAATTGATTATGTAGTTTTTCGGTTGCTAATTCTGGTTATGATTTTTGACTTTTTTATGGAAGTAATGTTGTTAATGGTTAATGTGGGATTAATGTATTGGAATTTTTATGAGTGTGATAACAATGAGATCTAGCTAAGGCACATGATGATTTACACAATTGTAATGTTTGGTAGAAAATTGTTGAGAGGAGATCAGCTGATACATTTTTTTGCATGGTGTTTGGGCCAGCTTGCTCTCACCTCGACTAATACCATGGTAACCTATTACCTTCCGCCAGTATAGGTATTCAGTAACTTTGTCTACCAAAGCTTGAATAGATGAGAAGAAATCACGTAGTGTTTTTGCGATTAAATTTGAACTTGAAACCTTATGGTTCTCAATCCACTTCATTGATGATCAGTAATACACATAGTTCTAGAAGATCAAGCTTCTATCTTTCCTTTTTCCCCCTTCAAAAAGAATACCCTAAAAGAAGAGATTGGTGCCCAAGTAGTGAGATTCATTTTGCATTAAAGTCCTATTACAATAATATTAAAATGTTGTCATGTAACCGTATTCTCAAATCTATCAAAGGAGGCTCTTGATAGCTTTCAAGAATGTATTTTTCTGCTGTTTCTACTTTCTACTACTATGTTACCTTGGTAGGTAGCATAACCCATCAGTTAGGTTGTTTGTGATGGTGAAGGAGGTCATATACTCATAGCTACTCATAGTTTGTATGCTTTAAAACCAAATTTAGTTGGTCTATTGGTTATTTATCGTTATAATCAATTGGTTGTTTAATAAGTAAACACTTGACAACTTCAAAATGTGTTAGAACTTCCACACAATGACTTAGATGACTCTAGTTGAAGAATATTCAACCGAGTATAAGAGCTACAACTTTTCTGGAGGCTTTTAAATGACTAATGCTAGAATCAATCATGGCTAGTGGCTATGAGCTTTAAAGTATGATGTAAATTAAGTTATTCCTGTTCCTATTTCATTGACGAGTTGTTTAATTTGTAGGGTCAATTGTCTATAAGAAGTTGAAGGAGAGGTCAGAGGAATATACCGCTAGAGGATTAGTCAGAGGAAAGCAAACAAAAAATCGGTGGTGCAAATGATGTTTATATTGATGATATTAGGAATATTGAGAGTCTTGTTCCTGCTATACAAGGTATTGATGCTCTCGTTATTCTTACAAGTGTTGTGCCAAAAATGAAACCCGGGTTTAATCCAACAAAAGGTGGAAGACCTGAATTCTATTTTGAAGATGGGGCAAATCCTGAACAGGTACATCATGCTTTGGGTACCCATGTTGACACCCAATTTTTGACCCTCCCGTCCAGTCATTAACTATAAAATTACACTAATTTTAAAACAATTTTAAAATAATAAAATGCAGCAATAAAACATAAATACAGGCATAAATAAACAATTTAATAGTGGCATCGCGTCTTACGTAGAGTATTAATCACTTAGAGTCTCGCGCCCGCATTAATTAATTTCAAGCCTTGTCATGATTCTTAATTAATAATAAATACATAAATAAATAATTTAGCAACAACGTCGTGTCAGGTAGCATAGCCGCATTTATTAGTACGCAAGAGAATTTCATAATCATTTGTAATTTAAAATCGATTTTAATCTAATACACGCTTTTAATAACGTCGCATTTATAAAGTTTTTCTTAAATATCATACTTGCATTTAGCATTTAATTAATTTAACCTAAACCCAATTCATTTTTAATTTAACGTCGCAATAATACATAATAATAAGTTTTTTAAATAAAAGCGCCGCATTAAGCATTAATTAAATAGCACGTCCGTCTTATTTCTTTATAATAATAATTTAAACTCAAGCACCAATTAAATAGCACGCCCATTTTATTCTTGTAATAATTTCAATAAAGCATTTAAATAATTTGAGCACAATTTATTAATTTAAATACCTAACTAAATTAACTAAAGCCTAAAACTAATGCTACCCTAATCAACCCTTACTAATTACCAGCCCAACCCGCAGGCCCATTTCCCTAAGCCTTTAACTTCCCCCCCTTTTACTTCACTACCCGCAGAAGCCTCGTCCAGCCCACCCCTCCTTCTGCGTCGACCTCCCTCTCCTCTTAAGAAAAACCTAAAGACACAAACCCTAGAAGAACTCAAACGCCGCACGCACTCCTCACGCCACTCTCGGTAGAGATTCTCGCTTTGAGAATCCGCGACCTTCCCAACTTACCATTAAATAACCTTTCCTTATCAATCTCGAAGAATCGAGAATCCAAAATGGTAACAAATCGCCTAAAGTCAAGAACCAAATCATCCCACGAATCCTTAACAAACCAAGATTTAATCATCCTTGAATCTGTCTTAAACTTACCATAGAAACGAAGCCTAATTAGAGGCTATAAATACCCAACGTTGACATGCAAAAGAGGCGAGTCGCCATCGAACTATCACAAGATCCGCCTAGAAATCCTTTTCGTTTCTATCAAAGTCACTATTATCCGTTCTTGCAAACAGTCTTTGTGACTTTTCCTTCGACGATTCGGGAAAACCATTGTCGTCGCCTCAGTTCGCTACCCATAAAAGGTCCAGAAACCCCTTCTCTTTCATTTACTTAATTGTCTAATTGATACTATGTGATGGTGTCTGTATCATTTTGTTCAAACTTGTTCGATTTGGTTTGGTCACTGTTTCCAGACAAGTCTATCGGCAGTAGCCTTCGATATTTGTAGCGTGATTCTGTTTCGAGCATGTGCGTCGATAGTACTTTCTGAGGGTACGATTAAGTGTACAACGATTGTATAAAGGTCGTAGATCTATTTTGTTGGTTGTGTAAACACTGACTTGAATATTCTGTTTAACTTGCTAGTATGCGACTGGATGTTAGTAGATGGTTGTGTAAACACTGACTTGGATATTCTGTTTTAACTTGCTAGTATGCGACTGGATGTTAGTAGATGGTTGTGTAAACACTGACTTGGATATTCTGTTTTAACTTGCTAGTATGCGACTGGATGTTAGTAGGAATGTATTGATATGTTAAATCCAAAAATCAGTATTAATCATGATGAACTGTTAAAACCGAAATTCGCTACATATGTTGTTTCTTGTAACTTTCTCTATAAATAAACGCTTCTCCTAACAAATAGCTAGCGGGAAGTAAAAGGGATTACGAGGTCTAATCCCGAATTGTAAAATCAAGCCGACATGCTCCCGGAAATAACAACAACCAGTATTTAAAAGGATTATGTGTTTATATGCATGTAGATTTATGTGCCTACATTCAAGATTCAAACCTCTTACTCATTTTCCAAAAGATCATAAGAAATACTATAAGTCCACATACATGTCAACCCAAATTTCAAAAGAATTATGTGTCTATGTGTTTGTATATTTATATGCTTGCATTCAAAAGATTCAAATCCTTTACCTGTTTTCTAAAATATCACTACTATATTTTAATAACCTAAGACCGACCTCCAATCAAAAAATGTTACTAAGATCAAGGATATACGATTTACAATGTCGTGTTATCCTCCCGATAAAGTAACAAACACTTTAATGGTAAAATAAATCCCCCGCGTTCTCCTCTCTAAAAAATGGTAATGTATTTACTATAAGCTAACTATACAAGTATAATATCTATC
Source organism: Przewalskia tangutica (assembly GCA_029844215.1). NCBI lineage: Eukaryota > Viridiplantae > Streptophyta > Magnoliopsida > Solanales > Solanaceae > Przewalskia > Przewalskia tangutica. Next base: position 79,792,899 of record CM056737.1, read on the forward strand.
ACAATATTCATTATACTTTGTTTCCACTGTCTTGGGTATAATTAAAGTTTACATTACGTGGGAATGATAAATAAAATCATCAGAAGCGTAATTGTATACTAAATGATGAACAGGAGTGCCTTATACCCATATTCTGTGGCTGACTGCATATATACGTGTCTAAAATTGCCTATGTGAAGCATATATGCATCATACTCAGATTTCAGTCCCAGAATAAACAGCTATATAGCCATCCGTATGTTATATTCAACAAGGTTTGTACTTTTGAATGAGCTAGCTTAATATCACATGCAATCATGTCGTATCTGTATGGATTTAGGCCTAGTCAAGTAGTCTCGTTGGCATTTTAGTCTGAGTTAAATGCATGTGAAGTCTTCCTATAGGAGTTCGCATGACATGAGATGTTCTCAAAGGTCATCCTTTATGCGTGTGATTAATACGAAATGTTGTTGTAATCCCGTAGGATTGTTGGACCACCGATCATTTTGGGCCACTGTTTTGGCCATTTTTAGACCAATTCTTAGCATGGATCGATCGATTTTCAGCCTGCTGAGACCGATTTTAGCCCTCTGTTTGGATGGTTTTCCATTTCATTCTGATTTATTCTTTGCGTTTATCCATGAAAAAAAAATGTGCTCGAGTCTTCCTATGGACATGGTCCATCCATAAACTCATCTCCTTTTAAGTTGTGTCTCTTTAATCTGCATTGTGGGGCCGGTAGGATCAAGTTATGTGCTGGTTAATTGTTTTATCTCAACTCGGTTATTGCTTAGGTCTGTCGACTGGTTTTTAAAACAAGTTAAACGAATGTTAAATGTCATCGGATAATTATTATGTATTTTCGCTAGGTTATTCGCTTTACGAATCCTCAAGTACACACATATTAATCCATAAGTTCACTGATGTTATTCTGTTGCCATCCCTTTCGGTTTTGCTGTTGTAATTGTTTACTGTAAGGAAAACCCGCAAAACTTTAAAACTAATGGGCTCGCAATTCATTATTTTGGGCTGATTACCAAACCGCCCGATTCTTGTATTTGGATCCGCTACATTAAAATAAGTGATTAATATGTGTTTGGGTCTTTGTGGCAATGGTTACTTATTTTTGATAAGCTTGGATGTATACTAATCTTTCCATTTTATACGCTTCTTATTTTATCCGACACGCACGGGAGTCAAATCAAGAGTCTCGGTATGAGACTCGTCAGGATTTCCATATCGTCGCCAACTATGCTTTCGCCGCAGGGCTTCCAAAACAGCTATAGGATGGATGGTGTCACCATCCATTCCAGATGTCATGTCAACTACGATCTCATCCCCTGCCTTGGCTTATTTGTGTATTTATTCATTTTTGCTTATTTATTATTGTTACATTTGTTAATTCTGTAATTAATAGGATAACTAACTCTATTAGCCTTTGAATATATGGGAAGGGTAGTATAAAGATGAATCCGCTCTTTGTTAAATCTAGATTCGTCATACAAATCTAAATCCAAGATAAATTAATTAATCCTAGCTATGCTTAGTTATGTAGTCAAAATACCACTCCTTATCTAGAAAGAAAGTAAGAAAAATAGACTTTCTTATAATCTCTTCATAAACAACATAGGAGCAATTTATTTAACGTTTCATATACATTTACAAAGATAATTTCCTAACCGATTCTATATGCTTATAGGGATAATTTGTCGTTTTTTTTACTTTGTCAAATAAAGAATGATCTCATAATTAACCTTAGGTATAAAAGCCTTAATCTTACATATACCTATAGGATGTAATTTATCATTTAATAAAACAATTTCATGATCTACGAATTGCATAATTAATTTTACATATTTTTGAATCCTATAAAGTCTCTTTTTTGTAAGTTATCAAAATACCCTCTTTAGATATTCGCTACGTTTTTTTTTCTATTTTAAATAATCTTCTTAAAACATACACCTTTAAACTAGAATAAATTAACCTATGTTTGAACGGACAACCGCAAGTTAGTGGATCCTTTAGGGTGCCTGATCCCTTCCCTTTAGGATACTAAAGAACCCTTACTCAGAATCTCATTTAGTTTCACAGACCATTAAATGGAGTTAATACTGACTTTAATCGGTTAGTATTTAGGTGTCCTAATTCACCCAACTAATTAGGTGGCGACTCCCTTAACATTTTACATTATCTTTTACATTTTTGGGGAGGATAACCATTCCGTCGCGCATTTAAGCCTGAGAGTTCAAAATCGGGTGCGACAGCATGGCGACTCCACTGGGGAAACTTAAGGTTCTTAACCATAACAAACATAGGTTAATTATTGTGCTTCATTTATTTGCTTGATTTGCTTGTTTTGTGTTTCACATTTTGTTTGCTTTTATGTTTTGCCTAAACTGTTTTGCTTCACATATAAATATTTGCATATTATTTAAACTGCTATTTGTTACTGCTTTCCTTAAACTGGCATTCCGCTCATACTTCTTCCACTCTGGAAAATTCACACAATCACACACTACATGCGAGGTGCGCTTGGTGCATCAGCAAAACTCTTTCTTCAAAAAAAAAACCAAATTTAGGAGAGTTGGTAACATACGTGGAGTGTCCGGTCTAACCGGTGGCAGAGCCTTCTCGCCGAGTGTCCGCGGGAACCTTGCGTCTAGTAAAGCCAAATCTTAGAAACTCAGGATAAAGCTATACCACCCTTTATTTAGGGCATGCATGCATTTACCTTAGGTGGGTCGGTCCTTGGTATCGACGCCACAATTAGGAAGACACCAAATTTGTCGAAGGGTTGTTCACAACCCAACGACCAACAACATATTATGTGTTACGTGATATTGATGGATGAATCCGAGCCTAACATGACATGCCAGCATTGGGAAGATTTTGCATTTATTTTTGTTTATGTATAGGATGAGCAGCATTCCAACAATCCCTGAAATCAGAATGGTGAGTGGTGTTCCGACAAAGCTAAAGATTTGGTGGGAGAATTTCGACGGCAATGAAATGATCATCGAAGCAAATTAGGTTGTCTCACTACTTGTTTGACATCGCTCGGATCGGCGTATAGTTAGGGCCTTAATTCGCGGGATCCGAATAGGCGGTGTTGATTTCAAGACTTGAACTCACCCTACGTTGGAGGAGATCAACTACTTCACGAGCTTAGCCTACCAGGACAGAGGACAAATCATCCCTTATAGTCAATCTGGAAAGAGATTCTTGCATTACATGGGCCTAAAGAACACAAAGGAACTCCGCTGTTTCGAAAATAATTGGGTTTCTTAGATTATCTGTACGAAAGGTATGGTTGCCGAGATAGCTATCAGTCGTTCAGAAAAGAATTCTCTTGCAGTCTGGGAAAGTGGAAAACTAGACGACATACCGCATTCGCTGTCGCTCTGTTAGGCACTCTAGTGTTTCCACTCGAGCATGGACGAATCAGCACATGCATATGTTCCGTAGCCCGAATGGTTTTTGAGGGCATCAACGGCACACAACTTACTTTGGTCCCCATGATCCTAGCTGAGATATTTCGAGCTCTGGGAAAATGCAAGCGAAGGGAAACCAATTTCTTCGAGGGATGCAATCTCATTTTACAAATGTGGGCCATGGAACATTTTTATCAACGATCAAATATGACAGACATTTGTTTCAGCAATGATTATAGGATTGTGAGTTTTTACGACAGGATGAAGAGATTTGTGTCGCCGATCAGATCTGGGATTGGTATGAATTTACGGCATCTCGCACTAGCAACCAGTACAATGGAGGTACCCACCGCTATCCGTATCAACAAAGCTTATGTAAGGAGCAAAGACCGTTATTACATCTAGCTCATCGGACTAAGGGGCTTGACCGTATGCTCATTGCGTGTACTCCGCCGATTTGGTCAAGCAGATAATCCCTCTCCGATCGGACATGAAGGATTCAGAGGTCACGTTTGGGGAAAATTGCACTTTTCCTAGAAAGAAGCAAATCCTTGATGAATGGAACAACATTGAGAAAATAGATGTCAAATATGAGCAAGCAGGAGGTACGCATGAATACCATGCATGGTTCAAGGAAGATTATGGCAGTCCGAGCCCCAAAGGCAAGCAAGGTTTCGAGGATATCGACATGACCAATTGGGCGAAGATGTGCAGATTAGAGAGCAACACCATTTCCTGCGAGGCGTGGGATCAACTACGAATATCATGCAATATTTGGAAAATGCAGGAGCAGGGCCTAGCAAGACCATTACAGCACCACCGCATTCTCCGTCGGCATAATCTTTAGTTTTGACATTTCTTTGTTGCAATGTAATCTTAATTTTTTTCCAAATAAAAGCATCCAATGGCTCGGACCAATCCATCATTATCTCATATATGACGCTTAGGCCTACCTCTGGCATGATAGAGGCCCCTTGCATATTAGGACGCGCTTTAATCTACTTTATTTGTTGAAGCTTCATTATATGCCCATATGTTCTGCTATTCGCTTAATCTCGACACGTGTTTTGAAGAAAAGGACTTTTGTCAGATTACTCCTCGTCACGATTTGTGTTGGCTAACCGGCCGAGCACCCATATTTCACCAGATCCAAAGCACGAGCAACAAAAATGAATGATTCAGGGGCAAACGAACAGGATGGCTTGGGACTCATCGCCATTCAACGAGATGAACCAGAGACATCAGAAAGGGGAAATGCTCCATATTCCGATGAATACCTTGCTCAAGTACTGCAACAAATGGCGGTCATGCAAGCAGAAATGGATAGACTCCGGGAAATTACTAAGCTATCTATAAGCCTCAACACACAACTACCCACACTTCCTAATTCACCGTCCTTTCGACGCCATCCCCAACACCCAACAGATAACCCACAACCTCCCAATCCACAATACAACAACACGCCTCCTCATAACCCACAACCCCCAAAGCCACAACACAACAACACACCTCCTCATAACCCACAGACCTTAAATGACCCTAACCCGCACACACCTCAGCCCCAGATAATACAAGCCACCTTACCCGCCCAAAACAACCAACCTACTCAACCAGCACCGATAACCTACCATAATAAACAATACGGATCACCCGTATATGTAACCCATGCACCACATCTCACACCCGTACCTATACCCTCCCCGGAGTTTGCTCGATATGAAGAGACGGAGAAGAGGACAAGAGTTGGGATAGATGAAAACGTGGCCAGAGAAATTCACGACTTGAAGAAAGCTTTTAAGAACCTTCAGATGGACAAAGGTCATGAGGGATTGGAATACGAGGATTTATGCATGCACCCCGACGTCGAGTTGCCGGTTGGATACAATGTACAAAAGTTTGTACTGTTTGACGTCAAAAGTAATCCTCGCGCACGCGAGATCTACTGCGACAAATTAGTGGGAGTGGAAGAGATCAATCAATCATCGTGAAGTTGTTTATAAGAGCTTGATGGAGAAACCTTGGATTGGTATACTAGCGAGGATCGAAGTGGCGTAGTTGAGGCGATGGCGAGACTTTGTAGGCGAGTTCAGTTTAATACGACAACGTCCCGGACAGATTCTATCTTATGAAATTGGAGAAAAGTCAATAGAAACCTTTAGGAATATGCGATGAGGTGGAGATCCAAGCGGCGAAGGTCCACCACCTATGGAAGAAAGTGAAATGACAACCTTTGTTTCTACAATCCTGAAGGACCCTAATGACTATGAGAGGTTGATCGTTATCGACGCAATTTTTCTGAAGTAGTAAAAATGGGAGATTTTGTGGAAGAAGGACTCAAAACAGGTAGGATCACGAACCTGGCCGCTTTGCAAGCAACAAGCAAGGCCATACAATCAGAGTCAATGGGAGGGATGAATAAGAAGAAGAAGGATGGAGCAACCCCAATCATGACGGTGCAACAACACAAAACGAATCGGGCCCTGACATACCAACCCCAACCCCAAACATACCAACCCCAAACATACCAACCCCAAACATACCAACCCCAAACATACCAAACCCCCACATTCCAAAACCCTCCCTATGACCACTTTGGCCAAAATACTCCCACATACAATCAACCTTCACCCATCTACACCACCCAGCCAATATACAACCCGCCACGGGCGTTCGCCCACACAAATTCCTCACAATACCGACCAGCATACCCACCCCCACAACAATACCACACACAAAACACACCCAGACCCCGAGCCAACACCGAGAGGAGGCCCACAAAATCATACACTCCGTTGGCTGAACCATACTCCCAACTATATGAAAGACTAAGAGCCGCTGGTGTTATACAGCCGATCCCGTGGCAAAACCCCAATCCACTCCCACCATGGCATGATGAGAATAAGCATTGTGCATACCACTCAGGAGCATCGGGGCACAATCTGAGATGGTTGCTATGCATTGAAGAACAGAATTGAGGAACTAATCAAAGAAAGAGCTATTCAGTTGAAAGAGCCCTCCCCTAATGTCAACAACAATCCCCTGCCAAATCACGACAATGCTGGCGTGCACATGATCACCCGATGATGTATGCGATATGGAAGGACCATCGCATCAATCGAGGGAAGGAGACAAGGGAATCTTCAGCCCACATTGCCCATGTGATTACTGCCAAGGCCAGGGCGCCGTTGGAAGTAGAGTTGAGCCGTCATAAGCCTCTAATGCCAGTCTTAGTACCAGGATGGAGCCGTTCGGTCAAGCATAATGAGGGTAGACAGAAACAGGTTGTAGAGGCTGTTGCAGCGGGGGTGACGAGGTCCGGACAACGTTACTCATCTGTAGAAGTATCACGAAAGACACCCCAGAAAAAGACTGTGACCGAACCAGAAGTAGAGGAATTTTGGAGGAGGATGCCTACAGGAGACTATTCGATTGTAGAACAGTTGAGTAAAACACCAGCACAAATCTCTCTATTGTCACTGTTGATGAATTCCGTGAACCACCGAACCTCTTTGATGGAGGTTTTGAAAGAAGCTCATGTGCCAGCCGAGACTGCTGATGAGAACTTTTCAGCACTGATCGGGCAAATTAAGGAGGTGCAAAAGTTAATTTTCCATGAGAATGAATTGCCTCCTGAAGGTCGGGGTCATAATAAGGCATTGAACATAACAGTCAAGTGTGCTAATAAGTTTATCTCTCGAGTCTTGATAGCTCTGGGTTCAGCTGTTAATGTATGCCCTTTGAATACTCTTCGAACTTTAGGAGTCAACATTGGGAAACTCCGCGAGAGCTACACGAGGGTAAAAGGTTTCGATGGGACACTGAGGAGCGTCGCAGGCGAGACTGACTTGACACTACAGATTGGGCCCGCAGAGTTCGAGATAGAATTCCAGGTATTGGATATATCCACATGCTACAATTTGTTACTCGGTAGGCCTTGGATCCACTTGGTCGGAGCCGTCCCTTCCACTTTGCATCAAGTCCTGAAATTCATCTGGAATCACCATGAAGTTGTGGTTGAGGGAGACAAGGACAACACTGCTAAAGGGGCAATTCCAGTCATCAAGAGTATGGAGAAGCTGGATGGATCTGTCTACCATATGAACAAGATCGTAGACGTTAGCAAGGCTAAAGGGATGCAACTACCTCGCACTCCCAAAATGGTGGCCCGAGAGATGCTGAGAAATGGTTTCGAGCCAGGTCGAGGACTTGGACCAAAACTAGGAGGAATCACAGAGCCGATTCACCTGCCGGAGAAGAAGGACACTTTTGGCCTCGGATATCAGCCCACTGCCGAGGAGATGATGTTATTTGATCTCAGAAGGAAGGGTGAGTCTCATCTGCCAAGACCTGTTCCACCCCTGAATCATTCATTCGTCAAAGCGTGCACTGCTCAACTACCAGAAGATGAGGATGCAGACATTCTTGCGGAGGGACTTCAAGGCCTTTTCATCTCTGAAGAAGAAGCAGAGTGTCATGCGGTTTTGGAAGACTACACAGATGACCAGACCATTTGGAGTGCAGAGCCAGGAGATGTCTTGAGCAACTGGACTTGTACCCAACATCGCTTTTTCATGAGTCTGGGTAGAATTAATAATTAGACGTTTTTAAACAATTCAATTCATATTTTTCTGAATTATGGAACACAGTTTTATGAGCTTATTTCCCCTCTGAAGTTTTAATAACAAGTTATGTTTTGATCAACGCTCTTTATTCCCTTTTCTTTCAGCATACAAAATAATATCCTTGTCGATAATGAAAATGTGACATGTCATGAAACAAGCGAACAAAGTCAGAATAATCCGACAGAACCCGAAGGGAATCTCCCGCTGGAGGAATTAACGGAAGAGTTAGAAAAATTTGAGGATAAGTCGAAACCTAATCTGGATGAAACAGAAACAGTAAACCTAGGAGATGATAAAGTCGTGAAGGAGACAAGGATCAGCGTTCACTTGAATACCGCATAGAAAGAAGATCTGGTGGCCCTATCAAGCGGTATGTCGACATATTCGCGGTCTTATGATGATATGCGGTCTAAGCACATATCGTTTCATAAGCTTCCCATTGAACCATCATGCCTCCCAGTGAAGCAAAAACCAAGGAAAATCAAGCCGGACCAGAGTTTGAAAGTCAAAGAGGAAATCTCCAAACAATTGGACGCAAATGTCATTCGGGTAGCAAGGTACCCCACTTGGTTAGCCAATATTGTGCCAGTAACAAAGAAGGATGGCAAGATACGAGTTTGTGTCGATTACAGGGATCTCAACAAAGCAAGCCCTAAGGATGATTTTCCCCTTCCGAACATTCATTTGCTCATTGACAATTGTGCGAAGCATGAGTTGCAGTCCTTTGTCGATTGTTTCGCCGGGTACCATCAAATCTTAATGAACGAAGAGGATGCAGAGAAGACCGCGTTCACCACCCCGTGGGGGGTATATTATTATCGAGTCATGCCATTTGGACTTAAAAACGCAGGTGCCACTTACATGAGAGCCATGACTACCATTTTTCATGATATGATCCATAAGAAATTGAAGTCACGTGGATGACGTCATTATCAACACGCGGAGGGCTACGGATCATCTGGTCCATCTGAAGAAGTTTTTCGAACGATTGAGGCAATACAACCTGAAGTTAAATCCGGCAAAGTGTGCCTTCGGCGTCCCAGCAGGAAAATTGTTGGGTTTCATTGTGAGCAGAAAGGGGATAGAGTTGGATCCTTCGAAGATAAAAGCCATTCAAGGACTGCCTCCTCCGAAGAATCGCAAGGAAGTGATGAGTTTTCTCGGTCGTTTGAATTATATCGTGAGTTCATAGCACAGCGGTGATATGCGAACCAATATTTAAGTTGTTAAAGAAGGACGCCGCCACTAAGTGGACATTGGAGTGCCAACAAGCCCTTGACAAAATCAAAGAGTATCTGTCAAATCCGCCGGTCTTGGTGCCTCCAGAACCCGGGAGGCCTTTGCTATTATACTTATCCGTATTGGAAAACGCATTCGGATGTGTGTTAGGACAACATGATGAGACAGGAAGGAAGGAACAAGCGATATACTACTTGAGTATAAAGTTCACGCCTTATGAAGCTCGTTACAATCTTTGGAGCACGTGTTGTGCCTTGACTTGGGTTGTCAAAAATTCAGACATTACCGTCGCATACACCTATCTCATCTCAAGGATGGACCCGCTCAAGTATATCTTTCAGAAGCCTATGCCTACTGGAAAACTTGCAAAGTGGCAGATTCTTTTAAGTGAATTCGACATCGTATACGTCACCCAAAAGGCAGTCAAAGGACAAGCATTAGCAGATCATCTCGCAGAGAATCCGGTAGACGAGGAATACATCCCCTTGCAGACCTACTTTCCAGATGAAGAAGTGATGTTTGTAGGAGAAGACATTTTAGAAGAATATCCAGGTTGGAGAATGTTCTTCGATGGCGCCGCGAATTTCAAAGGAGTAGGTATCGGGCGGTTTGGTATCGAAGCGGACAACACTACTGATATCGAAAGCTCGATTCCGTGCACCAATAATATGTCGAATATGAGGCGTGCATACTAGGACTCGAATGGCTATTGACATGAACATACAAGAGTTCTTTGGTCGTAGGGATTCGGACTGTTGATTCACCAAGTGCAAGGCGAATGGGCCACGAAGCAGAAAGATACTTCCGCACCTGCTGCGTGAAGGAATTGCGCAAGAGGTTCGTTAAGATAGAATTCAGGCATACCCCGAGGGTTCAAAATGAGTTTGCAGACGCTCTAGCAACTTTGTCCTCCATGATTCAACATCCAGACAAGAACTATATTGACCCAATCAAAGTAGATGTGCTAGAGCAGCCAGCCTATTGTTCTCAGATAGATGAAGAATCAGAAGGCAAACCTTGGTATGGCGAGATCAAGAGGTATCTCAAGCGGTGAGTACCGGAAGCGCGACCAACATACAAAAAGACTCTTGGAGGTTAGCCAACCATTTCTTCCTGAGCGGCGAGGTCCTTTATCGGAGAACTCCGGATTTAGGTTTGTTAAGATGTGTTGACACTCGAGAAGCAAACAAGTTATTAGAAGAGACACACGGAGGTATGTGCGGACCCCACATGAACGGTTTCATGCTAGCTAAGAAGATACTACGAGGAGGTTACTTCTGGATGACGATGGAAACAGATTGCATCAGTTTCGTGCGAAAATGCCATCAATGTCAGATCCATGGCGACTTGATTCACGTGCCACCAAATGAACTCAACGTCACTAGTTCCCCGTGGCCATTCGCAGCTTGGGGCATGGACGTCATTGGTCCTATTGAGCGTCAAATGGACCGCGAGTTTATCCTAGTAGCGATTGATTACTTTACGAAATGGGTAGAAGCATCATCATACAAGTCTGTGACCAAGAAAATAGTAGTGGATTTTGTTCATCACCACATCATCTGTCGGTTCGGAATTCCGGAATCGATCATAACCGACAACGGGTCCAATCTCAATAGCGGTCTGATGAAGGAAATGTGTGAGAAGTTCAGGATCACTCATCGCAACTCTACTCCATATCGACCACAAATGAATGGAGCAGTCGAAGCGGCCAACAAGAACATCAAGAGGATACTGAGGAAGATGATAGATAACTACAGGCATTGGCATGAAAATTTGCCTTTCGCCCTCTTGGGTTACCGTACTACAATCCGGACCTCCACAGGAGCAACACCGTATCTCTTGGTTTATGGAACAATTTGTCTTTGCCGGTGAGGTGGAAATACCGTCTTTGAGAATCATCCGAAGCGAAATAAATGAAGCCAAATGGATCTGAGTAAGTGCGAACAATTGATGCTTATTGGCGAGCGAATGAATGCGATGCGCCACGGACAACTTTACGAGCAGAATGACGGAGCTTTTAATAAGAAGGTGCGACCAAGAAACTTCCAGGGACAAGCTGGTCTTTGAAACGTATATTCCCTAACCAAAGTGAAGCGAAAGGAAATTCGCCCAATTGGCAGGGCCTTACATGGTTCACCGAGTGCTTACGGGAGGGCCTCATCTTGGCTGAAATGGACGGCGAAGTGTGGCCGAGAGCCATCAACGCAGATGCAGTGAAGAGATACTATATTTAGAGTGCTTTTATTTTCCATGTAATTTCTATTTTGCTTGTAAACGAACTACGTTCGACCTGATTCCCTTGGCGGATACGTAGGCGGCCACATCGGCTTCGGTCCCACCTTTTAGAAATATCCCAATTTCTCTTTTGCTTGTAAACGAACTACGTTCGACGATTCCTGGCGGATCGTGGCGGCCACATCGACTTGGTCCGCCTTTAGAAATATCTCAATTTCTTTTTGCTTATGTCGGAACTACGTGTGACTGATTCGCTTGGCGGATCGTGGCGCCACATCGGCCTCGGTCCCATCTCGAAAATGTTTAAAATTTTATGCGTAACGAACTACGTTGAACCGATTCCTTGCGGATCGTGGCGGCCTACATCGGCCTCGGTCGCGCCCGTTGGAAAATCTTTGTTTTGTCAAATCGTATCTTAGTGAGTCGTACTCGATCCGTCATACACACAGACAAATCTCGACATATATCCGGCCGGTTTACGTCGATCAAAGCGGGACAATTTTTAAGGATTGCGCCACGAAGGACGAGCAAATATGATTCCATATGCTCGAAAGATCGACATAAACTGGGACAATTTTAAGGGTTTTACCACAAATGACGTCAATGGACATGGTTAAGTTACGTACAGGGTTCCATGTCCCAAAACTGGGACAAATTTTAAAAGAGAGCTTTGGCGGCGAGCATCGAGTATGGGAGAATACCGCCGATTTCGGATAAGAAAGTTCGTTTTGTTTCACAACATGTCACTATTCAAGTATCGACATAATTTCCTACTAGCATATACAAGTATATTTTCAAGATAGAATATTTTCGACCGAGACTCGAAATCAAACAGGGGTTACATGTCCAGATAAGACGACGCGTGCAAATATCAAGAGCCAACACAAATCGGCCGACCCCCTCCCCGAACTCACAATTTTTCTTTGAGTGAATTTTGCAGGTCAACAGGAACAAGGAGGACAATAACATTCCAATACAACATCTACATTTTCGTCCATACAACGACGAACATCTACATTTCGTCCATACAACGACGAACATCTACATCTCGTCCATACAACGACGAACATCTGCATCTCGTCCATACAACGACGAACATCTGCATCTCGTCCATGGCGACGAACATCTGCGTCGTCCATACAACGGCGAACATCTGCGTCTCGTCCATACAACGGCGAACATCTGCGTCTCGTCCATACAACGGCGAACATCGTATCTCGTCCATACAGCGAACATCTGCGTCTCGTCCATCTGACGGCGAACATCTGCGCATCTCGTCCATCTGACGGCGAACATCTGCATCGTCTATACTGACGGCGAACATCGCATTTCGTCCATCTGACGTGAACATCTGCATTTCGTCCATACGGCGAACATCTGCATCTCGTCTATACGGCGAACACTACATCTCGTCTATACAACGGCGTTAACATCTCGTCTATCTGACAACGAACATTTTGCATCTCGTCTATACAACGGCGAACATTTTGCATCTCTATACAACGGCGAACATTCGCATTTCGTATACATCTGACGACGAACATCTGCGTTTCGTCCATACAACGTTAACATCGCATTTCGTCCATACAACGACGAACATCGCATTTCGTCCATACAACGACGAACATCGCATTTCGTCTACATCTGACGACGAACATCTGCGTCGTCTACATCTGACGGCGAACATCTGCGTCGTCCATACAACGACGAACATTCGCATCTCGTCTATCTGACGGCGAACCTTTGCATTTCGTCTATACAACGACGAACATTTGCATTTCGTCCATCTGGCAACGAACATCTGCATTTAGATCGCCTTACGACGAATCGCATCTGCGTCTATACAACTGACGAACACCTCGTCTCGTCTATCTGACGGCGAACATCTACGTCTCGCATCTACAACGGCGAACATTTTGCATCTCGTCTATACAACGATGAACATTTTGCATCTCGTCTATACAACGGCGAACATCTGCATTTCGTCCATACAACGTTAACATCGCATTTCGTCCATACAACGACGAACATCTGCATTTCGTCCATCTGACGAACATCGCATTTCGTCCATACTGACGAACATCTGCATTTCGTCCATCTGACGGCGAACATCGCATTTCGTCCATACAACGGTTAACATCTGCATTTCGTCTATACAACGACGAACATCTGCGTCGTCCATACAACGAAGAACATCTGCGTCTCGTCCATACAACGGCGAACATCTGCGTCTCGTCCATCTGACGGCGAACATTCGCATCTCGTCTATACATCTGACGGCGAACATTTGCATTTCGTCCATACAACGGCGACGAACATTTGCATTTCGTCCATACAACGACGAACATCTGCGCACCTCGTCACATCTGGCGGCGAACATTTGCACCTCGTCTATCCAACGCCGAACCGTTGCACCTCGTGTATACAAGACGGCGTCTCTTCACATAGTCCGACTACTACAACAACATATTTACATCCTTACATTGTCTTGTGATTTATGCACTAATGCCTCTATCTCGACGATATACGAACGTTAACAAGGCGCAAAAGATGGAGCCTGGCGTGGACCTACCTCTACGGCCCGAGGTAATTTGTTGGGAGTAAGGCTTGACAAAAGGCAAAAGTGGACGAACGTCGACTACTCTCTCCGGCATTCTAGCACCACAATATCTCATAGTCACCATAGCTTGACACCGGGACAGATTTTAAATCCGCGTTAGCCCGCCTTGGTGTTTTGACCATGGCAGCCCAGTGTCGTCGTAACCCGACACTGGGATAATTTTTGAGTCCGCGTCAGCTTTGCCTAAATTGCCCAACATTCTAGTTCTGAGGATCGAGACAAAATTGGCTATGAGTCAACGTCTTTGTCCGAAGATTCTTCCATCATCTCCATACAAAGAGGACATATTGACACGATTTTGACCCTCGTCCGATCATTAACTATAAAATTACACTAATTTTAAAACAATTTTAAAATAATAAAATCACGCAATAAAACATAAATCTGAGCATAAATAAACAATTTAATAGTGGCATCGCGTCTTACGTAGAGTATTAATCACTTAGAGTCTCGCGCCCGCATTAATTAATTTCAAGCCTTGTCATGATTCTTAATTAATAATAAATACATAAATAAATAATTTAGCAACAACGTCGTGTCAGGTAGCATAGCGCGTTTATTAGTACGCAAGAGAATTTCATAATCATTTGTAATTTAAAATCGATTTTAATCTAATACACGCTTTTAATAACGTCGCATTTATAAAGTTTTTCTTAAATATCATACTTGCATTTAGCATTTAATTAATTTAACCTAAACCCAATTCATTTTTAATTTAACGTCGCAATAATACATAATAATAAGTTTTTTAAATAAAAGCGCCGCATTAAGCATTAATTAAATAGCACGTCCGTCTTATTTCTTTATAATAATAATTTAAACTCAAGCACGATTAAATAGCACGCCCATTTTATTCTTGTAATAATTTCAATAAAGCATTTAAATAATTTGAGCACAATTTATTAATTTAAATACCTAACTAAATTAACTAAAGCCTAAAACTAATGCTACCCTAATCAACCCTTACTAATTACATTGACATGAGCCCATTTCCTAAGCCTTTAACTTCCCCTTTTACTTCACTACATGAAGCCTCGTCCCACTCATGCGTCGACCTCATCTCCTCTTAAGAAAAACCTAAAGACACAAACCACAGAAGAACTCAACGCGCGTGCGACTCCTCACGCCACCTCTCCAGCCGAGATTCTCGCCTGAGAATCCGGCGACCTTCCCCAACTTACCATTAAATAACCTTTCCTTATCAATCTCAGTAAGAATCTGAGAATCCAAAAATGGTAACAAATCGCCTAAAGTCAGCAACCAAATCATCCCACGAATCCTTAACAAACCAGTACGAATCATCCCTTGAATCCGTCTTAAACTTACCATAGAAACGAAGCCTAATTAGAGGCTATAAATACCCAACGTTGGACATGCAAAAGAGGCAGAGTCGGCCATCGAACTATCACAGTATCCAGTCTAGAAATCCTTTTCGTTTCTATCAAAGTCACTATTATCCGTTCTTGCAAACAGTCTTTGTGACTTTTCCTTCGACGATTCGGGAAAACCATTGTCGTCGCCTCAGTTCGCTACCCATAAAAGGTCCGGAAACCCCTTCTCTTTCATTTACTTAATTGTCTAATTGATACTATGTGATGGTGTCTGTATCATTTTGTTCAAACTTGTTCGATTTGGTTTGGTCACTGTTTCCAGACAAGTCTATCGGCAGTAGCCTTCGATATTTTTAGCGTGATTCTGTTTCGAGCATGTGCGTCGATAGTACTTTCTGAGGGTACGATTAAGTGTACAACGATTGTATAAAGGTCGTAGATCTATTTTGTTGGTTGTATGCTGATGGTTGTGTAAACACTGACTTGAATATTCTGTTTAACTTGCTAGTATGCGACTGGATGTTAGTAGATGGTTGTGTAAACACTGACTTGGATATTCTGTTTTAACTTGCTAGTATGCGACTGGATGTTAGTAGATGGTTGTGTAAACACTGACTTGGATATTCTGTTTTAACTTGCTAGTATGCGACTGGATGTTAGTAGGAATGTATTGATATGTTAAATCCAAAAATCAGTATTAATCATGATGAACTGTTAAAACCGAAGACATATGTTGTTTCTTGTAACTTTCTCTATAAATAAACGCTTCTCCTAACAAATAGCTAGCGGGAAGTAAAAGGGATTACGAGGTCTAATCCCGAATTGTAAAATCAAGCCGACATGCTCCCGGAAATAACAACAACCAGTATTTAAAAGGATTATGTGTTTATATGCATGTAGATTTATGTGCCTACATTCAAGATTCAAACCTCTTACTCATTTTCCAAAAGATCATAAGAAAGACTATAAGTCCACATACATGTCAACCCAAATTTCAAAAGAATTATGTGTCTATGTGTTTGTATATTTATATGCTTGCATTCAAAAGATTCAAATCCTTTACCTGTTTTCTAAAATATCACTACTATATTTTAATAACCTAAGACCGACCTCCAATCAAAAAATGTTACTAAGATCAAGGATATACGATTTACAATGTCGTGTTATCCTCCCGATAAAGTAACAAACACTTTAATGGTAAAATAAATCCCCCGCGTTCTCCTCTCTAAAAAATGGTAATGTATTTACTATAAGCTAACTATACAAGTATAATATCTATCACAATATTCATTATACTTTGTTTCCACTGTCTTGGGTATAATTAAAGTTTACATTACGTGGGAATGATAAATAAAATCATTGTAAAGCAGAATTGTATACTAAATGATGAACAGGAGTGCCTTATACCCATATTCTGTGGCTGACTGCATATATACGTGTCTAAAATTGCCTATGTGAAGCATATATGCATCATACTCAGATTTCGATCCCGAATAAGCGACCGTATAGCCATCCGTATGTTATATTCAACAAGGTTTGTACTTTTGAATGAGCTAGCTTAATATCACATGCAATCATGTCGTATCTGTATGGATTTAGGCCTAGTCAAGTAGTCTCGTTGGCATTTTAGTCTGAGTTAAATGCATGAGAAATCTTCTATAGGAGTTCGCATGACATGAGATGTTCTCAAAGGTCATCCTTTATGCGTGTGATTAATACGAAATGTTCTTTGTAATCCCGTAGGATTGTTGGACCACCGATCATTTTGGGCCTTTGTTTTGGCCATTTTAGACCAATTCTTAGCATGGATCGATCGATTTTCAGCCTGCGAGGCCGATTTTAGCCTCTGTTTGGGTGGTTTTCCATTTATTTCTTGATTTATTTCTGCGTTTATCCATGAAAAAAAAATGTGCTCTAGTCTTCCTATTGTCATTGTCCATCCATAAACTCATCTCCTTTTAAGTTTTGTCTCTTTAATCTGCATTGTGTGGCCTGTATGATCAAGTTATGTGATGGTTAATTGTTTTATCTCAACTCGGTTATTGCTTAGGTCTGTCGACTGGTTTTTAAAACAAGTTAAACGAATGTTAAATGTCATCGGATAATTATTATGTATTTTCGCTAGGTTGTTACTGTTTCTGAATCCTCGAGTACACACATATTAATCCATAAGTTCACTGATGTTATTCTGTTGCCATCCCTTTCGGTTTTGCTGTTGTAATTGTTTACTGTAAGGAAAACCCGCAAAACTTTAAAACTAATGGGCTCGCAATTCATTATTTTGGGTTGATTACCAAACTGTCCAGTTCTTGTATTTCGGATCTGTCTATTAAAATAAGTGATTAATATGTGTTTGGGTGCTGTGGCAATGGTTACTTATTTTTTGATAAGCTTGGATGTATACTAATCTTTCCATTTTATCTGCCTTCTTATTTTATCTGACACGCATTGGGAGTCAAATCAAGAGTCTCGGTATGAGACTCGTCAGGATTTCCATATAAATGCATGACTATGCTTTCGCGGGGCTTCAAGCGACTATAGGATGGATGGTGTCACCATCCATTCCAGATGTCATGTCAACTACGATCTCATCCCCTGCCTTGGCTTATTTGTGTATTTATTCATTTTTGCTTATTTATTATTGTTACATTTGTTAATTCTGTAATTAATAGGATAACTAACTCTATTAGCCTTTGAATATATGGGAAGGGTAGTATAAAGATGAATCCGCTCTTTGTTAAATCTAGATTCGTCATACAAATCTAAATCCAAGATAAATTAATTAATCCTAGCTATGTTTAGTTATGTAGTCAAAATACCACTCCTTATCTAGAAAGAAAGTAAGAAAAATAGACTTTCTTATAATCTCTTCATAAACAACATAGGAGCAATTTATTTAACGTTTCATATACATTTACAAAGATAATTTCCTAACCGATTCTATATGCTTATAGGGATAATTTGTCGTTTTTTTTTACTTTGTCAAATAAAGAATGATCTCATAATTAACCTTAGGTATAAAAGCCTTAATCTTACATATACCTATAGGATGTAATTTATCATTTAATAAAACAATTTCATGATCTACGAATTGCATAATTAATTTTACATATTTTTGAATCCTATAAAGTCTCTTTTTTGTAAGTTATCAAAATACCCTCTTTAGATATTCGCTACGTTTTTTTTTCTATTTTAAATCATCTTCTTAAAACATACACCTTTAAACTAGAATAAATTAACCTATGTTTGAACGGACAGCATGAGTTAGTGGATCCTTTAGGGTGCTGATCCCTTCCCTTTAGGATACTAAAGAACCACTTACTCGAGAATCTCATTTAGTTTCCTGAGACCATTAAATGGAGTTAATACTGACTTTAATCGGTTAGTATTTAGGTGTCCTAATTCACCCAACTAATTAGGTGGCGACTCCCTTAACATTTTACATTATCTTTTACATTTTTGGGGAGGATAACCATTCCGTCGCGCATTTAAGCCTAAGAGTTCAAAATCGGGTGCGACAACCCATATCTGTTCTCAAGTTTTTTGTTCGGATTTTCTCATTTTTGACCCGTCGGCCAAAATTAATTACGGGCGCTAGCCGATAGATACTAAACATATACACTAATAATGTATAATGTGTATATTTATGTATATTATATGCATATTTATACTTAATATGAAAAACATGTTGGAAATTTACTAATGTGGAATTAAGCTTATCCCATTATTTACGACTCGAACAATTAGGATCCCGCACGTCGAAAACGTCATTTCCACACACTACACTCGTAGTGCTAAGTATCGTAAATTTCATTAGTGAAAGAGATATTGGTGCATAATTAAAGTGTGACATAAAATGATGGACGGTTATTGGCTAAATGACAAGTATTCCACGTTGGTAAATGAAGGAAGAAGTGTGCGAAATGTAAAATTGGAACGGGTCGGAAAAGGGCCGCGGCGCCACCTCGGAGCCGGGAGCGCCGCGGCGCCACCCCCTCAAGGGTCGCGGCGCCTCAGAGGCAAGTCGCGGCGATTCATCCCAGAGCTCTGGGCGCGGTCGCGTAACGCCAGCCGTCGCGCTTTTCGTGGCGATGTGCGTGCGACGGAAGTCCAAAAGTTTAACTGATTGTGGAGACGTTTTGGGGCATTAAGATGTCAGATTTTTCTCCATAAATCAGCCATAATTTGGCTGCATTACTTGGTGGATTAAATGGTCATTACATGACATTTAAATGGGCACTTGAAAAAGCTTACACTAGTATAAATTGAGTCATTTGGCTCAATTGTTGATATACTTGAAAAGAAAATTTCTGAACTTCTTCCTCTCTAGCATACTTCAAACACTCAAAGTTCTTCTCTAGAAACACTTGAGTTTCCTTTACTCTCTAGCAAACTTCAAACAAGTGTTTCTTGAGAAGAATTTTGAGTGTTTGAAATATGCTAGAGAGCTAGAAGTTCAGAAATTTCTGAGTGTTGCAAGTCTTTTCAAGTATATCAACAATTGAGCCAAAGACCTCAATTTATAGTAGTGTAAGATGGGCCTTTTCAAGTGCCCATGTAATGACTATTTAATCTACCAAGTAATGCAACAAAATAATGGCTGATTTATGGAGGAAAAACTGACATCTTAATGCCCAAAACGTCTCCACAATCAGTCAAACTTTTGTCGCACAGACACTGCCTCGGAAGCACCGCGGCTTGCCTCTGAGGCGCCGCGGCCCTTTTCCGACCCGTTCCAATCTTACACTTCTTCCTTCATTTACCAACGTGGATTACTTGTCATTTGACCAATAACCGTCCATCATTTTATGTCTCAAACACTTTAATTACGCACCAATATCTCTTTCACTAATAAAATTTACGATACTTGGCACTACGAGTGCACGTGTGTGAAAACGACGTTTCCCACGTGCGGAGCCCCAATTGTTCGAGTCATAAATAATGGAATAAGGTTAATTCCGCATTATTAAATTTTCAACAAAACCTATACATTTTTTATCTTTTTAGTTGTCGTTGTCTGACACAAAATTTACTGACTTTGTATTTTTAGGTAGATTGGATTGGCCAAAAGAACCAAATAGATGCTCGTATGGAATAATCTTGGAGAATTTTTTGGTATTTAAAATGTACTTCTGTCTGCTTATCTAAGATATGCATTTTACAGCTAAAGCTGCTGGTGTGAAGCAAATCGTGCTAGTTGGGTCAATGGGAGGGACTAATCCTAACCACCCCTTGAACAGTTTGGGGAATGGGAATATATTGGTTTGTAACTTGATTCTTTTCCTATATTTCTTCTGTCATTTTGTGAAATATTGTCATCCATATATTCTTGCAGACTAACTTTTATGAAGGTTACAGGTTTGGAAAAGAAAGGCTGAACAATATTTGGCTGACTCTGGAATTCCATATACAATTATAAGGTTTTGTTCAATCTTTATATCTATATCAATATTCATTTATGGCAAAAACATTGCATTTTCATTTTTATACTACCGAAAGCTGCTCTTATTTAAGCCATATTAGGTGTGAAGTAAACATAAAAGTGTGTGCTGGACTCTTTTGTTTATAGCACTATCCTATTAGTATAGAAAGTCTTTTGGAACAGTCCAACCAAGAGTTTTTCATTTTTAACAATTTGTAAAGTATTCTCTAAGCCTTGCAAATGCGAGATTTAGGTCTGTAAAAGAAATTGCATGTTTGAAAGAAATATGAAGCAAATTGGGGAAATTAGCTGTCAAGAAAACTCCGTTAAGCCAAAATAATGTTGGATCAGGGATATATGGTACTGTGATAAGGAAAGAGGATGTCCTTGTGACGCCCATGACGGAGGGTGAATTGATGAGGGCGGTTTAAAGAGACTATAGGCTTCTAAGCTGCCAAACTTTTGAAAAAAGTGTACATATATACCTTAGGCAAATCCCACATCGGAAAGGGAGAGAAGTGTAAAGTGTTATATAAGAAAGAGCACAAGTTCACACGGTCTATTTGGCCAAAGCGGATAATAAGTACCATGGGCTTGAGTTGTGACAAATATGGTATTATAGTTTAATCCTCGCAGTATGATGGTGCGGAAAACCTTAGCGAGGATGCTGAGTTCCTGCGGAGGGGTGTATGACTCCTATGACGGAAGTTGGTAAGCTTCTAAGCTAACAGTTATTCTGGAAAAAAAAAGGTGCATATGACACTTTAGACAATTCCATACGGGAAATGGGGAGAAGAGTGAAGTGCTATATAGAGCAGATATGGTAGCGTTCTTTTGAGCTCGATGATGGTGTAACCGAAGGAACAAATCTGTGAGATCTATTAAACCAAAGTGGACAATACGTGCCACGATCTTGGGTTGTGACCGACTTCAAGGCAAGTTACAGTTTCTCCTTTCTTTGGGCAATTTGTCCCCACCAAATAAACTTGTGTGCAAATAGAGTTCAGTTATTATACCTCGAAGATAAAGTGAAACAAAAACATCTGACTATTCTGAACCAAATTCCTGAGCATTTACTGGGAACAACAGAGTATCTAACCTACTGAAGGAACCGAACCGAATAGTATTTCTGGGTATGCAGATCAAAATATTTAAGAAAGGAGGAAAAGATGGATTGTTGTATAGTAATTTGTTTGTATTTCTGAATGATGTCATGCTTCATCTCTATTGAACACGTAATTCAATTCTTCCAGTAATAACCAACAACATGCCTAGTGTATTCCTCAGTAAGCTGTAACTGCGCCATAATAATTCTAATAAAACAAATCCACCGTACTTTCAATTAACAACTGCTAATTTGAATAAAGTGTAGGGTTTTGTTGGGTCTAAAACACACAAGTAAGACACAACGGAAGTTTAAAATTTTATGAACTTACTTGCTCCAACAAAGTCATCTGGTATGATTACGTTACAATTGAAATCTGCAAAGACGCAAGAAACTTACAGTTTGTGATTATTGCAGTTTTTACTAAAAGGTGCGCACGCGATTATCTACTCGGGTGCAAGCCTTCGCTACAGTATACTTCTCTATCAGGAAAGCCAGGAAATCTTGACATAGATTTGAGAGGATTTTAATTCCTGAACTCTGAGTTCAGAAAGTAAGAAAGTTTAGTTAAAATCTCTAACATAAATTATGAGGTTAAGTGTCAAATATATAGGGGGAAAATCTAAACCAAATCAGACTTGGATCAGGCCTTAAAACCTCTCCAAAATCCGAAATTGATGGGCGATCGAGGGACCCATTGTTACGATTAGCGCTCTGAAGCCTGCACCAGCCTCCCCTTTTATTTTAATATTTCTGCACGTTTTAATTTTAATTAAATCCAAAATCCAATTTTGACTTAATTAAATAATTTTATCAAATAGAAATTATCCCATAATTTATTATTGTTTAAATATCTCAATTCTAAATTGAATATTTCATCCTCTCTCAATATACCCTTAGACCGAAAAGACAATCGACTTAGTGTGACCCTTTAGGCCTTCTCACATCGACACTTAATCAAATTAAGGTTCACACGAAACTCCTAGACTGCGCCGGTGACGAACTCAATGTGTGAAATACGTTTACAAGACTCATAGTAAACACAGCCTCTATGCAGGATGATAGATTCCTTTCATTCTCAACATACTCGATCAAGCTGAGGATTTGCCAAGTGTCTATCCAAATGGCTTGATCACTTTATCTCATCCATATTAGTCGACAACTAGATCATATCCAAGATATGTCTCTTGCATTGGCCAATAACTTGGTCGACCTAATATTACTGAGAAGCTGAGTGTTATCTCGAATATCTAATCGATGAATGAATCTTATTTTTGGCTCAACTACCAGTATGCGTATCATGATGTACCTGTCTAAGTCATGCCTTATCCTACAAGGAATTTAAGCTTAGGACAGGATCAAAGTACATTACTCTACAAATCAGGTGCGTATTGACCTCAAGTCAAATGACCTCTATCTCCCACATGTTGATAATACTCTAGACATGTATAATAAATAGTTTATCAGCAGGGTATGTCAATACCTTCTAAGAGTATTCATGTGTTCATCACTAGTAACTATTACTAGTAGTAAGTGAGACATACTACATCCTCTAAGAATGTGATGCATACTACATGTCGACTTATAATATATCATTGATATCTCATTCTCAATGACCATCAGTCTAGGCTACTTTAAGAACTATGGTCTATCATTAATATCTCACACTATCAATGACAACGTTTAGTTCAAGGGATGCACATTAATGAATAATACATACAATCAAATAATATTTCAGTAATTGCAAATGTCATATATATATATTAATCTCATTAATAATACGAATGTGTTCAAGTACATCTGTCCCTAAAATGATTGTCTCTAGGACATATATACTTTCAATCTCCCACTTAGCCTAGAGCCAATCTCCAACGTATCTAATGCGCATGTTTTCGAAATGACCATTATGCTTGACTAAGCTTAATGGTTTAGTAAATGGGTTTGCTCGATTTTCATCTGTGGGAACATATTCTAACTTTATTTCTTCAGTTTCCACCATCTCTCTAAGTATGTGGTATTTCCTTGGTACATGCTTATTTCTGTTCGTTGATCTTGGTTCCTTAGCTTGCGCCCCTTAGTTCCTTTAAGAACTCAGATATCGCGACAACTTCGCGGCGACACGATCCAAAGAATGCACTCACATTTGTCGAATCACCAGTTGTAGTTTGTTTGGAACTTTTCCAACTTACTACTCCACATTTAAAATGAAGGCATATCCAGATTGGGATTTTATGTCTGAAAGCTAGCATCAGTGTACCCAGTAGCTACTAGCTTTTCTTGTCCACCATAGACTAGGAAATATTCTTTAGTTCGTCTAAGAAACTTAAGAATATTCTTGACTGCTTTCCAGTGTTCTTCCCCAGGATTCTGCTGGAATTCGCAAGTCATACTAAGTGCATAGGCCACATCTGGCCTTGTACAGGTCATGTCATACATGATTGATTCTATAGCTGAAGCATATGGGATCCTCTTCATGCGTTCAAGTTCTACAATAGTAGAAGGACTATCCTTCCTTGATAACTTGATGCCTTGACCTATAGGAAGATTTCCTTTCTTGGAATTCTCCATTGAAAAATATTTTAGCACTTTGTCTATGTATACGGACTGTGACAGCCCCAACAATCTATTAGGTCTATCTCTGTAGATCCTAATTCCAAGAATGTAGCAGGCTTCACCTAAGTCTTTCATCATGAAGGTGATGAATAACCATTCCTTGACTGATTTCATGAGAGTCTTATTATCTCCCATTATCAATATGTCATCCATATATATGACAATGAAGACAATACTATCATCTGTGCGTTTACTATAAACGAATGAGTCTTCTTTTCTTCTAACAAAGTCAAACGATTTGACTGCTTTGTCAAAACAAATATTCTAACTCCTTGAGACTTGCTTAAGTCCATAAATGGACTTCTGTAGTATGCATATTGCTTTGGGTTGAGTCTTGGATGTAAAACCCTCTGGTTTTATCATATAAACCTCCTCAATTAAGTTACCATTGAGGAAGACAGTTTTAATATCCATTTGTCAAATATCATAATCATAGTATGCAACAATTGCAAGCAAAATCCAAATGGACTTAATCTTTGCAACAGGTGAAAAAGTTTCATCATAATCGACCCCAGGTCGTTGATTATAACATTTAGCCGCCAATATTTCTTTATAAGTCTGTACTTTTCCATATGCATCAATCTTCTTCTTGAAGACCCATTTGCATCCTATGGGTCTAACCCCTGTTGACAAATCAACCAAGTTCCATACTTGATTTATGTACATGGACTCCATTTCGGATTTCATGGCTCATTCCATCTCTGTGAATCAATGTCTAACATGGTTTCGCTGTAGGTAGTAGGCTCATCATCATCAGGAATATCTATCTCATTGTGTGTTTCAATAAGGAGATTAAGTCTTTCAGGTGCACGATGAGTCCTAGTGGTCCTACAGAGTTGAATATTCTGCAGTGTTTGTTGCATTTTGATTGTGAGAAGGTGTTTGTGTGTTGGACAATCCACAACCATTGTGTCATCCTCCATTGGTTGTGTGTGAGAATCTTGCATTTCTGCATTATTCCTCAATTCACTCCCACTGACTGAAGAGCGTACTCTAAGTACCCAATCATCATCAAATACTCCCACTGAATCCTTTCCTAGATCATTTGACAAGGGTTCATTCTCCACATTATTTTGTTCTTCTTGAATTTCTTCAAGTTCTATCTTGTTGTAACTCCGTTCCTTGTAGACATATTCTTCTTCAAGGAAAGTTGCATTTCTGAAAACAATTACTTTATGTTCGCCATGAATATAGAAGTAGTATCCCCTAGTTTCCTTAGGATACCCCACAAAATAATACTTTTCACTTTTAGATTCCAATTTGTCAGTAAGTAACTTCTTTACATATGCTGGGCACCCTAGGGTCGCATGTGTCTAAGTGTTGTCTTCTTGCCATTCCATATCTCATATGGAGTTTTCACTACTGACTTTGATGGAACTCTGTTCAAAACATAGATTGAGCTTTGTAATGCATATCCTCATAGGTATGTAGGTAGAGTTGAGAAGCTCATCATGGATCTAACCATATCTACTAAGGTCTGATTTCTCCTCTCAGCAACACCATTCATTTGTAGTGTTCCGGGAGGTGTCCATTGTGATTGAACTCCATGAAGCTTCAAGTAATCTAGAAACTTTTTACTTAAGTATTCACCTCCTCGATCTGATCGAAGAGTCTTAATACTTGTTTCAAGTTGTTTCTCTACTTCTGACTTGTACTCCATGAACTTCTCAAAAGCTTCAGACTTGTGTTTCATAAGATACACATACTCAAACCTTGAAATATAGAAAGCATACCTTAGCTTGAGTTGAAAACGACTCACATACATCGGTATGGACTAACTCAAGCACCTCTTTGGCACGTACCCCTTTCCCAGAAAAAGATTTAGTTGTCATCTTTCCTCTTAAGCAAGATTCACAATTACCATATGACTCTAAGTCAAATGGTTCAAGGTAGTCTAACTTCCTTAATCTTGCTATCCTTGATTCATTGATGTGACCAAGTCTGCAGTGCCATAAGTAGGTGGGGTTTCTTGGATTACTTATTTTAGCTCTTTTATTTTGAATATTGAAAATTTCATGGCTATAGTTTAAAACATACAATTCATCCACAAGCGGTGCATTTCCACAAATAAAACCATTATATGATAAAACATAACTTTCATTGGTAATAAATGAGGAAAACCCCTCAATGTATAACATAGGGACATAAATAATATTCTTTGTTAACGAGGGAACAAAATAACAATTATTAAGTTCTAAACAAAAGTCTGAAGGTAAATCTAGTCTATAAGTCCCCACGCGTTCAACATCAACTCTTGCTCCATTTCCAACGCGTAGATCTACTTCCCAAGGTCCAACCTTTCTGTTGTCAATCAGCCCCTGCACATTGTTACAAATGTGTGAGCCACTAGCGGTATCTAATACCCAACAATGAGAATTAGTTATAGACATATTTATTTAAAAAACAAACATACCTTGTCCAGCAGGGCCAGAAGCACCTTGTGCTTTGTCTCCCCCTGGGCTATACAGTCCTTCTTCCAATGCCCATTTATCTTGTAATTGAGGCATAGACCAGCAACTATCTTGGCATTCTTTTGAACAAATCTTCGAGGCTTCACAGCTGTGGGTGTGGAGGCAACCGTTTTACCCTTCTTCTTCTGCACATTCTTACCCTTAGGCTTGAACTTGCTAGATGAGCCCACCATGAGCACAACTGTACCTTTAGATGTGGACGATTCGAAGGTCTTTAACATGTTATGAAGCTCTGGGAGATTCGTTTTGGTTCCATTCATGTTGTAATTCACAATGAAGTTCTCAAACGAAACAGAAGCGAATTCAAGATTAGGTTGTGGCTATTCACGCACGCAACGTTCCAATCGAAGCTAACCTTTCTATTAACCCAATCATCTTCAAAACATGTTGTGACACCTGATCCCCTTCGTTCAACTTACACTTAAAGAGATCTCTCAACAGTTCATACTCCATGTCTGAGACTGTGAGTCATAGAGACTCTTCAAGTGTTCTAGTATCTCGTTGGGGCCCATATTTTCATGTTGTCTCTGTAACTCAGGAGTCAAAGAAGATAACATGACACATTGTACCACAATAGCATCATCAAGATATTTCTGATAGGTCGCCTTGTCAAACATGGCGTATGCTTCAGAATCTCCAGTAGGGACTGTAGAGAGTGTTGTATCCAATACATACTCAATCTTTTCTAATCGCAACACCAAACGCAGATTTCTTAACCATTCAGGAAAATTGGCCCAATTCAGCTTGTTTGTTTTAACCAACATTTTAAGTGACAGATTCGACATTGTAACTGAAGAAAAGATAGACTTGAAATTAACACTCTAATATAATTTCTATTGAACACAGTCGTTAACTAACTAACATGGTCTTTTGTTTAATTAGCTCCCACTATTTTAACATACTCTTTTACCCCATAAAAAGAATATGGACTCATATCAATACGGTCATAATGGACCAAGATCCAGACTCACGTTGTCTCCGCGTTTGCTGAGGCTGATAACTTCAACAACATGACCCCGTAGGTCTCTAAACCAATTACAAACAATTTGTAACTCTTGGTTGATCTCATGTTCTAAATAATACGATATGCGTCCCTCGGTTGTCCGACACTGGGGCGCCAAGACAACCTAGCAAGTCAACCCCGTTACGCGACTGCAATTATGTATCTAAGTGGGCTTAGCCCTCATCGAGCAAATATTGGGGTGTAATACTCATCAAAGTTTATTACCTACTACAACATTTATATGCATCTATGAAAGGGTATGAGTCCTCGTAGACTTAGAGTAAATACTGGGGAATAAATACTCATCTTGCCGAAAAGGATTTTGCACCACAATCAATTATAACGGACGATACGTTCATTTTAAATGAGACTTGTATTAAATTTGGGCATTTTAATTCAGGGTTATGACCAAGATCAACTATTATATGTTTCAAACATCACTCAAAGCATTTAAACATGTATTTAGGCACCGCCTACCCAAGCATGATAGCGGACTCTAAACTAATTTTGGACGCCGCCTATCCAGACATGATTGCGGACTCTAAACTTAGTAAAGTAAATGACAATCATTTAGCAAGTAAACAGTATAGCAACATACTGTGTAATAATAATCATGGATTAAACGTCGAAAAAACTGAGATTTTTACATTCTAGAAATCCGGTGCCGCGACGCTCCACCATGGAGCCGCGACGCTGATTAGGCAGAAACTTTATGTTTCTGTTCTGTGAATTAGGGTTGCGGTGCTCCACCATGGAGCCGCGGCGCTTAAGTTCCAGAAAGTCCCGAATTTTAAAACGAAGGTTTTAATCACGTCCCTGATAATTACCGTGTCGGCGCCACAACGCTCCGCCATGAAGTCGCGGCGCCGTCATGAAACCCTAACTGCGCGCCGCGGCGCTGACGTCCTTTTCAGAGCGATTCCGCGCTTGATTTTCTAAAATCGTCCAACCCCTAAATCTAATTTAGGGTTCAGATTACGAGTCCTTTACAACCACCCACCATTATCAATAATGCACATATCGACCATCATCCATTCATATACGTTCTTCACCGTGCACCTTGTTCGTAATGAACCGGTTTCTGCACAAGGCTCAGTTCGTGCTTAGAATGGAATGACTTCCTCGATTTAGCGTAGTTGATAATTTAAGGCGATTTCAAAAGGTTTGTTACACCCGTATTTCCAAGAGATAGATGAGAACGTACGTGGAAAAACAAGACTTTAATATTGGAACGAAAGAAAGATTACATTTTTCTAAGGAAAATTTTCCGAACATTGTGAAGGAAAAAAGTTTATTAATTAAAATTTGAGTCTCAAATTTGGTATTTGGGATTAATGGAATATATTAGAATTTTGAATTTTTAAGTTTCGGATTTGGTCATGTGGGGCCCACCGAAAAATTTTATGGTTTTGTGGGGCCCACAAAGTTTCGAGATATTTTGACCATATAGACATTTTTGGTGAAAAAATAATTTTGGACTAATAGGAGGGTGACACGTGTCCCCCCGCCACTTGTCGTTGACTTGGACTTAGATATTTTCATGAAAATGAAGACAAGTGGCCAAGTGGGTCCCACCCACACTTGTCCACCATCTTTCCCAACACTTGTCATCATCCCATGCCTTGTAATACTTTATATATACACACCTAGAGGGCTTGCAAGATCATCCACACTTAGAATTATTTCAAGAGCAAAATATATTTCTCTCTCTTAAGGGCTCACGGCTTTGGCCCTTTTTCTTGAACAAAAATCCTTAAACTTCCAAGCTTTGTCCATTGATACAAGATTAAGGTTCCTAACCTAGTGATTAGCCAAGATAACACACCACTAACCTCAAATCTTCATTGGACCGAGAAGAGGGTTTGGAATCCTAGGGGTTCCGTCGACTTTTTGGAAGCGAAACGTGAAGGGAAGTTGCTCCTAAGGTTGTAGGGGTCACAAATATGTGATTGGAACTTGAAGAAGTGGAGCGAAACGAAAACTGCGGGCCAATCTTCCCCGGGCTGTTTTGGACGTTTTTGGGCTTAAAATGAGGTAATGATTCTTCTTCTTTTAAAGTAATTGGATATTACTTATTGTTGATATGTATGGATGAGCTTGTACTAAAAAGAATGAATATTAAAAAGGGTTTGGCCAATTTTTTAGGGTTGGGCCGAATTGGGGCAGAATTTGGTGTTATCGGATTTCGTTGGTTATTGTCGTTGTTAGCACCACCTATTGCATGTTATAATGAAGTAATAATATTGTTGATAAGTTGATGAGACTTGTATATAAGTGTTGGAACTTGAATTGGAATAAAATGGATTATGGAAAAGGACTTTGGATTGTTGTAGTTGTTGTTGGCCGAAAACTGCCCAAAAATGTTAGACGTCGTCGTGTCATTTTATGGACTATTTTGGACGTGTATATGTGCTGAAAAATCAGCCCATGATATGCATGATTATGTGGTAAAATGGCTAATGGAAGTCCTAAGGAATAAGGGTGTTAAAGGCTTCATATTGTACCCGTAATGTTGATTAATTATGGGCTGTTTTGTGGACTGTTTTAATGTGATTATGGGGAATAATTTTACACGTCAAGTTAGGCGTGTAATCCCCTTTGGTTAACTGTTGGTTATGCCCTTAGTGTGGCTTGATTTGTGTTGAAATCGGGCATTGGAAAAGGTGGAAAGTACGTAGAAACAAAGGAAGTGCTGCCCAAATTTCCGTAGAATAAGAGGGCCATTATTTGGTATAAGTCTTACACTTGGAAGCTTGAAGTTGATAGAAATGCTATTGTCATTTTAGGTTGAAGTACTACGTGTAGCATATTCTACTTGGCATGTGGAATAGCCAATAAGGTTGAAGTACATTGGGGCGTATGCTACTTTCGTGATGGTTAGTCGTCAACGAGGTATGTGAACTTCTTCCTTCTATCGGCATGATTAATTATTAGAGTATACATGACTTGTTTCTTGAAGTATACTTGCCTCGTTATTAGAGTATACATGTTATTGATTCTATGCTAAAGGCATGTCTAAATTATTCCTAAGTCATTACCAAGTCTTATGAGAGATGTTGGTAAGAGTGTTTAGTGAGCATTAGAGTCGAGTTGATCTTGCTAAGTTACAACACTAATGAGACTTGATTTATTTGAAAGTCATGAGACTAGATTTATTTGAAAGTAATGAGACTTGATTTATTTGAAAGTCATGAGACTAGATTTATTTGAAAGTAATGAGACTTGATTTATTTGAAAGTCATGAGACTAGATTTATTTGAAAGTAATGAGGCTTGATTTATTTGAAAGTCATAAGACTAGATTTATTTGAAAGTAATGAGACTTTACTTGAAGGTATATGAGACCTTACTTGAAAGTATATGTGATTTGATTAGATGAAGTATAAGAGACTTGATTTATATGAAGTATAAATGACTTGATTGTGGGAAAGAAGAAGTAACTTGATTTAAAGGTATATGTCACTTGATTTGAAAAGAATAAGTTATTTGAGTTTAAAAGTGTAAGTAACTTGTTTTTAATAGTGAGAGTGCATTGATGCTACAAGTGCTAGTATCTTGGGGTTTTATAAAGGAAAGAATAGATGCACATTGTACTTTGGGTTCAATTTCCCTAATTTTACATGACATGATAATGCCTTGGTTTTATTAAAAGGAAAGAGGTGATAGTGCCTTAGTTTTCTAAAATAAAAGTTTGTTATAATGACTTTATGGAAAGTTGTTATAACAATTTTATGGAAAGTCAAGATATGGTTTAAAATGTTATATGGAAATCATGTGAGAGTGTCCATGATTTAGTCCTTAATATTACATGACTTGAAAATGCCTAGAGTTTTTCTAAAATGATAGTTATTCATTTTATTTTAATGAGAGCCAAAGATGATTTAAAGTGTACATGTTTGTTGATGATAGCTATAGGTGTACAGTCCTTTATGTGTGGACCGTGTTCTAGGGGCAATATACCTTAATTGGAAGGACATTATATATATATTATATGACTTTATCGCGTTCCAAAATGGGCCGGGCAGTATACCTTTGAGGACAGACTTTATATGACTTTACCGCGTCCCAGAATGGGCCGGGCAGTATACATTTGAGGGCAGACTTTATATGACTTTACCGCATCCCAGAATGGGCCGGGCAGTATATCTTTGAGGGCAGACTTTATAAGACTTTACCGCGTCCCAGAATGGGCCGGACAGTATACCTTTGAGGGCAGACTTTATATGACTTTACCGCGTCCCAGAATGGGCCGGGCAGTATACCTTGGTGGGCAGACTTTATATGACTTTACCGCGTCCCAGAATGAGCCGGGCAGTATACCTTTGTGGGAAGACTTTATATGACTTTACCGCGTCCCAGAATGGGTCGGGCAGTATACCTTTGTGGGAAGACTTTATATGACTTTACCGCGTCCCAGAATGGGCCGGGCAGTATTGTAAAATCCGGAAAAAAATAATAATATATAGTTGTGGTTGGGTTAATAAAAATATATATATATAAGAAAACAAAGAATAAATTGCATGGGATAGAGTTAGTGTTAAAGTCGGATAAATAGATAGATAAAATGAAAATAAGAAAACAAAAAAACAAAAGAAAACAAAAGAAAAAAAGGATAAATGCAGCGGTGCACGTCCTTCCCTTCTCTCCCCTTCCCTTTTCATTTCCCCTCCAACTCTTGTCATTCCACCTCCCATAGGTTATAGAAAACTCTTCTACTTATACATTGTACATGACACAAATAAAATACCTAGCACAAAGAATAGAAAATCAAAAAAAAAAAACAAGTGAAAAGAAGAGGAAAAAATCTGGAAAAAATACCAAGAGGGCAAGAAGAACAAAAATCAAAATACTAGAGAGTAAGGATAATTTTAGCAACCACATAACAATAATCTTCACACTTGCAAGGTGAGTTTTCTCACTCAGAAATTCTTGGTAACATCCTTTATTTTAAGTTCAATACATGTTAGAATAAGAATTGAGTGTTGAAAATAAATAATGAGCTTTTGATTATTTAAACAACTAGTTGCGTCATGAACTTTACGAACTGATTTCACTGAGTTATAATTGTTAGAATTTGATGACATTAGGAAGAATGGTACACCTTTCTACTATGATCATATAGAACAAAAAATGAGGTAAAATGGGCATACGGTTTGAAAGTTATCATAGTTCAAAGTTTCTGCCTTAGATTTGGCCAAAATTCGGAAAGACATAATTACGAACTGTTTTTATTGAGTTTTACTTATTAGAATTATATGAAAATTTACATGGTTGTAACTATCTCTGTTACGGACAGATATAGATAAAGATTTGTTAAAACGGACTTACGAGTTGAGAGTTATTGTAGTTTGAAGTTGCTGCCTCGGATTCATCGGAATCCAGAAGGGCAGGACGTTGAAACGTAAAACTGAACTAATCCGTGGGAAATATGAAAATTAGTGCTAAATGAAAGTTCTAGATCTCTCTGTTGTGGACATTTTGAGACCTTGCGGAGGTCTATCAGACTTACAGATTGAGATTTATCGCTGTTTAAAGTTTCTTCCTCGGATCTATTGAGATCCAGAAAGGGCAGCGAATAAAAGTGTAAAACTGTACCAAATGGTATAGAATATGAAAGGATGGTTCACATGGAGACGTGTAGCTCTCTGTTCTCGTCGTTTTGAGATTTTATGGGGCTTGAACGGGTTTACAGATTAGGAGTTATGACTATTCTAAGATTGAGTTCTGTTTAATAAAAATTCTGCCGAAACAAATTTCATGTGGCTGTTTTGAGGATATATTTGTGTTAGTTACCCAAAGTAGTTTTAAATGAAATTTGGTACAGTGAAAGATCCCCGTCTTACCTTAGTTTCCGCTTGAGAAACACCTTAGTTGGAGTTATGGTTAAAAAGTTATAATCGTTACAAGTATGAATGACAGAATGTTGGGAAAGAGAATATTATTTATTCGATCTTCTGAAAAATATGAAAAGTGAATACGTGTTCACATAAATATATAAATATAAACATAATGGATCGGGTTGCACGCCGCAACAAAACGTAAAGTGAATACGTGTTCACAAATACGTAAATATAATAGATCGGGTTGCACGCCGCAACAAAACGTAAAGTGAATACGCGTTCACAAATACGTAAACATAATCGATCGGGTTGCACTCCGCAACAAAACGTAAAGTGAATACGTGTTCACAAATACGTAAATATAATGGATCGGGTTGCACGCCGCAACAAATATGAAAGATGAATACATGTTCACCTATATATAAATATGAAAAGTGAATACGCGTTCACAAATATATAAATGTAATAAACATATGGAAATGCAGGGGAATGTCTTAACGTATAATACGAGATAAAATGAAGTGTTAGTTAAACCGAGAATTTCCTATGAGGAGTTGTTGCATATTTAAAAATGTTGTAACCTGATATGTTTTTGCAATATGCTTATTACGTTATAATGTGATTGCACTTGAAATATTGTGGTGTTACTTTGAATTGCAGGGTAAGGTTCTCACTCAGCCCCAGATGGTAGGGCTGACTCTTTATTTAACATGTTTCAGGAAAGCGTGATAGAGGAAAGGCTCCACGCCAAGGCTAGCGATCGTCCCGCAGCCTCTTGTCATACCAAGTCCATTGCTTCGGGTTTGGTACTCGTCAGGTTCAGAATGTCAGTTTCAGTATCTCGGAAAATGCCCGTGTGGAATGGTCTCCCTTCCAACTTAGAATAATCTTTGTCAGTATGTCTATGTAGAAATAATATTTGCACGAGCATGGGCTCGCGTTATGTTTTCAATAAAGTCATAAACAGATTTCTTTATTGTTATTTTTATTAATAGCTCTGTATTTGAATATAAGTTCAAATTTCTAAATAAAGAGAATTAAATGGTGCTCCTGGTGGGAAATAATTGTCCAGGTGTCATCACGCCCTAAGTAAAGGCTTAGGAAAAGTCGGGGCGTGACAAATATACCTTTGTGGGAAGACTTTATATGACTTTACCGCGTCCCAGAATGGGTCGGGCAGTATACCTTAATGGGCAGGCTTTACATGGATTTCACACTTTGAAATGGAAATGACTTCATGATTTAAAATGACACAGTTGATCTTACTTTTAAAAGGCATATTTTAAAAGGTATGTCGACTCTCATTTCTATCACTTTTTACAAGGCATAGTTGTACTGATATTTTGATTATCATACTTGCTTCCTGTTATGTTTTGGACTGTTATGATTTCATTTACAGTACTTATAGTTTAACATACTTGGTACATCTTTCGTACTGACCCCCTTTCCTCGGGGGGCTGCGTTTCATGCCGCAGGCGTAGGTACACGATTTTTTGATCCTCGCTCTTAGGATCTCTGTTCAGTTTTTGGGAAAAAGCTCCATTCACTATGGAGGCTTATCTTTTGGTATGGATCCCTTGTATTGTATGTTTTTGTACATTCAGGGGTATAGCGGGGCCCTATCCCATCATAGATAGGGTCCAAACTCTTAGAGGTTTGTATTCATATGTGGGCTGGACTCAGGTAGTTGTAATAAATTATGGTTTAATATATGTACAGTGGCGGCCTTGTCGGCTTGCCGGTTTTATCATGAGGTATTTTGAGTTATATAATGCTTCCGCTATTGGTATATGTGTTGGAAGGGTATAAGGGTGCCCAGGTAGGGCATCAGTCACAGGCCCGGGGGTTCGGTCGTGACAAGGTTAATCACTCAGTCAAAGTTCGTCAGATTTCAATGACCTTGTTTTAATTCAGATTAAAATCAATTTTAAGTTTAAATCATATTATTATATCTTTCAATTTGTTACGTAACCATTGAACCAGCCTAAGCTCTGATACCACTGTAGGGTTTTGTTGGGTCTAAAACACACAAGTAAGACACAGCGGAAGTTTAAAATTTTATGAACTTACTTGCCCCAACAAAGTCATCTGGTATGATTACATTACAATTGAAATCTGCAAAGACGCAAGAAACTTACAGTTTGTGCTATTGCAGTCTTTACTAAAAGGTGCGCACGCGATTATCTCCTCGGGTGCAAGCCTTCGCTACGGTATACTCCTCTGTCATGAAAGTCAAGAAATCTTGGTAGAAGTTTGAGAGGATTTTAATTCCTGAACTCTGAGTCCAGAAAGTAAGAAGGTTTAGTTAAAATTTCTAAGATAAACTATGAGGTTAAGTTCCAAATATATAGGGGGAAAACCTAAACCAAATCAGACTTGGATCAGGCCTTAAAACCTGTCCAAAATCCGAAATTCAGTGGGCGATCAATCGACCCATCACGATGCGTCGCGGCTCGCCTCTGCGCGCGGTGCCTCCCCTTTTGTTTTAATATTTCTGCACGTTTTAATTTTAATTAAATTCAAAATCCAAAATTCAATTTTGACTTAATTAAATAATTTCCATAAAATAGAAATTATCGCATAATTTATTATTGTTTAAAATATCTCATTCTAAATTGAATATTTCATCCTCTCTCAATATACCCTTAGACCGAAAAGACAATCGACTTAGTGTGACCCTTTAGGCCTTCTCACATCGACACTTAATCAAATTAAGGTTCACACGGAACTCCTAGACTGCGCCGGTAACGAACTCAATGTGTGAAGTACGTTTACAAGACTCATAGTAAACACAACCTATATGCAGGATGATATATTCCTTTCATTCTCAACATACTCGATCAAACTTATGATTTGTCAAGTGTATATCCAAATGACTTGATCACTTTATCTCATCCATATTAGTCGATAACTAGATCATATCCAAGATATGTCTCTTGCATTGACCAATGACTTGGTCGACCTAATATTACTGAGAAGCTGAGTGTTATCTCGAATATCTAATCGAGGAATGAATCCTATTCTTGGCTCAACTACCACCTTAGTCTGTATCGAAATGTACCCAATACAAGTCATGTCTTATCTTACAAGGAATTTAAGCTTAGGACAGGATCAAAGTACATTACAAACCAGGTGCGTATTGACCTCAAGTCAAATGACCTATATCTCCTACATGCTGATAATACTCTAGACATGTATAACAAATAGTTTATCAGCAGGGTATGTCAATACCCTCTAAGAGTATCCATGTGTCCATCACTAGTAACTATTACTAGTAGTAAGTGAGACATATTACATCCTCTAAGAATGTGATGCAGACCACATGTCGACTTATAATATATCATTGATATCTCATTCTCAATGATCATCAATCTAGGCTACTTTTATGTTCTATCATTAATATTTCACACTATCAATGACAACGTTTAGTTCAAGGGATGCACATTAATGAATAATACAAATAATCAAATAATAATTCAGTAATTGCAAATGCCATAAATATATTAATCTCATTAATAATATGAATGTGTTCAAGTACATATGTCCCTAAAATGATTGTCTCTAAGACATATATACTTTCATAAAGACAATCTCCTCTTCGGGAAGCAAGAAAAAGCTGTTAATTTGAATTAATAATGGTTCTTACCTAATTGGTGATGTTGAAGTGTATGATCAAAAGCTTAGCATGTTCGAGAGCACACTTTTATATACTTCATTATATCTTGAATAGCTGAATTTAGAAAATGTACTTATAGAACACTAATTTTATCTGAAGTTCATGCCCTCATTTTTATTCTTATTCGATGCACTGCTTAATTATCGGTGAAAAGACCTCCATGTTACGATCATCCCCAATTTCGTTGCTTAAGATTACTGTTCTTTCATCATTTTTAAGTCTCGTCTTTGTTCAGGGCTGGAGGGTTACAAGATAAAGAAGGTGGTATCAGGGAACTACTTGTTGGAAAGGACGATGAACTTCTCGAGACAGACACTAAAACTGTTGCTAGGGCTGATGTTGCAGAAGTCTGCATTCAGGTATGTTAACGGCCTTAACTCTTTTTGAATCCTATCTAGGTGCTTTGGTCAACTTCAACGCTCCGTGCTTTCGTCACCTCCTTCACTAAAATTTGCTCTCTGTTTGCTCATCTTCTAAGACTAAAGTTCTGGAGGCATTTCGGTTTTGATAGGCACTGCAGTATGAGGAAGCAAAATTTAAGGCATTTGATCTGGCATCGAAACCTGAGGGAACTGGCACTCCGACTAAGGATTTCAAGGCTTTATTTGCACAAATCGCTACTCGTTTCTGATGCACTGCTCACTGGGACTATGTCCAAAAATTTCATCACTCTATCCTACCACATATTTGTTCAAAAGGGAGGCTAAAAATTAATGTAGAGAGACATTCGAGTGTGGTTGGCACACTCAGAGATGACTTGCCGGTAGGTTCTTGGAACATCATATTTTATCATTTCAATGATACAGGACTTGAAGTTAATATGTTCTGTGAATTTTTGAACTAGTGCAAGAGGCAACAACGATGTTACTATTACTTGCTTGCATTCCATGCTTCACCAAATATTGTTTCTAACTTACTCTCTCCGTCTCATATTACTTGTCCACTTTTTCCTTTATACGTCCCTTAAAAAATTATAAATAAAAGGAATATTTTTACTATCTTATTCTTATTTCTCTCCAATAAATTGCATTATAATCAATATTGATTATTTAGAACTTAGTCTAGGTGCTTAATCTTGGAAAGAAAATAAGTTGATCTTGTTCTTCTCTTTTTCTATGGTGATTTCGAAAACTTCAAGGAGATAAAGAGATATGAGGGTTTAAAGATGAAGATATTTGTTCTAAGTCTTGCAAGACTTGATCTAATATAAGTGTACAAAGCACAAGTGGAGAGGGACCCATGAAGCTCCACTTGTCCACTTGTCTTCACTCCACATAAAATATCTCAACACTTAGCCAATTTTCTTGTCATTTTAGATGGACATACCTTCCATAATACCAAGACTTAATAACTTAACACTAAGTCCATAATTCTATTGGAAAGAATTCACTTACTAGAATTAATTCTTGTCATCACAATAATCTCGAAAATTTTCCATATAAGAAAATGTAAAAATCCTTTCCTTCCAACATTCAAATCTAATTTCCATAATCATGTTCTCACTTAGTAGCTATGAAATTACGGGGTGTAACAGGTAATTAATTTGAAAGGTGAAAATTCCTGCAGAAACAAGCAGAGACCTGTGTGGCAAAGGAACACATACACTACCTAAACAACATACACATTAATTAGGGCTTTAAAACTTATCTAAGTTATACCAAAATGGGTAAGTGGCTCAACATACTTTAAATCACAGGAAAACAGATCTAGCATATTTTCATATGGTTTAAGATGCACAAACAAGACTCAGGAAAACATGACAAGGTCTGAACCGATCAACAAAGTGTTTAAACTTAAAACTACCAACTATAATTCCTGACAATATGTGAGCTGATCGAGATGTCTTTCAAGCATGATCGTGTACGATTCTAAGCAGGTATTCAGATCAGGAAAGCAGAGAAGGGCGGGATACAAACTCGTAACATTGGAGAAGCTGATTACTACTACTGATGACAATCACTTTTTACGCTTATACCTAACCTTGAACACTCTAGACAGTAAGAGTAGTATTTAATCCAAGTGTAACCATTAAAGAGTATGGACAGTCACGGTAGAGAACAAAAACACTAGATATCCACCTTTAGAGACAGGAAATAAGCTAACTAATCTAATTACAGGCATGTTTCAATTCAATTTTTTAGCTTCAAATTAATGTTAGAGGATGCAAGAATGTAATAAAGCATGGATTATCTAAACTCAATCTATAAGGAACCTTCACATGCTTTCCATAAACTAAATAACATGCTAACGATAAAATCACATGAACAGATTCAGTTTTTGGCAAAGGAAAGATCATAATGCACGAAAGGTCACTGTAGAAATCATCGAATGCAAAGTTTAACCCAGCAAAGCAGAGTATTAGCCTAATAAATCCAAACAAATATCAACTCTCAATTAAACATGTTCGACACTTAACTTTGTTAAACTAACTTAATTATGTTACATATTAATCTAACAGGTTCAGACAATAAATAAATGTACTTCAAATCACACACAAATGACAATTAAATGACATTAAACATATTCGACAAAACATATAATTCGCACAGACCACGAAATGTAAATCGCATAAAACATGAAAGGGAATGAGTTTAGCTTCTCCGGACAACGAACCGAGGCAGCGTATCAAATCGTCGAAGCCACTCGGAAATTTGTTGCTTATGTGATTAAGGGGAACAAGGTTTATGCTTTGCAAACAGAACCTTAAATATCTTTTAGAGATTCTAAGTTGTTATGGGTTCTTACCTTTTCTCTGCTAATTTTAAGATTGTAAGAAATGTCTTCTTCTAGATGAAAGCGGTGCTCGACCTCTGTTTCTTCGATGCCTACCGAGGTTGAAGCGTGCCCAATTCATGTGTAGAAAGCTTAATTTATAGCCCCCATTGTGGGGTTCTGATTTTGGTAAGCTTTTATGGTTAATATTAACATGATTTTTTAGTATTGATTTGGTGCGATTTTGTGGGCGTTTATATGCGATCTTTTACCAAAACCAGTGGCGATTTTATGGTATAAGATTTCTGAGTATCTATTAAGGTAAGTTTTAATTATGGTTTCGATTTGGGGTAGATTTGTTTGATTTGTGAGCTGATTCTTCACGATTTTGAGACGAGATTTACGAGGATGAAGGAGATGAAGGCAGCGGCGGTTTTCTCTTTCCTATTAGGTTTACTAGGTTTCATTTATTTTGTATTGTTAGGGGTGATGGACGAAAAATAAAGGGCTGTGGGTTTCGAGTTACTGGGCCGCGGGTTGGGCGAATTTAAATGGAGAATTGGGTTTGTGGTAAAATTTAGGTGTTAGTTTATTTTAAGTGTTAGTAAATGGGGTTTAAGTTATTACTAAATTATTTTAAAATGACTTTAGGTGCTTTATTAGTTTTAGCTTGGGTTTAAATTATTACAATAATAAATGCGGGCGTGCTATTTAATTAGTGCTTAATGTTTTATAATGCGAGGCTGTTATTAAATCTTATTTATTATGCATATTTTGCGATGTTAAATTAAAATTAAATTAATGGGGGATTTAAATTGCAAATAAAAATTATGAAATTGCTTTGGGTATTAATAAATGTGGATATATTTTAAGGAATGTTTGATGCGACGCCATTATTAAATTGTTTATTTATTTATGTATTTAGTATTATTAAAATTATTAAGAATTAATGAAAATAGAATAGGGCTTAAATTATGAATAATATTTATGAAAAATGTTACTTTGTTGGTGATCGGTGTATTTTATATACACTTTTTGAGTCATTTTTAGTTAGTATTTTACTCATTTCATTTATGTTTAGTATAGTATTAGGGTTGTTTTCCTTTCTTTTGTGTCACGACGGTCAGAAATGGAGAAATGACGAAAAGAAGATGAAATGAGCTTAATTGAGATGGAATTGCACACTTAAAGGGGCCAATAAATGAAGTCTAAGAAGTCCCGGGAAGTATAGAAAAGATCGAGTGGCTTGGGATGAAACCGAACGATGGCGAAGAAGCTGAAAAAAATGCCACCGGCGCCTGGCAGCAGCGTCGCGGCGCCGACCACTAAAGTTGTCCGAAACTCTCTGATTTTTGGTAGCCGTGGCGCCGATCATGCGAACGACGCCGACGCGGTATTTTTGACGTTTTGGGTCGAATTTGACACGTTTTCAGGGTCCAAAAGGGATAATTTTTCCTACCTACATAATCTCTAACCCTTGACCTAAAGGATTTTTGGGCTATATATATTCTCTACATCATTCTCTAGAAGGGGAGTCATCCATCCATTGTACATACAACACAACTTAGGAGGCTAAGATTGGAGGCTTTTCAAGTATTTTCTTTTCTTTCTTTTATTTCAGTTCATGTATGGAGATTATATTAGTTCTTAGCGTGACTATGACTAGGAGTTAATTACTTTATTAGGGATTTCCTTGTGATTCACTTGAAACTCTATTCATGAATTAATATATTAGTTTGGTTTCTTCTTCACTTGTTTAAGATTTCTTCAATAGTTGTTTTGATTGCTTGATAATTAACTGATCACTAGTTATCATCACTTATATGAGTTCTAATCGAAATCCGAAAGGGGAGATTGTGAATATGCTATAGTTGAATAAACATAGGTTTAAATCGTGGACGAAAGTACCCCGATACTTGTGTAGCTTAATATGTGTTGACACCCAATTTTGACCCTCCCGTCCAGCCATTAACTATAAAATTACACTAATTTTGTAAAAATAATTTTTTAGGATTTTTATAATAAAATACAACAATAAAACATTAAATACAGGCATAAATAAATAATTTAGTAATGACACCGCATTTTACGTAGAGTACTAAGCGCTTAGAGTCTCGCGCCCGCATTAATTAATTTTAAGCCCTGTCGTCATTAATAAATACATAAAATAAGTAATTTAGCAATGACGTCGTGTCAGGTAGCATATCCGCATTTATTAATAATCATTTGTAATTTAAAATCAATTTAATCTAATATATGCATTTAATAGCGTCGCATTTATAAAAGCTTTAAACAATTCTTAAATATCATACTTGCATTTAGCATTTAAATAATTTAATCTAAATGTAATTTTAATTTAACTTCGCAATATGCACAATAATAAGATTTTAAATAATAGCGCCGCATTCTAAAATATTAAGCATTAATTAAATAACGCGCCCGCATTTAGCACCTAAATAATTAGACTAATGTAGCACCTAGATAATTATAATAAAGCACCTAATTAATTTAAGCACAATTTATTAATCTAATTAACTAATTAATTATCTAAAACTAATACCCCTAATTTAATACCTAACTCTACCCAGCCCAATACCCGCGGCCCACAAGACTTTTATTTACCCAGCCCACGCCCAACTTAATCTACTTCAGCCCTTGCATCGTCTCCCTTCAGCAGCCCATTATTCCTCAGCCTTTTACCCTTCTGCCTTCCCTCTTTCATCGACAACCCTTAAAGAACACAAAAACTGAAGAACCCTAGAAACTCCTTCCATCGCCGCACCAACACCAGCACACCCCGAGATTCTCGCCGGAGAATCCGGGGGCCTTCCGTACCCACGCAAGCGAAGCCAGCCCTTCTTACCATAACTAACCAAATCGTTTACCTTATCAACCCGATTCGAATCACGAAATCAGTGACAAATCAATCCAAAATAGGCAGCGAAATCAGTCCTAAATAGCACGAATCAAGCACAAATCAGCCCTTACTATTTACCTAACTGGGAACTCAATGGGGGCTATATAAGAGCATGCAAAGGCATCGATAGGGGGGGGACAGAATAGACCTCGGCAGCATTTAAGAAACACAGACGGGGTCGAACA
Source organism: Przewalskia tangutica (assembly GCA_029844215.1). Classification (NCBI taxonomy): domain Eukaryota; kingdom Viridiplantae; phylum Streptophyta; class Magnoliopsida; order Solanales; family Solanaceae; genus Przewalskia; species Przewalskia tangutica. The sequence continues at coordinate 79,836,299 of CM056737.1, forward strand.
TAGCGGAGAGAGCATAGTCGAAGAGCGACAATCAGTTTCAGGGGGATTTAGGGATTTAGCATCCAGAGAACTAGCATCAATCAGTAGGAATCCGAAAACCTACCTTGAATTAGTTAATCAAATCTCACATTAAGAAACCAGCAATCACTTTCCAAGCACCAGCTCTGCCCCTTTTCAATCGCATCGCAATAACCCGTCGAGTGGACCGACGACTTGATACGCTGCCCCGGATCGCTGTCCGGAGAAGGTAAATCCGCTCTCCTGTCGAATTTCGGTTCCTTATGTGAATTCCTGTGTTTTCTGTTATATACTTCTTAAATTTGTTAATATTGTTATATAAGTGTTCGACATAGTTAATTCGTCTCAACAAGATTCTGAGTACTGTGTTCTGTCTACTAAAAAATGGAGTATTTATGGTCGAGTGTTTGGTGCAATTGATTGGTTTCAGATCTTACGTGGTGTGTCGTTGACTTGAACATAAAGCCTGTTAGATTATGTGAATCTGTAAAATGTTCGAACCAGTTTTGTCAGTCTTTATCCTATTAGTTTGAGGATCAGTTTATCCATCTAAATGGCTTCTGAGTTGAATAGTATGCTTGCACTGTCGTCTATTTTAACCATATTGGATCGCACAAGTGTTTTTTTTTGTGTCAAGGCATGTGAGATTAAATCATTACTAGCCAGGAAATGATCTAACATACTTAATATATGAATACAAAGTCTTCTTCTTTTGTTGATCGCCAAACCCGGTGTGTGTCCTCCCGATAATCGCTTTTTGACATCTCCTCTTAAGCCAATATGTTAATGTGTCTCTGTATATGGCATGAGGTCTCAATTGCCTATTTGAAGGAATATTCTGAATCTTGCGTGTTTTGCCCTGTTGAACATCCTTCCCATGAGTCCATAAGTAATATCAAAATGGTCTCTTTGGTAGTGGTTCATCATTCTTACTAGACGATGGTGACTTGAATTTACTCTTTGTTTAAAGGATAAAATTGATCATGTGAATATTCTTTCAAGCTACATTGTGTGTTATGTCAATCTATTGTGCAACCTAAACATCCTCCACCCTTCTGAATTCTCCTCTCGACTTACAGTCATAGAATATGGTGTCAAACTGTTAAAGTAAGTGAAAGGTCTAGTGTATGGCTTGAACTTAAGATCTTTACTTAATAAATCATGTTCCTGTCTAGATTGTCTATTAAGAATATATATGTTTGTCTCACTTGGATTTCTAAACTAGCACATCAAGAAAGCCTCCTAAGCCATGTAAATAGCGATCGTCATCGGTTACGCTGACAACGATCTCGGTGGTCTTGTTGTTGTTATTCTTTATTCTTTGTTTGGGGTATCATGGTTGCTGCTCTGCAGTTGTATTGTTACCACCATTACATCACTGCTGATTAACAAGAATATACACTGGTCATACCTCCCATATATATAGTTATAGCCTGTCTATTGTGTACTACTATAGTTGACTGAAACATTTAAGTTTAAATGAAACCCCACACTAATTCTGGCAAGTTGTTTAATTTGTTTGGTCCAGCAGGCTTGTTTATGTTCTAAATACACATATGCTTACCATATTTGGGCCACTTACATTTTGCATACTTCTTGAGACATAATTCTAACTGTAATAAAGAAATAGTTTGATATCATTTTGGGCCCTGTTGGTTCTTTGAAATAAAGTGGTACATCTATGTTTAAATTTTGTGTTTATGTTAGCTGTTATTTGGGCATATACTAATCCTTATCTTTATTTTTTATTACATGGCACGCATCGGAGCAAAAATGAAGAGTCTCATGGCGAGACTCATCGTGGCAAATTAGTACCCGCATCTATGTGCATCTCTCTATCCGCATCGGAATTCCAAAGCCGCAGGCGAAAGACATCGCCATTCCTCGAGTCCTTTAAATTATTTTCTACCCCGCCCCCCATTCATTTATTCATTGTAAATTAATTGTTTAACATTACTCTAGTCAATAGAACAGTTAGAACAATTAAACCTGGAATTAATAAATTAGCTAGTAGCTTGGCATTAGTTTAGCTCGCCATACATCGTTTAAGTCTTATCATTTAATATTTCCACTCCTATAATTGTTTAGGTAGCTACGATATATATTACTAAATCCTAGCATAAGAAACCTATTTTATACTAACTTTCTTATTAATATTCATATAGGAGAAATAGTAATAAACCCCTTGTATTCTAGGTATACTCCATAAACGTATCTTGTGCCATAATCAATATTTTTGCACTATAATCAGGCTATGCAATATATATACCTTATTAAAGTATTTTATGAATAGATATTCTCATCTGAAACTAACCTTGGCTTTTGCAGATAAATCTTACAGCTTTCTTTTATTAAGAATACATCTTATTTCTTACAAAGATTTTTTCTTAAATACCCTTCAAAAACATGCATTTTCTTAGTATAATAATTAACCCTAGGTTTGGCAGGACAACCATGAGTTAAGCGGATCTTAGAGGGTGCCTAACCCCTTCCCTCTAGATTAATAAAGAACCCTTACCCAGAATCTCACTAAGTTTAGCAGACCATAAAATGGAGTTAATGTTTTACTTTAAACTAGTTAAACATTTAGGTGTCCTAATTCACCCAAATTAATTAGGTGGCGACTCCGCGAACCCTTAGCATTCTAGCAACCCTTTAGCATTTTAGCACATTTTTAAACTTTAGGTCTCTTTTAAATTTTAGCACTTCTAATATGTTAGCACCCCTTTTAGCATTTTTAAAACTTTAAGCCTCTTAAACTTTATTAGCATTTTATATTTTATTTTCTAACCTTTTATTTTGAGCAGGAGTTAGAAAATAAATGTCGCGGCCGAAAAAGGGCGCGACAATATGTTATTGTTTTTAATCCTCCTTTGTAGTCAATCTTGTCATCGAAAGATAGAAGAGTTCTCCACTGGGGTTGAGTGTTTATATTACATTAACAGGAGTATAAAACGGTCTAGTTAACCTGCTATCTTAACGTAGAAGAAGAAGTTAGTCTAATTGTATTAAGGATTGAATAGAGTGGATAGTTGATGATCTTGGAAGCCCTAATTCTCCATCATAACTGATTTAAATCAAAATATTTTCATAATTAGTTTATTTCCTGCATTATTAGTTTAGAATTCCAACCCAATTAACGTTACCAAATAGAAACTAAAGCATAGATAATCGATACTTGAAAACCAGTCCCTGAGGACGATATTCGGTCTTACCTAGACTATATTACTTGTAACGATACGTGCACTTGCGTTTAGCGTGTGTATAAATCGCGCATCAAGTTTTTGGCGCCGTTTCCGGGGACTGGCGTACTTTCAATATCGATTTATCTATTCTTATTTCTAATTTGGTTGTTCCAAGCGAGCATCTTTTTATCAGTTTTTTTTTTTTGTGTTTTTCTTATTTTGCAGGTAAAGTTAGTTTGTTTCCTTAAAAAAAATAAAAAATCAGGACACATGGACTACTACTACTATCAGGGGCAGTGGAGTCATCAACAACAGCTTAACCCACAGGTTTCAGAGGAAGATCTAGATGAGTTGCAGGCAGGCATACTCAAGCTTATCAAGTGTCAGGCTCAGTTTATGGATGAGACAAGAGTGTCCCTCAGAAATTTGGAGACACAAATAGGGCAACTAATGGATAGGATGAACAATACACTTCAAGAAAGTCTGCCTAGCGACACCGTTGTGGAAAGTGATAAGCAAATTGAGGAACCTGAACCACACCCAGCGGTTCAGGTTAAGATTACTGAGATCCGATTATTCACCTTTTTGGATTCTTTGAAAATTCTTTTTCCTGTACCTATTGCAAAAGAAATACCACCAGCGGTCACTGTTGATCCCCAAATAGAAAGTCCATACCATCAAGGGTACCCCCTAGAGTTGAGAGATGTTGGGAATCTCACTGATCCCTACATTATAGAGAGCCTAGAAGATAAGTTTGTCTCGTGTACTTGGGGGATAATCTTATATCTGAAGCCCTTAGTTGAAAAGATTGTTGTAGGAAAAGTGAGACCTGCAACAATAACTATGCGGATTGCAAGCAGTTCGCAGAAGGATCCAATGGGCACTCGTAAAGGTTAACTGCGTCCGACTAAAAAACGTTAAAGACATCGCTTGTTGGGAGGCAACCCAATGTATTTTTAATTATGTTAGTTTGATTTTTGTCTTAGTTTATTTTGTCTTGAACAGTCTCACGGTCTTGAGTTCGTGTCTTGTGTTTGTGGATGACAGGTGGACTAAGAGCAGACCCCGAACAGAAAAAGAAGCAAAAACGCTGAAAAAAAGAATTCTCGTCATCAGCGTTGTGGCGCCAAAATGCAGGGCCACGACGCCGAATGTTCAGAGAGCTGCAGGATTTACAGCGCCACGGCGCCGAAGTGCAGGGTCGTGGCGCCGAAGGTTCAGAGGCCCAGACGCAATGCAAATTCCAGAATTTTTCCTCCCAGACCTCCGTTATGACCACTGTGTTGTGTCAGTAAGTTGTCCCTATTTTTAGTCTTCACACATTGGGGACAATGTGTCGATTAAGTTTGGGGGGTGTCTTATTTGTTTTATTGTCTTGTTTTTTAGTCTTTTTTATTTGTCTTTGTGTTGTTTTTATGTGTTTTTGAGTTATAATTTTTTTTGGATCATCCATGTTGTAGTTGCTAAAGATATTGAGTGGATAAAGTGGGATAATATAATGGAATTAAAAGCGACAATCTGTGTGCTTAAGTTAGATATGCCAAAAATTCCTGACATCTAATTATTTGGAATATTTGTGTTTCGCTTATGTGTGTCAATTATGGAAAGAACGGTTGAAAAATGTCTAAAAAATCTGTTTGCTTGTTATTTGAGGTGAAATAGTTAAGACGTACATTTTTAGGGAGATGATTCAGGCATTTCTTTGATAGCCCTTCTGACCATTCATTACCTGCCCTGACATAAAATGTATCACTAGTCAGCCCCTTTGAGCCTAAAATAAATATCTTTCTTTGACACCCTATGATTCTTTTGTTGTGCCATAAGTAATAATGGAAAAGTATTGAGATGAAAAGTGTGAAAAGGAGACAAAAAGAGAGTGAACAAATTTGATGCACCCCAATGAAAAATATGCAAAAGTCTAAGTTTTGGGGTGCTTGTTATTTATAATACATATCATTCTCTCAAAAGAAAAGAGGGGAGAAAGTGGGTACGAAACTAAAAAGGAAATCAAAAAGAAGGGAAATGAGTTTGAATGAAAAGTGTTTATGGTACGTAATTGAGCCTAAATGCCTATTTTTACTTACCCCTGCCTAAGCCTACCTTACAACCCTTGAAAGTCCTGATGATCTTTAATATGTATGTTTATGATTAGTGGAGAATAACAAGTAAACATGTTTATAGCATTTGGGAAAGATGGAATGAAATTGACATGCATATGTTAGGTGTTTGTATTTCCATTGAACATGATCTAAGTGGATTTGCGAAATATCTAACTTGAAATTCTAGATTGCTGATTATTCATGCTATATATGTTCTAACATATTATCTCATCTTTCATCCATGATTTTGAAGAAGCAATATTATAACTACTTGATCCATCTCTTTGACTCTTTGATCGTTTTGTTTTATTTTTGTTTTGTGCTTTACTCGAGGACGAGCAAAGTTTAAGTTTGGGGGTGTTTTGATCGGTGTATTTTATATACACCTTTTGCGTCATTTTTAGTTAGTATTTTACTCATTTCATTTATGTTTAGTATAGTATTAGGGTTGTTTTCCTTTCTTTTGTGTCACAGCGGTCAGAAATGGAGAAATGGCGAAAAGAAGATGAAATGAGCTTAATTGAGATGGAATTGCACACTTAAAGGGGCCAATAAATGAAGTCTAAGAAGTCCCGGAAAGTATAGAAAAGATCGAATGGCTTGGGATGAAAATCGGGCGATGAAGCGGCGTAAACGCCACCGGCGCCGCGGCGCCTGGCAGCAGCGCCGACCACTGAAGTTGTCTGAAACTCTCTGATTTTCAGGCGCCGTGGCGCCCGACTGCAGGGCCACGGCGCCGACGCGGTATTTTTGACGTTTTGGGCCGAATTTGACACGTTTTCAGGGTCCAAAAAGGATAATTTTTCCTACCTACATAATGCCTAACCCTTGACCTAAAGGATTCTTGGGCTATATATATTCTCTAAATCATTCTCTAGAAGGGGAGTCATCCATCAATTGTACATACAACACAACTTAGGAGGCTAAGATTGGAGGTTTTTCAAGTATTTTCTTTTCTTTCTTTTATTTCAGTTCATGTATAGAGATTATATTAGTTCTTAGCGTGACTATGGCTAGGAGTTAATTACTTTATTAGGGATTTCCTTGTGATTCACTTGAAACTCTATTCATGAATTAATATATTAGTTTGGTTTCTTCTTCACTTGTTTAAGATTTATTCAATAGTTATTTTGATTGCTTGATAATTAACTGATCAGTAGTTATCATCACTTATATGAGTTCTAATCGAAATCCGAAAGGGGAGATTGTGAATATGCTATAGTTGAATAAATATAGATTTAAATCGTAGACGAAAGTACCCCGATACTTGTGTAGCTTAATAGGTTATTGCTCTTAATCCTTCTTTGTAGTCAATCTTGTCATCAAAAGATAGAAGGGTTCTCCATTGGAGTTGAGTGTTTATATTACCTTAACAGGAGTATAAAACGGTCTAGTTAACCTGCTATCTTAACGTAGAAGAAGAAGTTAGTCTAATTGTATTAATGATTGAATAGAGTGGATAGTTGATGATCTTGGAAGCCCTAATTCTCCATCATAACTGATTTAAATCAAAGTATTTTCATAATTAGTTTATTTCCTGCATTATTAGTTTAGAATTCCAACACAATTAACGTTAACCAAATAGAAACTAAAGCATAGATAATCGGTACTTGAAAACCAGTCTCTGAGGACGATATTCGGTCTTACCTAGACTATATTATTTGTAACGATACGTGCATTTGCGTTTAGCGTGTGTATAAATCGCGCATCAGTTGGGTATCCAAAGGAAACTAAGGGATACTATTTCTATCTTCCTGGAGAACATAAGATATTTGTTTCTAAGAACGCAACTTTCCTTGAAGATGAATATGTCTACAAGGATGAGAGTTGCACGGAGATAGAACTTGAAGAAATTCAAGAACAAGGTAATATAGAGGTTGAATCCTTTCCCGATGATGAAGGCAAGATTTCAGTGGGAGCTTTTGGCTAAGATTGGGTATTTAGGGTACCCCCTTCGGCCAGTGGGAGTGCTACGAGGAATAATGCAGAAATGCAAAATCTTCCGGCACAGACCTTGGGAGCAAGTGCACCAGTTGCATTTCCTCCCATTCAGGAAAGTCATGAAAATGATATTCTTGAAAGCTCTAATGTTGGTGGATCAACGGTATACAAGAACCTACTCACGATCGAACATACTTGTAATCGAATCGCAAGGCGATCGACTCGTAGGTCCTCTAGAACTCATCGTCCTCCGAAAATACTAAATCTACTTGTGGAAACACAAAATGAGCTAGATATTTCAGATGATGACGAGCCTAGAACCTATAACGAAGCAATGCTATACATTGATTCAAAGATATGGCAAGAAGCCATGAGATCCGAAATGGAATCTATATATATCAATCAAGTGTGGAACTTGATTGATTTGCCAAATGGGGTTAAACCCATAGAATGAAAATGGGTCTTCAAGAAGAAGATTGATGCATATGGCAAGATTCAGACTTATAAAGCTATACTAGTGGCTAAAGGTTTTACTCAACGTCCTGCGTGGATTATGATGAAACTTTTTCATCGGTGGCTAAGATAAAGTCTATTAGGATTTTGCTTGCAATAGATGCACACTATGATTATGACATTTGGCAGATGGACGTCAAAACTGCATTCCTCAATGGTAATCTAATTGAGGAAGTATATATGAAACAACCCGAGGATTTTTCATGTGAGTCCAGACCAAATGTTGTGTGCAGGATACAGAAGTCCATTTATGGACTTAAGCAAGCCTCTAGGAGTTGGAACATTTGTTTTGACAATGCTATCAAATCTTTTGATTTCGTCAGAAGCAAAGAGAATCCTTGTGTTTATTTCAAACGAAAGGATGAGGGTATTGTCTTCATTATTATATATGTTGATGACATATTGATAATGGAAGATAATAAGACTCGCATGCAGTCAGTTAAGGATTGGTTGTCCAAGACCTTCATGATAAAAGATTTAGGTGAAGCCTGCTACATTCTGGAAATTAGGATCTATAGAGATGGACCTAATAGATTGGTGGGGCTGTCACAGTCAATCTACATAGACAAAGTGCTTAGACGTTTTTCAATGGAGAATTCCAAGAAAGGCGGTCTTCCGATGGGTCAAGGCATCAAGATATCAAAGAAGGGCTGCCCTTCTAATGTTGTAGAGCTTGAGCGCATGAAGAGGATCACGTATGCTTCGGCTATAGGATCGATCATGTATGTCATGGCCTGTACTAGGCCAGATGTGGCTTTTGCACTTAGTATGACTTGCAAGTTCCAGCAGAATCATGGTGAGGAACAATGGAAAGTAGTCAAGAGTATTCTCAAGTACCTCAGACGTACTAAAGATTACTTTCTAGTCTATGGTGGAGATAATGAGATGGTTGCCACTGGGTATACCGATGCTAGTTTCTAGACAGATGTTGATGATTTCAAATCTCAGCTGGTTACACTTTTGTTTTCAACGGAGGAGCAGTGAGCTGGAAGAGTTCCAAACAGGCTACTACTGCAGACTAACCATCAAGCGGAGTACATTCTTTGATCGGAAGTCGCGAGGAAGCTGTCGCGATTTCTGAGTTCCTGAAGGAACTAGGGGTTGTTCCGAGTGCTAGTTGTCCAATAACTCTTTATTGTGACAACACTGGTGCAATTGCACAGGCAAAGGAACCAAGATCAACTAACAAAAATAAGCATGTACCAAGAAAGTATTACATCCTGAGAGAGATAGTGGAAGCTGAAGATATTAAGATAGATTATATTCCCAGAGACAATAATCTAGCAGACCCGTTTACTAAACCATTAAGCTTGGTGAAGCATAATGGACATTTTGAGAACATGGGTATTAGATATGTTGGTGATCGGCTCTAGGCTAAGTGGGAGATTGAAAGTATATGTATGTCCTAGAGACAATCTGTATTAGGACATAATGTACTTTATACACATTCGTATTTATATTAATGATGATTAATATTATGGCATTTGCATTTATTGAATTATTAGTTGATTATTTATAATATTCTATAAATGTATCCCTAGAGTTTGCGTGCTTATTAATGATGTGAGAATTAATGTTATAATGTAAATCTTAAATTACCTCGACTAATGATCATCGAGATTGGGATATCGATGATATGCGATATGTCGACATGTGATCTGCATCATATTCTTAAGGGATGTAGTATGTCTCACTTGTTACGAGTTATGTCAACTCGTGATGGACACATGGATACTTGTTGAAGTATTGGTATACCCTGCTGATGGACTATTTGTTATATGTCTATAATGTCATCGGCATGTGGATATAGAAGTCCTTAGACTTGAGGTCAATATCACCTTGTTTAAGGGGTAATGGACTTTGATCCTGTCCTAAGCTCAAATGCCTTATAGGTTGAGACGCGGCTTGTTTTGGGTGCATTACGAAGTAGATTAAAGGTGGTATGTGAGCCAAGATTAGGATTCATTCCTTGAATGTATATTCAAGTGAACACTCAGATACTCATATGGTGTTAGGTTGACTAAGTAATTGGCCAATGCAATAGACATGTCTGTGATATGGTCCTGTTGTCAACTAATATAGATGATTTATAATGATCAAGCCATTTGGATAGACACTTGACAGATCCTAAGTTTGATTGAGTGTGTCATGAATGAAAGGATTTTGTCTTCCCACATAGAGGTTCAGTTCACATGTTTTGTGTAAGCTAAACTTTACATATTGGGTTCGTCTTCCGGCTCAGTCTAGGAGTTCTGTGAAGATCCTAATTTAATTAGTGACGATATGTAAAAGCCTGAAGGATAACACTAAGTCAAATGTTCCGTCGATTGAAGAATGTAATTAGAAGGAGATTAAATATATGTTCGGTTGATGACCGTGACATTAGAAATGGGAACGAGGCTGAAAATTGGGACAGGACCACAGTGCCGAAACGCGCATAGGCACCGCGATGCCGAGGCATTTTTCGGGCAGTCCGAATTTTAGCCAGTCCGGGTTATGCTAGGTCTGGCCCATGGAAACCCTAATGCCTCTATTCTCAATTATAAATAGAGGGCTTCCTCCTCCCATTTCAATACACCAATTGCAATAGACAAATCTCTTCTAAAGCTCTGTCAGAATCTCTATCATTCTAGACTTAGCAGTTACATCATAATTTTCAGAAACTTGCAAATCGAGGGACGTTTGCGTGTGCACCCTCGGACTACACAAAGCTCGGATTTCGCGGATTGCTATCTTCAAAATGTAAGTCTTCTATCGAAGTATTACATTTACTTTGTGTTTTGTTTTACATTACATATTCATACTTCAGTTTGACCGCCTATGGCGGATTTGAAACATAAATTTCAAATTTCGCTGCGTGTACGAACCCGACGAAAACAGCTACAGTTTGTACACATAGAGTTAGTACTTTTAGACAAGCATAATGCTATGGCATTTTGATGATTCGAGGCAATTTTATAATTTCTCGATAGTCATCTATGCTTGTATTAGAAAGTTCACATGCGGCATGCTACCAACACTCTTTACCACCTTACCCCCACAAAAAAAAAAATTGAATTTGCATTCGTTGTACTACTATTAAAATGATTTTCTTGTTGTCTTCTCTACGACCTCCATTTTATTATGATTTTGCAAATAAATGTTGTTGGTTCAACCTACTATCTTGGAATTGAGAGATAGTTGTTGTCATGGCAGATTTACCTTGATCCGAGGGGTGTCATGTGACACTACTTCATCGACTTTTTTTTTACTAAATATACATATATAAATAATAAATAAAATGAAATTAGAAGAACTGAATATGAGACTGACTTACGTTTCAGTGTTGACATTACCGGAAGGAACCGAGGGGTTCATTGTTTATTGTGATGCTTCAGGAATTGGTCTTGGGTGTGTTTTAATGCGGCATGATAAGGTTATAGCTTATGCATCCAGACAACTTAAACCTCATGAAAAGAATTATCTGACTCATGACTTAAAATTGACAGCTGTGATTTTTACACTCAAGATATGATGTCATTTGTATGGAGTTCACATTGGCATCTTCACATATCACAAGAGCCTTCAGTATATTTTCAAACAGCGGGAGTTGAATCTTAGACAGAGGAGATGACTCGAATTGATAAAGGATTATGATGTAGATGTTCTCTATCACCCAGGGAAAGCGAATGCGGTAGCCGATGCTCTTAGTCGGCGATCCATGGGAAGTTTAGCACACATGTTGAAGAAGATAAGAGAACCATGCAAAGGAGATTCCCGACTAGTCAATCTAGGAGTTCGACTCATGGACTCCGAAGATGATAGTGTTGTTATCTAGAACAAGTCTGAATCCTCCCTAGTAACTAAAACGAGTCATGAGTTTGGTCTGATGGCAAGTTCAGAATTCATAAACTTCAAATTCTAGTTCGTCTACATGTACGAACCCGAGTTACTCCATCCTCAGCTAATCGACAACACAATTTGCCAAGTTTTTAATCAACTGGACTTAATTTTTTCCCAACATGTCGCATAATAGTAAGCATGCAGCAGAAAAGGTGCCCACGTTATTTTACAATGCAATTTGTTAAGGAATCCCTCACAATTTGCAACTACCTCCAAAATGAAGGTAATTTAATTTTGAGAATTCCCACTTCTATTATATTTTAAATTGTGTATACCATCAGGTAAAGCTAATTGCAATTAAATTAGACTGATAGTGTAAGAAAATTTTCATATTACAACAACATACCCAAATAACAACATACCTAGAGTGTAATCCCACAAGTGGAGTCTGAGCAGGGTAGAGTGTACACAGACCTTGCCCCTACCTTAGGAGGTAGAGAGACTGTTTCTGATTGCCCTCGGCTAAAATTTTCATATTGTTACTGTATATAACTTAAAAACGTTTTCCATTATGCATCCTGATGGCAGAAAATTGTAGTTCCTTAGTGAAATAGAACATTGCTTTTAAATGGGAAGGAAATTGACTTTAGTTACCGGAACGAACACTTACTATTAACGGTTAATACATCATAGATCAACAATCAACTATGTCTCAATCCAAAGTTTCAATCTAGCTGGAGTCGGCTATTCATCTAAATCCTTACTGCACTTGAACATTTAGTTCAAACGGTTAATGAGTCCTAAAACGGAGAAAGTAAACAGATCTAAAACATGTTATCCCCCCAAATAAATGGTTCACTGAACAAACTAATATATACTGCTAAGCTCACAAAATTCCAGAATACATATCTGATGCACACTCTGCAGTAATGGCTTGTCCGCTAGCTGTTCAACTTGTGATTTCATAGGCTTGGTCATTCTTCTATGAAATACCGATTCAATCAATTTACTCCTTACAAGTCCCTCGCTTTGTGCGCTGATGATAATCACCAAGAACATGTACCAAAACCTCATCTTGTCTGATTATCAGTTAGTTATTCAAGCGTAAGCTGCAATATTTAGCCCCGTCCATATTAGAAACTCGTAGACTTTAGCAACCAAATGATCTCCCTTAAACAGGTTTCCAACAAGATAAGGCGTAAATTGTTCTTCCTTTCCACCCCAGCAACAACCACTGGCTATCTTCATCGATTACAAAGTCTCTATGATATAACCTCACCTTTTCTACTGCCCTATCCACGAATTCCTTCCGATCAAAAGGTATCTGCTTAAACCTTGCCCCTAAAATACGAGCTTGCCACTGCTTGTACGTCTCTGGCCGTTCAACTCTTTCCCACCCTTCACAAGCTATGACATTCAGAGCTTCCCTCCCAAAGATCTCTCTCTCAATTAATCCTCTTTCTGGAATCTCACTGGGAACAATAGTTTCAAGCATATCAAAAAGTGCTGAAAAGTGGAATAAGGCCTCACGAAATCGTGTGACAAAAAACGGGGCACTATAGGCTCCGTTGACAATACCATGGACGAAGATATCTGGATTGATATTGCTTATGAGGTTGAGAACAATAGTTCTTGAACTGTCAACTTCGACGGTCTCATCATACAGGTTCTTAAAGCGATACAAACAGTTGACAGCAAGAAATTCATCCTTGTCTAGCTTTAGATCCTCAACTGTGATGGTCTCCCATTTCTTTGCTATCGCATGGTATTCAAATGGAACATTAAAGGACCGAGCATAATCAGCCAAACGGCGACCTGTTTCCTCGATTCGTTCTGCTGGCCTGAACCCTGGTTGGGGAAACTCTATACCAGTAATACGAAGCCTCGGTGGGCCCCCTTCTCTTTCTGCGATACGTTGGATGAATGTAGGCCATTGGAAACCGTACAGGATGCCAAAGTCAATGACGTGAACCCTTGACGCATTCTCCGCCTTTATCATGATTGTCTTGTTCGAAGCGAAACTTGAGATCTTCCTGAACGGGCTAGATGCGAGATACAAATGGTAAGCCTTCAAAAGATCAGCTGCGGATGTTCGTTTATTGACAAGGGCTTTATAAATCTGGCTGCCAGTACCAGCCAAACGGGCCTCAAGACCATCAGCAAAACAATGAGCTAATCTCTGGTTTCCGTCTCCAAAAGGCGATGAATGTTGTCTGATCTGTTTCAACAGTTCATTCGCAGTCCTGGAATCATCAGCAGCAACAGCCTGCGCGCAGTTTATCAAGAGAGTTCTTAAATCTATGACTTCCTTCTTTCCACCCTGTTTCTTCCCCCGGACCTTTCCTCCTTTTGATCCTTTCGAAATCTGTGTTGTGGTTTTTTTGCTTTTAGCATTCCTTAGGTTTTGTCGATAAGCTTCTAGTGCTTCTTCTCCCTTCCCCATGCTATTCAGTAAGACGATATCAAACTCCTCAGATCGTAGAGTTGATTCTGTAAAAACCGCTGCCTGTTTGCTACTCCTTTCTTCTTCGATATAATTACCGTCCCTCAGAGGATTTTTCTTCCCTCTCGCCTCAGTTGGTGAAGTCTCTCCCACATAACTAGCTTCCCCTTTGGGCTCCCGAGGTGGCAAGTCATTCATATCTACACTGTTCAACAACTTATTACTAGTTGGGAGGAATTTATTTGCTTCTTCAACTCCTTTCCGAAAGTTCCAAATAGATTGGCTCTCGTCATATACATCAGGAATATGAAAAGAACTAACAGGAGAGTCTAAGAATCCATCTACAATATTATTACTCCCACTATTTGATGAGCATACTGAAGAATACGGGGTATTACGAAATGAAAGGCCTTCACTGATATTACTTGTGGAATTGTATATACTTCCCAAGTCGTCATCAAGACTCTCACTATTCTGTTTAGTAAATGTGCTTTGCTCTGGTGATGGTGGATACTTCTTGCCAAGGGCCTCATAGAATGACTTCTCTTTCGCTTGAAGTTCCAAAGACTCCTGAAGCATATCCGTCTTGTCCTCCATGTCTTCTTCCATAAGCATTTGATTTATATATCTCAAAACTGCATCCGAGAAATCAATATCTTCATTGTAGTCGTCCTCAACGCCCAGGTCAGTTCTTGATTGTACATTAGTCGGTAAATGGTCGCCACTTATAAATCCAACAGCACCAAAATTTTGTTGGACAAAGCTATTTTTGAATGTAGGACCATTGAGTAGCTTCTGATCTGAATAAATAAGTTCAAACCTTGGTCCATTAATAGGTAATGATTGGTTCCCTAGTCGAAAATTATTCAAAGAACTCGGATTTCCATTAAACCTCGGATCCATTTCAACCAAATTGGTAAAACCAAACCCTCAATGTCAATGACGCCAAATGAAAGTTGCAGCCAATCTGTGACAACCATATAGAATTTTAAGCTCGAAGGTGGAACAAACACAAGTAATATCTCTAAGAAACTAGCAAAAAAAGACCGAAACATAACCCCATAAAATCAAGAAAACAAACAGCAAATTCTGCATTAGCAAAATTGAATCTTTATCACTGTTTAACAGACTACCCACAAGTAATAGCTATCAGAAACTAGCAAAAAAGACAGAAACTTGTTACAACCCCATAGAATAAAGAAAAAAAGGTCAGCACAAAGCCTCCCATGTTAGCAGGGTCCGAGGAAGGTCTGCACCCAAGGGGTGTGATGTAGCAGTCTAGCCTAATACAAGCATTAATGGCTGCTTGCACGGCTCGAACCCGTGACCTATAGGTCACACGGAGACAACCTTACCGTTGCTCCAAGTTTCCCCCTTCATAGAATAAAGAAAACAAATACCAGAAATTCAGCATTAACAAAAAGAAATTGAATCTTTATCACTATTTAACAGAGTACCCATAAGTTTCTTTTTGCATCATACATTACCAAAGGGGCCAGCAAAAACTTGCACTAAGTTAATCAATTCTAAATCCTACAAATAGTCCATACTCAATCACTTCAACATAAAATTGAGCTCAACTATTTAACCCCCCCCCCCCATAAAATCAAGAAAACAAATACTAGCAAATTCTGCATTAACAAAAATTGAATCTTTATCACTATTAAATAGACTACCCTCACAAGTTTCTTTTTTCCATACATTAACAAAGGGGCCAGCAAAAACTGGCACTAATTTCTTTCTTTATTAATTGACATATTTTTATATTAAAAAATATTTAACAATCACACAAATATCTAATATTTATTTTCATTTATTCTTAAACTCCTTATAAGTCAAATTAATACAATCTCCAAATAAATAAGAAGAGGGCATACCTTACACCTATGAAGAAGCAAAGAGAGATGATCATAAAAGTAGTATTTGTAAGATTCAGTTTGAGATGGCAGTGGTAACCGGTAATAGCAAGTCGTCGGTTGTTGACATGAAAGTCATCTTTTCTCTTATGCTTATAAAACCAATCACTGCACACCCACGTGTCAACATAAGATGCTCTCTATATCCCTATTTATTTTATGTGAAAGGTTCGCAGCAGAGGGTCCACCAACTTTTTGTTTGTATTCCGAGCACAGATTTCTAAATTTTCTAAAATCATGCGCAATACTAGAAATAAATTGTTTTATTAAGAGATTGTGATAGTTTACTAATATATTTTATAATCATTAAAAGCAAATTAATCATTACATATTTATCTCATAAAAAATACTTTCAAAGTAGGGGTAAAATGGAGAAAATAAGATTAAAAGTACATTGAAATTGCAAACAATCAACTATTGTGAAAAAGTAAAAATTTCCTAGACAATCATCTATTTTGGAACGGAGGGAGTACCAACTAATAATTGTATCTCTACCCATAATTAGAATATTTCCATATATTGTGTAAATATAATTATGGTAAGATTATGATTTTTCTTTTGTATAGGCTTAGAATTCCTATTGTATAAGGGATGAATATTGTACTCTATATATACTTTGATATTAATGAAAGACTCCCCAAAGAAGATTAATATCATCTTACATGGTATCAAAGTCTGCATGTAATATTCTCAAACTGTTTGGTTTAAAGCATCTTCAATTTGTGACAGTTGGTAGTGATTACCGCATTCCAGTAAAAGGTTTTGGTACATCATACACACCACCTCCTAATCTATTCCCCATTCAAAATACCCTATATGCCCCACATGTAATTAAAAATCTAATCTCTATTCGCAAATTCACTCGTAATAATTCTGTCTCTGTTGATTTTGACCCTTTTGGTTTCACTGTGAAGGATCTGCATACGGGGACACCTCTTAAGAGATGCAATAGCATGGGATCTATATCCATTCACTCCCACCTCCGCTGCCAGATCTAGCTCTCTCATCTCTCTAGCGGTAATTTCTTCCTCAACTTGGCATAATAGGTTTGGTCATCCAGGAGCCCCAGTTTTTAATTTTTTTAGAGGCAATAATTTCATTACTTGTAATGGAAAACTTGCCCAAAATTGTGTTTTTTGTTCTTTAGGCAAACATACTCGTCTTCCGTGCAAATCATCTACTAGTGTTACTTTTGCACCTTTTGATATTATACATGCCGATTTATGGACATCACCTGTTGCTAGTTCTCTCGGTCATAAGTATTATCTTATCTTACTAGATGATTTTTCTCACTTTGTTTGGTTGTATTCTCTCAAATTTAAATCGAAAGTGTTTGCCAAATTTCTTGAGTTTCGAACATTCATTCAAACACAGTTTGAAAAAGGCATAAAATCTTTCCAGTGCGATAATTGTACTGAATTCAATAACTCTATATTTCACCGTTTTTGTACTAATAATGGCATGATCTTTCGCTTCTCCTTCCTTCACACCTCTCCTCAAAACGGTAAAGTTGAAAGAATCATCTGCATCATTAACAATATGATTCGCACTCTATTGATTCATGACTCCCTACCTCCGTCCTTCTGGGTCTATGCTGCTAAAATGTCAGAATCCGTTCTCAATATTCTCCCAACTAGCACCCTTCACAATATGACCCCTACCGAAATCATCTATCATAGAGTCTCATCTTATGAGCATCTTCGGATATTCGGTTGTCTATGCTATCCTAACCATGCTTCTACTGCTCCTCACAAACTAGCCCCTCGGTCCACTCCATGTGTCTACCTAGGGGATATCTATGTTATGACTTGTCCACTCGTCAGATCCACATCTCCAGTCACGTCACATTCGACGAGACCACATTCCAGTTTTCGAATCTTAAAAAGTTCCAAAAACAAGATTACTCTTTTCTTGACTAGCCTGCCATCTCTCCCATCATCCTCAGTCAACTAGAGCATAGTACTTCTTCAGCGTCAGCGCCGCGGCGCCATAACTCCTGCGAACAGGTTCTTGCTTGACCGTCGACAGCGCCGCGGCTCAGTGCTGAGGCGTCGCGGCTCCAAAACATCAGAGAGGTCTGTCAGTCCTCCAGTGACGCGACCTTTGATCACGGTGTCTCCGACGGCTCCTTCCAGCACCGCGGTTCTTGATCTGGGCACCGCGGTGCCTCCTACGGCGTTAGCCCCTCCTTCTTCATATCCAACAAATCCCTCCGCCTTGGAGCCTCCCACTATCCCCACTCACCAAATGGAAACTTGTGCAAAACATGGAATCTTCAAACCCAAAGTCCAATTTAACTTGTCTGCCCAAACCATTTCACCAATTTCCAAGAATCATATATTGTCTAAATAAGACCCTAATTGGAATGCGGCTATGTCTGAAGAATTTAATGCTTTAACTAAACAGCACACATGGAATCTAGTACCTAGACCTGAGGGGGTGAATGTGATTCGTTGTCTGTGGCTATTTCATCACAAATTCAGAGACAGTGGATATCTTGAGAGGTATAAGGCATGACTTGTGGCTAATAGCACAAATCAACAAGAGGGCATTGATTGTGGTGAGACCTTCATCCCGATTGTCAAATCAACTATCATCTGCACTGTTTTGAGCATTTCCATGGGCAAACTGTTACACCCCGTAGTTCCGGGGCATTAAGGGAGAACGTAAGTAAGAAAATAAGATTTGAATGTTAGAAGGATAGTGTATTTACATTTTCGATAAGGGGAAAATTTGGATACAATAAAGGTGATGACGAGAAACAGTACTAGAAATTGAGTTCTTCTCAATAGAGTGTTGGCAGAAAAGGAGCTCCCGAAATATAAAGGACGAAATTTGGCAGATCAGGTGCGAAATCTGCAGCGGTGGTCTGACTCTTGGGAGGCTGCGGGACTTTCCGCATGCGGCCTATGCGAAATTTTCAGAAATTTACTAAGTGTGGGAGATATTTTGAGACAAGTGGACAAGTGGGTCCCCCTCCACTAGTGCTACATACACAAATATCTCCAAGTGTAACAAGACTTGGATCACCCACATCATCATCATCCAAACCCTCTCCTTCTTTTCCTTGTTCTTGAAGTTTTGAAATTCCCTAGCCAAGGTGAAGAACAAGACAACTTATTTTCCAAGATTAAGCCTTCGACCCAAGTTTTAAGCAAGGTTAACTCTCCATAACAGTAGGTTACGGTTTTGACGAGAAAACTGTCTTGAAACCCTAAGCTTGGAATGAAGTTTTCGGAAGAGAAACAAGATAGTAAGATGGTTACAAGCTTGTAGAGGTTACGTGTGTGTTGTTGTAACGTGAAGGAGTGGTGTGAAAGTGAAGCAGTTGTAGTCGAGACTTGTGGACTGTTTTGGATAAAAGTGAAGGTAAGATTTCCTCTTCCTCTTTAAGATTAATGGAAGTTACATGATGTTATAGTTATAAGATGAACTTGTGTTAAGTAAAATGGAGAATAAGAAGTGTATATGATAGTTTGGCATGTTAGTCGATTTTAAGACTGTTTTGTTATATTGGATTCGTTGGATATTGTCGTGCGGTTTTAAGGGTTGTTTTATGTATGTTTAGATGTGGTAATTGCTAAATGTATGTCCTAAAGTAACGAGGGTGTAGAAAGGTGTAGAAATGCTTCATATCTTACCCTCGTTGTTGTTGGAATAAGGACTGTTTTCGTGAACTGTTTTAGTAAGGATTATGAGGCTATTTTTACGTGAGAAATAGGTGTGTGAATCACCTTGGTTAACTGTTTAGTATTGGTGCTTGGTTATTGATGAAATTGGCAAGGTGGAAAAGTACGTTTAAATAGGGGAAGTGTTGCCCAAATTTTATAAGAAAAGAGAACCATTACTTGGTATATAACCTACTCTAGTGAGCATGGAATTGATAAACGTGTTATGGTATTTATAGGTTGAAGTACTACTTGAGGCGGATTCTAGATTGTTGAGTTGGTTAGTTCGCCGATAAGGTATGTGAACCTCTTCCTTCCTCTTTTGGCATGTTCTACGTATGAACCATAACTGTGGTATTGTTTCAAAAGTTATTCTACTCTTAGAAATTAAGGAGTATTCATGTTATTGATTTTATGCTAAAGGCATGTCTAAATTATTCATATGTCCTTACCAAGTCTTATGGGAGATGTTGGTAAGAGTTTTTAGTAAGCATTGGAGTCGAGTTGATCTTGCTAAGTTACAACACTAATAAGTATTAAGCGTTGAGACTGATTTTGGTAAGCATATTAAAATAAGACATTGCAGCGTTAAATGAAAAAGGTATCGAACAAGTCATTGCTGCGTTAAATGAAAAAGGTATCGACAATCAATTATATTGAAATGATTAGACTTCCATCTGCATAGAAACTAAGATATAACCAGTTCGTTTTATATTTTCTAGTTCACACCTGATTAGATAAGATCATTATAAGATATAACCTACTAACGGCTCATAAAATGAATTAATTTGGCAATTCGGATCGGTTATCACCATGCAAATGTTTCCATAATGTTAGCCAGAGGAGCGAGACGAATTTATATTATCGAGTTGGTACAAGACGACAAGCGGTATGTGAACTACTCTTTCTTCTTTTGGCATGTTTATATGAAGTAAGTGTACGGCGGACGTACATGGTTTTATTGGATCTTAATATGAAAATGGAAGGCATGGTATTGCCTTGGTTATTCTAAAAAGAAAGACATGGTATTGCCTTGGTTTTTCTAAAATGGAAGGCATGGTATTGCCTTAGTTATTCTAAAAATGAAGGCATGGTATTGCCTTGGTTTTTCTAAAAAGAAAGGTATGATAGTACTTTGGTTTTCCTAAAATGAAGGTTCTTTTTAATGATTGGTACGTGATATGGTGGTACCTTGGTTTTCTAAAATGAAAGATGTGATAGAACTTTGAGTTTTCAAAAGATGATTTCAAAGTGATACATCATATGATAGTGTCTTGGTGTTTCAAAAATGAAAGTTCGTTTTAAAGATTTTGTTAAGAGTCCAAAGATGATTTAAATTGCACATGGTTGCTCATTATAGCTATTCGTGCATGTGTATTGTCCGTGAACTTGTATTCACGATGCGGTTATAGATTCACATGAGATGAGTATTGTCCGTGAACTTGTATTCACGATGCGGGTATAGATTCCCATGAGATATGTATTGTCCGTAAACTTGTATTCACAATGCGGGTATAGATTCTCATGAGATGTGTATTGTCCGTGAACTTGTATTCACGATGCGGGTATAGATTCCCATGAGATGTGTATTATCTGTGAACTTGTATTCACGATGCGGGTATAGATTCTCATAAGATGTGTATTGTCCGTGAACTTGTATTCACGATGCAGATATAGATTTTCATGAGATATGTATTGGTCGTGGACTTGTATCCACGATGCAGGTATAGATTCCCATGAGAGTATATGATTATATGAACAGACATACATGGTTTTGAAATAACTCTCTTTTGAAAGGTACAGTTGGCTCTATTGTATATGGCACAGTTGGATCTGATATTTGGATTTTCATACTTGTCCTTGTCATTTTTCGTACAGTTATGATCGTATTTACTGTACTTCATGTTTACATACTTAGTACTTGTTGTACTGACCCCCTTCGGGGGGATGCATTCATGCCCGCAAGTATAGGTACAGAGTTTGGTGATCCTCGAGCTTAGGATCATTGCTCAGCGTTTTAGTATAGCTCCATTGTTCCGGAGCCTAGTCATTTTGGTACAGGTCTTCCATTTTGACTTGTGTATATTCAGGGGTACGACGGGGCCTTGTCCCGTCATAGTTACTGTAAACTCTTAGAGGTCTGTATTCATATGTGGGATGGAATTGCGGGAATTATAAATATTGTTGGTCAGTTGTACTATTGTATTGTCTGGATGTTCCCGTTTATGTAAAGTGGCGTCCTCGTCGGCTTGCCTGTTTTTATTTTTATGAGTTTCTTAAGCTTCCGCTGATTTTATGTGATGTATGGGTAGAAGGGTGCCCAGGTAGGGCACTAGTCGTGGGTCCAGGGTTCGGGATGTGACAGAGTGGTATCAGAGCAGTTAGTCCTCGGAATGTCTATAGACCATGTGCAGAAGAATCTTGGTTATCGGTGTGTTGTGCACCACACCCATAAACAGGAGGCTATAGTACATTTTGGATTGGTTTCTATTCTTCTTACTCTAAGATCGTGTGATAGAGCTATGTTGTTAGGGTAGTCTCTCCCTAACGTATTATTGCGGTTGCAGCTATGAGAAAGTGACAGCGGCCTAGAAGGGGAATATATGGACTTTGTATCCAGGTTGGTAAAAATTGTGGTATGGTTGGCGTGATAATGATGTACATCTATATGGACATATTTATTAGGGCCATATGTGTGTTGCCTAATGTGATTGTGGGTTATCATGAGTTGGTTAAGCTTTGATAATGACTTGGAAGGTATGAAACAGTTTAATGAATTCACATCAAGGTTATATATGTGCTAATTTGGAATAAAGGTGATGAGTTATCTGAGAGGGTGATGAACCCTTAAAGGATCATGTTTAATTGACTTAATGGCATACCATGTTGTTAGATTAAGTTATGTTGTATGCTTAAGTGAGATGCACGAATAATATTGGTATGGATTAAATATGGTTGTTGTGATTAAGACAACATGATTTTGAGATAATGTAAGCTTGGGACATAAAATATTTGAGGATCTTAGAGTATTGGATAATCGTTGAGACCTTAGATAGACAAGGCCTTCAAGAGTAAAGTATTTTATGTGTGATCTTGGCTAAAGTACATAGTATATGTGAAGTATATTAGTGGTGATGATTCTTTGGTTTGAGTATAAACCACTTGTGATTGTTGTTGGTGAAATAGACTGTGTTATATTGTGGCCCGGTGTGGCATCTATGAGTTGCTGAGTATTGTTGGAACTAGTAGAAGTAGAAGAGATCAAGTGAAAAATGCGTGTTGTGAATTTCAGTACGCGATCGCGGTGCGAAACAGGACGCGGTCGAAACTCGAGAGATGTTGCAGGAATTACGCACCGTGGTGCGAAGTGCTGAACAGTCTTTGAAGCTTTAGAGGCGTGATGGTCGGGGTTGCGGTGTCGACGCTATCGAGTATATGTTGATAGGTATAGTTAAAAGAGACTATGCCGGAATGTTTATAGTATGAGACCTACTATGAACATTCGAGGACGAATGTTTCTAAGGGGGGAAGAATGTTACACCTCATAGTTTCGGGGCATTAAGGGAGAACGTAAGTAAGAAAATAAGATTTGAATGTTGGAATGATAGTGTATTTACATTTTCGATAAGGGAAAAATTTGGATACAATAAAAGTGACGACGAGAAGTAGTACTAGAAATTGGGTTCTTCCCAATAGAGTGTGGGAAGAAATGATCTCCCAAAATATAAAGGACGAAAGTTGGCAGATCAGGTGCGAAAAAGCTGCAGCGGTGAGGCGCCAGCGGTGCCACACTCTTGGAAGGTTGCAGGACTTTGTGCATGATCTTGAAGAAGCGATACCACGGTGCCTATGCGGAATTTGCAGAAATTTACTAAGTGTGGGAGATATTTTGAGAAAAGTGGACAAGTGGGTCCCCCTCCACTTGTGCTACATACACAAATATCTCCAAGTGTAGCAAGACTTGGATCACCCTCATCTTCATCATCCAAACCCTCTCCTCTCTTTCCTTGTTCTTGAAGTTTTGAAATTCCCTAGCCAAGGTGAAGAACAAGACAACTTATTTTCCGAGATTAAGCCATCTATCCAAGTTCTAAGCAAGGTTAACTCTCCATAACAGTGGGTCACAGTTTTGACGAGAAAACTGTCATGAAACCCTAAGCTTGGAATGAAGTTTTCAGAAGAGAACTAAGATAGTAAGATGGTTACAAGCTTGTAGAGGTTACGTGTGTTGTTGTTGTAACGTGAAGGAGTGGTGTGAAAGTGAAGCAGTTGTAGCCGAGACTTGTTGACTGTTTTGGCTAAAAGTGAAGGTAAGATTTCCTCTTCCTCTTTAAGATTAATGGAAGTTACATGATGTTATAGTTATAAGATGAACTTGTGTTAAGTAAAATGGAGAATAAGAAGTGTATATGACAGTTTGGCATGTTAGCCGATTTTGAGACTGTTTTGTTATATTGGATTCGTTGGATATTGTCGTGCGGTTTTAAGGGCTGTTTTATGTATGTTTAGATGTGGTAATTGCTAAATGTATGTCCTAAAGTAACGAGGGTGTAGAAAGGTGTAGAAATGCTTCATATCTTACCCTCGTTGTTGTTGGAATAAGGACTGTTTTCGTGAACTGTTTTAGTAAGGATTATGAGGCTATTTTTACGTGAGAAATAGGTGTGTGAATCACATTGGTTAACTGTTTGGTATTGGTGCTTGGTTATTGATGAAATTGACATTTTTGAAAGGTGGAAAAATACGTATAAATAGGGGAAGTGTTGGCCAAATTTTTATAAGAAAAGAGAACCATTACTTGGTATATAACCTACTCTAGTGAGCATGGAGTTGATATACGTGTTATGGTATTTATAGGTTGAAGTACTACTTGAGGCGGATTCTAGCTTGTTGAGTTGGTTAGTTCGCTGATAAGGTATGTGAACTTCTTCCTTCCTCTTTTGGCATGTTCTACGTATGAACCAAAAATGTGGTATTATTTCAAAAGTTATTCTACTCCTAGAAGTTAAGGAGTATTCATGTTATTGATTCTATGCTAAAGGCATGTCTAAATTATTCTTATGTCCTTACTAAGTCTTATGGGAGATGTTGGTAAGAGTTTTTAGTAAGCATTGGAGTCGAGTTGATCTTGCTAAGTTACAACACTAATAAGTATTAAGCGTTGAGACTGATTTTGGTAAGCGTATTAAAATAAGTCATTGCAGTGTTAAATGAAAAAGGTATCGAACAAGTCATTACTGCGTTAAATGAAAAAGGTATCGACAATAAATTATATTGAAATGATTAGACTTTCATCTGCATAGAAACTAAGATATAACCAGTTCCTTTTATATTTTCTAGTTCACAACTGATTAGATAAGATCATTATAAGATATAACCTACTAACGGCTCATAAAATGAATTAATTTGGCAATTCGGATCGGTTATCACCATGCAAATGTTTTCATAATGTTAGCCAGCGGAGCGAGACGAATTTATATTATCGAGTTGGTACAAGACGACAAGCGGTATGTGAACTACCCTTTCTTCTTTTGGCATGTTTATATGAAGTAAGTGTACGGCGGACGTACATGGTTATTGGATCTTAATCTGAAAATGAAAGGCATGGTATTGCCTTGGTTATTCTAAAAAAGAAGGCATGGTATTGCATTGGTTTTTCTAAAATGGAAGGCATGGTATTGCCTTGGTTATTCTAAAAATGAAGACATGGTATTGCCTTGGTTTTTCTAAAAAGAAAGGTATGATAGTACTTTGGTTTTCCTAAAATGAAGGTTCTTTTTAATGATTGGTGTCACGACCAGAACCCGGGCCCGTGACTGGTGCCCTACCTGGGCACCCTTCTACCCATACATCACATAAAATCAGCAGAATCTCTAAGAAACATATGTCCAAATACATATACAACCCACACCTGTCTACAAGACCTCTAAGAGTTTGAGAAAGACATGTAACGGGACAAGGCCCCGTCGTACCCCTGAATATACATAAGACATAATGGAAGACCTGTACCAAAATGACAAGCTCCGGAACAGTAGAGCTATCTCAAAAAGTTGGGCGAAGATCCTAAGCTCGAGGATCACCAAACTGAGTACCTATACATGCGGGCATGAACGCAGCCCCCGAAGGGGGTCAGTACAACAAGGTACCAAGTATGTAAACATGAAGTACAGTAAACAAGATCATAACTGTACAAAAGAATGACAGAGACAGGTATGAAAATCAAACTCAGATCCTACCTTGCCATATAAAATAAGAGCCAACTGTATCTTGTAGCACTGTACCACTGTACTACTGTACCACCGTACCACTGTACCATTGTACCTAAAATAAGAGTTATAACAAAATCATGAATGTACTTCTATATAATCATCATGCTGTCATGAGTATATATACTCGCCTCATGGATACATGTCCATGGAGTCATATACCTATACTGCCCGGCATTCTAGTGACGATCGCGATGAACATATAAGGTATACTTCCCAGTACATTCTGGGACACGTTAAAGTCATGTAAGGTACACTGCCCATCTAAGCTATACTGCCTGGCCCATTCTGGGACAGGGTAAAGTCATATAGTCATATACTGCCCATCAAGGTATACTGCCCGGCCCATTCTGGGACACGGTAAAGTCATGTAATATATTTACTGCCCATCAAGGTATACTGCCCGACCCATTCTGGGATACGGTAAAGTCATATAGTTATATACTGCCCATCAAAGTATACTGCCCGGCCCATTCTGGGACACGATAAAGTCATGTAATATATATACTGCCCTGCCCATTAAGGTATACTGTCCGGTCCATTCTGGGACACGGTAAAGTCATGTAATATATATACTGTCACGCCCTTTTTCGACCGCGACACTATTCAACTCCTGCTTAAAAGATGTTAGAAATAAAACAAATGCTAAAAAGGTGCTAAAATGTTAAAAGGGTGCTAAAATGCTAAAGGGGATGTTAAAATAGTGCTAAAGGGTTCGCGGAGTCGCTACCTAATTAGTTTGGGTGAATTAGGACACCTAAATGTCAACTAGGTTAAAGTCAACATTAACTCCATTTTTTGGTCTGCAAACTAGTGTGAGATTCTGGGTAAGGGTTCTTTATTAATCTAGAGGGAAGGAATTAGGCACCCTCTAAGATCCGCTAACTTGCGGTTGTCCTGCTAAACATAGGTTAATTATTATGCTAAGGAACAATGCATGTTTTGAAAATGTTTGAAGAGAAAGATGATGCAAGTGTTTATAAAAAGGATGCATTTTGATAAAGATTTATAAGGCTAACAATACATGTAAAGTCTGAAGATATGCATTTATATTATTTATAAAAGATGATGCAAAGTTGATTTATCAAAGATGCATTTTTTATAAAAGATTTAAAAGACGTGCTCTAAAAATACATGTAAAGTTTAAAAGTATTCATTTATTTTTATTTATAAAATAAATTATGCAAAGTTGATTTATAGACTAAATGTATGCATTTACTTGAAAATTTAATTTTTTATATGTGGCATAGTGCAAAAGACGATTATCATTTGGCAAAGTTTAGTCATGCATGACAAACCTAAAATAATTAACTTAAAGGGAAGCAAAATTCTAGTATCCAACTACTTGCTAATTTATTGACTCAAGATTTAATTATTCTAAGTGTTCTAAATAATTAATGTAGCGTTAGACAATTAATTACAACAAATGAATGAGGGCGGGATAGGAAATCAATAAAAGGCGACTCGAAGGAGTTGTGATGTGATTCAACCTGTGGTTTGGAATTTCTGATGTGGATAGCAAGATGCACACAAATGTGAGTGAATGCAGATCTTCAATTGATGGAAGGCATGATGAGTCTCGCTATGAGACTCTTCATTTTTGCTCCGATGCATTTCATGTAGATAAAGAAGAAGATAAGGATTAGAATATATCCAAACCAATATTAATAATGCAAATAACAAGGATACATTCATACAGAACTTGACATGTATATAAACCAGTGAAAAGTTGCAACGACCCAAACCAAATAAACCACTTCCAACAGTAATTCTCAGATTAAGCAAATCGGCCTAATCGACGTAGTTTTTTTAAAAAAGAAGCAGGTCCGCTAATTTCTGGTTTTCAGATATTTAAAGAATAGACTAGATAGACCTAACATATGTTCCAGCCCGAAAGATGATCGAGCAAGCCAAACAAATGATGCCCAATATAAAATAATTCACCCGTGATACAGGAAGTAGATTTTACATTTTCTTGGCCACTAGCGGAACTGGCCCCAACATTTTAAGCGCATGCCCAACATTATAAATTTAACTTAAAGAGAACATCATCTTACGCGTAAAATAGACCCCAAAACAATATTCAAATAGCAGATAGATAATATACCTCATAGATTAGCCCAAAACAGCGATTTTAGAATTTCATTTAACTGATCCTTGCTATTGCTTTGTACTCTAGCTTACTGGAAACTTAAGCCATGGTACATACAACTATTCTACATACCTTAGATTAACAAAACAGAGGCAGGGCATGATTATAAGCTAATGGAATGCTAATATGTAACATGCTTTCAGATGAGCGAATGCATAATTTTGTGGGAAGGTAGTATTATCTAGTTTGGGATTTGTAGCTAATATTTCTGAAGCAGTCATGGTTGAACTTATGCATGTCCTAAGAAGACTCTAGATATGCATTAACTTAGACTAGAAAAAGACATAAAAAATACTTCCGCACACACAGGCAGATAAAAGGATCTTTTAGACAATATTATGGAACTCACTATTCGTTATTGTATTACCTAGATCACATAAGAGCATTCGACCAAGCCACAATTAAGGGCACAACCAGCAGTTAACCAAAGGGGATCACACGCATATCTTACGTGTAAAATTTAGCCCCTTAACTTAAATAAACAGTTCACAACCAAAGCAACAACCAAAGGGGATTACATGCCAACTTGACATGTAAAATTCTGCCACACAACGATATAAAAGCAGTCTATAAAACAGTCCATAAATAACCAACATTAAGGGTACAATATGAAGTCTTTAACACCCTTATTCCTTAGGACTTTCATTAGCCATTTTACCACATTAATCATGCATATTAGGGGCTGATTTTCCAGCATAATAACACCCCAAAACAGTCCATAAAACGACACGACGACGTCTAACAATTTTGGACAGTTTTCGGCCAACAACAACTACAACAATCCAAAGTCCTTTTCCATGATTCTATATAATCCAATTCTCATTTCAACACTTATATATATTCCAAATCACATATCAACAACCATATTACTTCATTTTAACATGCGACAAGTGTAGATAACAACATTATAATCCAACGAATCCAACAACACCAAGATTGAAAACTCTCGGCCAACACCAATATCTACACCTACACTTATTATTTTCCATTTCTTCCTTAACACAATTTCATCTCTAATTACTTTAAAAGAAGAAGAATTATTACCTCATTTTTTAGCCCAAAAATGCTAAAACAACCCGGGTAAGATTGGCCCGTAGTTTTCGTTTCGATCTACTTCTTCAAGTTCCAATCACATATATGTATCTACCACAAGCTTATAACCCACTTCTCTTTAAAATTTCTTTTCCAAAAAGTTGATAAAACTTAGGGTTTTGGCAACACCATTCTAGGCCAACAATGCTTTCCAAAGTTGGGATATTAATCTAGGCTTAGCACTTGGTTTAGGGGCTTAATATTGGAGATAAGAAACTTAATCAACACTTGTGTTCTTGGCTAGGGAGCTATCGGCCAAAGGGCTAAAAGGAGAGGAGATGGGAGCTATTTTGGATGAAGTCTAGAATATGAATCCAAGTCCCGACCCATAGTACTAAGTATGTTATACCTCATACTATGTATCTAACATGTCCCGACCCATATTGGGACTCGGTGTAAGGTCGTATAAGGTATAACATGTTCCGGCCCATTCTGGGACTCGATGTAAGTCATATAAGTCATGTAAGGTATGACATGTCCCGGCCCATTCTGGGTCTCGGTGTAAAGTCATATAAGGTATAACATGTCCCGGCCCTTTCTGGGTCTCGGTGTAAAGCCATATAAGGTATAACATGTTCCGGCCCTTTCTGGGTCTCGGTATAAATTCATATAAGGTATAACATGTCCCGGCCCTTTCTGGGTCTCGGTGTAAAGTCATATAAGGTATAACATGTCCCAGCCCTTTCTGGGTCTCGGTGTAAAGTCATATAAGGTATAACATGTCCCGACCCTTTCTGAGTCTCGGTGTAAAGTCATATAAGTCGTATAACATGTCCCGACCCATTATGGGACTCGGTGTGTTCATCCTCCTCACATATGTACCTATAACGTGTCCCGGCCATTTAGGGGACTCGGTGTAATCATGACTATCCATATAACCCTCATATGTGTACATGCAACGTGTTCCGGCCTACCATGAGACTCGGTGTATCAATTCAACCATATAACATTTTAAACCATCTTTTGACTTTCCATAAAGTCGTTATAACAAACTTCCCATAAAGCCATTATAACGAACTTTCATTTTAGAAACTAAAGCACTACCACATCTTTCTTTTTAAACAAACCAAGGCACTATCACCTCTTTCCTTTTAATAAAACCAAGGCATTATCATGTGATGTAACATTAGGGAAATGAGCCCAAAAGTACTATGTACATCTATTCTTTCCTTTATAAAACCCCAAGATACTAGCACTTGTAGCATCAAGGCACTTTCACTTTTAAAAATAAGTTACTTACACTTTTAAACTCAAGTAACTTATTCTTTTCAAATCAAGTGACCTATACCTTTAAATCAAGTTACTTCTTCTTTCCCAAAAATCAAGTCATTTATACTTCATATAAATCAAGTCTCTTATACTTCATCTAATCAAATCTCATATACTTTCAAGTAAGGTCTCATATACCTTCAAGTAAAGTCTCATATACTTTCAACTAAGTCTCATAACTTTCAAATAAATCTAGTCTCATGACTTTCAAATAAATCAAGTCTCATAACTTTCAAATAAATGTAGTCACATGACTTTCAAATAAATCTAGTCTCATGACTTTCAAATAAATCTAGTCTCATCACTTTCAAATAAATCTAGTCTCATCACTTTCAAATAAATCAAGTCTCATTACTTTCAAATAAATCTAGTCTCATCACTTTCAAATAAATCTAGTCACGTGACTTTCAAATAAATCAAGTCTCATTACTTTCAAATAATCTAGTCTCATGACTTTCAAATAAATCAAGTCTCATTACTTTCAAATAAATCTAGTCTCATGACTTTCAAATAAATCAAGTCTCATTACTTTCAAATAAATCTAGTCTCATGACTTTCAAATAAATTAAGTCTCATTACTTTCAAATAAATCAAGTCTCATTAGTGTTGTAACTTAGCAAGATCAACTCGACTCCAATGCTTACTAAACACTCTTACCAACATCTCCCATAAGACTTGGTAAGGACTTAGGAATAATTTAGACATGCCTTTAGCATAGAATCAATAACATGATACTCTAATAACGAGGCAAGTATACTTCAAGAAACAAGTCATGTATACTCCAATAATCAATCATGCCGATAGAAGGAAGTTCACATACCTCGTTGACGACTAACCAACACGACAAGTAGAATACGCCCCAATGTACTTCAACCTTGTTGGCTATTCCACATGCCAAGTAGAATATGCCACACGTAGTACTTCAACCTAAAATAACAATAGCACTTCTATCAACTTCAACTTCCAAGTGTAAGACTTATACCAAATAATGGCCCTCTTATTCTACGGGAATTTGGGCAACACTTCCTTTGTTTCTACGTACTTTTCCACCTTTTCCAAGGCCCAAATTCAACAACAACCAAGCCACAATTAAGGGCACAACCAGCAGTTAACCAAAGGGGATCACACGCATACCTTACGTGCAAAATTTAGCCCCTTAACTTAAATAAACAGTTCACAACCAAAGAAACAACCAAAGGGGATTACATGCCAACTTGACTTGTAAAATTCTGCCCCACAACGATATAAAAGCAGTCTATAAAACATTCCATAAATAACCAATATTAAGGGTACAATATGAAGTCTTTAACACTCTTATTCCTTAGGACTTTCATTAGCCATTTTACCACATTAATCATGCATATTAGGGGCTGATTTTCCAGCATAATAACACCCCAAAACAGTCCATAAAACGACACGACGATGTCTAACTGTTTTGGGCAGTTTTCGGCCAACAACAACTACAACAATCCAAAGTCCTTTTCCATGATTCTATATAATCCAATTTCCATTTCAACACTTATATATATTCCAAATCACATATCAACAACCATATTACTTCATTTTAACATGCGACAAGTGTAAATAACAACATTATAATCCAACGAATCCAACAACACCAAGATTGGCAACTCTCGGCCAACACCAATATCTACACTACACTTCTTATTTTCCATTTCTTCCTTAACACAATTTCATCTCTACATATACACAATAAATAATATTCAATTACTTTAAAAGAAGAAGAATTATTATCTCATTTTTTAGCCCAAAAATGCTAAAACAGCCCGGGTAAGATTGGCCCGCAGTTTTCGTTTCGCTCTACTTCTTCTAGTTCCAATCACATATATGTATCTACCACAAGCTTATAAACCACTTCTATTTAAAATTTATTTTCCAAAAAGTTGATAAAACTTAGGGTTTTGACAAACACCATTCTAGGCCAACAATGCTTTCCAAAGTTGGGATATTAATCTAGGCTTAGCACTTGGTTTAGGGGCTTAATCTTGGAGATAAGAAACTTAATCAACACTTGTGTTCTTGGCTAGGGAGCTCTCGGCCAAAGGGCTAAAAGGAGAGGAGATGGGAGCTATTTTGGATGAAGTCTAGAATGTGAATCCAAGTCTTGCAAGACTTGGATATATACAAGTGTAATTGCCAAGTGGAGTGGGTCCCACATGCCCACTTGTCCTCAAAATATCTTAGAGACTTGTCATCTTGCAAGCCAAGTCGAGGGGTGTCACGTGTCACCCTCCTATTGGTCCAAAAATTAATTCATCCCAAAATAATTCTATATTGGCTAAAATATCACAAAATCTTGTGGGCCCCACAAATCCGTAAAATTTCCGGTGGGCCCCACATGATAAAATTCAAGACTTAAAAATTCAATCTTTCATAATCATATATTAATCCCATAAACCAAATTTGAGACTCTAATTCCAAATAATTAAGTTTTTCCTTCACAAATTTTCCGAAATTTCCTTAAGTAAATGTAATTATACCTTTCTTTCCAACGTTCAAGACTTATTTCCTTACGTACATTCTCATATCATTTCCTTAGAAATACGGGGTGTAATAATTAGACTTCATATTATTCGCATTACATTACTCCAGATAATTTATTGGAACAGACGACGACAATTAGTTAATTGAACACTAAAGTGATATCATCTATCACAAAGTATTCCCAGTAAGAAATATCCCCGACATGCATATGGTCCAGTAAACAAGTATTTGTTGCTGTCAGCTGATTAGAACTTCAACTACTGATCAAAGTAAACATATATTCATCTAGTCCAAACAAAACCAACATTTTAATCAAGACGAACATATCATTGTAAAAACACGAAAACACACAGGCATAAAGAGATGTAACAGAATCTAGAGGAATTTGGATTTACCTTCTCCGGGCAGCGAACCGAGGCAGCATATCAAGTCATCGATTCACTCGGGGTGTATGGCGATGCAGTTGAGTTGCTAGCTGTAATCTTCGATGATATTCCTAATGTTTTGCTATATTTGAATCCCCGTTTTTCTTGCTAAGTTTCTAGATGCCCCGTGATTGTGTAAATTTGACCCCTTTATATAGTCTCAGCCTTGGGTTCTAATTATGGCAGTTTGGTAACACGATTTAGGGTGCTGATTTAGGCAAATTTGTTATCGTTCTTTTAAGGCAATTTTGGTGATTTCGAATTGAGTTTTGTTTATGGTAGGTTAATGTTTGGAACAATCAGTTATGGTAAAGATTTAGTTATGGTACTGGTTTTTGACGATTTCTCTCATTTGAGTAAGATTTTATGCTGATTTAAGTAAGATTTTATCATGGTAGTTTGGGAGATTATGGGATTCGATAGTATTTTATGGTAAGGGAATGACAGAGGAAAGAGAAGTGAGGTGGCGGGGTGCAGATTCTCCGGCGAGAATCGCTGGGTTGCGGTGTGGGTGCTGGTGCGGCGGATTGGGAATGAGCTTTAGGGTTCTTAGGTTTTTTTTTTCTCTAGGTTTTCCTTTGGACGATGGTGGGGTAATAAAAGGGCTTGCGGGTTTGGGCCTGTATTGGGCTGGAACGAAAATAAAGGGCTGGTAGTTATTATTAAAGGCTTTAGGTGTTAAGTTTTGGGTATTATATTTAATTAGTGGTAAATAAGTGGGGGTTTAAATTATTATTAAATTATTTTAATATGACTTTAGGTGCTTTATTAGTTTTAGCTTGGGTTAAAAATTATTACAATAATAAATGCGGGCGTGCTATTTAATTAGTGTTTAATGTTTTATAATGTGATGCCGTTATTAAAATCTTATTTATTATGCATTCTTTGCGATGTTAAATTAAAATTGAATTAATGGGGGGGGGGGGGGGTTTAAATTGCAAATAATTATTATGAAATTGCTTTGAGTATTAATAAATGTGGATATAATTTTAAGGAATACTTGATGCGACGACATTATTAAATTATTTATTTACGTATTTATTATTATTAAAATTATTAAGAATTAATGGAAATAGAATAGGGCTTAAATTATGAATAATATTTATGCAAATAACGAATGCGGACGTGAGACTCAAAAAATGCTTAATACTCTACGTAAAATGTGGTGTCGTTATTAAATCGCTTATTTATGTATGTATTAATGTTTTATTGCTGCATTTTATTATTATAAAATTGTTAACATTATTTTGGAAAATTAGTGTAATTTTATAGTTAATGATTGGACGAGAAGGTCAAAATTGGGTGTCAACAACTTGTCCCTCTTTGTATGGAGATGATGGAAGAGTCTTCAGACAAAGACGTTGACTTATAGCCAATTTTGTCTCGATCCTCAGAATTAAAAATGTTGAAGAGTTGAGATAAGGATGACGCGAATTCAAAAATTGTCCTAGTGTCGAGTTATGACGACACTGGGCTATCACGACCGACTCGGCCGCGATCGGTACCTCACCGGTACCACTGTCGTATACATCAGAGAATAGCAGCGGAACATACATAACACATAACTTATAAAAAGGTAACATCACTGGTCAGCCGATAAGGCTGCCTTCCATAAAAACATACTTAATCAAAAGTAAATCAGTACAACTTGTTCTTACAGCCCAACACATACGTGACCACAGACCTCTAAGGACAACAACTGTGGCGGGACAGGGCCCCGCCATACTCCTGAATATATACAATGTCTAAAACATCAGGGAAAAACCGTACCAACAAAACAAGCTTCCGGAGGAATGAAGCTTCGACAGAACGGTGATCCAGAACGAGGATCCACCACCGCTACTTTACACCTGCGGCATAAACGCGGCCCAGGAAGGGTCGATTACAATATGTACCAAGTATGTAAACCGGAAAATACCGCAATAATGATATCATAAGTCTAAAAGTAATTTGAGTCATGAAGACAATCAAAATACGATAATCGTGTCTTACTAACAATGAGAGTAACAAGTATATATATATAATACTGCATAAAATAGGAGGCTCATGATCAAAACAGGGTACCTCGCCCGTAGTATCAATAAGCACCCCTACTCCTGGGACTATTTCACCCGCATAGGTCCTGTAGACCCGCATGAGGTATTCCTCGCATAGGTTGTACCCGCCCGCATGGGACTATTTCACCTGCATGAGCCCATAGGACTCGCATGAGGTATTCCTCACATCGTGGGTAGCAAATCCATGGAACAGGTGGTATAACGATCTTGGGGCTTGCCCCTCAGATATACTCTTACCCTGAAGCAGGTGGTATTGGGGCTGACCCCTCAGATATAATCTTACCCTGAAGAAGGTGGTATAACGATCTTGGGGATGTACCCCTCAGATATACTCTTACCCTGAAGAAGGTGGTATGACGATCTTGGGGTTGGCCCCTCATTCATACTCTTACCCTGGAGAAGGTGGTATAACGATCTTGGGGCTTGCCCCTCAGATATACTCTTACCCTATCTCAAACAGTCATCATATCATAATCATAAATAAGTTTAGAAAGCTTATAACTTATTATTAGTCTTGTTCATATACCCTCTCATTTTAGTTTACTTAAGGCACTAACAATCTTAATAAAAGAAAATCCGGGAATTTAACCCAAAGTACCACATACTTATATTCTTTAAAAATGACTCTTTTTCATATAAAACCTTTGGGCAATTGATGCCTTAAAATCAATTTGCCTTTCATAAATCAAGTCATTTGTCCGTACTTATCTCACTTAGAATAAATCTCTTCTTATCAACCTTTTACAAAGCTAATAAACCAACTTCCCATAAAGTTGTTATATTAACCCTATACTTTAGTAAAATCATACTTTTCCCTAACCAGGACTTAAACTTCTTAAAAACGAAACAAGTCTTTATATACTTAAAACAAGTAAGAATACCAAATCTTGTACGTCTACCGTACTACATAGATACAACTACTCATGCTCAAGAGATAGGGAAGCTTCACATACCTCTTCGGTCAATCCACTTGTTAAGTCCAAACTACCGCAAGTAATAAGTCAACCTATAACAACCATGATACGTTTATTAACCTCTAATTTCAATGTAGAAATAATCTAAGTTCAAAGCCCCTAAATTCTATGGAAAATTGGGCAGCATTTCCTTTGTTTCTACATACTTTGCCACCTTTCTCAAGGCCGAATTCAACATCCAAATGCCACATTTAAGGCTCAACAATCCAAACATTTCAAAGGGGATTACACACCTAAACTTGGGTGTGTAAAATTCTGCCCCAAAAGGTACAACAATTCACTTAACAATTTAACGTAGTTTTTAGGCTACAACATGCTTATAATATCTCCTTAGCCAATCCTTTCATATTCAAACCCCATTTCTTACATGCAATGACTCTAAGAGCATTATATACTACTACAAATCCCTTCTTCTTCACATGAAACATCAATACTAGCTATAAGAGAAGAAATGTTACCTTTAGAGCTTTAGCCAAAACTATTCCAACAACTTTGCTAGCCTCCTTTCCAGAATACCACTGACAACTCCTACAAGCTAGCCACAAGCTTCCTTCTTGTCCTTAACTTTTCAGATTTTTCCTAGGCTTTGAATTCCTCTTGGAATTTTAGAGAGAAGTGGGAGCTTAAGCTTAGAGAGAGAGAGAGTTTTGAAAGATGACCAAGTCTTCAAGACTTGGTCAATATAACATCTGAAATCATATGGGGAGGACACTTGTCACCCTCCCAAGGTCTTTTAAAAGAGAACTCTGATTTTTCTCGGTTTTCGCGAAATTCCGCCTCGGCCGCGGCCTGCCCGGCCGCGTGCGGCTAGCTCTGCGCGACTTACGAACTCGGTAGCCGCGGCCTGCTTCCGGCGCGGCTCAGAAACTAGCGACCCTCGGTATATCCGCGCCATGACTGACTTCGACCGGATCGTCGCCGGTGCCTTGACACAGGCACCGCGTGACACAACATCAGAGAAAACCAGCGGAATATAAACTCAAGATAAACAACCATAATGGTATAAATAGTCTAGCCCAAAATGGCTACCCCAAAGTACATAAAACCGAACGGCTATACCCTTAAACAAACCAAGTTATGACAAGACTACAGGCCTCTAAGAATGAGTAATACTATGACGACAGGGCCGTCATGCCTGAATGTACAAAATATCAACAACACCGGGAGAACCATACCAAAAGTCGAGCTTAGAAGAAATGGAGCTCACGACACTCGAGTAAAAGATCCAGGAATGAGGATCTACCACCGCTTTCCACCTGCGGCGTGAACGCGGCCCAGGAAGGGGTCGAGACACAACGTGCAGTATGTAAATCGGAAAATCAGTAGTAATATCACAAGTCAAAGATAAGCCGAGTCATAGATAAAAATCAATTTCCTTGCTTTGTGCCTTACTAACAATGAGAGTAACGAGTATAAAACTTATAGCATAAAAATAGGAGGCTCACGATCAAACAGGTACCTCGCGGTAGTATCATTAAGCAATCCTACTCCTGGGACTATTTCACCCGCATAGGTCCTGTGGACCCGCATGAGGTCATCCGCCTCGTCATGGGACTATTTCACCCGCATGGGACTATTTCACCCGCATGGATCCTGTGGACCCGCATGAGTACCATCACTGTACTCGCATGAGACTATTTCACCCGCATGGATCCTGTAGACCGGATCCGCATGAGTACAAACGCCGCACTCGCATCATGGGTAGCAAAGCCATGTCATAAGTAGTAAACCATCCTATTGGAGCATACCCGTGGGCCACCCATCGTGTCAGTATGTCCAAAGGAAATAACAAGAATAACCCGGGGTTTACCCGTAATAATATATATATAACATAGCTCATCCGGCTATCATACATAACATAAGCACTACCGGCCTATCATACGTAACATAAGCACTACCGGCCTATCATATCATAACATAAGCACTACCGGCCTATCATATCATAACATAAGCACTACCGGCTTATCATATCACAACATAAGCAAGTTAAGAAATCCCCTAACTTCTTATTAACATTATTAATATATCCTCTCATTTTAGTATCCTAAGGCACTACCATGTCTTTTAATAGAAAATCCGGGAATTCAACCCAAGTACCATATACTTCTAACTTTTTAAGAAAAACCCTTTTTATACAAAGATTCCAAGATACTAATCACCATAGTATCAAGTTATGATTTCTTTTCAAGACAAGTCACATCTCCTTTTAGAAATATAATAGGCTTCTAAATCAAGTGACTTCATTTCCTTTAAAACCTTAGGCAACCAATGCCTAAAAATCAATTCACCTTTCTTAGTTTCAAATCCTTTACCCGTACTTGTTTTAATTAGAGTAAACCTTTCTTTGTGAACCTTTCAAGTAAACTAATATAACCAACTTCCCATAAAGTCGTTATATTAACTTTATACATTAGTCAAAAACATTTTCCCTCAATCCAAGGGACTTATACTTTTGAAATGAAATAAGTATCATATACTTTAAAACAAGTGTAGATTATCAAATCTTGTACGTATACCGTACTACACAGATACAACTATTCATGCTCAAGAGATAGGAAGCTCTACATACCTCTTCGGTCAATCCACTTGCTAAGTCCAACTACCGCAAGTAATATGTCAACCTATAATAACCATAATACGTTTATTAACCCCTAATTTCAATGTAGAAATTCCAAATTCAAGTTACCAATTCTTAAGGAAAATTGGGCAGCATTTCCTTTGTTTCTACTCACTTTGCCACCTTTTTCAAAGGCCGATTTTCAACACTCAAACGCCACATTAAGGCCCAACATCCAAACCAACACAAATGGGATTACACACCTAATCTTGGGTGTGTAAAATTCTGCCCCATAAGTTATAATATTACACTTAACAATTCTAAAGTAGTTGGTAGGCTACAACATGCTCATAATATCTCTTTAGCCAAATCCTTCATACCCAAACCACATTTCTTGCATGCAATGACTCTAATAGCATTATTTACTCCCACAAGTACTTTCTTCTTAACATGCAACACTAACAACTAATAATAGAGGAAGAATCATTACCTTAGAGGTTTAGCCAAATTTCTCCAACAATTTGCTAGCTTCTATTCCAAGAACACCACCACAACAACCTTCACAAGCTAGCCACAAGCTTCCTTCTTGCCTTTTACTTTTCAGATTTTCCCTAAGGCTAGAATATCTCTTGGAGTTTTAGAGAGAAGGAGGAGCTTGAAATAATTAAGAGAGAAGGAGGAGCTTTTTCTAAGAGAGAGATGAAAGATGACCAAGTCTTTAAGACTTGGTCAATATAATGCATGCAAAAAGCAGATGGGGACACTTGTCACCCACCCATGCCCTTTTAAAATAAAAGATCAGATTTTCTAAGTTTTTCGCGATTTCCGCCTCGCGGCTGCCTGCGATCGGCGCGGCAAGACTCTGCGGACTTTGAACTTCGCGCCGCGGCCAGCTTCCTGGCCGCGGCTGAAACTTCAGCACCCTCGAATCTTCCGGCCGCGGCCTCTTCGGCGCGCCCTACAATCACGGCTTGGCGCGCGACCACGCTGTACCGCGGCGAGGCCACGCCAGTCGGACCGAACCACGGGGTATAACATTCTCCCCCCCTTAGAAACATTCGTCCGGAATGTTCCTTCTAGGCTTACTCGAATCACAAATCGACGTAGACGCTCTTAACTACTCTTTTGCAAATAAAGATGTTCCCCGCGGCCACAATAATACTTAAGCACAATTGCTAAATCAAAACTAACAAGCAGGAAAGTGGGTTACCTGGAGGTGTAGGGAATAAGTGAGGATACTTCTTCATCATGTCATCCTCTCGCTTCCCGCCATTTCCTCCTGTTCTTGTTCGCCATAAGACCTTGACGGAAGCCACGCCCTTCGTCCAAGTCGCCTAACCCGTCGATCGAGTATCGCTATGGGACTCTCTTCATACGATAACTCCTGTCACTTGGGACATCATGAACCGGTGCACTCTAGATGGA
Organism: Przewalskia tangutica; assembly: GCA_029844215.1. Lineage (NCBI taxonomy): Eukaryota > Viridiplantae > Streptophyta > Magnoliopsida > Solanales > Solanaceae > Przewalskia > Przewalskia tangutica. The sequence goes on from CM056737.1 coordinate 79,876,626, forward strand.
TCTCCAATACATTTCCATACATGGACACATGGAAAATCGGATGTACCGCCTCCAAATCGGACGGCAGATCTAACTCATAGGCAACCGCCTACCCTACGGACAATCGATACGCCCAACGTACTCGGGCTAAGCTTCCTTCTTTCCAAATCTCATCACACCTTCATGGCGATACCTTTAAAAACCAATCATCTATCTCAAATTCCAAGTGTCGACGCCGATGATCTGCATCGACCTGACAGGCTGCGGCCGCTCTGGATAAGCTTTACCTTATCCAGCTGAACCAAGTCGCCCGACTAACGAACCTCCCACCTCGAACTGCTATCGGTGACTGCACTTCCTCCCATATATGGCCTCATAAGGCGCCATCGAATCTTTGGAATGGTAGCCGTTGTTGTAAGCAAACTCCAAGAGGCAAATGATCCTCCGGCTACCCACGAAATCAATAACACAAGCCCGCACATATCCTCGAGTGTTCGGATAGTGCGCCGGCCGTCCGTCGGTCCGAGGTGAAACGTCGCATCGAGACTCACTGTGTCCCTAATCCTTCACGAAAAGACCTCAGGAAGTTAGCCGAATCGGGATCCTCTATCGATATAATCGACCGGGACTCGTGCGATCTCACAATCTCTAATATATAATCGGCATAGTCTCGGTGAGAATGTCGCCCCGATGGAAGAAAATGGGCTGATTTCACACCGCCGATAATCACCCAAATGGAATCATGCTTCCTCTGAGTGGTAGGTAGCCCTGTAATAAAATCCATATTTACCACCTCCCACTTCCAAGTCGGAATATCAATAGCCTGCAACAGCCCACCGGGCTTCTGGTGCTCAACATTGACCTGCTGACAATTAGGATATCAGGCAACAAAATCGCCACGTCCTCTTCGTGCCATCCCACCAATACACACACCTGAGGTCATGGTACATCTTAGTCGACCCCGGGTGAATAGAATAACGAGCACTGTGTGCCTCCCCCAAAATCTGCTGACGAAGTCCTGTCACATCGGGAACACACAACCGGCCCTCGAATCTTAGCACCCCATCAGGCGCTACCTCAAATAGACCCTTCTCCTTCTGGAGAGCTGCATCTCGGTACCGTACCAAAATCGGATCCTCATACTGTCGCCTCTTCACCTCCTCGACGATGGAAGACTCGGCAACCTCTCGAACCCGAACTCCATCACTATCAGAATCAACCAAACGAACCCCAAGGCTCGCTAGCTGATGTAACTCTCGGACCATATCCTTTTTCTCTGGCTGAACATCAGACAGACTACCATCGATCTGCGACTAAGGGCATCTGCAACTACATTGGCCTTCCCTGGGTGGTATAGAATATCAACATCGTAATCCTTAAGTAGCTCCAACCACCGTCTCTGCCGCAAGTTCAGCTCCCTCTGGCTGAAGATGTACTGGAGACTCTTGTGGTCTGTGTAAATGTCCACATGAACTCCATATAAATAATGTCTCCAGATCTTTAAGGCATGAATCACTGCTGCTAATTCCAAGTCATGCGTGGGATAATTCTTCTCATGCTTCCTAAGCTGTCGAGATGCGTAAGTTATAACTCTGTCGTGTTTGCATCAAGACGCACTCAAGCTCCGACACTGGCGCCACAATAAACCACATATCCATCTAAACCCTCTGGAAGAGTAAGAACTGGGGCGGTAGTCAATTTCTCCTTTAGCAACTGGAAACTTTCCTCACAAGTGTCCGTCCATCGGAACATAGCTGCCTTCTGAGTCAGCTTAGTCAAAGGTGCTGAAATAGAAGCAAACTTCTCCACAAACCTCCGATAATAACCTGCAAGGCCCAAAAAGTTGCGCATGCAGCCGGTGTAGTGGGTGCAGGCCAAGTATTGATCGCCTCAATCTTAGTCAGACAACCCGAATACCATCGGCCCGATAACATGCCCCAAGAAAGCCCGAAGCCCAAAACTCGCATTTCGAGAACTTGACATACTGCCGGTCCCCGAGGACTCGATACCGTCGCCTCAAATGATCAGATGCTCTGCTCTGTGCGCGAATACACCAAGATATCATCAATGAACACTATAACGAACATGTCCAAGAATGGCCTGAACACCCTATTCATCAAATCCATGAATACCGCTGGAGCGTTGGTCAATCTGAAAGACATTACCCTGAACTCATAGTGCCCATACCGGGTCCTGAATGCAGTCTTCGGAATATCCGCCTCTCTAACTCGTACCTGATGGTAACCAGACCGCAGGTCTATCTTGGAAAAACATCTCGCACCCTGCAACTGGTCAAACAAATCATCAATCCTGGGGAGGGGATATCTGTTCTTGATAGTTACCTTGTTCAGCTGCCTGTAATCAATACACATACGCAGCGTCCCATCCTTCTTCTTTACAAATAACACTGGCGCTCCCCAGGGAGAAACACTTGGCCTGATAAAGCCTTTTTCCAGCAAATCTTTCAGCTGGTCCTTCAATTCCCTTAACTCGGCCGGTGTCATTCTATATGGCGGAATAGATATCGGTCGAGTGTCTGGCGCCAAATCGATGCAAAACTTAATCTCCCTCTCAGGAGGGATACCCTAAGCTTCGTGCGGGAATACGCTCAGTAAACTCTCTAACGGCCGAACCGATCAAGGTCCGATATCACCTCGATGTCGAATACCCGAACCAAATGGTAAATATACCCCTTCCGTACCATCTTCCTAGCCTTGAGGTAAGAAATAAACCTACCCCTCGGCGATGCAGTATTCCCCTTCCACTCGATAACCGGCTCACCGGGAAACCGGAACCGAACTAACCTCTCTCTACAGTCCACATTGGCATAGCAAGACGCTAGCCAATCCATACCCATAATCACATCAAAGTCTGTCATATCCAACTCTATCAAGTCAGCTAGAGTCTGACGACCATCTATGGTCACTGGGCAAGCCTTATATACCCGCCGGCTACCACCGGCACCTACGGCGTAGCCACCTCAAAAATTCTATGGACTCGGGCTCTATCCCTATTCTACCAAAGAATATGAGGAGATATATAGGACAAGGTAGAACTGGATCTATCAAAGCATATACATCACAAAGAAGAAACCAATAATGTACTGTGGCGACATCGGGTGACGCCTCGTCCCGACGATCGACATAGCATAGATGCGGTTCGAGGACCGCGGAACTAGAACCCGCCACGACCGCGCGGCTGCTGGCCGTGAACACCTCGCCCTCGGGCGCATAACCATCAAGATGAAGACCTATCAATCGAATCGGGTACCGAGCCATAGCATTTCCGCCGCGTCTGACAATCTCTCTTCAAATGGCCTGCCGCCACAAGAGTAACAAGCTCCCGGAGGAACACGACACCTCATAATGACAATCACCACATCGACCACACCGAGGCATAGGTGGCCTCATCCGACCGGAACTCGTCCTCCGAAACCCAAGCCTCGAACCTGCCCCGCCTCGAATACTCAGTACATCCCGAAGATGGTGGAGCGCCTGACCGGCCGTGGTGCAAATCTGGTTCGCCGGGTTGTCTACCCTAAAACTACCAGAGGACCTGCTGTCCCGGCCTCTTCTCGATACTTGCCGATCCGTCGGCCGCGTTCTCACACCCAAGTGCATATGCCTGCATGCGGGCAATGTCCATGCCCGGCTGAAGAGCCACTCCCGTGCAACTCTCCGCCAAATAGTCATCGAGCCCCGTGGACGTAGCTGCACTCGCCCTCCATATGCTACTAAAGTGGGTACATATCGAGCCAATGAGTCAAACTCGACGTTGTACTCGGATCGTCCGCCCACTCGTCTCGGTGTAAATTGCCGGCCCGTGCCCTCATCTGCGGAGGCAAGAAATGACCAAGAAATGCCGCCGAGAACTCGCCCCATACAGCTGGAAGCGCATGCTCCCCCCGGGACAGCTCCCACGAATCAAACCAGTCCACTGCGGTATCACGCAGCCGATGCGAACCCAATACAATCGACTCGGATCCGAGGCCTTGATCACCATCATGATCCGTTGTAATCGCTTGATGAATTCTCGAGGATCATCCTCGTGCCTCGACCATAAAATTCGCGGTGCGGCTCAAGAAGTCCGAAGTTTTACGCTCGGATCTGGAGGAACTACGTATAGCCGGAATCGCCGCTGCCTCGCCTCATGCCTAGCCACTATCTCGCCAATAATCGGGCCATCTCCTTGTAGCCTATATCCTCGCCGCTGGATGGGGGCTCAGTACCGTGGTCTCGATGGCCGCCGCCTCGGACTCTCTTTGGGGTTGGCGGCGTTGTAGAACTTCGCCGTCAAAACACCTCATCCGGTAGTGGCGGGCACATGCTCGTAACCCTCGGTGCCCTACTAGTAGTTCCCTCTACTGCCTTGCCCTTCTGGGCCGCGGTTGCCTTGCGTGGAGGCATAACTGATACATACAAAGTTTACGTCAGAGGAAATTCAACCTATAACACAGCTCTATTGCACGATCTTAGAGTGAAAGAAATGGAAACCAATCCTAAATATCCTGTAGCCTTCTGATTATAGATGTGGTGCACAACACACCGATAATCAAGACTCTACTAGATACGGCCTGTAGACCCTTTTCGAGGATTAACTGCTCTGATACCACTTTTGTCACGACCCGACCCCGGATCCGTGACCGGTGCCTTGACCCGGGCACCCTTGTGACACAACATCAGATAAAACCAGCGGAATATAAACTCAAGATAAACAACCATAATGGTATAAATAGTCTAGCCCAAAATGGTTACCCCAAAGTACATAAAATCGAACAGCTATACCCTTAAACAAACCAAGTTATGACAAGACTATAGGCCTCTAAGAATGAGTAATACTATGACGGGACAGGGCCCCGTCATGCCCCTGAATGTACAAAATATCAACAACACCAGGGAGAACCATACCAAAAGTCGAGCTCCGAAGAAATGAAGCTCCTGACACCTGAGTAAAAGATCCTAGGAATGAGGATCTACCACCTGCTTTCCCTTACCTGCGGCATGAACGCAGCCCCCGAGGAAGGGGGTCGACACAACGTGCAGTATGTAAATCGGAAAATATCGTAGTAATATCACAAGTCAAAGATAAGCTGGAGTCATAGATAAAAATCAATTTCCTTGCACTGTGCCTTACTAACAATGAGAGTAACGAGTATAAAACTTATAGCATAAAAATAGGAGGCTAACGATCAAAACAGGGTACCTCGCCCGTAGTATCATTAAGCAATCCTACTCCTGGGACTATTTCACCCGCATAGGTCTTGTGGACCCGCATGAGGTCATCCGCCTGGTCATGGGACTATTTCACCCGCATGGGACTATTTCACCCGCATGGATCCTGTGGACCCGCATGAGTACCATCGCCATACTCGCATGGGACTATTTCACCCGCATGGATCCTGTAGGCCGGATCCGCATGAGTACAAACGCCGCACTCGCATCATGGGTAGCAAAGCCATGGCATAAGTAGTAAACCATCCTATCGAGCATACCCGGGCCACCCATCGTGTCGCGATGTCCAAAGGAAATAACAAGAATAACCCGGTTTAGTAATAATATATATATAACATAGCTCATCCGCTATCATACATAACATAAGCACTACCGCCTATCATACGTAACATAAGCACTACCACCTATCATATCATAACATAAGCACTACCGGCCTATCATATCATAACATAAGCACTACCGGCTTATCATATCACAACATAAGCAAGTTAAGAAATCCCCTAACTTCTTATTAACATTATTAATATATCCTCTCATTTTAGTATCTTAAGGCACTACCATGTCTTTTAATAGAAATCGAAAATCAACCCAAGTACCATGTACTTCTAACTTTTTATGAAAAACCCTTTTTATACAAAGATTCCAAGATACTAATCACCATAGTATCAAGTTACGATTTCTTTTCAAGACAAGTCACATCTCCTTTTAGAAATATAATAGGCTTCTAAATCAAGTGACTTCATTTCCTTTAAAACCTTAGGCAACCAATGCCTAAAAATTAATTCACCTTTCTTAGTTTCAAATCCTTTACCCGTACTTGTTTTAATTAGAGTAAACCTTTCTTTGTGAACCTTTCAAGTAAACTAATATAACCAACTTCCCATAAAGTCGTTATATTAACTTTATACATTAGTCAAAAACATTTTCCCTCAATCCAAGGGACTTATACTTTTGAAATGAAACAAGTATCATATACTTTAAAACAAGTGTAGATTATCAAATCTTGTACGTATACCGTACTACATAGATACAACTATTCATGCTCAAGAGATAGGAAAGCTCTACATACCTCTTCGGTCAATCCACTTGCTAAGTCCAACTACCGCAAATAATATGTCAACCTATAATAACCATAATACGTTTATTAACCCCTAATTTCAATGTAGAAATTCCAAATTCAAGTTACCAATTCTTAAGGAAAATTGGGCAGCATTTCCTTTGTTTCTACTCACTTTGCCACCTTTTTCAAATGCCGATTTTCAACACTCAAACGCCACATTAAGGCCCAACATCCAAACCAACACAAAGGGGATTACACACCTAATCTTGGGTGTATAAAATTCTGCCCCATAAGTTATAATATTACACTTAACAATTCTAAAGTAGTTGGTAGGCTACAACATGCTCATAATATCTCTTTAGCCAAATCCTTCATACCCAAACCACATTTCTTGCATGCAATGACTCTAATAGCATTATTTACTTCCACAAGTACTTTCTACTTAACATGCAACACTAACAACTAATAATAGAGGAAGAATCATTACCTTAGAGCTTTAGCCAAATTTCTCCAATAATTTGCTAGCTTTTATTCCAAGAACACCACCACAACAACCTTCACAAGCTAGCCATAAGCTTCCTTCTTGCCTTTTACTTTTCAGATTTTCCCTAAGGCTAGAATATCTCTTGGAGTTTTAGAGAGAAGGAGGAGCTTGAAATAATTAAGAGAGAAGGATGAGCTTTTTCTAAGAGAGAGATGAAAGATGACCAAGTCTTTAAGACTTGGTCAATATAATGCATGCAAAAATCAGATGGGGGGGGGGGGGGGGACAATTTTCACCCACCCATGCCCTTTTAAAAGAAAAGATCAGATTTTCCTAAGTTTTTCCGCCAGATTTCCCGCCGCGGCGCGCAGCCTGCGATGGCGGCCGCAACTCTCTGCGGACTTTGAACTTTCCGCGCCGCTTCCGCGCATGGCCGCTGAACTTCAGCGACCAGATCTTCGGCGGCGGCTGCCTCTGGCAGCGGCGCTGAGGCCCTGACGCGGTCGGACCGAACCACGGTATAACGGCCTGCCGCTTTTACGAAACACATTTCCCGATCACAAGCGAACTTGTAACTCCCATAACTTCCTACTCCGATGTCTTATCGACGAACGGTTGGTTGCGTTGGAAACTAGACTCAACGAACTACGCACTAGGCCTTTGAAATACTTAGGAACTCTCAATGTACCGGGTCATAACCCTCCTCAAAGTTGACTAAAACCCGTCCGGAACAATCCGTCAACCTATCTTTTGAAAATTTTAAGTCTTACCCTCTTTCGCACGCTCTTACACGTATGGCCAGAACTACGGGGTATAACATGGGCTACCATGGTCTAACACCAAGGCGGGCTGACGCAGACTCAAAACTTGTCCCAATGTCTAGTTATGACGACACTGGGCTACCATGGTCAAACACCAAGGCGGGCTGACGCAGACTCAAAACTTGTCCCAGCGTCGAGTTATGACGACACTGGGTCGACGTTGTCACGCCCCGAACCCCGCGCCCGCGACTGGTGCCCTACTTGGGCACCTTTCATTTCATACAACATAATAAACCGCGGAAGATAAATAACACTTTTTTTTTCTTTAAACACAGGCCAAGCCGATAAGGCTTCCATAATATAAATCACCGAAAGGGTCTACACTGTTCAACAATGTAAATACAACTCTAGCCAGTCCAGTCCACATATAAATACAGACCTCTAAGATTTTTGACAAATACTATGACGGGACAAGGCCCCGCCGTACCTCTGAATATACCTAGCCATAATGACAAGCTCCGGAACATTGGAGCTATCTCAAAATGCTGAACCAGGATCCTAAGCTCGCGGATCCACAACTGAGTACCTAGATCTGCGGATATGAACGCAGCCCCCCGAAGGGTATCAGTACAACAGGTAATAAGTATGGAACGGAAATACAGTACATTAAACAAGATCATAATTGTACAAAAGAATGACAGGGGCAAGTATGAAAATCAAATATCAGATCCTACCGTGCCATTTAACATAAGAACCAACAGTACCTTGTTTCATCAGATCTTTGTATCATCAGATATCATCGAACTCATAGATGAGATTATAACAGGTCAAACAAATTACCAGAGACAAGTATAATAATCAACTACCAGTACATTGTGCCTTTTTAAAAGTAGAGTAATGAGAGTCAACTTTATCTTTTAAGCCCTGCTTTTACAAAATGAGATTAACCATCTCATTTCAAATCATGAAATCACTGAACCCTTTCATTAATAAAATCAATATTATTTCAAATTATGAAAGACATGTCAATATACGGGACACTTGCTCACAATTATGCAATCTTATTCATGAGACTATTTCACCCGCATAGGACTATTTCACCCGCATGAGCCTTGTGGGCCTGCAATGAGTATATACGTCGTACTCGCATCGTGAATAGCAATCCACGGACATGGGAGTTAAACCCCCGCATGGGACTATTTCACCCATATAGGACTATTTCACCCGCATGTACCTTATGGGCCCGCAATGAGTATATACGCCATACTCGCATTGTGGAGAGCAAATCCACGGAAATGCATAATGCTCCGGGGGTTGACCCCCGCAATAAATAATATAACACTTGCACTAACGGCTACATGAGCAAACATATGCAAGTTAACATAATCTTTGACTCTCAATAGAACAAATAGGATGTACTCTCCTCTTAGAAAAACCAAGGTAATATCGTGCCTTCCTTTCTAAAATAACCAAGACAATATCATGCCTTCTTTTTAAAATAATCAAGACACTAACAAGTTTTTCATTTCATAACACCAAGGCACTATCACACCTTGCATCAATAAGGATTAAAGTCCATTACAATAATGTACGTGCGCCGTACATTCACTTTATAAACTAAATTTCCATTTAGAAAAGCCCAAGTACTACATGTATCACTAGGAAGTAGGATCCAATACATGTATCATTTTGAAACCATCATTTAGAAAATCAAGACACTTATCATACCAAGTATCTTTCTGAGACATGATTTTGGCAAATCAAGGCACTAGACATCACGTATTACTTTAAAACATCTTTGAAAGTCAAAGTGCCACATATCATGTAATATATTAAGGACTTAATCATGGACATTCTCACATGATTTCTCTAAAACATTTTAAACCATCTCTTGACTTTCCACAAAACTTGTTATAACAAACTTCCCATAAAGCCGTTATAACCACTTTTATTTTAGAAAACTAACGCCCCATTACCTTTTCCCTTTTTATAAAAAAAATAAGGCATTATCATGTCAAGTAAGGAAATTGAACCCAAAGTACTTTGTACATCTATTCTTTATAAAAAGAATCAATTCATGCAATATTAGGGAGGTGAATCCCAAAAATACTTTCACTATTAAAACCAAGTTACTTACCCTTTTAAACTCAAGTAACTTACTTTTAAATCAAGTAAACTCCCTTTTTCAAAATCAAGTAACATATACATTTAAATCAAGTTACTTCTATTGCTTAAATCAAGTAACATATACTTTTCAAATCAAGTTACTACACCTTTTTAACTTCAACTCAAGGCTTTAAAATCAAGTAACTTCTACTTTCAACATTAAGCAATTATTCCTTTAACTCAAGTAACTCATTCTTTTCAAATAACGTTACTCCTATCTTTCGAAATCAAGTCATGCATTCTCTTTAAACCGAGTAATCTATACTTTTTACAATAATTTTAGTCTCATGACTTTTAAATAAATCAAGTCTCTTAACTTTAGAAAACAAGTCCCATAACTTGAAAAATAAAGTCTCATAATCTTTAAAGAAATCAATTTAATACTTCCTAACGACTCTTACCAACATCCCTCATAAGACATGGTAAGAACTTAGGAATATTTTAGACATGCCTTTAGCATAAAATTAATAATATGAATACTTCCTAATGACAATGCAAGTACTTCAAGAAAATAAGTCACGTATACTCCAAATAACAAGGCAAGTATACTTCAAGGATAGTCATGTCGATAGAAGGAAGAAGTTCACATACCTCGTGACGACTAACCCAAACGACAAGTAGCAATACGCTCCAATGTACTTCAACTTTATCGTCTATCCCACATTCCAAGTAGAATATGCTACACGTAGTACTTCAACCTATAATGAGATAGCACTTCTATCAATATCATACTTACTAGTATAATACTTATACCAAATAATTGTCCTCTAATTCTACGGAAATTTGGGCAGCACCTCCTTTGTTTCTACGTACTTTTCTACCTTTTCCAAGACCCGAATACATCAACCAACAAGCCACATTTAAGGCAAAACCAACAGTTAACCAAAGGAGATTACACGCCTAACTGGACGTGTAAAATTCTGCCCCATAATCTATACAAAACAGTCCATTATAACAGTCCATAATAAACCAACATTAAGGGTACAATGTGAAGCCTTTAACACCCTTATTCCTTAGGACCTTCATTAGCAATTGCTACACTTAAACATGCATATTGGTGGCTGAATTTTCAGAATTCTAACGCCACAAAACAGTCCATAAAACTGCACAACAATGCCCCACAGTTTACTACATTTCTCGGCCAACAACACCCAATACGTTTACCGCGTCCCAGAAAGGGCCGAGCAGTAGATGACTTTACCGCGTCCCAGAATGGGCCGGGTAGTATACCCTACATGACTTTACCGCTTCCTAGAATGGGCCGGGCAGTATACCTTATAGGTTCACCGCGTCCTTCACTTGAGGGTCGGGCAGTATATGTATGTGATTCCATGGGCATGTATCCATGACGCGAGTATAGATACTCATGACAGTATATGATTTCATGGACATGTATACATGATGCGGGTATAGATACTCATGACAGTATATGACTCTCACTTTAAAAAAAAGGCACAGTTGATTCTCATTTTTGAAAGGTACAGTTGGCTCTATTTTATATGGCATGGTTGCATCTGGTATGTGATTTTCATACTTGTCTCTGTCATCTTTTGGCCAGTCATGATCTTATTTACTGTACTTTATGTTTTCATACTTGGTACCTTGTTGTACTGACCCCCTTCGGGGGGCTGCGTTCATGCCCGCAGGTATATGTACTCAGTTTGGTGATCCGCGAGCTTAGGATCATTGTTCAGCTTTTGGGATAGCTCCATTGTTCCGGAGCTTGTCATTTTGGTACAGATCTTCCATTATAGACTTATGTATATTCAGGCTTACGGCGGGACCTTGTCCCGTCACATTTCATTATCAAACTCTTAAAGGTATGTAGACAGGTGTGGGTGGTAAATGTGTATTTGGACGTGTATATGTTATTGTTCGTTTTGGACATATACTATATATAGTGGTGTTAGGCATATTTTATATACACCTTTTGAGTCATTTTTAGTTAGTCTTTGGCCTATTTTTGTACAAATATGTGTCAAGTTAGGATATATTTTCTTTCTTTTGAGTCATTGTGGTTTAAAATGGCACATTGGCAAAAAGAAGCAAAAAGAGGGCAAAAACAGAGGTTTCAGAGCACAAAGAGACGAAAAGCTGGCACCCCGGGCAAAGTACAGGGCGGCGCCGTGGCGCCAGTCCATCAGGAGCAGCAGGGCCACGGCGCCCAGATCGCTGGACAGCTGCAGGAGTTTCGGCGCCACGGCGCCGGTCTCAGGGCCGTGGCGCCGACGTGGGTTTTCAGCCAAATCCGAATGGGAATGGGCCAAGACCAAGAGGGAAAAGTTGGGAACGTTTTTGGAGGATATAAAAAGGCCTTAGATTTTTGAAGGGTTCCACAATCCCTAACTCTACACAACACATAGTTCTTGAAAGCTTCAAGATTGGAGGCTTGTTCTTGAGTAATTCTTTTTCTTACTTTATTTATTTTTCAGTTTATGTTGGATAATCTTTTAGTTCTTAGCATGTCTATGGCTAAGAGCTAAACTTTAATTAGGGTTTTCCATTCGAATCACTTGAACCTCGTTTTATGATTTAATGCATGGTTTTGGTTTCTTCTTTATATAGTTGAGATTTATTCAATAATTGCTTTGATTGCTTGGTAATTAATTGATCACTAATTATCATCACATATATGATTTCTAATCGAGATTCGAAAGGGGATATTGTGAATATGCTATAGTTGAATAAACATAGGTTAAAATCGTGGACGAAAGTACCCCGATACTTGTGTAGTTTAATAGGTTATTGTTCTTAATCCTCTTTTGTGGTAAATCTTATCATCGAAAGATAAAAGGGTTATATATCCTAACTGGAATATAAAACAGCTTAGTTAACCTGCTATCTCAATATAGAAGAAGAACATTTATCATTGCATTAAAGATTAAAGCGAGCGGATAGTTGAGGAGATTGGAAGCCCTATGTCCACTATATCTGATTTAAGTAAAGTAATTTAGTTAACTTTTATAATTATTTAGTAGTCATAGATATAAACAACCATCAAAATATCGATCACCAAATAGATACCATAGGATAGAAATTGGTAATTGAACATTAATCTCTGAGGACAATATTCGGTCTTACCCAGACTATATTATTTGTCACGATACGTGCACTTGCGTTAAGCGTGTGGATAAATTGCTAACAAGTGGCAGCCTTGTCGGCTTGCCTATGATGTTGTATGACAGTCCAGGGGACAGGATTCCTTCGTTATGAGATTATGAGTTGTTCTTAAGCTTCCGCTGGTTATATGTGACGTGTGGGTATAAGGGTGCCCAAGTAGGGCACCAGTCGCGGCTCGTCGGTTCGGGTCGTGACATGTACAGAAAGGCTACAAACTTTATGATTTAGATAACAAACTAGTCTGCATGAGCAGAGATGTGATTTTCATGGAAACAAGATTTCCATTCAAAAACACTGAAGCAGATAGAGAAATTTTAATCCAGTCAAATGATCACTTCAACTATGATGATCTAGTCCATACACATAGAGTTGAGGTCACACAGAATGAAACAATCATCCCACACAATGTTGTGATATCTAATGAAGGCAATGGTGATGCAATAACCAGTGTTAGCAGTGATATTTCAGGAGCATACACATCAGACACCAGGAGGTCCACAAGAGCTAGTAGACCTCCCATTGACATAAAGATTACATCACTCAACAAGGGTCCAGTATCTGCTTATATTCTATATCAGAGGGGATGGACTATACAAGCCTATCCTCTAAATATCAAGTTTTCTTGACACAGATGTCTGTGGATGTTGACCCACAGAGTTACTCAGAAGCAGCCAAGGACGACAGGTGGGTTGCTGCTATGAAAGATGAAATTCAAGCATTGGAAGACAATAAAACTTGGGAGCTGGTCTCCACCTAATAAGAAGATTATTGGATGCAAATGTGTGTACAAGATCAAGTATAAGGTGACATGAGAGGTTGAAAGGTTCAAGGCTCGACTAGTGGAAAAAGGATACAATCAAAATGAGGGGTTAGATTATCATGAACATTTTCCCCTGTTGTTAAAATGACTACTGTCAGAACAGTTGTAGTTATGGCTGCTGTTAGGAATTGGGTTGTCTATCAAATGGATGTCTATAAAGCATTCTTGCAAGGGGACTTGTATGAAGAGGTTTTCATGAAGCTGCCATAAGGTTTTAATACTCAAGAGGGGCAGAATAAAGTGTGCAAGTTGATCAAGTCTCTATATGGGCTAAAACAAGCTTCTAGACAGTGGAACATTAAACTAACTTCAACTTTAATTTCTTCAGGTTTTCATCAAAGTAATCTGGATTATTCATTGTTCACTAAGCAACAAAATGACAGACTTGTAGTGGTCTTAGTATATGTTGACGACTTGCTGATCACTGGCAATGATCAGTCACTTATTAAATCTACTAAACAAGTGATGCGCGATTTATGCACACACTAAACGCAAGTGCACGTGTCGGGACAAGTAATATAGTCTAGGTAAGACCAAATATCGTCCTCAATGACTGGTTTTCAAGTACCGATTATCTATCATTTAGTTTCTATTTGGTTAACGTTAATTGAGTTGGAATTCTAAACTAATAATGCAGGAAATAAACTAATTATGAAAATATTTTGATTTAAATCAGTTATGATGGAGAATTAGGGCTTCCAAGATCATCAACTATCCACTATATTCAATCCTTAATACAATTAGACTGACTTCTTCTTCTACGTTAAGATTGCAGGTTAACTAAGCCGTTTTATACTCCTGTTAAGGTAATATAAACACTCAATCCCAATGGAGAACCCTTCTACCTTTCGGTGACAAGATTGACTACAAAGGAGGATTAAGAGCAATAACTTATTAAGCTACACAAGTATCGGGGTGCTTTCGTCCACTATTTAAACTTATGTTTATTCAATTATAGCATATTCACAATCTCCCCTTTCGGATTTCGATTAGAACTCATATAAGTGATGATAACTAGTGATCAATTAATTATCAAGCAATCAAAACAACTATTGAATAAATCTTAAATAAGTGAAGAAGAAACCAAACTAATATATTAATTCATGAATAGAGTTTCAAGTGAATCACAAGGAAATCCCTAATAAAGTAATTATCTCTTAACCAAAGTCACGCTAAGAACTAATATAATCTCCATACATGAACTGAAATAAAAAAAGCAAAAGAAAGAAAAATACTCAAGAACAAGTCTCCAAGCCTTCTAGCATCCAAGGATTGTGTTGTGGAATATTTACAAGATGGATGGAATTTGTCAAGTGTGGGATGGAATGTAAGATGGTGGATGATTTCTTCTAATGATGTAGAGACTAATTATAACCCAAGAATTCTTTAGGTAAAGGGTTAGAGATTATGTAGGTAGGAAAGGTTATGGAATCCTTTAGGTAAAGGGTTAAAGATTATGTAGGTAGGAAAAGTTATCCCTTTAGGACCCTGAAAATGTGTCAAATTCGGTCCAAAACTCAGAAATTCCGCGTCGGCGCCGTGGCCCTACAGTCCGGAGCCACGGCGCCGAAAAACCTGCAGCAAAATCATCTTTCTGAACATTCGTAGGCGCTCGAGCGTTTCGCGGATTTTCGCTTCGTCGTCCAGTTTTCATCCGGTCTTCGTCTGATTTCTTCTATACTTTCCGAGACTTCATTTATTGGCCCCTTTTAGTGTACAATTCCATCTCAATTAAGCTCATTTCCTCTTCTTTTCGTCATTTCTCCATTTCTGACCGTTGTGACACAAAAGGAAGAAAGATGACCCTAATACTATACTAAACATCAACAAAATGAGTAAAATACTAACTAAAAATGACTCAAAAGGTGTATATAAAATACACCGATCAACAAGCACTACAAGCTGCCTTCAAAATCAAGGATTTGGGAGAACTTAAATATTTTCTTGGTATTGAATTTGCTCGTAGCTCGCAAGGTATACTTATGCATCAAAGAAAGTATGCCCTAGAGTTGATTTCTGACTTAGGCTTGGCAGGATCTAAGCCTGTGTTATCACCTATGGAGTTGAATCAGAAACTCACTATTATTAAATATGACCAAGTCCCTACACCCACACCAGTTTCTACTGATTCACCAGTTTCTACTGATTCTTTATTGCCAGATCCCAGTATGTATAGGAGACTTTTTGGGAGGCTATTATATCTTACCAATACCAGGCCTGACATTGTATTTGTTGTCCAACATCTCAGTCAGTTTATGTAAAATCCCAAAAATTCCCACTTGGAAGTTGGCTTGAGCCTGGTGAGATACATTAAGAGTGCTCCAGGATCAGGTATTCTCCTACACAACTCAAGCACATCTCAGTTATAGGGTTTTTGTGATGCGGATTGGGGTTCTTGCCTAAGCACTAGAAGATCTGTCACTGATTACTTAATATTGTTTGGTTCTTCTCCAATTTCTTGGAAGTCCAAGAAACAGACTAATATTTCCATGAGTTCCGCTGAAATTTGAATAACGAGCACTACGCCTCGATGGTGGTTGTTTGGCTTACTGCATTTCTTTAACCGGGAACCTCAATTCAGTTACCTGTTTCCATCCTTTTTTACAGCAAGTCTACCATACAGATTGTCAATAATCTTGTTTTTCATGAGCGTACGAAGCATATCGACATCGATTGTCATTTCATTCGGGAAAAACTAAAAGATGAGCTCATTCATATCAGCTACTAACCTTCTGCTGAACTACCTACTGATCTACTTACAAATGGTCTAAGCATTACACAACACTCATACCTTCAATCCAAGCTAGGAATGAAGAACATCGTCATCTCTCCTAGCTTTCGGGGGGGGGGGGGGGGTAGAAGAATTAGCTACAACTACAAAGTAGTTAAGTTTGTTAGCAAGTAGTTAAAGTTGTTAGAAGTTAGTTTAGTTTGTTAGAAAGTGGTTAAAAACTTGTACATCAGAATTGTAAATGCAATAATTCATTTTCTCAATACACAATTCTCTCTTCATTTCTCTCTCTCTCTCACACACCAACACGATCTCACTTCTCTTCTGTTCTTCTCCATCTCTTATTTTCTTCTTCTTGTTCCATTGTTTCTTCTTTCAATTACCTGCGCACAACATGTAAATAGCCAAGTTCAACAGGGAGAACTAAAGTACCCATTCAAATGAATTTCATGATTGTCATCACTAAACCAACTTGAATAACATAACATGAAAAAGGTTTTAAGACTTTAACCTAAAAGAGACGACGGAGAAAAGGAAAAAAAAAGATGATGAAGTTTAATTATAAGTTGTTCAAGGGCTTTCGTTTTCGATTAATATGAGACAATGTCGGACACCAACTGAAGCTCTCTATATAAAGGGAGATAGGGTAATAGCACATGATCATCTCTGATGAAGTAAAAGAAAGGGAGAGAGTTTATTTTTGATTTTTTTTTTTGTCTATTATGGTGGTGTTCGGGTATTTACACACATCTCGACTATTTTGTCTTGTAACAAACTAGCTATTGTGTATTTTTCACCAGTACAACTGTACAAATATTATGTAATTTTGTCCACTTAGACTTGACAAATTAAACGAAATACATAATACTTTTTGTCTTCATATATAAGTACCCCTACTAGACATTAAGACTACTAATGTTTCAAAAAAGACATTAAGACTACTCTGAATGAAAATAAGAAAGTTCTTTTAATTTCTTGACTCAGCTCGTGCATTATACCTAACATTCTATTTTTTACTAGATATGTTTCACATTCCAGCCCTAGAAATAGAATTACATATGAGAGAACGCCTTAGGTGCATGAGACTTTCCAGCACAAATTCAGATTAGTTAAGTCTCAAAACATAGATATTGTGTAGGTGCAATTATATTGTATTGTATTGTATTGTATTGCACTGTAATGTATTGTTTTGATGAATTAATATAATATTTAGTTAAATATATTGTATCGTCTCCCGTCATACATAAGCAATTTGAAGAATAAACTTACTATATTATAAAGAAAAGTAGATATGAGGTAAATGATCGATGAAATAAGAATACTAGTAATAATTAAACAAAGGCAAAATGAAAGAAAAAAGATAATGATGCGATCACACCAAATCAATTATTACAGAAAATGAGACTTTTTGTCGTTACATAGCAATGAATTTAGTGAAAAGATACAATACAAATTTAAGTAAGAATCAAAATAAACGTTATATTTAATTTACAATAATACAACCACCAATGGATGTGGTGTATTGGATGAGACTGCTCCCCCTCGGGTTCAAGCCCTGAGTATGAAAAATTATTTGCTAGAGAGTGCTTCCCCTAAATGAGCTATACACAACGCAAATCTTGATATAATCGAACTCCAAATGCGAGTACTGAAAAATCAAGTGGAAAACCAAAACAAAGTTACAATAGTACAATATGTAACAATCCAAACAAGTTAAGGGGTAGAGGTTTTCCTAAAAAAACACGATAAATTGTTTTATTTGTTACACCTTATTCCTTGAGGACCTCAATAATCTACTTTATATTACTAACAAAATCAGCACCTTTTTGGTGAAAATATTTTTGCAAATGATTCATCACGGTTATATATATATATATATATCATACTATAAAAGTTTGGGAGAGAGTGATCGAGATAATGATGAGGAGGGGTGTGTCTATCTTCGAGAATCAATTTAGATTCATGTCGGGGTGGTCAATTACAGAAAAGTCATTCATTTTGTAAGAAGATTGCTGGAGCAGTATAGGAATATGAAGAGAAACTTACACATGGTGTTCATTGACCTAAAAAAGGCATGCGATAAAGTCTCAAGAGAGATCCTTTGGAGGTGTTTGGAGTCTGAAGGTGTACATGTAGCTTACATTCGGGCAATTAAGAATATGTATGATGGAGTCAAACCCATGTTAGAATAGTGATGGGCGATTCAAAATACTTTCCGGTCATATTGGGGCTGCACTAGCGATCAGTCTTAGCTCATTCATATTCGTCTTAGTGATAGATGAATTGACACGATATATTCAAGAAGAGGTGTCGTGGTGTATGTTATTCGAAGATGGCATAGTACTGATCGACGAGACGTGCGATGGAGTTAACGATAGGCTGGAAGTTTGACAACAGACTCTAGAGTCTAAAGGGTTCATATTAAGTAGGACTATGACAAAATATCTAGAGTGCAAGTTCAGTGACGTGACGCAGGAGGCGCAAGTGGAAGTGAAGATCGACGCACAAGTCCTACCAAAGAAAGGTAGTTTCAAGTATCTTGGGTTTATAATTCAAGAAAATGAAGAGATTGATCATGATGCCGCTCATTGTATTGAGGCGGTGTAAGTGAAATGGAGGCTCACATCTGGAATACTGTAAGATAAGAATATGTCGCCAAGGCTTAAAGGTAAATTCGATGTAGTATTGGTTAGACCGACTTTGTTGTATGTGGTAGAGTGCTGGCCAGTCAAGAACGCCCACATTCAAAAGATAAGTGTAGAAGAGATGATGATTCTCAAATGGATATATAGGCATACTATGATGGATATGGTTAGGAACGAAGTTATACGAGTGGAAGTGGCCCCTATGACAGACAAGATGAGGGAAGTGAGATTAAGATGGTTCGGGCATATGAAGAGGATATGTGTGAATGCACATGTAAGGAGGTGTGAGAGGTTGACTATAACAGGAGTTAGAAAAGGTAGAGGTAGGCCAAAAAAGAATTGGGAGAGGTGATTAGATAGGACATTACACAACTTCATTTTACTGAGGACATGACCCTAATAAAAAGGTATGGAAGTCGGAGATTGGGCCAGAAGGTTAGTAAGTACCGAGTGATTTCCGTATTAGTAGTATTAGGTAGTAATCGCGTTATTTCTTTTCTTCAATGTGTATTACTATACATTGCCGCATTTACTTTTTATCTTGCTAGTTTGTTGTCATATTTTTCTTGATATCATGTTTTTTATATTGCTATTTGTTGTCACACCCCTATATTTTCTTTCGAGACGAGGGTCTACCGGAAATAACCTATTCACCTCATAAAGGTAGAGATAAAATTTGTGTACATTCTACCATCCCCTGACTTTAGTTGATGTGACTCCATAAGGGCCTATGGGCTAGAAGTGGTAAAGAAGCGATCCGGTTGAGAATATTGGGTCAAGTATAATATTGGAGAGTTTTATTTGGGATCCAGACCCAATTAACAAGTATCAACTTTTAAAAAGGACCATGGATCGGAAAGAACGGTTAAGCGAATTGTGATTATGCTTAGGCAAAGACTGTTCTTCTCATCCTCAATTCTATAAGTCTATGTTCCTCATCCCCTTCTGGTTACCCTTCATTGTTCCCTTAATTTTTCAGTAATTATTGTTCTTCATTCCATTAGTATTTTCTATATTCAGTGTAATTCCATTCTAGTGACTATAATATACATCAGTATTTGGGTTGGAAATTGGTCTGCTACATCTACACTAAATATATTATTATTGTTGTATCTTTCTTTTTCTTATCCTAAAATAAGCGGTGCAAAATAGATGAGAGGTGCCACTCAAGTATGCAAATCATAATTGGACCTTTCACTGTAACTTGGCGGTTCTCTTCGATTTTTTGCACCATACTAGGAATTAGGATGCCATTTGAGCTGTGACTTGTCTAATGGGGCACGCTCATGTATATGTCACCCCAAAGCATCGTCGCATTCATGACAAGTCAGGGCTTCAAACCATTGAGATCCAAACCTCGTCCGCATTTGGATAAACTGCTCTTGACTTTTCTTTTCACGTATTCACTACATAAGAAGCCCTTTCCCTTTGTACTTTGGCATCCTCCTTGATCCCACTTTCTTTCTATTGGTTGGTTGTCTTCCCTTGAGATTTATTATGTGACCCGAAATTCATTATTGGCAAAATAATTAAATACTCAACTTTTAATTATTCTAAACCGGATCACACTTATTTAAAAGTTGAAATTTTATTTGAAAGTAAAGTTTAAATATTCTTTTAACTCGATTATAAATAAGAGTGATCCCGTTCATTCCGTGGCGCGAAATCCGTCACTGACAAAACAGTTATAATATGAAGTATTTAAAATCAAAGTTTAAGAAATATTTAAAAGTTGAAATCGTATTTGAAAGTAATTTTCTCTTGAAAATAAAATTAATAGAAACTTTATGCGTAAATCGAATAATAATGTTCAATAATTACAAATATTGATAGTCTTTATCTTTTTTGGGCTTTTAGATCTTCACCCTCATCCATGTTAGCAAGTTGGGCCGAATTGTACTGGGGTTGAGTTTACCTTAACATTACGAAATGGGTCATTTGCACTTTGTACCTATTGGTAATCATTTTTTCCCTTGCTATTTAAGTTATATATTTAATTTTTTCAAATTATTTATTTCTCTAATAATTCTGAAGCATCTTAAAATTTTGTTCTCATTTAGACACAAGTTTTTTCAAATTCCATCCTGAAACTTTGAAATTGATTTTTAAGCGGTTAAATTTTAAAAAGTTATATACTAGATTATGGCTTAAATAGTGATCCTCTGATCTGTGTGCGCACTTGCTCCTTATAAAACTTATGACTCAAGCGAACTAGATAAACATCCACGTAAACCGAGTTTTAAGCCCATAAATATTGAGTTAATTAAGAACTTGTACACACATTACGATTTGTGATTTTAGACACATGTTTAATAGACTTTAAACTAGATGTCGAGTAGGGATGTGGTGGAAAAACTATTTTTTTTTACTTTAATCAAAGGTTTTGGGTAGAGAAAACTTCACGATTTAGTTGGCTTACCCAACACAAATCGAGATCAGATATTGTATTTTGAGTAAATATCTCAAAAGGCCACTCAACTATGAAGAATTATATACCTAAGTCATTGAATTTTATTTTGTATCAATAAAGTCACTCAACTTAGGGTTTTTCTCTAATAAAATCACTCAATCAAATTTGATATTAAAAAGCTTTACTTTCCCGTTAATATTTGGTTTGGTAAATAATATCCTCTTCAATGGCTAGATTTGAATTATTGCATATATTTTTAAAATATCTTGATTGCTATTAATATAAAAAAAATGACTTAACTAATTTCTCTTTATTGTATATTTATTACTTAATTAATTTTGACAATCTGGCCAATTACAAACAATGGGTTTATGTGATTCTTGAAGCAAAACTTCTCCATATTATCGTGACCATTCTTTTTTCAACACAACTCACGTGACTGATAACCAATTTAACCATTTCATAAAAATGGTGCAAATATAATCCTCAACTTTACTATATAGAGCAGATAAATCATTCGTTTAAAAAGTGGTGCATATATACTCAACGTCTTTATATAATTGTGCAAATATACCCTTTTGATGACGGAATATTTTTTAAAAAAAAATTAGCTTATTCGTTGACTGTTGAAACTCACTGCCCTCATGGAGCCAGCATTCTTTGCATTATATTTCTTCAATTTAAGTAAATAATGTGTTGATTTTGGAAGTTTTATCCTATAAACTGTAAATTTTGTCCTCTTTGCTATTTTAGATTTGTTGCACCCATTAATGTTGACTTTAAGAGTTGAGATCATGTTACTTCTCATCTTGCCCGAGCTTGTGTTAGCAGACTTACATGGTATCTTATATTGGTGGGAGGTAACAGCTACCTAGTGGAATAGTAGAAGTACACGCAAGCTTGGCCATAGCATTACACTTGTAAGTAAAACAGAATTAAGACTTACTTCTCTCTTCTCCCTGGCAATATGCTGAAACTTACAGGATTACAGCTACCATTATGTACTTCCTCAAAAAAAAAAAATTGCAGCTAGTTGGTACAGGTCTAGACAATTTGCTGATAGATATGAGTTGGTTTGTCTCATTGTCTTGACGGGGCTAGAATAAGAGGAAATGGCTTCATTCTTTGTTAGTAAAATTTTTGGGTGCTCTGCTAGCTTAGTTCGAGTCACCAAGGAAGCAAAGGGGGAGTTTTTGGGGAAGGGGTTAAAAAGAAGTTCTTCGGCCCAATAATTTCCATTAGAACATTACCTTGTTAAACAATATGTGGAAACTCAAAAGTTATAACTGTTTGCATTATATCCCATAATACTGGAGACCCCTTGAACTTGACACCGTTTATTTTACAGTACAAATCTCTAAAGAGCGACGCGCTTAAAAGGATATATACATTTGGTTACCATAAGACTACCATGACCTTTGTTTTTATTTATGTGCCGTTCGTCCAAACTTATTGTATAGCCGAAATATACAAAATCTAATATTGTATAAATATACAAAAACCTATATATTTGGTCATATTTTGGAACTACATCACTTAAAGGCATTAGACTGTAATTTTCCCTCTTTTGCTCATTTTGGATTATGTTTGTAAATTGTAATACATAAATTTCATTGCAAATGGTGCTTCTTTATCCTTTAACCTTCATCTCTTCATACTTAATAAAGTAATTAAAACTTAACCGGTAAAGCTTTCATGGTGGTATTGTAGTTTCCGTAGACGAAAAAAAAGAAGATAAAAGAACGGAACAACTATTATATATACTAACCTTTCAATCTAAAAATTGAATGATTTGTTCTCCATTGAGATGGTTTTCTCACAACGATAGAACGAATAAGAACTTTGATGAACAATGATTAATCCCAAGAAGAATATTGTGGTAGACAAATTAAATTAGAACTTGACGAGCTAAATCAGCCAGCACAAAAAATACTTATTTTCTTGTGTTTTTGTACCTTGTGTGCCAACAAAAATTAGTATAGTTTGCTTCAAATAGCTAATAAATTATATGCAAAATTTGATAGATATGATAGTAACCATTCAACCTAAATAATGTAGATGGGAACAAGATCTAATATAAATATTACAGTCCCCACCTTCATGTTCTGTGTTGGTTATTTTCACATAATATATTTGAGGACCCCTTCAAGAGAAAAAAACACATGGACTCATTTCTCAAAAATTAAATGTGTAGAGGCTATAAGTGATAGTAATTATGTGGAAATAAGAAGTTTTAATAGTACAAAATATGGACCGTTTAATTTTCATATCTGTAAAATTTGCTGTCTCCTTTTTGGGAGGTATATACACATGCTTATAATTCAATTTTTTCTGTTGTCACCAAGCAACTTCGTTTCCTTCTTGAGTTAGAAATTATATCCCCTCCTCTCCAAAAATAAATAATCTTACTCTTACCTATTAGCGAATATTCTTCAAATATTCACAGTATTTATTATATTTATTAATATTATGTATTTAAGATAACTTAAAATTCTTACTGTATTACAAATCATTTTTGTACAACTATATATATTGTGATTAGTGAAAGAAATCCCTGAGAAAATTATTCCAATATCTTACAAGCCTACAATCCCTAAAACCCTAAAGTCTTTTCTTCCTCCTCTTCGAAAAACAGACCGCCCCCCCCCCCACCCCCCTTCATTCTCGGCCGCGGTTCTCTACTGATTTTTCAATCCTGTGGCTACCATGTCTCCTCCTACCTCTCATAAATCTCCTGGTTCTACCTTTGACTTAGTTGACACTCCACTTCCTTCCTCAAAGTCTTCTTCATCCGGCTTTTGATGTCACAAACATTAAGAATTATATCCCTATTATTCTTGATCAAGTAGACTGTCAATATTCTATGTGGGTGGAACTGTTTTATATTCATGCCTGTGCGTACAACGTGCTCGATCATATTGATGAGTCAATCCCTCGCCCATCTGACATTGACGATTCAACATGGCATCGTCTTGACGCTATTGTCAAACAATGGATCTATGGTACCATTTCAAAGGATTTGTTGTGTACTATCCTGAAAACAGGTGCTTCGACACGCGAACTTTGGGTACGCATGTTGGAAATATTTCAGGATAATAAAAATACTAGGGCTGTGTATTTAGAGGAGCAGTTCAACAACACATGCCTTGAGAATTTCAACAACATGACAGAATACTGCAAACAACTGAAACTTGTCGTTGACCAACTTTCTCATGTTGTGACTTATGTGTCTGAAACTAAGATGGTACTACAACTTGTTGCAGGATTACCGAAGGGGGAATATGACACTCTTGCAGCAATGATCCAACAGGCTGATCCACTTCCAACTTTCAACAAGACGCGTTCACAATTATTGTTGGAGGAAACACAGCGAGCTAAACAGGACGAGCACAATAAAAAACCGGGAAGAGATCCGGACGAACCTTCCAACAAGCAGAATAGAAGTTGAAGAATTTATTGATGCCCGGGTTATAGAATTTTCCCGCTAAGGGGCTTTATGACTTATGGACTGATTTATGAAAAGCGAGCGGGGCGAGCTCGAATCCGCTTTCTTTAAAAAAAAGGTCGGCCTATATATATTTGAACGAAAATGCCGTTGAAAACTTGCAATCGTCGACCACTGCTCCACCACCGCTGGACCACCAGCAACAGAACCACGGTGGAGGCAGAGGCATCAGAGGTCGCGGATAAGGAAACAAGGGAAAGGGTCGCGGAAAAGGAAAAGGGCGGCGGCCGCGATCCACGCCACCTCGGCGGTGGCGAATATCGGCAGTGCGATTCGCACTCCGCCGGCGGTGGTCGAATAATCAGCGGAAGATGGCGATCGATCCTGGAACGGGCCCAATTTTAGCGGCGATGGCGGCCCGGCGCAGCGAGCCTATCTCGCCAGCGAGCCCATCGATGTCGGCCTAACGATTTCCTCTGACCAGACGGTCACGGCTGATTTGGGCCAAGCTTTCAATACTCTCACTTTGCAACAGCCCGACGATAATTGGTATATGGATTCTGGAGCCACATCACACCTGACCAACTCTTCAGGTAATTTTTTTCAACTGCTTCGGTTAAAGTATCCTCAATACATTACTGTTGGCAATGATCATCACATTCCAATTGCAGGTTATGGTAACACACACATAAAAAATCCCCATCCACCCTTCTCACTTAACCATGTCCTCTACGCACCCCAAATCATTAAAAAATTGATATTTGTTAGAAAATTCACTCGTAATAATTAGGTGTCTGTAGATTTTGACCCTTTTGGTTTCTCTGTGAAGAATCTCAATACGGAGAGAATTCTTACGCGTTGTAATAGTGTGGGAGACCTCTACCCTTTCACCAACTCTTCCGTTGTTAGAACTCAACAACCAGTCTCCCTTGTTGCATTATCTCCATCCACCTGGCACAACAGGCTCGGACATCCAGGAGATCATGGTTTTTCCTTTCTTAGACATAATCAACGTATTCAGTGTAATAATGGGAAACTTGCCCAAAACTATTTTTCTTGCCCGTTTGACAAGCATACCCGTCTTCCTTTTATATCTTCAATGAGTATTATAGTTTCACCATTTGATATTGTTCATGCTGACTTGTGGACCTCTCCTGTTGTTAGCTCTCTGGGTCACAAATTCTATCTTGTTTTATTAGATGACTTTTCACATTTTTTATGGATTTATCCACTCAAATTCAAATCTGAAGTTTTTGCAAAATTTCTTGAGTTTCACAGATTTATTAAAACTCAGCTTGAAAAATCCATAAAATCCTTTCAATGTGATAACGGACGTGAATTTAATAATTCGACTTTTCATAATTTTTTCTTCCAACAAGGCATGGTATTCCGCTTCTCTTGCCCTCATACCTCACCTCAAAATGGTAAAGCTGAACGTATTATTCGCACTATTAATAACATGGTCCGTACTCTTCTCTTTCATGCATGTCTGTCATCATCTTTCTAGGTCTATGCTGTCAAAATGGTAGAATACCTCCTAAATATTTTACCTACTAGCACCCTACAAAACAAGACCCCCATAGACATTCTTTATCGTAGGACTCCATCTTATGACCAGCTACGGATTTTTGGTTGTTTGTGTTATCCCAATCTTACCTCCACCGCCCCTCATAAGTTGGCTCCTAGAACTACACCCTGTGTGTTCCTCGGTTTTCCACCTAACCATAGGGGTTATCTGTACTGTGACTTGTTCACACGTCAAATTCACATCTCTCGTCACGTCACCTTCGATGAGACGATATTTTCGTTTTCGAATCCTCAAAAATATCCAAAATCAGACTATTCATTTCTTGATGAACCAGTCATATCTCCCAGCATTCTAAGTCAGCTCACTCACATTTCACCTTCGGCACCGCGGTCCCTAGTGGATGCACCGCGGTGCCATCCTTCCAGTGAGTATCCTGCTTCTGCCTCGCAATTAGCACCGCGGTCCCCCACGGAATGCACCGCGGTGCCTGCCTTCCAGTGAGTCTTCTGCTTCTGTCTCACAATTAGCACCGCGGTCCCCCGAGGATGCAGCGCGGTGCCACCCATCCAGTGAGTTCACTGCTCCTCCCACGCCTTTAGCACCGCGATCCCCCGAGGATGCACCGCGGTGCCACCCTTCCAGTGAGCAAATCTCGGATCCTGTCACTTCCCCAGTACCACCACCAAATATCCCCAGTCATCAAATGGAAACTCGTGCCAAATACGAGATTTTTAAACCTAAAGTTCAGTTTAACCTGTCTGTCCAAGCCATTTCTCTACTTCCAAAGAACCCCAAATTGGCTAAACTTGACCCTAATTGGAATGTGGTCATGTCCGAAGAATATAATGCTTTAACTAAGCAGCTACTTGGGATCTTGTACCTGGACCAGAGGGGGTGAATGTGATCCGATGCCTGTGGATTTTTCGTCACAAATTCAGAGACAGTGGTATTTTGGAACGCTACAAGGCTAGACTTGTGGAAAATGTCACTAATCAGTAGGAGGGCATTGATTGTGGTGATACTTTTAGCCCGATTGTTAAACCGGCGACGATTCGTACTGCTCTTAGTATTGCTACGATAAAAAGTGGTTGATTCATCAGCTGGATGTCAAGAATGCATTTCTTCATGGGGATTTGAAAGAAACTGTGTACATTCATCAGCCACCTGGTTTTGTTCATCCTGTCGTTCCCTAGTATATATGTCGTCTCAGGAAGTCACTCTATGATCTAAAACAAGCACCTCGTGTTTGGTATGACCGTTTTACCAGGTATATTATGCAGATTGAGTTTATTTACAGCAGGTGTGACCCCTCTCTGTTCATTTTTCATCATGGTAGTGACATTGCTTATTTGTTATTATATGTTGATGACATTGTTCTCACTGCCTCATCTGACAAGTTGAAAAATGACATTATTGTTCTTCTCAAAACTGAATTTGTTATGACTGATTTGGGCAACCTGAGTTACTTCTTGGGTATATCAGTTACTAGATCTGCAGATACTATGTTCCCGAGTCAGCGTAAGTATGCAGAAGAAATTGTGTTCTGAGCTAAGATGTCGAATTGCAAGGTTGTGCTTACTCCTGTTGATTCGAAATTCAAGCTCAGTGCTTCTGAGGGTGATCGATTATGCGATCCTACTCTATCGAAGTTTTGCGGTGCTCTTCAAGACTCGCATTTACGAGCCCGACAGTGCATATGTCGTTCAAGATGCGTGTCTGCTCACGCATGCCCGAGGAACCCCATTTCTTGCTCTTAAGCATATTATCGGATATATTAAGAGCCTTTCACGACTATGGTGCGTCTCTACCCTCCGCTCGAACAAGTTGCTCTCTTACACAGATCTTGATTGGCGAGTGCGGACACACAGGCGTTACTTGAGCTCTGTGTTCTTAGGGGATAATCTTATCTCTTGGCCTGCCAAGTGACAAGCCACGGTATCCCGCTCTAGTATCGAAGTAGAATATAGGGGTGTTGCTAATGTAGTTGCTGAGATCTGTTGGCTCCGAAATCTTCTCTTGGAGCTAAGTTGTCCATTGCGTAAGGCATCTATAGTCTATTGTGATAATATATCTGCTATTTATATGTCTCATAATCCGGTCCAGCATCAGCGGACCAAACATATTGAGATGAATATTCATTTTGTCCGTGAGAAGGTCGCACGTGGTCTTGTCAAAATTCTACATGTACCCTCCTCCTATCAGTATGCAGAAATCTTCACAAAGGGACTACCCTAACAAATGTTCACAGACTTCAGATCTAGCCTGAGCATTCGGCATCCTCCCGCTCCGTTTGAGGGGGTGTATTAGCGAATATTCTTCAAATATTCACAGTATATATTGTATTTATTAGTATCATGTATTTAAGGTAACTTAGGATTCTTACTGTATTAGGAATCACATTTGTACAACTATATATATTGTGATTAATGAAAAAAATCCCTAAGGAAAATTATTCCAATATCTTACATTACCCGTCGTAAAAGCCTAAGAAACTGAATTACGGATGGAGTAATTTTTAGATATCATTTGTAACGAACACAAGGCGGAAAAAAAATTCACCTAAGTTTTTTTGACTAAGTTTTGAAATTTTGTTTATTTAGTAAATGTTTTCACTTGAAACTTTGAATATCTATTCAAGTTTTTGGGAAATATGAAAAACAACTTTTAAGAGTTTTCCAAGTAAAATTTTGGTTTCTATACCTAATTTATTGAAATAGAAGTAGATCAAGAGAAGAGACGATGTCCAAATAATAAATTTGACCCAATATCCAACAGGAAGGCTCAGTATGAGACGAGTCGGGGGGGATCAAGATCTTTTAATTCTGAATAAGAACTTATCATCTCTTTTCATATTACCCATGAGGGGATTCCTTGTCTACGTCGTTGAAGAGATGTTTCGGAACCCCATTTCCCTTTATTATTTATTATTTGGTGACTTGATATGTAATTTTTTCCTTATATTTCAATGTATATATAGAAAGTTAAATTCTTTAAGAAAACGAGTTGAGTATTGTTGGGTCCCGGGGTAATACTATGGACTAATTAAAAATAAAATCGAAAGTAAAATAGCTTGTATGCTGAAACAGTTTGCAAATGTCGTTGTCAATGTCGTCCGACACAAGTGACAACACTTAGATAAAACATGAAAACCTTTGAAGAGTAAAATGCAGCGAAAATAATAAAGAACACAAATGTTTATATTTACATAGGTTATATATTGATATAACCTATTTATAATAATGATATTATATATATATATATATATATATATATATATATATATATATATATATATATATATATATATACAATTGAATATATTCCTTCTTTTACAATATTACAAGATAATACAAAAGGAATAAAAAAGATTAAGTCGCATATGATTTATGCCTGAAAAATCTAAATAAATAGACATAGACAACATCTCATTACAATTGCTTCAATAAAGAACAAATCTAGAATCTAAGCAGCAATTATAATGTTGGACAGAATGTTGTCGACACGCTCAGGCAACACTTGTGGTCCAGTTTTCTGATCGTGATATCAGAGTGCTCTCTTGATATTTTCTTTTGATTTTTTTGGATATCGATTCCTTGATGTAGTCTCTCTATTTATAGTAGAGAGTCTTCCTTAAAATGTTCAATGAATCGTTGTAGAGGTTGAGAGAAAAATGGACAGCTTGATAGGATTTGTTGGAGAAGAATGTGGAGCAAAATCCTCTAACTTCTTGGACTTGTTCCCCAAGTCTAGCAACGACTTGGACTTGGTCTTCCCACGTTTTTAATCAGCTCTAAAACTCCTTGCCAGGTCACTTTATCATCGTGATAAAAATACCACGAGATCAGCTTCAGTCCGTAAAGTAAGGCAAAATTGTTATCAGAATGTTGGTCCGAATGTCATGACATTTGTTCCAACATTTTCTGATTTTAACTTAGTACTGAAAATGATATGTTGGGTAAAATGTCATAACACCAAACCCAACATTAACATTCTCCCCATTTTTGTCTTTCTTCACAAAACGAATCTTTTCAGTGTGAGTGACCTAAGGCAATGTCATGACTACACAACTGCTCCCCCTCAACCTATAATGCCATACAAAAACATATATAACAGTGTATACCATAATATACAATTAAAGACAATGTTAGCACAAGCATAGATATACACACATCAAATAGGATCATGAATACTTAAAACATTAGATATTCACATCATCATCCATATAACAAAAAAATTGTTAGAACATCCTTACATCCCAAAGATTAAAATAGTAACCATGAAATTGTTTTATACAACCCAATCAATAAGTAACAAAAATAAATCATTCACCAACACAGTAACATATCATCAACAGCAGCATTCAACAACAACAACCCAACATTACCAACAATCTTCTCTGTAAGTCTAGCACAAGTAGTAACTTCCAGCCACTTTCTACTTTACTCGACTTCAACACTGCATCATTCGCAGTTAGTCTCCTCCATCTCCCATGCACCTGTGTCAGCTCCACGAGCAGCAGTAGCATTGCTAGTCTCAGCCTCCTCCCCCTGCACTGAATCATCTCCCCCTTTTTGGGAAGAAAACATCAATAAGAGTTGGTCTCGTACTTGAATCAGAGCTTGTCTCATTGTATCAACCTCAGATATCTGTTGGTTGATATTTGTGATTTGACTCACAAGTCATTCAATAGATACTGGAGATTGGCCTGTCTTAGTGTTGTCAGGAATGTTGGAGACATTCCTTACAACATTTATACTTCTTCCTTTCAATTTCTAGGATAATTCAATTACTCTATCCTTGATTTTCAACACTGCTTTGTTGACAGTGTACAACTCTGGATTTTTCTCTAACATGCCCCTTTTCTTATGTCGAAAACCTTGAGTAGTCAGGACTTTGTATATTAATGAGGGGAAAGGTAGGATTGATGAGGATTCTTTCTGTGCCAAGTTGACAATCTGTTAGAAGATTGTCCTGCTTAGGTCAACTCTCAGTCCTTTACCAATTTTGTATAGCAGGATGGATTGCTCTGAAGTTACGATTGAATCATTCTTAGGAGAAAGCCAATTGTGTATAGCAATTTTGTGCAAAGTTGCAAAGAAGGCTGTTAGTTTTGAAGCTGGACATCTAGAAACCCATTTATGCATAATACCCCCGATCAGGTATTTAATCACCTCATCTCTTTCATCAACTACAGAGTCTGTATCTATATTATTTTGTTCATCACTCAATTCCAAACATTGGTTTATAATAGCTGGTGTGAAGGTGTACATTTTGTTACAGAGATATACTTTTTCAAATCTCTTTGAATTAGTATCTTCCATAACAGATTCTAGATTAGCATAAAACAAGTTCACAATTTCATCAACATATGGTCATTTGTTGGTTACAGATCCTAGTAGTTGTCTTTCCTTAAACAACTCTATCAAACTGTATTCTGTGCAAAAGGCAATATCTATTATTTTTTCAGGCTTAAGAATTCTATTTTTGTACCAATTCCAATTTTTAGAATTAGCCTTTGAATAGAAATTTTTAGAGAAAGCAGGTACCTTTTGATCAGAATCAGTTACAGTCTTGTTGGAGGAAGTAGGTGATGCGCGAAAAGATGCACACATTTTAACGCAAGTGCACGTTATCGTGACAAGTAATGTAGTTTTGGTAAGACCGAATATCGTCCACAAGGATTAGTGTTCAAGTACCAATTATCTATCTTTTGGTATCTATTTGGTAACCGATATTGATTTTTGTTGATTATAACTAACAATTATAAAGGCTAATTAACTATATGTTTACTTCAGTAGTGATGGGAATAGGGCTTCCACGTCTCCTCAACTATCCGCTTATGTTATTTATTAATGAAATGAATTATGGTTCTTCTTTTTTTGGAGCTAGCAGGTTTACTAAATCGTTTTATACTCCAGTTAAGGCTATATAAACACTCAACCGATGTTCTTTCTACCTTTCGGTGATAAGGATGACTCTATAGGAGGATTAAGACCAAAAACCTAGTTAACCGTCACGCGCCATGCGTAAAATTGTGTGTTAGACCTCTCGTTAACGCTTACACAAGTAATTGAGGTATTTTCATCTCCAATCCAAAATATGTCTACCCAACTTACAAAGATATTCACAACCTCCTCCTTTCAAGTTTGATTAGAAATCATATAAATAATGATAATTAGTGATCAATTAATTACCAAGCATTCAAAGCAATTATTTGATAAATCTCAACAAGAAGAATAACCATAACCCTGCATTAATTAATAACATAAGTTTCTAGTGATTTAACATGGAAAGCCCTATAATAGAATTAGTTCCTAGCCATTGACATGACAAGAACTAATTCAAGGTTCATCATAAAAACTGAAATAAAGAAAAGAAAAGAAAAGAAAATTACTAAATTATGGTCTCCAATCTTCAATCCAAGAAGTCTTGTGTTGTGCAAGAAAGGGAACCCTTAAAAACTGCCTAGGGTTCTCCTTTTATAGGCTCAAAACCGCCTCTAACTTTTCCTTCAGCCCGCCTAAAATCACCATTAAACTCGATTTTCTGCGTCGCCGCGACCGGAAGTCCTGCGATACTTCGGATGATTTGGCGCGCGCCCGATCTCGCTGTTCAGCCGCGGCCGCTGCAACTTCGCGCCTTCGATATTGGGCGCCGCGCCTCGACTCGCTCTGCAGAGCGTCGCGCTACCGTCCGCCGCTGCCTCGTTCGCCACTTTCTCGTCTTTTCAGCTCTGGAACCTCCACTTTTGCCCTCTTTTAGCTCCTTTTCCGCCATTGGGTCATTTTAACCAACTTGACTCAAAAGAAAGAAAATATATCCTAATACGACACTTATTTGTACAAAAAGGGACAAAAGACTAACTAAAAATGACTCAAAAAGTGTATATAAAATACACCGATCAGTAGGTGAGTGTTTTTCTTCAGAGGTCGACTGGAATGTTGCCTGAGATGTTGCGACATCTGGATCAGCACTTGATCTTGTGGATCTGAGAACTCCTTTTGGATAAAACTTCTTCAATGGGGTGTCGTCAGGAATTTCCTCTTCATCAGACGCACATTGAGGAACATAGATGGGGTATTCTGATTGAGGAACTGAAACTTTTGGTTGTCTTCGATGATCAGCAGGGATTTCTTCATCAGTTGCCTCCGAAGATATTTCGAAGTCTGTATCATTGGAATCACTGTTTGAGCAAGCAGGAGATGTGAAATCAAACATGGATTCTTGGCAACGAACTCTGGTTCGAATGTTCTTTCAAACACTTGGTTGGACCTTCTAGTTGGAAAGGTGGAAACTCTGGTCCTTTTCCCCAGAACTGAAGCATTAGGGGTGTTATCTACGTCAATGGGTTGTTGTTATCACCAGGATAACTTATTTTCAAGGGTTCCTGAAATGCACTAAGCACAATGTCTGTGCAAATACGAGGACTGATACTCATGGGAGTGTTTTCGGAAATATTGGTTGACATTGGGGTTGATATTGGGCTTGTATCCATTGAAGAGTAAGGTGAAGAAGGTTGTAAGGATTTAGGGTTTTGAGAGGTTTTGGAAGATGAATGGATTGAAGGTTCCATCGGTTGTATAAACCGAGATGATGTGATCTTTCCTTTTTTTTTTAAATTTTCGGAAAAGACAAAAAAACAAGATGAAGAACAAGTGAAGTAAAATTTATACACTTGGCAAAATATCCCAGTTCTTGATTTTGAGAGTTTGTATTGTATTCCAATACTTGTTCCTAAAATTTAGAGTTAGACATCAAGATTTGATTTTAGCAAAAAAAAAAATCAACAGCACACAAATAGGAAAAAAAATAACTGAATTTTCAAAAATCAGTTACGGACTGTATTCCAACAAATATCATTATCTGAGAATGTCAACAATAATATTGACAACATTTTGGACAACACAAGTATTATGATCCCACAAGAACTTTTTCACTTTGGCAACAAGTCAAGACACGTTTTATATATGTTTTTATAAGTTTAACCACCATACCAATGTAACATTTTTCCATTGTGTCCTTGATCTAATCATAAAAACACATACAAAATTTACTTTCGTGTCAAAAAATAAGAATACTTATTTAGTATCCTCATATTTTCTTGTTTAAGCACTTGATACTCTTATAGTATAGGAACATTATCATTTTCACGGGCTTTGCCTATTTTCGCAGTTGCCAAATAATTTAGAGAAAGGTTTTTCCTTATTTTGATACTCCCTTTTTATGATATCTAATATCATCACAGAGAACGGTATCATTTCTTGAAACATGTTCTTATTTTAGGATCATATTTGAGTGAACACAAAATTAAAGCCATCAAACAGTAACAAAAATCATATTCTGATATTACAGAGGTAAATGTCACACAAAGTGTTAGAGACATTTCAGCCGACATTCACCAACCAGTGCCTTTTTCAGAGATTACACAGACCAAGAGAGTTTTTCAGACTAGAAAATCTCTCATGATCCAAAGCTTTTGTAAAAATATCAGCTAGTTGATGAAGAGTGTCAACATGTTCAATTTGAACTAGCTGTTTTTCAATCAAATCTCTTAAAAAGTGATGTCTTATATCAATGTGTTTTGTACGAGAGTGCTGAACTGGATTTTTTGAAATATTTATAGCACTCAGTTTATCACAATACAAAACTAAGATATTACTTGAAAACCCATAGTCGTCTAACATATGTCTTAACCATATCATTTGAGAACAACAACTTCTAGCTGCTACATATTCAGATTCAACAGTTGAAAGTGAGACACAATTTTGTTTACGACTATACCAAGAAATAAGATTATTGCCAAGGTAAAAACATCTTCCACTCATACTCTTTCTTTCATCCACATCACCAGCCCAATCAGAGTCACTATATCCTATTAAATTAGTATTAGTGTCTTTGGAATACCAAATTCCAAACTCATATGTGCCAGCAACATATCTGATGACACATTTTACGGCATTTAAGTGGAACACTTTGGAGCAGGCTTGGAATCGAGCACACACACAAACACTAAAGATTAAATCAGGACGACTAGCAGTGAGATACACGAGACTACCTATCATAGATCGATATAATGTTGGGTCAACATTTTCGCCAACATCGTCTTTGCATATCTTCTGTGTAGATCTCATTGGAGTCCTCATTTGTTTATTATTTTCCAGTCCAAACTTCTTAACTAAATTCTTGGCGTACTTACTCTGGGAGATGAAGATTCCATATTCATTTTTCTTTATCTGCATGCCTAAGAAAAAAGTCAATTCCCCTATCATGTTCATCTCAAATGTTGAGGACATAGCTTCGACAAATGTCTCAAGGTAGGACTGTGAAGTCGAACAAAACACTATGTCATCTACATAGATTTGAGCAATGACTATATCTACTCCGTGATGTTTTATAAATAAAGTACAATCAGCTTCACCACGTTTAAAATCAAATTCAAGAAGAAACTAAGTTAAACGACCATACCATGCACGAGGAGCTTGTTTTAATCCATACAATGCCTTTTTGAGCTTGTATACAAATTGTGGATGGTGAAGATCTTCAAATCCTTTAGGTTGTTCAACATAGACTTCTTTATCAAGATAGTCATTCAAGAAAGCACCTTTTACATCCATGATGGAGAGTAACCTTTAGACAGCAAGCTACAACAAGTAACAATCTAACTGACTTGAGTCTGGCAACAGGAGCAAAAGTTTCATAATAGTCAATTACTTCGACCTGCGTGTATCATTGAGCAACTAGGCGAGCTTTATTTCGCACAACAGTTCCAGATTCATCTGACTTGTTTTAAATATCCATTTAGTTCCAATTACATTTATATTATTTGGGCGTGGAACTCCCAAACTTCATTTCTTGTGAACTGTTCAAGTTCTTCTTGCATAGCTTGAATCCAACAATTATCTTTGAGTGCTTCCGAAATATTTTTTGGTTCTAATGTAGACACATAATAAGAATGACATACCTTTTGATACATGGTAGACATGCACACATATATGACCATATCTCTGTAGTTCATGGGTTCATTCCTTCTTGTTTTTACACTTTCGAACACTTCTCCTATCACCTGACCTGTAGGATGATCCTTCCTAATCCTGGATGAGGGATTCCTTTGTACTTGATCTTGCAATTCAGCATTAGGTTCCTCATCTGCACCTTCTGTGCTCTCGGGTTCTAGTTTAGATGTTGCTTCATATGTGGTAACATTTGGGGCAACATCTGGATCTTCAGCATTTTGCTCATTCTCCACTGTAATCACAACGTTATTTTCAGGCGTATTCCCGGTAAGATCAGAAAAATCATCGAAAACAACGTTAACAGATTCTTGTACAGTTTTGGTTCTAAGATTGTACACACGATAAACATGATTATTTTGAGAATAGCCGACAAAGACTCATTTGTCATTTTTAGAGTCAAACTTAGCTAGATGGTCTCTATCATTTAAGATGTAATAAACACATTCAAACACATGAAAGTAGCGCAAATTGAGTTTCTTTCTATTAAGTAGCTCATAGGGTGTCATTTTTGTTCCAGGCCATAGATAGACTCTATTTGTGATTTGACTTGCAGTATTCAAGGCTTCAGCCCAAAATGTTTTGACATTTTCTTAGAACTAAGATGACTCTAGCCATCTCTTGTAGAGTTCGATTCTTCCTCTCTGCTATACCATTCTGCTGAGGAGTTTTGGGGGCAGAAAATTCATGGAAAATACATTTTTCCTCACAAAATGTTGAGAACAGATTATTCTCAAACTTTTTTCCATGATCGGACCTAATCCAAAAAATAGAAGAATGATACAAATTTATTATTCTAGAGTACAATATCTTGAACATGCCAAAAGTTTGAGATTTTTCCTTCAAAAATAATATCCATGAATACCTAGAAAAATCATCTACAATCACATACGAGTACCTCATACCTCCTAGGCTGTCTACCTCGATTGGACCCATAAGATCCATGTGCAATAACTGAAAGCAATGAGACGTACCTGAATGTTGTCCGTCATTCTGGGAAACATTATGAGTGACACGGGTTTGCTTACCTTTTAGACAATCTTCACAAACCACTGTTTTATCTTTAGGACTTAGTTTTGGAATGCCTCTTACTGCCTCATAAGAAATTAATATTTCTAAGTTACGGTAGTTGACATGTCCTAATTTTTTATGCCACAAAGTTGTGTCATCAGTCCTAAAATTATTGCAGATTTCTTGTTCTCCAACAAGATAGCAACTGTACAAACATACTTATTAAACTTTACCTCAAGATTGTCGTCACACAATTGACTTATACTAACTAAGTTAGCCATTAATCCGTCAACATGTAAGACATTTTCCAAGGCAGGAACACCAGGAACATTTAAGGTTCCTTTTCCTATGATTTTATTTTTGCCGCCACCTCCATAAGTTACGTTACCTCCACTGAGTGGCTCGTAGTTCTTTAGGCACTCTTTTGTCCTTGTCATGTGGCATGAGCACTCACTGTCAAAGTACCAAGAACATGAAATATTAGTCCTTAAAGCAGTTATAGCTACATTACATTTCATATTCTGGGAATCTAAACTCTCTTATAATATTTTTCCTTTATGGACTGAGGAATGTTGCTTCGAGTGTTGTCTGAGATGTTGGACAGTCATCTTGACAACATTCTGCTCATGGAATTCTGAAGTTTGTGACAATATGGTCTTATGTGTCCTGGGGTGTTACAATGGTGGTAAACGAACTTCATATCATTTGACGCGGCTGAAAACTAATCTTTTG
The DNA here is from genome assembly GCA_029844215.1 of Przewalskia tangutica. Classification (NCBI taxonomy): domain Eukaryota; kingdom Viridiplantae; phylum Streptophyta; class Magnoliopsida; order Solanales; family Solanaceae; genus Przewalskia; species Przewalskia tangutica. Next base: position 79,914,759 of record CM056737.1, read on the forward strand.
ATCATTTTTCTTTTACAAAACCTATTCTCCCAGTTTTGTCAAATAAATTAGAGCATATTGCATTAAGAGAGTTCTTGTACCTAATACATGCATGTGGTGGTTGACTAAACACTTAGTATATCATTCAGTTTGAAAGTACCTGTATTGAGCTTACGGAAGGTTGTTTCAGCTAGATCCAACTTTGCACGTCTTATCTTACCAAATTCAATTTTTTTTTGTAAGTGTAACCTCTAGACGAGTTATTGTGCCTTTTAAACCTGCATTCTCAAGAGTTAAAGATCTTACTTTTGAGTCAAGTTGCTTGGATTCTAGAATTAAGTCCTTACAAAGTTTTTGTAATTCCTTAATCATTTCCTCCTTGGATTCAACTTGATTTTCAAAGTTAGTCTCACTAACAGAAATAACACTACTAAAGCAATTAACATCAGGATAATTGAAGAATTCATACCTTTCGGATGTTGCTAGAAATGCCGATGTCGTCGCAGATGTTGACGCAAATGTGGTGACATTTGGGACAACACTGTCGACAACATTTTCCTCGTCTGATAAGGACTGTTCAAAAACAGTGGCCAACATTGCTTGTGACTCTATTTCTTGATCTTATTCCTCTTCTTCTTCGTCGTTACTAAGAGAAACCCACAGACTTTTACCAAATTTCCTCAAGATGTTTGCACATTCATTGGCATAATGTCCCCACCCTGAACATGCATGACATTGCACAGTTTCAAGTTGTTTGGGATCCAATTTGGTTCGATCTGAGTTGGTTCTCTTTAGTTGATTTCCTCTTTGTACTATAAGAAGAGAGTTAATGGACTTTTGATTGAAGCCTTGATGTTGGTGCTCTTTGGATTTTAATTTATTTTTATCATTGTTGAACTTCCTTACCATCGAATTAAACTTTCGAGTAAGGAGGGCAACATTTGCACCATCACTAATTTCTTCAAGATTCTCATCCTCTTCATCGATTTGATTCTCTAAGGATTTTACTTGAAGTGCTACATCCTTGCTTTTATACAATGTCTTTTGATTCTCCATATTCATCTCATAAGTTTTGAAAATACTCATTAAGGTATGAAAGTCCATTGTAGCAAGATTGTGAGCTTCTTCAATCGCACAAATCTTTATATTGAACTTTTCAGGAAGGGAACGAAGTGCTTTTTCCACAAGTTGAGTGTTGGTTAATTGAGAACCAAGCACTTGACATTTATTAGAAATGTCAATCAACTTTTAAAAATAGGTTTTAATGTCCTCTGTCTCTTCCATTATTAAACGTTCATATTTACTCATGAGCATACGAAGCTTCGTTTGACGAACACTAGAGCTACCTTCACAATGAGTTTGTAAAGTATCCCAAGAATCTTTGGCCGTGGAGCAATTTTGTATGAGTTTGAACATATAAAGATCAACCCATCCAAAAATGACATTTAAGGTCTTTTCGTTGAAGCTTGCATTGTTGGTTTCTTCCACATTCCATTCGGATTCAAGCTTAACAAGAATGTCACCTTCCTCATACGGTGGTAGCATTGAAACAGTATATCCATTGGTAATAGATCTTCATGCTCTAACATCAAAGGATTTGATATGAGAGCGTAGATGAATTTTCCAATATGCATAATTTAATCCATCTAATATAGGAAGTCTACCAATTATTGGATTAGCCGGATTCATAGTTTATATAACAGGACCAAACACTTATTATGTCAAGTGTTGGCTCTGATACCACTTGTTGGGTCCCGGGGGTAATACTATGGTCTAATTAAAAACAAAACCGAAAATAAAATAGCTTGTATGCTGAAACAGTTTGCAAATGTCGTTGACAATGTCGTCCGACACAAGTGACAACACTTAGATAAAACAGGAAAACATTTGAAGAGTAAAATGCAGCGAAAATAATAAAGAACACAAAGGTTTATATTTACATAGGTTATATATTGATATAACTTATGACGGTCAATGACCGAAAGTATTGTATATATATATACAATTGAATATATTCCTTCTTTTACAATATTACAAGATAATACAAAAGGAATAAAAAAGATTAAGTCGCATATGATTTATGCCTGAAAAATCTAAATAAATAGACATAGACAACATCTCATTACAATTGCTTCAATAAAGAACAAATCTAGAATCTAAGCAGCAATTATAATGTTGGACAGAATGTTGTCGACACGCTCAGGCAACACTTGTGATCCAGTTTTCTGATCGTGATATCAGAGAGCTCTCTTGATATTTTCTTTTGATTCTTTTGGATATCGATTCCTTAATGTAGCCTCTCTATTTATAGTAGAGAGTCTTCCTTAAAATGTTCAATGAATCGTTGTAGAGGTTGAGAGAAAAGTGGACAGCTTGATGGGATTTGTTGGAGAAGAATGTGGAGCAAGATCCTCTAACTTCTTGGACTTGTTCCCCAAGTCTAGCAACGACTTGGACTTGGTCTTTCCACGTTTTTAATCAGCTCCAAAACTCCTTGCCATGTCACTTTATCATCGTGGTAAAAATCCCACGAGATCAGCTTCAGTCCGTGAAGTAAGGCAAAACTGTTATCAGAATGTTGGTCTGAATGTCATGACATTTGTTCTAACATTTTCTGATTTTAACTTAGTACTGAAAATGATATGTTGGCAAAATATCATAACACCAAACCCAACATTAATAAGTATAAACTAAAGATAACAATTCTTAAAAGGTCAACTCTAGCATAAAGATATTACCATCCTCAATAAAATTCTAAAAAAGACAAAAGTAATTAGCATTCCTTAACCTTGCAAAGAAAGTTGTACGGAACAAGTGGACTCTCAGTCCTTTGCTTAGTGAACACATTAGTCTTAATTAATTGTATATATACACTAAATTAATAAAACATGTCCTTCAAGGAATGTGTATATGATTGATTTAAATTGTTATTATTATTTTCTCTATGATTGGAAAGAATTTTGAATGGAATTAGTCAGGTAGGTGCATTAATTCACAAAAATGCCTAGCTCAAGATATCTAAATGTTGCCTTTTTTTTCTTTATGTTTTATTATAATTTTCGTGTAGCTGTTAATCGACAAGTTGAATACTCTGCCCATGTTATGATCAGATTTCTCTTAATTAGTTTTATCATCCAATTATATTGTTGCTATTATTGTCTATTATGATTGTTGTCTTTGCATCTTTTCTTGAGCTAATGATCTATCGAAAACAATCTTCCGACCTTCACAAAGTAAGAGTAAGGTTTGCGTACATTCTATCATCCACAGATCTTACATAATAGAATTATACGGGGTATATTGTTGTTGTTGTTGCCTTTTTATTTTTTAAAATTCAGAACCAAGTTGGATAAGATTCTTTATTATTTTATCACTTCGTATATGTAAAGATCAATGCATGAACAAGATTATTAATTTTTATGCTGCATTTCATAATTGGACATTATTCGAATATGTGTATTATATTTAAGAATTTCTAGTCATTCAAAATAGAAGCATGAACGAAGAAATTCAATTAAACATATGATTTGTATACTATATATGTAAAATAAAAGGAAAAGTGGTACAACTTTTGGTAACGATTTATCTTTTCTTTTAACCGAAAATAAACTTTATTCAAGTCAATAAAATATATTTTAATATAGGAAGACCAACTTGTGACAAGAAAGCTTTAATTTGACTAATATATTATTGAATGGCAATGAGCACCTTATTTAATTCTGTGTAATGATTAATGAAGATTACGTACTACTTAATTGGGAGCATTGCTCTCAAATTACGTAAATCCAAAAAGGCTACTTGTACTACTTAATTGGTAGCATTGCTCTCAAATTACGTAAATCCAAAAAGGCTACTTAATTAATTATGAATTTAATCCTTTAAAGCAATAAAATCATTCGTTTGCATGTGATTTTAGATCCCAATAACTTACAAAGTCAAAATCCTTTGAAGGTGCATATTTTATCATTATACTCATATTAATTGGTGTCTAATCGTCATGAGATCAATCAAATAATTTGAAATAAATAATTAATGATATGGGTAAAAAAGAAAAAGTAAATTATTTTTCTCTTGATATATTAAATTTAACAAGAGTAAAAATTTATTTTTGAAATAATGAACATATAAAAGTGAACTGAGTGAAAGAAATAATTCATTCTTAATGAAAGACATATATATACAAGTTACAAGGAAGATCTTCTTCCTATTCTACCTAGAAATTCCTATTCTATAAGAATATCAACTTTACAATTATGGTAATATTACACTACTAATTAATGTACAAATCTAAGTCTAATAATCACCAAATATACAAAGGAAACCCAAAGGGTCCCATATACACTTTAACACACCCCGCAGTCATAGCGGGCGGTCTTCGTACGCTGAGACTGTCTCTAAAATCTTCAAAAAGGACCGAGGGAAAATCCTTTGTAAAGATGTCTGCAATCTGATATCTGGAAGGGACATGGCAGACGCGTACTTGTCCTTTAGCTACCTTCTCTCGAACAAAGTGAATATTCATCTCTATGTGTTTAGTGCGCTAGTCTTTGAATCGATTACCGAAGGTATATGACACTTATATTATCACAATACACCAAGGTAGCTTTCTCAATAGGACAATGAAGCTCTAAAAGTAGATTTCATAACCAACAAGACTCGAAAACCACATTGCTACCCTCGATACTTACCTCTGACTTGAACGTGAAAGCGTAGATCGACGCCGCGGACTACGACCAAGTTATTATCATACACCTCATGATTAAGGATATTAATTGAGAATGTAATTAAGGAAATTAATATACTTAAGGATGCGATTGGAAAGATTTTGGTTACAACGAGTGTGGCAATGGAAATTTAAAATGCTAGTTGTATATTCCCGTTATGGATTAGTAACGGATTATATAAGTTACGACAACGAGGATACGAAGTCATATGGGACTTTCGGGATTTAAAAGAAGTGGGATATAAGAGTAGTTAATTATGGGAATTTGGACTAAATTGTAAAACAATTTTCAGCTTACCTAGTTAACCTTAAGACTTTACAACTCATTTTCATTTAAAAAATAGAGAACAAACACTCCCCTCTACTTTTCCCTCCCCCCGTTAGGATATTTTTGTATGCTTACGCAAGTGTACGTATCGTTACAAATAATATAGTCTGGTAAGACCGAATATCGTTCTCAGAGACTGGTTATCAATTACCGATTATCTATTCTATTTGGTGAACGTTAATTTATTTGTATTTTTATCTAATAACTAAGACTAAGTAATTACATAAAATAAACTAACTATGATAATACTTTGGTTTAAATCAGTTATGAAGAAATTAGGGCTTCCAATATCCTCGACTATCCACTCTATTCAATCGTTAATGCAACTAGAATGACTTCTTCTACGTTAAGATAGCAGTTAACTAGACTGTCTTATATTACGGTTAGGATATATAATCACTCAACCCCAGTGCAGAACCCTTCTATATTTCTATGATAGGATTTACCACATAGGAGGATTAAGAACAGTAACCTATAATGCTACACAAGTATCGGGGTACTTTCGTCCGCAATTTTAACATATGTCTATTCAATTACAACATATTCAAATCTCTCCTTTCGGTTCTCGATTCGAAATCATATAGATTATGATAATTAGTGATCAATTAACTATCAAGCATTCATACCAAATATTGAATAAACTTAATCAAGTGAAGAAGAAATCAAACTAATGCATTAAGTCATGAAATAGAGTTTCAAGCGATTCAATAGGAAAGCCCTAATAAAGTAATTAGCTCCAATTCATTGTCATGTCAAGAACTAATACAAACCAACATAAACTGAAATAAAAAGAAAGAAAAGAAAAGAAACTTGAACCAAAGTTGTCTCCAATCTTGTGTTGTTGCTTCCTTTCTTCCTCCCCAAAGTAGAATGTGGAATTATGTACAAGATCCCAGATGCCAGGTAATGAGCAGGGTTTTAGGGATTTATAGTTGGGAAGATTTTCCCTTTTCGGACCCTGAAAACGTGTCAAAATTCGGCCCAGAATGTGAAAAACCCGCCTCGGCACCGCGGTCCTGCAGGCTAGCACCGCGGTGCCTAAAGTCATGCAGCTTCTCAGTAGTTTCAGCACCGCATTCCTGCTGATGGGCATCGCGATGCTCCTTTGCCTTTGCCTGAATCTCCACTTTTCGACCTTTTTGCCTCGGGACCCTCCTTTTATGCCCACTTTTCGCTCCTTTTTGCCATTTGCCTTTTTGAACCGTTGTGACTCAAAAGAAAGAAAAAACAAACCTACTACTATACTAAACACAATAAAAACGAATAAAATACCAACTAAAAATGACTCAAAAAGGCATATACAAAATATGCCTAGCAAACACCCCCAAACTTAACATTTGCTCGCCCTCGAGCAAAGATCAAAACAAAAACAAAGACACAAAAATAAAAGACTCAAATCAAGCAACTGCACAAAGACTTAGAAACACAGGAACGACAGTTGGGATAATATGCAGGAACAGATATAGCATGAATTTAACAATCTAGAATTTCAAGTCAGATATTTCGTAAATTCATTTCAATCATAAGTAATGGAAGCATGAATACATAACCTATGCATATCAATTCATTTAGTTCTATGGATCTGTTTACTTGTTATTCTCCACTAATCATAGACATACATTCTAGAGATCATCAGGACTTTCCAGGGTTGTAATGTAGGCTTAAGCAGAGGTAGGTAAGAGTTGACATTTAGGCTCAAATTACGTACCATAAGAGTTGTTCTCATTCAACCATTAGGTCCTTCTTTTTGGAATTCTTTTTTTCAGTTCATACCTATCGTTCCCCTCTTCTCTTTTTGAGAGTATGAAACACATTCACATAGGCACCTCCAAACTTAAGCTTTAACATATATTTTTATTGGGGTGCATCAATTTTTCACTCTCTTTTGTATTTCTTTTTCACACTTCTTCATCTCAATTTTTTTTCAATTACTGCTTATGGCACACAAGAGAATCATAGGATGTCAAAGAAAATAGTTTATTTTAGGCTCAACGGGGCTGACTAGGGATATAATTTATTGCAAGATAGGTAATGAATGGTACGAAGGACTAACAAAGAAATGTCTGAATCATCTCCCTAACATGTACATCTTAATTATTTCGCCTCAAATAACAAGCAAGCAGACTTCACAGACATTTTTCAATTGACAACACATAGGCTAAGCATCAAATATTCTAAATAATCAGATTTTCATGAATTTTTGGCATATCTAACTTAAACACACATATTTGTAAAAAAACTCAAAAATTAAAGGGACGACTTACCAGAAGTAGTTATATATTTCACATGTCTTCATTAATCACCAGAAGTGATAATATATTTATAAGCTTACTAGGATTATAATTGAAAATATGTTAGAGAAAAATCTTCTACATTAAATACATGCCTCGATTTGCTCCTTAAGTAGCAATATCTAAAAAGAGGTTATAATTAGCGATCATAATATTATATGGTTAAGGCATGTTCAGATGGTTATGCCCCCTTCATGAAGAATGAGAACTTTTGATAAATGTTATAAACACAGATTCATTCCCTGAAGTAAATGTGATAGTATATAGTAAAACTTATAAATATGGACATGTATTTTATTGTGAAGATATCATGATTCATCTTCAGAAGAGATAGAAAAATTTAGAAGAAATATTTTGAATATTATATGCTTTACTCCCGTAGTAGTAAGTTCAGAAATCTGCTCCCGAAGTAGCAAATTTTAAACTCTACCCCTTAGTAATAAATCATTAAACTCTACTCCGGAAGTAGTAAAACTTTGAATTTACCCCTGAAGTGGTAAATCTTTGAACTTCACTTCCGAAGTAGTAGAACATTGAACTCTACGCTCGAAGTAGTAGAAACTTTAATTTTTATTTTGAAGTAGTAATCTGAAATTTACTCATGAAGTACTAAATTCAAAATTTATTCCTGAAGCAGTAAGTCTCTGAAATTTACCCCCGAAGTAGTAGAACTCTTAAATTTACTCTCGCATTAGTAAAACTTTGAACTTTACTCTCGAAGTGATAAAAATGCTCACATTTTAAGAATAAAACCATCATATATACGGATATCAAATATATTTCATATGAAAATTGAGAAGAGTTATAAAATCTTTCTAAGGACAGATGATGTTTTTATAGCCAAAAGGACCCTTCGAATTATCATGTGTAAACTCTCTTTATTTTGTGATTCATTATGTTAGCATATTACTTTTCTTTCTTAATCGTTGTTAGCATATCTTGCTTCACCGTACTATTATTTTTATTCTTCATATTTTTCATCTAAAACAAATTATACACATGTTTAAATGTGTTATTATTGAAATACTATGAAGTTCTAATACCCTCTTAAGAATTTGATATCATTGCATATGAAGATGAAATTGATATTCTAAAAATCGAATATATGCAATTGGTAATTAATTAAGAAATCTGATCACGTGTAGGTTGTATTGTTAGAGAAATGTTATTTTGTGTATAAAGGTCATTGTTGTACATATCTGTCGTATGTCAAATCATGAGAGATAATTTGATTATGTATCATTCTAAGGCAAAATGATACAAATTGTGTAGAATACTATCTATTATAACCATATTGATATATTATGGTTACTGTAGCATCTTTGATGATAAATATTCGAATGTTAATGGTATTCTCCCCTGATTAAGATGTATGAAATACTAAAGTTTAGAACTTTTCATCATTTATAAATTGTATTGGATTTAAATGTCCATTTGATTACTATTTACTTCATGACACCAGCAGTGTCTAACTATAACTTCTTTTATGATACCATCAGTATCTAAGCAATATTTGGTTGTACAAAATTAATAATCAAGTGCTCCAGAAGAGCTAACTATTTATCTAGAATATCATGACATCAATAGTGTCCAAACAATATGTGTGATTATGGAGAATAAAATAGAGGCTCCTGAAGAGCCTATATATTATGTCATTTGTTCTAGATTATAATATACAAAGTTGTTATGATCGAAGCACAAGTTATAGTAAACCCAAAGTTTACTAAAGTAAATGACTATCATATTGAAGCTATAAATGATTGGATAACTAAATCATAGTGGGTAAGGAATATGTATTTAAAATGTTACTCTCTTTATTCTCTAAATTGTATTGCACAAATATGAGCATGATGAAATCACATGTCACGATAAACCAGAAGTTTATTTTACATCTCTTAAAACATGTTGATGTAGAAATAATTATCAAGTAAATGCATCTTGGTAAGGGTAAATTTACTGGACATGCAGTCCTGACATTAGAAGATGTCATGTACATGAAAAATATCTCAGCCTATATGGCTTACGTGACAAAATTTATATGATTTTTTGTTGAACAATTCAAAATGCCTGAAGCATAAACAAGTTATAGAAAAACTTGTTTGTAACCATTAAACGGATTAAATGACGTAAGGTTGATGTACTGAAATCACCTTAATAAATATTTATTGATCAGGGGTACAAAGATGACTCTGTTTACCTTTATCCCCTTATGATATTCAAAATATTTCATAAGGTTGCGCAAGTTACTGACTTGAATGTAATTGGAGATTTTGAAGAGTTTTCGAAAAGCAGTAAACTACCTGCTAAAAGAAGTTGAAATGAGAAAATTAGATTTGTCCTGAAGTACCATATATTTGTTCAATTGATGCATTTATTTATTTTGTTATATCTATAAGCATGATATAATTTATTCCTTACACGGAAATACTGAAATAATATCAATTGCATATTGTCGATTTGATGAGAATTTTTTTCTAAAATTAGGGGGGAGAGAATAATAAAATAAAAAGGGAAATTTTGTGGAAAAATCAATCATCGTCTCATCTTGATCTACGTGCTTCGATTAGTGAGCAAAAGGTCCAAAAGATTATTCACTTGCAAATCAAATGTCAGACGCATTTACAGATTTGAAAAGGATTACTGAATCACATATCCCTGCAGAGAATGTCTCAATTCAGATTGATGTCCTTGTAGGACCATCTAGTAGTGTCATAGCAAATGAATCCAAAAGCACGCCTGAAGCGTGATAGACCATTGAGTTCTAAGAATCAAAATCCTAGAAAAATAAAAATAAATGGTCAAGATGACACTAAGAAAAAATCTCATAAAGAAATACAAGATTTGATCAATCATGATATTCTTGAAGAAATCAATGAGCCGCAAACTCAAGAAAATGAAGAAATATCAATAAATATAATTGATGTTATGACTATTTGAATCACTTGGAAATAAATGTGGTTTGAAATACCCACAATCTTATATGAAGATAATGCAACATGCATTGCTCAATTGAAGAGAGGATTCAGAAAAAGAGATAGGACAAAAGCACATTTCACCAAAGTTGTTCTTCACACACGAACTCCAAAAGAATGATGATATCAGCGTGCAACAAATTCGTTCAAGTGATAATATTGCTGATTTGTTCACTAAGTCTCTACCAACAACAACTTTCGAGAAGATGGTGCACAAGATTCGAATGCGAAGACTCAAGCATTTGGACTGAAGTTCTCATGAGAGGGGTTAATACATGTTGTACTCTTTTTTTCGTATAAGGTTTTGTTCCATTGAGTTTTCCTTGTAAGGTTTTTAATGAGGTAACCAAAATATGTATTATTAGAAATATGTACTCTTTTTCCTTCACTGAATTTTTTTTCATTGGATTTTTTCCAGTAAGGTTTTAATAAGACATATTATCGATCAAAATAGACATCCAAGGGGGAGTGTTATGAAATATTGTGGATGCCTATTTTTAGGAGAGAAATTAAGGCCAATAACTTTGGGACCAAGTCAAAATTCTATCCCCGACGAACGAATGCAATACATGGAAGGCTTACGGATGTAGTACTAGACGGCTTTACCTACGACATTTTCTACTCCTACTTTTCATACAAAGAGAATGGACAGCCTCTCTTATAAATAGAGATGCTTTCATCCTTGTATTTCACCCTAAAAAGAAATAAGAGTTCTCTTCTCTCTTTCTCTACAAATATTCTTGCTTTAGTTTATTGTTTTATAACAATAACTTCTTAATTTCTTTAAACACACATTTTGAAATAAATGAAAAAAACTATAGAAAATTACTTAAAGGGAACGGAGGGAGTAGTTTTTCCTTTTTAGTCCTTTTAAATAGCATGCTTTTGTTGCAATGCGTGTAATGACCAACAATGTGGTTGGTTGAGCAGTTAACAATAATCTTAAAATGTTATCGATTTTTTAATTTTGATCTTTGTGGTCTAAATGTTAGTTTTCAGTGTTCATAAAGCACATTAGTTTTGATGCGATGAAGTCTTTCTTAGATAACAGTACGTACTCTACGTATTTGAAAGATAATAATCTCTTCATTCTTTTCATTAATATAATTGGTTTATATACATGATATATAATTATAAATTTAGCTTATAATTACGAAAATCAAATATATATTTTCCTAATACAAAAGATTACTAGCTACCATAATTACAGATGTACAAGATCACTAATAATATCACAGGAATATACAGTGTATATTCTATTATATCCCCGCAGTCATAGCGGGCGATTGTCGTACGATGAGACTGTCTCTAAAATCTTCAAACAAAACTAAGGGAAGACCCTTAGTAAATATGTCACCAATTTGATACCATGAGAAAACATGCAAGACACATACTTGTCCATAAGCTACCTTTTCGTGAACAAAGTGAATATTCATCTCGATATGTTTAGTGCGCTGATGTTGGACAGGATTCCCCGAGAAATATATCGCACTAACATTATCGCAGTAGACCAAGGTAGCTTTTCGAATAGGAAAATGAAGATCTAAGAGGAGGTTACGCAACCAACAGGATTCAGACATCACATTGGCACCCCTCGATATTCGGCCTCCGCATTGGATCGCGGCAAAGTGGCCTGACGTTTAGCTGACCAAGGGGCCAAATTATCACCAAGAAATATACAATAACCAGACGTCAAAATCCTAGTATCTAGACATCCACAATCATCATTTGTATAAGACATGAGAGTAGATACTGATGATGGATATAAATGCAAACCATAATCAAGAATGTCTGAAGGTAACACACAATGCATTTGAGAGTGTGCATGTGTCTTTCCTCGGATCATGCATGAATAAACACATATGTTGCACTGTAAAAGTAATATCGGGCCTCGTAAATGTAAGATATTGAAGCGCCCCCGCAAGACTACGATAGTGGAAGGAATCCTCGTAGGGTTGTGCTAGATGTAGCACTCAGCTTCGGTTTAGTGTCAACCGGAATAGGAGATTATTTATAAGAGGACATGCAAGGTCGTTCAATAATCTCAGCTGCATATTTCATATGTGAGAGAAATAGACCACATGCATGACGAGTGACAATAATACCCAAAAAATAACTCAACGGGCCCAAGTCCTTCATAGCAAATTCGGAGTCGAGAAGAGATATGATAGACTTGCGCAGTTTGACAGAGGAATCAGTCAATTTAATATCATCCACATATAATAAAATGTATGGCATAGAAGTACCGTGACGGTAGATGAACAGAGAATGATCAGACCTGCTGTGAGAAAACCCAAGAGTAGACACATAATCTGCAAACCTTTTGTACTAGGCCCAAGGGGCCTGTTTTAGCCCATACAAGGACTTCTTCAGCAAGCACATATGGTTAGGATGATCGGGGTCCCTGAAATCCAAGGGCGAATGCATGTATACAGTTTCCTTGAGTTCACCGTGTAAGAACGCATTTTCACGTCCATCTAATGAATGGGCCATGCTTTTGAGAGAGCCAACCTGAGAACAATGCAAATAGTTATCGGTTTGACCACCAGATTAAATGTCTCTCCACAACCTGTTGAGTTTTGTCATCACCTACAAGACGGGCCTTATGCCTCTCAAAATAATCATCAGATTTTTTCTTATGGGTAAAAATCCACATAGAACGAATCACATTGATACCAAGTGGATAGGGCACCAACTCCCACGTCTTATTTTCAATAAGAGCATTATATTCATCATTCATAGCTATTTTCCAATTCGGGTCATGAAGGGCAGACACGGGGTTACGTGGTAGGGGTAATTTAGTGACATTAGAGTTGAGATTAAATTGTTGTTTTGGTCTAAAAATACTTCGTTGACTACGAGTAATGGGCTCTTGACTCAAAATAGAAGTGGGTCGAACCTGGGTCAGTGTAGTGATGCCCGGACTAGTTCGGGTTGGGAGGAACTGGGCGACAGGTTGCTAGAATTTTTGGGCCAACAGATAGTGGGTCTGCTGGCAAACTTACTTGACCGAGAGGGAAGTCGCGGGTTGGGCCAGCAGGCAGTGGGTCTGCTGGCCGAAGGACTGGACCGTGACCAATTGGGCCAGTAGGAATGTGGCTAGACCGTGCCTGCTAGTCCAAATCTCGAGGAGTGGGCTGGACCAAATGGTGGACCACATACGGTGATAGCCCATCATCCAAAAATTCATATGACTTGGACGCAAAATTATGAAACTTAGCAAACGAAAATTGGGTCTCATAACAAATGACATGGCGACTAATGATAATTTTATTAGAGGATAAATCAAAATATTTATAACCACGATAATTAGATGGGTAAGAAAATACACGAGCGATAGAGCGGGCTTGAAGTTTGTTAATGACGGTGGAGGGGAATAGAGGATAACATAAACACTCAAACACCCTAAGATGAGAATACGAAGAGTCTTTTTGGTAAATAATTTTGAGTGAGGATTGGTATGCTAATCCTTGCTATGGAGTATGTTAAGGAGAGCATGATGTCAAAAAAAAGGTGGTAACGATGCATGTTCTTGATATTGGAGACTGCAAGAACATGATGGAATGTGTTATTTGTGTTATACATTATGGAATGTGTTCTTTGTGTTATACATTATGGAATGTGTTCTTGTGTTTGACATGATGGAGGAAGAAAGAGGAATATTTAGGCAACGAGAGGGATTACGCCGGTGGAGAAGGACGGCAGAAGGGTGGGATGTCGAGGTAGAGACTCGGCGGCGGAAGCTTAGGGTTAGGAAAAATATGTCCTAGACTGTTGATATCATGAAAGAGAATAATCCCTTGATTCTTTTCATTAATGTAATTTGTTTATATACATGATATACAATAGTAAACCTAACATATAATTACAGAAATCAAATATACATTTTCCTAATACAGAAGATTACTACCATAATTACAGATGTACAAGATCACTAATAATATTACATGAATATACAGTGTATATTCTATCAGTATTAATTGCCAAACAATGATAGCTGCCCGATGAAAATGTGAAGGTACCCTAGCACTACAACAAATCGCCTCAAAGAGGGCGATTTTTTTAAACAAAAAAGGACGACAAAAAAATGTCCTGTTAGTAAGTACAAAAAAGGATGACAGTGTCGCCCTATTTGGTGAATAAATGGGTAAATAAACTCCCGTAAAGTTAAAGTGCTAAACTAAGTTTTGAGACAAGTTTAGAGGGGATTTTATGTATTTTCTCATTAAAAAATTGTATATTCTTAAAATATGAAAAACTGATTATTTTAAAAATGTGAAAAATCTGTTTCTATCGTACTTTTTTCTTCTTTAAGCTGATATTATTTTCTTTTCTTTATTAGTTATTACCCATTCAATTCAATATTTTTGGGAATAACCGAATAAGAAGTTATATATGTTGTTTGAGACTTTGAGTTAAAAAGAGAATTCATCACGTTTGAAATTTTTAATCTTTAAAAGTAGATTTTAAATTGAACAAAAATTATAATTGTTAGATCAAGAAGGGCGATTTTCTCAAGTCGCCCCCTTTGCTAAGGTCAAATAGGGCGAGTTGAGTCACCCTATTTAGTCCTAACCAAAGGGGGCGACTTGAAAAAATCGCTCTTCTCGATCTTACAATTACAAAGCTAACTAAAGTCGCATATGTAATTACACAATTAAAAATAAAAATAAAAATAAAAATGAGTACTTGACAAATATGTGTCATTATAAATGATATATTAAATTATGTATTTAAGATACATATTATTTTTTGAAAATATATTAATTAATAATAACATATTTGTAAATAATATTGTAAAAATAAAAGTATATTTTCAAATTAGATAGGTTTTAATTTAATTAATTATGAAAATTAAAAGCACATATTTGTAAGAACATCATGTGTTGTATATATTATTTAACAAACTATAATATTAATACATATAATGTCATAACACTATTCAAATGTTTGAGAAAAAAAATAATCTATCAATTGTAAGTGGAAAATGAATAATATGCAATGTAAAACAAGTGAGTAGTACTAAAACAAAATATTGATTGATATTTTTAATCTTTAAAAGTAGGTGTCAAATTGAACAAAAATTATAATTGTTAGATCAAGAAGGGCGATTTTCTCGAGTCGCCCCCTTTGCTAAGGCCAAATAGGGCGAGTTTAGTCGCCCTATTTGGTCCTTACCAAAGGAGGCGACTTGAAAAAATTGTCCTTCTTGATGTATTCCTATTTTCTTTTGGACAAGTAATTAATGAATTCTCTTTTTAACTCAAAGTCTCAAACAACATATATAACTTCTTATTCGGTTATTCCCAAAATATATTGATAAAAAGCTAAACTTTCCTATAGTATTTTTTAAAATTTTTAGAATGATTAGGAGTCTAAATTCTAAAGAGAATAGGATAATAGTAACAATAATAATTAATAATGTTACACATTGTTGAATTCAAGTGTTTAGTAATTTGGTTTCAATCAAATTAAGTCATACACCACGTTTCGATTTCCCGAATTATTAATTTGATTAAGCATTAAAATCTTCTTTTCTTTTTTTCACCAAATAGGGTGACATCTTAAAGTCGCCCTATTTAATTTCACCAAATAGGGCGACATCTTAAAGTCGCCCTATTTAATTTTACCAAATAGGGTGACTTTAAGATGTCGCCCTCTTTGAGTCCCACAAAAAATAGGATAAAATAACTTTTATTTGTTACTTAAATTAGTGATTAATAAAGGTTAAACATGTCTTATTAGAGTAGTTAAAATGATAATTATTTTAAGAGAGTTAAGACGACAATTAAAATGGGATGTAGAGATTATTTCATAAAAGAGAAGAAAAAGAGCTTGAATAAAAGATGTCTCTAATCTTGTTCTCTGCCTACGTTCCTCCCCCAGTTTCAGCAAAAATACGCGCCGGTGTCGCGGCCCTTCAGACAGGCGTTGCGGCGCTAAATAGCACAAAATCACTGGGCACTCACTGGACATCTTGCGCCGCGCCGCTGATGTCAGGCGCCGCAGCGCATTCGACAGTGATTTTCTTTCCTATCAGCAAACATTATGTTGTAATGGGGTTGGTTAAAGTTGAAATTAATTCTCTTAATTAGAATATCCAATTTAGGATTCGAATCCGATCCGAAATTATTCGAAAATTACGAATATCCGGTTTTTTGGATATCCGAAATATTCGGATCCGAATCCGATCCGAAATATTCGAATCTGAATCCGATCTGAAATTATCCAAAAACAAAATATTCGGATCTGAATCCGATCTGAAATTATTCGAAAATTACGAATATCCAATTTTTTGGATATCCAAAATATTCGGATTCGAATCCGAAATTATTCGAAAATTACGAATATTCAAAATATTCGAATTCGATCCGAAATTATCCGAAAATTGCGGATATCCGATTTTTTAGATATCCGAAATATTCGGATTCGAATCTGATATGAAATTATCCGAAAATTGCGGATATTCAATTTTTTGGATATCTGAAATATCCGAATCCGATCCGAAATTATTAGAAAACAACGAATATCTGGTTTTTTGGATATCCAAAATATTCGGATCCGAATCTGATCCGACATTATCCGAAAATTGCGGATATTCGATTTTTTGGATATCCATAATTATCCGAAAATTACGATTATTCGATTTTTTGGATATCCGAAATATTCGGATCTGAATCCGATCCGAAATTATCCGAAAATTATGAATATCCAATTTTTTGGATGTCCGAAATATTCGCATCCGAATCCAAGGAATTTATGATTATGAGGAGCATAAATATAACAAGTATTGATGGCTGGTTTAGTGGTAGAATGACACAATTCCACAGAGGAGACCCCGGGTTCGATTCTTGGCTGTAGGTTGTATTTGTGGTGATTAATATTGCATAACTAGTGGTCCAGTGGTAGAATAGTACAGTGTCACCGTTTAGATCAGGGTTCGAATCTCAGTTGGTGCATTTAATTTTTTCTCTTTTTTGAACCAACCCAAAAAGGGCGACTACATTTAGTCGCCCGTTTAGAGTCCTATCAAAAAGGGTCGCCCTATTTGAACCACACCAAATAGGGCGACTACAGTCACCCTTTTTGATATATTTCAAATAGTCGCCATTTTTTATGGATTTCAAAAAGGGCGACTATATGTTCCTTACCAAAGAGGGCGAATTTAAAAAACCGCTCTTCTTGATCTAAGACAACAAACGTAATAAGACGACTTGAAGGGAGACTAAAAATCGTCTCCTTTGATCTAAGGGGGCTATATTCCACCCAAAGAGGGCGACCGTAGAATAATTTATTGGAAAAGTATTAACTGATATTTGATTGAAGAGTAGAAAATAATTTCTGAAAATAAAATTTTAATTAAAGGTTTAATAATAATATTAGTAAACTGAATATTGTTTTATTGGAACATGAGATTTGGAGAATATCTTAAGTGTTGTTGGTTAAAACAATGATTAATGATATGAAATCGATAGTTGAGATAATTATGTAGGAAAATGACTTTCGATCAGCTCATAAGTTAGTAAAGCCATCTTTTCTTGCAAAATATTCTCTGATAATCATGCACTGACTTATATATTAACTTCTTCTGAAAAATATTTACTATTTATCATACCAAAAACACCCCTCTAGACTACTTGTTCAGTCTTTGGTCCAAGTATCCAATTAATTATCTCTAACAGCTGCTTGATAGAGACATAGTTATATAGTAAATTAGCTTCATAATATAGCATCATATAGTTTTCTGAGTTGAATGTCACGTAAATTACTAATTTCAGATCACCAATAAAGCTTGCAGTGAAGTGGTATAGAGTTAGTAATTAAGTATATCTTCATCTTTAATCAAAAGTTTTGGACTCGTATTTTATAAATGAGATCACTTTTTAAAAGAAATGTTAATGTTACCTCAAAGTAAATCATAAAGCGCGTACCTAACACACAGGGGCGGAGCTAGGGGGATCAGGAGTTTATTCAAATTTCATTCGGCGAAAAATTACATTATATATTTAATATTAAAATAATTTTGTATATACGCTATATAATAATTGTTGAATTCTCGTGGCTTCTTCTTAATTTTATTACTTCATATTTGGTATTTTCTTAGTGAAAAAACTGATTCCGACGCGGCCGACACATTTGTAACACCTGACGCCTGAAATGGTCAATAAAATTTAAAGACCCAAGTTGACTAAAAGTTAGTATTCTGTTTCTAAAAGTGTGTGTACAATCCGTATTGTTATTTGTGGATAAATTTAATATCTGTTTGGATTGGCGGTGGGCAAAAATAATTTTATCAGAAGTGATTTTGTCAGAAGTAATTTATGTTTGAATACAATAATGTAAAAGTGATTGTTATATGTTTGGATAGTTTTGACCAAAATTGCTTTTAAATGTAGAATTATCAAAATGAACATTTAATCAATACATATAAATAAAAATTACTAATAAATGGAAGTATGTAAATAAAAATTACAAACAGATAATAGAATTTAAAGTACAATATAGTACTTAAATATTAATAAAATATTATTATAATATTAATTTAAAATGTAAATAGTATTTAAATTTTTCACGCCGAAGGAGCCTCGACCCTTGGGAGGAGGCGCCGCGGCGCTCTTCAGGCAATTCTTCAAAAATAAAATAAAAATCGATACTTCAACTTGGATATATTTATTTCTTGTTTGTTCAAAATATAATGTATTATATTAGTAATATTCGGAGTATTTGAAAGAAGACAATAGAAAAATGAGAAGAATAATCCTCATATAATTGGACAACGTTAGAATATTTGAGAAGTTTAAAGTTCCAATCTGCAATTACACATGAACAAATGTCAACTTTAGTAGTATATTTGTTTTTTTTAATTAAAACAGAACATGAGTAATATATTTGATTTTTTAGTAATTATTTCTAGACATGTAAAGAGGGTAATGAAAACTGTATATTTGAATTTTTTTTAGTAATTAATTTTAGATATTTAAAGAGGGTAATGAAAGTTGTATATTTGAATTTTTTTTTAGTAATTATTTCTAGATACTGAAAAGTCAAATCAAACATGTCAATTTTGTTATTTTCACGAAAATTGGTATCCAGAAGTACTTCTGAATACCCAAAAATCAATCCAAACCGACACTAAGGTAATTAACGAGGTTTTTACACTTTCTATTTTTAGTGTTCCATTTGACGGGGATCTGGTTTAGTAAAGTGAAGAAAATAACAAGGTGGGTGTTCTCAGCTAGCCACCATAAATTCAGCTGACACTACTACTGAAAGAGCACCGTGGCTAATAAATTCTGATCAGCAGAAAGGGTTGGTTTATAGTTCACATGTCTACACGTGTACATGCACATTGGGATTGGCTGGTTTTGTGGGGGTGGGGTAGATATATAGATAGAATTCTAAATTTCATACATTTGACAGTTGACACATCATATCACTTAATTATAAGCAATATCTGTCATAAGTATTAGATTATGAACTTACAATTTAAAAATATAATGGGTTAATAAGAACTTAATTACAATTCTTAATTTATCAGGTTGGACCTTCATATTATAATATCTACACTTCAGTTAACAAGTTTGAACGTACGGAGAGTTTTGCAACAACAATAACAATAACAATAACATATCCAGTATAGTCATACAAGTAGAGTATCGAGAAAGTGAAGTGTACGTAGAATCTTATCTCTATTCTAACTTTATGTGTAGAAAAACTATTTTCGATAGACCCTCGGCTCGAGAAAATCGTTTTCAGAATAAATTTGAAAAAAGTGCAACAATAAAAAGTTATAATGAAGATATTGAAGAAATAAAGTACTAACATTAAAATGGTACATATAGCCAAAGTAAATGAAACAACAGTAATACATCAAAGAGTAAAAAATACTAGAATAAAAATAATAATACTGGTAAGGAATAAACAGATAGATGCTTCAGACTAGAACCCCGTTTTATCACAGGGAACGGAGAAAACGCTCGACTACCCACTAGTCATCTACCCTAATCCTCGATATCAATATTGTCCTATCTAGGATCATGTTCCAGACTAGACTAGAACACTGTTTTACGGTATGAATTCGGCGGAACCTTGTGGCTTTTACCCCAAACTCTTTGTCCTTAAAAGTCCATTTAATATGTATAAACTATAAATTGAGAATTCAGTAATTTCAAAATGCTATAATTCAAAATTCATAACTTTTAAATCCTAAATTTTGCTTCTAATCCGTTATAAGACAATTACAAGTAAATATTTATGTCTCATGTTAATTTATGACATGATAAAAAATGACAGTAAATCTCTATACTGTAAACATATATACTTAAAGTCGGATAGAGTTTTACAGTTGATAGTCATAATGGTAGGTAGGTGCTTATAAGGTGGGGTAATCAATGGAAGCTTGGTGACAAATTCACATGCAATGCCATACATGGGCTTCTTATTATAAGATTTTGGGGGTTGGTGACAATATTTGGTTTTAAACATTTTATGATGATTTGGCAGATCTCGTAGATTTGGTTGGTCATGGGCGCTACTTGTACCTCTTCAAACAATTGTGTTCGATCAATTGAATAATTAAAACTTAATAATTACAAAGAAGGATATTGTGGCTTCTTTTTTAAGTAAATATATAGTGTTAGCACAAGAAAGACATTGTAGCTTCTCTTTTAAGTATACCATATATATAGTGTTATTAATTAGCACAACCATGATTAGAGAAGTGTACTAATACCATGCTAATACACGTGAAAATACCGTATTAATTAACTAGTAACATTTGCCACTATTCTAAGTTGCATTAAAGCAGTGACCCATACTGAACCAAATGAATACAAACATTATGCCCCGTGTCAGCTCAAACGCTCTTTATATATTATATATACTATTAATATTTGAAGAATATTCGCTAATAAAAATTATTTTCCTACTTTGACTATTTGCTTTCCAATTTCAACTAAGTTTTACTAAATTAGATATTTCATTTTGACATGTTTGATTGATCTATAAATTCTTAAATAAATCTTTTATCTCATCAATGTATATTTTTTTCTAAATAAGTGTAAGATATTTTATCAGCTTTAGACTTCTCGGCTATGTAAGATTCTTTGGAGAGGGCTATAGTGCCTTAGTAGATCTCGATATTAATTTAATATGTATATATTTTTATCTAAAACTTTTTTAGTATAAATCTTATTATATACCTCACGGGATATAGCATCATTTATGTTTATTATTTATCAAGGTTAGACGACAAATTGGATATATAAAACTCTACTGAGCTCATTTCAAGATGTAAGATGATATTAATTTTTCTTAGGAAGTCTTCTCATTAATATCAAAGTATATATATAGTACAATATTCATCCCTTATATAATAGGAATCTTAAGCCTATACAAAAGAGGAATCCTAGTCTTACCATAATTATATTTACATAATATATGAAAATATTTTAATTATGGTTAGGGATACAATTGTTTCTATAATATACATGCTTACACACCCGGTCGGAGGAGGAGGCGGTTGAGGCTGGATCGAAGTCAAGAAATAATTGTATGGGAAGTCCTTTGGTAAATATGTCTGCATACTGATAGGATGATGGAACATGTAACACTCTGATATGGCCTAGCATGACTTTTCACGAACGAAGTGTAGTCATCTCAAATATGCTTGGTTGATGTTGAACGGATTATGAGAAAGATAGATGGTAGAGATGTTATCACAATACACTATAGATGCTCGACGCAGCGACACTAAAGTTCTAACATGAAATTTACGAGCCAACAAATCGGCTACCACATTTGCAACGCCTCGTACTCGGCAGATCGGATCGAGATAGGGTAGTATGCCGCTGCATCAAGAAATCGATTATCCCAAAAACACAAAAGCGGAGGTGGCGTCGCGTGTCGGACACTCCCGCCAATCTGCATCCGTATATGAAAGCAACTTGTTTGGTGCGAGGGTATAGGTGCAAACCATAATCAAGTGCATTAATGTATCGAATGATACGCTTAAAGCGATGAAATGAGACTCGGGCGTACGTGAATAAACACACCTGCTGAACAGCATAAGCTATGTCTGGCCTGGTGAAAGTGAGATACCGAAGTGCACCTGCAAGGCTCCTATACATAGTAGGATCAGAGACTGGAGCACCATCCATGACACTTAGCTTAGATTTAGAATCAACTGGAGTAGGCACCTCTTTGTAGTTCGCCATCTAGCAGCCTCAGACACAATCTCCTGCGCTACGCTGTCACAAGAACATATGATTGACAGATCTGGTCACTGATATGCCCAAAAAGTAACTCAACTTCCCCAAATTAGTCATTGCAAATTCGGACTTAAGCAAGGCAATAATCTCATTTTTCAATCCGTCGGAGGAGCATTAAGAACAATATCATCCACGTAAAGTAATAAGTAAGCAGTGCAACTACCTCGATGAAAAATGAATAGTGATGTATCACTCTTGCTGCATACAAACCCAATCTGCAGGACCGCGGTGCCATAATTATTGGGGAGCCGCAGTACTTTCGACACCACGGTGCCATTCTGCAAGACTGTGGTGCCGATGCGGGATTTCCAGTCCGAAATAGAATTGACAAGGGGCAAAAGGGTCCAAAACACAATTTTGCTCAACTATATAATCCTAAAACCCTGACCTAAAGGGGAGAGCTTGGACATCCTAGTACATATTCCACAACACAACTCTTGGAGGCTACAAGATTGAAGACCTAGTTCTAAGTATTTTCTTTTCCTTTTCTTTATTTTCAATTATGTTCATGTTGAGATTTGTATTAGTTCTTATCATGTCAATAGCTAGGAGCTAAACATTTTATTAGGGTTTTCCTATTGAATCGCTTGAAACTCTTATTCATGAATTAATGCATTGGTTTGATTTTATTCTTCACTTGATTAAGATTTATTCAATATTGGTATGAATGTTTGATAGTTAATTGATCACTAATTATCATAATCTATATGATTTCGAATCAAGAACCGAGAGGAGAGATTTTGATATGCTGTAATTGAATAGACATAGTTTAAATCGCGGACGAAAGTACCCCGATACTTGTGTAGCATTATAAGTTATTGTTCTTAATCCTCCTATGTGGTAAAATCTATCATAGAAATATATAAGTTTTCTGCGCTAAGGTTGAGCGATTATATATCCTAATCGGAATATAAGACAGTCTAGTTAACCGCTATCTTAACGTAAAAGAAGAAGTCATTCTAGTTGCATTAAGAATTAAAAATAGTGTATAGTTGAGGATATTGGAAGCCTTAATTCCTTCATAACTGATTAAACCTCAATAATTTAGTTTAATTCTTGCAATTACTCTAGTAGTGTTAGATAAAAACTAAAATCAACCATCGTTTGCCAAATAGATAACCTAGAATAGATGTTCGGTAATTAGAAACCAGTCTCTGTGGACGATATTCGGTCTTACCAGACTATATTACTTGTAACGATACATACACTTGCGTTAAGCATACAAAAATATCGGCTAACAAGTTTTTGGCGTTGTTGTCGGGGACTGACGTACTTTTAATATCGAATTATCTATTATTATTTTTAATTTGATTTTTATATATTCGGTTATGTTATTTTATTTCTAATTTGGTTGGCTAGGAACAAATTTCTAATTTGTTCTGAGAGCATTTTTTCACTTTTTGTTGTTTTTCTTATTTTGTAGGTAAAGTTGAAAAATAATTATAAAAAAAATGGACTACTACTACTATCAGGGGCAGTGGAATCGGCAACAACAACTTAACCCACAGGTTCCACAGGAAGATCAAAATGAGTTGCAGGCAGCCATACTCAGGCTCATCAAGTGTCAGACTCAGTTTATGACTGAGACAAAGGTGTCCCTCAAAAAATTGGAAACACAAATAGGGCAGTTGAAGGATATGGTGATCAATGTACCACAAGAAAATTTGCCTAGCGACACAGTTGTGGGGGGTGATAAGAAGAGTGAGGAACCTGAACCACAACAAACTGTTGAGAATAATGAGGAATTGATAGAGATAGTTGGTGTTGAGAAAGAAGAGATTACCGAGATCCAAATTTCCACATTTTTGGATTCATCGGAATTTCTTTTTTCTATACCCGTTGCAGAAAAGATACCACCAACTATCATTGCTGAGCCCCAACCAGAAAGTCCATACCTTCAAGGGCACCCCCAAAAGTTGAGAGATGTAGGGAGTTTCACTGATTCCTACATTATAGAGAGCCTAGAAGACAAGTCTGCCTTGGGTAATTGGGGGATAATCTTAGATATGAGGCCCTTGTTTGAAAAAAGTGTTGTAGGTGAAGTGAGACCCACAACAATAACTGTGCGGATTGCAAGCAGTTCGCAGAAAGATTCACTGGCACTAGTAAAGATTAATTGTGTGCGGCTAAAAGACGTTAAAGACAGACCCAAGGTTTTAATTATGTTATTTAAATTTTAGTTTTAGTTTATTTTATTTTGAATTGAACAGTCTCACGATCTGGTATGTTGAGTGTTGTGGATGACAGATAAAAGCAGAGATTGAAAAAAATGCTACAAAATGGGACAAAATGGATGAGAAAGAGTGAAAAATTGGATGAGAAAGTGTGAAAAAAATACCAAAAGAGAGTGAAAAATTGATGCACCCAATGAAATAATTATAAAAGCTTAAGTTTTGGGGTGCCTATGTGAATGTGTTTCATGCTCTCAAAAAGAGAAGAGCGGAATGATAGGTATGAACGAAAAAGAATACCAAAAAGAAGGACAAAATGGTTGAATGAAAAAAACGCTTATGGTACGTAATTTGAGCCTAAATGCCAACTTTTATCTACCCCTTCCTAATCCTACATTAAAACCCTGAAAAGTCCTGAAGATCTCTATAGTGTATGTCTATGTCTATGTTAGTGGAGAATAGCAAGTAAACAGGCTCATAAAACTAAATAAAATGGACATACATATGTTAGTGTTTATGCTTCCTTTAATTATGATTGAAATGAATTTGCGAAATATCTGGCTTGAAATTCTAGATTGCTATATTCATGCTATATATGTTACAGCATATTATCCCAACCGACATTCATGTTTTTCTAAGTAACCTTGTGCAGCTTCTTGATTAGAGTCTTTTGAGTCATTTTTCTTTCTGTTTCTCTGATTTTGTTTTGATCTTTGCTCGAGGGCGAGCAAAGGTTAAGTTTGGGTATTTGTTAGGCACATCTTGTATACACTTTTTGAGTCATTTTTAATTAATATTGTAATCATTTCATTTGTGTTTAGTATAGTATTATGGTTGTTTTTCTTCATTTTGAGTCACAACGGTTCTAAATGACAAAAAGAAGCTAAAAGTGAGCAGAAAATGAGCTCCCGAAGCAAAAAGGACAAAAGTTGGCAGATCTGGATGAAAGACTGCAGGACTGCGGTGCCATTCTGCAGGATCGCGGTGCCATAATTACTGGGGAGCTGCAATACTTTCGACACCACTTGCGACATTCTCATAGATCTAGCGATGCTGGAATTTCATCCAAATAAAATTGACAAGGGAAAAAAGGGTTTGAAACACAATTTTTCTCAACTATATAATCATAGAACCCTGACCTAAAGGGAGAGCTTAGATATCCTTGTACATATTCCACAACACAACTCTTAGAGGCTACAAGATTGGAGACCTAGTTCTAAGTATTTTCTTTTCCTTTTCTTTATTTTCAATTCTGTTCATGTTGAGATTTGTATTAGTTCTTAGCATGTCTATGGCTAGGAGCTAAACACTTTATTAGGGCTTTCCTATTGAATCGCTTGAAACTCTTATTCATGAATTAATGCATTGGTTAGATTTTCTTCTTCACTTGATTAATATTATTCAATATTGGTATGAATGTTTGATAGTTAATTGATCACTAATTATCATAATCTATATGATTTCGAATCAAAAACCGAGAGGAGAGATTCGGATATGCTGTAATTGAATAGACATAGGTTAAAATCGCTGACGAAAGTACCCCGATACTTGTGTAGCATTATAGGTTATTGTTCTTAATTCTCCTATGTGGTAAAACCTATCATAGAATATAGAAGGTTTCTGCACTGGGGTTGAGCGATTATATATCCTAACCGGAATATAAGACAGTCTAGTTAACCGTTATCTTAACGTAGAAGAAGAAACCATTCTAGTTGCATTAAAGATTGAAAAGAGTGGATAGTTGAGGATATTGAAAGCCCTAATTCCTTCATAACTGATTAAACCTCAATAATTTAGTTTAATTCTTGCAATTACTCTAGTAGTGTTAGATAAAAATCCAAATCAACCATCGTTTGCCAAATAGATAACCTAGAAATGTTCGATAATTAGAAATCAGTCTCTGTAGACGATATTCGATCTTACCAGACTATATTACTTGTAACGATACGTACACTTGCGTTAAGCATACAGAAATATCGGCTAACAAGTTTTTGGCACCGTTGTCGGGGACTTGCGTACTTTTAATATCGAATTATCTATTCTTATTTCTAATTTGGTTTGTATATATTCGGTTATGTTATTTTATTTCTAATTTGGTTTCTCCAGGAACAAGTTTCTAACTTGTTCTGCGAGCATCTTTTTATCATTTTTTGTTGTTTTTCTTATTATGTAGGTAAAGTTGGGAAAAAAATTATAAAAAATAATGGACTACTACTACTATCAGGGGCAGTGAAATCAGCAACAACAGCTTAACCCACAAGTTCCACAGGAAGATCAAAATGAGTTGCAGGCAGCCATACTCAGGCTCACCAAGTGCCAAACTCAATTTATGGCTGAAACAAAGGTGTCCCTCAAAAAATTGGAGACACAAATAGGGCAGCTGATGGATATGGTGATCAATGTACCGCAAAAAATATGTCTAACGACACAATTGTGGGGGGGTGATAAGCAGAGTGAGGAACCTGAACCACAACAAACTGTTGAGAATAATGAGGTATTGAGAGAGATATTTGGTGTAGAGAAAAGAAGAGGTTACCGAGATCTAAATTTTTACCTTTTTGGATTTCTTGGAATTTCTTTTTTCTATACCCGTTGCAGAAAATACACCACCAACTATCATTGTTGAGCCCCAACCAGAAAGTCCATACCCTCAAGGGCACCCCAAAAAGTTGAGAGATGTATGGAGTTTCACTGATCCCTACATTATAGAGAGTATAGAAGACAAGTCTGCCTTGGGTAATTGGGGGATAATTTTAGATATGAGGCTCTTGTTTGAAAAAAGTGTTGTAGATGAAGTGAGACCCACAACAATAACTGTGCGGATTGCACAAGCAGTTCGCAGAAAGATTCACTGGGAACTAGTAAAGATTAATTGCGTCCGACTAAAAGACGTTAAAGACAGACCCAAGGTTTTAATTATGTTATTTAAATTTTTGTTTTAGTTTATTTTATTTTGAATTGAGCAGTCTCAAGATCTGGTATGTTGAGTGTTGTGGATGACAGATAAAAGTAGGGAATGAGGAAAATGCGGTAAAAATGGGAGAAATTTGGCACAGCGCCGCATCGCGATAATGCAGGGCCGCGGCGCCCGCTGATAAAACACGACATCTCCAGATACCGCCTCAATGCAACATCCGCCGCCATCACCACCATTTTGAACCATTGTTTTGATGTCTGTAAGTCGGCCTTTTAATTTTTAGTCTTTACACATTTGGGACAATGTGTCGTTTAAGTTTGGGGGAGGGTCTTAGTATTTTTTGTGTCTGTTTTTGAGTTTTTTTTATGATCATGCATGTTGTAGTTTCTTGAAACGCCTAGTGGATTAAGTGGGATAATGTAATGGAATGAGAAGCAAAAAATTGTGTGCTTGGGTTAGATATGTCAAAAAATCATGAACATCTAATTATTTGGGATAATTGTGGTTAGCCTATGTGTTGTCAATTATGAAAAATGTCTATGAGTCTGCTTGCTTGTTATTTGAGGTGAAATAGTTAAAGATGTACATGTTTAAGGAGATGATTCAGGCATTTCTTTGTTATCCCTTCTTACCTTTCATTACCTACCATGCAGTAAATTGTATCCCTAGTCAGCCCCTTTGAGCCTAAAATAAGTTGTTTCTTTGATACCCTATGATTCCCTTGTGTGTCATAAGTAGTAAGTGAAAACAGGGATGAGAAAGAGTGAAAAAGAAATACCAAAAGAGAGTAAAAAATTGATGCACTCCAATGAAAAAAATATAAAAGCTTAAGTTTGGGGATGCCTATGTGAATGTGTTTCATGCTCTCAAAATGAGAAGAGGAAAATAATAGGTATGAACGGAAAAGAATACCAAAAAGAAGGACAAAATGGTTGAATGAGAAAAACGTTTATGGTAATGTCTTCTGATTGTGCTCATCCTTCTTAGCACGGCGAGTTTCTTCGAGCAACAACTGCGAGCGAGCTTTGTTAAAACTGGAAAGTGGATCTATCTGTTGAATTATGGAGGCTAATGTGTAATAGTCGCCTTTGGGAAGTCCTGCAATCAATTGCAGCACCATTTTAGTGTCCGAGACAGGCGTATCAACGTTGGAGAGTTGATCCGCCAGGAGTTTCAACCTCTGCGAACGATCATGTTGGTGAAATTTTCAAGGCGTGTATTGTTAAACTGTTCCTCCAAATATACCGCACGAGTGTGCTTGTTATCTTGAAAGTTTTCCTCCAAACGGTTCCATAACGCAAGGGCTGTGGCGCCAGATTTCATGATAGTAAGAAGAAGATCCTGAGAAATACTACCATAAATCTACTGTTTGACGCCGGCGTCTAGACGACGCCAAGTAGACTCATCAACATCCGGAGGGCGCGGAATAGTGTCATCGATATGATCAAGCACGTTGTAGAGACATGCATGATTACGAAACAGTTCAACCCAAGGAGAATACTGACTGTTTTCTTGATCAAGAAGAATGAGAATAAAGTTCTTGATATTAGTAACAGTTAGAGCGGGATGAAAAAGAGATGATGACGTGGTGGTGGGATTGGTGGAGGTTGAAGCATCAGAAGTATTGAAAGAATCCTCAGTAGTCATTTAGAGAAGAGAAGAAAGAAGAGAAAAACCAAGAATTTTAGGGAGGAGAGATGAGTGACGCGCAGAGAAGCTATGGGGGTGGCGACTCTTAGAAAAATTCTAGGGTTTTTGTGTGAGGCTCTTGATACCATGTAAGATGATATTAATCTCCCTTAGGGAGTCTTCTCATTAATATCAAAGTATATATAGAGTACAATATTCATCCATTATACAATAGGAATTCTAAGTCTATACAAAAGAAGATCTTAATTTTATCATAATTATATTTACACAATATATAAAAATATTTTATTATGAATATAAATACAATTATTTCTATAATATACATGTTTACCCGAGATCAAGCCGGAAAAAATAAAGATGGTAGCAATAAGTGAAGGCACATGGGAGGTTGGGTTTTTGCAGATGTATAAAGCAGCTTAGTTTGATCTTTGAAGAAGTAGAAACAAACTAAAAATGAATTATTATTCGATTCACATGTTATATACGTTTGGCTTTTCTTCTATTATCACGGTCCTTCTATACTATATCCACGCACACACTCTCGTTTCTAGGGATGGCAAATAAAGTGGGACAGCATGCACGTTTTACCTAATTAGATTTTGACTGTCATCTATCCCGCTAAATTTTTATTCAAAAAATATCTTGCTATCGCGCCGCTAAGCCCGCCGCCTCGCCTGCCTCATTTATATTTTATCATTCCTTTTAATATCTCAATATTTGAATTTGGTCCAGAAATCTCTGTTTAGCTCAACATGAAGAAAATAAAAAGTTGCACAGGTCACAGAAATCAAAAGTATAAGACAACTATATGCAGCACGACTTCTCTTTTCACAACAGTACATATTTTGAAGTTATCAAAATGACATTGGATTAAGTTGAATATAATGAATTTCAATATTTCATCATAGCATATCCCCTCTTTAAAGTAAATTGAATATAATGTTCCATGTTTTTCGTTAAACCTTAGTTTAATCAAACTTAAAACCTAATATTCTGGTGACCTTTTTTTACCACTTATGTGAGTAACTTTTAGGGTCGCCACGGTGAGTTCCCGCGATTCTTAACAATATCAGGTCACCACGAAAGTTGTCACGAAAAGTCTCATTTCTTATAGTAAATAGTCGTGTTGTTACACTTCATGATCAAGTCACTATGACCTCTTTGACGGTATACCTAATATCTTCAGAGTTGTGAACCTACACTCATTCTTAGAAAATAAGTCTGATCCGAGGAAACTGCATGAAAGACTACAAATTAATCTTTGATTTAATGAATTGAGGTAATTAACTTTTCTCCCTATTATTTGGTGTCTAAAATTTACTGGTTCAACTAATTCAAAGTCGGGCAATAAAAAGTCCACTATGGGAGTTTCATCGCTCTCTATCAAATAGGACTCCGTTTCTGAAGCTCGAACTCGATCTTTACCATTTCAAAGTACTTAGGTAATTCATTAAGTTGATGTATGTTAGAATATTATTAATTAATATTAATGATATTTTGTATTAATGTAGTATCATGTTATATATGATAGGTAGTAAAATAATAAATTAGGAATATTATGTTAAGGAATATTAGGGATTGATTAGGAAGATATTAGGCATGATTTACTCTTTCAAAATTAATGTATATTGTGTATATATTAATCCCTTATGGATGAATACAATTGAGAAAAATATTTTCAAAATCTTACATGGTATCAAGAGTTTAAGAAAAAAATCGACAATATTTTTTCTCCAAATTTCGGTCCTCTTCTTACTTGGTTGGCCGAAATTATTTTGTTTTCCTCCTTTAATTTTATTCTTCATCCCTCCATTATTGGACAAACTTTCATCCCAACCAAATATGTCTGAGTCAAAATCATCTTTCATCCCGCCCTCACTGTCTCGAATATCAAAACACATATTTTTGTTAAACTGGAAACGGAAACCGTACATTATGCCACATGGGTGAAATTATTAAAAATATGTTGTAGGGCTCACAAAGTTCTTCATCATATAATTCGACCAAAAAATGAAAAAGGGAAGGAATTAACCACTGATGCAGACAAGGAATATGGGATACGCTTGATGCCACAGTCCTTGGTTAGATTTATGCAACAATCACCACTGACTTGTTGCACACCATAATGGAGCCAGATTCAACATCCATGGCGGCGTGGGAACGATTGAGAGATATTTTTCAAGATAACCAAAACTCTCACACTGTTACATTGGAGCAGAAATTTTCTACCATTGACATGTCGGATTTTCCTAATGTTTCTGCATATTGTCAACGCCTCAAAGTGTTGGCAGATCAGTTAAGAAATGTTGATTCACCGGTTACTAATAATCGGTTAGTCTTGCAATCGGTCGTCTGTCTCACCGATGCGTATAGCGGCGTTGGTAGGGGTGTACAAAACAGACCGATCGAAACCGGACCGCAGACGATCGGTGATTCCGGACGGCCCGACCGGTGATTCCGGCCCGGTCTCATCCGTCAAAATGGTGGATTCCGGTTTTCCGGTCCGGTCCGGGTAAAAACCGGAATTTTCCGGTCCGGAACGGAATAGACCGGTTTTTTTTTTAATTATAAATTGAATTTCCAATATTGAAATTGACATTCCCGGACACATTACCAGAAAATTGGAACGTTGAAATCTATTGTATATCGCGAGATATTTAGCTTTGAAAATAGAAAAAACGTAAGAATTTGGGGGGAAATTCAAATTGAGCGGGGAAAAAGACGTTTTTTAGAAAATTGGCCTGGCCGCGGTTTGACCACCCCCGTATCAAAAAAATACGTGAAATCAAAAAAAAAAGGTGAAACGGACGTCCGAGCGCAAAGTTATGATCATATAAAGTTTGATCAATTTACAACTACTTTACTTTCTTCTCTCCCTACCTATAATTTATGTCGATGTTTCAGGTAGGGGTGCACAAAAATCGATCCGGACCGAAAAAATGGACCGGACCGAAATTATCGGTCCGGTCTTCGATCCTTTGAAATATAAGTTTCGGTTTTCTGGTCCCATTCGAGTTGATTCGGTTCTAGATTTTTTTATTTATTTATTTATAATATATATAATATCTATAATTCCTAATATATATAATATGTATAATTTATAATATATATTGAATTATATAATTCCTAATATATATAATTTCTAATTTTCTAAATTTCTAATATATAATATTATATAATTCCGGGTCGGGTCGGGTTTCCGGGGCCAAGTTTTTTTTTTAAATTGAATTTTCAATACTGAAATTGACATTCTCGGATGCGGTGCCACGCAATTTTTACGTTGAAATCAATTGTACATCGCGAGATATTTAGATTTGAAAAGGGAAAAAACGTAACGATTTGGGGAAAAAGTGAAATTGAGGGGCAAGATGGACGTTTTTTGAGAAATCGGCGGAAAAAAATAGCTTCATCAGTTTAGCCTCCCCCGTATCGAAAAAATACGCGAAATCAAAAAACAATTAGGTAAAACGGACGTCCGAGCGCAAAGTTATGACCGTATAAAGTTTGATCAATTTACAACCTATATTAGATATGTCAATACGTCCCGGCCAAGTGGGTCGGGTGGACGGGGCCGGAGGGCTGGCGGGAGGTGGTGGGATTGGGCAAATCATTTGGTCCATTCGGTCCGAGTAACTGTAATTTGCTTCGATCGGTCCGGTTTAACCTCTTGCACCCTAGTTTGGGAATGTCCAAATTTCAAATAGAAAATAGAAAATAGAAATTATAAAGGTGGTGTGTAACTTTAATTACTGAGTAGTTCAAGAGTTCATATAAACCAAGTACATTTGGTGATTTTCTTTAAGTTAGTCATATTAATGAAATAAAGTTTATTGAAGGATAAGGAAAAAAACAAACATATTTAATGAGATTGATAAACGAACACATTCTTAAAAATTTATAATTTATAAATTGAAAAAAAAAACGGTCCAAATTTTTAAGAATGTGTTCAATCAAAAAAAATCAATGCAAGTAGAGAAAAATCATCAGTATGCAGCAAATATCTATATTATCAGAGAAGAACTCAAAGCGGGTGTCCCAAATATCCCTGATGTAAAATATCAAATGGCATAAATGCGTATTAGAAGAAATAAATGGCAATTTAACATGTTTACTAATGCACAAGAATGACTCTTATTTAGTCTGTTTTGAGTACAAGAAATAAACTTATTTTGTTTAAGAGATAAAAGCCAAGGATGTTTCTCAATGATGTCCAAACGCTGAAAATCATAAAAAATTTGATCAAGTGGATTGAAACTTGATGGGGATTTATTGGATAGAGCTCCTCTTGTTATCACATCTCACGAGAACCTTCCGTTCTGAAAATCATGTTCGAAAAAATCCAAAATGGTCAAAACGAATAGATACCCAATTATCCGTAGTAAACTTTCTAATAGACACCAAGTTTTTAATTAATTTAGAACATGGGCGACATTCAAGACAGTGGAGGTTTGGTGGTGACAATTTGCTAGAATCATACCCTTTTATTGGAATTGAATGACCATTTCGACAATTATTTCATTATCATTTCAAATTAAAATAAGATGAAGATTACCAGTGAGGACATCACGAGACGCCCTTCGTAATCCATATACCAATTTGAACTGAGGTCGAGTCGCCGTGCATAATGCACTCAATATTTAATGAGAGGCCTCATGCCACTGATATGAGGCCCAAGTCCATCGAGAGACATTCCAACAAATTTAAATTTATAAATTGAAAAAAAAGCGGTCCAAATTTTCCGGCCCCTGGCCCGTAAAATTTCGATTCCTGCCCGGCCCATTCCTTCGGTCCGGTCCGGTTCTGGACCGGTGAACACCCCTAGGCGTGGGAACTTTAATCCGTCAATGTAATCCTCTACCAAAATTATATCAAGCAAGGTCCATGCTTGTGCTTGAAGATTCGGGCTTGGTAAAAAAAAAGGCCTCAACTACTTCAAATTCTGCCTTGATTGTCACTTCTTCAAATTATGGTAATTTTTTTATCCTTCTCAACAAAATAAGGGACAAAAATGACGTAATAATAATAAGAATAAGGGTGAAAATCGCGAAAATAACAAAGGTGGAGGCCACCGAAATTTCGGTGGCGGCGAAAATGTCTGCACCACCAACTCGCGGCGGCAACATCACTACGGCGTAATCCAGCGGCGCACGGTGGCAGCAGGCGATGGTTCAGAAATCGGGCTCGACAGCGCCTTAGGTCGCACCGCCACTTCACAGTAATCCGTGCAGCTTCAATTTCACCGCTAGTCCTAGCAAGCCCAATAGTTTCAGAATATTGGCCATCCATTCAGACAAGCCCAGCAGGCCCATTTTGTTGGGTCTGTCTCGACAGGCAGTGGACTTGGGCCTCAGCCGACCCAGTGGCATGAGGCCCTCTCAGCAGGGGCCCACCCCACAGATATTGAGTCTGTTATGCACACCCTTGGACTCAACCTACCGGATTCAAATTGGTATATGGATTCTGAAGGGACGTCTCATGTGATGTCCTCCTAGGGTAATCTCTCATCTTATTTTAATTTGAGCAATGATAATGAAATAATTGTCGGAAATGGTCATTCAATTCCAATAAAAGGGTATGATTCTAGCAAATTGTCACCACCAAACCCTCCACTTGTCTTAAGGAATGTCCTTCATGTTCCTAAATTAATTAAAAACTTGGTGTCTATTAGAAAGTTTACTACGGATAATTGGGTATCTATTCGTTTTGACCATTTTGGATTTTTTCGAACATGATTTTCAGACGGGGAAGGTTCTCATGAGATGTGATAACAAAGGGGAGCTCTATCCAATAAATCCCCCATCTCAACAGTCCAAGTTTCAATCCACTTTTGCAGCCTTGACACCATCTTTATGACAC
This sequence comes from Przewalskia tangutica, assembly GCA_029844215.1. Taxonomy (NCBI): domain Eukaryota; kingdom Viridiplantae; phylum Streptophyta; class Magnoliopsida; order Solanales; family Solanaceae; genus Przewalskia; species Przewalskia tangutica. The sequence goes on from CM056737.1 coordinate 79,949,915, forward strand.
CAACGTTTGGGACATCCGGGAGAGGCTGTTTTGGCCTCTCTTAAACAAAATAAGTTTATTTCTTGTACTCAAACACAGACTCTAAATAAGAGTCATTCTTGTGCACTTGGTAAACATGTTAAATTGCCATTTATTTCTTCTACTACATGCACCCTTATGCCATTTGATATTTTACATTGTGATATTTGGACATCACCCGTTTTGAGTTCTCTTGGTCATAGATATTATTTGCTCATACTAGATGATTTCTCTAATTACTTGTGGACATTTCCTTTGGCGAAAAAATCACAAGTGTTTTCTACTTTTCTCACATTTAGAACATTCATCTGAACTCAATTTGAACGTGATATAAAAAATATTCAATGTGACAATGGGAGGGAGTTTGACAATAAACAGTTTTGGGACTTTTTCAAAATAAATGGTATAAATTTTCATATGTCTTTTCCTCACACTTCATCACAAAATGGGAAGGCGTAACACAAAATTAGAACCATAAACAATATTATTCGAACATCTCTTGTTCATGTTTCACTCCCCCCGTCTTTTGGCAACTTGCACTCCAAATGACCACGTACATGTTGAATATCATTCCTCATAAAAACATGACTTACCAAGCTCAACTAAAAATACTTTACTTACGAGAGCCCTCATATCATCATTTAAGAGTGTTTGGTTGTCTTTGCTAGCCCCTCTTTCCATCCACCACAATCACAAAACTCTAAGCCCGGTCTACTCCATGTGTTTTCTTGAAATATCCTACTAATCATCGTGGTTACCAATGTTACAACATTTCTTTCAAAATAATGATTATAAGTCGTCACATAATTTTTTATGAAATAATTTTTCCATTTGCTAGGATACATGAAACCGGGACGCATACCTATGATTTTTTGGATGATGATAAATTTTTGTATCTAACATATTTTTTCCACAGCTCGGTACGCACGGGGAGTATCGAAAATTCAGGTTTGGGCCTACTGGACCAAAGAACACAGGCCCAACCGCGTGAAAATTCATCACAGCAGACTGGGCCTTCAGTTCTTAGGCCCAGTCATCCTTTCCCCACACAGCCACAACCAACAGAACAATTAGGCCACATATCGGCTTCAAGCCCACTCCAAAACACATAACCCACTTTCAGTCTCGGCCAGAACCCACTGGACAGTGGCTTCCAGCCCACTTCCTCAATCTCGGCCTGTGGCTTCCAGTCCACTGGCCCAACAAACCGTAAGGTTACCCGTAGTCAACATGGAATTGTCAAACTCAATACCAAATACAACCTACACACACAAGTTTTAAAATCACCTTTACCTCGTAATCTAGTGTTTGCTCTAAAAGACCCGAATTTGAAAATGATCATGGATGATGAATATCATGCTCTAATTAAAAATAAGACATGAGATTTAGTACCTCGTCCATCTAATGCTAATATAATTCGGTCTATGTGGATTTTAAGCGATTAAGAAAAATCTGATGGATCTTTTGAGTGGCATAAGGCCGGTCTTACATGTGATGGAAAGACACAACATGTTGGATTAGATTGCGGTGAGACGTTCAGTCTAGTGATCAAACCAGCAACTACCAGAACCGTTCTCATCAAATCAATAAAATATGTAATGTGTGTGTAACACACTTGACGATTACATGACAAAATGACAAATTAAATTATGACATGTGTCATTTTCCCCCATAATAATATAAAAAAATATTTTTTGAGAAAAAATAATATTTCAAAAAAGAAAGAAAACTCTATTTTTTAAACCCTACCTTATTAACACAAAAAGAAAACACATTTATTAACAAAAGAAAAAAATTGGAATCATTTTCTTGGTGTTCTTCACTATTTTCATGTGTGTTGTTGTTCCAACCAAGATTTTAATTCAAAATTTTAAGAAAAACGCCTTCAAATTTGTTGTAACTTCAGCTAAAGGATTCCACACGAAGACCCGAAGACAACCCCAACGTTAATTTCTCAAAATTTTCATCAAATAAAATAACTCATTTTAAACCTTCAAGCTTTCTAAAGAACCCTTTAATGGTGTTTCGATGAGTTCCTTTGATTTTTTTTCTTTTTACTATGAGAGAGAGCAAGAAATTGAATTGAATTAAAAATGTAATAAAAAAAATCGGGAGTGATAACAGCGGCGGTGATGTCGATGATGGTAGAAAAAAGAATGAAATAAAAAATACAAAAAAAGAATGGAGAAGAAGAAGGAAATTAAAAAAATGAATTTCGGCCTTTTCACATGCCTGTTTGGTGTGAAAAGTGTATATGACACATTCGAACCATACCTCATGTGTCTAAATAAAACAAAATTTAATTGAGATATGTAAGTAAAAGATCTTGACGATCACTGGAGACCGTCGATGGGATTGACCTTATTATAAAGTATTGGTGAGGAAATTTACAAGAGTGAAATCCCCACTTGTGTACGAGTTGACGTCTATCATGCAGTGTCGAATCCCCGAATCTCTCAGACCTATAATAGAGTTCGGGGAAACATTTCTCAAAAAATCAAATCAAATATTTTTATCTAAAAGTCACAAATTAAAAATAAAAAGAAATTAAAAAGGTAAAAAACTAAAAAAAATTAATTAATTATAATTAAGTGATATAAATTTATAATAATAACACGTATTATTTATTACATTTAATTTAATTCCAGGATTTAAAGAATATGAGTGCACTATTACAAAAAGGTGAATTCAAAATATAAATTTGAACGGCTCAGTCTTTAAGTTTTTACTATTGAACTCATTACGTTTTTGAAATTATAAGTTCAAACTTAATTATTTTTTATAATAATATTTTTACATATATAGCTATACTCTATATTAAGGATGTTGAAATCAGTTGAACCCATTAAATATGTATTACATTATTCACTAGTACTAGTTTTAATATACACGTTTGATTTAATTATATAAAAATTTCAATATGTGAGATTTTAAAGATTAATAAACCAAATAAAGAACAAAAAGTGCTTAATCAAAACGTACAAAGTGAAATCAATAACCTCTGAGGTTCACCTAATTCTAGAAAAAGATGGGGGGAAAATAACAGGGCAGAATAAGATTTGAACTCCTAACCTCATTTAGAAAGGTGCACCCAGCAAGTTAATATTGAAAAATAGAAATTAGCGACAGAACATTTGTGCACCCAACAGTCATCAACCGAACAGAAAAGTATCTCCTTTTAATTACATTCTTTAATCGACAGAACATTTGACTTAGTATTATCCTTCAGGTCTTTACATATCGTCATTAATTACATTAGGATCTTCACGGAATTCCTAGACTGCGTCGGAAGAAAAACCCAATATGTAAAATTTAGCTACACAAAACATGTGAACTGAACCTATATGTGGAAAGATAAAATCATTTCATTCATGACACACTCAATCAAGCTTAAGATCTGTCAAGTGTCTATCCAAATGATTTGATTATTAGAACTCATCTATATTAGTTGACAACAGGATCATGTCACAGACATGTCCATTGCATTAGTAAATGACTTAGTCAACCTAATACCATATGAGTATCTGAGTATTCACTCGAATATGTATTCAAGGAATGAATCCTAATCTTGGCTCACATACCACCTTTAATCTACTTCGTAATGCACCCAAAACAAGTCGCGTCTCAACCTATAAGACATTTGAGCTTAGGACAAGATCAAAGTACATTACTCCATAAACAAGGTGATATTGACCTCAAGTCTAAGGACTTTTATCTCCCACACGTCGATGACATTATAGACATATAACAAAACAATGCATCAGCAGGGTATACCAATACTCCAACAAGTATCCATGTGTCCATCACAAGTTGCCATAACTCGTAGCAAGTGAGACATACTACATCCCCTAAGGATATGATGCAGACCACGTGTCGACGTATCGCATATCATCGATATTCCTATTTCGATGATCATTAGTCGAGGTAATTTAAGAGTTACGTTATAACATTAATGCTCACATCATTAATAAACACGTAAACTCTAGGGATGCATTTATAGAATATTATAAACAATCAACTAATAAATCAACAAATGCAAATGTCATAATATTAATCATCATTAATATAAATACGAATGTGTACAAAGTACATTGTGTCCTAATACAGATTGTCTCTAGGACATACATATACTTTCAGGTTGTATGTTAATATCAAATTGTAGAAAGAAAACGAGAGAAAAACAAAGCCCATTACTCGATCAGGAGATCTAAGCCACGGCTCTATTCACGACTAGAAATTGTGTTTAATTTTCATACTATCACAGTAAATAGGTAAAATCATTGGACTTTATTCTTTAGCAAGAAAAAAAATGGATCCGAAAAAAAAAATTCTTTTTTTATTGAATTGAACGTGTTCATTTATTTTGACTACTTTAGCGTATTTTTTCATACTAATTTCTACTCTACCTTTTCAGAGTTCATTTTCCGGAAACTCCATTTAAATTATTCTGGTGGATTCTTTCCAATCTACTTCCTTTATGATTTCGTAATTATATAAAGGCAATTTCTATTTGATATAGCTATTTGTGCAAGTATTAATACTGAGTGGTCAAAAAGTAAAGGCGGAAATGTAAAGATATCTAATTGTTTGAATTATGGTTGCAAGTTGCTAGTACTTGGTTTAGTTGACATTGCATGATTTATTGTTATATCAAAATATCCTAAGCAACTTGTTCAAAGTCGAGCAACAAGAATTTAGTGAACCTTTTCATTGGTCATGTGCATCGATCCTCCACTCCAATAATATTTTGTGGATTAAGGGTAAAAAATACATTTTAAGTATTTTTTTTTTAAATTTTCTACCTGAATTATTAAAGTTTTCTACCTAAACTATCATCGACTAGTTTTTAAAACACATTTCAGCTATCTGTTATTCACTTTTCATACATAAACTATCACAAAATAGTTTGCAAAACACATCTCATTACAAGTGAACAACTGATAGTTAAGATGTCTTTTGTCATGAACAACTGATAATGCCTCCTCAAGGTTCTTCGATATAATCTTCAAGTTTTGCCATGAATTTAAGCAAAAATCATTAGAACTTCATAATTTAATTCCCTATGTGCGAAGAGCTTCTCTTCGTCATCATGTGCAACTCACATGCACGCTTTGTAAACGTGTATATTCTAGATACAATTTCATCTCTATCCCATAATTAAAATATTTTCATATATTGTGTAAATATAATTATGGTAAGACTAGGATTCCTCTTTTGTATAGGCTTAGGATTCTTATTGTATAAGGGATGAATATTGTACTCAATATATACTTTGATATTAATGAGAAGACTCTCCAAGGGAGATTAATATTATCTTACATGGTATCAAAGCCTAAACTCCAAAAACCCTAGAAATTTTCTTCCCCGGCCGTCGGCACCACCCCACTCCCACGACGCCACAACTCCCTTCTTCTCTTCACGAAATTTCTTGGTCTTTCTTTTCTTCTTTTCTTCTCTAAATGGATACTCAGCAGTCTACCACTGTTGTTGACACTTCTACCTCCACAAATCTCACCACCAAGTCGTCACCCTCTTTTCATCTCGCTCTCGTTGTTCCAACTCCTCTCCAACCAGTCAAGTGGCTGAAGGCCCCTTTCCCTAAATATCTTGGGAAGCGAAGATGTGGCTGGGGAAGTAGTTATTTCAAATGCACCAAGGTATTTATCCAGTTTTATGAAGTAGAAAAGCTTACTCCTTCGATAAGAACCATATCCCCATCATTCTTGATCAAGAAAGCAGTCAGTATTATCATTGGGTTGAACTATTTTGCAATCATGCATGTCTCTATAACGTGCTTGATCATATTAATGACACAATTTCGCGTCATTCGGAGGTTGATGATTCTACTTGACGTCGTCTAGACGCCGACATCAAATAATGGATATATGGTAGTATTTCTCAGGATCTACTTCTTACTATCATGAAATCTGACTCTACAACCCGTGACTTGTGGAATCGTTTGGAGAATTTTTTTTAGGACAACAAGCACACCCGTGCTGTGTATTTAGATTAGCAATTTAACAATACATGTCTTGAAAACTTTTCCAATGTGACTGAGTACTGCAAACAGTTAAAGCTCCTGATGGATCAACTTGCTGATGTCGACTCGCCTGTTACTGACACCAAAATGGTGTTACAATTAATTGCTAGCCTCCGTAAAGCTCGCTCACAGTTGCTGCTCGAAGAAACTCACCGTGCTAAGCAAAGCGAGGACAACAATGAACCAGCGCCGCGGCTCTCAAAGATCAAGATACGCCTGGCCTTAGCACAAAGCCGCGACGCCTGCCCCATTCCAGTACCAGCAGACCTTCAACCCTTATTCCAACCACGGTTGTTAGGTCCAAAGACCAACACCACAAAGAAGCCCATTTCATGCGAGGACGCCCAGCTTCTCCTCCGCCAGACACCTATCGAGTTGGGTCAGCTTTCAAAGACCTCAACATGCAACATCCTGACAATAATTGGTACATGGACTCCGGAGCCACATCTCACATCACCCAGTCTGCAGGTACTATTCTCAAACTGTGCAGTTTAAAGCATCCTCAATATGTTACAGTTGGTAGTGGACAACGCATTCCAGTAAAGGGTTATGGTACATCATACACACAACCTCCCCATCCATCATTCTCTCTTAAAAATACCTTATATGCCCCACACATGATTAATAACCTAATCTCTGTCCGCCAATTTACTCGTAATAATTTTGTCTCTGTTGACTTTGACTCTTTTGGTTTCACTGTAAAGGATCTTCGTACGGGTACACCTCTTACGAGATGAAATTGTTACACCTCGTAAGTTTAAGACGATAATTAAGAACGTCATTAAGGAAGTAAGATTCGAATATTGGATATAAAGTGTTTATATATGCTAATCCGAAAGTGAGTATACGAATGATGTGATTCTAGAGGAATTTTTGTTACAACGAGTGTGACGATGGAAATTGAAAATGATAGTTATATATATTCCCGTTATGAATTTTTAACGTTTTGCATCAGTTACGACGACAAGGAGACGAGGTCTTATGAGATTTTCAAGATTTAAAAGAATGGAGATTTATTTTAGTAGAGGGGTTAATTTAAGTAGACAATTAAGAGATTTGTACCAAAGTGTAGTTAATTTTCAGATTTTTTTTAATTTAACCTTATTAAACCCAATTAATCTCAATCCTCTTCATTTTGTTCTAATTCAAAAACAAAGAGAAACCTTCCCTCTTCCTCTCACCCTCCCAGCCGAATCACCCCCAACCCTTTAGCAAAATTGAAGATTTATTATTCCTTCTTCATAGATTAAGTTTTCTACACAAATTTTAGGCAAAAAATCAGCCCAAACAGTGAGCAAAAACGTTGCACTGACCGAACCCAACTGCCCAGATTTTTCCAGTTTTTAGACGAATTTAAGGAAGAAAAACATGTATGAATGAGGGATTAACATTGTAGAATGTATGCATGTCAATTTGGAGTTGAAGAAGTGTGAAAATTGAAGCAAGACCGATAGACCAATGGTTGTTTTCTAGGTACTGTTTTGGGCTTAAATTGAGGTAAAAATTCTCATTTTCATTGGGTATTTGGAAGGTTAATTGATGTTGTAGTTAAGGGAAAAACTCATGTTAAAGAAGAATAGTAAATAAGAGAATGCATGTGACTAATATGTTGTTATAGCCGATGGTTGGGACTGATTTTATGAATTTCGGAAGTTGTTGTGTTCGAGTATTATGTTGTTTAATTTCGTCACTAATCGCATGTTGGAATTGAAGGAAATCTTGATATTTGGATTATAGTTGTTCATAAGGAATTGTTGAAACATGAATTGTATTCTAAGGAATTAAGAAAAGAATTGGTTTTGTGGATGTTGGCCGAAAACTTGCTTGAAATTGTTGGATATTGTCGCTTCGAGTTAGGGGATGATTTTGTGGAGTTAAAATGTTGGAAATTTGATTATAAACATGTATATACATTTTGGTAATTACTAATACATGTCTCAAAGAATTAAGGTGTAGAAAAGAGTTATTTTGCATTCTTGAAGTCTCGATTTTTGCTAGAAGTAGGGATTGTTTTTAAGGGATGTTTTAATACGATTAAGGGGCTGGAATAACATGAGAAATAGGTGTATAAATCACCTTGGATGATGTAGTTGTTATTTTACATAAATGTAGAAGAGAAATAATGTGTTATGATGGCATAAATGGAATGTTTGGGATTATATTGGTTATATCTTGAAGTTGTATCTTCTTATTGGTATTGTTGGCTTTTTTTGGAAGTTGTGGATTTGCATATAAATAGGGAAAGTGCTGCCCGAATTTTTATAGAATAGGAAGTCGTCATTCAATATAATTTACGTTAGAAATCATAGAATTGACAGACGTATTACCCTTTATTATAGGTTGAAGTATTAGACGAGACGGTTCTAATATTGAGTTGGCTAGTTCGACTAAAAGGTATGTGAAACTCTTCCTTATTTCTTTTTGGCATGATTTAATGAACGTATGACGGACGTACATGATTTCTACACAGTTTAATTCCTAAAGATATGTGTCATGAGAAGTGCCTTTGACTTTCTAGAAAAAAGTTCATTTAATGATTTTATTGAGTTTCCAAATGATGTTTTAAAATGATACATGATATGATAGTACCTTTTATCTATTCCATTGAGAGATAAGTGACGATTTGATATGTATAAAGCTACTCATGATATTCTATTCGTGCTAATGTGATTATATCATTTCACCGCGTCCCGGGCCGGGCAGATACGCGCGCAGATACCTTATATGACTTTACCGCGTCCCAGAATGGGTCGGGCAGTATACCTTATATGACTTTACCGCGTCTCAGAATGGGTCGGGCAGTATACCTTATATGTTCACCGCGTCCTTCCCTGGAGGGCCGGGCAGTTTATGTACATATGATGTGGGTACAGATACCTAGGATAGTACATTTCACCGCGTCACTCACCAGAGGGTCGGGCAGTTTATGTAAATATCATGATTTTATATGGACATACATGACTCTCACTTTATAAGGCACATCTGACTCTCATTCGTATACGACACAGTTGAAATGGTAATTTGATTATTGTATTTGTCTCATGATATCCTTTGGTCAATTATGATCTTTTTTACAGTACTTCATGTTTTACATACTCAGTACATTATTTCGTACCGATCCCCCTTTCCTCGGGGGGCTGCGTTCATGCCCGCAGGTACAGATATTCAGTTCGGCGATCCTCCGGCTTAGGATTCCGGCTCAACTGTTTTCTTGGGAGCTCCATTGTTCTGGAGTTAGTCATTTTGGTATAGATTCGCTATTATAGACTTATGCATACTTAGGGGTACGACGAGGGTCCTGTCCCGTCATATTTCATTATCGTATTTTTAGAGGTATGTAGACAGTTGTGGGTGGTAGATGTGCTTTTGTATATGTGTTTTAGCCAGCTTTACGGTTGTGACGTATTTTGTTATCCCTATGTATAGTGACGGCCTTGTCGGTATAAGGAACGACTTGTGGCTAATGGCATAAATCAGTATGAGGGCATTGATTGTGGTGAGACCTTCAGCCCGGTTGTCAAACCGGCTACCATTCGCACAATTTTGAGCATTGCCACGGGCAAACACTGGCCGATCCATCAGCTTGATGTGAAGAATGCATTCTTACATGGGGATCTGAGAGAAACAATCTACATGCATTAGCCGCCAGAGTTCACCCATCCAGCAGTTCCTCACTATGTCTGTCGTCTCCGTAAGTCACTATATTGCCTGAAACAGGCCCCCGTGCGTGATATGATCGTTTTGTGAGGTATATCTTGCAGATTGGGTTTGTATGCAGCAAGAGTGATACATCACTATTCATTTTTCATCGAGGTAGTAGCACTGCTTACTTATTACTTTACGTGGATGATATTGTTCTTACTGTATCCTCCGACGGATTGAAAAATGAGATTATTGTCATGCTTAAGTCCGAATTTGCAATGACTGATTTGGGGAAGCTGAATTATTTTTTGGGGATATCAGTGACCAGGTCTGCCAATCATATGTTCTTGTGTTAGCGTAAGTATGCAGAGGAGATTGTGTACAGGGCTAAGATGGCGAATCGCAGCATGCGCTTACTCCAGTTGATTCTAAATCTAAGTTCAGTGCCATGAATGGTGCTCCAGTCTCTGATCCTACTCTGTATAGGAGCCTTGCAGGTGCACTTTAGTATCTCACCTTCACTAGGCCTGACATAACTTATGTTGTTCAACAGGTGTGCTTATTCATGCATGACCCCAGAGAGTCTCATTTCACTGCTCTTAAGCGTATCATTTGATACATTAAGGGCACTCTTGATTATGGTTTGCACTTATACCCCTCTGCACCAAACAAGTTGCTTTCATATACGGATGCAGATTGGGCAGGGTGTCCGGACACGCAACGCTCCACCTCCGGCTTTTGTGTTTTTTAAGGGATAATCTGATTTCTTGGTCTGCCAAGCGACATGCTACCCTATCTCGCTCCAATATCGAGGCTGAGTACAAAGGTGTTGCAAATGTAGTAGCTGAGATTTGTTGGCTCAGAAATTTACTGTTAGAACTTCAGTGTCCTTTGCGTCAGACAACTATTGTGTACTGTGATAACATCTCTGTCATCTATCTGTCTCATAATCCGGTTCAACATCAGCGAACCAAGCACATTGAGATAGACCTACACTTTGTTCGTGAGAAAGTTGCACTAGGTCATGTCATAGTGTTACATGTTCCATCATCGTACAAATATATTTACCAAAGAACTTCCCAGACAGTTATTTTTTGACTTCAGATTCAGTCTCAGCGCCCGGCTTCCTCCCGCTCCGACTGAGGGGATGTGTAAACGTGTATATTCTAGATACAATTTCATCCCTACCCATAATTAGAATATTTTCATATATTGTGTAAATATAATTATGGTAAGACTATGATTCCTCTTTTGTATAGACTTATAATTTCTATTGTATAAGGGATGAATATTATACTCTATATATATATTTTGATATTAATAAGAATACTCCACAAAAAAAGATTAATATCATCTTAAACACAATTACAAAATTTCCTCCAATTCATTTTCTCCAATTAACATATAAAACGATAATAACTAAATTGCCATAAAGTTTTAAAAAAAAATAGTAAAACTAAAAGAGATCATTAATTACATGCCCTGCCCTTGTAACTTTCCACTCAATAAATACCCCTTCACCTTCCTCCCGCTTCTTCATTCACCTTTGTTCCATTTCACAGTCACACTGAATGCACTTCTCTTATAGTGCAGTTAGTGTGAACAATAAAATGGCTGTAACTACAATGCTCTTCATTATTACTACACTTCTCTGTTTTCTCACCGCTGTTAATGCTAGAATCCCCGGCGTTTACACCGGCGGCCCATGGCAAACTGCTCACGCCACCTTTTACGGTGGCTCCGACGCCTCCGGCACTATGGGTACGGTATCTGTCTCACGTTTTTAGTGTGCGTTTGGACATAAAAAATGTGAAATTTGAAAGAAAAAAACGAGTAGTAGTATTTGAAAATTAGAGTTGTGTTTGAATGTATACAATTTGAAAAAATGTTAGAATTTGTGTAAGGCGGTGTTAGACGGAAATCCAGTAGCTTTTGCATAGATTCTGTCTTATATAATAAGAAATTTATTAAATATTTTAAAAGACTCTGAACCTACTTGTTATTGTATATAATTTGGAGTGAAAAATTATGAAATTAGTAGGTGTTTGGCTATAGAAATCAAATATTTTACTTTATTTCGAATTTTAAAATGTGTTATTTTTTTTTTAGAAAAAAGTAAAAAATTCTCGTGGCCCAACAGATCCCAAGTATTTTAAGTTTTTCAAATTTGAAAATGTTACGGTTAAATTCCGGAAACTTATTATGATTCTACGTCCAAATATGATTTCTAAGTTGTAAAAAAGTAAAATTATCCATGACCAAACGAACCCTAATTTGAGCAATTTTTTTGGTTTGAAATTACAGGTGGAGCTTGTGGATATGGAAATTTATACAGTCAAGGATACGGAGTTAACAATGCAGCGTTAAGCACAGCGTTATTCAACAACGGACTAAGCTGTGGAGCTTGTTTTGAGTTAAAATGTGTTAACGATGGAAGTTGGTGTCTTCCTGGAAATCCTTCAATTTTTGTAACGGCGACAAACTTTTGCCCTCCGAATTTTGCCTTGTCTAACGATAACGGTGGGTGGTGTAACCCGCCACGTCCTCATTTCGATCTCGCTATGCCTATGTTTCTCAAAATTGGTCAGTATCGTGCCGGAATTGTCCCCGTTAGTTACCGCCGGTGAGTTTTCCGGTTACGCATTTCCATTTACCTATATGCTGATGTTATTCTTTTTTTTGCCCAGCTGTTTTTTATTACTGTTACTCATTCAAATAATTACTACTCTTCCGTGTCAATTGATATCACATTACTTAACATATATGTAAATTTAAGAAAAAAATAAAAGTATTTAAAAATATATGATTTATTTTTAATCACAAATTCAAAACTTTTATTTATTTCTTAAATTTTGTACTCAGTTAAACTATTATCATGGAGAGAGTAATACCTAAGGAGTAAATTTTATCGTATGGTTCCATTTGGGTCGCGGACAGCAATTGTTGTAGGTTTGCATTAACTTGGTACCATTTCTCTAACATGTTGAGGGGAGTATAATTCAATAATTAGGGTTTGGTCCCCTACAAAGAACTGAAGAAGTAATGTAAATACGAAAATACTTCATTTGTTCCACAATACATGATTGTCTAGGAATAAAGTATTTTATTAAAGGATTATGAAAATCTAATAATATATCCTACAATCATTAAAAATAAATCAATTATTACATATTTATCTCATAAAAAATATTTTTAAAATAGGAATAAAATGAAGAAAATAAAATTAAAACTATATTAAATTTTCAAACAATCAACTATTATAAAAAAAACAAATTAGACAATGATGTATTGGGATGGAGTATGAATTAATTAAAAGGACGCTCTTTCGTACACCCCGTAAGGGGATGTTAAAGGGAAATGTCTCATTCGAAACTGTAATCCTTGGAATTGGGATTTGTTCCAGCTTCGAAACATGGCTCACATTATCCCACGCGTTTGTTGGCCTCACCATCCATGCACCTATTTACTGGGCCCACCTTACCTTAAATACCGGTCGCCCAGTTCTTATTGCTACTACTAATTCAGATTAGTAAGTTCATAAAAAAAGCATAATATTACTCACAAATTTAAAACCTCAAAATTACATTTTGGTTCATTACCTATATCTTTAATTTATAACCACAATATTTTAAATTTTATGTCAAGTCAACCACGAGACGCACGGAGTAATACTTCTTTTAATTGTTCTAGAGCATAATAGTTTTGATCTTTGTATTTTTTCACTTAGCATTTTAAACCTTCAACTAAAATAAATGTGTTATTTTTTATCTTTGAAACTAATATATATTAAAATTTTGGTCATGAATTTAGTTATTGTTGTACATTACAATTACTTGTCTAAATGTCTCATAAATTATTTAATTGTTTACAGGGTACCATGCATAAAAAAAGGAGGGATCCGATTCACAATAAACGGTTTCCGTTACTTTAACTTGCTTTTGGTAACAAACGTTGCGGGTGCAGGGGACATCCAGAAGGTCCTCATTAAAGGAACAAACACACAGTGGATAGCAATGAGCCGTAACTGGGGGCAAAATTGGCAAACCAATTCTCCTCTTGTGGGCCAGGCCCTTTCCATTCGGGTTAAAGCCAGTGACCATCGTAGTGTCACTACTATCAACGTGGCACCACCTAATTGGCAGTTCGGACAAACCTTTGAGGGCAAGAATTTCCGGGTTTAGATCCAAATATTCATGAAAACATAATTACTTACAAGTTACAAGTTATAGTGATGCCACAAAAAAATATTCCTATGATTTTTCCTGGCCTTCAGTGTTTTCTCTTTTTTACTGGGAAAGTATTGAAGTCCTAGGGGAATATAATTAGTATACTTTTATTATCAACTTTATGGGGAATTGTTTTTTTTTACCTTTTGTTATGTGGGGTGAAAAAGTTATGGAGGCTGAAGCGGCTGCAAAAGCACCCAAAAAAGGGTTGGGTAAAGCATGTAGCCCGCAGCTCTATTTGCATGTTAGTAGTTAATAGTGATGTGTAATGGGCATCATGTATTTCCTATGAATACCAAGATATAATATATACTTTTTGTTTTATATAGATTTTGGTCTTGCTTGTTTTACTTCATTTCTGATATGCTGTCTCTTGTTTTCATTGTGGCTACTCAAAAAAATCTGAAATGGAATATACAATGTTGTAATTGTGAGATGATTTATGAAATACCTATCTTGATTTATAAAATGATGTTTTTCTTTTATAGTTTTGCTTCAGCATTGAATTAGGGAATTAAGAGGTAGAATCAGAATTTGAATATTATAGATATAAATTTGGGAATCTTTGATGGGTTTTGATATTGGTGAATGGGAAATGATGGGATGAAAAGTGACGGAAATGTAAAAGGTTTTTTTTAAGACATTTGTCCCACATCGAAAAAAGAGAAGAAAAGAGATAGTGTATATATTACATTACATCTTCTCTAGCTGCTAAAAGGGTTGAGGGGGTAAGGACCCCTCGCGTTGTTGTCGCTCGCTCGGCTTGGCTTCGTATTCGTATTTGTCAAAGATTGATTGATAATCTTTTTGGACAAATTTTTCTTTAATTATTTAATTAATTAGTTATTTAATTAATTAATTAATTATTTAATTAAAATAAATCAAATACAGATCGACCGACCGTGACCCGATCCGACTTTTCTTTTTTTTCGAATTTCCCTCCAAATATTCTAGTGACTGTTCTGAATGGTTGCAAACATTTAGAATTAGTACCTCCAACAATTATAAATTCTTGATTTGTTCCAAGAATTTAATATACATTCAATACGAATTATTCCTTCATCTCGAAAATTCTCTCTTGCTTATTATGTGTGATATACTACCGTTGAGTGGTTCGCTGCTACCGGAATTTGGAGTACTACTATTCTGGTAAGATAATCGTTCTATCCTGGGAGGGGATATTCCATTAACCTCAAGTACTGTGAGGGAAATAATTTCCTTAAGGACACACTTTGAACTAAGTGACTCGATTATATTATGATTTTTTTTCAAAACAGATTATGTTTATTGTTAGTTTCGTGTACTAGTTTTAATTAGTATTGTGTAATCTATTTTTACTAAGTGTTTAAAACCTGTGTGGTTTCTACTCCGTATGAAATTTCATATACTGACTTGAAGACATAAAAACTTCGTTGGAATATTAAAGTTCATACTTGTTTCTGTTTTGGAGATTAAAACTGTGTAGTTTTCTACTTCATATGAATATTAGTATTCTAACTTGAAGACATAAAAACTTCGTTGGAATATTAAAATTCATGTTTCTGTTTTGGAGATTAAAACTTGCGTGGTTTTCTACTCCATATGAATATTAGTATTCTAACTCGAAGATATAAAAACTTCGTTGAAATACCAAAGTTCATAATTATACTGCGATTTGAAGAAATAAAATCTTCATCGTTTAAGTTTGTATTTTAATTACTATATGATACGCGTGGTCCCTGCAAATGCGACGGATAATGTGTACTGCACGCTGTTGTCGCACTCGGCTATTCATGGAGTTATGGCAGGGTACACTGGATTTGTTTGTGGACCTATAAATGGAAACTATGCATATATTCCAGTAGATGAAGTTGCCATGGCAAAGAACAAAGTTGACACCACAAATCATAAGTGGTCGTGGGTCAGATCTGTTAGCAATCAGCCTGATTTCATCACAAGTTAAAGCTTTTGTAGCCCCAACACTTGGACAATTTTCAGTACCAATAACGGAGTTGTCCAGTCAAGATGTGGGCATTAGGGCAACATCCTAAGTGCTTTGGAGGAAAATTTGTACAATGTCTCGTACATGTGAAGAGTCTCGTTCATGTGAAGAGTCACCTTCTCATTACATGTGAAGAGTCTCGTTCACATTACATGTGAAGAGTCTCGTTCACATTACATGTGAAGAGTCACGTTCACATTACATGTGAAGAGTCTCGTTCACATTACATGTGAAGAGTCTCGTTCACATTACAAGTGAAGAGTCTCGTTCATATTACATGCGAAGAGTCACGTTTACATTACATGGGAAGAGTCTCGTTCACATTACATGAGAAGAGTCACGTTCACATTACATGTGAAGAGTCAAGTTTAATAAGAATTCATTTTCGTCTTACTTATTGGAGTCAAATGATTTATGGCATATTCCTTTAGGACATGTCAACTATAAAATTTTGCGGAAATTGATTAATTTAGAAGTATTGCCTAAATTCGAGTGTAATAAATCAAAATGTGAAATCTGTGTTGAATCTAAATTTGTTAAACATCCATATAAGTCTATTGATAGAAATTCAAATTCTTCAGACTTAATCCACACAGATATATGTGATATGAAGTCAATACCATCTCGCGGTGGGGAAAAGTATTTTATAATTTTTATTGACGATTGCACTCGATATTGTTATGTGTATTTGCTTAATAGTAAGGACGAAGCAATTGATGCATTTAAGCAAATACAAGAACGAAGTGAAAAATCAATTGGATAAAAATGATTAGAAGTGATAGGGGTGGAGAATACGAATCTCCTTTTGCAGAGATATGTTTAGAATATGGAATTATTCATCGAACTACTGCCCCTTACACACCATAATCAAATAGAATTGCCGAAAGAAAAAACTGAACATTAAAGAAAATGATGAATGCTTTATTAATAAGTTTCGGTTTACCGCAGAGCTTGTGGGGGGAGCTATCCTTACAGCTAATCGAATACTCAACAGGGTGCCCCACAGCAAAACACAATCTATTCCATATGAACTATTGAAAGGAAGAAAACTCAACTTGAAATATTTCAAAGTGTGGGGGTGTTTAGCAAAGGTACAAGTTCCTTTACCCAAAAGGGTAAAACTCAGACCAAAAACTGTGGATTGTGTTTTTATTGGCTATGCTACAAACAGCAAAGCTTGTCGGTTTTTGGTTCACAAATTGGACAATCCCGAAATTCATGTTAATACGGTAATTGAATCAGATAATGCTGAATTCTTTAAAAACATTTATCCGTATAAAACTGAATGTGAGTCGTCAAGTGAAAGATCTAAACGACCGCGGGAAGAATCAAAGGAAAATACACTAAGTAAAGAGGATCCAAGGCGTAGCAAACGTCAAAGAACATCTACTTCCTTTGGACCAGATTTTGTAACATTCTTGTTTGAAAATGAGCCTCAAACATTTAAAGCAGCGATGTCTTCTTCTGATTCAGCATTTTGGAAAGAAGCAGTCAATAGTAAAATTGAATCAATTTTGAACAACCATACATGAGAATTGATTGATCTTCCTCCTGGAAATAAACCTTTAGGATCAAAATGAATTTTTAAAAGGAAAATGAAAGCTGATGGCACTATTGACCAATATAAAGCAAGACTTGTGGTCAAAGGTTATAGACAAAAAAAAAAGGCCTTGATTACTTTGACACTTACTCGCCGGTAACAAGAATAGCATCTATTCGGGTGTTGGTGGCACTGGCGGCCGTATATGTCCTTGAAATACATCAAATGGATGTCAAGACAACTTTCTTAAATGGAGAATTGGAGGAAGAAATTTACATGGAACAACCTGAGGGTTTTGTAGTTCATGGTAAAGAAAGGAAAGTGTGCAGACTTGTTAAGTCACTTTATGAACTTAAACAAACACTCAAACAATGACATGCGAAATTTGACCAAACAATGTTGACAAATGAATTTAAGATTAATGAGTGTGACAAATGTGTTTACATTAAAAATACTTCAAATCATGAAGTCATTGTTTGTTTATATGTTGATGACATGTTGATAATGAGTAAAGATATTGTCGATGTAAATGCTACGAAGCGTATGCTCGCTAGCAAATTTGACATGAAAGACTTAGGAGTTGCTGATTTGATCTTAGGAATTAGGATCCATAAAACTCCACAAGGTCTAGCATTATCACAGTCACATTATATTGAAAAAGTACTTGACAAGTTCAAGTATTTAAATTTCAATGTTGCAAAGACTCCAATTGATATAATTTTTGCACTTCAAAAGAATGAAGGTGAAAGTGACTCACAATTGGACTATGCACGAGTTTTGGGAAGTTTGATGTATATTATGAATTGTACACGACCAGATATAACATGTGCTATAAGAAAGCTGAGTCGATTCACGAGTAATCCCAATCAAACTCATTGGATGGCAATGAAACGAGTCTTGGGATATTTAAAACACACCCAAAACTATGCTTTGCATTATAATAAATATCCCGCAGTACTTGAGGGATATAGTGACGCAAACTGGATCGCCAGATCATCTAAAGTTAAATCCACGAGTGAATATGTTTTCACCGTTGGTGGAGGAGCAGTCTCTTGGAAATCATCAAAACAAACATGCATTGCCCGCTCTACAATGAAATCGAAATTTATAGCTTTAGACAAATCCGGTGAAGAAGCTGAATGGCTTCGAAATTTCTTAGAAGATATTTATTCTGGCTCAATCCTTTGGCTCCTATATGTATACATTGTGACAGTCAAGAAGCAATAGGTAGGGCAGAGAGCGTAATGTATAACGGAAAATCTCGTCACATACGACAGAGACACAATACCGTTAGACAACTCCTCTCTAGTGGCGTTATCACAATTGACTATGTAAAGTCAAGAGATAACGTGGCGGATCTGCTTACAAAAGGCTTATCTATATAGGGAGTTAGTAAATCATCAATGGTAATGAGGTTAAGGACGAGGACAAGTCATCATGGCGGTAACTCTACCTAGAAGACTGGAGGTCCCAAGAGTTAGGTTCAAGGGAATCAAACAAAGTTGTGACTGACGGTTAAACATTATCAAATAACTCAACTCGTTCTCGGATGAAGACAATGTTCAGAAATAAGGATAAAACTTTATGGCTTGTTAATGAGTTAATAAAGCATTAAGGTTTTTAATGATTATCTAAATCTGGCAATGTATGACCAGATAATGTGGCTATAGGAATACATGTTTAGAGATCACCTATGTGAGTGTTAAGTGTAAGGCGCTTTAAAGGGGAATGACAGTGAAGGCCCATTCTGAATGCACTCATGAGACCAGACGGTGTTCATGGCTAAAACGAACACAACCGTAAGAACCATAAACGGATGAGGGTTGATTGTGTGACTTATGTTGAAAACATGGGTTGTTGAAAATGTAAGTATGGGGGTATGGAAGGTGTGAACCTTAGAATATTACACGTCGAGACCTTAGATGTAAGGTCATCTCGAGTAGAAGATTTTGCGGGTGATCCTTGTCAGAGAGCATTATATACATAGGGTGTACCAGTGGGATAATTCCTTGGGTTGTGTAAGATGAAAGTGGTAGCTTTCAGGACTTGAATAGGTAAGATTGTTCCGGATCGGGGAACAAGAGTTTGGCGCGATTATGGGTCGGGTTGAGGACCATTCGTGGGTCGACCCGCAGCCCGGTTTGGGGTGGGGTCAGTTCGAGGTGGTCCCGCCAGGTGGTAGGGTCACGAGGATACTAAGCCCAGGTTTAGGTAACCATCGTAAGAGTTCGTAGATACGTTCGACCAGAATCGGACCATGAAGACCGGGATTGGCCTTAAAGGAATTTGAGGCTAGTAAGATGACCAAGTTTGGAGGTAGTGACTCGAGTTTTGGAAGCGAAGTAATAGTGAAGTGGGGTAAGTATACTAGAAAGAGTTTGGAGTGCGAGAAGTGCGACGATAAAGGGATGAAGCGAGCATGTGTTAAGAGGATGGAAGTGAGCTTTTTGTGAAGTGAAGGTGCGAAGAAAGTAGCCTTTATACTTTGGGTAGGAGCTTTTGTGATGATAGAGGTGATTCCTCGTGGACTTGGATTTAAGTATTTGCGCGTGTGTTATTTTGTGGCCAGGTGTGGCATTGGCAACTTGTTTAAGTAAGAGGAGCTTTATCGTTATCTGTCTTGAGAAGGAACATTCGGACGAATGTTTCTAAGGAGAGAATGTTATACCGTATTTCCAGTATGTATCACGAACGCACGTCTGAATATTCAAGCCCTAATTAGGTTAAGGATGAAATTGTGAGCTTTCAACGGAAAAGTTTAGAACCTCGTGAAGGAAATTCTACGTTTTCAATAATTTATTTAATTTGGATTTTTAGGAGATGAAATATTTGGACGATAGGAGGCGACGTGTAGCAACCTTAGGTGGCATGGTGGACGAAAATGTTGGGCTAGTGGGCAAGTCAAATAGTCAAGTCTTGGAAGATATTTCTTTGGGTTAGTGGGAGTAGGTGGGGCGTTTTTGTGGGGCGTGAGGAGGCGCGTGGGCGTTTTCTTGAGCAAGTGGGTGGCCACTTGGCTCTTTGTTGTGGTGGACATATGTCCCAATGTTGTGGTGGACATATGTCCCAACATTTTGGTGGACACTTGGTGGAAGACTCCACTCACACAAGCAACCCAATCCTCACCCTCCATTTGTTTTAATCTTGGACAGTGAAGGCTCTATAAATACCACCCTCTTGTGCAAGACTTCTTCATCCACAAACACACTTTCCAAGTCACAAAATCCTTCCCCTTAGTTGCTAGTTCTCGTCCAAAAACCCCCTCCCCCCCTTGCCTAGTCGTTTCGTCCGAAACACCCCCTTCCCCCTTTCCTTGTGGTTCTCGTCGAAATACCCCCCCCCCTTGGTAGAAAAGTTGTCTTCTAGTATTGTTACTATGCCAAAATACCTTAGCCTAAATCCCTTGTAATTTTCCTAAGTTACCTCTATACTAAAAGCCCGAAAATACTACTTTATATCATTTAGTCGCAAAACGAAACCCGGGGGAAAATCTTCATAGTTGGTTGAAGTATTAAGTAGAAGTGGGTTGGTGTTATACCCCGTATTTCCAGAGTATGTACGTGAGCGCGTACGTATTATAATTTGAGCCTTAAAGTTGGCTAGTTTCGAAATTTGTACACAAGTGCCGAAAAGAGTCGTTTCCGAAAGCGTTTCCACAGCTTTCGTAGGGAAAATTCCGGCTATGTCATTAATAATTTTGCGGATTTTTCAGAGAGGCGAAACATTTTGGACCAACGAGAGGCGACACTTGTCACCCTCAATTGGAAGGAGTGGATGGACGAAAATGGGCAAGTTAGCGCGTTTTTGTGCATTGTTTTTGGTCGAGTTGGTAGGATATTTTGGGTAGATGGATAAGGTTGCACGTGGCTTAATCTTGGCCCTACACTTGCATGGCACTTGGCTTGATCTTGGCCGTTGGTTGGCCTTTGGTTAGCCTATAAATACTCCCTTACTTGAAGACTTTCTTCGTCAAACTTGAGCAATCTATCTAAGTCTCAAATACTCCTCCTCTTGTCTTGCTATCGTCCAAAGCCCTCCCACGCTGAGCAAGGCCCTTGGCGAGAGCCTCACTCCCGCTTTGTGGTGCCACTGGCCAGAAGTGCACCCACTGCTAGTTGTCTCGTATAAATACCCTTGTTGTGGTATAGAAATACTCTCTAGTATTGTTATAATGTCCAAATACTTTGGCCCAAATACCTTGTAGTACTTCCTAAGGTTACAACATACAAGCCCAGAAAATACCATTATACTTTCCCTCGATCCTAAAGCGAAACCCTAAGTAAATCTTCACCCGTAGTTGAAGTTATAAGTAGAAGTTGGTTAGAACTTCTAAGGGTTGTTGGAGCGGAGTTGGGCGTGAGTAGGAGCTAAACCTTGCTCGGGATCGACATATAAACTCGGATAATTTTGGGCTTATCGAGGTAAACACTCTTAACATACATTTGTAATTGGAAATTACATGTTGTAGGAGTATATAGTTAAGTATACTATATATAGAACTGAACATAGTTGTGCGGCAATGTCTTTTGACTTAAGCTGAATAATACTTACTGATGTCTTTTGACTTAAGCTGAATAATACTTACTGTGATGTCTTGCGACTTAAGCTGAATTTAAAGAAGAGAATCACGTAATTACATAGGTGTATTACAGTGACTTGTGTAACATCATGTAGTAGAATTGTACGTCAGGTTAGGCGTGTTAACCCACCGGTTGGCTTGGTAGCGGCCTAGAGGAGAGATTTCTGTGATTGCGGGAAATTTTTACGTAGGATATTCTCCTTTGAGATCTAGATGTTAATAGGCGCCTTGTGGCCTCTATAGGTTGAAGTACTACGTTTGGCGTGATCTTGGCAGGAGTAGCCAAGCGGTTTGAGGTACTTGGGCGTTTGCTATTAGTCGATAATCGTCGCGAGGTATGTGAACCTCTTCCTATCTGTTCTAGCATGATATGTGTATAACTATAGATGCGGTGAGCGTGCACGTGTTTAATGTATTTGATGGTTTGAAACATAAAGTGTTATAACGAACATGGGTAGTTGGTTATAACAGCTTTATGTAGGTAAGAAAATGCTTTATGGTTTCAAAGGGTAACTGATTTGACTTATAACGGATTTGATGTGTAGTAATAAAGAACTTGAAGTGTTTCAAAAAGACCTTTTTGAAAGAAGAGTAATACTTGGCTTTGAAAACATAAGAGTTGTACTAGCTTTATGGGAAGTTAGGTATAACGTCTTAAGAGTGATAAAAAGAATGGTTTACTGATTTCGGAAATCAGAATGAGTATCGACAAACCACTGCAGCGTTAATAGAGGAAAATGTATTGAATAATGAAGTATGGTATTAAAACCAGTAGAAACCTCCATCTGCATAGAAGCTAAGATAAGATAAAATGATATTGCATTTCCTAGATCATGGCTGCTTAATAAGATTGATTATAAACAAGAATAACCTACTCACATATAAGACATATGTTTCTCAAAACGTTTAAAGGAGAATTATGTTTTAAAGGATTTAAGACTATGAACTACGAAACATTTTCTAAAATGAGAAACTTGAGCTTTTGAAATTAGGCAAACTTGAACGTTTGGAAAATAAGGTTGTTACTTGATTTTACAAAGGAAAGCATTTTGGTTTACTTAACAATGTTAGTCACTCTATTTTTATACTACGGGTATCGGGTGACCTTCGTAAAAGAAATGGATCTTTAAAAGGAATTTAACGTCGTAATACTTGAGGGTTAAACTCCGGACTTTGACATAAAATGAAAGTACCTTGATTTGTGTATAACTTGCCTATGCTTTTGTTATGAAACTTGACCATGTTACGTGTGATAGCCTTGTTGTGCAAGTATTGTGTTCTACTCAACTACCGGTTCATCCGGGAATGTATTTCACTTGACACGGTTCATCAGGAATGTATTTCACTTGATTACCGGTTCATCCAGGAATGTATTTCACTTGATTACCGGTTCATCCGAATGTATTTCACTTGATTCTGGTTCATCAGAATGTATTTCACTTGATTAGGTTCATCCGGAATGTATTTCACTTGACTCTGGGTTCATAGGGAATGTATTCCACACGTTTATATTGGGTCCATAAGATGGTAGAGACACGATATACGTATCACATGATTTGTACACAGGCTGGCGGTGAGGAAGGAGTTCCAGGCGTGAGGATGACTTTGAGGCGTGAGTCACGACTTGACATGATGCTTTTATGTTGTGAAGCGTAGTTTGGTTATCATACATGTCTCTGTTTTATATAGACTATTATGATTTCATTCTGATATTTCTGATTTCACATACTTGGTACTGTTGTCTTGACCTCGCCTTGAAGTGCGTTCATGTCGCGAGTAAAGGTACATCGTATCGATCCGACTTATAGGATCACATTTAGCGTGTTGGGAAGCTCCGTTCCGGAGGCTTATCTTTGGTATGTTACCACAGTCTGCAGGTTCTTGTACATTCGAGGTATGGCGGGGCCTGTCGTCATAGTTGTTATCACTTCTTAAGTGCAGTAATCTTGTTGTGGCGATGCGTAAAAAGGATAAGCTGTCGGGTATTTATGTATATATACCGAAAGCTATTTTAGTTGCTTTGTTTACTTATCATGTCTCTTAATTCATGTTCATGTTTTTATTTCCGCTGATTTTCTCGATGTTGTATCACTAGGGTGCGGGTAAGGCACGATCCACGCCAGGTTGGTCGTGACAAAAGTGGTATCGAGCGATTAGTCTCGGAAAGTGTCTGAACCGTGTAATACAGTAGTCTTGATTATCGGTGTGTTGTGCACCACATCTATGTCGAGGCTGCGAGACATTTAGGATTAGTTTCCATTCTTCTCATTATGAGATCGTGCCTTAGTGTGTGATAAATTGGACCCTACGCGTATTCCTTTCCTTTACCGATTATGCCTCGCGTAGGCAACGAGCCCAGATGGGCAAAGCGATCGAAGGAGATTAGTAGAATCTGAGAGGAGTATGAGAGCCTGAGCCGTCGATTACTGAGCGATCTTAAGCGGCGAGTTTCGCGGCAAGCGACCAGCGAGTTTAGAGCGCGGCGGTGGGCTGCTAAGACTCTGATACTGAGCCTCAGGTCCGGCTGGAAGCGGATGAGATAAGTACAAGGAGATGGCGATTCTTGGCGGTCGTGGCGATATGAGGATAAGTGGATCACGGCCAGTTCCGGCCCAGTAGCACCGTAGTTCACCCCGGCGAGCGGTTTGAGGCTACGTGACTTTACGAGTTGTAGCGCTTGATGTTACATGGATCGAGGCGAGGCGACCTCGGGAGTTTATCCAGCGACTCTGACGGATCGTGAGTGATCGAGTCTGAGCGGCGGTCGGTGGTATTGGGTTCGCGTCAGTGCGTGATCTGCGATTGGTGGTTTGATTCGTGGGAGTTGTCGGGAAGAGCATGCACTTCAGCCGTATGGGACGAGTTCTCGAGGGCTTTCTTGCACATTTCTTGCCCGCGGATGAGAGGGCTCGGTAGCAATTTTTGGCGTTGAGGCGGGGCCAGGCGGACGGTTAGAAGTACAATGTGAGTTCGACTCATTAGCTTCGGTATGTTCCAGCCAATGTAGGCGATATGGAGGGCGAGTACACCGCTACGTCACCGGCTGGATGATTACTTAGCGAGGCTTATGCGGGAGTAGCTCTTGGCCGGGCATGGACATTGCCGCGTCTGGCTCATGCACTAGGATGTGAGGCACGGAGAGGTCGACGGAATGGCCGAGATCGGCGAAGAGGGCGAGCAAGGTCCTTTGGTAACTTTCGAGGCGGACCGCCTCGGCGATCTAGTTATGTACCTCCGCGATGCAGTGGTCCCGCCGGTCTTGGGGCGTTGAGGTATTCGGGGCTGGTGAGCTCGGGGCTTAGTTCATAGTTATACGTGAGTGCTAGCGGCGGGATTCATGTCCCTCGGTGTGCGCGATGTGGCAAACATCATCGGGAATGTCGTCTTTTTCGCGATGCTTGTTTCACTGCGGCCGTCGAGGGCCGTGTGACGAAGGCGTGCTTATAGGAGAATGCGGCGGCAGCGCGACCTGCGGATCGATGGCAGGTTCGCGCGCCTACGATTATGCGCCTGCGAAGTGGACTTATGATTAGAGTGGGCGGTAGCTTGGTATATCCTTAACCCTCAGAGATTTGTATGCATGATTGATGACCTTATTATTGTGTGCTACGTTCGGATAGCGTTATGTTGGTTATGAGTTAGAAAGCTTGGCTAGTTGAAAGGATATGTATGGGGCATGGAAAGTGTGAACTTTAAAATATTTCATGTTGAGACCTTAGATGTAAGGTCATCTTGAATAAAAGATTTTACGGTTAGTCCTTGTTGAAATACTTGGTTTGCGTATAAATGTATTGTGTGATAAGTCACACAGGTTGGGTAAATGAAAGTGGTATCTTTCTGATGTGATTTAGCAAGGTTGTTCGGATCGAGAAGCGAGAGAGTCGGCGTGTGAGGCTCGGGTTGAGGGCGTGTTGCGTGTCAACCGTGGCCGGAATGAAGTGGGGTCGGCTGCAGGTAGTCCCGCGGTGGTAGGGTCACGAGGGTGCTAGGCCCAGTTTAGATGACCATCGTATGAGTTCGTGGATATGTTCGACACAGGCGGATCGTGAAGGCGGAAGTGGCCTTAAGGAAGATTGAGGCTAGTAAGATGACCAAGTTTGGAGGTAGTGACTCCAAGTTTTGGAAAGCGAAGTGTGATGCGTATACTAGAAGAGTTCAAGTGTTCGAGAAGAGTACGACGAGTAAGGGTAGAGCGGCGTGTATTGCGAGCATAGATATCTTTCATTTCTTGTGAAGGGAGAAGGTCACGAAGGATGTATATTTTAGACCTCGGGGATCGCGTGCGATCGGTACCATTTGTTGGGTCGTAGGGTGACACTAGAACCTCGCGGCAAAGTGACAAAAGTTTGTGATGTTAGAGGTGTTTCCTCGTGGACTTGGATATAAGTATTTGCGTGCGTGTGTTATTTCGTGGCGGTTGTGGCGTTGTGACTTGTTAGAAGAACTTTATCGTTATCAGTCTTGAGAAGGAACATTGGGACGAATGTTTCTAAGGAGGAGAATGTTATACCGTATTTCCAGTATATGCGTGTGGCGTCGTATTATAATTTGAGCCTTAAAGTTGGCTAGTTTGAAATTTGTACACAAGTGCGAAAGAGTCGTTTTCCCGAAAGCGTTTCCCACGACTTCGTAGGGAAAATTCCGGCTATGTCATTAATAATTTTTGCGGATTTTTAGAGGCGAAACATTTTGGACCAACGAGAGGCGACACTTGTCACTACAATTGGAAGGAGTGGACTGACGAAAATGGGCAAGTTAGCGTTTTTGTGCATTGTTTTTGGTCAAGGAGTTGGTAGGATATTTTGGGTAGATGGATAAGGTTGCACATGGCTTAATCTTGGCCCTACACTTGCATGGCACTTGACTTGATCTTGGCGTTGGTTGGCCTTTGGTTGCCTATAAATACTCCTTACTTGAAGACTTTCTTCGTCAAAACTTGAGCAATCTATCTAAGTCTCAAATACTCCTCCTCTTGTCTTGCTATCGTCCAAGCCCCTCCCCTTTTGAGCAAGGCCATGGCGAGAGCCTCACTCCCCTGTGGTGCCACTGGCCAGAGTGGTACACCCCAGCTAGTTGTCTCGTATAAATACCCACTTGTTGTGGTATAGAAATACTCTCTAGTATTGTTATAATGTCCAAATACCTTGGCCCAAATACCTTGTAGTACTTCCCGAGTTACACTTATACAAGCGAGAAAATACCATTATACTTTCCTCGATCACTAAAAGCGAAACCACAAGTAAATCTTCACCCGTAGTTGAAGTTATAAGTAGAAGTTGGTTAGAACTTCTAAGGGTTGTTTGGAGCGGGTTGGAGCGCGCGGAGTAGGAGCTAAACCTTGCTCAGGATCGACATATAAACTCGGATAATTTTGGGCTTATCGAGGTAAACATTCTTAACACATTTGTAATTGGAAATTACATGTTGTAGGAGTATATAGTTAAGTATACTATATATAGAACTGAACATAGTTGTGCGGCAATGTCTTTTGACTTAAGCCTGAATAATACTTACGGCAATGTCTTTTGACTTAAGCCTGAATAATACTTACGGCAATGTCTTGCGACTTAAGCCTGAATTTAAAGAAGAGAACTAAACTGTAATTACATAGGACTGTATTACAGTAGACTTGTGTAACATCACTGTGTAGTAGAATTGTACACGTCCGGTTAGACGTGTTAACCCCCCCTAGTTGGCTTGGTAGCCGGCTCGCTAGAAGGAGGAGATTTCTGTGATTGCGGGAAGAAAATTTTCGTAGGATATTCTCCTTTGAGATCTAGATGTTAATAGGCGCGCTTGTGGCCTCTATAGGTTGAAGTACTACGTTTGGCGTGATCTACTTGGCAAGGAGTAGCGGTTTGAGGTACTTGGGCGTTTTGCTATTAGTCGATAATCGTCGCGAGGTATGTGAACCTCTTCTATCTGTTCTAGCATGATATGTGTATAACTATGTAATGCGGTAGGCGTACTGTGTTTAATGTATTTGGTAGTTTGAAACATAAAGTGTTATAACGGCTTTATGGGTAGTTGGTTATAACAGCTTTATGTAGGTAAGAAAATGCTTTGTGGTTTCAAAGGGTAACTGATTTGACTTATAACGGATTTGATGTGTAGTAATAAAGAACTTGAAGTGTTTCAAAAAGACCTTTTTGAAAGAAGAGTAATACTTGGCTTTGAAAACATAAGAGTTGTACTAGCTTTATGGGAAGTTAGGTATAACGTCTTAAGAGTGATAAAAAGAATGGTTTACTGATTTCGGAAATCAGAATGAGTATCGACAAACCACTGCAGCGTTAATAGAGGAAAATGTATTGAATAATGAAGTATGGTATTAAAACCAGTAGAAACCTCCATCTGCGTAGAAGCTAAGATAAGACAAAATGATATTACATTTCTAGATCATGTTGCTTAATAAGATTTATTTTAAACATGAATAACCTACTCACATATAAGACATATGTTTCTCAAGCGTTTAAAGGAGAATTATGTTTTAAAGGATTTAAGACTATGAACTACTGAAACCTTTTCTAAAATGAGAAACTTGAGCTTTTGAAATTAGGCAAACTTGAACGTTTGGAAAATAAGGTTGTTACTTGATTTTACAAAGGAAAGCATTTTGGTTTACTTAACAATGTTAGTCACTCTATTTTTATACTACGAATATCGGGTGACCTTCGTAAAAGAAATGGATCTTTAAAAGGAATTTAACGTCGTAATACTTTAGGGTTAAAATCAGGACTTTGACATAAAATGAAAGTACCTTGATTTGTGTATAACTTGCTATGCTTTTGTTATGAAACTTGACCATGTTACGTGTGATAGCCTTGTTGTGCAAGTATTGTGTTACTCTACGACTCTAGGTTCATCAGGGAATGTATTTCACTTGATTAGGTTCATCAGGAATGTATTTCACTTGACTAGGTTCATCAGGAATGTATTTCACTTGACTCTGGGTTCATCAGAATGTATTTCACTTGACTAGGTTCATCAGGAATGTATTTCACTTGATTCTGGGTTCATCCGGAATGTATTTCACTTGATTACGGTTCATCCGAATGTATTTCACTTGATTCAGGTTCATCAGGAATGTATTTCACTTGATTCGGTTCATCAGAATGTATTTCACTTGAATTCAGGAATGTATTTCACGACTCTGGTTCATCAGAATGTATTCACACGTTTATATTGGGTCCATAAGATGGGCGAGACACGTTATCGTATCACATGATTTGTACCTAGGCTGGCGGTGAGGAAGGAGTTCCACGGGCATGAGGATGACTTTGAGGCGTGAGTCCACGACTTGACATATTTGCTTTTATGTTGTGGCGTAGTTTGGTTATCATACATGTCTCTGTTTTATATAGACTATTATGATTTCATTTCTGATATTTTACGTTTCACATACTTAGTACTGTTATCGACCTCCTTGGCTGCGTTCATTCCGCGAGTAAAGGTACATCGATCGCCGATCCCCGCTTATAGGATCACATTTCAGCGTGTTGGGAAGCTCCGTTCCTTGAGGCTTATCTTTGGTATGTTACCACGAGTGCAGCAGGTTCTTGTACATTCGAGGTATGGCGAGGCCACTGTCATAGTTGTTGTCCTTCTTAGAAGTGCATAAATGCTGTTGTGGCGATGCGTAAAAAGGATAAGCTGTTGGGTATTTATGTATATATCTTGAGGCAAGCTGTTTTGGTTGCTTTGTTTACTTATCATGTCTCTTAATTCATGTTCATGTTTTTATTTCC
This sequence comes from Przewalskia tangutica, assembly GCA_029844215.1. Lineage (NCBI taxonomy): Eukaryota > Viridiplantae > Streptophyta > Magnoliopsida > Solanales > Solanaceae > Przewalskia > Przewalskia tangutica. Next base: position 79,979,689 of record CM056737.1, read on the forward strand.
GCTGATTTTCTCTGATGTTGTATCACTAGGGTGCCCGGGGTAAGGCACCAGTCACGGGCCCGGGTTCGGGTCGTGACAGTTGGGAACTTCTAAGGATTTCTTGGAGCTATCAGAGCGTGCAAATTAGGAGCTAAACGTTGCTCAGGATCGACATATAATCTTGGATAATTTTGGGCTTATCGAGGTAAATATCTTTGTCCTTCTATTGTAATTGGAGATTACATATCGTAGTAGTTTAGAATTAAGTATAAGATATATAGAAGGATGGTATAAAGAAGAGAATTGAACTGTACTTACATAGGGCTGTATTTACAGTAGATTTTTGTAGTTTGTGGCAGGGAAGTCTTGCCCAATTTTAGTAAATTAAGAACCTTACGCTTAGAATATTCTCTGAGTAGTCTAGACGTTGATAGACATATATGGCCATTATAGGTTGAAGTTCTACGAGTAGCGTGTTCTACTTGAAGGGTGGACAAGGCTAGCAGGGTTATAGTACGGTGGGGCGTTTTGCTATTTGTCGACAATCGTCGCGAGGTATGTGAACCTCTTCCTATCGTTTCTAGCATGATGTTTGTAAACTATGTAGTACGGTAGACGTACGTGTGCTAAATGAATTTGGTTGGTTTAAAACATAAAGTGTTATAACGACTTTATGGAAAGTCTGTTATAACAATTTTATGTAGGTAAAGAAATGGGTTGTTGATTTTAAAAGATAAGGGACTTGACTTATATTTGATTTGATATGATCTGTTGTCGCGCCCTTTTCCGGCCGCGGCTTTATTTTCTAAACTCCTGCTTAAATAAAATGTTAGAAAATAAAAATAAAAATGCTAAATGCTAAAATGTTAAAAGGGTAAAGAGTATTAAAATATTAAAATGCTAAAGGTAGTGCTAGAATGCTAAAGGATTAATTTTAAAGTAAAGGGTGCTAAAAGTGCTAAAGGGTCGCTAGAATGCTAAGGGTTCGCGGAGTCGCCACCTAATTAGTTTGGGTGAATTAGGACACCTAAATGTTAACTAGTTTAAAGTAACATTAACTCCATTTAATGGTGCATTAAACCTTAATGAGACTACAGGGTAAGGGTTAACACTAATCTAGAGGGAAGGGGTTAGGCACCCTCTAAGATCCGCTAACTCGCGGTTGTCCTGCCAAACCTAGGATAATTATTATATTAAAGAAACGCTTATTTTTTTTGAAAATACTTTAAGTAAAAGGGGTGCTTTAAAAAGTGGGGAAATGCATAAAAGAATAATAAGGCTTGATTATAAAATACATGTGAGGTTATTTTTTTTTTTTTTTTTTGGATAAAAATATACATTTATAAGGGCATTGCAGAAATTGCATAAAAATACTTTATGAACCCGCGTATATGTTGCATTAGTTAAGGAAAGAATCGATTTTTGATAGAAAATGTATATTTAGACAAACACAAAGTGGACGTGGTATAGTTTATAAAAATACGGGTCTTGTTATAGGAAAGAGATTACTTTGAATTTGTGAGAAAAGATCATTCTTTGTTGTGAGTTTTAAAAAAAAAAAATCGGAATCTAGGCATGTTTGACAACATTAAAATAACCAAACTAAGGGTGAATTTTCATCTTAAACTACCCTCCAAATCTACTAAAGTCTAATTACTACAAGTATACTAAATCCAACTGTTCTACGCATTTCCATAATTGTATAGAGTTATACAATTTCATAACAAGAAGAATAAAATGACGAAATAAAAAATAAAAAAAAAGAGTAAGGAGTTTAAGAGAAGTGACTAGGACGGATGAAGATATCATCCCGCCCTTATTTGTTTAGAAGTCCTGAGGCAGGAGAATGCAAGGAACCTAGACGCGAGTCTTCGTTTGGCGAGAAATGCGGTGAGTCTCATATAAGACTCTTCGTTGCTCCCCGTGCGTTTCATGTACAAATAAGAAGGAAAAGGATTAGTATACGTTCAAAGTTCATCAGAAGTAACAAATGAGCATTTTATCTTGACACATGATTGAAGCTAAGCATATATGAGGATTAGATTATTAAGCCAACAAGTAATCGGGATGACGGAAGGTAGATTCAAAGGGCAAATTCTAGATTGCATTGAGTGGTAAACGACACGGAGGAAATCAAATGGGACAAACCCGGATACATATAACATGATTCTTAGAATGATAAGAGTACTTGACAATGTATAGGGCATTGAGATTCGTAATACGCAAACCGATATAGAATACTAACATCAAGTCTTAACAAGACTCGTTTCATTACTCAAGATAGCCTATTAGACTTTATTAGTACAACTAAATCGACCTGTAGGATTAGGCAAAGAAAGATTAAGTTCTTATGTATCTAGACAAGACATAATAAGCATACAAACGAATCAAACAATGCTATACCACCAGGGATAAGGGGGATTCAGAGACATCTTATATGATTTGGATGACACAAGCATACTGGAGTAATCACAAATGGACAGATTCAGGTGCAAAAAAAAAAAAAAAAAAAAAAAAAAAGCATACTTAATATATACCCAATTGGGTAATCAGATTCTGTGTGTACATCAGGCAACAGGGAGCACTAAGAACAACTATTTAGAGTGTGTCCTTTAAAAATTCTAAGATGTGATTTGAACAAAACATGCCAGTTCCATATTTAAACCATCTGATTAGACTGATTTCTTGCCATAGGCCTAGCATGATACCTACGTGACTTAAACATACACCCTGGTCCATAAAACAGTGAAGAATGCATTCAAACATGTGAAGCCATTTGCGAGTTACATGGCCTTAGAAATCTTCCCCTACTCAAACTCTTTTTGCCACAAACAAATGCAATGGGTGACTTACACACCGACACCCATTTTGAGACATCTTAATGGTTGGCCAAGCATTTTAGACATTACCCAATGCAGATCTGATCCTATAACGACCATCAAACATGTATTTAGACTAAGCGAGGCGTATATTAGCCTAAGATTCCCGACTAAAAATGCTTGATAAATAATGCCTGGACTCGAACAATAACCAAATCTGTACAATCGAGTGGTCAAGAAGCGATCAACATTAGTTAAAACAGGTCAGCAATCAACCCGATGAACCTGGCGATCGCAACCATCGGCTTAACACACACCTAACACTCGTTGAAACACGTGCACATTAACGTTAAGCGAAATTCAAGACTATAAGGATAAAATATTACCTTCTCGGCGTGAGCAGGCAGCGTATCAAGTCGTCTAAGCCACTCGGCGGGTTTGCTTAATGCGATGAAAGAAGGAAAGGTTTGCGAGAATCGTTGGCTATTAAGAGAGTTAGGTTTTCTGAATATTCGATTGGGTTGCGGTTACGGATCTTTGAGTACATGCTTAAATCGATGATCTTGAAGGGTTCCTTGGTATCCCTTATGATTCTCGATTGATTTACGAATTACGCCTCGTTGCTCTGTTGAGCTCTGTTGGGTGCTCTCGATTTTTTTTTTTGCGTATAACAATGGCCTCCTTATATAGCCTACGTTTGAGTTCTAAAGTCGGTAAGCAATCAATGCGATTTAAATGCGATTCTTGGCGAGATTTGTGCTAATATTGGTGTTGATAATGCAGGGTTATTTCGTACCATATAGGGCGATTTGAAATTGCCTTTGCGTGAGTAAGGAAGGTAATTTACGATTTTAGCGATTTGAATAGATTGTGACGAGTTGCCATTTTCAGAAGATTTGGTTTTGGTTATGGTAAGAATACGTTGGTTGGGTGTACGTGGGTAAGGAAAATAGCCGGATTCTCAGGCGAGAAATCCGGCTGGGTGAGGGGTGAGGTGCTGGCGGCGATTAGGCTTTAGGGTTCGTGGTCTGCGTCTCTTTTCTAAGGGCTATTGAAGAGGGAAGACGAGATGAGGGGAAAATATGTAGAAGGGGTATTGGGCTGCTGACTAAAGGGAAAGAGCGTGGGCTTGCGGGTGCGGGTTGACGGGTTGGGCTGCGTTAGTGGGCTGCGGGTTGCCTAAAGGGAGGGCTGATGGGCTGATATTTTTTAGTTCAAGGGTTGGGTAGAAATTAGTTAGGTAGTTTTAATTAGGCTTTTAATTAGTTAATTAAATTAATAAATTGTGCTCAAATTATTTAGGTGCTTTATTAGACTTATCATAAAAATAAAATGGGCGTGCCATTTATTAAGTGCTTTATTAAAATTATTACAAGAATAAAGCGGACGTACTATTTAATTAATGCTTAATGCGCTATTATTTAAAAACTTATTATTATGCAATATTGCGAAGTTAAATTAGATTATTTAAATGCTAAATGCAAGTATGATTTTTTTAAGAATTGTTTTTAAACTTTTTATAAATGCGACGCTATTAAAATGCATGTATTAGATTAAGATTGATTTTAAATTATAAATGACTATGACATTCTCTTGCGTATTAATAAATGCGGTTATGCTACTTGACACGACGTCATTGCTAAATTATTTATTTTATGCATTTATTAATAATTAAGAATCCTGACAGGGCTTAAAATTAATAAATGCGGGCGCGGGACTCTAAGTGCTTAAAACTCTACGTAAGACGCGATGTCATTAGTAAATTAATTATTTATGCCTGTATTTAATGTTTTATCGCTGCATTTTACTATAAAAATCATAAAAATTATTTTACAAAATTAGTCTAATTTTATGGTTAATGGCTGGACGGGAGAGTCAAAATTGGGTGTCAACAGATGTCCCTCTTTGTATGGAGATGATGGAAGAATCTTCGGACAAAGACGTTGACTCATAGCCAATTTTGTCTCGATCTTCAGAATTGCAAAAATCGGGCGGTGTAGAAGGTGATGTAAAAATCAAAAAGCGTCCCGATGTCGAGTTATGGCGACCTTTGGGCTACCATGGTCAAAACACCAAGGCGGGCTAATGCGGCTTAAAATATCCCGATGTCGAGTTATGATGAGTTATTGGGTTATAGCAAAAAAAAAAAAAAATAAGCTTGAACACAGGGTGTCTTGCTATGGCTTGTGGTCTTTGGGTTCTACGGTGATGTGGAAGCGAGTGGGCCGGCGGCAGGGCGGCTACGCGTCGTTGGGAAGGTTGGCCCCAGCATTGTCCAGGTTATTTGTAAGAGAAATTCCACGTTGTGCTCCTGCTGCGTCTTAAGACTTGAACAAGCGGTTAGTGCATAAGCGCTAAGGCAAAGAATAATTTTAAAACAATGTAGCGTGGATAGAAAAGGTTATCTGCAAAATGTGATGGCTTCGTGTTGATGCGATCTTTGCAAATGTTGTGATTTCGCCGCGCGGGCGTGTTGCGATTGTGAATGCGGATCGTCGTCGCTGCTGCAATTGCCCGTGGACTAAAGCTCGAAAAAAGAGTTAGTGCATGCGCTAAGGCGAATAATAAAGCGTGCGTGAAATGCAATTTCGGGAGTATAGGAATCGTCCCTGCGTGATATGCTGATGATGGTGTCATTTTCGGACTTGCTGTGCTGATAACGTCGTTGCCTGGACGTGTTGCTGCTGGCGTCGTTGCATAGACGCAATGCTGATGATGTCGTTGCCTTGACATAATGCTGATAACGTCGTTACTGGGCGTGTTCTTCTTTGGCGTCGTTGCGTGACGCAATCGCGATGATGTCGTTGCCTTGACATAATCGCGATGCGTCGTTGCTGGGCGTGTTCTTCTTTGGCGTCGTTGCGTAAAGCAATCTTGATGGTGTCGTTGCTTGGACCGCAATCGCGATAACGTCGTTGCACTGGGCGTGTTCTTCTTGGCGTCGTTGCGTAAAGCGCAATCGCGATGATGTCGTTACTGGACATAATATTCTTTGGCGTCGTTGTGTAAGCGCAATCTTGATGGCGTCGTTACTGGGCGATATTCTTCTTTGGCGTCGTTGCGTAAACGCAATCGCGATGATGTCGTTGCCTTGACATAATCGCGATAACGTCGTTACTGGGCGTGTTCTTCTTTGGCGTCGTTGCGTAAGCGCAATCGCGATGATGTCGTTACTGGACCGCAATCGCGATCGCGTCGTTACTGGGCGTGTTCTTCTTTGGCGTCGTTGCGTGACGCAATCGCGATGGTGTCGTTGCTTGGACCGCAATCGCGATAACGTCGTTGCTGGGCGTGTTCTTCTTGGCGTCGTTGCGTGAGCAATCGCGATGATGTCGTTATGCGGGCGTGGCGGCTCTGCTCGCGTAGAATAAATGCTCCTGCAAGTGAGCTTGAAAAAGCGTTAGTGCATACTGTTTAAACAAAATGATAAGCATATAGGATAGGTGCACTTTTATGGGTAGAGATGTCGTCCGATACTCGGATGAATCTTGAGATATTGTCCTTGCGGATATGCTAGATGTCGCGGTGACGAATTGCCACGATGTCTTCGTTGGAGTGCGATGCCTGTCATAAATTTGACTTTATGCCAGCAGGTGTGCTAGACTTTGTCGTGCGTTTTGAACTTTGGATTGTGGATTGTTGTTGCCCCTGCTGCTGCTTTTTCTTAGTCGATATGAAGAAACTTTTCGCCGTATTTTCTGCTTTGGCCATTGCGCTTTCTGCTTCTGTTAACATGAAAAAACCTGCGTTCAAAGACAATTTGTGAGTTTTGGGGGGGTCGATTCGTATCTGACTTTGCCGCCTTGTCCCTTGATGTCCGCGTGCCTGGCCTGTTTGGATTTGCAACCCCTGTTTGACCTCTTTGAGATGTTTAGTAGTGTTCCAAAAGCATTTTCCAAAAATGAAATGTTTTCATGAAGTATGCACAAAACATCTTTAGAAATAAACATTTATATGACATGCGTAAAAAATGTAAAGCCTCGTCTAATTTGCGAATATGACATGTATTTCGACCAGCGAACATCTTTTGGAATCCTTGTTATTGCCTTCTCACGGTCGCCAAAGCGTCTCAATTTCAATGTGTGTCGCGTGGCGGAACTTAACCGTGATGAATTGCTCATATCCCCTTTGTTGCTGTAGGCGAATGGGAAGATTCCTAACGGTGTGGCGAAGCCGATTTAGGCGCCACGTATCCCAGTGGGAATCGAGGTCATGGCGTAGTTCATTACAAGCGAAATTGGGTAAAATTCTAAAAGTGGGACCAAAGCGATATGGCGCCTACGTATCCGCCAAGGAATCAGTCATGCGTAGTTGATTACAAGTAAAGGGCTTTCTAATTTGCGTGGCGAGACCTATATGGGCTCTCGTATCAGCGGGAATGCGGCTTTTACAATATAAAGGGGATTACGGAAAACAAATACTCCTAGGCGTAATATCTCTTCACTGCATCTGCGTTGATAGCCTTGGGCCATACCTCGCCATCCATCTCGGCCAAGATCGGGGCCCTCCACTTAATACTCGATGGACCGTGTAGGGCCGCGCGCGATTAGTGCGAACTTTCCTTTAACCGATTTGATTCGGAAATATCGTTTGAAAACCAATTGTCGGTTTGAATAACCTTGGCCTTACTCTCTTGTTAAAAGCTCTAGCCATTACGCTTTGATATAGCTGCCCGTGATTGCATTGACGCTTTTTCGTCAATCAGCATCAATGCTCATGCGATCTTGTATCCACTCGGCTTCGGCTTCTTGGATGATTCTCAGCGATGGTATTTCCACCTCTGTGGTAGCGGCTTACATTCCATACACCAAAGATGCGGCGTTGCCGGTAGAAGTTCGGATTGTGGTGCGATAACCAGCGCAAAGGCAAATTCGTGCCAATGTTTGTAGTTCTTGATCATCTTGCGCAATATCCTCTTGATGTTCTTGTTGGCAACCTGCTGCTCCATTCATCGAGTCGGTGCGGTGGAATTACGGTGAGTGATCTTGAAATTTCCACATATCTCACGCATCAAATTCTTGTTGAGATTGGTTCAGTTATCGGTTACAATTGATTCGGGAACCCGAATCGGCAAATGATGTTGTTGCGACGAAGTCGACCGCGCCTTTTTCGTCATTTGATGCGTGTGATGGCGCTTCTACCCGTTTAGTGAAATAGTCAATTGCTACGAGGATGAATGCGTGCCCGTTTGAGGCAGCGGGTTCGACGGGGCGATGACGTCCATGCCCCAGTGCGAATGGCGAGGAGAACTTGTCACATTAAGCTCGGAGGCACTCGAATCAAATCTCCGTGAATCGGCATTGTCGACATTTACGCACAAAGCGAATACAATCTGTTTCCGTCGTCATCCAAAAGTAACACCTTTGCTCGCGAATCTTTTCGCCAAAGTGAAGCCGTTCATATGAGGTCCGCGTCCCTCCGTGTATCTCTTTACTAGCTTGCACGCCTCTTGAGCATCGACACGTCTCAATAAGCCCAGATCTGGAGTCGCCGGTACCTGATTTCCCGTTCAAAAGAAATGATTTGCTAGTCTTGAAGTGTCTTCTTACGGATGTTGGTTATGCCTACGGATATTCTCGCTTTGAGGTACCTTTTGATGTCATGGTACCATGGATTGCCGTCTGTTTCCTCGTCTATATGGGAGCGATAAGCGCTTTGCTCTAGCACGCTCACTGTGATTAGATCGATGTAATTCTTGTCAGGATCTTTGAATCATGGAGGATAAGGTTGCCAATGCGTCGTAATGCGATTCGGATCCTCGGAACATGCCTAAATTCTATGTGGTGAACCTCTTACGTAATTCCTTCACGCAAAAGCGGTAGGAAGTATCTTCATATTCTTGGTCGCCCGTTCGCCATGCACGATGGATCGGTAAGTCTGAATCACCTATGACGGCGACTCTTGTATGTCCATATCTACGGCCATTCGAGCCCCGATATGCAAGCTTCATATTCCGCCATATTGTTGGTGCATGGAAATCGAGCTTAGCGGAAATCGGATAATCTTGACTGTTTACGAAACCAACCGCTCAATGCCGACTCGCTTTGAAATTTGCGCTCCATGAAAAACATCCTCGGCGGGTAAACCTCACGAGATATCTTCTCCGACAAACAATACCTCTTCATCGGGAAAATAGGTTGAAGGGGCTCGTACTCTCATCGGCGGGTTCTCGGCAAGATGATCGGCTAATGCACGTCCTTTACGGCTCTGCGTGGCGTGAAGCGATGTCAAACTCGCTCAACATAATTTGCCATTTATTAGTTTCGGTGGGCATGGGCTTACGAAGGATATACTTGCGGATCCATCCTCGAAATAAGATAAGTAGTGTATCTTAGATAGATAGTGCACGAACTTAGGCGACCCAAGTTGTCGCGACAAATGCGTTCGGTGAGTATAACGAGCCGTATCTTTGTGAACTTCTTACTCAAATAGTATATGGCTGCTCCTTTTTCCTGTTTCATCGTGTTGCCCCAACACGCGTCAAGCATTTTCTAACAGACAAATAGAGTAGCAAAGGTCTCACGGTTACGGAGGTACTAGAGCGGCGGATTAGAAAGGTATTCTTTGATTACGTCAAAAGCCGTTGGCAATCATTTGTCCACTTGGTAGCTGCATCCTTTTTCAATAATTTGAATATCGGCTCGCGTATCACGGTGGCGGGCTATGAACTGCTGATGTAGTTGAGGCGGCCAAGGAAGCTCATCACGTCCTTTTTGCTTTTGGAGGTAACTCTTGGATGGCTTTTATTTTGAGGGTCTAGCTCAATCCTCTCCCGCTCACTATAAAACCAACAGCTTCCGCGGAAGCCAAATCGCGCACTGCGAGATTGACTTCAAGTTATCTTGTCTTAGTCGTTGGAAAAATTTCTTGAAGTTTGCGAATGGTCCTCTGCTTTGCGACTTGATGATGGCGTCGTCGCGTAGACCTCAATTTCTTTATGAATCATGTCATGGAAGATGGTGGTCATGGCTCTCGTGTAGGTGGCGCTGCGTTCTTGAGACCGAGCGGCATAACTTCGATAATAGTACACCGCGGGGTAGTGAATCTTGTCTTTCTGCGTCTCTTACGCCATAAGGATCGATGATAGCGGTAAGCGATCGGCGAGCAGCGTAGTTCATGCCGCACGATTATCGATGAGTATATGGATGTTTGGAAGAGGAAAGTCATCCCGGTGGCTCTGTTGAGGTCTCTGTAATCCACGCACTTCGGACCTTTCCATCTTTCTTCTTCACGCGATATTTGCTAACCAAGTAGGATACTTTGCAACTCGAATTACCTTTGCCTCAGCTGTTTAGACACCTCTTCTTTGACCTTCAAACTCGTATACGGTTTGATCTTTCTACTTTGTTTCTGGGAAACAAGATGGTTCAATAGGTAACTTTGTGTGCGGCGATATACGTACTCAAACTGGCGTGTCCTCGTATGACCAAGCAAACACGTCGATTGTCTTGTTTGAGCTCAATTAATTCTTTCTTAAATGCGACGTTTAGGTGGGCGCCGACTCTAGTCTCTTTCACGGTTCCTCATCGCCTAAGTTTATTAACTCGTTTCTTCCAAATTTGGTTTAGGCCTATTCTCAAAGTTTTCGACTCTTGGCTAAGTTACGATTGCGGACATTCCTCTTGTTCGCTGGTTATGCTCGTCATTTGAACTTTGTTCGTTGGTCTCATTACATGTCATATTCGCGGTATCAACAGGTTTATTAATATGATCGCTGAAAGAAAAATGCTTAAAGAATTTAATTTTAACACAAACAAAATCTTTTAAAAAGCTGCAAAAATGTCCTGGAATTTATGATGAAAGTAAATTGCGATATTAAAAACATATTAAGAATCATAAATGCATATGCATTTTCTTTCTAGATAAAAGGTCACATGCTAGAACTTAATCATAAATTCTACGAAGCTTCTCGGGGCCAGTCGGGGCGAGTGCAAGTCCATTATTAGTGTATCCATGCTCTGCATCCCGAATGGTGAGCTCGCCTCGTGATCTCCTGCGATCGTGCAACAATCGCCTCATCATCACCTATGAGCAGTTACGGAACCCTGCGCAAGATCATCCAGGTCATCTTCTCTCGGCATCTGGATGGTGTAGGCTTTGACGAATAGTGACTCGAGGCGGAATGGGCGCGAGCGAGGAATGTATCCGCTTCCGTAGGTTCGTGGTCACCAAATCCTTGAAGTGGTGGTACCCCAAACCAAAAGTGTCTCTCTTCCCAAACAACTGGATAGGCTCTGTGATCCCGCCATCGACTCAAGACCTCTGTAGGGCTCGTATCCGTTTCTTAACATTTCCTTGGCCACCATTTTGAAGAGCGTGGCGGCGATGGCGGACCCTACTTGCTCTCTTGATCTCATTAATATGAAAAACGAACCATCAATTCACGCGTCTTATGGCGGATTGCATGTCGGTGTTGATGCTCCACTTTTTATCTCCAAATACTACCACTTCGTGATTCCATATAAACTTTGAGCGATGCGAGGTGGGCGGGTGCACGACCTCGTGGATCGCGACCTTCCTATCAAGAGGTTGTAACATGTAGCAATATCGATATCGAAATTCCACAACGAATTACTGCAGTCGATCCGCGATGTGAGGTCCATTCGCGCCGACCACTACATGGACTCCGTGAAACCTTTGACTACGATATGACTTTCACGAATTTTCTTACGATGCGCCCCAATTTCAACGATGTCGTCGTGGGACAAATGTTGTGGTGAGCCTCGTCAATCAGCCTTGTTGAAACAATCTTGTCTGCGACTTGGATGGTGATATTGATGCAAGGTTGTGTCGGCGCCTCGTGGGTAACTCGTAAATCATCGTGAAAGGTGATTCTGCGGGCCTCTAGTACTGTCAGACCAAAGCTGCAAGTTCCGTCTGTTGTACCTCGGAGCGTATCGTCCTTAACACCTCCATCAATGCGATCTGTGTGAGGCGAGAATGCATTAACAATGAAAGAAAATGAGAAATATCTTGTGAGGTTTTCTTTAAGCGCTCTGACGGAATACTCTTTAGTGGGCATCTTCATCCAAAATTCCTCGACTTGACCTCTGTCACGGGCTTCTTTTGCGGTGCCTCCTTGGCTGCCTCTATAGGTGTGTAATACCTCACGACACAGTTATACTGCAGCGGTGACTTCATGACCAGCTTCCACTTCCTCCGCGATCCATCTTGATCGGTGGCCCTTCGGCGCTGAATAAGCGTGATTGAACCTTTATGTCTCGGCGGTGCCGCTTTCGACTCAAATCTCGCTTTTCTTTCGAGTTGGTGGCGAGGCGACAGCGAAGGTTCGACTCTTCCTCAGCCCGATCGGATGGTTCCCTCGAGTTGTATTCCTCATCGAGAGGCTATCAAGTGCGTTAGGCGTTGCCGTGGTTTGGCAAGGGATTATCATGCGTTTGGGGCGGGATCCTTGGTGAATTACTCCTGCTTTGATCAACTCTTGATTTTGTCCACGAGGTGTAGCAACTTAGGTGTCATGCCACAGGCTATCAGTAATACGTATGGCGCTTATTCTCATCATACCATCTTAGGATAGAGTGAGAATCCTCGCAGGTGGTTGGATCAAACTGCGGCTCATGATCTTTCGTATATCCGGGGTATGGGTTCACCCGGTGGAGTGCGGGTTACGGATGGTTTTCCTTCAAAATTCGCATTTAGTGCAGGCGCGTTGGGTGCTCTATGTTGTTGGCGGGCTTGATGGGCGGGTTGTGAAGTGGATAAATGGGTGCTTAGGAGCGTTATATATGGGTGTGTGTGGTAGGCGGGGTGTGGGGCGGTGTATAGTGAGTGTAAAGTTTTGGGCTCTTGGTGTGGTAGTATGGGGTTTGATAGGGTGGGTTACGGTATGTTATGAATGCTTGGGTTTGCGTTCTTGTACAAACATGGAAGGGAAGCGTCTCGCCTTCTTGAAAGTACCGATCGTCCACGGTGAATCGCCTTATTGGTTACTGCGATGCGCGGTCGTAATCTGCCGGTTTAATACCTTCTTCTGCGAAGTCACCCATTCGACGACCTCTGCAAAATTTCGCGATGGCGCTTATCATCCGCTCATAATAGGTTGCATCCTTCAAAGATTGTACAAATAGTGTGGTCGTCTCACTCTCGCGTGGGTGGTTGTACCTTTGCGCCTCTGACGCCACCTCATGGCGTACTCCTGAAAGTCTCGTAGATTTCTTTTCCAACTTCATTAGATAGAACACATCACGGTTTACGTGTTGAATCGAACCGCGCAAAGTCTTGGGCGGCGCATTCCAGTATGCCATTTACGCGGATCTGGCTGAGTGTACAATCTATTGCCTCGCCGGTTAAGCTTGAATGAACAACTTCATGATGGCCATTGGGTTCTTCCTACCGATTAACTTGTCGCAATATGATCTCAAGTGTGCGAGGATTTCCTTCCCGTCAAATAAATCGAACTTGGCACCTTATATCCTTTGGCGGTTCCACGTCGGATCGTGCAAAGATCTTCATAATCTAGTCGCCCGTGACCTTTATCCGATCGCGTACCACGAACCGCTTCTTTGGTGTGAATCTCTCGGGCTACGTCATCGTCCATTTGGCTCGGACTTCCCTTTCCATTTCTTCGTAATGATCCACTTGGTGAAGCGGGGGCGGTAAAGGTTGGGTTTACATTGTGTAAGTTAGGTATGCAGGTGGTCTTGAAATTTGGTAGTGGGTATGGTGCGTGGGCATTGGTTGGCTTGGCGATTAGGGTGATGATGGTGAAGTGAGTAGGCGGAGCGGAGTGCGTAGGCGATGGGAGGATCATTTTGAAGGTGAGGTTGATGATTGGTGGGCGAGGCGATTGGGTCGATGGCGCGGCCTTTGTGGGAGTTTTGGGAATCTGTGGTGGTGGAGGTCGATCTGGGGTGGTGCGAGATAGTGGCCCTTTGCTGCGGCATAGGGGTATTCAAGTGATGGATAGGTTGGTCGATTCGTAGCCTTTCCATCTCGACTGCATATCGACAATGCATTGCGGCGGTGAGCAATACATTCTTCTTTGGTGATATTCCTCATACGAAGTTTGTTTATTGACGAACAATTCCCAAACCATTCGGCTCGAGGCGCAGGCGATCATATCGTCATTTCTTGCCTTGGATGCGGTGAAGTGTGGATGCTCGGACATTGTTGAGTCAAATCGAACCGACCTTTGGGAAGATGATAAATCTTTCTAAAAGATGCAACAAGCGGCGTTAGCATAAGAACATAATTTGCAAGTATGTAGCGGATATATTGTACATGCACGTTCAAGCGTTTCCTAATATCTGAGGGGACCTCTATTATGCGGTAGGCCTAAGCGTCATACATGCAAAGTCATGTTAGATGTACCCAACCGTTGTATCGAAATGCCTTTATTGGAAATAAAGTTGATTGAAATGACACTTTATAATAAAAACAATAAAATCTCAAACTAAATAACTATGTCGTCGATGTGATGGTGAAGCTTAGGTTTTCTTTGGTATAGCTCACTTTGTTCCAAGTATTGCCTTTGCATCGTGCATTAGGGCCCACGTATGCAGGGGTGATGACCTCTCGCGAGTTGATTGTCTTTCATTCTGTCGCGCGGCCAATGTCCTCAGCGCCTTGCTCATACGGACTATATTCCATGCGATCTAGAAACCATGCTTGATATTGCAGGAGACCCCTGCGGTCCTTCCGATTTCCATTTGGTCAATATGATGCCATTCATAAAGGATGCGCGGCCGGGAGCGATGAATTCTGGTCGGCCCGAATTTCGGAGGCTCTGCGTATGACTACGAGAGGATTACTTGTGTATGGCCAAGCACGAGATGCGCGTAGTGGAGCATATGGTTGTAGTCCTTTAGACCTATAAGTGCGATATAATACAATCCCCAGGTCTCAGTAGACCGCTTGACCATGTGAAGCAATGGATACTTCCGTTGAACTTGGCGCTCTGCGGGATGCTAGGTACTTGTACGATCCTGCTGTGGCGGTGACACATGTAACCGTTCTTTCGTAAAAGTGGAGATCTTGTTGTCGTATTGTGGCATACATCGCCTTTCGTGTTTGGCGATAAAATGTTCTATTGCCCACATCGCAAAATGAGATTCGCGCCTCAAGCTCGATTCACCATACGCACCTATTCAGCGCTCTAAATAGTTACGCGAGATCATGGCGTCGAGTGAGTTGTTTGCCACCAGCGTCATCAAACTGCTCTAACCACCGAACATATGCACGTCTTGATCCTTCCATGCTCGGCGGAAATAAAAGAATCCCTAGGAAAGCCATAGCAAATGATAGGGCGTCTAACTCTCGATAGTGCGGTGCAAGAAAATTCATTTTTAAACAATTTATATCCGTCTCGGCAACCGTATCTCTCGTGCAAGTAGTCTAGAGAAACCCAATTATTTTCAAAGCAACGCAATTCTGCGGTATTCTTCAAACCCGGATCTGGAGGAGCTTTTTCCACTGATCGCCATGTGGAATAGCGGTTTCTGTCGTGATATGCTAAAGCGGTAAAATAGTGACTTCTTCCAAGTGGGGTTATTTGAAATCCTGAATTTGAAGGTGACTCGTCCGGATCCCAAAATTGGATCGATGCTCGACCAAATGCTGATCGGGAGATGTCGATTAACGAGGTAAGGCACTGACCTTAACTCGATTGCCATTTGACTACCCAGTCGAATTTTGACCACCATGTCCTCAATTTGCTCGGAACCCCATTCACCATTCGATCGAGGATAGGTTCCATCTAAAAAAACAAATAAAGATGAGTATACATTTTCCAATTTAGGCATTTCAACCGGGCTTGGTTTTGTTTATCATGACTATGCAACACGTAATATGCTTTTGGCGCGGGGTTATAATAACGTCGGCGAATTTAGTGTCTTTTAATTGTGGTGTCGATGCGAGGGACCAGCCCACAAGGTAAATGCATGCATGCCTAAAATAAGAAATTGGTATAGCTCACATCTTAAGTTTCTAAGATTTGGCTTTTCTAGGCCTTGAGTTCGGCGGACAACTCGAGTGAGAAGGCTACGCGGTGATCGAACGAGCGATCTAACTCGCGCGCGCCAACTCTCTTAAAATTTGGGTATTTGAAGAAATTTGCGGTCTTGGCGAAGCACACCAATGGCGTGAGTGAGTGATAGTGTGATTTTCGAATGGAAGAAATATGAGCGGAATGCGGTTTAAGGAAGCGATAAAGCATGTAGCAATTAAAATAAACAAAATAAAATACAGCACACAGAATTAAATGCAAAAGTAATGCCAAATAATAACCCTAGGTCTGTTGTGGTTAAGAACCTAAAGTCCCCAGCGGAGTCGCCATTTACTGCGCTCTTTTAAGTGCGGCTTTATTTTCTAAACTCCTGTTTAAATAAAATGTTAGAAAATAAAAATAAAAATGCTAAATGCTAAAATGTTAAAAGGGTAAAGAGTATTAAAATATTAAAATGCTAAAGGTAGTGCTAGAATGCTAAAGGATTAATTTTAAAGTAAAGGGTGCTAAAAGTGCTAAAGGGTCGCTAGAATGCTAAGGGTTCGCGGAGTCGCCACCTAATTAGTTTGGGTGAATTAGGACACCTAAATGTTAACTAGTTTAAAGTAACATTAACTCCATTTAATGGTCTGTTAAACCTTAATGAGACTCTGGGTAAGGGTTCTTTACTAATCTAGAGGGAAGGGGTTAGGCACCCTCTAAGATCCGCTAACTCATGGTTGTCTGCCAAACCTAGGATAATTATTATATTAAAGAAACGCTTATTTTTTTTGAAAATACTTTAAGTAAAAGGGGTGCTTTAAAAAGTGGGGAAATGCATAAAAGAATAATAAGGCTTGATTATAAAATACATGTGAGGTTATTTTTTTTTTTTTTTTTTTTTTTTTTGGATAAAAAATATACATTTATAAGGGCATTGCAGAAATTGCATAAAAATACTTTATGAACCCGCGTATATGTTGCATTAGTTAAGGAAAGAATCGATTTTTGATAGAA
The DNA here is from genome assembly GCA_029844215.1 of Przewalskia tangutica. Classification (NCBI taxonomy): domain Eukaryota; kingdom Viridiplantae; phylum Streptophyta; class Magnoliopsida; order Solanales; family Solanaceae; genus Przewalskia; species Przewalskia tangutica. The sequence continues at coordinate 79,996,447 of CM056737.1, forward strand.
AATGTATATTTAGACAAACACAAAGTGGACGTGGTATAGTTTATAAAAATACGGGTCTTGTTATAGGAAAGAGATTACTTTGAATTTGTGAGAAAAGATCATTCTTTGTTGTGAGTTTTAAAAAAAAAAAATCGGAATCTAGGCATGTTTGACAACATTAAAATAACCAAACTAAGGGTGAATTTTCATCTTAAACTACCCTCCAAATCTACTAAAGTCTAATTACTACAAGTATACTAAATCCAACTGTTCTACGCATTTCCATAATTGTATAGAGTTATACAATTTCATATGAAAGAATAAAATGACGAAATAAAAATAAAAAAAAAGTAAGGAGTTTAAGAGAAGTGACTAGGACGGATGAAGATATCATCCCGCCTTATTTGTTTAGAAGTCTGAGGCGAGGAGAATGCTGAGGAACCTAGGCGAGTCTTCGTTTGGCGAGAAATGCGGTGAGTCTCATATAAGACTCTTCGTTGCTCCCCGTGCGTTTCATGTACAAATAAGAAGGAAAAGGATTAGTATACGTTCAAAGTTCATCAGAAGTAACAAATGAGCATTTTATCTTCAGCACATGATTCGAAGCTAAGCATATATGAGGGATTAGATTATTAAGCCAACAAGTAATCAGGATGACGGAAGGTAGATTCAAAGGGCAAATTCTAGATTGCATTAGTGGTAAACGACAACACGGAGGAAATCAAATGGGACAAACCCGGATACATATAACATGATTCTTAGAATGATAAGAGTACTTGACAATGTATAGGGCATTGAGATTCATGTCTGCAAACCGATATAGAATACTAACATCAAGTCTTAACAAGACTCATTTCATTACTCAAGATAGCCTATTAGACTTTATTAGTACAACTAAATCGACCTATAGGATTAGGCAAAGAAAGATTAAGTTCTTATGTATCTAGACAAGACATAATAAGCATACAAACGAATCAAACAATGCTATACCACCAGGGATAAGGGGATTGAGACATCTTATATGATTTGGATGACACAAGAATACTGGAGTAATCACAAATTGACAGATTCAGGTGCAAAAAAAAAAAAAAAAAAAAGCATACTTAATATATACCCAATTGGGTAATCAGTTACGTGTGTACATCAGTAACAGGAGCACTAAGAACAACTATTTAGAGTGTGTCCTTTAAAAATTCTAAGATGTGATTTGAACAAAACATGCGGTTCCATATTTAAACCATCCGATTAGATGATTTCTTGCCATAGGCCTGGATGATACCTACGTGACTTAAACATACACCTGGTCCATAAAGCGGTGAAGAATGCGTTCAAACATGTGAAGCCATTTGCGAGTTACATGGCCTTAGAAATCTTCCCCTACTCAAACTCTTTTTGCCACAAACAAATGCAATGGGTGACTTACACACCGACACCCATTTTGAGACATCTTAATGGTTGGCCAAGCATTTTAGACATTACCAATGCGAATGCGATCTATATGACCGTCAAACATGTATTTAGACTAAGCGAGGCGTATATTAGCCTAAGATTCCCGACTAAAAATGCTTGATAAATAATGCCACGGACTCAAACAATAACCAAATTGTACAATCAAGAGTGGTCAAACGATCAACATTAGTTAAACAGTCCAAAGAATCAACCCGATGAACACAAGCGATCGCGACCATGCTTAACACACACCTAACACTCGTTCAAACACGCATGCGCATTAACGTTAAGCGAAATTCAAGACTATAAGGATAAAATATTACCTTTTCCGGGCAGCGAACCGGGGCAGCGTATCAAGTCGTCTAAGCCACTCGACGGGTTTGCTTAATGCAGTAGAAAGAAGGAAAGGTTTGCGAGAATCGTTGGCTATTAAGAGAGTTAGGTTTTAGAATATTCGATTGGGTTGCGATTACGGATCTTTGATGCTTAGTCGATGATCTTGAAGGGTTCCTTCGGTATCCGCTGATTCTCGATTGATTTAGATTACGCCCTCGTTGCTCTGAGCTCTGTTGGATCTCTCGATTTTTTTGCATGTAACAATGGCCTCACTTATATAGCCTACGTTTGAGTTCTAAAGTCGGTAAGCAATCAATGCGATTTCTTACTGATTCTTGGCGAGATTTGTGCTAATATTGGTGTTGATAATCGGGGTTATTTCGTACCATATAGGGGCGATTTGGGCTGCCTTTGCATGAGTAAGGAAGGTAATTTACGATTTCGCGATTTGAATAGATTGTGACGAGTTGCCATTTTCGAAGATTTGGTTTTGGTTATGGTAAGAATCGTTGGTTGGGTGTACGTGGGTAAGGAAAATAGCGGATTCTCGGCGAAATCCCAGGTGGGTGAGTGAGTCTTTGGCGATTAGGCTTTAGGGTTCGTGGTGCGTCTCTTTTCTAAGAGCTATTGAAGAGGAAGGCGAGATGAGGAAAATATGTAGAAGGGGTATTGGGTCGACTAAAGGGAAAGAGCGTGGGCTTGAGTGCGGGTTGTGGGTTGAGTGCGTTAGTGGGCTGCGGGTTGCCTAAAGGGAGGGCTGATGGGCTGATATTTTTTAGTTCAAGGGTTGGGTAGAAATTAGTTAGGTAGTTTTAATTAGGCTTTTAATTAGTTAATTAAATTAATAAATTGTGCTCAAATTATTTAGGTGCTTTATTAGACTTATCATAAAAATAAAATGGGCGTGCCATTTATTAAGTGCTTTATTAAAATTATTACAAGAATAAAACGGACGTACTATTTAATTAATGCTTAATGCGGCGCTATTATTTAAAAACTTATTATTATGCAATATTGCGAAGTTAAATTAGATTATTTAAATGCTAAATGCAAGTATGATTTATTTATTTTTTAAGAATTGTTTTTTTTAAACTTTTTTTATAAATGCGACGCTATTAAAATGCATGTATTAGATTAAGATTGATTTTAAATTATAAATGACTATGACATTCTCTTGCGTATTAATAAATGCGGTTATGCTACTTGACACGACGTCATTGCTAAATTATTTATTTTATGCATTTATTAATAATTAAGAATCCTGACAGGGCTTAAAATTAATAAATGCGGGCGCGGGACTCTAAGTGCTTAAAACTCTACGTAAGACGCGATGTCATTAGTAAATTAATTATTTATGCCTGTATTTAATTTTTTATCGCTGCATTTTACTATAAAAATCATAAAAATTATTTTACAAAATTAGTCTAATTTTATGGTTAATGGCTGGACGGGAGAGTCAAAATTGGGTGTCAACATCTGTGAAGAACTTGAATTGTGTAGAAAGCTGTGAAACCTCATTCGTGAGTAATGAGTACTTGGTTTTTAAATAAATAGTTATAATGATTTCGGAAATGAGAATAAGTATCGAACAAACCACTGCAGCGCTAATAAAGAAAAATGTATTGACTAATTAATTATTATTAAAACCAGTAGAAACCTCCATCTGCATAGAAGCTAAGATAAGACAAAATTGTAGTACATTTCCTAGATCATGGCTGCTTTAATAAGAATCATTATAAACAAGCATTAATTTTCTTAAATTTCCAAAGTAAGGCACTTGATTTCTAAAAGAAAAGAGACTTGAGGAATTGAAGAGTAATTTGGTTTAAAACATAAAGTGTTATAACAGCTTTATGGGAAGTTAGTTATAACGACTTTATGAAACAAGAGAAGGGTTTTATCATTAGTTTTAAAATGGTAATTTGACTTTAAAAGGAGAAGTAATTTGGTTTAAAAAGGAAATTATGGAAGTTGTTTTGGTTTACTTAAAATGTTAGTCACTCTATTTTGATAATACGGGCATCGGGTGACCTTTGTAAAAGAAATGGATCTTTTAAAAAGAATTTAACGTACGTAGTACTTTGGGGTTAAAACCTGGACTTTGGCATAAAATGAAAGTACCTTGAGTTGTGTGTAACTTGCCTATGATTGCGTGTGATAGCCTTGTCGTGCTAGCATTGTATTTATATACCGCCGCGTCTCTCGATGGAGGGTCGGCTGATTTGCTATGGTCTTACTTGGACGTCTGCAGCGATGTGAGCATTCCAGTGCACGACACGTGATTATTATTCCATGGACTAGCTCTCAGGTTTCTTGATTCGGCTTGGTATCCGGTAGTTGGCTCGTACTTGCCCAGGTCGTGGCTGATTCGACAGTATCGGTAGTTAGCCTTCGTACTTGCCAGTTCGGTTTGTGTGAAGTCTCGTGATTCCGACCAGTATCGGTAGTTAGTCTTCGTCTTGCCACCAGCCATTCGTGGCGCGGATGGTATCTGGTAGTTGGCTTTAGTACTTGCCACTGGGTCGCCGTGGTATGGTTATGTAGATTTGTTAGTACGGCTTTGGTATACGGTAGTTGGCTTTCGTGCCGGTCGATGGATGATGCGGCTTTGGTATCACGGTAGTTAGCGCCGTACTTGCCCGTGCGGTTTTTATGACACAGTGGGACTGGTGTTCAAATGTACTCCTTGGTGTTGTTATATCATGGCATGGCCGTGATGAGGAAGGAATTCCACGGGCATGATTGATGTTGTGGGCGTGAGACCCGTTGTTATATTTTGAGTGATGACTTTGAGGCGTGAGTCCGCAGCAACATATTTGCTCATATGTTGTATCTTGTAGTTTGGTTATCATACATGTCTCACGCCTTATATAGACCATTATGATTTCATTCTGATATTTCTGAGTTCACATACTGTACCTATTGTGCGACCTCTTTCGGGGTTGCGTTCATGCCGCGAGTAAGTACATCGGTTGTTGATCCTCGCTCATAGGATCACAGTTCGTATTAGGAAGCTCCGTTTCTCGAGACTTATCTTTTGGTATGTTTCCACTGAGTTGTAGGTTCTTGTACATTCGAGGTATGGCGGGCCCTGTCCGTCATAGTTGTAATTACATTCTTAAGTGCATGAAATCTTGTTGTGGCGGGGTTGTAAAGGATGTAACTGTTCAATTTCTGTATATATGCAAGAAGGCAACCGTTTTGGTTGGCCTATTTTATTATCATATCTCTTGTTTCATGTTTAAGTTTTTATTTCCGCTGATTTTCTCTGATGTTGTATCACTAGCGTGCCCGGGGTAAGTCACCAGTCACGGGCCCGGGATCGGGTCGTGACAGCAGGGAGCGTAATGTATAACGGAAAATCTCGTCACATACGACAGAGACACAATACCGTTAGACAACTCCTCTCTAGTGGCGTTATCACAATTGACTATGTAAAGTCAAGAGATAACGTAGCGGATCTGCTTACAAAAGGCTTATCTATATAGGGAGTTAGTAAATCATCAATGGGAATGAGGTTAAGGACGAGGACAAGTCATCATGGCGGTAACTCTACCTAGAAGACTGGAGATCCCAAGAGTTAGGTTCAAGGGAATCAAACAAAGTTGTGACTGACGGTTAAACATTGTCAAATAACTCAACTCGTTCTCGGATGAAGACAATGTTCAGAAATAAGGATAAAACTTTATGGCTTGTTAATGAGTTAATAAAGCATTAAGGTTTTTAATGATTATCTAAATCTGGCAATGTATGACCAGATAATGTGGCTATAAGAATATATGTTTAGAAATCACCTATGTGAGTGTTAAGTGTAAGCCGCTTTAAAGGGGAATGACAGTGAAGGCCCATTCTCAATGCACTCATGAGACCAGACGGTGTTCATGGCTAAAACGAACACAACCGTAAGAACCATAAACGGATGAGGGTTGATTGTGTGACTTATGTTGTCTAGGTATACAACAAAGTTCGACGGTTCAAAGATATCAAATCTATCGATTGATCGAGTTCACTACGGAAAGTTCAAAGGGAAACCTACTTATCCAGATGCAGTCAATCCTCGCTTGTATATCACACTTGTCCGCACATTGTTTTATCTTATAGTCATTCCCTATTCATGTGGGGGATTAGTGTCAACAGCAGGGTAGTGACATAAGATTGTTGAACGAGACTCTTTACATGTAATTGTGAACGAGACTCTTCACATGTAATTGTGAACGAGACTCTTCACATGTAATGTAAACGAGACTCTTCACTTGTAATGTGAACGAGACTCTTCACATGTAATGTGAATGTAACTCTTCACATGTAAAGCACTAAGGATGTAGCCCTTCATTTCCAAAAAAAAAAATAGTACTCCTTAGTCCTCACTAATCAAATATAGGGTAGAGTAGACACAGTCAACTTTGAACTTCCAAAATATTGATCACGTGGAAAGGGACAACATCAAACGTGAGGAACATGGACTTTGTCACACAAGCATATTGCATTGACAGAGGTTGTACATGTACTCCTTTTATTTACCACATTGGCATTTCACATGCTTCCGATAAATTTTGATTTCTTTCTTTTTCTTTCTTTTCTGACTGAAGGACTTGACTCTGAATCATGTCCTGGTGACTTCCCAGAGGGTGGAATAAATATACCCTTGATATTTCCTATCTCATCATGCGAATCCCCAGAGGTTTATAACTTTTATTGACGAAGTTACCGCCATGATGACTTGTCCTTAGCCTTAACCCATTCCCGTTGATGATCTACTAACTCCCTCTCTAGATAAGTTTTTTGTAAGAGTGTGGCAAAGTCGAATCCTAGATCAGAGTATGCCTTTTGGTCGACTTTCTCGTTCTTAAGGACTCTTTTTTTCCTCCTCCCTTCAGTCCAGTTTGAACCCGTCCCAACAACGAACACCTTCCTACTGCAAGGTGAGGGCATTTTTATTTTAAAGAAAGACTTTGATGTTTGATTATGGGTTCTGACTTCAATGCCTTTATTGAAGTGATGAGCTTTGAAGATATGATTTTCTCGTTTGGATTATTTGATTGAAACCTGGCGAAAAAGAAGTGAACACGAAGCTGAGGAACGAAGTACCCGTTCGCTAGGAGGGAAACTCAGGAAGAGTTCTCATTAGAGTCTTCAATGTTAGGGGGTGAAAGCAAGATCAAGATAGCAAAAGCTACCCAACCTACTAGATCCTTTACATAAAAATTCCTTATAGTCTTAAGAGTTGCTTGAAACGCCTTTCCTTTCGCTCCTCTCACATTCGTTCGAGTTTACTGGAGAACGATTGCCATCAGTACGTTAAAAAATGCCACATACGTGGGTTCGGTCCTCCAAGGCTGAATGCTCGTTTTGCCACGTTATCTTTTGACTTTACATAGTCAATTGTGATAACGCCACTAGAGAGATTGTTGGATTTTGATATTGGTGAATGAGAAATGATGGAATGAAAAGTGAAGGGAATGTAAAAGGTCCTTTTTATGAAGTTGAGCCGAGCGAGGGACGATGACGGCGCGAGGGGTTCTTGCCCCCTCAACCCTTTTAGCAGCTAGAGAAGATGTAATGTAATATATACACCCCACGATCGACCCGATCCGACTTTTCTTTTTTTCGAATTTCCCTCCAAATATTCTGGTGACTGTTCTGAATGGTTGCAAACATTCAGAATCAGTACCTCCAACAACTATAAATTCTTGATTTGTTTCAAGAATTTAATATACATTCAATACGAATTATTCCTTCATCTCGAAAATTCTCTCTTGCTTATTATGTGTGATATACTACCGTTGAGTGGTTCGTTGTTACCGAAATTTGTGTCACGCCCTTTTTCGACCGCGACATTTTTTAAATAAAAAAATGGCTCCTGCTCAAATAAAAGTGTCAGACAATAAAATGCTAAAAAATGTTAAAAAGGTGTTAAAAGGTTAATTTTAAAAGTAAAAGGTGTTAAGATGCTAAATATTAAAGTGGTGCTTAAAAGGTGCTAAATGCTAAAAGGTGCTAAAAATGTAAAAGGGTGCTGGAATGCTAAAGGTGCTAAGGGTTCGCGGAGTCGCCACCTAATTAGTTTGAGTGAATTAGGACACCTAAATATTTAACTAGTTTAAAGTAAAACATTAACTCCATTTTAATGGTCTGCTAAACTTGGTGAGATTCTGGGTAAGAGTTCTTTATTAATCTAGAGGGAAGGGGTTAGGCACCCTCTAAGATCCGCTAACTTGCGGTTGTCCTGCCAAACCTAGGTTGATTATTATGTTAGAGAAAATGCATAGTTTTAAAAGATGATGCAAGTGCTTTATAAGAGAATGCATTTTGATAAAAGTTTTACAAGACCGATGCTACGAAACGTACGTAAGGTTTAAAAATATGCATTTATAAAATGATGCAAAATTGACGTATTTACTAAAGATATGCATTTCATTTGTAAAATCGATTTTGATTAACATATGCAGGGTATGATATAAAAGATGCTATTTTTTATAATTGATAATAAGAAGATAATTTTACTATGAAATGAATTATAATGTCATTAAGTGATTTATGAGAAAATCAATTTCTTTTGTTATGCATTAACTTCATGATTAGATATGCAATTTTAATTGTTAGGCAAGAGATTAGACATGCATGACAAGCCTTAGATAAATAAGTAGAAGTGCATTTCTAATTCTAAATTACCTTCCCACCTTATATGTTCAAAGACTAATTGCTCTAGATTTCCTGTTAATTACAAAGTTAGATAGTAAAATTACAATAAACAAATAAAGACATAAAAATGAGGCAATGAGGTTAAGAGAGTAAAGGAATTGAAGTGGGTGACTCCGTCCTATTTTGTTTTCTAGGTATTGCCGAGGAGGGAACGCGATGGATGTAGATGCGGGCCTTCATTGACGAAAGGCGTGATGAGTCTCGCCATGAGACTCTTCATTTTGCTCCGATGCATTTCATGTAGGAAAGAAAAAGAAAAAAAAATAAAGATTAGTACGAACCCAAATAATAATTGATAGAGATAATTAAGACGAGCACATATGTTCAATGTATACGCGTCACAATGACTCAAGCAAATTATGGAAAAACTTGTCGACCCTAAGCGATGCAGGAGGAAGAGAAAGGCGATATAGTGGGGCTAGTTGAAGTGCACAGGAACTATTTAGACCAAAGTGTCATGCCAGCATTCTAGACATGCTCTTTGTTGAGCAAGCGAGCACGTGAGCGGATATATAGAATCGAGGCGAATATTATCGGTGACTTGATTACATTATTGGACTAACACATAGTGTGCGGATATACGTCATACGAAGATGAGTACAAATCGCATTAAACATATGTTTATTAGACCCGAAAGGCGAACGATGTGAGATATAATTAAAATATTTCTGCCATTTGTTGCCAATGTCTTAAACCTATAATGTGTAACAGCAAAAGATCATATTTCCAGATTCGTGCAAAGAGAAAATGAGCATGCTACCTAGCATTATCAATTATAAATCTGCGGTCATACAAACACTGTCAACCGAATGTCAAACCTCTAAGACTTCATTCCACTGATAAAATATGAGTAAACAAACATTTGTGGCTTCCTGGATGTTCCAATATCTTAGTTGATCTAGATGTAAACAACCACATTTACGAAGGTAAACAAGCGGGGGGTTATTAGGCTTAACTGACATTCAGAAATCCAATGGATCTATATGGATCAATTCCTTGAACTAGCATACTGAAATCGTTTATTAAATATGTCAATAGTTCAGAATTCTTTATTCTCTACCCAAATATGTGTTTTAGATGATTAAACTTGCTAATGAGCAATGGCACATGAACACATGGACAGATACAAATGGTCATTTATTAGATACTCCTGACACGGCTTATCTGACACCTAAGGAGAAAGAACTAGATGCAAGTGAGTGTATTTAAGCGCGGTGTAGATGTTATGACTTGAATTTTAAACCTACAAACCAGGCAAGATAATCACAACATGCGAGTGGATATGGCTCTACAAGGAATACACACAAATCATGTACTTCAAACAACATTTGTCACCCCTTAACAGTGTGCACAGGTCATGAGCTTTGGACGCCGGATTATCCGCTATTTTGAATTTCCACGGAAACCACATTGGCCTCACTGTTTAGGTCAAAATGTTAGCATATTCGATCTATTTTCAGTCAAGACTAGTATTGAATCACTGTACCGAAAATGAAACCTTTAAGACATGCTTCTTAAGATATAACCACACTCAAAGTTCAATCACATAACAAATGCTAGTAAAATGCATTAACAATCATAGTCGGGAACATTAATAGCAGTTAATATCAACTAAATAGATTCAGCACTAATACACCTAAGCCGTCGCACGAAACACAGATTTCACACATACTATCAAACGCGATTTAAGACTAGAAGGGTAATAAATTTACCTTCTCCGGGCAGCGAACCGGGGCAGCGTATCAAGTCGTCGGTCCGCTCGACGGGTTTTGGGTTTGCGAGGCGAATAGAAGGGCAAGGTTTATTTGCGGATCTCTTTGCTGGAATTAAAAAAAAAGGTTCGAACTTGCTATATTTCGCGATGCTAAAGTGCAGGTGTTGCTTCCCTTCGAGTCTGCCTTGATGTTACTGCTGTTGAGCCCGCCACATACGTGCTCTGCCCTGCTCGCTCTTCGAATGAGCTCTACTGTGCTCCCCCCTCGATGTTCTGCTGCTCTCGATTCTTCCCCCGACTGCTCTCTCGTCTTCTACTGTGCTCTCCCCTCTCTGTCCTCCTAATTCTTATTGCATGTGCTTATATAGCCCTGGCTCGAGTTCTAATGTTGATAAGTAAATAAAGGCTGATTCTGGGCTAATATTGGTGCTGATTCGTGCTTGAACAGGTTATGGTAAGTTTTGATTCTGGAAGGATTTTGCTAGTTTGCTTATGGTAAGTTCGTTGTTACGCGATTTTATTGTTATGGTAAGAAATCGTTGGCTGGGTGTGTGTGGGTAAGGAAGGTAAGTGGGCCGGATTTTCAGTCGAAAATCCGGCGAGAACATCGGGTTTTCGAAGGCGGCGATGAAAACGTTTAGGGTTAGGTTTAGTTTTTTCTTTGTGTGAGGGAGAGGGGAAGACGAGGAAGAGTAATGTGAGAGCTGGGGTGGGCTCTAGGCTGATTAAGGAAAATAAAAGGATTGGGCCCGCGGGTAAGATAAAAGGGCTGGGTAATGGGCTGAGGAGATGGGTAATTTAAGTGGGCTGATTAGTTGGTCTAATTAGGTATTTGTTTGGGTAGTAAGTATTTAATTAAGTGTTAGTTTTAGGTGCTATTTAGTGTTTAATTAAATTAATAAATTGTGCTCAAATTTTAGGTGCTTAATTAGTCTAATTGTTATAAATGCGGGCGTGCTATTTAATTAGTGCTTAATATTTTAGAATGCGACGCTATTATTTAAAATCTTATTATAGTGCATTATTGCGAAGTTAAATTAAAATTGAATTGAGTTTAGACTAAATTATTTAAATGCTAAATGCAAGTATGATATTTAAGAATTGTTTAAAGCTTTTATAAATGCGACGCTATTAAATGCATGTATTAGAAGAAATTCTCTTGCGTATTAATAAATGCAACTATGCTACTTGACACGATGTCATTGCTAAATTATTTATTTTATGTATTTATTAATTATTTAAGAATTACGAAAGAGCTTGAAATTAATAAATGCGGGCGCGAGACTCTAAGTGCGTAGGACGCGGTACCATTATTAAATTGCTTATTTATGCCTGTATTTATGTTTTATCGCTGTATTTTATTATAAGAAATCATAAAAATTATTTTTACAAAATTAATCTAATTTTATAGTTAATGACTGGACGGGAGGGTCAAAATTGGGTGTCAACAATTTGGAGTACTACTATTCTTGTAGGGTAATCTTTCTATCCTGGGAGGGGATATTCCATTAACCTCGAGTACTGTGAGGGGAATAATTTCCTTAAGGACACACTTTGAACTAAGTGGGCTCGATTATATTATGATTTTTTTTTTCAAAACAGATTCTGTTTATTGTTAGTTTCGTGTACTGGTTTTAATTAGTTTATTTTATACTGTGTAATCTGTTTTATTAAGTGTTTAACAGATTGTGTTGAAACGTTATTTAAACGTATACAAATTATTATACCAACAATCGTAAGGAAATTATATTTTTTATTTTAATCTGTATTCTGTTTTGGAGACTAAAATCCGTGTGGTTTTCTACTCCGTATGAAATTTCATATTCTGACTTGAAGACATAAAAACTTCGTTGGAATATTAAAGTTCATACTTGTTTCTGTTTTGGAGATTAAAACTTGTGTAGTTTTCTACTCCATATGAATATTAGTATTCTAATTTGAAGACATAAAAACTTCGTTGGAATACTAAATCATGTTTCTGTTTTGGAGATTAAAATTTGCGTAGTTTTCTACTCCATATGAATATTAGTATTCTAACTCGAATATATAATAACTTCGTTGAAATACCAAAGTTCATAATTATACTGCGATTTGAAGAAATAAAATCTTCATCGTTTAAGTTTGTATTTTAATTACTATATGATACGCGCGGTCCTGCCGTCACGACGGATAATGTATGCTTTGCCATATTTGTCGCACTCGGCTATTCATGAAGTTATGGCAGGGTACACTGGATTTGTTTGTGGACATATAAATGGAAACTATGCATATATTCCAGTAGATGAAGTTGCCATGGCAAAGAACAAAGTTGACACCACAGATCATAAGTGGTCGTGGGTCAGATCTGTTAGTAATCAGCCTGATTTTATAACAAGTTAAAGCTTTTGTAGCCCCAACACTTGGACAATTTTCAGCACCAATAACGGAGTTGTCCAGTCAAGAAGTGGGCTCGATTATATTCTGATTTTTTTTTCAAAACAGATTCTGTTTATTATTAGTTTCGTGTACTGATTTTGATTAGTTTATTTTATACTGTGTAATATATTTTTACTAAGTGTTTAACAGATTGTGTTGAAACGTTATTTAAACGTATACAGATTATTATACCAACAATCTCATGTGGGGGATTGGTGAAGTCAAGCAGCAATAGGTAGGGCAGGGAGCGTAATGTATAACGGAAAATCTCGTCACATACGACGGAGACACAATACCGTTAGACAACTCCTCTCTAGTGGTATTATCACGATTGACTATGTAAAGTCAAGAGATAATGTGGCGGATCCGCTTACAAAAGGTTTATCTATAGAGGGAGTTAGTAGATCATCAATGGAAATGGAGTTAAAGCCGAGGACAAGTCATCATGGTGGTAACTCTACCTAACAGACTGGAGATCCCAAGAGCTAGGTTCAAGGAGATCAAACAAAGTTGTGACTGACGGTTAAACATTGTCAAATAACTCAACCCATTCTCGGATGAAGACATTGTTCAGAAATAAGGATAAAACTTTATGGCTTGTTAATGAGTTAATAAAACATTAAATTTTTTTAATGTTTATCTAAATCTGGCAATGTATGATTAGATAATGTGGCTATAGGAACACATGTTTAGAGATCACCTATGTGAGTGTTAAGTGTAAGCCGTTTTAAAGGGGAATGACAGTGAAGGCCCATTCTCTATGCACTCATGAGACCAGGCGGTGTTCATGGCTAAAACGAACACAACTGTGAGAATCATAAACGGTTGAGGGTTGATTGTATGACTTATGTTGTCTAGGTATACAACAAAGTTCGACGGTTCAAAGATATCAAATCTACCGATTGATCGAGAATATCCGATATAAGTTCACTACGGAAAGTTCAAAGGGAAACCTACTTATCGGATCACGATCGATCCTCGCTTGTATATCACACTTGTCCGCGCATTCTTTTATATTATAGTCATTCCCCATTCATGTGGGGAATTGTTGGGTTTTGATATTAGTGAATGAGAAATGATGGGATGAAAAGTGAAGGAAATGTAAAAGGTCCTTTTGCTTTAGTTGAAATAATTGTCTCACATCGGAAAAAGAAAGAAAAAGAGAGTTGTATATATTACATTATTCTTTCCCTAGTCACTAAAAGGGTTGAGGGGGAAAGGACCCCTCACGTCGTCGTCGTCGTTCGCTCGGCTCGGCTTTGGATTTGGTCAAATGATCTGATTGATTGATAATCTTTTTGGACCAAATTTTCTTTAATTTTAATTATTTAATTAATTAATTAATTAAAAGAAAATCATGCAGGACCGCGGTGCCACAATGCAGGACCGCGGTGCCATAAGTACTGAGAGGCTGCAGATCTTTCGGCACCGCGGTGCCATTCTGCAGCACCGCGGTGCCGATGCGGAAATTTCCAAAACCGAAGTTAAATTAGTGAATCTTTTTCTCACCAATTTTGTGACTGTTTAGAAGGGTTGCAAGTTGCAAACCTTCAGAAACAATACTTCCATGGCTATAAATTCACTTGCTTCCTCAGAATTTTACTTACTAATTTTCTGAACTAAAAATTTCTTCTTCTTCTGAAAAATAAATTATGTGTTATCACACTGCCGTTGAGTGGTTCGCCGCTACCTGAATTTGGAGTACTACTACTCGGGTAAGATAATCGTTTCTATCCTGGGAGGCGATATTCCATCAACCTCGAGTACTGTATTTTTTGCAATACAGATTGACAACAATCGGTGGATTTATTTTAATTAAATAATTAAAGAAAAGTTTGTCCAAAAAGATTATCAATCAATCGTTGACGAATACGCATACGAATACGAATCCGAGCCGAGCGAGCGAGCAACGACGGCGTGAGAGGTCCTTATCCCATCAACCCTTTTAGCAGCTAGAGAAGGTGTAATGTAATATATATATATATATCTCTTTTCTTCTCTTTTGATGTGGGACAAATGTCTTAAAAATGATCTTTTACATTTCCTTCACTTTTCATTCCATCATTTTACATTCACCAATATTTTACCTCCATCGTTAAAAGCTTGACCGAAGAGGTAAATTTATGGCAGCAATGAAAACGTTCAAATATATGGTCAATTGTCAAAGACTTAAAAGTGACAAGTAACCATCTTTATGAAAACTGAATAATTAATCAAAAACTTCAAAGCAATGATAATTGAACAATGAATATGAATTATTACTTTATCTGTCTTAATTTATGTCATACATTTTTTTTAATTCGTCTCAAAAAGAATGATACTCCCTATATATCATAATAAGCATCACCTTAGTAAAAAATAATTATTCCAAAATAAGTATCATCTTAGAAATTCAAGACATAGATTAACTACTTTTTTTCCAATTTACTCTTTAGACAAAAACTGACATATTCGCTATTCAAGAAATATTTACCGACAATTTCTCTACTGAAAACATAAATGATTACTACTCTGCTCATGCATGCTTTAATTAAATGGGGAAATAATTTATTTTTATTAAATAGGGGTAATTTGATAAACATCACATTGCATTATTAGTTTTTTAATATATGTGTTTTTTAATAAGGTGACACTTATTATGGGACGAATGAGATATATTCTTTTATTTGGCAATAATTTAATTTTAAATTACTATCTTTTATATTTAATGTGATGATTTATAAACAGATAAATATCTTTGGCTTACTTTAGATCACAAAATTAAAAAAATCTTTATTTTTAAAATTTATATCTAGTCAAATTATATCATATAAATTGGGACGAAAAAAATACTATTCGGAAAGACTAATGAGAGTTGAGGGGGGAGGGGGATGTACTGAATTATGTAGGACTTTTGTACAACAGTTCAGCTCTGTCGCTTAATTAATTTGATTATGACTTCCTCTGTTTCACGCAGCCATTTTAAGCACGAATTAAATACTGATATTAGTGTTTTTCAGTCATATGTTTGGTATTCTATTGATATATGAATATAACTGTTGCAAGTCTTGTTTTGCTGAATTCAGAATTAATGGAAGGTTGCCAAGTGTGGAGTAATGACCAAGCGCGGGCCAGTTCGATCCGTAAGCATGCTCTTGTTGCCTTTTCTTGTAGCACGCGGCTTCGAGTGGCGTGGTTTACAGGGCCGACGTGGTTTGCAATGCTACTGCGTCGGTCGTTCCCCCCACTGTCTTGGTAGAAAGAAATGGCATTTGCGGGATTCATGCGTCAAAAAAAAAAAAGCATTTCCATTTTATTTCTCAGCTAATCTCAAGCGACCACTTTTCAGAGACAGAATTAGAATTTAGATTTTATCAGCTCTAAATATGTTATCTTAATATATTTAGATTGCAAGTCTTGATATTAGTGTTTTCGCGAAATCTCAAAAGAAATAAGTGAATTTTGAGTTTTAACAATTCATCACTATTATCTTTGGCTCTACGGTGGACACCAAACTGTTTACCCCAAAAAAGGAACAGTTGAATTTGTAAGTAATTTTAAAAATACATGAATCGATTTGCAATAAGGAGTAATAAGCAATCAACAATAAGTAAGCAAATGAAAATAATAAGTAAGAAGATTAGCTTGTATGCCGTAATCTTGATTGAAATTATTTAGCAAGTTTGGTTCGATCCTTAGCTGTTTTGCTTTGGGTCCTAGCCAACAATGAGTACTAATAGCTATAATTGATGTGAGTAAATCGTGCAAGTATGAATAAAGAGAATGGAATGCCCCTCCAACATGAAGGTTGTGTTTTTTTTATATAGTTATAAGTACATGACATTGATGCTCGAGAATCATTCTCCAATTAAATATAATTAATGATAATAATGGTCACTTAATGAGCACGGAGTAACGGCAACGGCTGACGCTCTAGGCTTCTCCGGGTCCTCATCTGGTGTCAACTGGTTAGGTCACTACCCAGTCTTGACTTGATATATAGACTTGTCTCGATGCAACTCCATCTGATACGAAACTATGTCCCTTCTCTCGAACTCCGTACCTAAACCTTGCTACGTGTCGTGCCAGTTTTCACCGTATACAAGTATTTCTTATAAATATAATATTTCCTTTGCCTCAATTTATATGGCCCCGTATTTATGGAGCAATAATTCATTTGGATTTTATGTTTATTAGTTTTGATAAAAGTTATTGAAATTCACAGCTTTAAAAAGCAAACATTCTTAGGGCCTGTTTGGTACAACTTATTAAAAAGAGCTTTTAGAAGTAGAGTTTTTCAAGTAGAGTTTTTTATCAAAAAGTTGTTAGGTGTTTGGTTATCAATAAAAAAAGTGTTTTTGGCTTAAAAATGGGCAAAAGCAAAAGTCATTTTGCCTCTACTGGCAAAAGCCCAAAATTTGAGCTTCTGCCAGTAGAGGCCAAAAGAGCTTTTTTTTATACCAAAATTACTTTTGGCAAAAACCACCAAACACTCCATTTTTATTGCCAAAAGGCGTTTTTAGCAAAAAAAAATATACTTTTGACAAATCCAAAAGCCCAACCAAACACACACTTAGGACCCGTTTGATACAACTTATTAAAAAGAGCTTATAGGAGTAGAGTTTTTCAAGTAGAGCTTTTATGAAAAAATTGTTAGGTGTTTGGTTGCCAATAAAAAAAAGTGATTTTGTGTAAAAAAAATAAAAAAGTAGAAAGTCAAAATAAGTTCTACTCAAGAAACCCAAATTTTGAGCTTCTTCCAAAAGTGATTTTGAACCCAAAAGCACTTATCCATTTGTCAACCAAACACTTCATTTAAAGGCCAAAAGTGCTTTTGACTTTCCAAAAACACTTTTGGCCTTTGGAAAAGCCAACCAAACGACCATTTAGCCCTACACAGTCTTCTCAGACACTAAGCAAAAACCCTAAAATGTGGTCACCTTGGTCGAGTTATATAATTGATCATTCATCCAATAAAAGCCAAGATGAACCAATTGCATTTGTTGATCTTGGATAGGATGTTTTGACAGCATCTGCGAAAGGATAGGACAACATCTTCAGGATGTTGTCTGCTATGTTGCGACAACATTTCTGCAAACATATATGTAAATGTTTTGCCTATTCTTCCGGCCTAAGCAGTTGAAGTTACTACGAGTAAAAATGACCTAGGCAAGCTTACCAGATTGCTGTGTTTAAAACGTGGTGAAAGACCAAGTCAAAACATGGAGAGAAAGCAAGCGAAGACCAAGTCCAGATTGTTGAGGATTTGTAGGATGAACACTCGGTCCAAGTTGCTGGCATCTTTTGCTCAACCTCCGCAACCATCAGTGAGGATTTCAAAGGAAGCTCAACAATATAAATAGAGGAGAGCTTCACAAGTATCGATATCCAGATTTAGAGAAGAAGAACTTCCAAGAGAGCTCTCGGATTTTACCTTAAAAAACTAGATCAACATTTTAGCCTAAAGTTGTTTTAACAACATCTTGTCCCACATTGAAATCGTTATCTCTATTCTAGATTAAGCTTATTGTTTAAGTGATTGTAATGGAGATGTTATCTTTTATCTTTTAGATTTTGTAACTTTAGGCGAAGTCATCTACGACTTCATTTTGTTTGTAATTTCTTTTTCGTTTGTAACGCTCAATTTGTAAAAAGAAATTCTTTATAATTGTATATAATTTATACAATTCTTTTGGTCACTGACCATCAAGGGATATATGAATATAAACCTTGTGTCTCTTTACTTTTTCCGCTGCATATACTCTACAAAGGTTTATTCTGTTTTATTACAATGTTGCCTCAGATGTTGACCCAACATTGAAGGCAACATCCATGGACTGTTTTTGTTGTTCTTAGTTTTTGTGATTTTAATATTACATTTTACGAATCCGTAGCCCGGGACTGACAAGTGGTATCGAGCCTTCTTGATCTGATAAGTGTTTGTTCTGAATATTACGGCTATGGACTCAGCTTTACAAAACGTTGGTAGACTTCCAATACTTGACGGATCTAACTACGCCTACTGGAAAATTCAATTGTGTTCGCACATCAAATCCATTGATGTTCGAGCATGGAGATATGTATCTGAAGGCAATGTAATCCCCAAGTACCCAGCAGACGAGGATGGTGATGTTCTCACTAAACCCGAGTCTGAATGGCCCTAAATGCGATATTTGGATGGGTGGATCTGTATATGTTCAAGCTTATCCAGAATTGTACTTGGGAAACCTTACAAACTCATTGTGAGGGAACCTCAAGTGTTCGACGTACAAAGCTTCGCATGATCTTGAGTCAATATGAGCGCTTAAGGATGGAAGAGTCTAACGACATAAAATCTTATTTTGAAATGTTGATTGACATTGCTAATCAGTATCAAGTGTTTGGGTCTCCATTAACCAACACACAACTTGTGAATAAAGCTCTCAGATCTCTTCCTGAAAAATTTAATACTAAGATTTGTGTTATTGAAGAGGCCCATAATATTGCTACTATGGATCTTCACGCTTTAATGAGCATCTTTCAAACATATGAGATGAACATAAAGAGCCAAAGAGATCTATATAAAGACAAAACTTTGGCATTCCAAGGACAAACCTCAGAATCTGAAATGGAAACTGAGGGAGAAAACCTAGAGGAACTGGGAGACGATGCAACTGTTGCCTTACTCACCCGTAGATTCAATTCTATGGTGAGAAAAATCAACACTGACCGTAACAAAACCAAGTATAATAAGCATCAGAACCCTCTCTTCAATAAGCAGCCAACAAGATCAACTTCTGAGCAGAAAAACCTCAATCCACTGAGGAAATCCAACTCCGACGGAACCAATTACAATCCCAAATAACTCGAGGGAGTGTAATGTCATGCATGCTCCGGTTGGGGACACTAAGCTAATGAGTGTGCAAACACTCTTAGGAAAATTGGTAAGGTCATGTGGATAACCCTCGGTGATTATGAGGATGAAGAGGAAGAAGAAGATCATGAAGAAGAACGACCACAGGAAATGCTTGCAGCCATGTTTGAACACTCACTGTCCGACGATGAAGATGGTGTTGACGATGTTGACCCAACATCTGAAACAAAATCGGAGGCCACGTCGGAAATGTCTGCATCATCAGAGAGGTATGTTTACTTTGATTATTCTGATGTAAATTGTTTTAGTGAATTTATTTCTTCAACTGAGGCTGCTGATTTGGATCTAGTTGACTCGAAAGACGAAACGATAAAGGAATTACAAAATCTTTGTAAAGCTTTAATCACTACATCTGAGCAACTAGACTCAAAAGTAAAAATATTGGCTCTTGAGAACTGCAATTTGAAAGGCACAATCAACCGATTAGAGGTGACACTTACCAAGAAGGATCTTGAGCTTGGTAAGATTCGCACGCATCAGATACACCGAGACCACGTTTCAAAGGCTAAACATGGGAACCTCCAAACTGGATGAAATTTTGAACTTCAGCAATTCCACAAGGACTGGGCTTTGGTTATCACTCTCCCAGAAAAACTGATACTTCCAGGATCCATAGTCCAACTGAGAGGATAAAATTTGTCAAAGAAAATGCTTGTAACTCTCAAAGCACTATGATTGGATCGAAGTTTGTATGTAGCTTCTGTAAAAAGTCAGGATATCTCATGCCCTACTGCTACAAGCTGCTCTCAGCCTATTGCCTAAAGTGTTGTCACCAATGTTGCCCAACATCACTGACAACATTCAAAGCAACAAGCCTGAAAGCGGAAGGAAGACAAGGTTTAAAAAGGAGTGGGTACCCAAACTAAATCTAAAATGTAATATGTGCATAACTGCCTTGCCTACTAACATTACCGGTTCTTGGTACTTCGATAGTGGTTGCTCACGTCATATGACAGGTACTAACAGTCTCTTGAAAGAGTATGGAGCATTCAATGGAGGGTATGTGACCTTTGGATGAGGAAGTAAGAGTAAGATTATTGGTAGAGGAACTCTTTATGTTCCGAATGTACCAGCCTTGAAGAATGTGCTTCATGTAGAAGGTTTGGTTTCTAATCTCCTTAGCATAAGTCAACTATGTGATGACGATCTAGAGGTGAAATTCAACAAACCAGTCAATTACCGAGAGATGGTAAGGTATGCGTGCATGTCCACCATATACCAACATATTAGTATTTCTTATTTTACATCTACATTGGAACCCAAGAATATTGGGGAAGCGTTGAAAGATAATTGTTGGATACAAGCTATGCAAGATGAGCTTGAGCAGTTTACCCGAAATGAGGTTTGAGATTTGGTACCATGATCCAACAATACCAATGTTATTGGGACTAAGTGGATATACAAATATAAATCAGATGAGTTAGGGCAAATTGTGAGGAACAAAGATCGACTTGTTGCTCAAGGATATACACAAGTTGAAGGTATCCACTACGACGAGTGTATTGTCCCTGTGTCCAAGGATTGGCTAAGGAAGCACATCGCTGAACTTGATCGACAAATTCTGAAGCTTGTGCGTGCAAAATGCTACTATGAGGACATGTTTTCTTCACAAAAGTGGGAGAAATCGATCACGATTCTTTCTTGAGGAAGGAGAAAGCGAGAAGAGGAGATGGTGCAGAGTCAAGCATGCAGGGGGAGAAGAGATGAAGATGATGATGGTGGTGATAGTATATTGATGTTGCTCGATCTCTACTATGTAAACAATCATTTGGTTAATGGTTTGGTGTTTTTTAACTGACATTTGGATACTATTTTTTTGGTTTGTAATACTTAATTATGGGTATTTAGGTATGGTTTTGATAGATATATCTCTGTACTTATTTTCTATATATATATATATATATATATATATATATATATATATATATATATATATATATGTTGTCTGATGTGGATTAGTGTTATGGCTGTGGACTAACTATGCACGTATCTGCTGAAAGAAAGTCACAACGGACATAACATAACTCCTAACTAACCATAACATCGATACCACATTGCTTGAATTCTTGTAACTGCAGGTTAAGGGGGAGCACGACAGATCTTCTTTGTTTCTTAAATTATCGAGGACTACATCAAGACTCAGTATCCTAGTCATTTTAGCATTGTATGGAGTTTTGTGAAGAAAGACAAAAAGGGGGAGATTGTTGATGTTTGATAGGATGTTGTGACAACATCTGCGAAAGGACAGGACAACATCTTCAGAATGTTGCCTACGATGTTGCGACAACATTTCTGCAAACATATATATCGCTTATTTTCCTATTCTTAGGCCTAAGCGGTTGGGATTCTGCGAGTAAAAATGACTGGCGAAGCTTATCAGTTCTTTGTGTTTAAAACGTGGTGAAAGACCAAGTCAAAGCGTGGAAAGCGGCGAAGACAGTCGGATCATTGAGGATTTGTAGGAGGAAGACTCGGTCCAAGCTACTGTCATCTTTTGCTCAACCTCCGCAACCATCAGTGAGGATTTCAAGGGAAGCTCAACACTATAAATAGATGAGAGCTTCACAAGTATCGATATCCAAATTTAGAGAAGAAGAACTTTCAAGAGAACTCTCGGATTTTACCTTAGAAAACTGGATCAACATTTTAACCTAAAGTTGTTTTAACAACATCTTGTCACACATTGCAATTGCTATCTTTATTCTAGATTAAGCTTATTGTTTAAGTGATTGTAATGAAGATGTTGTCTTTTATCTTTTAGATTTTGTAACTTTAGGCGAAGTCATCTGCGACTTCATTTGTTTGTAAATTTTTTTCGTTTGAAACGCTCAATTTGTAAAAAAAAAAAATGTAATTGTATATAATTTATACAATTCTTTTGGTCACTGACCATCAAGAAATATATGAATATAAACCTTGTGTCTCTTTACTTTTCCATGCATATCTCTCTGAGTTTATTCTGTTTTATTCTGATGTTATGCCGGATATTATTGGCGTTGAAAGCTATTCGATGACTTTTTATTGTTCTTAATTTTTGTGATTTTAATTTTACATTTTACGAATTCGTACTCCAGGATATCCAACATTATTGAGTCTTAAGATGTAGGGCTAAGAGTACTTGTGATTTCACTGAATTTACAATAATGCATTCAGTGGACAAAATTTTAGAGACAAATCACATGCCAGAGGTGATCACATTCATTTCATGGACCACTTAAGAATCAGTACACTTATCTGTCACGTCTTATAAGTATGATTTGTTTTCTTCGTTCGCCTTATTTCAATTACTGTCATATTTTCCTTTTGCACACTTGATCAAAAATCATAAATAAAATGTAATTTTTTAAGAGATTCATTGTTCTCAAAGTTTTCCATAACTGTGAAATCGAACAAATTCATGGAGCAATAACATCAATCATTATAACAATAATTAAAGAAAATTGTACTGTAAATATCTTTAATTAATGGACCATGATATATGTGAACTTATTCATCTTCTTATCTTTCAAGTTTATCGGAAATTGCACATATTCCCTTGCGCGAAAATCCCCCAAAGATAAGAAGCATAATTAACAAATATCATAGGGTCTGGGGGTGGGGTGTTAAGCAACATTATCTTGATTTTTCTAGCGTACCAGTATGAACGTTCATCTTGGCATTTTATTCCTGAGGATAATATTACCTTTGTTTGGAAGGACAAAAGCACAAAATGAAATTATCAAAGACTGTGGTGGGACGGTAAATATTTCTAAATTATTAAGTAAGGATTTTATGTTCGAGTCATAAAAATGAAGTCGTGTTTGATAGAGAGCACGTTAACCTCTCCACAATGTTAGACTTCCTAGCATATGGTTTTGATTCAGGAAGAGATAATGTCATTTACTTTGCTCTGAAACTTCGTGGATGTTGAAAATCCTTCTTTCTCATTTGCTGTTAGGAATTCAGTAGAAAATGCCATTGATTAAAAGCAGGGTGTTCATTATTATGTCTTGCAATTGTTGGACAGTTAATGTGACTACAAAAATTGAGTAATTTGTGTTCTGAACGTCGGATGACTTGGTAGGAGATGCCAACAAACTTTACTTGAAGTGTCGGTTTTGGACTTGACTCACTAGGACTCTAGAGTTCAGTTTCAATTTGCTCATAAGTTAGCTTGATTTGACAGACTTATACAAGAAATCAATGGTTTGCACCATTGCAGCAAGCTGCTGGCGATCAGATTAGTCGGGTCCAAATTAAAGAAGGTATCACACATCGGATTGGGAACAAAAAAAAGCATAAAATGTTCAGACACAAGAAAAAATATCAATGATAAGAACCCAGTTTGATATGAAAGATTTAGGAGACTCAAAGTCTCTTCTGAAGATTAAAGTAACCCATTGCAAGTATTAAAAAGAACAGCCCGGTACATTAAGCTTCTGTTATGCGCGAGATCCGGAGAGGGGTCGGACCATAAGAATTTATTATACTCAGTCTTACCTTCATTGTCAAAAATCAATTTTCAATATCCAAAACCGGAACAAGATATCTGTTTTGATTCCTAATATGTTTTTCTAGGACTATCTCTATTTAAATCTTTTAAAAAAATATATATCATCTTATAGATAGAGTATAAAATAAAGTGATAAGACATTAAAGCATTATTATCTAGTGCAGGGCGACTAACATCCCATTTTTACCTATAATTGGAAGAGTAAAAGCACAAAATATTTAGAAAAACAAAAATATCAAGGATAATATTGCTGACTCTAATATTCTATTTTAACCTATATTTGAAAGGATAAAAATGTACGGAAACAAAAAATATGAGGCTAATAGAAGTGCGTTTCTTACAACAGAAAGTATCGATGCCAATTTAACAATCAAAATCCGGTGAAAAAAAAGCATAATACGAGTCCGATAATGACCGGTCCTCAAAGGCCAAGCTTAGGTTCTATAAAGATATTTGTCACATTGTAAAAGAAAGAAAAATCTAGAGTTTGAACTTCTTTTTTTCAAATAGTTAAAAAATAGGGATAAGTCAATTAGGAATATATACCTTATCTTTCACTTTTTTTTAAACCTTTCGGTACGAGAAACGAACGAATTTATTTAGAAAATAAATTACTTAAAATTTACCTAAGTCAGGACCACTTGACACTTCACATTTTGGGTTCTATATATTGATAGCCAAATATATGCAATTCGAGATGAATTTATACCATTTTAACTTCTTGTAATACACTTCTCTTTGTCTTTGGGAATATATCTCCCTGTCACATATTTGTTTTAGGAACAAATATAATAACATCTCAATCTCAAGTTAGTTGAAATTGATTTTACGTTTCTCTATCATCATTAATGTGCTTCGTGTGTGTTATCTTTGAAACAAATATTGATCCGAAATTTAAAATCAGAAGTTTCAGAGTACCACTCACACATACATCACACTATGTTCGGGGATGGTGAAGGAGTCAAAGTCAAATTAACTAGATATCATACAAAAGCTAACAATGCAATCTTAAACGAGAATAAATGAGATAACAAAAAAAAAATATCAAAAAGAACATAACAATCTAACGTGATTTAATCAATCGATCTATCTCTATATAGAAAAGAATGAACAATATACTACTAATGTAAAAACGAGTATAAAAATATTGAAAGAATAATCTCACAAAAGTTTCTCCTAAAGCTATTCACACAAGTGGTAAATTTACACTTGTGTATCATAAATCCTCCCTCAATAAATATGACTCTCTAACCATAAAAGATTACATGGTAAATGATACAAACATTTATAGAAATCTAAATTAAAAAATTAATAGATTAGCCAAATATAATAAATTTTAGAAAGAGTAAAAATCAATTATAATACATATTTCAGACAGGGTTGGTAGCTTTGATTCTTCGAATAAAAGCAATCCCACAACAATGGACAATCCTACCACCGCCACAAGGAGCATCTTTCCAATTACTTTTTCTTTTTACCGAAATTGTCACACCTCTGCAAAATCGGATGAAAGACAACACTTGTGTTATACGTATAATACAACAAATCAAATAGTCAATAAAAAATAATTAATCGCAACATACTTGTCTTCAATTCAAACCACCCGTGAATGACACCACTTGAAACAAGTGCTATGTGGCTCGCTGGTTAAGAGCCTTGTTAAGCTAATGCTTACCCACTCTTATTATCACCAAACATAATATTCTTTTTAGTTGAAACTTTAGCAACTTGCATTTATGAAAACTTGTTAACTCTTCTAAGGGTAAACTTGAAAAAAGGAAGTAAAACTTGTACCTATGCATGAAATATGCATACGCGTAGGTTTGCCTTGGGTCAAATGCCCTTATTTTCGGCTAGTCTTTAATTTTTACCCTTCACATCTGACTCTTTAAATTTTAAGTTAATAACATTAGGACGAAACTATCCTTTCCATAGTTTAAGGTTCTTTTTCAATTCATCATCTTCTTCAATCTTATATTTCTTTCCTCTTTGAGCTTCACGTATCAATAATAGTGAATTTCAAAAGCTCTTGGACTATTTGAGTATTTTGAGTACATAAGAAAAATTTGAATCAATTGTGACATATCCAAACATCAAACCCAGATCTGAAAACTCATCTTCCAATTCTCTATACTTTTGATTACTATTTCCTAGGGCTGGCCAGTGGGCCGGGCCAGGCCCATTGAAATCGGGATAGGCGGGGTCGGAACGGAGAGGAGGGGTGGGGCCGGGCTTGGACGGGCCTGGCGGGATCGGTACTAGCGGGACGATACCGTATTCCGTCTCAGTACCGATCCCGGTGGACAGTCGGTCGGGACGGTCAGGTTTTTTTAAAAAAAAAAATTCCACTAAATTAAAAATACTAAATTACTAACAAAGTAACATATTGTCATATAGTGATAGTCATATACTCATATTATACTATTATAGTATTATACTCATATATATTTATAAACTAAATAATTAAACAAAGACAAGAAGAGTGTAAAAAAAACATCTCAAGAAATTTGTTTTGTGTCTTATATTATTAATTATTTCATTGAAATATACAAGATTCAGAATTACAACATTGTAGTGTACTGTTGAGATTTGAGAGATTTTAGATTGTAGGAAGATTTGTGAGAAATAAGAAGAGAAAATGAGTTATTTATATTTGAAAAATTAGGTTAAATTGTAAATATAATAACTTAGGGGTTAAAAATAAATATAAAGGGGTTGGGGGAAGCAAAAAATGGTCGTTGCAATAACGGCCAAAATGTAAAATGATCGTTATTGCAACGGCTATTTTTGGCGGGACTGGGGCGGGACCATACCATGTCCCTCCCGGTTCGAGCCCCGAACCCGCTAATTTTTTTTTTTAAATTTAAACGGGGCCGGTACGAGACCGGGATCGGATCGGCTCGGCCCACTGGCCAGCCCTACTATTTTCATAAAATAATTCTACCTATACACGTTTCAGAGTAATTTGACCACTTTCAATATATATATATATATATATATATATATATATATAGTCCGTCGTTAGGAAAATATTGTTACTTTTTAAACACGTATGAAACCGCTTAATTAAGACACCTTTCAAAGATTTTCAGTACATAAAGTTTATTTGTTTAAACTAAAGTCCCCCTTCTCTTTCTCTCTCTAATTTACTTTTTTCCTTCCCTCTTTTTTTACCCAATCAATTGTTTTTTTTTACCGGTATGAATCCTTCAATTGAGGTTTGGTGATTGTGTGGAAATGGGACAATTGATGAATTTGATAATTGGATAAAATTAATGGTGAATCTAAGATTGATGTGTGATTGCTAAAGGTCAAGGGTGTCATGCGTTTGGCTTTTGTTTTTTTTTAATTTATTTAATTAACTAATTCGCTGTACTGAGCTTTTTTGAATTATTGGTTTTAATTAATTTGTTTTGTTATCTGTATTCTCACGTGATATTGTTCTGCTGGGGTACGTTGTTTCGTGTATTTGGAATTTTGGATGCATTTTTCGGAGAATATTATAAGGTAGAGTTTTCAGCTAAATTATGTCTTATGTATTCAAACTCTACTTTAGGGTATGCAAATTCTATCTTAAGACAGAATTTGTCTTATGCTTGAAGGCAAACTATGAGTTTGCAAGCAAATTTTACCGTGCGAATCCAAACTCTAATTTAAAACATGCAAACTCTGTCTGTCTTCAGGCATAAGACAAACTCTGTCATAAAATAGATTTGCAGTAAATTCTATCTTGTGAATCCAAACTTTACCTTACGGGATCGAATTTTAAATCAATAGAATCGGGTTTGGATCTCCTCCCCAGTAATCCTCAATGAAGACTTTGATTAATGCCACGTGTCCATCTAAAAAATAAAGGTTTGGTTTGTAAACTCATTCTCAACAGCCCTTTTCAACACTCATTTTCTTACCTAAAATTATATCCCATCGTCTTTAAAAATTAAGCTACTGCCATTTAATTTTAATGCCTTCACTAATTTTCCAATCCTTTCTCTCCATAATAATAATCTTAACTCCCCAAAAATCATGTGCACAAGTCTAGTTCTTAAAAGCCTGCAATTGAGATGCTGAAGGTTTAATCTTTGATTTACTAATATACATTGTTTAAATACTAGTTGGTTTGAAGGAAAACCGTGCAATTTTTTGCTTGCCTCTTCTCTCCCAAACATCACCAACAACACTTTTTTTTTTTGGGTTTAGATAACGAATGGCCCTTTTTTTTTTTTTTTTTTTGAATTTTGACAAATTTGGACAATTGTCATGTTTTATTTTTTTTTGGTTTTTAATTTTCTACCCTTAAAAATAAAAGGTAAAAAAAAACTTCGTAAAAAAAGTAGTAAATAAAAAAATAAAAAAAAAAAAAAAACAAAAAAAATATGGAATCAATTTCAATGAGAAAAACTAAAAAACTATGCCTATGCCTAAAAGCAAAAGAGAAACTAAAACTTGTCTGGTAGTTATGTTTAAAATTTGTCTTCGAATTAGTACTACATAACTATACTATGACACATACATAGTTTGGTAATTTTTTTTGAATATGAACAATTTTTATAAAAATCTTGTCTTGTGAAATTATTATTTTTACTCTGCTGGAGATCGAACCCAGTATCTCTGATTTTGTAGATCAGCGAATAAGAGTATATTCCCACAAATTTTCATTAAATGAGAAGTAGAGGTAAAAATTAAAGACCAACCCTCTTGAAGAACAAACTGTAAGATGATATTAATCTCTCTTAGGGAGTCTTCTCATTAATATCAAAGTATATATAGAGTACAATATTCATACTTTATACAATAGGAATCCTAAGCCTATACAAAAGAGGAATCCTAGTCTTACCATAATTATATTTATACAATATATGGAAATATTCTAATTATGGGTAGGGATATAATTGTTTCTATAATATACATGTTTACACATCCCCTCAGTCGGAGCGGGAGGAGGTCGGACGCTGAGACTGGATCTGAAGTTAAGAAATAACTGTCTGGAAATTCCTTTGGTAAATATGTTTGCATACTGATAGGATGATGGAACATGTAACACTCTGACATGGCCTAGCGCAACTTTCTCACGAACGAAGTGTAGGTCTATCTCAATATATTTGGTTCGCTGATGTTGAATCGGATTATGAGAAAGATAGATGATAGAGATGTTATCACAATACACAATAGATGCTCGACGCAAGGACATCAAGTTTTATGATGAAATTTACAGGCCAACAAATCTCAGCTACCACATTTGCAACGCCTCTATACTCAGCCTCGGCACTAGATCGAGATAGGGTAGCCTGTCGCTTGGCAGACCAAGAAATCAGATTATCCCCTAAAAAAACACAAAAGTCGGAGGTGGAGTGTCACGTGTCCGGACACAAATTGCTTTCATATACGGATGCATATTGGATAGAGATCCTCCGTGCTATTGCATCTCGTAAGAGGTGTCCCCGTACGAAGATCATTTACAGTGAAACCAAAAGGGTCAAAGTCAACAGAGACAAAATTATTACGAGTAAATTGACGGACATAGATTAGGTTCTTAATCATGTGTGGGGCATATAAGGTATTTTTAAGGGAGAATGGTAGATGGGGAGATTGTGTGTATGATGTACCATAACCCTTTACTGGAATGTGTTGTCCACTACCAACTGTAACATATTGAAGATGCTTTAAACTGCACAGTTTGGGAATAGTACCTGCAGACTGGGTGATGTGAGATGTGGCTCCGGAGTCCATGTACCAATTGTTGTCAGGCTGTTGCATATTGAGGGTGCCGAAAGCCTGACCCAACCTAGTGGGTGTCATGGCAGAGGATGGCTGCTGGAATTGTCCCTGCATGAAATGGGCTTGCTGTGGTGTTGGAGCTGGACCTAACAACCCGTAGTGGAAATAAGGGTTGAAGGGCTTTGTCTTGAAATGGGGCAGCGCCTCGGCTCATCTTGAGGCCTTGCGTATCTTGATCTTTGGAGTCGCCGCGGTGTTGGTTTGTTGATGTCCCTGCTGCTGCTTAGCACGGCGGGTTTCTTCGAGCAGCAACTGTGAGCGAGCTTTGTTAAAGCTGGGTAACGGATCCGCCTGTTGAATCAGGGTGACCAATGTATCATATTCGCCTTTAGGGAGGCCAACAATCAATTGTAACACTATTTTGGTGTCAGTAACAGGCGAGTCGACAGCAGCAAGTTGATCCGTCAGGAGCTTTAATTGTTTGCAGTACTCAGTCACATTGGAAAAGTTTTCAAGACGTGTATTGTTAAATTGCTCCTCTAAATACACAGCACGGGTGTGCTTGTTGTCCAAAAAAAATTCCTCCAATCGATTCCACAAGTCACGGGATGTGGAGTCAGATTTCATGATAGTAAGAAGTAGATCCTGAGAAATACTACCATATATTCATTGTTTAACGCCGGCGTCTAGACGACGCCAAATAGAATCATCAACCTCCGAAGGGCGCGGAATGGTGTCATCAATATGATCAAGCACGTTATAGAGACATGCATGATTGCGAAATAGTTCAACCCAAGGATAATACTGACTGCTTTCTTGATCAAGACGGATGTGGATATGATTCTTGATGTTGGAAACAGTGAGAGCGGGATGAAAAGAGGGTGACGACTTTGTGGTGGGATTTGTGGAGGTAGAAGCGTCAACAACAGTGGGAGAATCCTGAGTATCCATTTAGAGAAGAGAGGAAGAAAAGAAAAATCAAGAAATCTCTTGAAGAGAAGAAGGGAGTCGCGGCGTCGTGGGAGGGGGATGGTGCCGACGGCTGGAGAAGAAAATTTCTAGAATTTTTGGAGTTTAGGCTCTTGATACCATGTAAGATGATATTAATCTCTCTTATGGAGTCTTCCCATTAATATCAAAGTATATATAGAGTACAATATTCATCTCTTATACAATATGAATCTTAAGCCTATACAAAAGAGGAATTCTAGTCTTACCATAATTATATTTACAAAATATATAGAAATATTCTAATTATGAGTAGGGATACAATTGTTTCTATAATATACATGTTTACACAAACGATGCAATTTTTTATTGAATATGGACGAAGGAAAATTGACATAATATGTCCATCTGGTAATAGCACTATCACCATCATCTTCTTCTTTCTTATTTTTGAGTCAAGGATTTGTGAATTTGTTTTCTCCTTTTTATCTTTTCTTTTTTAGTAAATTTTATTCGAATGATGTCTGTGAGTGTAATTGTGGTTTTCAGCAGCAAGAGTGAGGTTTCAAGAAGAAAGGTTTGTATATAGTTGTGGTGTGGCGGAGGATGTCTGAAAAATAAGGAAAATATGTTTTTTTTTGTGGCGCTAAGGGGTGGTATTTTCTTGGTATGTATATATTGTATATTCTATGTATATAGGTGTATCAATATTATATTTATATACTATAAGATATACGAGTGATATATCTCAACATTGAATTTCGGTGCAAAATCACTTCCAATTTTACTCTAATTTTGTATATAACCTCGTCCAGGTGTTCCCAACAAACTCTAACAACACCCGCTCAAAAATAACTATACTAAAATGTTTCAAGTTTTGAATTGAAGCTTCAAATGAGTCTTTAAATAGTGCCTCTTCAATACTTTCTTTAACTATTCACCAACTTAGTGAAAGTATATTTATGTCCTAGAGATAACATGTGTTAGGATAAATGTACTTTCTACACATTTTTATTATTATTAATGGAGATTAATATTATAGCATTTGCAATTATTGAATTATTAGTTGATTGTTTATAATATTCTATAATATGTATCCCTAGAGATTATGTCGTTATTAATAGTGTATGAGATATTAATATTATAATGTAACTCTTAAAATAGCCCCGACTAATGATCATCGAGAATGAGATATCGATGATATGTGAGAAGTCGACATGTGGTCTGCATCACATCCTTAGAGGATGTAGTATGTCTCACCTGCTACGAGTAATGGTTACTCGTGATGGACACATGGATACTTTAGAAGTGTTGGTATACCCTGCTGATATATTGTTTGTTATACAATGTCTAAAGTATAATCAACGTGTGGGAGATAGAATTCCTTAAACTTGAGGTCGATACGCACCTTGTCTACAGAGTAATATACTTTGATCCTGTCCTAAGCTCAAATGTCTTATAGGTTGAGATACGACTTGTACTGGGTATGTTACGAAGTGGATTAAAGGTGCTAGTTGAGCCAAGATTAGGATTCATTCCTCGAATATATATTCGAGAGAACACTCAGATTCTCATATGATATTTGGTTGACTAAGTCGTTGGCCAACGCAATAGATATATCTAGTATATGGTCTTGTTGTCAACTAATATAGATGTGATATAATGATCAAGCCATTTGAATAGACACTTGGCAAATCCTAAGCTTGATCGAGTGTCTCGTGAATGAAAGGATTGTATCTTCCCACATAGAGTTCAGTTTACCTGATTCGTGTAACTATACTTCACATATTGAGTTCGTCTTCCGGCGCCGTCTAGGAGTTCCGTGTAGACCCTAATATGATTAGTGTCGATATGTGAAGGCTTGTAGGGTAACACTAAGTCAATTGTTTCGTCAATCTAAGGATGTAATGAGAGAATATAAA
This sequence comes from Przewalskia tangutica, assembly GCA_029844215.1. Classification (NCBI taxonomy): domain Eukaryota; kingdom Viridiplantae; phylum Streptophyta; class Magnoliopsida; order Solanales; family Solanaceae; genus Przewalskia; species Przewalskia tangutica. The sequence continues at coordinate 80,029,011 of CM056737.1, forward strand.
TGTTCGATTTATGATCGAGACATTCGAATGAATAATGATTATTTAATTAAGTCGAGATTGAATTTTTGATTTTGAATTTAATTAAAATGAAAAAAGAGACAAAATTGGACTAGGACCGCGGCGCCGCCTTGGCAGTGGGCCAGATTGACTCATTACGTCTCATTTTCTGGGCCTGGCCCACGGAAAACCCTAGATGCGTCTTTTACCTAAAACGCATCTATAAATAGAGGGGTTCTATCATTATTCAACACACTTGATTCTATAATTATTCTAAGTCTTTGAGACCTAGTCTTAAAATATTATCTCGAACCTCTGTCGAATTTTCTAGTTGTTCGAAGGAGGAATTACATCGGAGTTTTTGGAACTTGCAATCGAGAAACAGTTGTGTGCGGACTCTCGGATTATACGAAAAGATTCCAGATTTATTAAAATTGTAAGTATTTTGTCGATGCATTACGGTTATTATACATGTTATGTGATTACATGTATTCATATTATTGCATAATCATCCTGCAGTTCGTCGTTTGTTGGGTTTGAAACATAAAATTTTCAAATTCCGCTGCGTACACGAACCCAACAAAATCCTACGCTTAGAAGGTATTTGACGTTGGAGGTTCAATCAAAGACACCCTGAAAGAGGGGGAAAACAATCATTTCATATTGTTATATTCTCTTTAAACGTCATAAGCATGGCTCGATTTGATTACGCTACATTACTGAAACATTTCAGAAAAAAAAGTCCATCAACGAGTTCGCCCGATCCTCAGCAACCTTCAATTGCGCCTTATCATTTACCTCACTATATATCCTGTGATAATTTTTCCTCGCAACACCAAAGCTTCCTTGCAGCAACATGAATTGAACCAAAATCCTTTTCGAAGGCCATGAAAAGGGAATGTTGGAGAAAATCCATGCAACAAGAAATTCAAACATTGGAGGACAATGACACATGGACATTGAAAATATTGCCGCTGGATAAGAAAGCACTCAGATGTAGATGGATGTACAAGATCAAATACAACTCGGACGACACAATTGAACGATATAAAGCTCAGTTGGTCATCTTCGATAATAAGCATGAGGAAGGTATTGACTATAATGGAACGTTTGCTCCGGTTGCGAAGGTAGTGACCATTCAGACTTTCTTGAAAGTATTGGACGCTCAAAATTGATAGTTGCATCAGATGGATGTTCATAACGTCTTCTTGCACGGTAAACTGGCGGAAGAAGTTTTTATGAAATTACCACTGGAATTCTGTGTGTCTGGTCTGGAGCAAGTATGTCCACTCCGAAAATCATTGTATGGGTTGAAACAAGCCCCACGGTGTTGGTTTGCCAAATTATCAAGTGTCTTGATGAAGTATGAGTTCAAACAGTCATACTCCGATTATTCTCTCTTCATGATGCACCGGGCAAGTATACAACTTAATGTATTAATTTGTGTGGATGACTTGATTATCTCTGAAAATGACCATGGTGTCATTGCACGGTTCAAATACTATCTCCAAACATGTTTTCACATGAACAATTTGGGCCCCTTGAAGTATTTTCTACGAGTTAAAGTTACGCGCGGACCAACCGGATTATTCCTTTGTCAAAGGAAATATGTCTTTTTGATATAATCTCTAAGTCCGGGCTAATGGGAGAAAATCGATTAATACTCCCATGAACAAAATCACAATTTGGCATTGGCCAAAAGGGTCAATTTGGAAGATCCGAAACCATACCAACGTTTGGTCGGTAGATTGATATACCTCAATTTTACGCGATTGGAGTTGTCCTATTGTGTGCATGTTTTGTCTCAATTCATGCACCAACTGTATGAAGCGCATTGGAGAGCGTCCCTCCGAGTGGTAAGATACTTGAAGAAGAATCTTGGGCAACGAATTGTGTTAAGGAAGAATTGTGATCTCCGATTGTATGGATGGTGTGATGCGAACTGGATTGGATGTCCTTTGACCCGAAAATAACTCACCGGATGGTTTATTTCCCTCAGAAATTCAACGGTATCATAGAAAATCAAGAAACATCACATTGGTTCTCGCTCGTCAGCAAAGGCGGAATAACGTTCAATGGCAATGATTTGTGAATTGAAATGGTTGAAGGGAATCATACATAGCTTGGATGTCGAACATAAATCTCCAGTTAAAATGTATTGTGATAGTCAAGCAGCATTGTATATTGCACGAAATTCGGTGTTTCACGAACGGACTAAACATATTAAAATCGACTGTCATTATATCTGGGACGCACTCCATAATACTTCGGAGTTATGTGTCAACCAACGAACAATTGGCCGATGTTTTTACAAATGCTTTGGGCAAATCACAATATGAATATATGTTTGGCAAGTTGGGCATTTGAGATCCCCGTGCTCCAACTTGAGTTTGACGGACTGGAAACCTAGTCTAACGCTAATAGTTTTATGGTAGAATCCTAGTCTAAGTACATTTGAAAAATTGTAATTATGATAGTATATTTGGTAAATTGTAATTATGATAGTTTTATTAGAATATGATTTCCTTGTTAGACTAGGGAAATGATAACTTTTACCTCTATATAAAGAGGTCATTATTATGAATGAAAGTAAGAAAGAATTCACCTAATATTTTTCTTTTCTCTAAAATTTCGTCCACTCTTAATTTTAACAATGTTATAGCAGATACACGGATGGTGTAGAAAATCTTCATACAATTCATTGTATTTGAATATGTTAGAGCAGGTAAACCTACATTATTTTCCACGTTAGTGATTCCACCTTTTATGTACAGTTACTTGTAGTTATTTTTTAGATAATTTAACAATATAAAAATTCTTTTACACTATCGGTGCATAGAAGTTAAACTCATGAAAAACCTTATTATAGGCATTGATTGACAGCAAAACTCGCTAATAGGGAAACTTTTTACTTGCATGCATTTATACATCATCTCATGAAGCCTCATTTCCACAGTCATCTGAAAAGTATACAGAAGAAAAAAAAATATACATGTCAAATATATTGGTACACTTACATGCCAGAAGTTCATTAAAATTGGATGTAAGCAACTGGCATGTATGTTATTTAAGTCCTTTTTAGATAGAACGAAGCGAAACTGAAGGTCTTGGATAATTTGCTAAACGTGGGGTCTCTTCTGAATTGCTTCTGCATGACTTGTTGAGCTCACCACTTGATTGACTGCTAAGCCGATTTAACTGCTGATCCTTGTTTGTATCATTTTTTACGGTTTCCTTGGACTCTTGAAGCTGTTGTAGAGCTGTTACTACCTCGTCCATCGTTGGTCGCGACTTTGGGTCCATGGCTAAGCATTGAAGTGCAACATTCGCTACCTTAAGGGCACGAGTAAGTGAATATTGTCCCTCAAGACGGGAATCTAGAACACGGAAAACTCTACGTTTGCTGGTCAAGTAAGGTCTTGACCACTCAACAAGATTGTGTTCCCCTGTTGGTCGATTCTTGTCTATTGCTTTCTTACCCGATAGAATTTCCAACAGAACGACTCCAAAGCTGTATACGTCACTCTTCGCAGTAAGATGGCCTTCCAAATAAGAGAAATATATGGAGGTCAGAAACTAGATGTGCCATTATATTGTGACGAGTTAGGGATAAGTTATCGTAGTTACTTCCTCTATCCCAATTTATGTGAAGGTGCAGTTTGAATGGAATTGTAGTTTAAGAGAAAAAAAAAGACTTCTGAAACTTGTGGGTTGTGGCCTAAAAAGAAGTCGGAGATTTATGTGGTTATAAATAATCACATTAAGGGTAAAATCAGAAGTTCAAAATTGAATAGTTACTAGATACAAAAATATGGCATTCTTTGTGGACAGATTAAAAATGAAAGAGTGTAACATAAATTAAAACACAGGGAGTAATAAACATGACAATCATATAGATTTTCATGTAACTATGAGACGAGTTGATGAGAATGTATTGCGTGAAATTCATTCAACGCACCAAAAAGGAGCTATACAAATAACGTAATCAGATGGAAAAGATGGAGTGGAACTGGTTGGCATAGATGACAAACCTGTAGAAAGATACTCTGGAGCAGCATATCCATAAGTTCCCATAACCCTAGTAGAGACATGGCTTTTGTCACCGGTTGGGCCATCCCTGGCCAATCCAAAATCAGAAAGCTTGGCGTTGTAGTTCTGTAGATGTGAAGTGTAAAAATGAGTGCACTTACTCCATGGTCAAATAGAACGAAAGAGAGCTAAGTGACCTTTCAATATGAGATATATGTCATACCTCTCTATAACAGTTATCCCCGTCACAACATTTCACTATACAACAATCATGTTTTTTTTGTGAAACCGATTTTCATGTTATGTTATATAATATATTCTCTATAACAGCATTTCGCTATAGCACCCAAAAATATTGGAACAAACGGCAATGTTATAGAGAGGTTTGAATGTACTCACTGAATCAAGTAGGATATTAGCAGTCTTGAAGTCCCTGTATATAACACTTGTTTCAGCATTGTGAAGAAATGCGAGTCCCCTTGCAGCTCCAACGGCAACTTTCATACGGAGGCTCCAAGAAAATGCTTCAAAGTAAGAACCTCCTGATTCAAGGAAAAACCTCAGGTTACATGGGATCTAAGAAGCCTGTCAGATGAACCACATAACCACACAACTGGCAGCATATGAGAGTGATACGGAACTTACTCCTAAATAAATGATTCTCCATGCTACCCTTAGGCATGAACTCGTAGACTAGAAGCCTATGATCATCCTCTAAGCAATAACCAATCAATCTTACAAGATTTGGATGCCGTAGTTGTCCAAGATAATTTATCTCAGCCTGCAATTTTGTAAGTTCAAGAACAATAAGACATTGAGTTACCCTGCTTGCACAATTTAGCTGTCGTTTAATTGGAAAGTTCATAATGCGAACTAGATGCAAATTAAGTAATCCTACTCACTTAAAACAACTTTATTTACCCCAATGATACTAGAAAGTACCATGCAAAGACAGTAATAAATATGTATAATATTTACAATGAAGCATGCAGATAGCCAACATAGTAATAGTCCAACATATCAATAAAAATGGAATTAGCTACTAACTCTCGGCTAATCCATCTCTAACAGATTTTTTTGATAATCACTCGCTAAATAGGATTTGCAACAAATTTTGTTGTTTAGCTACATAATGTGTCCGTCGCTAATTCTTGTTTTTTTAGTAGTGCAAAATCACATTCATTCACTCGTAAATAACAAACTTGAGAAGGGGATAACGGATATTACAGGAAAAAATAATAATTCTAAGATCATATTGTAAATCCAAGTGGTAAAAACTGCTCTCACCAGCCATTCGCGGTGCCCCTGCAAACCTTCTTGGTTTAACTTCTTCACAGCAATCACAATTCCAGCGCCAGGCTTCGATGCTAAAAGAGTTTGTTCATCAACCCACCCCTTGAAAACAGAACCGAAACCTCCTTCTCCTAGTACACTGTCAGGACGGAAGTTTCTAGTGGATGCTCGGAGTTCATTGAAAGTAAAGCTCCTCAAGTTGGACGAATGCAAGATTTCACCCTCACTCCGGGGAGTCAGGGGTACGGAGCCTGATGATATTTTGCTATTCGAATTACTAGTATCGGTACCATTTCCACTGACATTTCTAGAACCAACCCCTGAAAGAATCCATTTACATGTTGCAGTCAAATGACACTTTAGAACAAGAAATGAATGCACATCCAAAAGCCAATTCTTACTACCATCACAACCCACAAATAGTCATATATAGTCAAACCTCTCTATAATAACATCAATTGTCCCGGTATTTTTTGCTGCAAAATGTTGAGCCGAGGGTCTCTCAGAACAGCCGCTCTAACTACCAAGGTAGAGTAAGGTCTGTGTACACTCTGCCCTCCCCAGACCCTACGTTGTGGGATTTCACTGGGTATGTTATTTGTTTGTTTATAGCAAAATGTTGTTATAGAAAACATATAATATAACATAATATGAAATATCGGTTATACAAATAACATGGATGTAATAGTAAAGTTATACTGGACGGTTGTTATAAAGAGGTCTGATTGTATATATATATATATATATATATATAAGAAATACAACAACATTAGTTGTGTAGTTGGAAACACAATGTTTGTTCTCATTTCCCCTTTCTCCTATTCTCATTTCACTATTCCACAAGGAGAAAGACTGTAAGTCGAGTTGCTTCAGCTAAACTTCATCAAATATGCCTATTCTCATTGAACTATGGAACAAGGAGAAAGACTTACTTTAAAGAGTAAGGAGAAAGACGGTAAGTCGAGTTGCTTCAGCTAAACCCTTTCTCCTATTCTCATTTCACTTTCATTTCTTATTATGAATCGTATTATAAAGAACGTCGCCTTCATGTGCTCTAGTTGTTTGTTGCTAAGGGAAGCAGTAACACCCTGTCCGGGCTCTTCCTAAGAACTAGTCTCGTTGCGTAGCAGTTCTCATTTCACTATTCGAATTGAAAGGTAGAGTAAGGTCTGTGTACACTCTACCCTCCCCAGACTCTACGTTGTGGGATTTCACTGGGTATGTTATTTGTTTGTTTATAGCAAAATGTTGTTATAGAAAACATATAATATAACATAATATGAAATATCGGTTATACAAATAACATGGATGTAATAGTAAAGTTATAGTGGATATAAAGAGGTCTGATTGTATATATATATATAAGAAATACAACAACATTAGTTGTGTAGTTGGAAGCACAATGTTTGCAAATGTCCTTTGCAGCTAGAAAAACACCATTCCATACCAGGAAAAATCCAAAAATCAATCTGCTTCTCAAATTCTCTTCCATGTCCTCTGCCATTTCTTTATTATTCCCTCCGTTCCAATTTAAGTCTTACTCTCTTTCTATATTTAGTAAGTTGACAATTCAAACATTCTACGTGGCAAGTTTAAAACCGCAAGATTCAAAGAACATTTTAGTACATTACACATATATTTAATTTCGGTCCACAAGATTCAAAAGTCATTTTTTATTCCTTAAACTTTGTGTCCGGTCAAACTAAGACACTTAAATTGAGACGGAGGGAGTATTTATTGTTTATTACACCATTTGTTTATTTTTCTTTTCTCCCCATATTTACTTGAAGCAAGCAAATTAACCAAATTAAAACTTCAAGAGCTATAAGTGGACCTATTATAGTACTAAATCATACAAGTAGCAAATAAAGAGAATAAACTGAAGAACAAAATAATAATGCCAAAACCAAATAAGACCTACATAATTCAGTCTTTCTGGTCTCCCCCCACCCCACCAACCCCCAAGCACAGAGAAAACACAGATTGGTACAGAATCAAATTTGTAACAGAAGATGATTAAGTGAAATATACTTGTACCAGTATAAATTATAGTCTCAGCCTTGATTTCATTGCTCAGACATATCCCCATCACAGAACCAACTTCAAGAATCCATTGCAATATGCATAGATCTAGTATGAACTCAAGAAATTTCCCTCTTTTATCTATTTAAGCAAATGGAAGTTGCAAACAAACTTTCACTAATGAACTTGAGTTGTAATCATTTTATTTTCAATTTGTGGCTATGAACCAAATTTAAGTAAAAGGAGAAGAGAAGGATTCTTGATTCTATGTTGGTTTTCCTAGAAGATGCCTTTTTTGGACTTTTAAGCTAAAGCCATACAAGGTTGACTAAGTCTTCTTGTAGTAGTAGGACCAAGAAACTCATCAAATTCCAACATATGGGAAACTTTTTCAGTAAAGTAGATTTATTAGTTGATCGGTATAGTATTACTATATATAACAAACATGTTTACAGCTGAAATTGAAATTTTATATAAATATAATATTCACTCCCCGATTAATCCAGATTTATATCACTATTTGTTGATTAAATCGAAATGTAATTTCTTTTAAGGATTTCTTTATTTTCGAGATTCAAACTCGAAATTTTCTGATCAAGTATGAGAAACCTCACGCATCTCAACACACCTTAGGGCCGAAGCTAGAGTGTAGCCGGGCGCAAATCCATAGTATGATACGTGGGTTCACATGAATTAATAGTTATTGTTTAGATTATGTATATATAATAAGAAACCTACTGAATATCTATAAATATTTGACGTTGAATCAAGTTATTAATTTAAAGTCTTAAGTGTGAATTACCTATGAGGTTCGTATCCTTACTTTTAAGGACACTAGAAATTTCATAAAAGAAAAAAGAAAGGATTATAGGGCAGAAGTCTCACTGCTTGAATGCAAATAGGCTGAACTGCACACTGGAGTTCTCTCGAAGTTGTCTTCGTCTGGAGCTTCCATCCCATCAAGCTCTTCGGGGCGACCGCCTATCGATTTTTCCCCCTCTGCCTCCGGCGGAACCGAGGAGAATCACGCAACGCAGGCTGCTGGTGTGCTTCCTGCTCGCGAGGAAAGAAAGAAGAGCGACCGAGTTCAGTTCAAATTTGACTGTTTGCAGCCGGCTAACACAATAGATCAATACAGGGGAAACTGGTCGAGAAGCCTAAGCTAGCTATCAGCTGCCCTAGCGAATGAAGTCTAGTCTGGCAGTTAGCTAAGCGAGAAGCTGTGATCGAGGAAGCCCCGCCCAGTAGTGCCTCTACTCTACTAGTCCTAGTCCTAGTACTAGATACTAGATAGACACGCCGGTCACCGGTGGCATAAGATTCTTCTCTGCTTGTATCAATAAATCATCGCTCATTAATACAACACCTCGCGGATGTGGGACACAAAAAGAATAGATTCAGGCAATCACTTGAAATAGCCATATGCGGAACACATGCAAGTCCAGATTGGCAGGAACTTCTCAATCTCAATTAATGGATTGGCAGTTGCACCCATCCGAAGTTGTTATAGTCTGAAAGGGCAATCCCCAGAGTAGGGAAGACTTTCGTGGAAAAGAAAAATGTCCTTTATCGGATTGGAAGCGATGACTTAAGCCTCTTTCTTCTTCTTATAAAAGGGCAATTGCTCTACTTTTCTTATTTCTTAGAAAAATGACCCCGGTATACTCCTAAAATTTGGATTATTATAGAAATCCACAAACGTTAAATCTTGAATCCGCCTCTGAGTGTAGGCCATAAGACGGGTTTAGCAGTAATTTTGATTTAAAATTTATATTTAGTTAAAAAATATATTTAATATGTATAAATTATTAATTTTAGTAACTCAAAATAATTAAATACTAAATTTACAAGCTTCAAATCCTAACTTGGTGTATGTGGTGCCCTGGATGGTACAGCTGAAATTGATTTCAACATTAGATAGAGATGCTTAGCTGTTGGATATTCTACTGTGATTTTTCTGTCTTTTAAGGTTGTTAGATTCTGGATGATTAATCCTATTTTGGATTATTTATTTGGTTTTAATAATCATGAGTCATTTAATTAATTGATGTCCGTCTCGTTAAGAATCGTTTCTTTCTGCTATGTTTAAAAACTGTAAATCTTCAAATCAATAATAAGAGTTTGATTCTCTTATAGGTAGTAAACAACAATTACAATAACACCACAATGTGGGGTCTGAGGAAAATAGAATTCACCTTCACCTTGATAGGATACTGGTATATAGAGTTTAGCATTGTATTTTCTTTTCTTTTTTTAACAAATAAATATTTCTCTAACAAGACTTTCCCAAGATTAATAAGTCAAAATTTGAACTATTCAATCACGAACTTGAATCATAATAGAGGAAAAGAACATTTTTCAATGGCTATTTGTTCCGACACATTAACAAGCCTTCATGAAATATGTCAATTGGGCGAGACTTTGCCTCTCAAAGGGGGGAATATTTGTCTTTAGAAAGTGAGTTCTTCCCCATTTTTTGTAGTTGCAAAAAAATTGGAAGACAATATTCAATTTTTTGGACGGATTGACTCTAATTTTTGCCCCTCAAATCGCTAATATTTAATTTTTATTCCTACTTCTCATTTAATGAATATTTATGAGCCAAAGTATCCTTATTCGTTGACCTACAAAATGATTTTGGGTTCGATCCTCAAGCAATAGGGGTGTACATGGACCGGATTGATTCGGATTTCTCAAATACCAAATCAATTGTCTCAGATTTTAAACCAAACTAAACCAATAAAAGTCTGATTTTTCAATCTCGATTTTTTAAGGTTTTTCGGATTTGTCATTTTTTTCGATTTTTTTTTTTGTTTAATGCGAAGCATCTTACAATATGCCTAATCAAAAATAAGTTTTTTTTGACCCTTTTTTCTCTCTATCCAGTTTTTGCTTTGTTGGTCATGAACAAGAAACTTCTTTTTTCCAAGTCAAATATGCAGATACATGTATAACAACACCAAAATATTTCTAGCTTTCAAGTTTCAACCCTTGGTTGGATAAACCCAATCGGCGATTTCCAACTACGATTGAGTGAAAGTGAGTTTTTTTATAAGAATAAAATTGGGTTTAACATGCTTTTTTATCCCACTTTGAGACGGAAGCAATGTCAGCTACAACATATTACGCAACCTAGCCTGGTGAGTGTATATTTCCCTTTAACTCACATCTGTTTGCTGCTCAATGTATCCAACCCTACAATACTATAATCAGGGGTAACTTGGCCCCCCACGGACAATAGAACATATTCTCTGACCCAGAATCAAATCATAATCTCAGAGCTAAACGACGATCAATAATATATATACACCTCAAAATTCACTCTGACGCAACAGACATCCGATGCTACTAACAACATCAGAAGTCAATAAACGTCTAGTCTCTTTTAATAATTTTTAATTATTTACTTAAAACAATTCATTTAAGGCTAATTGAAATCATGCTCACACTTATAAAATAAAATCATCGGAAGTCTAATATAAATAATTAGTCATGAATGTGGCAAATGCCTCAATAAGTCGTACGAGACTTCATCAACAACCCACAATCTTACAACTATCTATGGAGCTTCTAAGATAAACAAGTGAGTGTCTAACTTCGAGAAGCATTAATTTCTCCTATTTTGTATGCGTCTCACGAACTTGCTCTTCTACCTTATCTGACACACCATAAAAAACAACCATGGTATGCCTGAGTATCCTGAGTATTGGGTACTCAATGAGTACCTCCGGGACAATAGTTAATATAATAAAATAATATAATAAAAATCGGTAAAACAATATCAATAAAAGCAATTTAAAATCCAGAGATAGAATAAATCATCAAACTTAGTAAAATCATTAATGAAATCATTAAAGAAAAATTAAATCAACTTCCAACTCATTATATTGTTTATCACATTTAAGTCTCCCATTTATGAACTCAAGATCATCAATAAAACAACTCATGGGCAATCACAGTCATGCCAATACATGCCCAAATCAACATAACAAAGAGATGACCACATAGGGTTCCCTAAACTGCATAAAAGCACCACATCGGGGTTATCAACCCACCTTCCTCCCGAATAGCTATCAAAGACCACACTGGGGCTACCATTCCGCGATTGCGTCTCTTCTTCCCGAACGGCTAAGCTAACCCCACTAGCATTCATAGTGACTATCCTTCCTCCCGAGTATCTAGGCCAAACACAAATAATAGAAATCATGGCGTAATAGCCGAATCACAATTATAGCATGGAAGCCAAATCAATCATTATGCATTATGTTCATCATCAAGTTAGTAGGGGTATATCAATGTCATTAATCAGTTTCAATTCAACAACCCCGTTCATAGAGCAAAACACATTAAAGATTAAACTTTTGAACTCAAGTTAAACCATCTCTTGTAAGGCAAACCATGTTCAACGATTAAAATTTCATAACTTAGTTCAAACCATACCTTGATAGGAAAAATAATGCATACATATAGATAATATAATACACGTAAGGTTCAATGCAGTCTTGTCCTTCTTGCACACGAACCATTGACAAAGAAACCATTTTCAAGGTTGAAAAGTATGTTCGAAAAGAGACATACCTTAAGTCCTACTAAAATCTAGAAACCGTATTCCTTCAAGTTCAACAATCGTTCTACAGTGATTATTAACGATAAAGTTCAGAACTTTAACCAAATTCCAAAAATTCCTATCCTTATCGAAAAACTAGAGCTTTTTTCTTGCCCATAAATGTGTTCTTGATCCCCAAGAATTCACCCATGGATTCCCATCACTTCTAATACCCTATATTAGTATAAGTCCCTTCAATAACATTAGAAAAAGTCAAAGGTCTTACCCTCAAGAGAATTACCAAACGTTCTTCTTTCTTGAGTTTTCAAGAATCTAAGGATTGGAAGGATGAACTAGTGTTAATCTAATGTTAGATTGATGTAGTAATGATAGGAATTGATCAAGAAATTATCTTAGAGGTTTGGGGAAGCTTTAGGGTATTCTTTCAAAACGTCATCCAAAACGAAGTGGAATGAAAGGTTTAAGAAAATTTCATGTTTTGGGCTTTTTATACGAGTGAAGTCGTTCTGCTTTAGCATTTTGCGTTGCATAATGGAAAATGCTGAAGCATTTCCAAACGCATATCAAAACGAAATACCTAGTACTTTGGGGGACAAATGTGTCCAAAAATACGCCGCATTACGCGGTCTGCGAGGCATATTGGTCCAGCGGACCTCTCTACGACCTTTCAGTAAAACAATCATAACTTTTTAAGATTCGTTTGAACTCCACCTTATATCACTGGAAAGATATTTCAAAGGGATACAACTTTCGTGAGGAAGCTTTCCTAAATTCTCAATGGATTTTCACGGATACGTACTAGAAGTCAGACCTATCATAAACTTAGTTGATTCTATCGAATCTTATGCACCTCTCTAATCGACTTGATCTTGAATCAACTATTTTCATCCAAACTCATCTTGATGGGACTTCATATGCCTAAATTTCACCTCAATAAGCATTTAACACATTCACACCTAGTCCAGATTTACTGAGTGTTACAATAATCGAATCAGTTTGATCTCAATTTGACTTTTGTTAGTTAAACCAAATCAAACCTATTGTGATCGGGGGGTTTTCATTATCAAACCACTAACCATTTCTTTTCCGACCTGATTTAGTTCATCGGTTCAGTGCGATTTGACGGTTTTCTTTGTACACTCCTACCCAGTAGAGTTGAAAAAATCGCTATGAAATTTTGCCTTTTCGGGCAAAGTTTAAAGTTACATTGAAATTGTCTTGTCCGACATTAGTTGTGTAGTAACTAATTTGCTAGGCATAAGTTTATAGAAACGTTGCCTTGTCCAGCATAAGTTCTGTAAAAATGAAGTTATGCCGAATAATTTAATATTTTAATTCCTACAGAACTTATGTCGGACAAGATAAAGTTTTTATGTAACTTTACCCGAAACTTTGTCTTGCGAAATTAGGTCATAGATAAGGGTAGACTGATTTTTTCTCCGATGTCAGGGATATTTTCGATCACTTTTTTGTCACTTAAAGTGTTGAAGGGGGGAAATGAAGGACCAACGATTTGAGGAAAAAAATTAAAGACCACCCAAGATAGGACGTTCGTGCAAATTGCCCGGAAATATTTCACTTATGAGTTGGTGGCTACATCTCTATGCATGTGTGAATATGAGAAAGGGAAAGGACATAAATGGCCGATCGGGTGAAACTATTGACACCCGGTAGCCCAAGTATCTTAAAAGTTATTTTTTAGCCTTTTCAAAATAATTTCATTTTCTAGCATTATTTAACTAATTTCAGCATATGTATATAAAGTGTATCATTTTTGTATGAAATATGTATCACTATTGTATATGTATAGAAAAATGTATTATACGTATAAAAATTGTATCATTATTGTATTGAAATATATATTATACTGTATAGCATAGAAAAAATGTATCATACATATAGAAAAATGTATCATACGTATAAAAATTGTATCATTATTGTATAGAATATGTATCACTATTGTATATGTATAGAAAATGTATCATACATATAAAAGTTGTATCATTATTGTATATAATATGTATTTATGTGTATAGAAAAATGTATCACGTATAGAAAAATGTATCATACGTATAACACATTTTCCATTTGTCAGTTGAACACTCCAACCTACAAAATGATCATCTAGACACATCCAAAATTTATGTGTCACATCATCATTTGTATTTGTGTGTTCAAATTTTTATACAAATTGAGGTGTCTACTTGTGTACACCTAAAATTGAAGGACATATTTGACAGCTGAGGACTTATTTATGTATTATGCCTATAAACTATTCCTGAACAATTGATAACAAAGGAACCTAAAACAATAAATTGTTCAGCTTGATAATATAACATCCCAATATTTTTCTTTAGCATTGCTAAAAACCTTATAAACAACCCAACTTAAAAATCTAAATTAGCAGTAAAGAGCAAGAAATATTAATTAGTAACATTGAGGAAAAAGAACACGTGTTCAAGAAGTGAAAAAATCTCGCGATATTTCCGAAGTGGGGTCGATTGATTCTTGGTCCAGAAGACAATGTTTGGAGCAGCATTTGCCATTTGTCTGAAGTTGGTCCGGCTAGCGCTTGACATTTGTTTGGGCTGCCCGGCCATCTGGGGATATTAAGCCCATTTTGGGGCTATTTTAGGCCCTTTTTGTGTGTTAGTGGCCTCCTTATGTCCTTTTTCTTATGAGAAAATATAATGGGCTGAAGCTAAAGCTTTCTCAACCAATGTGTTGGACAGCAAAAACTGGGAATGCCTTCATGTACCTAGTCTTATCGGCCCAGTGAATGCCTTCAGCAATTGAAACAAATAGCCATTTTATGACACTCCATGATGTTTTAACTAGTGTTTCAAAACTATTCAGTGTTTAGTCACTTTTTAATGTAAAAATCAATTTTATCTTTTAAAATGCTTTTAGTTAAATAGACCATTGTGGTCCGGCCCTTCCCCGGACAGTGGAGCTTAGTGCACAGGGTTGTCCTTTAAAATTTAAAGTGCTTTTAGTTAAAGCAGATAACTATTTAAGATTTTTTTACTGGAATTTGAACTGATAAAGATTTGACTTCATGAATCGTTTCTAAAGTTTGAACTGATAAAGGTTTGACCTTTCATAAATTGTTCATGGAGTTTGAAACTCTAGCAAATTTTCACATTTAGATTGTGAAAACTTGAACTCATTGATCGTTCATGAAATTTGAACGGATAAGATGTGAAATCCATGAATCATTTATGGAGTTTGACACTCCAACAAAATTTTCTAGAGTTCAACTTGTCAAAGGTTCAAACTCCAGTATTGTGTGATGAAATTATTATGTAACTTAACTATTGATATTTTTGTCCAAATTTATTTTCCCATTGAAAATAGACTATATTGCAATTACATTTGAAATGTGGCTAAAATTTGATTGTTGCATCAAAAACGGTCATTCCACCTAATTTTTCATTGGAACTATCCAGGAGGCCCAACTCGTTATCTTGACAAAAAGATTATATTGGCAAACTATACAACGAGAACTCATTTTGTATGTCATGTTTATACTAAAATTAATAAATGTATGACATGTACTTTTACATAGGGCTATATTATTTTCTTATGATTAATTGATATGTATTCTCATATTAATTTCTAAATACGAATACTTCTCTAGAGCTAGATTAATTTTTATTTGGTACTATAAAGAATGGATCTTGGACATAACTCAACCCCAAAAGTTAGCTTGTAGGGTGAGGATTGTCCAAGTCCATATAAGGAGTCCATGTTCCCATTCCATTCCGATGTGAGACTCTTAACACTCCCTCGCACGCTCAGACCTCGTTAATTGGAGTTTGGACAATATAATTTGGAGGCCCAACATCGGTGAACAAAATTTGGAATGAGTCTGGCTCTGATACCATGTAAAGAATGAATCTTGGGCCTAACTTGACCCTAAAAGCTAGCTTTTAGGGTAGCTTTTAGGGTCAAGTTAGGCCCAAGATTCATTCTTTACGGATACAAACATTACATAAGTTTTTTTTTTCTTTTTTCTAGAGTATCATTTCCCAGGGTAGTCCTGTGGATTTGATATGTGACTATAGTTTTAACTAGTACCATTTTTAGCTTTAAATTTTGAATAGCTTAAAAATCTAGATACAAATGTGCAGCTTGTTTAAAAGATCAATAGTGTCAATCCATTGTCCTTTAGAATATAAATATTTTTGCATTGTTCTGTTCCTTCAAGTACCAAATGGTCATCAAATTTTCCACGTCTCTTTTCTTGTAGTTGTTGTTCTTCTTTCAGTAGGTTTTTCTCCACATATATTGCATATCTCTGTATTTAGTAGGGACAATTCGCACTAATGGCCTTAGTTTGGGCGGTTTTTAATTTTTATCCATCAAATTTAAAATATTTAATTTTTATCCTTCATCTAATACCTCGAGGTTCTGGATTCAAACCCCTGCTCAGGCAAAAATTAAAAAAAAAAATCACAAGAATTTCAAGATTGTGATAGAGTTTAATGGGAGAGGGTCAGAATTGGCTGAGGTTGTGGTTTTTAAGGGATCTCGGACTGGTTTTCTCAACTCCTTAATTGTGCTTTTTTTATTTGAAAGGAGAAAAAGAATTTTAAGATTGTGATAGAGTGGTAAGTACTCTTGAATTTTTAATTAAAGGTCCAATGTTCGAGACCTAAGAATGAAGTTAATTACCGATGTTTTACCTTCTAAAGTAGAAATTTTCGGCTGGAATTCGAATTAATCAAACTCCAAAATAGGTGACACACACCAGACGAAGAATGAAGACACATTTGATAGAAAATGCAAGTACTGTCAAAGTGGAAATTTTCGATACAAAATCGAATCAGTCAAATCCCAAAACATGTATCGACATCGGATGAGGAATGAAGTCACTTTTGATAAGAAACCGTTAGATTCGAAGTGGGACTTCCTTGACTCCAAAACATATATCAAACATCGAATGGGAAATGAAGTCACTTTTGATAGAAAGTGGTTACACTTCAAATAGGACTTCCTAGTACGAATCACCTTTTAATAGAAAAATGTTTACATGCAAAGTGAAACTCCTCGTTCGAATTTGAATTACTCAGACTCCAAAACTAGGGCGGGCCAGTGGGACGGAAATGGACGGAACGGGCTTTGGCGGGACGAGGTTTGGCCAGGATTAGGATCCGACGGGACTGGCGGGCCGGGATTTGGGGGGGACGGGTCGGGTTACGTGATTTGGGGGATTTTTATTTTATTTTTTAGATACTTAATTTTAAAAAAATATATTTGAAAACTTAAATAATTGAACAAGATAATGAATAAAAATATCTCAATGTTATTTTGTGCCTCTTATATTATTTAATAGAAATGTGACTTTTTTGTAATACAGTTTCAAAATTGCAACTTTGTTTCGTAGTTCAAAAGTTGCAAATCACATAGTAAAATTTGCATTAAAAATTTACATAGTCAATCATACTCTTTCTAATTTTCTCACAATCTCTTGAGGATCTTCTGTCGAAATTGGAAGTTGTTGGTCAAATTGTTCGACGTCGCTTCCTGCTCCCTTAGATAATATTTCGTTGTAGTAAATAAATAACGAAGGTACCAAACGCCGACGTAACGTCGACGTGTAATCGAGGTTGAAAATTAAAATTTTGCTCGATGGATGATCCTCAAGCTAGTTGTCAACTTCACTCCCAATTTTTAAAATTTGATATAAATAAGCAAATAAAATAAAATATTTAGTAGGTAATGTAGACTTGTAAAGAAATTAGAGAGATGATAGGAAGAGTTGAGAAACAAATGAAGAGAAAAATGAGGTATTTATATTTGAGAAATATGGTTAAAATGTAAATATACTAACTTATAGATTAAAAATAAATATTAAGTGGGTGGGGAGTTTATTTGGGGATGTGATTATAGGCGTTTGCACAACGATCAAAATATAAATTTGATCGTTGTCCAACAGTTATTTTCTCAAAGGGAGGAGGGGGCGGGACGAGCCCTAGTCCCGTCCCGAGTTCGAATCTCGCTATCATTTTTTAAGGGGGATCGAGCCGACTCGGCTCGCTGGACAGACTTATCCAAAACATATATCAAATACCAAATGAGAAACTTTTAATAGAAAATGGTTGCCTACCAATATAATTTTCCAACGCAAATTCAATTTAATCGGACTCAAAACAAGTATGGATCACCACATAAAAAAGAAAGGTGTAGTCTTTCGGGGCATAGTCCAGTGGCAAAAGTCTGAGCGCTATAAGACGCTATGGCATGGACAACTTGGGTTCGATTTCATGGACGAAGAAATTACATGTTGAAATTGAACTTTGTCGTTGATCGGTTATGCGCTCGAAACTTGGTCACAGGAGCACATCCCGCGATTTATCTGGTGATAGCGTTGAAGGACCCGGTGCTATTACCTCCAGAACATCTGGATAATACCAGTGAAGTAGTCAGACTTGATTTGGGTTATAAAAAAAAAAAGTGTAATCGTAAATGGGGGGACCTGGCATATTGATTTGCAGATCCCCATAAGATGTGCAGGCTTTCCTTGTACTGTATTTTCAATAGTAGTAATAATTTCTCCAATGGGGATGGACTTGGTGGGCTGATATGCTATTGCATTGTCATTTGTGTGTTATCTTTTTCGGCCTTTCCTCTGTCACTTCTACAGCATGCAACACATGCCACTGTTGGACCCTTTAACTTTTGACGTGCTTCTTTGGCCTCTTTGGAAATACAAAATCTTTTTTTTTTGGCTATTTTGTATTCAAAATTTACTCATTGAACTAATTTAAGATTTGTATTGCATAAGTCTGCTAATCTAAAGAAAAATTTTATTTAGTTCGAATTTGAGAATTTTCATAATACAAAGATATCTCAATTACCCCATCAAATAATGGGTTGGTATATGCAGGGGTGGAGTTGAAGGTATTGAGGGAAATTTATTCGATGTTATTTGTCGAAAAGTAATATTGTATATGTAATGAATGATGAACCTCTTGGTTGATGAAATTTTTTATCAGCAGCGGGATATATATATATATATTTTTTTTGATGTGTATATTGTGTCTATTTTGAAAAAATATTAGGCGATTATGAGACGTACCCTTTATCAGAACATTGCAAATAAAACAAAAAAAAAATCAAAACAATTATTCAAACACGTTTGTTTGTCGAAATACTTTTCCAAGTAACTGTTCCAAGTTCCACCCTTGATATGATATCCAGAGAGTGACGCACCAACACGAAGTCCAAATTGGTGGAGAGCAGGTAGTACAAAGCTTGCGCAAGTAGAGTTGTAAGTATTTACTAAAAAGTTGTATACAATTATTGTATTTAGGAGAAAACCTCCAAAATTAAATTCTACAAATCATACAAAAAATTAAATCCAAAGCAGTATTCGAATGATTTATCCTAATAGAAAAATTAAATTCTCTATTAGGTTGACATTATTGGGGGTCATTTGGTTACAAGAATAAAAGTTAATAATTTCGGAATTAAATGAAGATTATTTATCCAGTATTCGAATGATTTTTTTCATTTCAGTATAAGCATCCGAGGATAGTATTATATGGATTAAAACATGATAATTCATGTATTAAAATTTGTAAAGAAATAAATATTGAGCTTTATTTAACTTCAAAAACTAACGCAAAAGGTAAGAATTGCGCAAATCGTGTAAAAAGACCATCTCCCTTTCCACAACTGACGTAAGACTCAACGAAATGAAAGTACCTTTACTTCAGTCTCCGAAGGATAGACGGGTATACATCCGAAGCCCTACAAAAGCAAGAGCATACATCATAAATAAGCTAAACAAAGTACACTAAAGGATAGCAACAAAGTAAGCAAGAGCATAGCAACAACAAAAGCAGTCATATCCAGTAAAAATAAGCTAAACAAAGTACACTAAAGGATACATAACATCATAAATCAAATTACAAGGAACTATAAATCAATATTGTACATATTAGTAAGATAGACTAAGTGGACCTACAATGATAACATTGCCAATATCAGTTTGCAAGAGTAAGTAGGACTACACTCGACTACCTACTACATTTCTACCATAATTTGTGTCATCCACAACCCCCTATCTAAGGTCATGTCTATAGTAAGTTGCATCTGTGTCATATCCCGTTTAATCACCTATCCCCAATATTTTTCGGCCTACCTCTACCCCTCCTGAACCCGTCCCTAGCCAACCCGTCAAACATCCGCACTGAGACATTTGTGTCTCTCCTTTGCACATGTCCAAACTATCTCAACCTCGTTTTCCACATTTTATTATCCACCGATGTCACTGTCACTCTATCTCGAATATCATCATTTCTAATTATATACTTCCTTATATGCTCACACATCTATCTAAACATCTTCATCTTTGTAACTTTAATCTTTTTATGACCATTTATTAGAGTATAAAATTCCAACTAAAGCTAAAGTATTATGCGCCTATTTGAAGCTTTCTATAGTAAAAGAATTGTCAATAGATGTATAACTAAAAACTCTCATGGTAAGACTTCTCACTAGTAAGTTCCCCCTTATCTTTTTCAATGTTATGGCCTTATGGGGACGGGGCACAACAGAAGTAGCTCCGCTTTTTTTCCTAGTGCATACTTAAGTGGTGACACATGTTTTATATTATACTTTCTATATCTCGTTTTTTCAATGAATAAATGTATTCCAACAAAAGTTTATTCACTAAATAATTTCATTTTTATTTTATCTTGGTATTAATATTTCTCAAATGATAATCTCGGTATAACTTGTTTATCAACCAAACAACATCTTGTCGTATTATTTTATACAACATTTACATGGAATAACAATTCTAGAATTATTAATTTCAAGATAAGACAGTAAAATGACACGTCCGTCCTCTTGCAAAGCCTTTCTCCAACGTATTTTAAGAAAGTTCAGATCAAAATTGAAATGAAAAATTTATTCAAATTTATCTAATATAATACATATTTTATATTATATTTCGTATATCCCATTTTAATCTAATAAATAAAATGTATTACCAATAAAAATTTAGCCACTAATAATCTTTAGCATTATTATAATATCCACATTATAATCATAGTATAACTGTGCACAAAACAAACCACCCATTATCATTAGAATTCTTTTTTTTTTGTTCCTTTTTATTCATGGCTAACACACCCATATTGGGTGTTTCCTTATCATTAGAATTCCCCCCTAAAGAGCAACTACATTGATCATCATAAATTAAATTAAGATTATCTATTTTAGTTTGAGAGAGATTAAAATATACTAATATATTGTATATATGCAATTCATGATCCCAACACTTTTGGGTTCATTGGTTTAGGAGTGAAAGAAATAATTTCATCATTATTCTTATATATATATATATATATATATATATATATATATATAAAAGTTATAAACAAGTTATAAGAAAGATCATCTTCTCATTCTACCTAGAAATTTCTATTTTATCTGAAGACTAACTTTACAATTATGGTAATATTACACTACTAATTAAGGTACAAACCTAAATCTAATATTCACCAAAATATACAAAGGAAAGGGAAGGCCCCACGTGGTCCCACTGCTGTCTGTGGACTGCGTGATGGGCTATGCAGCTCATATACTTTTAACACACCTGATACAATGGCGATCTTCAGATATCGAGGCCTCTAAAATCTTCAAAAAGGACTAAGGGAAGCCCCTTTGTAAAGATGTCTGCAATCTGATATCTGGATGAGACATGACATACATGTACTTGTCCTTTAACTACCTTCTCTCGAACAAAGAGAATATACATCTCTATGTGTTTCGTACGCTGGTGCTGAACTGGATTTTCAAAAAGGTAGATACACTTATATTATCACAATAAACCAAGATAGTCTTCTCAATAGGACAATGAAACTCTAACAGTAGATTTCGTAACCAACATGATTCAGAAACCACATTGTCTACCCCTCTATACTCGGTCTCTGCACTTGAACGTGAAAGTGTGGATTGACGTTTGGCAGACCATGAGACCAAGTTATTACCTAAAAACATGCAATAGCCAGATGTAGATCGTCTGGTGTCAAGACAACCACCACAATCAGTATATGTATAGGAGACTAGTGTAGACGTCGACGAATTATACAAATGCAAACCATATTCGATGTACCTAATAATGCGTTTGAGCGCATTCATATGTTCAACTCTGGGATCATGCATAAACAAACACATCTGATGTACGACATAAGTAATATCAGGTCGCGTGAACGTCAAATGCGAAGGCGTGCGCACATCTGCGATAATGGTCGGATCCTCATAGGGAGAGCCAGCTGCAACACCCAACTTGGGTTTAGTATCAACTGGAGTAGAAATGGACTTACAGGATGACTTCCCAGCTCTCTCAATGATCTCTTCTGCATACTCCTCTGTGATAAGAACAATCCACCAGCATAACGAGTTACAGCAATCTCCAAAAAGTAACTCAATGGGCCCAAGTTCTTCATGGCAAACTCAGAACTGAGCATTGTCATAATAGACTTGCGCAAATCCTCAAAAGAGGAAGTCAAGATGATATCATCAACATATAATAGTATATAAGACATGGAAGATCCTCGACGATATATGAATAATGAATTATCTGACCTGCTGTGAGAGAAACCTATGGTCGAAACATAATCAACAAACCTCTTATACCAAGCCCGTGGAGACTACTTAAGCCCATACAAGGACTTCCTCAATAGACAAACATGATTAGGATATCTAGTATCCCTAAACCCCAAGGGTTGATGCACATACAATGTCTCATTAAGATCACCATGTAGGAAATCATTCTTCCCATCTAGCTGATGAATGAGCCATGATTTCGAAAGAGCCAAGCTGAGCATAGTACGAATAGTCGCCGGCTTGACCACTGGGCTAAAAGTCTCACCACAATCCACACCAACCTGCTGAGTTTTATCATCACCAACAAGACGAGTCTTATGTCTTGCAAACGAACCATCAGAATTATCTTTATAAGCAAAAATTCACATAGACCGAATAACATTAACACCAGATGGACGGGGCATCAAATCTCACGTCTTATTATCAATTAGAGCATTATATTCATCGGTCATGACAATTTTCCAATTAGGATCATTTAAGGCTGACACATGATTACGGCGTAAGGGTGATTTAAGAACATTAGAATTCAAATTAAAATGTCTCTTTGGTTTTAAAATACTCCATTGACTGCGAGTGATTGGACCTTGACTTTGGGCTGTACTGGGTGAATTTTGAAAATTTTCAAAAGTGTTAGAAATTACCATCGAAAGTGTCTCGACGCTAGGGAAGGGGCCGCGACACTAGAAGAACTGCAGAGCTAATGACGGGTTTGAAACAGTGTGGTCACTGGATGGCTGGCACCGCGGCGCCTCCCCTAAGGGTCTCGGCGCTGACATAGTTTTTTCTGAAAAATATGAAAAATGACGGAGAACATAGGGGGAGACATCATCATCCAAAAAATCATAAGAACTAGACACGAGTTTTTTTACTTTAGAAAAGGAAAATTGAGATTCATCAAAGAGAACATGACGACTAAAGATGATTCGTATAGAGGAAAAATCAAAGCATTTATAATCACGGCAATTTGACGGAAAACCCAAAAACACACTATGAGTAGAACGTGTCTGAAATTTATTGATCGTAGTGGATGAAAACAGTGGATAAATAAGCATCTAAAGACCCTAAGATGAGAATATGACGGAGTCTTATTGTATAACACTTTGAGAGGGGATAAATATGTCAAACATTTAGAGGGGAGAATATTTAGTAGATCGGTAGCCATTTGTAGCGTGTGATGCCAAAATAATGGAGGAACAGAATGAACCAATAAAGTGCGGACAATATTATTAATGATACGAATTTTTCGCTCAGCTTTCCCATTTTGTGAAGACGTATGAGGACAAGAAAAATAAAAATTTATCCCATTTTGAACACAAAACTCCCTAAATTTCTCATTGTCAAACTCTTTGCCATTATCACATTGAACGTTTTTTATTTCCCGTTCGAATTGCATTCTTATGAAAGCTCTAAATTTTATGAAAATGGAAAAAACTTGAGATTTTTTCGCAATTGGAAACGTCCATAAATATTTAGAATAGTCATCTAAGAATAAAACATAATAACGATGACCCATAGAACTGAGAACCGGAGATGTCCATAAATCACTATGAATAATCTCAAATGGCATTGAAGTGTTAGAATTCGAAGCTACAAATGGTAACTTAATATTTTTCCCCAAAGCACAGGATTGAAAAAGTGGAGTACTACGCGTACCCTTACAAGAAATAAACTTATGTCTATCTAAAGAAGATAAAATATACTACCCGGATGACCTAGACGAGCATGCCAAAAGGAAGGAGAAAGAGCTGTAAAAGTGGATGACATAGCTTGACTCGAGATACTGAGACTCGGTGTGATTGGATAAAGATCCCCCCTACTGTCACACCTCATGAGATGACTCCCCGTCTTGAAATCCTCACAAAAAACCCAAATGGATCAAAATTAATAGAAACTCAATTATCATTGGTGAGTTTACGGACAGACACCAAATTTTTAATCAATTTTGGGGCATGAAGGGTATGTTTTAAGACAAGTGGTGGATGAGAAGGGGACAAAGTTTTATGACCATAACCCTTTATTGAAATAGAATTTCCATTACCCACAGTTATACCACGATTAGTGCTCAAATTGGAATAAGACGAGAGAGTACCTTTGTCGGATGTCATGTGGGTTGTGGTGCTGGTGTCCAAGTACGATTAGTGCAGTTGAGTCAAACCAGCGTGTCGCCATTCAACGATGTCGATCGAGTGGGGCCCTACGTGGTGGGCACGATGGGCGAGACCAGTGTCTTGGATGGCGATCTTGCCCATACCGACGGAAACTGGATTCTTACAGGGAAGGCTGGCCGCGACGCGGCAACTGCCGACATCTTGAGGTGTCGCAGCGCTGTAAGGCTTAGTCGCGGCGCTGTCCAGGGGGGCCCTGTTGGCTCCAAAACTACTGATGATGCTGACGGTTGCCCCCGTTGTTGCTGCCATGATTCTTGCCATTATTCTTCCGATTTTTTGCCCTTCTTACCACCCTGTTGTTGTGATTTTGGGTCTCGTTGGTTGGATTGGAAGGCAGAAATTGGAAGAAGTCATCATGACGACAAGGCTGCCCCAATCGCCACTTTCTTAGTCAATCCGGCTTCTTCCAAAGTAAGCATAGAACTTGCTTGATAAAATCCTGGCAGGGGGTTTCTTTGACGAATAACCGAAGAAACACCGCTATAGGCCTCTGACAGGCCTGCAACCATATGAAGAACTAGATGACTATTAGAAATAGGAGAGCCCACGTTGCTGAGTTGATCTGCCAAGTCCTTGAGGCGTTTGCAATAAGAAGAAACGTTTTGATAATTCACCATAGCCACCTGTGAAAATTTCCGCTCAAGGATAACAATTCGAGAATAACTGTTATCTTGGAATATATCTCGCAATTGATTCCACGTCGCCATAGCTGTGGAGTTGGGTTCCATTATTGTCTGTAAAATATCCAAAGAGATAGTGACATAAATCTACTGAAGAACCTTGACATCAAACATGACCCATAATTCTGGATCTGTTTCGTTAGTTGGCACAACTGTCGTAGAAGTAGACGTCGTATCACCTTCCTTTGGAGGAGTTGGAGGAATGATGTGGTGGAGGACTTTATGAACGTTTTCTAGATCAAGAACTATAGGGATGACGCTCTTAATTTTAGAAACTGTGAGGCATGATGAAAATTGTTCTTATCAGTAATGATAAATAGAACAACAAGATTCGGAGAAGGAAATTTGTGAGAAAGGATTTTTGGGAGAGAAGAGTCGTGGCGACGGATAAATCCTAGAAGAAGGGGTTGCGGCGCCGACAAAAAACCCCGAGAAAAAGAAGAAGAAATTTGAGGTGCTGAAGCAGGATAAAGAGAACCTAGACTCTTGATACCATGAAAGAAATAATCTCTTGATTATTCTTATTAATGAAAGACATATATATATAAGTTACAATGAAGATTATCTTTCTATTCTATCTAAAAATTTCTATTCTATTTGAAGTCTAACTTTACAATTACGATAATATTACACTATTAATTAAGGTACAAACTTAAATCTAATATTCATCAAATATACAAGGAAAATAAAAGGCCCACGTGGTCCCACTGTTGTCTTTGGACTGTCTGAAGGGCTATGCAGCCCATATGCTTTAACAAGCAGAAAGGGGAAAAGTAGTACTACTTCCGTCTCATTAGTTGACATTTTAGCTTCCTTTTTTTACGTTTATTAAAATAATATATGAAATAATTTACTATGTTATTATTATTTATTATGCTATAGATACTTTTTGAGAATTAAATAATATTAAAAAAAACTATTTCCTTAATATTAAAGATATAGAACCTGTTTGGATGTGTTTATGACTTTTTATTTATAAATCAAAATCACAAGATAGAAATTCTAGTTTATGACTTTTAATTTATTTTTATTATTTTGCTTAAAAATAAATGCTGAAATCACTTTTTTATTTTACCCATATATTAGAAAAATACTATAAAAGCTATTTTGAATTAAAAATACTTAAAATGAGCTAATCCAAACAGACTCAAATTAAAAATAGAGGGAGTAAGGGTTAGTTTAGTATGCGGATTAAATTATTCCAAACTTATTTTGAGATATCACATATGATGGTGTGTACCAAACGACCCCTAAGTAACTAGCACGGTTGATGATAGAGGATTTGGAAATGATTCATTTCCTACCACAAAGGCCTCTCTTCCCCTTTTACTTTTCAAAGGGAGGTGAGGTTGTGGGGGCTACTATCTGACTGTGGGCTCCAATATTAGATAGGTTGAGGATCTCCCTAAATTTTACAATTCCTTTGACTTGTCTACATCATTTCCCCCCTCCTTTACTCGTTCGTTTTTTTTGGTTAACCTTTTTTTTATATATTCGGTTCCTGTCTTACCCAGACTATTTCTAAATATAATAATATCGGTCCATCAATATTATAATTATTAAATTATGGAATGTACATAAATGACCAGTATTTGAAAACAGAAGCAATTGATATCACCTACAAAGTCTTGTACGAGAAGAGAGCTGATTAATCTCTTTTCTCTTGTTATTTAATACAACCTTCTTTAAACTATTTCCTTTTGTATATAATTAGCACTACAAAAAACAAAAAACTTCGTTCTGAAAATGACATTATTATATTTGAAATTTATTAAAATTTAAAATTCAAATTTATAATACATTGTACCTATAAAAATCATGATATACTTAAGATAACTAAACGTCTTTATTTTTTACTTAGTCTTCATACACAATCAAGTATCATCATATAAAATAAAATTGAGAAAATGCAAATGTTTTTTTTATGCTCATGTCTCGAGGCTTGCGCCTCCCAATCACTAGTACTGGTACTAGACTCGCAGATAATAACGTGATCTATCAAGACTATTATCAGTAAATCGCGGGATGTCTTTCCGGTGGCGCGTATGCAGGGCGTCTGACGGATTACTAACATAAAGTTAATCCCCTCTATGTGCTTGTCGGTGATCGAACCCACGCTGTGCAAGCCCACGCGCCTTATAATGCCCAGACTTTACCACTGGACTATGCCCGGGGGACTGAGAAAATGCAATTGTATTTGGCCATAAAAATGTTCTTACAATTTTTCAATATTAAAATTTTAATATTTGCAACTAGAAGTATTATTTATGGTTAAAGAGTGTATTTAAAAAACATTTCATGTGACATAATGATTTTTATTACAATATTAAAATTAGTTACAACTCAACTAATCTCGATTTGTGCTGGGAAAGTTTTACTTTGAAAAGTAAATGCTCCACCAACGACGCCTTAATTTTCATGGTTTGAATCCCAAATTTTAATTCATAATTGACCTTTTTTATTTATTTTTTCACTCTATTTCTGATATTCATGTTGAGGTCCGATTGGAATTTGCATTGGGAAATTACACATTTGAGGTATAATGCCACTGACAAAGGTGACTATATTCACGACTTGAATTCGAAATCTTTAATTAATGAAGTAATATTCATCACTTCACTATAACCCTTATTCGTAAATAAAAGATTTGTCATTCCACCACATTTTTAACGAAATATGAGATTAAGGGACCGTTTGGTCATGATTCCAATTCATGATTTGAAATCACTAAGTTGAAATTAGATTGATTTGAAATTAATATTTTGTTTGATCATGCAATTTGAATTTCTTAATTTGTATTTGTTTTTTCATAAACATGAAAAACCCATAATTTGTGAAAACTATTAAAACTTCTCAACTCTTATAAAATCTTACCAAATTAACAATTTATGCTCATAAATAAGGTACCGGAATATCCTAAGACGCCGATTAATAAATCGCATAATTTCATGTTCCTTTTATAAAATAAATATTTGCGATTACATGTTATTACAAACTTTCAAATGTATATAATTTTACAAAGATTCGAAGTCAAAAGATTAACAGTAGTAGTAACTAGCTATTCTTTAATATAATTTTTTCATAACGTACCGACTATCTCTTTAGGTCGATCATAAGTTTTTTGTTTTTGTTTAATTTAAATTGATGAGACTTTTAAGAAAAAATATAAACTTATGAATCAAGTTTTATATTTAAAAATATTAAAATTATAACTTGAAATATGAAATACTACTTTGTGAAGAATTTATAATTTAAAATTAAAATTTTATTCATATTCGATAAATAAACATTTCAAATTAAAATTTTAAATGTGAGCCTCAAATCTTAGAAGTTAGAACTTAGAACCGACGCCTACTAAGGATTATTAAATTGTTCGAAGGGAGGGGTGAAAGAAGAAGAGAAAAAGATATTGGTGGACTAAACTGTAAAGTGTACTTTGTTTAATCAGAAAAAGAGAGGGAGTAATAGTACTAATAGGGTAGGGAAGGGGAAAAAACAGATGTAACGTATCACTGACAAATGCCAAGAGAAGAAAGAGGGCAGTCAAGTCCTGTCTATTTCACCCTTCGTCTCCTTGTGCCGTGAAACCCGGACTACAGTCTCTCTCAATCGCCCCCACTACCCCACCCCCCCAGCTCACATAAAAAAAAAATCTTAAGTTTCTATAATCATTTTCATTGAAATGGAAAAGTTATTTAAAACACAAAAGGATTTGGTGCATATTTGGATTGACTTTTGGGTACCTAGAATCGATTTTAGATATCTATTTTCGTGAAAATGAGAAATTAAAGATGTTTGGCTGACCAGAATTGATTCTGGCAGAAACTATTTGTAGAATATTCTGGAAGAATCAATTTTGTCATTTATTTCAATTTGAATTTTATTATTTTCTTTATTACCCTCTTTAATTTTCATCAATAACTCTATCCACTTTCATTACTCTCTTTTCTATTATACGAGGATTATCCTTTTCCTTTTTCTATTATTTTCTTTCAAATACTCCGAATATTATTAATAATATATACCCAAGTTGACGTATCAACAAGTTAATTATTTATGAAAAATTACCTGAAGAGCCGCGGTATTGTAATAATATACCCAAATATTAAATATTATTTTTATAATAATATTTAAATACTATTTGCACTTTAAATTAGTATTGTAATAATATTCTACTAATATTTAAATATTATATTGCACTTTAAATTCTATTAACTATTTATAATTTTTATTTACAAATTTTCATCTATTTATATGTATAGTAATTTTTATTTATATGTATGTTTATTTTGGTAATTCTACATTCAAAAGTCATTTTGATCAAAACTATCCAAACATAAATCAGTTATAAGAATCACTTTTACATTGTTGCATCCAAACATAAATCAATTCTGTCAGTATAAATTCTGCCACAATCAATTCTACCAGAATCAATTTTGTCCACCGCTAATCCAAACATACCCTTCGTCTAGGAGTGAAGCCGGACATGAAATCGTAAGCTCCCGAGCAGTGAGAGAAGTCATGAGTTTAACCGTGTTCCTGTTGAACAATGAGCCGTCGACTCATAGATAGTGGCTATCGAGCTATAGCGAAAGTTAAGTCTTTGTGAGTGGTAATATGTAGAACGGAAAATAACAAATATAACTATTTATCAGAAATCTGAAAATGATCAAATATGAGGGCTTGCTGAGTCGACCAAATTCTTGATCTATCCTTAAGATAATATTGTCTCGTATATCCTTTCAACGGTTGTAATGACAACTTATCTCCCAAGATAAAACAGTAATCAAACAAATGAGCAAAGGAAACTCAAGTGTTTGCTTTGGAAGAAAGATCTTTGAGTGTTTTGTGATTGCAAGAGAGGATGAAGTGTTTCAGATTTCAAGTGTGTTTCCAAATGAGTCTTCTGTCTCATTTTATAGTGGGTAGATGATAACCCTCCAAATGACTAAGTAATGGCCATGAATGCCATGGTAATGGCTTGAATTTGGAGTTTTAATTCAGTCAAGTAATGGCTGAATTCATGAACAAAATAATGGAGAGTAAATACTCCAAAGTCAGCCTAAGAATCATTTTTTAATTCACCTCCAACAGATTGAAACATTCGAGGAACCGTGGCCCTTCGTAGAGAAGTCGCGCTTCGGGCCGAAGTAGTTCTCGAACGTCAATTAGAGTCGCGACTTTCGGGAGGCTGCGACTCTTCGATTCTGTGGAGTTACCGAATTGAAACTTCAATTGTAGTCGCGCTTCGTAGAGGAAAGAATGACCCTTCAAGCCGCCGCGCTTCAGAGGAGGAGCAATGACCCTTCGTCGCCGCGCCGATTGGGAGTGAGCCGCGCCCGACTGATGAGCCGCGACCCTTCTCGGTTTCGTGGTGATTTCGATTCATTTCATTTTACACATTATACACTTCTTCCTTCATTTACCAACGAAATCATTCGTCATTTGATCAATAACCAGATATTACCTTATGTCTCAAACAATTCGATATCGCACGAATATCTCTTCCATTAAGGAAATTTTGATCATCGACACTACGTGTGCACGTGTGAAAACAAGGTTTCACGCATGGGCCCCAATTGTTCGATTCATAATTAATAGGATTTACTTTATTTCACGTTTAATAAATATTTCCAACAATCCCCTCTTGGAAGAGATTTTGGTGCACGCACATTATGCATTTCTAGCAACCACTTGGCGAAACGATGTTGCATCCGGAGAGGTAGCCGGAGCTTTGAACCTTCCATAGTAGAATACCATCAGACATATTTATTGTGCGGTGAATGTGATATCTTGAACCGTCAGTGTTTAGTATATGCCAAGACAATGGTACCAACACAACACCTTTCCTACTCAATTTTTCTAGTGTTTTGTCCATCGTGGGTTGTGGACACCCTTGGATTCTTAAGTGCGTTCATTTGAGGCGGTTTGTCCTCACACTTAAATAGGTGGTTTCCTACAAGGTATCATGTAATACCCCGCTACACAAGCGTTAGGAACCATTACAAATTTCACCAACCTAACCTCAACTTTTGAGGATCATTAAAGGTTTGAAAACTTATTATTTACCCCTCTTACAGGTAGAACTTTATGTCTATCACGGGAACGGCCTTGGATTATGTTTCTTAAGAAAGACACATTATCCGAAGTGCTCTTGCTTCTACCGAAGCGCTCACGAAACCTTTACAGTTTAGTTTTCCCATTGAACCTTATTCACGGATCTCCAAATTGTAAGGTTGGTATCCACTATATCGGTTCTTATTGTTTGGGTTTTAAGCTCATTCCTGCATGTGCAGTAACAACATATTCGGGTATTCCTTCTTCAGGATCTGCGATATTTTCCTTAGATTTTAAGTAATCAATGAAAATAATATCTGAGGTGATCAACTGCCTAACAGACTCATGTCTCCGTCGAATATGACGAGACTTACCGTTGTATATTGAACTTCGTGCCCTTCCTAGAGCCAACTGACTTTCACAGTGGATCATTACAGTAGACACAGGTTTATCCCAACATGGGACATCCTCTAGAAAACCATGAAGCCACTCAGCTTCCTCTCCTGCTTAATCTAAAGCGGTAAATTCCGACTCAATCGTGGATCGGCAATAAGAGTTTGCCTAGAGGATTTCCAAGACACAGCTCCACCACCGATTGTAAAAATATATCCGCTGGTGGACTTGATGTCGTCGCTATCAGATATCCAGTTTGCATCGATGTACCCCTCTAGTACCGCTGAATATCTTGAATAGTGTAACCCGAAATATATCGTGAACTTTAGGAGCCGTAGTATCATGTTCAACGCTTTCCAGTGATCCTCACTTGGATTTTGAGTGAACCTAGCCAATTTATTGACTGCATG
The DNA here is from genome assembly GCA_029844215.1 of Przewalskia tangutica. NCBI lineage: Eukaryota > Viridiplantae > Streptophyta > Magnoliopsida > Solanales > Solanaceae > Przewalskia > Przewalskia tangutica. The sequence continues at coordinate 80,061,253 of CM056737.1, forward strand.
AGCGATATCAGGTTGAGTGCAATTTGTGATATACATCATACTACCAATCACCTGCGCATATCGCTCCTGACGTACGGACATACCCAGATATTTGTCAAGCTTTTGACTTATATCCAATGGTGTTGATACCAGTGAACTGTCGAACATCTCAAATTTCTTCAGTACATTCTCGATGTAGTGAGATTGAGATAATACCAGTTCATTAGATGTCTTAGAGATCTTTATCCCTAAGATGACATCTGCAATGCCCATATCTTTCATGTCAAAATACTGTTTTAAGATGTTCATAGTCTCTAGGATTATTCCAGGAATGCTTCCAGTGATCAACAAGTCATCTACATATAGACATATCATGACGGAGGATTTGACATTTCCTTTCATGTAGACACATTTGTTACCTCCATTAATGGCGTATCCTTTTGATTGTATAGTACTATCAAATTTCTCGTGCCATTGTTTAGGGGCTTGTTTCAGCCCGTACAACGATTTAACAAGCTGACATACTTTTGTCTATTGTCCTGGAACCACATATCCCTCAGGTTGATCCATATATATTTCTTCTTCTAAATCACCATTTAGGAAGACAGACTTAACATCTATTTGATGTATTTCAAGATCCCGCAAGGCGGTGATAGCTATGAACATACGTATGGATGTCATTCTTGACACCGGAGCGTAGGTGTCGAAGTAATCAAGGCCCTCCAATTGGCGATAACCCTTGACTACTAACCTAGATTTGTACTTCTCGATAGAACCATCTGCCTTTAACTTCCGTTTAAGGATCCACTTAAAACCCAACGGTTTGTGTCCTGGTGAAGTTCTACCAACTCCTAGGTGTGGTTATGCAGAATGGATTCTAACTCACTTTCTAAAGCTTCCTTCCAGAGCAGAGCTTCTGGAGTTGACAATGCTTCGGCGATTGGCCGTCGTTCATCCTGAACTAAATAAGCTACAAAGTCTGGACCGAGGGACTTTTCCTTCCGTGCCCTTTTGCTTTGCCTTGGTTTCATCTCTGAATCTTCCAAGTCCTGAGAATCTGGAATACTAAATTCCGGATCATCAGCTACTTCAGAATTTACTACATCTGAACCGTTTCGATCTATATAGTCAGTGACTCCTAGTTCATCAGATGTTTGCTCATAACTTCATTTACGAGAGGTTATGTTATTTTCCTTATATGGAAATGTGTCTTCAAAGAACCATGCGTTCCTTGATTCCATGATTGTATCTTCATAAATGTCCGGATGATCCGACTTGTGCACTATGAAGCGATAAACACTACTGTTATTGGCATATCCGATGAATATGCAATCCACAGTCTTAGGTCCAATCTTGACCTGCTTTGGCATAAGTATTTTTACCTTGACCAGACAACCTCATACCTTCAAATACTTGTAGGTAGATTTCTTTTCTTTCCATAGCTCGTATGTAGTCTTGTCTTTACTCTTGTGTGGGATTCTGTTAAGAATTCTGTTTGCGGTAAGGACAACTTCTTTGTCACGACCCGATCCCGGGCCTGTGATTGGTGCCTTACCCCGGGCACCCTAGTGATACAACATCAGAGAAAATCAGCGAAAATAAAAACTTAAACATGAAACAAGAGATATGATAATAAAACAGGTCAACCAAACGGTTACCTTCTTGAATATATATAATTAAAAACTCAACGATACATCCTTACAAACCCCGCCACAACAAAGATTTCATGCACTTAAGAGTTTTTATACAACATGACGGATGTGGCCTCGCCATACCCTCAATGTACAAGTACCTACAAAGTGATGTGACTATACCAAAAGATAAGCCTCCGGAGAACCGGAGCTTCCCAATACGCTGAACTGTGATCCTTTGAGCGAGGATCAACAATCGCGTGTACTTACCAAGATTTAACGCACTTCGGGCGAGGTCGATAACAGTACCAAGTATGTGAAATCAAAATACCGCAAATGAAATCATAGTAGTCTATATAAAGCGGAGACATGTATGATAACCAAACTACGATCCATAATAAATAAGCGCCACGTAAGTCGAGACTTACGCCTCAAAGTCATCATTCAAATATAACTATGGGTCTCACGCCTCAACATCAATCATGCGTGGAATACCTTCCTCATCGCGGCAGCCTATGATATAATAACACCGCGAGTACACATAAACACCAGGTCCCACCTGAGTCATAAAACCGTAAGGGGCAAGTACGAAGGCTAACTACCAGATACCAAAGCCGTATCATCACTGACCGGGGCAAGTACGAAAGCCATCTGCCAGATACCAAAGCCGTACTAACAATACTATACAACCAAACCACGAAGCTGATACGGGGCAAGTACGAAAGCCAACTACCAGATACCAAATCCGTGTCACGTAGCTGACCGGGGCAAGTACGAGGGCTAACTACCAGATACCAAGGCCGTTTCACGAGACTTCGCCACGGTTCGACACGGCAAGTACGAAAGCCAACTACCAGATACCAAAGCCGTGTCACGTAGCTGACCGGGGCAAGTACGAGGGCTAACTACCAGATACCAATGTTATACCCCGTAGTTCTGACCCTACGTATGAGAGCGTACGAAAGCATGTAAGACTTAAAATTTTCAAAGGATAGGTTGACGGATTATTCCGGACGGGTTTTAGTCAACTTTGAGGCGGGTTATGACCCAATTCATTGAGAGTTCCTAAGTATTTTAAAGGCCTAGGGCGTAGTTCGTTGAGTGTAGATTCCAGCGCAACCAACCGTTCGTCGATAGGACGTCGGAGTAAAGTTAGAGTTACAAGTTCAGCGCAATGCGCGTAAATGCGTTTCGTGCAAAGCGCGAGGCGCGCGCAGATTTGGGTCGCGCGCCTAAAGTATCGAGGGGTCGCTGAAGTTTCAGCCGCGCGCCAGGACAGCGAAAGTCCGCAGAGTCGGGCGAGGTTTCAGTACGCGCCGAGGCCGGATTTTTGGGCGAAAAACTTAGAAAAGTCAGATTTTTCTTTTAAAAGACCTTGGGAGGGTGACAAGTGTCCCCCCATCTGATTTCTTGCATGCAATATATTGACCAAGTCTTGAAGACTTGGTCATCTTCTAATTTCCCTCTCTCTCTAAAGCTTTAGCTCTCCCTTCTCTCTAAGTTTCCAAGAGGAATTCTAAGCCTAAAGAAAATCTGAAAAGTGTGATAGGAAGGAAAGGTTATTACAAGCTTGTGAAGACTATTGTGGTGATATTCTTGGAGTAGAGGCTAGCAATTGTTGGAATAAATTGGCTAAAAGCTCTAAGGTAACCATTCTTCTTTTATTGATGGTATTTGGTATTGCATGTTGAGTAGGAAGAACTTTTAGTTGGAAATAAGGCCCTTAGATTGATTGCATGTGAGAAATGTGGTTGTGATATGAAAGGATTGGTTAAAAGAACAAGTGAGCATGTTGTAGCCTAAAAACTACCTTAAACTTGTTAAAATGAATTATTGTACCTTGTGGGGCAGAATTAGTTTGGGTGTGTAATCCCCTTTGCATTGTTGGTTTGTTGAGCCTTGAATGAGGCATTTGGGTGATAAATTCGGCATTGAGAAAGGTGGCAAGGTATGTAGAAACAAAGGAAATGCTGCCCAATTTTCCGTAGAATTTAGTGGCTTTGAGTTAGATTATTCTACATTGAAATTAAAGGTTAATGAACATATCATGGTTATTATAGGTTGAAATATTACTTGCGGTAGTTGGACCTAGCAAGTGGATTGACTAAAGAGGTATGTGAAGTTTTCCTATCTCTTGTGCATGAATAGATTAAACTATGTAGTACGGTGAGCGACAAGATTGGGTATTCTTACTCGTTTTAAGCATATAATGACTTGTTTCATTTTTAGAATGTATAATTCCCTTAGTTAAGGGAAAAGTATGATTTTACTAAAGTGTAGAGTTAATATAACAACTTTATGGGAAGTTGGTTTATTAGCTCCATAAAAGGTTAATGAGAAGAGATTTACTCCAAATAAGATAAGTATATGGAGAGGCAAATTGATTTTAAGGTATCAATTGCCCAAAGGTTTTTATGTATAAAGAAGAGTCATTTTCAAAAGAGTTGAAGTATGTAGTACTTGGGTTAAACTCCCGGTGTTCTTTTACTATAGATATGGTTAAGTGCCTTAAGTAAACTAAAATGAGAGGGTATATGAACAAGACTAATAAGAAGTTATAAGTTTTCTTAACTTATTTATGATTATGATATGATGTGATTTGAGCTAGGGTAAGAGTATATCCGGCGGCAAGCCCAAGATCGTTATACCACCTTCTCGGGGTAGAGTATGCGCGGGCAAGCCCCAAGATCGCCATACCACCTTCTCCGGTGTAAGAGTATATCGAGGCGGATCCAAGATCGTTATACCATCCGCACGGTGTAAGAGTATATCCGGCGGCAAGCCCCAGATCGTTATACCATCCGCTCCGGTGTAAGAGTATATCCGAGTCTGACCCAGATCGTTATACCATCCGGCGGGGTAAGAGTATATCCGGGGAAAGTCCCCAAGATCGTTATACCACGCATTCAGTGGATTTGCTACCCGTGACGCGAGGAATACCTCACGCGAGTCCTATGGGCTTACGCGGGTGAAATAGTCCCACGCCAGTCAGGTAGATCTGAGTACCTGCGGGTCCCCGTGCGGGTGAAATAGTCCCGGGAGTAGGATGGTTTTATTGATACTACGGCGAGGTACCGTTTGATCATGAGCCTCTTATTTTATGCAGTATTGTATATATATATACTTGTCACTCTCATTGTTAGTAAGACACAGTAAAAGGTATTTTATCGTCTTTCATGACTCCAGCTTGCTTTTAGACTTATGATATCATATTACGATATTTTCCCGCCTTTACGCACTGGTACATATGTGTCTTGACCCCTTCCCGGGGCTGCGTTAAATCTGCGGTAAGGGTAGCGATTGAGGATCCTCGTTCTTAGGATCACTATTCCTGTCGAAGCTCCGTTCCTCGGAAGCTTATTTATTAGTACGGATATTTCCACGATCTATAGGTATTTTGTACATTCAGGGTATGACGGCCCTGTCCCGCCATTGTTATCTTTAGAGTGCATGGCACCTATGTGTTTTGGGCTATAAGAACCGGTTGTTTTATAAATACATTGGTTAAGTATGTTTATGGAAAGCGACACTTATCGGTGGCCAATATGTATAACCTTTTTATGATGTTATGTGTTGTGTTATGTTCATTGCTATTCTCGACATATACGGCGGTACCCGATAGAGTACTAGTCGCGGCCGAGGGTGGTCGTGACAACGAGCCATATCACGAGACTTCGCCACGAAGGCGTCACGGGCAAGTACGAAGTCAACTACCAGATACCAAAGTCGTGTCACGTGGCGGCCGGCAAATCTGAGGGCTAACTACCGGATACGAGCGTATCACGAGACCGCCACTAAACCGAGCAGGGCAAGTCGCGAAGGCTAACTACCAGTACCAAGGTCGTATCGGCCACGAGGCGGGGCAAATCAAGCCAACCACGGATACCAAGGCGAATCGGTAAAACCTCGTGGAGAGCTAGTCCATGGAATAACACTATCAGCGAGGCGCACCGTTGAATCCTCGTCACCGCCAGACGCGTCAAGTAAGATCATAACAAATCAGCCTCGTTTGAGACGCGGTGGTATAGAAATACAATACTTGCATAACAAGGCTATCACACGCAAACATAGGCAAGTTACACACAACTCAAGGTACTTTCATTTTATGCCAAAGTCGAGGTTTTAACCCCAAAGTACTACGTACGTTAAATTCTTTTTAAAAGATCCATTTCCTTTACAAAGGTCACCCGATACCCGTATTATCAAAAATAGAGTGACTAACATTTTAAGTAAACCAAAACAACTTCCATACTTTCTTTTTTAAACCAAATTAAGACAATACTATGCCTTCTTTTTAGACCAAAACACTTCTCCTTTTAAAGTCAAGTTACCATTTTAAAACTAATGATAAAACCATTCTTTTGTTTTCATAAAGTCATTATAACTAACTTCCCATAAAGCTGTTATAACACTTTATGTTTTAAACCAATTTAAGACAAAACCATGTCTTTCTTTTTAAACCAAAACTCTTGATTCCTCAAGTCTCTTTTCTTTTAGAAATCAAGTTCCTTAATATTTCACATCAAGTCATTTATAAGTCAAGTCTCTTATCTTTTAAAAACCACAAACCATTTCTTTACCTACATAAAGTTGTTATAGCAAACTTCCCATAAGACCGTTATAACACTTTATGTTTTAAACCAATCAAATTCATTTAGCACATGTACGCCTACCGTACTACATAGTTCACAACAATCATGCTAGAAAAGATAGGAAGAGGTTCACATACCTCGCGACGATTATCGACAATTAGCAAAACGCTCACGCACTCTAACCTTGCTCGCCTTTTCCACCCTTCAAGTAGAATACGCCACTCGTAGTACTTCAACCTAAAAAGGCCACAAAACGCCTATCAACCTCTAGATCTCTTGTAGAATAATTCTAGATACAAGATTCCTTATTCTACGGAAAATTGGCGGCACCTCCATGACCACATAAATCTCCTCTCTAACGAGGCCGCTACTAAACCAACAATCCCGGGGGTTACACGCCTAAGGACGTATACAATTCTACTCCACAATAATACTACAAGTCTCGTAAATACAGTCTATGTAAATCTGATTCAATTCTTATCCATATTCATTCTACATATAGTATACTCAACTATACATTACTACAACATGTAATATCCAATTACAATAGGGACAAAGATCATTACCTCGATAAGCCCAAAATTATCCAAGTTTATAAGTCGATCCCGAGCAACGTTTAGCTCCATTCCTTACGTTCCAACCCGGCTCCAAGCAACCCCAGAAGTTTCTAACCAACTCCTCTTCAAGATCCAACTCAAAAGTGAAGAACACTTAGGCTACAACACTACCAACTTTCGGCCAAGGGGGTGTATTTAGGCTAGGGGTGTGAAATCTTTTCCAACTCTTGGTACACAATCTTCCTAATACCCTAAGGAAGAACACTTAAAACTTTAAGAATTTTTTGGACAAGTTTTGCTCACAAAATCAGCCCATGGCCGAGAGCACACAAGAGGAAAGTGAGGGAGTTTTCAAGACTTTGAAATCTCTAAGTGTGGATGAAATTATGTCTAGCATAAAGGGGTATTTATAGATAAATCAATGGCTAGGATTAAGATAAATGTAAGGTGAGCATGGGGTACATGTGTGTGGGTAGTTGGCCAACCATTTGTTCACCACAAAAATGGGACAAGTGGCCACCACAAAAATGGGCCACTTGTCCACCTAAAAACGCCCACTGCTCTTCTCCACCCGCCAACATGGCCACACGGGGGTGACACGTGTCGCCCCCTACACGTCCAAAATATTTCATCTTCCGAAAATATCCGTAATGCCAAAAATCCGAAAATAAAGTGGGCCCCACAAAACCGTAAATTTTCCCGTGGGCCCCACGTGACCAATTTCGGAAATAAAATCTCATAATACTCAAATATTCTAAAAAGTCCAAATACCAAATCTGGGAATCTAATTCTCATTAACGAACCTTTTTCCTTCACAATATCCGGAAACATTTCCGTCGAAAAATCACCTCTTTCTTCCTTTCCAATTTTTGTGTCGTATTCTCGTACGTACGTCCTCATATACATACTCTGGAACTACAGGGTGTAACATTCTTCCCACATGGTTTGAGGTAGGCCCGAATTGATGAGTAGAGCATTCATCATTTCCTTTAGTGTTCAGTTCTTGCGTTCAGCAACCCCGTTTGATTGAGGTGAGTAAGGAGCCGTTGTTTGATGAACTATACCCGATTGGGTACAAAGTTCTTTAAAAAGCGCTACATATTCTCCCCCTCTATCACTACGGATAGTTTTAATCCGTCCGCCTAGTTGATTCTCAACTTCTGCTTTGTAGCGTTTAAGGTTTCATCTTTACTTTTTAGTAAGTAAAGGTAACAAAACTTTGTGTCATCATCTATGAAAGTCACAAAGTACTTGTTCCCCCTCTAGTTTGAGCGAACTTCAAATCAGATATATTAGTGTGTATAGGTTCTAGATGAGCGGTATCCCTTTCGACGGATCTAAAAGGACTCTTGGAAAGTTTTGCCTCTATGCACACATCACACTTACGTTGAGGGTTTATGTCAATAGACGACGATAATTCCAACTTTTCCAATCTTTGAATAGATTGATAGTTTACATGTCCTAATTTATGATGCCATAGATTAGATGACTCAATCAAGTAAGTATAAGGTGCAATTTTATTGAAAGTTGAAACAGAAGACATTACAGGTGCAGCATTGAACTAAAAGAGGCCTTCACAGACGAAGCCCCTTCCTACAAAAGTTCTATTCTTAGTGATTACAAATTTGTTAGCCTATAACACTAGCCTAAACCATTATTTACTAACAATGGTCCAGAAATCAGATTTCTACGAATATCTGGAACGTGCATCACTTCCTTCAGAGTCAGTTCCTTCCCGGACGTCATCTTTAGGATCACCTTTCCTACCCCCAGTACCTCTAAAGAAGAATTGTTACCCTTGAACAACTTTTTGTCTGAGACTGGTGTCTAAGTGGAGAAGGCTTCTTTATTGGAACATATGTGACAGATAGCACCCGTGTCTAGCCACCATTGCACCAGATTCTCAACGAGGTTAGCTTCAAGAACCGCTGAGAACTCCTCAATCATATCGTTGACGAACGTGTCTTCAACGATGTTAGCCTTGGCCTTGCCTTTGGCCTTATTCTCACGTTTGAGTTTGCGACAGTATTTGGCCATGTGACCAACTATACCGCAATAGTTACAATTTCCCTTGAACTTTTCAGTTGTTTGGGGCTTGCCTTCCTCTGGAACTTCCGCTTCTTGCTTGAGTTCCCTTTGACTTCCGTCAGGTTTGCCTTAGCCTCTGCGGGTTATATTCCCTTTGGCATGACCTTCTTAATGTCTTCTTGAATCTGGAGTTTGACAATAAGTTCATCTAGTGCCATCTCCTTTGTTTCGAGTTTTAGATAGTTCATAAACTCAGTCCACGAGGGAAGCAACTTCTCGATTAATGCCCCAATCAAGAATTGTTTGTTGGGCTTTAATCCTTCCAAATCCAGGTGATGTAGAATCATTTGGAATTCCTGGACTTGGGATGTCACACTTTTGTTGTCCACCATTTGAAATTTCAGAAACTTTCCAATAATGAACTTCTTACTACCCGCATCTTGGGTGTTGTACTTTTTCTGAAGTTTGTTCCATAACTGCTTGACAGTTTCAACAGTGCAATATACCGTGTATAGTGGATCAGACAAACTGTTTAGAATATAGTTCCTACACATGAAATCACTATGTTTCCATGTTTCGCGAACCATCCTCATGTCGTCAGTGACATGGTTACCTTGGCCCTCTCCCGTCAAATTATTTGGCTGAGGGTCCACGACTTCCCCAACTAGTGGAGGATATTCAGTTAGGAAACGTGAAATTCCCATAACCGTCAGAAAAAATAGCATCTTTTGTTGCTAGCTCTTAAAGTGAGCACCCATGAACTTTTCAGGACGTTCATGGTGAAAACGTGCAGGTGTTGGGACAGTAGCGCCCCCTTGACGAGTTGCAAAGGCATTGTGAATGCCTCCAACATGAGTGTAGTTGCTGTTGATGCCTTGGGTAGGAGGAAAGACACTATAAGTTCCCGGAGCAGCGGAGGCATAGGTTGTGCCAAAAGCAGTGGCGGTGGCACTTGACGTACCAAAAATAGTGACAGTGGCACTTGACGTGCCAAAAGCAGTAGTTGGGAAGACATTAGAAATGCCATGATCAGTGGTGACACTAGGAGTGCCAAAAATAGTGGAGTTGAAGGCAACGTTAGTGCCTTGAGCATCGGTGAATTTTCAGTGTTGAATTGATCTTGTCCAGTCATGTTGTTGTTGAAATAGCGAATATTATCTTAAGCTTGCGAGTGGTAATGTGTAGAACAGGAAAATAACAACAACAACTATTTGTCAGAAATCTGAAAATGATCAAATATGAAGGCTTGCTGAGTCGACCAAATTCTTGATCTATCCTTAAGATAATATTGCCTTGTATATCCTTTCAACGGTTGTAATGACAAATTATCTTCCAAGATAAAACAGCAATCAAACAAATGAGCAAAGGGAACTCAAGTGTTTGCTTTGGAAGAAAGATCTTTGAGTGTTTTGTGATTGCAAGAGAGGATGAAGTGTTTCAGATTTCAAGTGTGTTTCCAAATGAGCCTTGTGTCTCATTTTATAGTGTGTAGATGACGACCCTCCAAATGGCTAAGTAATGACCATGAATGTCATGTTAATGCCTTGAATTTGGAGTTACAATTCAGCCAAGTAATGGCTGAATTCATGAGCAAAATAATGGAGAGTAATACTCCAAAGTCAGCCCAAGAATAAGTTTTTAATTCATCTCCAACGGATTGAAATGAGAGCCGCGGCCCTTCGAGAGAGTCGCGCTTCTTCTGAGAGAGTCAGAATTTCTTCGGGCCCAAAGAACTCACCGAATCGAACCGTCACTAGAGCCGCGACCCTTCAATTCCAGAGTTATCGAATTGAAACGCCACCAGAGCCGCGCTTCTTCGGATATGAGTCGCGACTCTTCTCGGTTTCGTGATGATTTCTGATTCATTTCATCTTTACACATTATACACTTCTTCCTTCATTTACCAACGTAAAATCATTCGTCATTTGATCAATAACCGTCTATTACCTTATATCTCAAACAATTCGTATACGTACCAATATCTCTTCTATTAAGGAAATTTTGATCATTGGCACTACGTGTGCACGTGTGTGAAAACAAAGTTTCCTACGTACGAAATTTCAATTATTCGATTCATAATTAATAAAATTTACTTTATTTCACGTTCAATAAATATTTCCAAACATTCTTCATAGAGTAATTGAGTATTCATGACCAAGTTGAAGCTCGAGTAAAATAAGTATTTTATCTGTTTAATTTCAAATAGATTGGATTAAAGCAAGTATGGGTTTAATTCTTTTCTCATCGGGCCAGAATCGTTATATTATGAGTATTTCAATTATTTGTATTCCTTTTTAAGGAAATATTCGTAAATAAATCGTTGCCTTGCCTCTGGTCTTGTCCCCAGGCTAGTTGTCATATCCTCGGAAGTGCCGTAGCTAATGATGACCAGAGATAGATAATAGTAATACAAACATCCTATAGTCTTATTTTATTATACCCAACCTTTACAACCTCTGCCCATATTAAAATGAAAATATCAACAAATTCTTGTAGTATATAGTACTATGTTTATTTCATAATCTCTCCATTACATTTTAAGCATGCGTTAAAATATGAATTACTTGATATTTAAAAGTAATAATATTTAAAGATAAGATTTATGTACCTGGGGTTGAGATTATGTTTTAATACTGTGTTTAACCAGTTTTTTTTTATTATAGAAAGTGAACTAATTTATAATACAAGTATTGGAAGAGTAAATAATATAAGTGACTTTCTTGTTAGTATATTTTTTCATAATAGAATGGATGGAAGGTATAGTAAATCAAAGATTGAGAAAACTAAACCAAATCATGAAAACAAATAAACTAAAAAATATAAGTAAGAAATTTAACCTTTTTTCAAAAGCACAACAAACAAATATTCTGATTTCTTCTGAAGTTTATCATCGTAGGTGTTATCAGTTGTCCGTTCTCAAACCCTGATTATTGAAGTATATTTCGTAATTTACTGATAATAGTGTTGAGTGATCGGTACTACTAACTCTAGGACTAGTATGACACAAGGCTACCTGAATATCAAAAAACAAAAAAAAAAGTGGATCTTGTTAAGCATAGGCACTAGCATCAAGGTAATACTGTGGTGATACTACGCTCTTTATTTTCCCAAGTGGGATTAAAGTTGTGGCAGTAAAGTGTGTAGTCACTTCGAGTAGGAGGCAGATTTATCAGAAAAATAGTTAAGAAGATCTCATAAAAATAAAGTTGAAACAAGTAAAAACTCATAACAGTTTCCCTCTTTTCAAAAAGCAAATTTAAAAAAATAACAAAATTCAATCTAAAGACTTTTGATGATAGTTTCAAAGAACTAGGCAGATGCTAATCAGTACTACTGTCCACAAATACCCCTTGCCATTATTGCATTTTCTGATCCCACACACCACCCAACTTTTTGAATTTACTACTCCCTTATGTTTATCTAGTTTCTTTTCCTTAAATACAATCATATTATGAGTTTGTCTAGTTCTACTAATAAAGAAAGATTCTTGAATGTCACAAACTAGAAATACAGTCTAAAAACTATAACTGGCTAGTTCAATTCTGAACCCATTTTCTGCAATTAGTAACAACAAAATCTTATTCCAATAAAGCATACAACAACAATATATACCAACGAAATTCCACTAACTTAGGTCTGAAAGGATAGAGTATACCCAGACATTACTTATATCTTGGTAGATAAAAAGACTATCTTCGAAAGAGAATTGGCTCAATACAAAACATAAACACAATCAAAACATGAGAAACAATCAGATCCGGACAAGAAATTTAAAGCAATATGAAAATGATGATAACAAAAACGAATAAAATATTAAAAAAAAATAACTAACAGAGATAAATAAGATAAATAAAATACACGAAAGAACATACAACAACAAAAATCAAATGAAAGAGAATTATAAAGTAATAATGCTTCTACTATAGGCTAAGAAAAACTACAATATTAACACTATAACTACCAGTATGTAAGTGTAAGTAGGACTACACTCAACTATCTACTACCCTAATTCGTGCCTCCACAACCACCTATCTAAGGTCATGTCCTCAGTAAGTTGCACCTGCGTCATATCCCGTCTAATCACCTCTCCCCAATAATTCTTCGGCCTACTGTTGCGATATTTCTAGATGCTTACGCAAGTGTACGTATCGTTCAAGTAATAAAAATATGTAAGACCTAGTTTATCATCCACAAAGACTGGTTTATTAAGTATCGGTTATCTATTCTATGCTATCTATTTGATTGACGTTCTTTAGTTTGAGAATTTAAACTAAGAATTATGACCAAGTGTAGAAAGTAACTAAGAATGATAATACTTTGCGTTTTAAAGCAGTTATGAAGGAAATATGGCTTTCAATCTCCTCAGCTATCCACTTTTTCACGTGTTAATGCAATGCTAATGATTCTTCTTCTTATTAAGTTAACAGGTTAACTAATCTGTCATTATATTCCGGTTAGGACATACAAGAGCTCAACCTTGTGCAGAAACCTTCTATATTTCTATGATAGATTTTACTACACAGGAGGATTAAGAACAAAACCATTAATTACTACACAAGTATCGGAGTACTTTCGTCCACAATTTTAACCTATATTTAGACAATTACAGCATATTCAAATCTCACCTTTCAAACTTTTGATTTGAAATCATATAAGTGATGATAATTAGTGATCAATTAACTATCAAACAATCACAACACTATTGAATAGATCTTAATACGCTGAAGAAGGAATAAATAATCACGCATTAACTATATAAAAGAGTTTCAAGAAGATTCAATGAAAAACTCTACTAAAGTAATTAGCTCCTAAACATTGTCATGTCAAGAACTAAATTACAATCCAACATAAACTGAAATAAAATAAGGGAAAGAAAATAATTTGAACAAGAAGATGTCTCTAATCTTACTTCTAGTCGTAGTTCTTCTCTCCAAAGTATGATATAAGATGATTGAAATAAGGTCAGGGTTTAGGAATTTTATAGTTGAAAAACATTGCATTGCGGACCCTGAAAATTATGTCAAAATTAGGCACAGAACGTGAAAAATTCGCCTCGGCCCTGCAGGCTGGCGCCGGATGTCCTGCAACCGAATCAGAGCTCTCAGGTGTATGGGCGCCACGCCGCGGCACCGGTGGCATCCTTTCTCGGATTTTCTAATTTTTGTGTCATTTTCTCGTCCGGACTTCGTCTGATATCTTTTAATACTTCCCGGAACTTCTTAGACTTCATTTCTTGGCATATTCTTGTGCAATTTCATCCTCAAAAGTAGTATCTTCTCCTTTATAACTGTTGTGACACAAATGAACGAAAAACACACTTAACACTATACTGAACGCAAAATAAAAGAGTAAAATACTAACTAAAAAAGACTCAAAAGAGTGTATAAAATATACTTAACAAACACCCCCAAACTTAGACTTTACTCGCCCTCGAGTAAAGCACTAAACAAAAACAAAAATAAAAACAAAGACTCTATGAAATGGATCAAGTAGTTATAGCAAAGCTTCTTCAAAATCATGAACGAAAGTTGGGATAATATGTTAGAACATACATAGCATGAATAATTAACAATCTAGAATTTCAAGTTAGATATTTCACAAATTCACTTAGATCACAATCACTGGGAATACAAACACCTAACATATGCATGTCAATTTCATTCCATCTTTTCCAAAATTCTATAGACATGTTTACTTGCTATTCTTCACTAATCATAGATATACATATTAAAGATCATCAGGAATTTCAAGGGTTGTAATGTAGGCTTAGGTTGGGGTAGGTAAAAGTAGGCATTTAGGCTCAATTACGCACCATAAATATTTTTCATTCAACTCATTTTTCCTTCCTTTTTAACTTTTTTTTACTCTCACACCAATTTGTCCCCTCTTTTCTTTTGAGAGAATGATATGTATTATAAATAACAAGCACCCCCAAACTTAAGCTTTTGCATATTTTTCATTGGGGTGCATCAAATTTTCACTCTCTTTTTATTTCTTTTTCAACACTTTTCATTCCAAAGGGTTTCCAATTTACTTATGGCACAACAAAGGAATCATAGGGTGTCATACAAAGATATTATTTAGGCTCAAAGGGGCTGACTAGTGATACATTTTATGTCAGGGTATGTAATGAACGGTAAGAAGGGCTATCAAAGAAATGACTGAATCATCTCCCTAAATATGTATATCTTAACTATTTCGCCTCAAATAACAAGCAAACAGATTTTCTAGACATTTTCAACCTTTCTTTCCATAACTGACACACATAGACTAAGCAAAATTATTCCAAATAATTAGATGTTATGAATTTTGGCATATCTAACTTAACCACACAACTTTTAGCTTTCAATTACATTACATTATCTCAATTGATCCACTCAATAACGTTAGCAACTATAACATACATGATCTATTACAGATGTTATGACTCAAAAACACACAAAACAACACACAAACAAATTCAAAAGATTCAAAAACAAAACAATAAAACAAAATAAGACACACCCCAAACTTAATCGACACATTGTTCCCAATGTGTGAAGACTAAAAAAATATGGACAACTTACTGACACAAAACAACGGTCATAACAGAGGACTGAGAGGAAATTTTAGAAATTGCACATCATCTGGGCTCTTTAAAGTTTCAGCGCTTTTGATCCTTTTCCACTCAGGGTCAGTCCCTAGTCCACCTGCCATCAAAACATAAGACAAAAATCAAGACCGTGAGACCGTTCAAGATAAACTAAAACAAGAATTTAACTGACATAATTAAAACCATTGGGTTGCCTCCAAAGTAGCGCTGTCTTTAACGTCTTTTAGCCGGACGCATGTTACTTACTAAATCAATGGGGTAGAGTATCCTCCCCGCATATCCATTTCAGCACCATTTTCCTCTTCTTTGTTTTTTTTCTTTTCACATGGCTCATTTCAGAAGGGTTCATTCCCTTGTTCTCATCCACAACATCATTCACGGGTGCAGAATTCTGACATTGTTTTAATGGTCTCCCACAAGCATCAGTACTTGTGAGACTTTTCTCAGCTACACCCTTGTCAGCTATCCCAATGACAAAGCATCTATCATTTACTTGAGGTTCAGTGGGTGATCTGCAAACTTTGAATACAATTTCCTCACCTTGGACTATGAGTTTTAACTTCCCCTTTTCAACATCAATGAGGGCTCTTCCTGTGGCTAAGAATGGACTCCCAAGGATGATGTGCATAATTTCATCTTCATCCATGTCTAAAATGAGGAAATCAACATGAAATATGAAGTTTTCTACTCGTACCAACACATCTTCAATAATTCCTTGGGGATGCACAATCGAGCGATCAAATAGCTGCAGGGTGACTGTGGTAGGTCTTGCCTTCCCCAAACCAAGTCTTCTAAACACAGAGTGGGGAATCAGGTTGACACTTGCCCCCAAATCACATAAAGCTCTTTTACATGTAACATTTCCTATGGTGCAAGGTAAGGTGAAACTCTCTGGATCGTTCAACTTTGGGGGAATTTTCTTCTGAAAGATGACACTGCACTCTTCTGTTAGCACCCCTGTCTCATAATCTGCCAGCTTCCTTTTTAAAAACATGTCTTTCATAAACTTCACATATGCAGGCTGTTAGGCATATTTTATATACACTTTTTGAGTCATTTTAGTTAGTATTTTACTCATTTCGATTGTGTTTAGTATAGTGTTAGGGTTGTTTTTCTTTCCTTTGAGTCGCAGCGGTTCTAAATGGCAAAATGGCAAAAAAAGCTAAAAGTGAGCAGAAAAGGTAGAAAAGAAGCTCCCGAAGCAAAAAAGACGAAAGTTGGCAGATCAGGACGAAAGATTGCGGGACCGCGGTGCCTGATGCGATAAGCGCGTACTTTCGGCGCGGTGCCATCTTGCGGGGCCATGATGTCACGATGCTGAAGGCCGCGATAATTCGGCACCATCGTGCCATTCTGCAGGACCGCGGTGCCGATGCAGATATTTCCAATCCGAAATAGAATTGGCGAAGGACAAAAGGGTCTGAAACACAATTTTTCTCAACTATAAAATCCTAAAACCCTGACCTAAATGGGGAGGGGGGACATCATTGTACATATTCCACAACAAAACTCTTGGAGGCTACAAGATTGGAACCTAATTCTAAGTATTTCATTTTCTTTATTTTCAATTCAGTTCATCTTGGGATTTGTATTAGTTCTTAGCATGGTTATGGCTAGGAGATAAACATTTTATTAGGGTTTTCCCATTGAATCGCTTGAAACTCTTATTCAAGAATTAATGCATTTGTTTGACTTTCTTCTTCACTCGATTAAGATTTATTCAATATTGGTATGAATGTTTGATAGTTAATTGATCACTAATTATCATAATCTATATGATTTCGAATCAAGAACCGAGAAGAGAGATTTGCATATGCTGTAATTGAATAGACATAGGTTAAAATCGCGGACGAAAGTACCCCGATACTTGTGTAGCATTATAGGTTATTGTTCTTAATCATCCTATGTGATAAAACATATCATAGAAATATAGAAGGTTTCTGCACTGGGGTTGAGCGATTATATATCCTAACCGGAATATAAGACAGTCTAGTTAACCGATATCTTAACGTAGAAGAAGAAGTCATTCTAGTTGCATTAAGGATTGAAAAGAGTAGATAGTTGAGGATATTGGAAGCCCTAATTCCTTCATAACTGATTAAACCTCAATAATTTAGTTTAATTCTTGCAATTACTCTAGTAGTGTTAGAAAAAAACTCAAATCAACCATCGCTTTCCAAATAGATAACCTAGAATCAGAGCTCTAAGGTGTTTGTGTCCCACGGCCCTGCTGGCTGGCGCAGCGACGTCCTTTCTCGGATTTTTTGATTTTTGTGTCATTTTCTCGTCCGAACTACGTCTGATTTCTTCTATACTTCCTGATCGGTGTATTTTATATACACCTTTTGAGTCAGTTTTAGTTAGTCTTTTGTCCCGTTTTGCACATATAAGTGTCGTATTAGGATAGTTTTCCTTTCTTTTGAGTCAAAGTGGTTAAAATGGCCAAATGGCGGAAAAGGAGCTAAAAGAGGGTAAAAGAGGAGATTCCAGAGCTAAAAACAGAGAAAGTGGCGGACGCAGTGAAACCGGACGGCGGCCTCCTGCCGATCGAAGCGAGCGCGCCACTATCGAGAGGCTGCGAAGACTTCGGTCGCGGCGCCTAATGATAGCAGTGCGAGCGCGCGCGCTAAACATCAGAAGCTACAGTTGCAGTGTGGCGCCCTCGAGCAATCGAGCGCGGCGCCAAATCATCCGGATTGCGAGATTCCGGCGCGCTGCCTGCAGGCGCGACACGGAAAAATAAGGTTTCAGACGGATTTTGGGCGAGCTGCGAGGAAAAGTTGGCGGTTTGACTATAAAGGAGAACCAGGAAGTTTTAAGGGTTCCCTTAACACAACAGGCTTTGCTTGGAGATTGGAGACCGTAGTTTAGTAAATTCTTTTCCTTTTCTTTACTTTATTTTCAGTTTTGTATGATGAGCATGGGATTAGTTCTTGTCATATCGATGGCTAGGAACTAATTCCTCTATAAACTTTCCATATTGAATCTCTAGAAACTTATGTTATAATTTAATGCGTCTTTACGGTATTTCTTCTTGTTGAGATCTATCCAATAATTGAATTAAATGCTTGGTAGTTAATTGATAACTAAATACCACTATATGATTTCTAATCAGACTCCGGAAGGAGGGGATTGTGAATATGCTGTAAGTTGGGTAGACATTCTTGGATTGGGGATGAAAATACCTCAATTATTTATGTAGCGTTAATGAGAGGCTTAAAAACCCTAATTTTGCGCATTGTGCGTGACGGTTAACTAGGTTCTTGTTCTTAATCCTCCTATAGAGTTATCCTTATCAGAAAGGTAGGTAAGGTGCAATCTGAGGTTGAGTGTTTATATAACCTAACGGGAGTATAAAGCGATTTAGTGAACTGCTTTCTCCAAAGAAGAAGACCGTAAGATATTGCATTAATAAGTAGCATAAGCGGATAGTGAGGAGACGTGGAAGCCCTATTCTCATCACAACTGAAGTAAAACCTGATAGTTAAAATAGCTTTTATAATTCTTAGTTATAAACAACAAATCCAAATATCAATTTATCAAATAGATACCAAAAAAATAGATAGTTGGTAATTGAACCCTAATCCTTGAGGACGATATTCGGTCTTATCAAGACTATAATACTTGTCACGATAACATGCACTTGCGTTTAAAGTGTGTGCATCTTACCGCGCATCAAGTTTTTGGCGCCGTTGCCGGAGATTAGGCATAGTTCAATATCAAATTTGTCTATTTTTAATTTCTAATTTGGTGTTTAATTTTTATTTTAATTTTTAATTTTTACGTTTTTTTTATTATTTTTGGAAAATTCGAGGTACCGTGATTGGTTGTTTGTTTTTGATCTATTTCAGGAAATTAGTTTATGCGAAGGAGAAGAGGAGCAGACACTCTTGTTCCTGATTCGTAGATTGAGAAAACTGCAAACGAGCGAGAAAGAATCGGTGATTGCACTTTGATAGAAATGGGCGGTGCTCAAAACAATAACATGATGAGAGAAGGGTTAGGTGAAAATCAACATAACCGGGAATGCCTCGGCAAGTGCGATAGGCGTGGAGGAGAGAGTCGAAATCGGCGAAAGAAGTTGGGAGACTATGTGCTGCCAAGAGTGAATGGAGCACATACATGCATTAGGCTCCCTGCAATAGGATCCAACAACTTCGACATAAAACCGGCGATTATGAGCATGGTACAGCTGTTATACCCCGTAGTTACGACCTACGTATGAGGCGTCTGGCGTGTAAGACTTAAAAGTTTCAAAGGATAGGTTGTGGATTATTGGGACGGGTTTTAGTCAACTTTGAGGCGGGTTATGACCCGATTCATTGAGAGTTCCTAAGTGTTTCAAAGGCCCAGGGCATAGTTCGTGAGTCTAGATTCAACGCAACCAACCGTTAAATCGATAGGGCGTCGGGTAGAAAGTTATGAGAGTTACAAGTTCGGTCTTGTGATCGGACGAAATATGTTTGGACAAATGCGGCAGAGCTGGCGCCGTATGCGAGACGCGGCGCCTAAATCTTGAGGGTCGCTGAAGTTGCAGTGCCGTGGCGCCAGGCAGCGAGCGCGCGAAAATTCGAGAGAGGCTGCGGGGTTTGTGTGGCCAGTTTTAGGCGGAAAGACTTAGGAAAAGTCGATTTTCTTTTAAAAGACCTTGGGAGGTGACAAGTTCCCCACCCCCATCCCGAGTTCTTGCATGCGATATATTGACCAAGTCTTGAAGACTTGGTCATCTCAATTCCTCTCTCTCTAAAGCAAAAGATCTTCGCCTGCTCTCTACGTTTCAGAAGGAAATCGAGCCTAAGGAAAAATCGAAAGTTAAGAACAAGAAAAGGAAGCTTGTAGCTAGCTTGTGGTGGTGTTCTTGGCAAGGAAGCTAGCAAAAACATTTGGAATAAGTTTGGCTAAAACTTTAAGGTAATGATTCTTCCTTTAGATTTAGTTTATAGTGTTGCATGTTAAGAAGAAAGAACTTGTGGAAGTAAATAATGCTCTTAGAGTCATTGCATGCTAGAAATGTGATTTGGATATGAAAAATGGGTTAAGAGGAGATTATGAGCATGTTGTAGACTAAAAACTACCTTAGAATTGTTAAGTGAATTGTTGTAACTTATGGGGCAGAATTTAGTTTGGGTGTGTAATCCCCTTTGAATTGTTGGATTGATTGAGCCTTAAATGTGGCAATTGAATGATAAATTCGGCCTTGAGAAAGGTGGCAAGTGAGTAGAAACAAAGGAAATGCTGCCCAATTTTCCATAGAATTTAGTGACTTTGAACTTGGATTGTTCTACATTAAGATTAGAGGTTAATAAACGTATTATGACTATTAAAGGTTGAAATATTACTTGTGGTAGTTTGGACTTGGCAAGTGGATTGACCAAAGAGGTATGTGAAGCTTTCCTATCTCTTGAGCATGAATAGATGAAACTATGTAGTACGGTAGACGTACAAGATTTGGTATTCTTACTTGTTTGAGTATATAATGACTTGTTTCGTTTTAAGAATGTATAAATCTCTTGGTTAGGGGAAAAGTATGATTTTACTAAAGTATAGAGTTAATATAACAACTTTATGGGAAGTTGGTTTATTAGCTTCATAAAAGGTTAATGAGAAGAGATTTACTCTAAAAGTAAGATAAGTATATGAAGAGGCAAATTGGTTTAAGGCATCAATTGCCCAAGAGTTTTTTTGTATAAAGAAGAGTCATTTTTTAAAAGAGTTGAAGTATGTAGTACTTGAGTTAAATTCCCGGTTTTCTTTTATTGAAGATATGATTAAGTGCCTTAAGTAAACTAAAATGAGAGGGTATATGAACAAGACTAATAAGAAGTTATAAGTTTTCTTAACTTATTTATGATTATGATATGATGACAGTTTGAGCTAGGGTAAGAGTATATCTGAGGGCAAGCCCCAGATCGTTATACCACCTTCTCGGGGTAAGAGTATATGCGAGGCAAGCCCCAAGATCGTCATACCACCTCTCGAGGTAGAGTATATCGGCAAGCCCAAGATCGTCATACCACCTTGGTGTAAGAGTATATCGAGGGCGGCCCCAAGATCGTTATACCACTTACGTGTAAGAGTATATCGAGGAAAGTCCCAGATCGTTATACCATCTGGCCGGGTAAGAGTATATCGAGGGTAAGTCCCCAAGATCGTTATACCACGTGTTAGTGGATTTGCTACCCGTGATGCGAGGAATACCTCGTGCGAGTCCTTGGGGCTTATGCGGGTGAAATAGTCCCGTGCGGTAGTGCGACTATCGAGGAATACCTCATGCGGGTCGCGGGACTATGCGGGTGAAATAGTCCCGGGAGTAGGGTGCTTATTGATCTACAGGCGAGTACCTGTTTTGATCCTAAGGCCCTATTTTATGCGATTGTATACATATACTTGTCACTCATTGTTAGTAAGGTCTGATAAAGATATTTTATTGTCTTCCATGACTCGGCTTACTTTTAGACTTATGATATCATTATTATAGTATTTTCGACTTTACATACTTGGTACATATGTGTCGACCCCTTCGCGGCCAGCTGCGTTACATCGCCGCGGTAAGGGTAGCGATTGATGATCCTCGTTCTTAGGATCACTATTCGATGTCGAGCTCAATCCTCCGGAAGCTTGTCTATTGATGCGTATTTTCCACGATGTTATAGGTATTTTGTACATTCGAGAGTGCGGCGAGACTGTCCCGCCGGTTATTATCTTTAAGTGCAGTGGTCACTTATGTGTATTGGGCTATAAGAACCGGTTGTATTACTATACTTTTGTTTAAAGTATGTATAATGGAAAGCGACCTTATCGGTGGCGGTGATGTTTACCTTTCTATAAGTCATGTGTTATGTATGTTATTCTGCTATTCTCGACATATACGATAGGAGTACCGGTAAGTACGATCGTGGCCGGGTTGGGTAGTGACAAAAGTGGTATCGAGCGATTAGTCCTCGGAAAGTGTCCACGCAGTGTCTAGTAGAGTCTTGATTATCGGTGTATGTGCACCACATCTATGTCGAGGAGGCTGCGAGATATTTAGGATTGGTTTCCATTCTTTCACTCTAAGATCGTGCAATAGAGTGAGTTATAGGTTGAACCTCATACGATGTTTTCCTTTATGTATCGATTATGCCTCGCGCAGCAACCGCGGCCCGAAGGGCAAAGCGGTGAGAGTCTTGCTAGTGGGACGCGGAGAGTCACGAGGCCTGAGCCCGATCCTTACGAGAGATGATGTTTAGGCGGCGAAGTTCCGTCGTCGCCCGGCCTCAGCGAGTTCGAGGCGTGGGCGCGGCTCACGAGACCGCGGTACGAGCCTCGATCCACGATCGGAGATCCGAGTACGATTACGAGAGCGATTGATTCTTGGCAGCGCATAGTAGCGGCGGCCAAGCGAAGCGGCGGCGACCAACCCTAAGCGATTTCACGGATTGGGATTTCTTGGGTTGTCACCCACGAGTTCTATGGTTCGAGATTTGAGAGGATCGCGGGAGTTTATCCGGCGATTCTGACGGACCACGCAGTCCTAGGGCATCGAGGTGAGTGCATTATACTAGCTTCTGATTCTGCGATATTGCGTTGGTAGTTTGAGTCATGGGTATTGTCGAGGCGAGATGCTCTTCCGGTGATTGGGAGGAGTTCACGAGGCGTTCTAGACCACTTCTTGCCTCACGAGGTGAGAGAGCCGCGTGAATAGGTTCTTGACCTTGAGGCGGGGCGGGAGGACTATCGAGTCTGACACGAGTTCGACTCGCTTGGCGAATATCGCGCACACCATAGTAGGCGACATAGCGACATGGTTCATCGATATGTGATGGGGTTAGGCCGTCATATGATTCTGCGTGCTTGGGGTGGCTCTTGGCCGAGGATGGATATTGCCGGGATGCGAGTGTACGCGAGGATTGAGGCGAGAGGCGGGATCAACTAGATTTAGGCGGCCAAGAGGCGAGGCAGCGAGCTCGAAGCGATTTTGGCGGCGGCCTCGTGGCGATCTAGGTCCGTATTCCGGCCCGGCCTGAGTGCTCCTTCCGATTTCCGGCGGGAGAGTACGTCGCGAGGTTATTCGGGAAGCGGTCGGGGCTCGGGACTTGATTTTCACGGAGGCGAGACCGGCTGTCGAGACCACCTACCTCTCGGTGTGTTCGATGCGGTAGGTCTCATCCGGCGAGTGCCGTATGGGTTCGAGAGCATGTTACTCTTGTGGCAGGCCATCGAAGAAAGATTGTCCGTTCTTGGCGGCGGGAGCATTACAGTTGGTAGCGAGTGCATTCTTTGGTCTTCATCTTCGATGGTTAAACGCCCGGGGCGAGTACTTATGGGCCAGCGGTGCGGCGAAGGTCGTGGTAGAGGTTCGATTCGCGGTCCTCGAAGCGCGTATATCTTATGTCGGTCAGACAGGACCGGAGGCGTCGCGGATGTAAATCCAGTGCATTATTGGTTTCTTCTTTGTGATGTATATGCTTTGATAGATCCGAGTTCTACGCTTGTCCTACATATCTCCTCATATTGCGTAGAATAGGGATAGAACGAGTCCATAAGACGCTTTTGAGGTGCTACGCGATAGGTGATCGATGGTAGTGGCGGGTGTATAAGACTTGCCTGTGATTATAGATGGCCGGACTAGCGGGCTTGATAGAGTTGGATATGACAGACTTTGATGTGATTATGGGTATGGATTGGCTAGCGTCTTGCTATGCCAACGCGTGTATGAGAGAGATTAGTTCGGTTCGGTTTCTGGTGGCCGGTTGCTCAGTGGAAGGGGAATCTTTGCGTCGTAGGGTAAGTTTATTTCTTACCTCAAGGCTAGGAAGATGTTGCGGAAAGGGTATATCTACAATAGGGTTCGTGTATTCGACACTGAGGTGAGTCACGGACCTTGATCGATTCGGTTGTTAGAGAGTTTCGGGCGTATTCGGGCGAGCAGGGTATCCCTCGAGAGAGATTGAGTTTGTATTGATTTGGCGCGGACAACTCGGCCGATATCCATTCCGCCATACGAGGATGGCCGGCGAGTTGAAGGAATTGAAGGACCGGTGAAATATTTCTTTGGAGAAGGGCTTTATTAAGTGAGTGTTTCTCCGCAGGAGCACGGTGTTATTTGTAAAGAAGAAGGATGGCAGCTGCGTATGTGTATTGATTCTGAGCGGTGAACAAGGTAACTATCGAAGCAGATATCCTCCCGAGATTGGCGATTTGTTTGACGATTGCGGTGCAAAGTGTTTTCAAGATAGACACTGCGATGCGGTTATCATCAGTGTGAGTTAGAGATAGATATCCCAAAGCGCATTCAGGACCGGTATGGGCACTATGAGTTGGTGATGTCTTTGGTTTGACAACGCCTGCGATATTCATGGACTTGATGAATAGGGTGTTGAGCCATTCTTGGATATATTCGTTATAGTGTTCATTGATGATATATTGGTGTATTCGCGTCTGAGCGAGAGCATCTGGTCATTTGAGGCGATTAGAGTCGTAAGGCAAGCGATTGTATGCCAAGTTCTCGAAGTGCGAGTTCTAGCTAACCGGTGGCTTTCTTAGGGCATATTATCGGGGCGATGGTATTGGGTTGATTCTGGCGAAGATTGAAGCGATCGAACTTGGCGGACCAGCTACTGCAAGCGGAGTGCGCGGCTTTGGGCCTTGCGAGGATATTATCGGATGTTTGTAGAAGTTTGCTTCTATTTCACCTTTGACTAAGTGGCTCGGAAAGCGGCTATGTTCGATGGGCGGATACTTGTGAGAAAGTTTCGATTGCTAAAGAGAAGTTGGCAGCCCGATTCTTGCTCTTACAGAGGCTTAGATGGATATGTGGTTTTATTGTGGCGTCGGTGTCGGGCTTGGAGTGCGTCTTTGATGCGGCCGGCGAGTTATAACTTATCGTCGGCGGCTTAGGAAGCATGAGAAGAACTATCCAGCGTGACTTGGAGTTGGAAAGGCGTGATCCATGCCTTGAAGATATGGAGACATTATTTATATGGAGTTCGTGTGGACATTTATAGACGCAGAGTCTCGGTATATCTTGACGAGAGGAGTGAACTTGCGGCGAGGCGGTGGTTGGAGCTCTTAAGGATTACGATGTTGACATTACATACCACCGGGGAAGGCGATGTAGTTGCGGATGCCGCAGTCGCGGTCGATGGGTAGTGCATGCGATGTTGACGGAGAAGAGGATATGGTCGAGAGTTACATCGGTAGCGAGCCTTGGGGTTCGTTTGGTTGATCGATAGTGACGAGTCGGGTTCGAGAGGTTGCAGTCTTCCATCGTCGAGGTGAAGAAGCGGCGATATGAGATCCGATTTTAGTGCGATGCGATATGCGGCTCTCGAAGAGAAGAAGTCTATTTGAGTAGCGCGATGGGGTGCTAAGATTCGAGGGCGGTTGTGTGTTCTCGATGTAGCGAGGACCGTCGGCGGTGCAGGAAGCGCGCGGTGCTCGTTATTATTCATCAAAGTCGACTAAGATGTATCATGACCTCGAATCGTGTATTGGTGGGATGGCCTAAAAAGGGGCGTTGCGGAGTTCGTGTACGATGCCCAAGTGTCGGCGAGTTAAGATTGAGCACGAAGCGGTGAAACATTGCGAGCTATTGATATTCGACTTGGAAGTGGGAGGTGATAAATATGGATTTTATTACGGGCAACCTACCACTCGGAGGAAGCATGATTCCATTTGGGTGATTGTCGGCGGTGGCGAAATCGACCCATTTTCTTCCGATCGAGCAGCGTTCTGGTGAGACTATGCGGATTATATATTAGAGATTGTGAGGCTGCGGAGTCGGTGTCGATCATATCAGATAGAGGGCCCGATTCTCGGCTAACTTGGAGGTCTTTTGAAGGATTAGGGACACGAGTGAGTCTCGATGCGGCGTTTCATCCTCGGGCCAAGCCAGGCGGGCGGCTATCCAGACAACGAGGATATCTGCGGGCTTGTGTTATTGACCGAGGTAGGAGGATCATTTGCCTCTTGTGGAGTTTGCTTACAACAACGGCTACCATTCCGGCGTGGATGGCGCCTTATGAGGCCTTATACGGGAGGAAGTTGGTCACCGATGGCGGTTCGAGTGGGAGAAGTTCGATTAGTCGGGCGAACTTAGTTCGATGGCGATTGATAAGGTGAAGCTTATCGAGGCGGTTGTTGGCGGCTCGAGTCGGCGAAGTCGTATCGAGATCATCGGCGTCGACACTTGGAATTTGAGATAGATGATTGGGTTTTCCTAAAGGTATCGCCCATGAAGGCGTGATGAGGTTTGGAAAGAAGGAAGCAGCCCGAGTACGTTGGGTCGTGTCGGATTGTCGTAGGGTGGCGGGGTTGCACATGAGTTAGATCTGCGTCCGATTTGGAGGCGGTACATCGATCTTCCATGTGTCCATGTTGCGGAAATGTATTGGAGATCCATCTAGAGTGCACGGTTCGTGATGTCAGTAGCGGAGGAGTTATCGTATGAGGAGAGTCGTGGCGATACTCGATCGTCGAGTTAGGCGACCGGACGAAAGGCGTGGCTTAGTCAGTCTTATGGCGGAGCGAGCAGGAGAAATGGCGTGGGAAGCGAGAGGATGACATGATGAAGAGTACCTGCTTTATTTCCTATACCTCCGGGTAACCCACTTTCCTTGTTAGTTTTGATTTAGCATTTACGCTTGGTATGTTGTGGCTCGAGGAGCTTCTTTATTTGCAAAAGAATAGTTAAGAGGTCTACATGTCGATGTTGTGATTTGAGTAAGCCTAGAAGGAACATTCGGGATGAATGTTTCTAAGGGGGAGAATGTTATACCGTAGTTTTGACCCTACGTGTGAGGCGTCTGAAAGCATGTAAGACTTAAAATTTTCAAAGGATAGGTTGTGGATTATTAGGACGGGTTTTAGTCAACTTTGGCGGGTTATGACCCGATTCATTGAGAGTTCTAAGTGTTTCAAAGGCACAGGCATAGTTCGTGAGTCTAGATTCAGCGCAACCAGTTAAATCGATAGGGCGTCGGAGTAAAAGTTATGAGAGTTACAAGTTGGTCGTGATCGAGCAAATATGTTTGGACAAAGCGGCGGCGCAGCGTATGGCGTATGCCGGCGCTAAATGCGGCGAGATTTGAAGCGCTAGCGGCGCTGAGGCATGGCGCGAAAGTTGAAGAAGGCTGCGGGGTTTAGCATGGCATTTTTAAATAAACTCTGGCTCGAATAAAAAGGTTAGAAAATAAAAATAAAGCTAAATAAAGTTTAAGAGGCTTTAAAGGTTTTAAAATTGCAAAGATGTTTAAAAGCTTAAAAGGTGCTAAAGGTGCAAAATGCTAAGAAGTCTAAAAGGCTAATGGGTTCTTTAGAATGCTGAGGTTGCGAGTCGCCACCTAATTAGTTTGGGTGAATTAGGACACCTAAATGTTTAACTAGTTTAAAGTAAAACATTAACTCCATTTTAATGGTCTGCTAAACTTAATGAGATTCTGGGTAAGGGTTCTTTATTAATCTAGAGGGAAGGGGTTAGGCACCCTCTAAGATCCGCTAACTTGCGGTTGTCCTGCCAAACCTAGGGTAATTATTATATTTTTAAAAATGCAAAGTAAAAGATCTTCCTGCTAAAAAAAAAAAAAAAAAAATGTTAAAATGTTTACAGGTGCTTAAGTCTAAAAAGGGCAAAAGGTGCTATATGTGAAAGAATGCTAAGAGGTGCTAAAATATTAAGGGTTAAAGACGCTTAACAAAAGTGCTAGCAATTTGAAAGTGCTGAGTGTAAACAAAGTAGTGCTAGGGTGCTTTAAATATTAAAGGTGCTTAAGAGTGCTAAAAGTGCAAAAGAGGTACTAGAAATCGCTAAGGTGTTAAAAGTGCAAAAATGCTAAGAGAGGTGCTAAAAATACAACCCTGCTTGAATAAAAAGGTGTTAGAAAATAAAAGTGTTAAAAGAATACTAAAATTTAAAGGGTGTTTAAAATGCTAATAGGGTGTTAGGGTGCTAGTAATGCTAAGGTGCTAAAAACGCTAAAATGCTAAATGTTAAAGGGTAAAAGAATGCTAAAAGTAGTGCTAAATGCTAAAGGTATTAAACGCCAAGGGGTGATTCAAAGTGCTAAAAGGGCTAGGAATGCTAAAGAATGCTAAGAGAATGCTTTATGGACTAATTATGTGTATTTTGATAGCTAAATTAATCTTGCCTAGCCTGCGTACAATATTATATAAGAAATGTTTTAAGAAGATTTTGGGAGTTTAGGAAGAAATCTGTTGTGGATTTTAATACACAGAATGTTGGTTTTTATAATGCAAGTTAAATTACTTATTTTTTGCAGATTTTAAACATGCTTAATAGTCCTAAAAGGCAAATAAAGAAGAATGCGTTTCTAAAATGTAATTATTTCCCG
This sequence comes from Przewalskia tangutica, assembly GCA_029844215.1. Classification (NCBI taxonomy): domain Eukaryota; kingdom Viridiplantae; phylum Streptophyta; class Magnoliopsida; order Solanales; family Solanaceae; genus Przewalskia; species Przewalskia tangutica. Next base: position 80,089,963 of record CM056737.1, read on the forward strand.
TCTTATATATTTAACGACCTAATTGCTAGAAGTTCTCCTATTAATTACAAAATTAAATAATGAAATTACAGTAAACAAATAAAGGCGTAAAAATAAGACGAGAAAGTTAAGAGAATGAGGGGATTGGAGCGGATGACTCGATCTGTTTGTTTTTCTAGGAGTTTCTGATGCGGGAATGCGAATGCGGATGCGGGTCGCCATTTGAATAAGCTCGCGATGAGTCTCGCCATGAGACTCTTCTTTTTTGCTCCAATGCGTGCCATGTAAAAAAAACAAGAAAGATAAGGATTAGTACGAGCCTAAATAATAATTGATGCAAATAATTAGGACGGGCACGTATATTAGCTGCATGACGTGTCACGATAACTCACGACTAAAGGAAAAGCGGCGGGGCGATCTTTGGGCCACAGGTGCAAGCGATTAAGCGAAATGCAAAAATGGCCCAATACATGGATTTCTTTTCAGATTTTATAGAGAAGGCAGATGGCGCGGTAAATGCAGCCTTATTTTCGCTATTAAGACCGGATAGAGGATATTATCAAATGGGGTAAGCAATAGCGAGATGGCGAAGGGATAATAATAGGCACGTATGCAGTGCTGCACTTCCGCTACATAACCTCAGCAGTTCTATGTGAAGAACAAACAACGATGGCATAAGTGATCCCTTTCTTGTGATCATCTCACCAAACCAAAAATGCAGCAACACACAGAGGGGACACCACGACTCAGATCCGATTACCAGCTAGATATATATATTCATATACTGACGAAGCAATGTAGGACCAGTTATGTCATGATTCAATTATTGGCCTCAAGAGGTAACAACACTAATCAATTAGCGGTATCACGAGAGAGGGGACATGACTCTTTTTAAAGAATCTAAGTGTTAAGTCGCACTAGGCTTTTCACTCACTTAAGCACTTTTCCATCATATTATAAGGCGTAAATCAAGACAACATGCAGCGGAGAGGAATTTAGATGCAGGATTATTTGATACAAGCATTGTTTAGATTACGATAGATTGTGAGGCCTGAAATGTGGCTTGAAAGGGTATTGACAGGATCAATTTTATATCCCTTAAGCAGAGTAAATTCTGAGGTCTTCATTGAACTAGTGAGGAGGATGAACCACTACTAGAGAGCCTATTTTGATATGCCTAACTAAATATTTTTAACAAAAAATACAGATTCATATAACATAACGATTACATTACGAAGGTATTTGGACATGTTTAAATTATTCTAACCGTAGCGAATACTTAATCGATTGCGCTCATGCGAACACTCTGAAATGCGGTTGAGGATTGATCATGACATTAATCATGGACTTAATGAACACAAATGACATAATATTGCACATAAACGTGCGACTTTTCCGGACTTATATTCCACATAAAAGTCGATCTAGTTAAACACATATTACAAATGTCGATATTAGCTTGAACATTATTAACAATAACGACCGAAAATTAATAACAATCGTTAGCTTAACGAGTTCAAATCGGCTTAATAAACATAAGCGATCGCGACATCATCTTAACACATACTTAATAGTCGTTGAACGTATGCGTACATTAATGTTAAGCGAAATCTAAGGCGTAAGGGAAGATATTACCTTCTCCGGGCAGCGAACCGAGGCAGCGAATCAAGTCGTCGACTCGCTCGGGTTTTGGGCTTTGCGATGCGAAACAGAGGGGAGGGTTTTACTTGCTGATTTCTTGGTTGTATTACTCGTGCTCTACGCATGTATGCGCCTAAATTGCTATGTGTTTCCTCAGCTTTGCTAAGGTGTCGATCTATGGGTATGCTATTGTCTCTTGATCCCCGACTAAGCTCAATTGACGCCGCCTCTTCTTCGATTTGTTGGACTCTATGAGCCCTGCTCTCTCCGTTCGACCCCTTGCATGCGCTCAAATGTTCTGTATTTATAGCTCAGAGTTAGGGTTCTAATATTGGTAAGCTTTTAGGGCTGATTTGGTGAGATTTTGTGCTGTTGATATGATAAGGTGAACGATTTGGAGAGATTCGTTTGGTTATGGAAAGAGGAGCTGGCTAGGGTGCGTGGGTAAGGGAAGGCTCCCGGATTCTCCGGCGAGAATCTGAAATTTCTTTGGTGTTGTGATGGGGAGGTGAAGAGGCTAGGGTTTCGTTTAGGTTTTGAAAGGGTGAGGGAGAAGGACGATCCTGAAGAAGTGAGGTAAAGGTGAAGATAAAATTTGGGACGTTGGGCTTGCGGGGAAAAATAAAGGCTGGGGGAGTGGGCTAGCGGGTTGTGGGCTGCGGGTTAAGGTCCAATTAAAGGGTAAGGGCTGATTAGCTTTTAATTAGGGGGAGTTAAATAGGTTAGTTAATTAATTAGCTAGTTAATTCTAGGTAGGTGTATTATTAATTAGTAAATTGTGCTCAAATTATTTAAGTGCTTTATTAAAATTATCTAGGTGCTACATTAGCCTAATTATTTACTAAATGCGGGCGTGTTATTTAATTAGTGCTTAATATTTTAGAATGCGACGCTATTATTTAAAATCTTATTATTGTGCATTATTGCGAAGTTAAATTAAAATGCATTGAGTTTATATTAAATTACTTAAATGCTAATTGTGAGTACGATATTTAAGAATTATTTAAAGCCCTTTTTTATAAATGCGACGCTATTAAATGCATGTATTAGATTAAAATTGATTTTAAATTACAAATGATTACTAATAAATGCGGCTATGCTACGACCTGACGTTATCGCTAAATTATTTATTTTATGCATTTATTAATTATTTAAGAATTACGACAAAGCTTAGAGTTAATAAGTGCGGGCGCGGGACTCTAAATGCTTAAGACTCTACGTAAGACGCGATGTCATTATTAAATTATTTATTTATGCCTGTATTTATGTTTTATCGCTGCATTTTATCCTAAAAATTATTTTACAAAAATTAGTGTAATTTTATAGTTAATGACTGGACGAGAGGGTCAAAATTGGGTGTCAACAAGCGCCGCGGCGGGATTTTTGGGCGGAAAGACTTAGGAAAAGTCAGATTTTCTTTTAAAAGACCTTGGGAGGGTGACAAGTGTCCCCCCCCACCATCTGAGTTCTTGCATGCAATATATTGACCAAGTCTTCAAAACTTGGTCATCTTCCAATTCCTCTCTCTCTCTCTAAAGCAAAAGCTCTTCATTCTCTCTACATTTCCAAAGGAAATCCAAGCCTAAGGAAAAATCTGAAAGTTAAGAACAAGAAAAGGAAGCTTGTAGCTAGCTTGTGGTGGTGTTCTTGGCAAGGAAGCTAGCAAAAACATTTGGAATAAGTTTGGCTAAAACTTTAAGGTAATGATTCTTCCTTTAGATTTAGTTTATAGTGTTGCATGTTAAGAAGAAAGAACTTGTGGAAGTAAATAATGCTCTTAGAGTCATTGCATGCTAGAAATGTGGTTTGGATATGAAAAATGGGTTAAGAGCAGATTATGAGCATGTTGTAGACTAAAAACTACCTTAGAATTGTTAAGTGAATTGTTGTAACTTATGGGGCAAAATTTAGTTTGGGTGTGTAATCCCCTTTGAATTGTTGGATTGATTGAGCCTTAAATGTGGCAATTGAATGATAAATTCGGCCTTGAGAAAGGTGGCAAGTGAGTAGAAACAAAGGAAATCTTGATTTTCCATAGAATTTAGTGACTTTGAACTTGGATTGTTCTACATTAAGATTAGAGGTTAATAAACGTATCATGACTATTATAGGTTGAAATATTATTTGCGGTAGTTTGGACTTGGCAAGTGGATTGACCAAAGAGGTATGTGAAGCTTTCCTATCTCTTGAACATGAATAGATGAAACTACGTAGTACGGTAGACGTACAAGATTTGGTATTCTTACTTGTTAGAGTATATAATGACTTGTTTCGTTTTAAGAATGTATAAATCTCTTGGTTAGGGGAAAAATATGATTTTACTAAAGTATAGAGTTAATATAACAACTTTATGGGAAGTTGGTTTATTAGCTTCATAAAAGGTTAATGAGAAGAGATTTACTCTAAAAGTAAGATAAGTATATGAAGAGGCAAATTGGTTTAAGGCATCAATTGCCCAAGAATTTTTTTGTATAAAGAAGAGTCATTTTTTAAAAGAGTTGAAGTATGTAGTACTTGGGTTAAATTCCCGGTTTTCTTTTATTGAAGATATGATTAAGTGCTTTAAGTAAACTAAAATGAGAGGGTATATGAACAAGACTAATAAGAAGTTATAAGTTTTCTTAACTTATTTATGATTATGATATGATGACAGTTTGAGCTAGGGTAAGAGTATATCTGAGGGGCAAGCCCCAAGATCGTTATACCACCTTCTCCAGGGTAAGAGTATGTCTGAGGGGCAAGCCCCAAGATCGTCATACCACCTTCTCCAGGGTAAGAGTATGTCTGAGGGGTAAGTGTATATCTTCGGGGTAAGAGTATATCTGAGGGGTAAGTCCCCAAGATCGTTATACCACCTGTTCCGTGGATTTGCTACCCATGATGCGAGGAATACCTCATGCGAGTCCTTAGGGGCTTATGCGGGTGAAATAGTCCCATGCGGTATTCTGACTATCACGAGGAATACCTCGTGCGGGTCCACGGGACTATGCGGGTGAAATAGTCCGAGAGTAGGGTGCTTATTGATACTACAGGCGAGGTACCTGTTTTGATCCTAAGGCCCTATTTTATGCGATGTGTATACATATACTTGTTACTCTCATTGTTAGTAAGGCACAGAAAAAGGTATTTTATTGTCTTCCATGACTCCATCTTACTTTTAGACTTATGATATCATTATTATAGTATTTTCGACTTTACATACTTGGTACATATTGTGTCGACCCCTTCCTCGAAGTGCGTTAAATCTGCGGTAAGGGTAAGCGATTGAGGATCCTCGTTCTTAGGATCACTATTCGATGTCGAGCTCAATCCTCCGGAAGCTTGTCTATTAGTGCGGATTTTCCACGATGCTATAGGTATTTTGTACATTCGAAGTGCGGTGGGGCCTGTCCCGCCATTATTATCTTTAAGTGCTGTGGTCACCTATGTGTTTTGGGCTATAAGAACGGTTGTATTACAATACTTTTGTTTAAAGTATGTATTATGGGCGCACTTATCGGTGGCGGATGATTTACCTTTCTATAAGTCATGTGTTATGTATGTTCATTGCTATTCTCTCGACATATACGGCAGTACCGGTAAGTACGATCGTGGCCCCGAGGTTGGGTCGTGACAACAACACAGTCTGGTCGGAGGCTGCCGGAGGATCCACATATGCACATAACGAATTTCTTGGAGCTATGTGCAACTTTCAGATATAACGTCGTCACTGTTGATGTCGTCAGATTGAGGCTCATTCCCTTCTCACTCAGGGACAGAGCAAAAGTATGGTTGAATTCCCTGCCGGCCGATTCGATTTTTACATGGCACTAGCTGGCACAGAAATTCCTAGCCAAGTTCTTTCCCCCGTGTAAAGCAGCAAAACTGAGAGGGGAGTTGAACAACTTCTACCAAGCAGATGGAGAGTCCTTATATGAAGTTTGGGAAAGGTTCAAAGATCTACAGAGAAAGTGCCCACACCATTGCATTGAGTTGTGGAACTTGGTCCACATCTTCTACAACGGCCGTCTGACGAACCATTATAGATGCGGCGGTGGAGCGTTCATGAGGAAAAGCGACCCGCGGCGCTCATGAGTTATTAGAAGATATGACCACTAACAACCATGTCACGTAAGAGAGGTCGACAAGTGGGAGAAGAACGGTGAGAGTCCACGAAATAGATGCTATTCTCGCCTTGAACGCCCAGTGGCCGCTTTTAGCGAAAGCGATTGCGTGAACATCTGATGTCGATAAATGCGGTGCATATGCCTAGAAGTGTGAGATATGTGGTGGCCCACATACATTTGATAGGTGTCCTTGGTGATCCCAACAATATACGATGGAAGCGAGTAGAGTGTCGGGCCATAGGTAATTATCGAGCAGCGAGAACAACCCTACTCCACACTTATAATCGGTGGAGGAACACTAATTTCTCATGGAGAGAGACCGGCGGCGAGGCAGGAACCGAGAACCAATACGAGAACGCGAATCAATACGAGGCGCGTGAACCAATCAGAGGCGATGCAGAACCAGCGAGAACGAATCAGCGACCGCCATTCAAGCCCGCGGCCTCAGCGATTCAATGCCGGTTGTGAAAAAGCGAGAAGCTGGCGGTATGGCGACAACGCGAATGCGGATCGATTCATGCGAAGCTAGATCCTCATTCAGAACTTGGAAACAAGTGGGTCACTAGCAAAGCGGTAAACGGCGTACCACGAGGGACATTGCCAAGCAACACAGAGGTAAATCGAAAGCGATGCCAGCGGTCAATTGAGAAGCGGCAAGCGGTTGGAAGCGTGATCCTCGGCCGATGGTTGAGAAAAAGCGAGTTAGAAAAGAGAAGGTGATTGAGCCCGGTACATAGTAGAAAACTCGGAGAAGGAGTATACTGAGAAGATCCCTTTCCCCAGAGACTACAATGGCGGTTGATAAACAATTCTCCAAATTTTTGGAGACATTTAGAAAGCTGCGTATCAACATACCTTTCATAGAAGCATTAGAGCAGATGCCTTCCTATTTCAAGTTTATGAAGGAGATCTTGGGGAAAAAGAAGAAGCTGGCGGAATATGAAATAGTAGCAGCAGCGGAGGAGTGTAGTGCTATCTTTGCGAGAAGAAGTTGCCACCAAAACTAAAGGATCCCGGAAGCTTTACTACCTAGCACAGTGGGCGAGTGACTGCTGTGAGCTTTATGTGATTTAGGCGAGTATAAATCGATGCCGCATCGGTATTTAAAAGATTGGAGTTGGGTGAGGCCAACCAACGCGATAAACTGCTGTTGGCCGACGGGCGGTGGTTCATCGAAGGCAAGATCGAGGACGTGATTGTGAAAGTAGGAAAATTCTTCTTTCCTGCAGACTTCCTCATTCTTGATATGGAAGAAGATGCAGAAATCCCTATCATATTGGGGAGGCCATTCCTAGCAACGGGGAGAGCTTTGATTGATGTTGACAGAGGAGAATTAACACTAAGGGTGGAGAATGAAGAAATGGTGTTTAAAGTTTTTAAACACGTCATTGAAACAAACCATGAGTTGGTGCTTTGCAATCGGCACCATTAAACCCCTGCGAGCCAATACAAGTCAACCAAGAGAGATGAGCCCGAAAGCGGACATGGTTTGCGAAATTCCACTAAAGGAGGTATGTGTTCTGAACTCCTCTTCGATAAAGCTAAAAGAAAAGAAGAAAAGAAAAGCATAAAATGTGGAGAAATGGATTAGTTGGGGCTTGATCCACCCGGTTATTAAAGCTAAGAACTTGCGTCCGGCTAAAAGCGTTAAAAACAGTACTTGGGAGGCGACCCAACGTTTTCAATTATGTTATTTCAATTCGTGTCTTTAGATTATTTTAATTTCTCTAGAAACGATCTCACGGTCTTGGGGTCTTGTGTTTGTGTTGTTGTGAATCTGAGACAAATAAAGCGAAGGACGAAAAAGCGAGCAAGCCGGATTTCGAGCGGAGTAAGCGCGCGCATCGGGAAGCGGTATGGCGCCAAAAAAGTATGGCGCGAAGTTTAAGTCTTGCATGTGAAAGTCCCGAATGAGTCAGAAGATTGGCGCTGGCTAAAAGCTGGCCGCGGCGAAATCGAAACTTAAAACGCCTAAATCGATTTTCCCCAATCCCAATTTCAAAACCTAACCCTTCTCCAAAACCACGAAATTCCAAAAGTTTGCCCACAAATCCTCCACAAATCCAACCCAACCACAACCAAAATTCTTAAATTCCTAAAACCCTTAGCTATCTCAAACAACAAAGCTCCATTCCATAGCGTCAAACCACGATTGAAACAAGAACAGTGAATCTTACCGTAAAAGGTAATCTTTTTCTGTTCTTGAGTCATTTACTGAAGTCACAGGAGGTAGTAGTTTGAAGGAGTATTGTAGTTGAAGTAGTTTGGGTACTAAAAAGTTGATTGTGAAGTTTGGAGAAAAGAGTAGAAAAGGAGTGTGGGTATTGGGTAGAAGAGTTGAAGTTTGGGGGTGTTGTGTTCGCTGCTAGTTGTAGATTGTGTAGGAAACATTTGTGCCACTAAATTGAAAGCTCCAGAAACTATTTTAACCATGGCCATCAGGAAGAGAAGAGGCTCCACATCCACCCCAACCCCACATTACGATAATACTAGGTTTGTGAGCTACCAAGCCTTCCAAAGATACAAAAGCGATACGGACAGTAATACCAGAAAGAGGAATGGACTACCAGAGGGAGTCATATGGGGAGGAAGATGTTTATGAGCCCATCCGGAGAAAATAGCACCAATGAACACAACAATGGTGCGTGAATTTTATGCGAACTTTCTGGAGAGGGTGGCAAGGGGATGCTTTGTAAGGGGAAATTATATGCCTGTGACGGCGGAAGCAATAAATATGACTCTAAAAACAGTTGATGTTGAAGAGAGTAGTGATTGGAACCATTTTAGAACACGGTGCAGGAGCACAACAACATCAATTTGGAATGCCGTCGCATGAAGCGAAGCTACCCCGAGTGCGTTTGATATGGGAAGAAATGGATCAAGAGCACTAAGCGGTGCCAATTCAACAAAGCGGCGAGGTTGGCTATATTTCGTCGATGCGCGTGATACCATCCACGACTTCATCGAGTCTTGGAAAATAGGATTAAGCGATATATGGAATTATGAGGGGACTGACGATTGATGTGGGGAAAGAGATAGTGCAGAGCATTGAAGAAATCAGCAGGTTGGTGACAACAGGTGGATTGGGACATGGTTCACTTATTACCAGTCTATGCCACATGAATGCGGTCCCAATCCTACCATCGACACTCATGAGAGAAACCAATGCCGGTGTCCTGTGGGATAGTGCACTCTTTTTCAGACCCAAGCCCCCAGCAGCCAGACGGAGAGTACAACCAGCATCAGCAGCAGCAGCAGAGGCCGCAATGAACGAGGATGAGCCTGAAATATGGGCTCAATATGAGGCAGGACCTAGCCACCGGCCAACCACAGAAGGTAACCTTGGTGCCGCGATGGGCGGTGCTTGAGAATCGGATGAGGATGATGCGAGTTTGGACACGATGATCCACGAACAACAAGAAACGAGGCAACAAATCAGCGAGATGAGTTCCTTGTTGATCGATGGTCCATGCACTATCGTACCACGCCGCGCACCACCGTTTTAGCCAAAGTCTGTAAGTGTCTTATTTCTTTTATTGTCTTTGAGTCTACACACATTGGGGACAATGTGTGATTTAAGTTTGGGGGTGTTTTATGTGTATTTTGTTTATTTGTGTCATGATATGTTTTATTTAAATCTTTTGATTGTTTTATGTTTATTTTGAGTCACCATTTTTTTTTGTCTTTTTGAGTCACAATTGCCTGTCAAAGATCATGTATGCTGTAGTTGCTAGAAACATATAGTGAATTAAGGTGGAATAATGTAACGGAATTGAAGCAACTATCTAAACACTTAAGTTAGATATGCCAAAAAACTCACAGAATCTGTCTATTTGGAGTTTCTTGCTTGAATTATGCATGCTAAATGAAAAATACTTATGTGTTATGATTGCTTGCTATTTGAGGCGAAATAATTAGGATATGCATGATAGGGAGATGACTCAGACATTTCTTTGATAGCCAATTCTTACCATTCTTTTCTATCCCGGACTTTAAAAATATCCTCAGTCAGCCCCATTGAGCCTAAATTTGAAACTTCTTCTTTGACACCCTATATTCCCACAAATTGTACCATAAGTGAAAATATGAAATAGTGGAATACATTGTGTTAAAAAAGAGACAAAAAGAGTGAATAAGTCTGTTGCACCCCAATACAAAAGTAATAAGAAATAGGCAAAAACCTAAGTTTGGGGGTGCTTGTCATTATTATATACTTCACTCTCCCAAAACAAAAGAGGAAAAAGATAAAATCGAAGTGAAGAAAAGAACAAAAAGAAAAGGGAAATACTGAAAAGCTAAAGAGCTTATGGTACACAAAAATGAGCCTAAATGCCTATTTTTACCAACCCCTACCTAAGCCTACATTACAACCCTTAAAGTCCTGAAGATCTCTTCTATGCATATCCAGGATTAGTGGAGAATAGCAAGTAAGCATGCCATAGGATTTTTGAATTTATATGCATGATTTAGTATATTGACTTCCATTAAAGCATGATGAATATGAGTTTGCGAAATATCTAGCTTAATGTCTTTGAAATGTCAATGCTATATGTTCTGCGTATTATTTTGCTAACCTTCATGTTTTCTAGTTAACACTAATGCAAAGAAAAGTAATCAATGGCAGTGAGTCTTTTATTTTCGTTCTTTGAGTCTTTTATGTCTTTCTTTCTATCTTTGCTCGAGGGCGAGCAAAGGTTAAGTTTGGGGGTATTTGATCGGTGTATTTTATATACACATTTTGAGTCAGTTTTAGTTATTCTTTTGTCCCGTTTTGCACATATAAGTGTCGTATTAGGATAGTTTTCCTTTCTTTTGAGTCAAAGTGGTTAAAATGGCCAAATGACGGAAAATGAGCTAAAAGAGGAGATTCCAGCTAAAGCAGAAAGTGGCGGGCCAGTGAAACCAGACCAGCCGCGGCCTCCTCTGATCGAAGCGAGCGGCGCCAGCTATCGAGAGGCTGCAGAAGACTTCAGTGCGCGCGCCTCGTAACAGCCAGTGCGAGGCCGCGGCGCTAAACATCCGAAACTACAGAGCAGTGGCCGCGGCTACCGAACAAGAATCGGGCATGGCGCCAAATCATCCGACGGATTGCGGTTCCGTGGCGCCGCGTCTACAGGCCGGCGCGCGGAAAAATAAGGTTTCAGACGGATTTTGGGCGAGCCTTGAGGAAAAAGTTGAGGCGGTTTCATTTATAAAAGAGAACACACTAGGCGGTTTTAAGGGTTCCCTTTTGCACAACACAAGGCTTCTTGGAGATTGGAGACCATAGTTTAGTAAATTCTTTTCCTTTTCTTTACTTTATTTTCGGTTTTGTATGATGAGCATGGGATTAGTTCTTGTCAATCGATGGCTAGAACTAATTCTCTATAAACTTTCCATATTGAATCTCTAGAAAATTATGTTATGATTTAACGTCTTATGGTATTTCTTAACTTGTTGAGATCTATCCAATAATTGAATTGAATGCTTGGTAGTTAATTGACAACTAAATACCACTATATGATTTCTAATCGGACTCAGAAAGGAGGGATTGTGAATATCTTGTAAGTTGGATAGGCGTTCTTGGATTGGGGATGAAAATACCTCAATTATTTATGTAAGCGTTAATGAGAGGCTTAAAACCCTAATTTTGCGCATTGTCGTGACGGTTAACTAGGTTCTTGTTCTTAATCCTCCTATAGAGTTATCCTTATCACCGAAAGGTAGGTAAGGTGCAATCTGGGGTTGAGTGTTTATATAACCCTACGGGAGTATAAAGCGATTTAGTGAACTGCTTTCTCCAAAGAAGAAGACCGTAAGATATTGCATTAATAAGTAGCATAGCGGATAGTGAGGAGGCGTGGAAGCCCTATTCTCATCACAATCAAGTAAAACCTGATAGTTAAAATAGCTTTTATAATTCTTAGTTATAAACAACAAATCCAAATATCAATTTACCAAATAGATACCAAAAAAATAGATAGTTGGTAATTGAACCCTAATCCTTGAGGACGATATTCGGTCTTATCAAGACTATACTACTTGTCACGATAACGTGCACTTGCGTTTAAAGTGTGTGCATCTTACCACGCATCACTTCCCGAGACTTCTTAGACTTCATTTCTTGGCATTTTTGTGCAATTTCATCCTCAAAAGTAGTATCTTCTCATTTATAACCGATGTGACACAGATGAACGAAAAACACACCTAACACTATACTGAACACAAAATAAAAGAGTAAAATACTAACTAAAAAGGACTCAAAAGAGTGTATAAAATACACTCAACACCTACCTCTACCCCCTCTTGAACCCGTCCATAGCCAACCTATCACACCTCCGCTCTGAGTCATTTGTGCTCTCCTCTGCACATGCCTGAATCATTTTATTTCGGACTAGAAATTCCCGTATCGACACCGCGGTCCTGCAGAATGGCACCGTGGTGCCGAAAGTACTGCGGCTTCTCAGTAATTATGGCACCGCAGTTCTGTAGAATGGCACCGCGGTCCTGCAGTCTTTCGTCCGGATCTGCAACTTTCGTCCTTTTTGCTTTGGGAGCTCCTTTTCTGCCCACTTTTAGCTTCTTTTTGCCATTTTGGCATTTAGAACCGCTACGACTCAAAAGAAAAAAAACGACCATAACACGATACTTATTTAAACGAAAATGAGAAAAATACTAACTAAAAATGACTCAAACGCGTATACAAAATACACCTAACAACTAGCCACGGTCTAACTCTCCCATTTGAGTCTTAGCCTATCATCCACAACCCTTCTCTTTTTCTCCATCTTGATCTCTAAATCTATCACCAAAAGCTTATGTCGGGTTGTAAGATACTCACTCGGAATAATATTTCAGTCTTTACAAAGACCATTGTCAACATTCCTAAGGAGCAAAAAGTCTATTTGAGTCTTAGCCACTGAACTACGGAAAGTCACCAAGTGCTCATCCTTATTCATGACCCTTGAATTGGCTATCACCATCCCAAAAGCTTTAGCGAACTCCAAAAGTGAGACGCCTCCCACGTTCATGTCCTCGAGGCCAAAACCTTTATGCACATCATCATAAATCCCTGGAAGTGTTCCGATATGTCCATTGAAATTCCCTCATATAAATAACTTCTCAATGGGTGGTATACCTCCCACCACCTCGTCCAAATTCTCCAAAAGCGCCTATTCTCCTCCTCATCCAATCCCGCCTGTGCAAGCACTAATAATAGTCATAATGAACCCTCCAACTACCAACTTAATCACCATCATCATGTCATTGATCCTCCTAACCTTACCACTTGATCTTTAACTCGTTGTCTACCAAAATGCCTACCCCATTCCTATATCTTTACCTACCTGACAACTATAACTTATACCCGTCCACATCCTTAGTTTAGATTCTACCCATTTGGTCTCCTGGACACAAGCTATATTAATCATTATTTTCTTAAGAATCTTAACTAGCTCTATGAACTTTCCCGTTAAAGTCTCAATGTTCCAAAATCCTATTCTCAGTCTCGTATCTCCCTTACCCCACTTACCCCCTAACCCTCACCCCCAACTGAGAACATGACCCTAGTATACCATCAGTCACCAAAGCCACTAAAGCGGATATAAACTAATAGACTAATCAAAGGTTTACACAAAAAACAGGAACACCAAAAATGATATAACTAAAAGCAAGAAGAGAAAATGCAAGAACATAATATACAAAGGGTATGTTGAAACAAATTCGACAACCAAGTAATCAATGTATTATGAAATAAATTCGACAACCAAATAAAGATAAATTAGCAACAAAAAAGAAGACTAGAGAGATAGAACCCGAGTGTCAGGCGGAAGACTAGAGACATAAAACCCAGATACACGTCGTGATAAATCTGGTCTCGACGGTCGTGTTCCGGCAGTTGATGTTTTGGATATATATATATCTGTTGGTACCTGCAAAAGCAAAGCAAAACAAAACAAAAAAGGCAAAAAGGAAGAGATATAGGGAGAAGGATCACCTGAGAACCGATGAAATAAGTTGTCGGCGCTGCAGTGGTGGCCGTTGTGGTGGTTGCTTGGTGAGGAGCAGTGGGCGAGAATAGATATCTCAGTCCATTAGATTTCGATAGGAAGTCTTGACTTCGCCGAAAATAGTTCGGCCAGACGAAATCGCCGGTGTACTTTTGGTGGAAAATTGGTCACCCTAAAATACAACAAAAATAGAAATTGAGAGAGAAAGAACTAGTGGATGGACGGAGAGAGAGAGATTGTGGGCCAATAAAGCATGTATTCATATTTCTTACTCAATTTTTTTTAAATCCAAGTATATAGCCTAATAGGCAAATATCATGAGATATTAGAATACAAATTTAGTGGAAAGTTAACTAAGTTTTAGTGAGTAGAATTATCGCAACAACGATAATCATGAATTCAACTAGCATAAATAGATGATTTGAACTCGTACTTATAGAATCTTGATTTTACTTCAATTTAAATCTTGAATTTGAAATTATACTTTAAACTTGAGTGTTTGAATGCTAAAGAAATTTCTGAATTTTGAACTTTTGATCCATAAACTCTCTCTTACTTTTTGTTAGTGTGTAAATTTTTAGTTTTTATTAGCTTTGATGCATTTTTTTTGTCCCAACATCGAAAGTCAAACGGAGTCGGACACTATCTTATAGAAAAAACTCGAAACTTTTTTTCTGGTCATGTTTTTATCAAACAAAAGAGATTTTAGAGTTCAAATTTAACGAAAATAAAAAAATAAGTTATTTTCTTTTGGTTTACTAAGCTTTAGCAGATATAATTATGTAACACAGTGATCTTGAATTGAATTAGTATAAGTGCATGTTTGAATTAGCTTTTGGGTACATTTTGGGTATCTACTTTCGTGAAAATAAAAAAATTAACATATTTGGTTGACCAAAATCAATTTTGTCAGAATTAATTCTGGTCTCCAGAATTGATTCTGGTCGATTCAATTTTGCCATTAATTTCAATTTGAATTTTACTCTTTCCTTTATTACCCTCTTTAATTTTCATCAACAACTCTTCCACTTTCATTACTCTCTTTAAATATCTAGAAATAACTAATTAAAAAATTCAAATATACGACTTTCATTACTCTCTTTAAATATCTAGAAATAATTAATAAAAAAAATTCAAACATACAACTTTCATTATCCTCTTTAAATATCTAGAAATAATTATTAAAAAAAACATTAAATATACAACTTTCATTACTCTATTTAAATATCTAAAAATAATTACTAAAAAAATCAAATATATTACTCATGTTCTGTTTTGAGTGCTATTGTTAATTTTAGGACCTTTCTCGTACTTAGGAATGAGAATAATGCAACTCATTTTAATTATTCTTCTCCTTTTATTGTTTTCTTTCAAATACTCCAAATATTATTAATATTTTAAATGCGGCAAAATGTGCTCTACAATTTTAACTGAAAATCGATTTCAAATTATTTTTTAAAATAACTATTAAGTATAATATTATTCCTTTTTCTATAATGTATTATTAATATAAATGAAGTTAGTTCAAGAATTTTAAATGAAGCTAGTCCCGAAAAATGCGGCAAATTCCAAGATACTTTTTAAAATAACTATTAAGTATAATATTATACATTTTTCTATAATGTATTATTAATATAATACATTATAGTAATAATATTTAAATACTATTTGCACTTTAAATTAATATTGTAATAATATTCTACTAATATTTAAGTACTATATTGCACTTTAAATTTTATTATCTATTTGTAATTTTTATTTAAATACTTTCATTTATTTATATGTATAATTTTATTTATATGTATGTTCATTTTGGTAATTCTACATTCAAAAACAATTTTAATCAAAACTATCCAAACATATCAATTATAAGAATCACTTTTACATTATTGCATCCAAACATAAATCACTTCTGTCAGAATCAATTCTGCGCACCGCTAATCCAAACACACCCTAAATAGATCATTTGAACTCGTACTTCTAGAATCTTGGTTTTACTTCAATTTAAAGCTTGAACTTGGATGTTTGATCTTGAAATTATACTTCAATTTTTTTAATCTCTGAACTCTCTCGTACTTCTCGTTAGTAATTTAAGTTTTTGGACGTAAAAAAGATACATATTGCGTCAAGTTGACTCGAACACTATTTTATTTTATATTTAAAAAAAGTCGTTTTTTTTTGTCTAAATAAAAGAAATTTTACTGGAAAAAGTTGTGATTTTTTCCACCAAACTCATATGCTCTTTTGTATTTTCACTCTTTATTTTTCAACTTTTACCCTCAAACAAGTGTACATACACTACTACTACTACTACTACATAATACTATAATAGTGCGTGTGTTGTACAAATAACCTTTCTGGTTAAAGACGCCATTGCCGTCTTCGTCATCACATTCCCTATACACGTCATCCCTCCAAACTATACAGAGATAAAAAGAGGGACCATACCCATACTCATACCCATACCCTTAGCCTTTTTTTATCTCTTATATAGTTTACCTTCACCTTTCTTCCCATTTCCTCTAACTCTCTTTGCAAACACACACATTCTTCATATTCCTCTTTTCTAACTTTTTGCTCATATTTTCTTGAAGAACAACAAAAAAGATCATATGGGTCGAGCTAAGAACTTGGCTTCCTAACTGATTTCTTGTAAGTATATTTGTTTTCTCTTAAAGTTGTCTCCTTTTTTGGTTTCTTGATCAAAATGATTTGATGGGTATTCTTCCTACTTTGTTGTATGTTCTGTTGTTCTTTGAATTTCTGCACTGACTACGTTTCTTTTTAACCAAGAGTTATAAACCTCTCTATCCCACAAGGTATGCGTACATCCTACCTCCTCAGACCCCACTTAATGGAATTACAATGGGTATGTTGTTGTGTGTTATGTTATTCTTTGAATTTCTGCATTGACTATGTTTATTTTGAGCGGTGTGCATATATCCTACCCTCACCCGACTCCACTTTGTAGGATTTCACATTGGATATGCTGTTGTTGTTGTCTGTTCTGTTATATAGTTTGTGGGAAGATCTAATAAAGTTGCTTGCTTTTTTTTACTGAATTGTGTGCTCTTGTTCTTGCATTTACATGTATGGTTATATGTGGTGAAGATAAAAGAATCTATCTTTTGGCTATAGTGGTCTCTGCATTTCCATTATTTCTGCCCTATTTTGCTCAGTTTGGTCTCTTTTTTGCTCATATTTTCTTGAAGAACAACAAAAAAGATCAAATGGGCCGGGCCAAGAACTGGGCTTCCTAAGTGGTTTCTTGTAAGTATATTTGTTTTCATTTAAAGTTGTCTCCTTTTTTGGTTTCTTGATCAAACTGATTTGATGGGTATTTTTCCTACTTTGTTGTGTGTTCTGTTATATGGTCTTGTTTGTGGGAAAATCTTGTAAAGTTGCTATCTTTTTTACTGAATTGTGTCTTGTTGTACTAGCATTATATGTGGTATAGATAAAGAATCTATCTTTATTTCTTAAACTAGCAAAATCTTGATATCTCTAAAGTTGTCCCCTTTTTGGTTTGTGATCAAACAGATATGTTGGAGGTCTTTCTACTTTGTTGTTGTGTATGGTTTTTATTATCAGGGCTGGTCTTCTTTGGTTGTGGTAAAATGCTTCTCTATTTTACTGAATTGTGTCTTGTTGTTGTTGCATTTAATTACATGTATGGATAGCTATATGTGGTGGTGAAGATAAAGAATCTTTTTATTTGCTGTGGTAGTCTCTACATTTCCATTATTTCTCACATTTTGCACAATCTTGCTTCAACTATAACAGCTACCATGTTTGTTCTAATTCAGATCTTACTTATAATTGTTAATAGTGTTGGTTTTGTATCTTTCTATTTGATACCACTGCATTTTTTGTAACTACCTAACTGCATTTTGCATAAATTGCTCCCATCTTTATTGTGTCCCCTCCCCAACCCCACACCCCACCCAACTTTTTGCTAGTTTTATTCTAAATCTTGTTATGTTGAAGATCTGGTTGACTGAGTTTCAGTAGTTAGCCTCATGTTTGCTGTTTGCAGAGCTTGATGTCCTGTAAATATATTTGGACATGAAAACTTCAGTACTTCTTTAAAGGGTTATTGCAATTGAGCTGAATAAACATGAGTTGCAGTAATCTAGGAAGAATTGTGTTATTTAATTTGTATCAACATATTATTTTAAGTGAGACCAACATATTATTTTAAGTGAGACCAAACTTGTTTATGAACTCCTTAATGTGGATGATATGCACTTCCAAAAATTCTTGTAATTCAATGCTGGTCAAGTAGGATATTGATCTGCATAGTGCAACAGTGTGCAGATCTCTCTTGATCATATTTCCTTGCATTTTGCAAGTCTGCTACATAATTTCTCATTTACATATGTTTCTATTAATCTTCGCTTGGGTGCATAGGTCGTCTACCTTTTTTTCCCTTTACTATTTCGTCTGCATTTCTCTGAGAGCCGTGACCTTCAAATGTGCTACTCTGGTCTCTACTGATAAAAAGATCTGAATGCTGAAGGGTCTGTACCAAGTTAAATGTGAATTCTATTGGATTAATGTTGTTTCTAGGAATGTAAGCTCAACTTTATATCATTTATAAACTCCTCGTGAGTAGTCGATATCGTAGAGTTGTTGGAACTTGTACAAGATGAAGAGAAGAAAGTGATCGAAATCTGGAAAAATAGGTGAAGCACCGCGGCGCCCAGGAACAGGGCTGCGGCGGAAAAATTCCCGTCGACAGCGCCACGACTGCCCAGCGCTGAAACTTCTGATAGAATTTCAGGGCCGCGGCGCCGAGGACGCAGGGCCGCGACGCTGAGCCAAACGGTCAGAAATCCGAATTAAGAGTTGTGACTGTTCTGAACAGTCTCAACCTTTGGAGTGAATGGTTATGGCCTGTTCAGATGTTTATACTATAAAATGATCACTTGGGTGCATGGAAAACACACAAGATACAATACAACAAAACAATCAATCATTAACACAATTAATGGTTTAAGATTATTGATAATCTTCTTCTTTCATAAACACATTCCTAGAAGAACACATAGTAAATTTGCTAGAGGTAAAATTCTTGTGCTAGAACTCTCACTTAGATAGTTGTATCCTCTAGACATACGTCCGTAAAACTATCGCACAAATGGGAGCGGATTTTTGTCTTAGGACACTCATTGCAGGCCTCTATCGACATCAAGTTGGTATGTGTTTTTCGATTTGCTGAATTCATTGTTGTTTATTTCAAATTATATTGAAATACTATTATATTATTGTGCTTATTCATTGATGATACTAGATTGACACTAACAAGAGTGATATAGCAGTCCTATAAAGATTTAGGGATGTTACACCTGTAAATTATGACCAGATACCTCCATACTATGGAGTAGCAAATTTTAGACTTCCAATCTTTTGTATCTTATGACTTCCTTTATATTATTTCTATGTTATGCTAGTAATTACAATAAATGTGAAGCACTTGCATGTAATGAACTTTTGACGATACTTGGCCTGAACAATAGCGTGTTCCTTACTTTAGTACTGAAAGTAAAATAATGCTAAATTTCTTTCAGGTAAATTATGAGGAGTTTGGGACGATGGGCACTGGTGTTTACACCTGGAAATGAGGGAGAGGCAACGGTGGCGAGCTGAAGAGGATGCTTTGTTGCGGGCATATGTGAGACAGTATGGACCAAAAGAATGGCACCTTGTATCGCAGCGTGTGAACACACCTCTCAACAGGGACGCTAAGTCTTGTTTGGAAAGGTGGAAAAACTACCTCAAACCAGGGATTAAAAAAGGATCACTCACTGAAGAGGAACAGCGTCTTGTTATCCAGCTACAAGCCAAACACGGTAACAAATGGAAGAAGATAGCAGCTGAAGTACCAGGTAGAACTGCCAAGCGTTTAGGGAAGTGGTGGGAAGTATTCAAAGAGAAGCAACAGAGAGAGCAGAAAGAAAACAATAAGGTTGTCGATCCAGTAGACGAGGGAAAATACGACCACATTCTGGAGACCTTTGCAGAGAAGATTGTGAAAGAGCGGAGTGTCCCAGGTTTACTTATGGCTACTTCTAATGGAGGTTTCCTTCATGCCGATGCAGCAGCTCCGGCCCCACTAACTCTTCTTCCTCCATGGCTTTCTAATTCAACCGCTCCTTCAACTGCCAGATCATCATCTCCATCTGTGACTTTAAGTCTCTCCCCCTCGACAGTGCCGCCTACGCCTAGCATTCCATGGCTACAAACAGATAGAGGCAGTTTTCCACATCATGGGGTTGCTGTCCCTCCTTATGGAGAAAATCCATTTATTACTGAACTTGCGGAATGCTGTAAAGAACTGGACGAAGGGCATCGTACTTGGACAGCACATAAAAAGGAAGCAGCTTGGAGGTTAAGGAGGGTGGAATTACAACTAGAATCAGAGAAAGCAAGTAAAGTTAGGGAGAAGATGGAGGAAATAGAAGCAAAAATGAAAGCTCTGAGAGAAGAGCAAAAGGCAACTCTAGATAGAATTGAAGCAGAATACAAGGAGCAACTAGCAGGCTTGAGGAGGGACGCGGAAGCGAAAGAGCAGAAATTGGCAGAGCAATGGGCTTCCAAACACCTGCGCCTTGCTAAGTTTCTTGAGCAAATGGGATGCCAATCAAGACTTGCAGAACCTAATGGTGGCCGCTAAAGAAAGTTGCAAGCTAAACCAAGAATTTTCTTGTGTGTCCTGGCCGCCTAAGACTGGTTCTTTCAAACTGCCACGACTTTTATTATTGTAAACTTTTTGTTTGATCACCTTCTATTTGGTTTACTATGTTTTCATTTCTGTACGATAATTCTATAATAGCCTGCAACTTGTGTTTCCGGTATCAGCAAAAGGATTTGTTGCAACTTGTGACAATACAATGAGCTTATATCTTTCAGTAGTAACATCTATTAACATTTTTGCCTCAATTTCTTGTGTGGTATTGCGTACGTTACAAGCATAGGGGAAAAAGAAAGAGAGAGAACTTGCTCCTTATTCAATGTAATTTGAGTGACATAGCATTTGATTGCATGGGTTCTGGGTGAAAGTGCAGAGTTTTGATATTAGCTGGCTAGATTCTTCTGGTTCTTATTGATTTTCTACCTTCATATGGATTTCATCATAAACTTTGGCTCAACATTGAAATAGGAGGTTCTCTAACCTAGTGTTGATTTTATGTTAAAGAGTAGTTGTCTTTTTAATATCAATATATATAGTGTACAATATACATCCCTATTGTATCATAGTCCTAATTACAAGAGGAATCCTAATTTACCATAATTGTATATCACTAAATATTTACACAATATATAAGATATATTCTAATTATGGTAGGAATTGTTTTGTTGAACACTACACGTTTACACATAGGTTGAATATATATCTTTGATGAATATTCTAATCTTAATTGCATTAAGTCTTGTCTATTACACCTTATTTGGTAAGCGGCAATGGAAGAATCGAGTCAGGCAAAATAGAATCTAGCCTCCTCTTCCAACCCAACACACTAACATCTCTCTGAGTCTATGGAAAGAGAAACTCTGTCCAAGGTAAAAGATCAATGTCCTTCAGAATTTCAAAAAGATCAAGATTTGCATGCGTTCAAATATAAAGCAAATTGGTATTTTAAAGAGAAAGGTATGAGTTCTAGATGACATAGATGTGAATAGAGTTGCATACATTAAAGCTCATCTTTTTTATCAGGATGAAGCTCATACAATTAACCAATACGTAGAATCTAAATATGACTTGGAAAAGAAAGAAATACTGATGTTTAACAGTAACAAATAGGAAAAAATATATGCATGCACTAGCTACATAATATCTGTGACTAATGCATTAGTTAAGGGTGTGAATAGAGATCTTCATTATGTAAAAATTCAATAGCCATCTCCTCCTTTTTTCCAAGCTTACAATCACCGCTTCTTCTTCGTCGTCTTTTTTACCATTCTCTTCATGCATACACTAATTGTAAAATATCAGTGGGCAATTCGCACGACTACCCCTGATTTTGGTGGTCTTTAATTTTTTGGCCTTCGCATCGAAAATATCTCTGAGGTTATGAGTTCGAATCTCAGCAGAGTCAAAGAAAAACATACCACAAGGCAAGATTTAATAGAAATTATGCATATTCGGCCAAATTTGTATATACCCTTGAGGTTGTTCTTTCCTTTTTTTTTCTTCATATAGTGGAGATAGTCCCACGTAATGACATACATATTATTAAAAGACTACATTTGCTTCCTTAACCTTGCTAATTAGAAATGAACCTTCACGAGTTTGAGTAAAAGCACCTAGCCTATCTTACTCCCCTATGCAAAATAGGGGTTCTTCCAGCCGTCTTCTAGCTTCGACCAACCAAGAGGATTCCTTATATAAGAAAGTTAAGGAGTGATCCTGCACACGGTCTATGGCTCTCGAGAGCTTTTTCCCACGTTGACTTACTTTCTCTTGCTTACCGGCTCAGAATATTTTTTCCAAAAAAAGGGAATGACTCTTAAGTATGCCTATATTTGAGTAAGCAAATCGATAGAAGGAAAGATTCTAGCTGGTCTAGGAGCCGAAAAAGCTCAACTGACTTAGTTATAGAATACGATTGAAATGAGGCTCGACCCACAAGGAGCAAGGAGAGAGGTGGGCAGAAAGAGATTGTGAATGAAAGTGGCATAGTTTCTATGTAACTATGCCTGAAGGCAAAGTTACGTTGAAAATTAAGATTATGCCTTGTCCGGCCCTAAGTATAGTTTATGTAAAATTTTGACCGAATAGGCATAATTTCTATGAAAATCTTGCTTTGCGATTTTTACCTCTGATGGAATTCGAATCCAGAATCTCTGATTTAGTAGACTAGCTAATAAAGGATACTTTAGCCCACAAAATTCATTAAATGAGTAGGGGCAAAAGTTAAAACCAGTGATTTAAGGGGCAAAATTTCAAGACCAATCCAAAGGAAGGACAATCCGCGCAAAAACAAATATCAACAAAAAAAAGCAAAGCAACAACATATCCAGTGAAATCCCACACCGTGGGGAGGGTAGAGTGTACACAGACCTTACCTCCATCTTAATAGGTACAACGGCTGTTTTCGGGAGACCCTCGACTCAATACAAAGCATATCAAAATAAAGCACGAGTAAGGCAAAGGAAACGGTCAGACTCAGATAAAAAATTAAAGCAGTATAAAGTGCATTCGAACTAAAGGGAACAATAGCTAACACAACTAAATAAGCTAAACAAAATACACTAAAGAACACAGAAAGTGCATAGATTGATGAAAGTATACAAGATCTGCATGAACTTATGATACAAGGAACATGGGATGTCAACAAGCTACAAAACTTATTTCCTGAGGATATTGTGGAACATATTGCAACAGTTGGAGATACATAAAACATCTGAGGAATGGGATAGGCCATGGTAGATGATGACATCATCTGGGAAATTTACAGTAGGAAGTGCATGAGAATGAGAATTACTGAAAAAGAAGTCTCCTAAAACAGATGTTTTGAAGAATGTGCCGATAAAAGGCTTACCATTTTAAATCTCTTTTCTTTTGGGGATGGTGAAAGTTTAAACTACCTATAGGAGAGATCTTAAGAAGCATGAGAATGGATGTTGATGCTAGGTGCTACTGTTGTAGTGTGAGACAATATAAAATAGTAGATCATTTATTTGTTACAGGTCCGATAGCTGAAAGGGTGTGGAGATATTTTAATGATGCTGTTGGCATAAGTAATCCATTAGTGCAGATGAAACAAGCAGTGCAGGTTTGGTAGAATGTTGGATGTTACTAAACTCAACCAAGTCTTCAAAGCATTTCCTTTAATCATCATGTGGCAACTGTGGAAATAGAGGAATACAGTGCTACATGGAGGGAAAATGTCCATTAACAAAGTGATTTATGAGATTAACTTGAATATATATCCATTATGCAGAGTAAGGTTCCCATGTCAACCTTTCATGCCAAGATGTTTGCCTCAGAAAATGCAGTTATTTGAAGCATACAGACCAAAAGTAATGAGCAAAATTGTAAGATGGGAATTTCCTATGAAAGGGTGGTACAAATGTAACTCCGATGGAGCATCAAGATGAAATCTAGGTCCAAGATCAGTGACATATTGTATTAGAAATGCAGATGGAGATTTACAATATGCAGCTGCAAGGAGAATCTCAGATGTGACTAATCTGGTGGCAGAAGCAATAACATTGGGAGATGGACTAAAATATTGTATTAGTCACTCTTTGTTTCCTGTGATACTGGAAACTGTTTCATTAACTTTGAAGATGATTTTAATAGAACAATGGGAAGTTCCTTGGTGTATAACTACGGTAATTCAGGACATCAAAAGGTTGAGGAGAAATAATGATGTAAAGGTGGAACATGTTCTAAGAGAAGGGAATGGACTGGCAGATTTTTTAGCTAACCATGTTTTTTATTTTGCAGGTACTCAATAGTTCCATAACTTCATGTCACTTCCCAGTAAAGCTAGACAGAGTTTGAATACAGAAAAAGCACGCATACCATACATGAGAATCACAAATGCAAAGGACCATCAGCTTCCTGGAGATTGAAGACAACAACAAGAGAATGCAGTAACCAGTACTGCATCAATACAACCATACACATAAATTGAATGGCAATGAATGTATTGTTGGATATGATACAATGTGTGGTGTTAGTATGCTAGCATGCTCATTCTGTTGTAGTATAGTCAAAGGTATATTCATTGCAGGTTCAGTATGAGGATGACAACATTTCCAGACTGTAGTACAAATGAGACAGCCTGATCCTGAGTTCCTTCAAGAAGAATTCTACTCAATCTTTGAAGCCTGAAGTTCACTTCATTTGACTATTGATCCATAACACCTAGCCAAGGCCATAAGATTTAAAGTAGACAACCTTTTTGCGTATTTACTTAGGATTAGTTACACTTAGTCAAGTTCTGTGAAGTGGTTATTTTCATTTGTTTGTTTTCATTTTATTTATTTTGATTTTCTGTACAGAACTATTTTATTTAATAAAACTAGTTTGGTAGTTTTGATAAAAAAACACTTCAAGTATATCATTTAGTTCTTTAACTTACAACTTTTATCATCTAACACTTTTAAACCATTAATTTAGATCATCCACAACATGCTACTATCTTCAACACCTTCATATGATAAGAATAGCCTATGACTTGGCACAACAATACCCTATAGCTCAAGAACAACCCCAAAACAGTCCAAGAGACAATAACATCATAACTAACTATACTTCATAATTTTTCAGCCATAAAATACCTCAATAACTACTCAAAATAGTCCAACAATTGTCACATCTCAACAAAGAAGTTTAGCCTTATATATGAGACATTATGAGTAGTAAACCTTACCTCAAACAACAAGCTAAAGAAGACAACTTGTGGAAGACATTTTCAAGAGAAATCACTTCACCACTAACGGGATTTGATCTAAGATCTTAGGAGAACCTTGAGAGAACTTTTGGAGTGACCTTGCGAGAGCTTAGAATCTGATTTTGGGAGTGAAAGAGAATACTTTTGCTGCATATAGGGCTGCTTCTCGTTGCTGGTCTCTCTATCATCAAAGGAGTTTGTACCTATTCATATGAGTTCAAGATAGTATGTAACATGATGTCACCCATTCCCCTTTGATACATGTCACTTGAAGACCAACCTCTTAATAGTCATCACTTATGTTGCCACCTTATCTTTATGTGTTGTCCACTTATTACTTCTCTACGATGTCAAATTAATTCCCTAAGCAAACACCTCTTTAGTAGGTCAAGCGAGTAGCAAGTTCCTATCTTCCTGGAATAACTTAACTTATGACGACATAATATAACGCGAAAAACTCGTGGCGTTACGTCTAATATTATCAATTAGGATATTAAATATTCATAAGTTTAAGGAGGATCTAGTTCTCAAAGTTTACGTCAACTAACTCACAATGCACTTTAACATATAAAAGTATGTGATATAACAAAATAATAAGAAACACAGTTAACGAATGTGGTTGGATAGAGGAAGAAAATAATAAAAATGACAAATTCAGATAAATTAGTTAAGTCGAATGATTTTTCTAGTTTTTAGAAAATAAAGTATAAATAATATTTCTTAATTTAAAAAAAACAACTAAAATTTATTTGCAAAAAATTATAGCCAAACACAATTTCATCTTCAACTTTTAACTTATTTTTTTTTAGGCCAATGTCTACTAAATTAGAAATATGCTTTTGGTACGGTATATCATTATTTTGGTAATTTTTCTAAATATCGGATACCGTGCGAAATACAAAAATATTTTGGATGCGATAAGTTGTAATTCCATATATAATTATGCACATCCCTAATAATAGTGTAATATAAAATGCAATAGAGGAATACACCTATTACATATTGGGGATTGTATAGGGGCAATTGTAAACCATGAGTCACAGAAGTTGAATCATATACAAATGTGTGAGGCCTGAACACTAATTCAAGGATCGTATGCCCTAGAAATCAGTTAGGGTTTCCGAATTGAATGTTTTGATAGTGTTAAGACTGACAGTACGGGTGAAATTGGGGATTGTAATTGCGCCGATTTTATTCGGTTTATTTTCCGAATGGAGATTGACTCTTCGCCGTCGCCGGAGCTGATTATGCCAACTCCACAGGAACTTATTCTTCAGGTACTCCGGTTTATTTGAAGCTATCATAACACTCAATTTTTGGACTAATTTTCGGTATATGAATTCCAATTTTGTGAGATTGCCAAGCATAAATTAGTTACTTTTTATTTTTTTTGATAACTGTGGTGTCCGGATCAGCTTGCACTCCGACTAATTCCAAGGTATACCTGACTTAGACAACAGCAATAACAACATACCAGTATAATCTCACCAAGTGGGGTTTGGGGAGGATAGAGTGGGTGCAGACCTTACCCTAGGGAGAATAATAATAGGCAATAATATAATAAGATAAGTGAAGTAACAAAATAATCAAGTCGTAATAGAAGATCTAAAAAAATAAGCAAATGTACAAAGATAATACTACTCTAGTACAGAAAAGAAATCCTCGCGGCAACCTACTAGCCCTCTACCCTCGACCCTAATACTCGACCTACCAAGGGTTAGATTGATGGTAAGAGATTACCTAGCGTTTTTATCTCTTGAACTTGAGACCTCATGGTTCTCCTCCCACTTCATTGACCAGGACACACTCTTGGGTGCAAACATAAAGATTGTTACTTGTTAGTATAACAATAGTCGCAACTGTTTGAAATTTTGAAGAATAGAGTGGAATAGATAAGGATTCATTCAACAACATACCCAGTGTAATCACACAAGTGGGGTCTGGAGAGGATAGAATGTACGCACACCTTACCTCTACATTTGCGGGGTAGAGAGGTTAGACCATCGACTCAAAAGATAAGGATTCATACTACCCTTGATGCACCTTAGTGTGCAGGTTAAGACTCATGTTGTCAATTATACTTTATGGAACTAATTTTCGGTATATGAACTCCACTTATGTGGATTCCAAGCATAAAGGTTGTTACTTGTTACTCCTCAATCCTCATCCACTATACTAAAAAATTGATGTCCACTTTTACTTGTCCAGTTTGGAAAATCAAGACATAAATTATCACTTAATTCCTAATTTACCCTTATTATTAACTATAATCATTTTCAAATGCATTTCCAAAAACATTAGATTCATTATATTCAAAGGGTGATATGGTAAACATTTTATTAATTAGTAATTACTCTTCTTAAGGAGTGTGCCAAGTCAAACATGGTCAAGTAAAAATGGACGGAGGGAATATAAAGATAGTCACAACTCTTTGTAATTTGAAGAATAGAGGGGAATTGATATGGATTCGTTCATTTTATTTAAATCACCTGTTTTGGGATTGAGGTGTAGTTGAGTTTAGTTTTATGTGGTGCATCACAAAATGGGGAAAAGGATGTTGGAGTGTTTACTTGATTTCCTTCAGATGGAATTTTAGGAGCAGAGAAAAAATAGAAGAAAATTATCAATGAATGTGAATTAAACGGGTGAAATTATCTCACATTGTATTTGCATTACAGAATCATATTGTCAAATCATATTTTTTGGAATTAATTTCTGTATGTGAGCTCCAATTATGTGAGATTCCAAAGCATAAAGGTTGTTACTTGTTATTATAAAGATAGTCGCAACTGTTTGGAATTTGAAGAATAGACTGGATGAATAAGGATTCATTTGTTCAGTTGAAAGAAACTAATTTGGGATTGAGGTGTAGTTAGTTGGGTTTTTTATGTTGTGCATTACAGGATGAGAAAAAGGACGTTGGAAAGTTGATACCTTTTTGATGGAATTTTAGGAGGAGCAGCGTGGAAATAGAAGCAAATTATCAATGAATGTGAATTAAATGGGTGAAAATATCTCACATTGTATTTGTTTTTGTATTTTACTTTGTGTCTATAGTTTATACTTAGCACACTGTAGTGGTGGCAGTTTCAACCAAAATTTGCTTGACCCACCCAACTCCCCGTGATCAATCTGTATTCAAACCCGTCCATTTAAAATGTGGGTCAATTCATTTTTAATCCGCAATAAAAAGGGTCAAAACCGGGTAAAAAAAATGGGTTAGGAACCATCAGAATTTTGCTTTAAGTTGTTGCGATAAGTATATCCGGATGGTGAAGAGTTTCAAGTTTTGCTTGCTAGAGTTTGCTTGGTTATAGGATACTTTGAATGTGGCATTGAGTGGGACAGTTTTTGAATTGTTCACACCTCATTGCTTTTTTTCTTTCTTTTTAGATTGACATTTCGAGATATGTTTTGATACTTATGTTTTTTTCATTTTTTCTTTTTAGTTTCTCAAATATTTTATTCTTATCTTGGCAAAATTAGTTTATCTTTTAGGAAAATAGTGACAACAAATTATACACAATAAACAAAGTAAAAAGAAAATTAGAAAAAAGCACCCATAAATTCACTTGAGTCATTTGAAATTAACGATGAATCCATTTCATGTGGGTCTATTATACTTGCTGGACAAAAACTTGCTGAAATAAACAAAACTATGTTCAGTCTTTTATCTTATTGATTCATTTCTTATGTTTTTTTGCGAAGATGTCATAATCATTTATGGTGAAAAGTTCTAAATCAGCTTATTTTCCTAGAACACCTATATAATAAGGGTTACTCCATTTTCAACCTCCTTAACCACCTAACCCATTTTTTACCCACTGAAATGTGGGCGAGTTGAGTTTTATTCCATTTTTATTCAATTGGTTTTCAATCCGCCCAAATTCGATCCAACCTATCCATTTGCCATCACTAGTTATCTGTAAGACAGGAAAGGACCTTCGAGTGATGTCCTTGTTTAAGTCAAGAGATATATTTCTATAGACCCTTGATGAAGGTTGACACAATTGTTAGGAACCTAGAGTCTTACGAGAGATTTATTTCCTACTTCTAGGTAGTTTAATGGAAGATAAGGGAAGTGATGATTGATGTGGCATGAGAAAGTAATCATCACTTTCTTCGCAATAATTAGTGGAAATATACGGTTGAAATTGTCTTACCGTGGATCCATTGTAAGGTTATGAAAGTCACGTGATCTCTAAAATGGGGATTGTTGAATTATGGGAAGTGGTTAGGAGCTAAAAGGAGAGTATTTAAGGTAGCGTGTGATTCGATGTTGTGGAGTAATGTAAACTGTTGAGGCAAGCTTGGACATGATTCTTTGATATAGGGAACGGTTGTGCAACTTAAAGAGTAATTTATGTCTATTAGCTATAAGGTAAGCAAATGCAGTGCAAGAGCCTAGGAGGAGTGTTTATGTAGGGCCGATCCAAGGCCCCCAGATTTTCCTAATAGGTGTATATGCCAATTTTTTTTTTTTGAAAAAAATAATACATTTACTAGTATTTTTAAAATCAACCATTAATAAAAAAAGGAAATTAAGCATACATTGGGAAACAAAATAGTCTTATTGGAAATCACTCCCTAAATTATGTGTGAACAATATTTTCTTGCCTCATTTACCGTTACAACCAACACCATCGATGGGCTCACATTATTTTTATCTTTTTTACCTTCTTTTCAAATAGCATGTATTAATATTTTAATCTTTTATATTCCCTTGGCCTTTCTCCAAGTCCCCGAAACAATTCTGTAAAAACAAGAGAGCCCAAAGTAAATTACCAACTCTGTTTTTCTCAAATTTTGAATCATTGCATCAAGTATATTGAAGCAGCAAAAGTGATATCAAGTTATCAACTTGTTGAATCTGGTTCATTATTCTATCTTCTATTATTTTGCATCCAAGATTTGTTGCTTTTGATATTCTTACTTTATAGGTATATATTATCCTTTTAGTTGTTTATTAGAATTTAATATATCCACTAGAAAATAAATTGGTTATTCAAAACTCAAATTGAAACTTTAACACAATCCGAAAAAGGAGCCCTTGATAAACTTTTAGCAAACAAGAAAAACTGTAAATTAGAAAATATGTCTCAAGTGAGATTAAACAAATATGATATATTAGAAATTGAAAAAGAATTCTTAGAAGAAATCAATTATAAAAAAATATTAATAATTTTTCATATAAAAAGCTAGAAAAATACAATTCCAAATGAAATTATATATGATGTTCTTTTGTTTTTTTAAAACAAAAAGCTTAAGGCTTCTTTGGAAGTTTTGCTTTAGGCCACCATATTTATTGAGCTGTCCCTGAATTTATGTTTGGAGAAAAGGAGAATTGGAAGACTATGAATTAGTGGTGGGATTTCGATGACCTAATATTGTATGGTCTTGATAGGAGAAGACTATTTAGTAACACTCAAGGGTGTAGCCTAGTGATCAATGAAGTGGGCTGAGCACCATGAGGTCTCAGGTTCAAATCTCAGAAGCGACAAAAACACTAAGTGATTTCTTTCCACTTGGTATATAGAGTTACCTGGTTGTTGGTGGGAAGTGACAGGTATCCCGTGGAAAATCTCAGCAGCGACAAAAACACTAGGTGATTTCTTCCCATCTGTTCTAACCTTGGTGTATAGAGTTACCTGGTACTTGTTGTTGGTGGGAAGTGACAGGTATCCCGTGAAATTAATTGAGGTGCGCACAAGCTGACCCGGACACCACGATTATCAGTAAAAAAAGAGAAGCCTATTTAGTATTTGATGATCTGAAGTAGAGCACAAGAAAGATTTTGGTTGGCGAAGTGAAGCTTATAGTGCTCCGTTGGCACTACCCTAGTATCCTTATAATCTGGTGGGAGTAATGTTATAGGGAGTCTTAAAGCTCATGTTCTAGGATCAGGAATTACGGTCTTTCTGATTTTTTCCATCTTTCTCTTTCACGCTGCTATTAGTCTTGTCTGACAGAAAATCACTAAATAAAAAAAGTAAATTATCATTACTTGGCATCTCAAAAACTAGCAAGAAGAGATCTATTTATATCCATCTAAGGGACCTCAACTAGATCTAAGTGAATTTCTAATGAAATTTCCAGACAAATATATCTTTTCTTTTTTTCAGACAAATAAATGTCTCAAATATATTACTTAAAATGAGCCAGGGACCAACCGAACTAAAGATAGCTTATAGATATGGGCGTATGCTTACTTAAGTTCTTCATAAAGCTGTCTGCTAGTATGTTGTAACTCTGCTGCTCTGTACCATTCCCCTCCATATTTGTGAAAAAATAGGAGTCTTATCGTCAAGTTATAAAATGCTATGACAAAAGCACACACAATCTGGAAACTACGATTCTCCGATCAAATGCATGGGATTGAGGGTTGCTTGTGTTTTTGGGACTAGCTTGAGGCGTAGTTGTTGACTTGTTGATGTTATTGTATTATTTTTTAATTCCAAAAGGTCTGCATATTTTATAGTTCTCAAATTCATTTTCATATGGTAGAGTTGGACTCTTTCGGGAGTTTAAAATGTTGTTTCTCTGACTTGTGCTGTATGATAGTACTTTTTGAAGGAAATATTTTTTGATAAGGTAAATAATTTTATTAACAAATGGGGAAACCCTGTATACAAGCCGTACTACATCAAAATGTGGTTCTCAACAAAGGAGGTCCTATCCTATCTATAAATAGGGACCTCGTAAGTACACCAAAAAGTAACTAGGGAAAAAAAATACTCCTATGCAATTTTACAAAATCTTGTTCCATCCCATCAAATGCCCTCATATTTCTCTCTTTCCAAATGACCCACATGATTGCTAAGGGGCAATACTCCATGCCCTTGGGCTTCTCTTTCCCTTCCTATAAGCCCAACTTTGCAAAGCCTCCGTCACTGTGCCCGGCATCACCCAACGAACAACTTTAGCACCACCCTCCATAACCGATTAACCACCTTACAATGCAAAAGAAGATGATCAACATTCTCATATGTACTCTTACACATAAAGCCCCAACTGACATAATTGATCCTAATCTTAGGTTTTCTGCAGTGAAGATCGCACCCCTAGCCGCCGACCAAAGAAGCACATCTTCCTCGGTGCTCTAGGAATCCATATAGCGTCATAGGGGAAATTACATTCCTCTTTCACCAATAGTTTCTTATAAAAAAGCTAACCCTGAATAACCCATCTCCACTGTCCTTCCCGCTCCACAAGTTGCTAGATGTGTCTAGCCCATACAAAAACTCAATCAAATTGTTAAACTCTTCCATCCCAGTCCTCTTAAGTTCCAGCGAAAATTCCCCTCGTGAGACCTACAGATTTGTTGGATTGTCATATCTTTTTGACTCGATAAACGATATAAATTAGGGAAGGTTTCCTTCAACACATTCTCGCCGCACCACTTATGTGAACAAAAACTGATCCTGCTACTGTCCCCAACCTTAAAGAGTATGTGTCCACAAAAGTCTTCTCATCCCTTCATGATACTCCTTCACAAACCACACTAAAATGATGTTGTAATGTTACTAGTCCTCCATCCTCCTTCCATTAGACCATTTTTTTCCGCTATCACCCCCCTCCAAAATGCACTTTCCTCCGCCCAAATCTCCACATTCACTTCCCTAACAAAGCTTTATTGAACACCTTGAGATTCTCAACTCTGAGACCTCCCCACTCCTTTGGATATGTGTTGGCTTTCCAAGTTCACGAGGTGATGTTTCCTAATACCTTCCGTTGTGTCCCACAAAAGTTGTGCTGAAATTTTTTGCAAACTTGTAGTCACTTTGCCAGGAGCCTGCAAGTGTGACATGAAATAAGTTGGAATGCTAGGGAGAGTGCTTTGATCAATACTTCCTTTCCCCCTTTCGACAAGTACCTCTTCTGCCAACCCGCTAGCCGCTTCTCTACTTTCTCAATCACCAGATTCCACCATGTGATAACTTTGCTAGACGCACCCAAAGAAAGTCCCAAGTAGGTAGTGGGAAGCGTACCCACCTTGCAATTCAGCCCCTGCGCCATCTCCTCAATGTTATTCACTGGCCCCACCTGTCGCAAATGATGTCGCAAATGATCTAGCTGGGCCACCTCTGCATCACAGAAAACCAAAGTGTTGTCTACGATTAAAAGATGTGTAACTGTCATGTTGCTACGACCTCTAAAAGAAGCATCAAAACCGTTCAAAAGATCTCCACTAAACACCCTATCCATCATTTTGCTCAACGCTTCCGTAGCCAAGATGAATAGCATAGGTGATAAAGGCTTCCCTTGTCTTAATCCCCTCGAGCTCCCAAAGAAATCGCATGGGCTGCCATTCACCATAACAGAGAACTTGGCTGTAGAAATGCAAAAGTTGATCGATCTTTTAAGTAATATTAAGTAATAGATAAACAATTTTGTTTGATGGAGGAAGTCTCACATTGAAGTTTAAAGTTGCATGGTATTTGTATTTGAATTCATGGAATTTGTGAATGTTCGATAAATAATATTCTTAGAAGAAGTCTGAAATAGTTTGCAACATCCCAAAATTATGATAAATAATGTGGAACGGAGGTATGTTGTTGTTGTAATGTGGAACTGAGGAGAAGTCTCTTATATCTGTAGACATGAAATGAGATGGATAAGTCTTCTATGGTTCGGAAAACTCTAAATAGAGCCCCTCATGCCAAGCCAAAAAAGGAAACTAAAAGAGATAGGCTAAGAGAACATCTAATGGATTATCTTCTAAAAGTCTTTTCCGTGGGAAGGATGAACTCCGACTTCATTACTTATTCTATCGACCATCTTCTGCCTTCTGCCTTTGAAGGTGTTGCATTTCCCCCCTTACTAATACATAATATTTATTTGTTATTTTCATTCACCAAGATATGCAACTGTCCAAGTGTTGTACTACGATATTCTCTGTTTCTCTGGTTATGCATACTGGTTTATTTGGATGATATACTTTATTATCTTTAAGTGGCTCTTGAAGCATTAGTTTTGGAACAAAACACAAATACTTCCCTGTGGTTTTCATGATTTTGATGTTACCCACTCCATGGTTCAGAAGTGCACTTATCCCTTTCCGGGTACAAAGAACTCTGCAAAATAACCCATCAATCAAGTATCCTACTATTTCTTTAAAAATAAAAAAATAAAGGAATCAACTGGTTGACAATAATGTCTTAACTATGGGGAATAAAATGAACAATCAGTGGTGATTTCTGATAGCTCTGCCATTTCTAGATCATCTTTATAACCTTTTAAATGTGGGTGGATAGTAAGTAGGCCAAACGAATTTTGAGAAGCTTCTTACTCACAATATGTGTGTTTTTATTGTGTAGGCATAGGCACAGATATACACATTCATACTCCCTCCATCTCTCCTCACACACACACACATCTCTACCCTGTCTATTATTGGTTCAAGATGACGAACTTGGAAATGCATTTTGACTTGTATTCCCTTGTTCTACTTTCAGAGGCTTGAGAATGTTGGAGTTCCTGCAGAAAATTTGGAGCACCGACAACCTGGTTTAATTGCTTATGTGAAGAATAATAAGTGGAAAATTGGAGATCTTGTCTCTGGTCTTTTGCCTACTAATGAAGAAGCAATGGATGGTATCATGGACCTGCAGATGGATTCTCCAAAATCCACTGGCAGCTCAGCCATTAAAGATTTATTCCAAGAAAGTATGATGTGGTTACAATGGTTGATGTTTGAAGGAGAACCAAGAAGAGCACTGGATCACCTAACTAAAACTGGTCAGCGTGGTGTTTGTGGGGCTGTTTGGGGGAACAATGATATAGCATACCGTTGCCGCACATGTGAGCATGATCCAACATGTGCAATATGTGTTCCATGTTTCCAGAACGGAAACCACAAGGACCATGATTACTCGATCATATATACAGGTGGTGGTTGCTGTGATTGTGGAGATGTAACTGCATGGAAACGTGAGGGGTTTTGTTCTAAGCATAAAGGTGCGGAGCAGATACAACCTCTTCCGGAAGAGTTTGCTAATTCGTTGGGCCCTGTTCTTGACTCCTTGTTGTCTTGTTGGAGAAAAGGGCTCCTATTTGCAGAAAGCATCTCTGAACAAAGTCCAATACTAAATAGTCACGCAACTGAGTATAGAAGTATCACAGATGAGTTGACATCAGCAGTGGTGGAGATGCTCTTGGGTTTCTGCAAGGATAGTGAAAGCTTGCTTAGTTTTATCTCTAGGAGGGTATTCTCTTCAGAAGGTTTATTAGATGTTCTGGTTAGGGCAGAGAGGTTCATGATCAGTGGTGATACTGTCAGGAAGCTCCATGAATTGCTCTTGAAAATGTTGGGTGAACCTCAATTTAAATATGAGTTTGCTAAAGTATTTCTGAGCTATTACCCAACTGTTGTGAATGAAGCAGTAAAGGAAAATAATGATACAGTCTTCAAAAAGTATCCACTTCTCTCAACATTCTCTGTGCAGATATTTACGGTGCCTACTTTGACCCCACGTCTTGTGAAGGAGATGAATCTTTTGGCCATGCTGCTGGACTGTTTAGGGGACATACTTATATCCTGTGCAGGAGAAAATGGTAGATTGAAGGTATTGCTACGTTAATTTGATTTCAGCCTTCTTTAAGGAGTTTGGATAATTATACTACTTTTTGGAAGATATCTTTAATAGTTTGGTTGTAGTTATTGGATGGAAATAAATGCTTAATACCTTTTGTAAAATCTAGTATGGTAGGTCTATGCATCAACTTTTCATATAGAAAAATGGACAGCTTGTAAACAATGGAAACGTAAAAGCTTGCATAATGCGTTCATAGTGGATACATATACTTACATAATTTCAATAATTTCTGTAATATGAATTATACATTTGCATAAAATGGTTCTTCATTTTGATATTGTAGTAGTTCTCACAGTAATTGATGGGTGGTAGTTTATTTCTGCGTTATTATCCACTTAAGAGAAAAACAATGAACAACGTATGAGTGTGCAAAGTAAGTTTTTAGATTTTGTTCTTTCCTTGGACTTGCTCTTGTACAGTCTTCGATGTTCTTTTTAAAAAAAAAGATATCAGCTGCTCGCATTTTCTTTGTTTTGAGGCCTTATGCCTTTCATGATATGTAGCTAATCTGCAACACTGAACTATCTTGCTGCTTTTTCTGCATTATTCTAACTAATGCAATCTGAGCGGTTGACTTTAAAAATAGCACCATTAACTTGCTTGATGAAGTCATTTTATTTATTATAGGTCATTAAATGGGAAAACTTGTATGACACTACTCTTCGTGTGGTTGAAGACATACGATTTGTCATGAGCCATTCTGCTGTACCCATATATGTGACTCGTGATCGGCGAGATATACTTAGGACGTGGATGAAGCTGTTGACTTTTGTACAAGGAATGAACCCTCAAAAGAGAGAAACTGGCATCCATGTAGAAGATGAGGGTGAACATATGCATTTGCCTTTTGTTTTAGGTCATACAATTGCAAATATTCATTCTCTATTGGTGGGTGGTGCATTTTCTATTAGTAGAACTGAAGATGCTGATGATCCTTTGTTCAACACGCACATACAAGATTTTGAAGACCAAGATAGCCGAAGACATGCAAAAGTTGGAAGGCTATCACAGGAAAGTTCTGTTAGTAGTGTGACCGGAAGGAGTCCACCAGAACATGCATCCAGGACTCCTGGATCAAAATCTGATAGTTCTCCGGTACCGTCATCTGTTCTATGGTTGACATTTGAGTGCCTGAAGGCCATTGAGAATTGGTTGGGAGTGGATAACACATCAGGACCTCTCCTTCACATCTTATCTCCGAAAACAAGCTCTAGTTCTGGGAATAATTTCTTTGCACTGAAAAGAACACTTTCGAAGTTTAGCAGGGGCAGGCAAGTTGTTAGATCTCATAGTCCTTCAGATGGTGTTGGACTCTCAAGTTCAACTGAAGGTTACAATAAGCTATATTCTCATTCGTTACCAAATGGTGGTGTTGTCTTGAATTCTGGACAGAATTTGGCCCAAGAAACTGCAAGCTACGGTGGTAGTGATAATAGTGTGCTTCAAGGAGATTATGCCCTAGAGTTGGAAGCTCTCCGGGTGCTGAGTTTGTCTGATTGGCCTGCTATAGCATATAAAGTCAGTTTGCAGGATATATCAGTTCATATTCCACTGCATCGATTACTTACAATGGTTTTACAGAGGGCACTCAGACAATGTTTTGGTGAAACTGCCCTAGGTGGTAGTTCTTCCAATTTGTCATCTGCTATCTATCATGACTTTTTTGGCCATATATTGGGAGGCTGCCACCCACTTGGCTTTTCTGCCTTCATAATGGAACACGCTCTCCGAATTAAAGTGTTCTGCGCACAGGTGCATGCTGGAATGTGGCGTAGGAATGGTGATGCAGCCATATTATCCTGTGAGTGGTATCGCTCTGTTCGTTGGTATGTAGGCAATACCTCATTTCAGGCTTGGGATTTGGAGTTCCTTTATGTGCTAATTTACTTGATATTTAGTGTTCATAGATTACTCATAACTGAAAGTCTATCTTCTTTGTACTCTCTGTGCAGGTCTGAGCAGGGTCTAGAGCTTGATCTATTTCTGCTTCAGTGCTGTGCTGCACTAGGCCCTGCTGATCAGTATGTTACTAGGATTTTAGAACGTTTTGAGCTCTCAGATTACCTATCCATGAATCTTGAACGCTCCAATGAGTATGTAGCTCATCTCTTATCCTTCAATGAATTTCATTGTCCATTTGCTTTTTTGCTGCTACCTGGTTAAGCTTAAATTTTTTTTCTTTTATTTGATGGTATAATTACTACAAGATACCAGGGTACTTAAATTTGATTTTCCACTTGGCTAATGTCATAAAGGGTGATATGTGTACCTAACTAAGCAAAACCAATATCCTCCCGTTACTTCTGTGCTGTCGTAGTTTGTTTTTCATAATCTCATAGATGTGTGTGTATAGATATCTATATGATTTTTATCAGTATTGCTAGATGCATATATTTGCATTCAACACTGACTAAATCATTATGATAGGATTGATCTAAAAACAAATCCATATTGGTCAGAGGAAGTGATAAATGTTGATGGCATGATAGATAGATTGAGTTATATTTTCCATCTTCCAAATAGATTCCTCAAATTACTCTTTTAAATTCATTAGTTGCACATGTGTAGCTGAGTCACATTTAGCTTTTCGAAACATCTGTTAATGCATTATTAATTTGTGTGTGTTTTTATTTAGTATGCATAATGCACTATTAACTTAGCTATGTAATGGACGCTTGAGAACAAACCCAAAAGCTTTTGCAATATTTGAGCCGAAAGTGTTTAATAGGAAGACTTTATCATGTGTTCAGGTGCTCATTTGGAACATGTCGTAGTTCGAGTGTCTTGTTGAAATATACTAACAAGCTTAAGGTGTTGTTGATGTATTCGACTATTAGAGTAACATTAGAGAGGGGGTGCATGCAACCACTCATATATGATGCAATTAAATTAGGTTGCTATAGATGATCATGTTTACATAAATATTTAGATACACCAGTGTTTAGGACACAATATGATGAGTGATGATAACAAAAATGGAATTGTCCTAACATTACATAGAAGGAAGTAGTTCAATTTCTCGGATCATTTTACCAAGTACATGATATAACCGGAATAATTGACATATTGGCAATATGATCTAGTTGTGATTAACGGTTAGTTGTTATTGTTGAACTTGCATTAGGTTCGGTGGTTGTACTAGGAACAGACTGGTATATCCCTAGGTTTAGTGTGCGATTTGAAGAATATCTAGTTATAGAAAACTCTTAATTCATCCGATAAGATAAATTAATTTGTATTGTAATGAAATGACATGAATAGAGCGGAGTGCATACCGATAATCCATTTAGTTGACCCCAACTAATCGAAATTGAGGCCTAGTTGGTTGCATAATTGTTTGTTTGTTAGATTTTGTAGTTTCACTAGAACTAAGATGTTAATGTGTATGCAACAATTCTAGATGTTTGAAACTAGAGAACAGAAAAGGAAGATTAGATAGTGAGTAGGTGTTTACTGATGTCCGACGTGTATGCTATGTCGCCATCCTTCGGTATACATTTGAGTAATACACTCACATGCCATGATTTTGGTCATCTTTTTAGAGATAGAGAATATAAGATCCTTTAGTGCAATTTGGTGGATCACTACTATGTTAGAAGTAACTTGCTAAAAAAAGAGAAGTCTATTCTGTGTTTATTTCGTGGCCTTTAACATTTTGATATTTGAGTTAGATGGACTTGCAACAACAACAACATACCCAGTGAAATCCCACAACGTGGGGTCTGGGGAGGATAAAGTGTACGCAAACCTTACCTCTACCTTGGTAGGTAGAGCGGCTGATTCCGAAAGACCCTCGACTCAAGACAAAACATAAGCATAAGCAAAGCAAGAGAAACGGTCAGACGCGGACAAGAAATTTAAAGCAGTATGAAAATTTCATGCTGGTAACAAAAGCGAATAAGTCATGCATTCTGAAAAAGAAGCAGTAACTAACACAGGTAAATAAGATAAATAAAGTACACTAAAGAACACATAGCAGCAGAAATCAAACGGCAGAGGACTATAAAGCAGTACTGCGCCTACTAGTATGATAAGCTAAGCATGCCTACAATAATAACACTACAACTACCAGTTAGATGGACTTAAGATTTTGTATATTTAAATTTCAATTTTCTTCAACTTTCTTGTTTATGATTTGACATGATGCTGTCTAACTGCTTTTGGGTTCTTCTGTTTTAACACTTTACCCAGGTATGAACCGACTATAGTTCAGGAGATGCTTACTCTGATCATACAAATAGTGAAAGAACGACGATTTTCTGGGTTATCCCCCAGCGAGTGTTTGCAAAGGGAATTGGTATATAAACTATCAACTGGTGATGCCACTCGTAGCCAGTTGGTGAAGTCCCTGCCCCGTGACTTGTCCAAGATCGATACATTTCAGGAAGTTTTAGATAGGATAGCAGTATATTCCAATCCCTCTGGCATGAATCAGGTTTGTCTGTGACACTTTGGCCATTCTCTAACCTTCATACATTGCCATGGGTAATCCATCTGATCAGTTTTGGTCCTATGATTCTAATGTCCCATCTATACCAGGGTATGTATAAACTGCGGACGCCCTATTGGAAGGAGCTAGATTTATACCATCCTCGTTGGAACTCAAAGGAGTTACAAGTTGCTGAAGATAGATATATGCGGTTCTGTGATGTATCGGCATTGACCAGTCAGCTTCCAAAATGGACCAAGATTTATCCACCTCTAGGTGGAATAGCTAAAATAGCTACTTGCCGGACAGTACTCCAAACAATCCGCACTGTTGTATTTTATGCTGTTTTCTCTGATAAACCAAACACTTCACGTGCTCCAGATGGTGTACTGTTAACGGCATTGCATTTGTTGTCTCTTGCATTAGATATTTGTTATATGCATAGGGGATCTCGTGACAATAGTTGCTATGGGGACGATGTCATTCCAATTTTAGCACTAGCTACTGAGGAATTGTCATTGAATAAATATGGTGATCAGAGCTTGTTGTCTCTTCTGGTTTTGTTGATGAGGAAATATAGGAAAGAGAACGACTTTGTGGAAGTTGGAATTTTCAACCTCTCCTCTTTGATTGGAAGTCTTCTAGAAAAATTTGCTGAACTTCAATCTGGATGCAAGATAAAACTGCAAGACCTTGCACCTGAGGTGGTCAATCAACAGTCACAGTCCATTTCGGCCGGTGATACTAATAGCTTGGAATCAGTTTCAGACAGTGATAAGCGCAAGGCTAAAGCTCGAGAGAGGCAAGCTGCTATAATGGTATGTTTTTAAAGAGAATATTAAGGATATCTTATTAAAGATTTTGCTAAACACGAAATGTGGTATTTTTACTCTTTACTATTAACTTCAAATTGTTGCTTTTGTGTCGTGGTTCTACTATGACCGAGTGTAAGCTACCTGTTCAAGAAGTTGAAATTCCTTATCTAGCATACATGTTTTTACATGTTCTAGGAAAACGTGTGAAAGATGAAACATGCAAGTGAAATACTAACTGTGAAAGGAAGGGATTCCTCTTAACTCAGATGTAGAATCCTTATAGATCAAATACCCCATGTGTATAGGGTTAAAAAGGGACACATAAAAAGTTGTCATATGAAATATTGAAACATGCAAGCGAAATATAAGCATTGGAAATGGAAGCAAAATCCTTGTAGATCAGACATCCATCCTGTATAGGGCCCAAAGAGACCGAAAAAGTTGGGGAATTTGCGCTTTGGGATGCTAATTCAGAGAGAGGTATGATAGGAGACTAGATGCTCGATTTAGTCAAGCTAACATAGTTGGGTGACATGAGATTTTACTAATTAGGAAAAAAGTTACACTTCATAAGCTTTAAGTGAGAATGTGATTCTTCCAAGTACTTCTACAGGTGGTTAGAGTATCTCATGCCGTTCACATGATTATGATTGTTAAAAATAAATAATTTAGTTTATTTCCCATTCTCTGGAAAAAGCTTTTGGATGAGATGGATTGCATATATTGACTTGGTAGAGTAAGCAGAGATCTTGTGCTAAGTTTCAGTTTTTCACTTTCAATTATTCTGGATTTCTGGTTATCAGTCTTCATGCTTGTTCAATTTGTTTTTTTTTGGGGAGGGGGAGATGCACATTAGAGGAGGTGTTGAAAATCAAATATTAAATAAATCTCTCCACTCCAACAACTTAAATTTTCAGCTGATATAGTTACACTATTTGATAGCTGAAGAAGTTTCAGTTTTCTTACATCCTTTAGTTTCTTCTCTACTCTCAAGTCCCTTGGCCTTGTTTCCATTCTCGGAAAGAATAGTTTATTGAGCTCTTGTAATCTAGTATGTGTGCCTGTATTCTTTGATCCTTGTACTTGAATGTATTGCAGTAGTATGCGTTATAGAGTTCATATATTTTCACTTTAAATGTGAGATGTGACCTATTCTTGTGAGAGGAAATACTCTACAAATGGTAGTTGATGTTAACAGTCACACCTCTTGAAAGATTCAAAATACAACCTCAACCTCAGTTTTTGAATGAGCTATTATCTTGTTGCATTAAAGTTTGATTTGTCTTTCAATTTAATGATAATGTCTTTTTTATTTCTTTTCAATTCCTTGTGTGCATCCTTATCTCTTGGTTTCTTAGTCCCAGTCATCTAATACTGTAATGCTACATATCTCAGGCTTGTGAATTTCTCTATTATCTAACTCAAATTAGGATAGCGTCCTTTTAAGGTGGATTGAGGAGTAGTACAGCTTCAGATCCTTATTGTCTCTACCTTTTTATTCTATTGCAAACCCTTAGAAATACTAAAGTCATTTATTTCTTTATTTGATATGTTCAAATACCAATATAGTATCATCATTGTGAAAACACATGCTTGTATAAAAATATTATGTTACTAAAAGATGATAATGTTAGTGGAATTAAAACAGAATTAATATACATTTATCACTCCTCTACTTTGTTAGTTTCACAGAAACATCCGCTCTACCTACCAAGGTAGAGGTAAGGTCTGCGTACACTCTACCCTCCCCAGACCCCACATTGTATGTTGTTATACTTTGTCACCCTTCTTTTACTAAAAGCGTAATATGTTATTAGAAAAAGCTAACTCAAACTTGACATCCAAGGTTGTGGTGGTCAATGAAGTGGTTGCAACCCTTGGAGATTAGGGTTCAAATCCCAATAAAAACAAAGAGACTTGGTGATTTCGTCCAATCCGCCTAAGCCTTGGTGGGCAGCGCTACCCTGTGCTACCGGTGGAATAGTCGAGGTGGCCGACACCACCTTTATGAGAATAAGGCTAACTCAAACTGCTTTCTTGAAATAATTTGTTATGATTGCAAACGATTACCTAATCAGAAAAAAAATAGATTGCTAACGATCTCTTCCATTGATGAGCTAAGGATCTGTTGATGAGTCTTTCTGTGTCTTCTTCTATTCTGAAAGTTGAGCTTCCATTAAAATCATGTCATTTTCTTGGTCTCTTTTCTTTGAAGGACTTTAACACCAAGGACTATTACTATTGAGTAGAGTTTGCTTCAAACTGGTTAATGATGCAAGAAGAACTGAAGAGATGCAATAGAATCATGATGTAACTACTTAGCTAGCGTTTGGCCATAGATTCCCAACAAAAGTTGAAAAGCTTAATTTGGGTGAAGTTTTCCAAAATTTGAAAATGCGTTTGGCCATAGTTTTTCAGAACACATTTAACTTTTTTTTTTTGAAAAACATGAAATATGACTTATACACCTATGAGTTCTAAAAACTATCAAGAATACCCAACTGTATCCAACTTGTTGCTTAATTCTTGGGTATTTCCCCTTGAATATGTGTTCCATTAATTGCACCAATACGATCATATAAAAGCCAAATATAAAAATCATCAAATGTTGCAATTATATGCACCTCATGAAGAAATGAGAGTTCACAGCTTTCATTAGCAAATCACTGTTCATACCCTCTCGATTGCTATACATGATATTGGCTGACACCATAAAAATCACAGTTCACAGCACCACTGCATTCGTTACTTGGTGATTAGCAGTTTAGCACTAGTTAATGAATTTAAAGGCTTGCAGCACCACAATTTCAAGAAGAAAAAAAACACTTTATAAGCACAAAGTCAATGAGGGAGAATTAGTACAAGTACTGAAGCTGAAAAAGATCTCAAATAAAAATGATCACTTCTCAAATACAAGAACTTAACCAAATTAGTAAATAACTGGACTGCTCCATATGACATAGGAAATGTATAGAATCAGAATGACATAAACCATAATTGGGTCATAATAGATGGGGGCTTTCTTATAAAATATAAAAGTTTTGGGTAAATTTAAAAAAATTTAAAATGGCCAATGTATAGATCTTGGACCAAACACAGGTTTCAGCTAGAATTTGGGATTTGAAGATTTGTTTTCAAAATGTGTCAAAATTCTATGATCAAACAAAGATTTGAAAAAATATTTTGAAACTATGATCCCAAAATCTATGACCAAACGGGAGCTTAATGATTACATCCAGTCTCCTCTATCTCACTATTTATCAACAAATTTTATTTTCGATAAGAAAAAGAACTACATGGTTCTTTATCATAAGGATGATGTATTAATTTATGAGCCAATGTACATACATGTAACTTGATGCTATTAGGATAAATAGCCTTCTCTGCTTGTGGTCTTGAGCAAGTCCCAAGTGTTTGATATGTAAAGTGAAACAATGTAAAAGCTTCCATGTCAGAGGGAAGTATGGTTTTGAAAGGTAGTTCATATCACATTTATATAAGTGAAACATTCCATAAAAAACTGCTACATCCTAAAAGGGTGTCGTCGTTATATTTGAATTCAACCCATAGTTGGCTGCGTACAACATACCCTTGTGGTCCA
This sequence comes from Przewalskia tangutica, assembly GCA_029844215.1. Classification (NCBI taxonomy): domain Eukaryota; kingdom Viridiplantae; phylum Streptophyta; class Magnoliopsida; order Solanales; family Solanaceae; genus Przewalskia; species Przewalskia tangutica. The sequence continues at coordinate 80,134,525 of CM056737.1, forward strand.
GCCCTTCCCCGGACCCCGCGCATAGCGGGAGCTTAGTGCACCGGGTTGCTCTTTTTTTTTTAGTTGGATGTAGTTGTGCTTAGCTTCAACAACACAACAAAAACAAACCCAGAGTAATCCCACAAGGGGTCTGGGGAGGGTAAATTGTACGCAGACCTTACCCCTACCTTGGGAGATAGGGAGGGTGTTTCGGATAGACCCTCGGCTAAGAATAAAGCAATACAACAACAATAAAGCACTAGAACAATAATAAATCAGGTCGTATAGAAGAAAGGAACAGTAACCTCAATTCCATAAACCCTCAGCTCGGTAAGCTCCATTTTTTTATAGGACCTGAAGGCTAGGCTAAACCCCTCCCGATCGTATCTCTCCCGAGATGTATCTCTCCCGAGATGAAAGAAAAGATTGACAATTTGTCTTTTCAGAGCTATCGCCCCAATAAAAAAAAGATTCTTGTGGTAGGCCCTGTCCCTGGTAAAAAATCTAGTGAAATAACCTTCCCTATTCTTTACCCGGACCCTGCTACTAAAACAAATATCCTATATACGTAGGCGGGAACAGGGGAAGGGGTCAGATTTAAGTCAATTCCTTATTCAATCCTCCCCCGAGGGGTACTTCTATTGTTGCTTTAGAGAATCCAATTCCAGTGGAAGACTAAGTATACAGTTCAATCAATCTCTCCAACAGACAATAGAGGGCTCTGACCTGACCACAGTCAATCAGTCTATTGTTCTGGTTCTATATAGTCTAACCCCGAAAAGAGAATTTCGCTCAAGTTGTTTCGGAACCGGAAAAAAAAAGCGCACAACTTGCTGTCCCACTTGTATATTGTATTTGGCCTCCTCACTCTCGTATAGGGTAACTTGGTTTGTTCCATTCTTAGGGAATGATCCACTGGTAAGACTGGAGTAGTATCTCCATTAGCCGGAAGGAATTAGTCTCCACTAGCGTCATTCAAGAACGAACAAGAAAGATGAATTACTGCTTATTCGACCGGTCCTACCCCGACTTATTAGGATAGGACCTTCTCTTATCCCGAGAAAGTCAAGACTATTTTTCCCTCGTCTGAAAATGTATCCTAAGTAGAAGTAACTGAACTGGGTTAGAAAGACGCTCCGAACGTTGAGAGTTCTTGGTAAATTCCACCATAGTAGGAGAAACTACAACAGGAATATATGCTACGCCATGAACAAAAGACAGAAAATACTAACAGAGAACAAGCAACTACAACATAAATACTGCGACTACTATAATGGAACGCCCTACTACCTACTACCCTACTACAGTAATCCGTATCCTCTACAACCTCCTATCTAAGGTCATGTCCTCGGTAAGCTGCAACTGTGTCATGCCTTGTCTAATCACCTCTTCCCAATACTTCTTTGGCCTATCTTTACCTCTCCTGAAACTATCCATAGCCAACCTCTCACACCTCCGCACTGGGGCATCCACGCTTCTCCTTTTCACATATTCGAACCATCTCAACCTCGCTTCTCTCATCTTGTCCTCCATCGAGACCACTCCCACTTTGTCCCAAATATCTTCATTTCTAATCATATCTCTTCTAGTATGCCCATACATCCACCGCAACATCCTCATTTTTGTAACTTTCATCCTTCAATATCTTGACTGGTTAGGAAGAAGCAGCAGAAAGAGCTTTTGCGGCAGCAGGTCTCAAGGGAGACTAGCTCTACAGAGCCTTGGGATACTGTCCCATAAATGGGAATAAGTCCATACGATCGAATAGGGTCTCTGCCAACCAGTGAGGAGGGCTTTACGCCTGTCTGTTAGCACTCCGCCCCATACAACAAAGTAGATCTAACCACCATTCTGTAGAACTTTTCTTTGAATTTTGGTGACACCTTTTTATCACACCACTTCATTCACCCCACACCAATACGATGTGTGACATCATCATCAATCTCTCCATTCCCTTGGATAATAGACGGGGAAGTAAGGCTTGATACCCATGTCATTCCAAAGAAAGAAAGTTTTTGGTATCTGGGGTCTATTAGTTGTGCTTTGCCTCTATAATCTAAATTAGAGATTCGACTGAAATTCCATCCTAGTAATATATATGGATTTCATGCAAAATGGCACATAATTCATCTTACGACATGCTTGTGTTTCCTGTACTTGGATCTAGTGCTGTTCATGTTTCCATATTTTACAGTTCAGGTACTTTCTGTTTATTGTAAGTTGAACTCATCGTATAACCAGACTAACCTTATTCCTTTTATTCTCAGTTGATTGGGTTTGACTCGGTCACTTTCACATATATTCCATGTCTACATCGCAGGAGAAGATGAGGGCGCAACAATCCAAGTTTTTAAAGAGCATTGATTCCTCTACAGAAGCTGGTCCGGATGATTCTAAACTTGGTAAAGAAAGAAGTGATTCAGATGTTAGACGTGGTTATGAAGAGGCTACTCAAGTCATTTGCTCTCTTTGCCATGATCAAAATTCTAAAAGTCCTCTATCATACCTGATTCTTCTTCAAGTATGTTCTTTGTGTTTATGTCGCTTCATTGTGCTTGGATATCTCTGCTGATTTATCTAAGTAATTGTTCTTGGTGAATCTATTAAAATTATTACTTATTTTATCATGGTTCTTGAAATAAGAAATCCAGGCTTTTGACTTTCACCAATAGAGGGCCTCCTTCATGGAAAAAAACTCAAAATTCTGGGGAAGAACCAGAATCTTCTGCTAAAAGAATGACAAATATCTCATCTCAAAAGATCATTCTATCAAGCAGTGAAGAAGTGATTTTATCTCCTTTGTTGACACAATCGATTCAAAATGCAATAAATGAGTTTGCTCTGGAAGGGCAACCTAAGGAAGTAGGAGCATTTTGTGAATATATTAGGGCAAGATTCCCAGCATTGAAGATTCAACTACCTTGCACATCAAACAGTGTCGACAAGAAGGCAGGTTCTTCTCTTGAGATGCTAGAAGAACAAATGTACTCGTTGATTCAGGAAAGAATGGATGTCAATTCGTCGCACTGGGATCTTTCAAGAAATCGTAAGAAACTTTCTGCATGTGGAGGTGGTGGGAGTGTTAAGTCACTTTTGCTTGGGAAGTACATTTCTGCTCTTGCAGGAGAAAATCTTGATAGTGCTTCTGCATCTGAAAGTGCACACAAGACACAATTGGAGTCAAGAATGCCGCTTACAGCGTATGAAGGATTTGGTCCGTCATATTGTGACGGAATTTATCTTTCATCGTGTGGACACACTGTGCATCAGGGATGTCTTGACCGCTATTTATCTTCTCTAAAGGAAAGGTAACATTTTGTATCGTTTCCTTTTACCTCTTTCTTTGAGGCTATTGTCCAATCGTTTTGTAAATTCGACTTGGATTATTTTTAATATTTCGTTCTCCATCCTCTTTTTTTTTCTTTGGCGGGGGTCTTGTGGCTTTTCTTTCTAGGATTGCTCTTCTTTTTCTGACCTTATCTGGAATTTGCTTTAAGCCAGTATGTCCTCAAGCTTAATTGGTTTGTGCATTGGTTTATAAAATACATGTTATTATGTTCTATAATTGGCCTTGCAGTCCTATTCATTAAGTTCAAAGAGTTAACTGTCTCATCACTCTTGTACAGATATACCAGAAGAATTGTCTTTGAAGGAGGTCATATTGTAGATCCAGATCAGGTACAAGACGTCCTGAGTTACCTTTTTCTATGTGATGGTGTGGAGTGAATTGCTGAATTTTTTTGTTGATTTTCTTATTTTTCAGGGGGAGTTCCTCTGTCCTGTATGCCGTGGACTTGCCAACTCGGTCCTGCCAGCATTACCTGCAGATTCTGGAAGGTTCACATCCCTTCATTCAACTTCCAGTGCATCAGATGCTGTTGGCCCTTCACCCTCGTCAAGTGGAGTAGTAGATGCACTTCATTTTCAAAAAGCTTTATTTCTCCTACAAAGTGCTGCTGATGTTGTTGGAAGTAGAGAGATTTTCCAAAGTCTTCCATTTCGGCAGTTTGAGCGGATGAGAGTCAACCTTGAATCTGTGTATCGTGTATTGTGTGGAAAGTACTTTCCAGATAATGATAAGATTTCAGAATCTGGTAGACTTGGTCAGTCTCTGATTCTGTATGACACTCTTAAGTACTCAATTGTATCAACTGAAATTGCTACTCGATCTGGAAAGACATCATTAGCTCCAAACTACAGTCTTGGTGCCTTGTACAAAGAACTCCAATCTTCAAATGGTTTTATACTGGCTTTGTTACTAAGTATTGTACAAAGTACACGAACAAAGAACTCGCTCACTGTCCTCTTGAGATTGAGAGGCATTCAGCTGTTTGCAGAGTCTATATGCAGTGGCACTTCTGCAGATGAAGTTTCAGATCCGTCTGTTGGAGGTATATTGCTGCTTCATGGAATTATCTTGTAAGTTTGTTTTACATCGTAAAAGAGAAAGATGAGATCATGGGAAGATATTCTTTTTAGGTAATATGCAAGACATCTTGGAATGCGCTGAAACTGAAGATCAATATCCTGATATTCAGTTCTGGAGATGGTCCGCTGATCCAGTTCTTGCACATGATGCTTTTTCTTCATTAATGTGGATAATGTATTGCCTTCCATGTCCATTGTTGTCATGTGAAGATGCCTTCTTGTCTCTTGTTCATCTTTTCTATGCAGTCGCGGTCACTCAGGTTACGCAATTTTCCCTTCTTCTGATCTTTTTTTGGGGTAGAGATTAGATGAGACCTCTTTGCACTTCATTGGCTCCGACATGGTTAGCAAAAGATCCTTTGTCGTTTCTTTGCAGGCTATAATAACCTATTGCAGAAAGCGTCAATGCAGTTTGCTTGAGTTAGGATGCGACGATTCTCTAGTTACTGACATCTATAAAGTAATGGGAGAACATGGAGATGCTCACCAATATTTTGATTCTAATTTTATAGAAACTTCTTATGACATCAAAGATGCAATTCGCAGTCTGACCTTTCCGTACTTAAGAAGATGTGCATTGTTGTGGAGATTGATTCATTCTTCTAGAGTGGTGCCATTTAACGATGGAACTAACATATTAGATGGATCAGCATATTCAACTAATGAACTGATGGACTGTTACGAAAGCAATGCAGCTGAGCTCATTCAAATTGAAAAGCTGGAGAAGATATTAAAGATCCCCTCACTTGATAATGTTTTTAGTGATGTCACAATTCGTTTGGTGGTTCAGAAATGGCTAAATCATTTCTGCAAGCAGTTTGAAACTCGCGGTCTAAAGGGTGTTTTGTATTCCAATCCTGCCGCCCCATTTAAAATGATGCTTTTGCCTCATCTTTATCAGGACCTCTTGCAGAGGTTGGTTCTAGATATGGATAGAGATAGTATTTTACTAGTATTTTCTCTTTGTATAGATGAACTAAAACTCAAGATATTTTGATGTTACCTTCAGGTATATTAAACAGAATTGCCCAGATTGTGGAGCTGTTCAGAAGGATCCTGCATTGTGCTTGTTATGTGGTAAATTGTGCTCAGCAAGTTGGAAGACATGCTGCAGGTTCAATATACACTTGGGTTGCACCTCTTTTTCCCCCCTTCTTATGATCTTTAATATTGTGTCTGACACATTTAATTGAACTCCAGGGAAAGTGGGTGCCAAAGTCATGCAATGGCCTGTGGTGCTAGTATTGGGGTGTTCTTGTTGATCAGAGTAAGTGTTGTTTCTTTTTGCTTTACTTATTTCTCTTTTGGCATTTTGATCTGCACAATACTGTCTTTCAGGACCCTGGAATGGTTAATGAAATATTTATTTTTCACTGTAGAAAACCACTATATTGCTCCAAAGATCTGCTCGTCAGGCGCCATGGCCTTCACCTTATTTGGACGCATTCGGAGAAGAGGTAAATTAATGGTTGCATTTAGCTATCATAGAAGAGCTTCAGAGAAACTAAGGGAGTTTAGTGGAAAACAAGTCTCTTTATTTTCATTTCCTGAGAGTTGATGAAAAATGGAATTTTTCTTGTTGCTTGAAATAATCATTAAAAAATGGATTCGATTTAGGAAAGGTTCTAAACTAGTTTTCCTTCTCAAAAATGAAAATTGGGAGCAACATGGAGATGTTCAATAATGAGATCACCTCTTTACATACGTGTGATGAAAAGTTCCTTTGATTCTTTCCTTCTCTACAATCATTTGTGTTCTATTTCTCTTTTCGGTCAATTGCTTTCTGCAATAAAATGTCAATTGTTTCCTTGTCAAATTAGAACAACTAATTTGAAACTAAGAACCAGCATTCTGATATTGACATAAGCTTGTTCTTTCTTTAGTTCTAGTCTATGTTTCAGAATAATAGATGTTTATATAATAGATGTGATGTTAATTGAAGCTATTGTGTTACTTACATCATCGGTAGTTCAACTCGTACATTTAGCATACCAAATTTGTGTCTTGAATCAGGTTGGCAAATTAAAATATCACTGTTATAGGGAAAAGGTGTGTGCAAACAACCATCTTCAATCTGCACCATTGTTTATGGACCAAAACATGCACATAACAATATTAGTCCATTAATCTTCCTTATAACAGTTGGTCGTCTGGAGCATCATCATGTAACCAAGCACTATCTAAGATCAAATGTGAGACAAAAAATGAATACGAATAGCATAGCTCTTAGAAGCATTACAAATTAGATATGCAACAGAGATTTGTTGTTGCTATCTCAAGCCACTAAGGTCAAAATAATCCAAGCAAACAATGGCATGTACCTTTTCTTTTCCAACATAGGTGCTTTACAAGGATCATCCTGTTATGTGGTTTAGATGGAAAATTATGAAAAATGAAATGAGTGTTTTTGGGAGAGAAGACCACAGGAAGGCAGTTGTGTCCTCAAATGTCTTCAATTCAATTACAGATATGTTTTCACGTCAAACATGGAAGTAAAATTTTTGCCCGAGTTAAATGCAAGTCAAGACGTGTTCACCAATTTTCCCAGTCATGACTCGTAACAAGTATGGATTAAACTTCACTTGATATTTCTTCAAATTCTGATGGATTGGCACATCATTATTTCCCTTTCTCTATTTCCTCTATTTCTCTGTTTTCAGTCAAATAGTTGTTTCTAGCCATTGTCAAGACTCTGTACAAATATATGTGCATTATGTCTTGAGCTTTGATTTCCTGTATAATTCTTTTGGTAGGGACATCTGGGCTCTAAACCAGCATGTCCACATATCAAATTGGATCTTACATACTTCCTCTCTTATTCTTGCAGGATATTGAAATGCATAGGGGAAAGCCATTATATTTAAATGAGGAACGTTATGCTGCCTTAACTCATATGGTAAGAAAATTAGTTGTTGCGACTAGTTGTGTGTTATCGTGCTAGCTTTAATGTGGTCTGATTTAAGTGTACATTGGAGAGAAACAGGTCTATTTATCAGTTTGAGCAAGATACAACTTAGTCAAAATTTAAGTTGATTAGTGAAAGTGAATTCTTCATAATTCATGGAAAAAAGGGCAGCTCGGTGCACTAAGCTCCCGTTATGCGCGGGGTCCGGGGAAGGGCCGGACCACAAGGGTCTATTGTACGCAGTCTTACCTTGCATTTCTGCAAGAGGCCTGGTCACATGGCAACAACTTTACCAGTTACTTCAAGCCTCCCTTCTCATAATTCATCAACAACAACAACATACCCAGTGAAATCCCACAATGTGGCGTAGGGTAGAGTGTACGCAGACCTTACCCCTAAGATAGAGAGGCTGTTTCCGAAAGACCCTCGGCTCAAGAGTATAAGTGGTTTGCAAGCTAAGGTGGTGATGGCAGAATCATGTAATTTTAAGTGCTGAGAGTTAATATTACGGTGCATTTGAAGTGCAAAAATTAAGCGATGGCTTAGGGCACATTTTGTAAATTGGCGGTTTTAGATAGGTTTTACCTTTTCAGTGCTTCAACTGCTTAGGGCATTTTCCGTAGGTTAGAGTTTAGACATGTTCTGCTTTATCACTGTGATAATACATCTTTTATTTACCAAAAAGTAATCAGGTATTCTTTGTCACTTTCGCAAGAAATTCATAGTTCTTTTTACCTTCTGATTAGTCAAAATGATCTCACTAATATCACACCAATCTGCCCCAAAACTTTCATCCAACAACATACAATGATGTCCTTTTTTACATTAAAAAAAGGTAGCAAAAGGGAACTTTTGATGCTCCACAATCGACTTTCAACTCCTTAGAAAATATGTCTATTTATGGTTCTTAATTTAATGTTTTTTTGTTGAGTTGTTTCCAAGCATCTCTTAGTCCTCTTCCCCCTACCTCAAACAGTTGTCCTCTTATTTACTAATGAATTAAACTTTTATCGTTTCTGCTGAATGAACATCGAATAACAATTATTATTTTCCAAGGTTGTACTTGTTTGCTGATTCTTTTCTCATTCCAAATTCTAGGTGGCTTCTCATGGGTTAGATCGAAGTTCAAAGGTGCTTCGTCAGACAACTATTGGCGCATTCTTCATGCTATAGCTTGGCATTTTGTGATGGTGTAGGTTTGATGAAAGTTTAATAATAGTCGTATTTTGCTGATCTGTTTGTTCAATTATTTCCTATAGTCTTGTTTTTCATTGGTTCTCTCGACAATTGCAGATTAAGTCTGACTCGAACATGTTAAAGATGATAACAATTGTGTTGTTGCCCCTGTTTCGTGCTGTTCATGTACAGATTATTGAGGTTAGTCTGTAACTATTAATAAAAGCAGTTTCATTTGCTTGGTTCATCAGCGAGTCTCATCAGACAGTGTTCTTGTGATTATTCCATCATCAAAATCCCTTTTTAGACAGTGTTTTAGTGATTATTTCATCATCAGTCTCTTAATTCTCGTGGTACTTCAAATATTTTAAAAATCTGACCTATAAGTTGCTGAAACATGCTAAATCAGTATAGTCAGTATTGCATTGCCAAACCATGTTTTTTTACATTCCTTCCTGTAGATTTCGATTAGAAGGTTAATTTAAAATATCCTAAAGGTACACTAATAAAGTGTTTAACCTCCTAAGCATCATCTTCAATGATTAAGCTCCAACTCTGCACGAAAAATTCAGGTCAAACCTTAAAATATCAATACAATTGTAGCTATAAGGTGTGTTAGATTACTTGGGTAAGATATGAATTTTATTAAATATTTGGTCAAAAAAGGCCCATATACAAGAAGTATACCGAAAGTAGAAAACCTACAAAAAGATAGCAAATGATTTGGCATCCTTTATTGCTTAAATAGGATTACACATGATTTTACTGTAATGGCATCAGACAGTGCAACATTTTCCAAGTAACACTCCTATAGGTGGGGGCTGTGAGCCTGCGATGCAGTAACATGCTAATACAGCAACAAGTCCGTACATTCCAATTTTTAGATTAGGTCTGTTTGCAATATTTTAATATGAACAGATGTATAGAAGATGTGTAGGACTTAAGCCTGAGATGTTTACAGTAATATAGTTTGATTATAAAAAATTGATGGGTGTAATGTGATGCCTTTGGTCTACTGAATTAACTCCTGCTACAACACACGTACAACAACAAACCCAGTAGAGAAAGGCAAGTTGCAACAATATCCACAAGCTTCTCTGTCGAATTTCCCTACTGTATCGCCTCTTATAACATTGCTTAAAGTTTGTTTAAACCCTCACTATGGTTGCCCAAAGTTGCATCATCCTCTCCTATTTGTTTTGACATTGTTTTGATCTTTCTACTCGACTGCAACTTTCAGATATTGTTTGTATTCCGTCTCCTTTTTCTCATGATGATTGCTTCCGTGTGAGGTCCTTAGATGTTAATTTATTATGCATTGCTTCCTCTCATCTTTAATTCATTAAAATTTCATTCATGACAGACGATTAGGATTTACCCACTGGAATATAATGCTAGTATTCCATTAAAGCGACCCATTGGTGAAGGTGGAGCGGCTGGTTGTTAGCACCTTGTTGTACAGAAAATGTGAATAAATATGGTGCTTCATGTGTAATATGATAATTGCAAAGGTCTCCTTCAAGTGTATATCAATGTCTGAAGTGGTATGGATCGTCATTTTACACAACAATGGTCAAGCAACGGGTGAATTGTGTATGTGCAGGTCCTAAATAACAATATACAACATTATGCTTTAATCGAGCATGCTACTGAAATTCCCTTCCCTCATTTGTTTTTGTTTGCTTGCTTTGCTCCGTAAGGGTGGACTTCATGATGTTCAACTCTTTCGAAGAGATAGATTTGAACCCGCCCTCCAGCTACTTAATTTATACACCCTGTTGGTACATATGTTCGGGGAAAAACAACAATTTGTGCCTAAATGATGGATTAACAAAACAGTTATATAGATGGAGGGAACCTAGGATTTATATGTACTCAAAATAATAGGTTTTCAGAACAAAAAATATGGCTCTATTAACTACCCTAACAAAAGACTGGTATTTAAGTGAAGAAGGTAGATGTATGGGTTTATTATCGAGTTTTGAATTGTGTGCTAATGCATCAGAATTACTTTTCAAGAACCCAACAATGCTTGTAGTTTGAGTTAATTAGCAGTGATAAGGCATCTAATGGACGATTAATCTGCCTAAAGGAGTAAAGCCTCCTATATGATAAGCTGTCATAATATGTCAATGTGAAGAACAAAGGCAGAAGATTATCTGAATAGGCCATTTTCAATGGGGAAGAATAAGAGACCCAAGAATGGTGGAAACAAACATCAGAAGAGTTGAGAAATGTTGGTGGTCTTGGAGCTTGCTCGGATTAGCTGATTGAAAGTAACTAATAAATATAAACTGTTAAAAAAACACCTTTTAGTGTTGAAATTTTACAAATAAGCAGAGCCACGCATTTGGATTGAAGTACCGAAATTGATAATACACAGTTGATGTATTTGATTAGAAAGTGTTGATATGCATTTTTCCTAAAATAACGAGTATTTCCTTTAAGTTATTCTGGATGATTATAAAAATACTAGAACAAAAACAAACTACGAATATTTTACTCGTCACTTTTTGTTTATCAAGATTCAAACTATATAAACTGACCAATATTTTAAAATATGTTTTCAATATATTGATTTTTTTAACAAGTTTTTCACCACCATATTGATATAAGAAGAATTGCAACTTACAGTACTTTTCATATAATTTCCAAATACCTATATTTTGATTTAAAAATATTAAATTAATTTAATCCAGTTTAGCTTTGAAGATTAGTCAATTTGTCACTCGAGAATTGAAACGTGACAACAACCTGTACAGAGATTCCATTTTGGAAGATCCCAAACTTTCAGCCGAAATACCAAAAGAAATAATCATGAATTTTGTTAAACTAAATATGAACATCAAAATAAGAATTAAGAACCAACTTTTGGAGGTGCAATTCATTCGTTACCCATCTAAACATCTTAGCAAAGCAAAAAAGAAAACAATACCTATGAGTTTGTGAAGTAGGAGTTGGATACAGCTGATGATCTTAAAGTAACACTAGCACTATTTTCAGAAACCGAAGAGCTCGAAGCTACAGCTGATTGCTTATTCTCAGTACAACAATCCTCAACTTTCAATTCATCCATCTCCTCTTACCATAACCTTCATAATGACCAATGAAATACCAGAATCAATAGAAAAATCAGTAAACCAATACAAACCAACTAAGTACAACTCCTAAAATCCTACTCCCGACCATTTCCCATTCCCGCTGGACCCGGCCCGAACCCGGCCCACTGACCATCCCTAGGCTAAAGCCTACTTAAATAGTAGGAGTGCATATAGAATCGGCTACGGAGTGCAATTCCTACAAATGAAAACAAGTAGCAGCTTTACAAGGTGTTCGGTGGGCCACGCAAAACCAAGTACCAAACCAGAGGCCCAAGACTTTAATTCAAAAACTTTCAAACCCGTGACCGTGTCACAATTTGAATTACTAATCTCAACGGTTCCCTCTCTCTATCAATCACACACACAGTGTCACAAAGGATAAATTTTGGATTGCTTATTTACTATTAATATTTTTTCACTTTTATTTTATTTAGTATGCTGGTGATGATATGAAATGAGCTTAAATAAAGATGTGATTCATATAGCCGACCCCAACTCGTCGTCGATTGAGGCATAGTTATTGTGGTTGTCTATTGAAAAAATCAGTACTTTGTTCAACAAGACTATGATTTTAAATGCTAATAGTGGTCAAACAGAAAACTTGTCAACTCCTGGAAAAGTACAGCAGTTAGAATCCGCTGTGATCACGAAAGTTAGAGTTATTGTTAGAGTTCGTCCCTTTCTTCCTCGAGAAATTAACTCGATAGATCGAAAACCAATCTCTTGTGTTTCTGTTCTCAACACATGTGAGCCTTCTGAGGATGTCACAGTTCATCTCAAAGATTATGAAACTAGGTTAGCATTTTCTCAATTGTTTTGCACGTGCTCTATGATTAAATATGTCTTTTTAGTTTTTACTATAGCATTTCATGTTACTTGGACTACTATACAACCTGTGGCGGATCCGGACAACAAAATCTGGTGGTGTAATAATTTTTTGCGTAGCAAAAAAAATATTTGCGAGGCAATGTACGAAGCAAAAAAAAATGAAATTACAAATGTTATCAAGAACAATATATAAAGAAAGTCATGCAAATAATAAATATTCTTACATTTACAAAGAAAATCGTCTAGAGTCCATTTGTTGAAAATGTTCCATAATAACATCATCGTTAATAGTCTTTAGTATAAAACGACGTCGTTTTGTATAAAAAAATTAAAAATTTTGGTGTTGCAACTGCACCAGCATGCTTGTATGTACCTCCGTCACTGGGCGGTACTACTAACATAAATATTATAATTGAAATTTATAAGAACAAAATTTAATTTATCAAAGATTCAAAATAACATCAATACAACAAAAATATAATATATAAAAGGAAAGACGTACCTAGAATTAAAGTCCTGTCCTTCGTTCTTTTAAAGACTTGAAATCATTAATAATTGAATCATAGAGGCTGAAATCCAATTCGAATGAAAAAAGAAAAGGGAAGTAAGCAAAAAAAAAGAAGTTGTTGAATCAATGATACTTTGCCCAGCACATGAAACGAGTAATTATGTTTTTCCTTAACAGTTCATGAGAAGTTGCTGAATTGACAGTCAAACCACTGTTTTATGGAAGCTAATTATCTAATGATAGAAGTAGAACTAGAGAGAGGGAAGAGGAAGGTTAAGGTTAGGATTTGTATTGAGGACAAAAACAATTAAGTTATATAAAAAAATGTATTTTAAGTTATATATATAAAAAAAAATTAAAAAAGAAAAAAAAATTGAGGGTGGCCGTGCCCCCCCCTCCCCCAAGCCCCTCTTAACCTCCGCCACTGTATACAACAACAACAACACGTTGCGGGATTTCACTGAGTATGTTGTTGTTGTTGGACTACTATCTATAGCACAACATTATCCTGAGGACCTTTTTGTTTTTTACTGTAGTCGTAATGAATGCTACAAGTTGGATGCCTTTTTTGGTCAAGAAGACACCAATATAGGCCAAATATTTGGCAAAGAAGTCAATCCTTTGATCCCTGGGATATTAGAAGGTCGCAATGTCACAGTGTTTGCTTATGGAGCTACAGGGAGTGGCAAAACTTACACCATGCAGGTATATTTTATTTGTCTGCATAAAACACAACTTGCTCCATCACTCCTGCAATTGGACTAGATGCTATGATATGCGCGTGGATTAGGAGATAAATATAGAGTTATAACAGACCTACTCAATGTTTGTTTTCAAGTTTTTTGCTGTTACACAATTTCTACAACATAGATCCACGAGTGAGCAAAGGTGATGTCAGACTTTTTTGAATTGGAATCATGCATGATCTTATTCCATGTACAAACATTTGGTTCTAATCTAGAACTTTTCCATTTGACCTCTGCAGAGATAATGTGAAGTATATATTTCCCTTCAGGCCTTCCTAATTCCTGGATGTGTACGTGAATTGTTTGGCTAATACCTTGTTGCTTATGCAGGGAACACCAACCCGGCAACAAAAATATTTTCACGATATTAGCTGCTCTTTGAGTTTCTTACTTTTTTATATAATATTGCACATCCCTTTGTATGACTTGTTATAATCAAGTTCTCATTTTATGGGCAACTGTCTCCCAATATAAAACAACATCAAACAAATGAGCAAAGGAAACTCAAGTGTTTCTCAAGAAGAACATTTGAGTGTGTGAAAGTATGCTAGAGAGGAAGAAGTTCAGAAAAAAACTGAACTAAACAAGAGTGAAGTGTGTATAAGATGACCTCTCATCTAGCCAACTAATGACAATCAAGACCATGTAATGACACTTATTGAGCGGTTATAATTCAGCCAAATAATGGCTGAATTCAAGTGCCAAGTAATGGAGGTTCAATGCTCCAAAACCAGCTCAAAAGTCAGAAACTTTTCGTCATCCGTCGACCATTCTGGCTCCGAAGCGCCGCCGCGGCTCCGACGGTGTTGCGCCGCGGCCCTTCATGGCTGCGCGGCGATTCCCGACTCGTTTCATCTTTTACACATCGTACACTTCTTTCTTCATTTACCAACGTGGAACACGTGTCATTTAACCAACGATCGTCCATCATTTCATGTCTCAAATGTTTACTCATGTACCAATATCTCTTTTACTGAATCAAGAATGATTCTTTTGAAGTTATACGGACTTTCGAAAAAAAAATGCCACCTTTTATCAATATGCGTGTCACGAGATATATCGCTCTCGGACTGACTTACATACTACTGAGAAACGAGCCAATAATTCAAAAGAAGGGGATTCATTTATGAGTCGGGTAAACAAAAAATACAAAAGATTTGTCGTTATATAAATATAATAAGCAAGTGCTCATTGGATCGATTACTAAAAACACGAGGAAGTCGTTGTTGCCTGTATAGCTTTCTAGAGCAGAGATCTAGCAACGCATTCTAGGCACAGATCATTGGTATTGGATGTATCGTTAGGTTGTGCCGAGTCAAATCTGCTCCCTAATGAAATTTACGATACTTGGCACTACGTGTGCACGTGTGTGGAAACGATGTTTCCGACGTGCGGGGTCCCAATTGTTCGAGTCGGGTCCCAATTTCCAACACTGTTCACTTAGGCGGCCCGTTTCTCAACGATTTTAGTAAGTCGAACCCACAGAACTCCCAGTGTGCTTTCTCCCTCTTTCAAGTAGTTTGAGGTTGTTACAGAATCAGTTTCCCCCCTCCACTATAACAAACTAATCCTGAAAAATGCACTCTTCTTGTTCTTTCACATACACTAGAGAGGCATTTGTACTACTATTACATCGTCTACTTGAAGCATCCCTACCCCCATAACCCATTTAGACTAATGTCTAAATCTTTTCATTTACATATTTAACTCAGTTGTAGTTTATTTGTCTTACAGATAGCTATGAGATTCGTATTTTGGTGAACTTTTTCAATTTGTAAATGCAATAAATATTGTTTACAGGCAGTAATATAAAACTTGAAGACTTGTGTCTGTTTGGTCTTGTGTAGATGAAAAAACCAATGCAGAGGAGAAAGTGAGCATTGTTGATTGTTTCAGCTCCCTTAAGGCATGTGAGGTTACCCCTAGGAAGGTCCTTTCTCCCATAAACTCCGACATAAACAATGAGAATACGTCCTCGAGGACTCCTATGTCATCGTTCGCCTTACACAGTTTGGATGAGAATATCCCAGCATTAGGAACATCACTTGACAAGTTTGGTGCACGAAGTTCTAACTTGAAGGTAAGCAGGGACTCTTGTTGTCGTTATCTTAGGATTGTTTAGCATTTCTGGTTATAATTATTACATCTGTTGAGTGTACAGAACTCTCTTGTCCAAGAGTACATTGAGTTATTAAACACAGCCAGCAAGTGAGTGTTGTTCTTTGTATTCATTTTCTTTTCATTGTTCTGTTTATTCTTTCTGAATGGGGACTTATCTTTATTTTGTGCTACATTGTGTTAGGGAGGAACTCATGGCGATAAAGGTATGTTACTGATCTCTTCACATGATTCTAACATCGTCATCACTATACCAGCAATGAGTTTTGACTGCATTTTCACACGATTTTTGATATTGTCATCGCTGCATTTTCACACGATTCTGATATTGTTATCGCTGCATTTTCACAGGATTTTTACATTGTCATGTTTTCTCTTGAGCCGAGGGACTTTCGCAAACAACCTCCCTACCTCCCAAGGTAAGGGTAAGGTCTACGTACACTCTACCCTCCTCAGACCCCACCTTGTGGGATTTTGTTGTTGTTTTACATTGTCATCGCTTCTACTAGCTGTGACTTTTGACTGCATCTTTCATATCATCCAGGGAATTGGTCAAAAGATGGCTGAATACATTATTGAACTAAAGGAAATAAGCCCAATGAAATCAGTAAGAATCTCTTTTTAAGGTCTATGATGTGATGTTACAGATTCTTGGTTTGTGTGAATAACACTAAGCCTACTTACCCGGTTCGTGCAGCTAGATGACTTGGAGAAGATTGGACTGTCATCAAAACAGGTAATGCTATGGCAACGTACTATCTGCATTTCCTTAAATTTTTAGTATGTGTGTACTGTGTAATATATATAGTAATTGTGAATTATGGAGTGATACTGAAGTGTTTTGCCGCTTTTGCGTATGCCTCTGTAGGTAAATAACTTATTCCGGTGGGCTGCAAGAGGAGTACTGGGATGAAACTTGTTTGCAACACCTTGTTGTTTTATAGAAGCTGCTGCTTGTGGGAGCATGTGCTCTATTTATTTACCTCCTAAAGTAATTCTCAGACTGGATTAAGTAAGAACTTGCTTAACAAACACACAAAGTCATCCCCCGTCAAATGGTTTTTCCAGTCAATGTTGTACCAACTAATGAATCAATATTTGTATGTCAATAGAAATTTAGAGAACTTTGGTGTATTAATTTTTATTTTAATTTTGTATGATATTAGACTGCGGTGAAGGCGTTTTCAACTCACTTCAGATTGAGGCAAATTGATATTTGTTTCCTGAATTCTATTGTCAACTACTATAGTGGTCCAACATGATAATAATTGAAATGGCAAAAGCAAAATGGATAAAGGAATCGAACTGAACTTTTTCTAGGACATAAAGTAAACAAAACTTGATAAAACTGATCTTGAAATAACAGAGAATCTTTGAAAAAATCGCCCAAAACAGGAGTCCAAACTTGATTAGCCCAGAGGGCATCACTGTTAAGTTTATGGCCTGATCGACAATGGGGTTGCAATTACTGTTAAGTTTGCGGGCCTGATCGACAGCAGGGTTGTAATCACTTTGTAAATTTGTGGGCCTGATTGACTGCGGGGCTCCTGCGATGGATTAAGCAAGGGACCGAAGGCCACGGCGCGTCCATCTTCGACACGAATGGGCCGATAACTTGGAGGAAATCTGGTTTTTACTGAATTTATGTCTTTACCAGTCTTCTATATATATATATATAGCTAATTATTTTTACATAATCAGGTATCCTGTAAAACATGAGATTAATACGAATTGGTGAGGATAGTAATTTTCTTCCTCTTATGGGTTACACGTTAAATTGTGTGTTCTTCTATTTCATTATCATTGCTTTACTTCTCATTGTCTCATAATAATCACGACCAGATAGACACAAGTGAACAAGAAAGAGGAAATTGTAACAAGGAAGTTCTTGAAACCACAACAACACACTTCCAAATTTATATGTTAAAATTACCAGAAGCAGATATGCTCATGTTACACAAACCGCACTACCACTACTTACAAACATCGTTCAAACTCTTATCACTATTTCTTATTACAGAGAAAACACACATATTTTCCCTGTTTCAAATTCAACACATATAACTCTATAAACTAGACACACTTAAAAACTATAGTTATTTTTTCTTCAGCCATAATCTCTGCTCTATTATTAACTAGTAGTTTGTTCATTTAGAACAAGTGCAAGGGTCACACTTGCAGTCAGATCCACATTTGCAACCATTCTCAGCAACAGGGGATTCTCCTAACTCCATGGCGCCGAAGCTTGTCTTCTCAGGTCCCACCCCGAGCACCAAAGTCTCGGTTGTGGTGCTCTCTGTGTAGCTCATGTCTGGGTACATCTTGCATCTGCAACACCAAATTTCACAACACAAATACAAAACATAAGCCCATAAATTTCTGTGAAAACAGAAAAATCGAGGTCATTATATTAATTGTCACGGTCCATGTTGCTCCATTTAAGCTCGGTCAATAACCAGAACGAAAATGGAACCTTGTAGATAACTTGATTAATAAGAAACAGATATGAAATGAATTATCTATTACTATAAACAAATTTTTAAAAATTAATTAAAATCAAGATGAACAAATAAATAGATTTGTCCGAATATTTCCTAGTTCGAGTCATTATTCGATTCTTCTTTTCTTTTTTAGATATACATTAAAATTAACACGATCGGGTTAATATTTTATTAAAATAGAATTACACTATTTAAGTGCAAAAAAATGTAAATGAAGACACAACAATCTTATAATTACATTATCTACTTGGAGAAAAGGCTTAATGATTAAAACTAGAGCGTAAGTCTTTTCTAAGCTGTGAATGCGAGGAGCTTCTCTAAATGAATAATACAATTACAAAATTGTAGCATCGCCACTTTTTTCTACACTCAAAATTGTAGCATCATATTTAATAAAATATTAAATTTCATGTTAATCCCCATATAATTCTGAAAAATTAAAAGAACAGAGATACAAAATAATGGCACAATGATTAAAATAAGGCAGAATCCCTGCAAATATATTTGTCAGTTCATCTACAACTCTCTTCATGTCTATGCTCGGGGCAAAAGACTAAATCCCTCGTCCACAGGGCCCACCCGGCCCGACAGAGATTAATGGAGTAGTTAAATCATGGTGATTCAGCGGTCCACTAAGTGGAAGGGCACAGTGCCCGATGACCACACAAAGTGTGGGGATGAAATGAAACTTCCACACGGCTGTAGACAGGGCGAACCTGTCTACTTATTACTTGGGGCAATCTACCACCCTGAAACCAACTGAGCTATATCCATGCGAACTCTTCATGTCTATTCTTCATTAATCAAGTTTCCATTTTCTACAAATTACCAATTTCTTTCTGATTATCAACAATTTCTGTTGAATATCAGGTTGAATAAAGTACATAACAGAACCACAAATACTCTACCTATTAGCGGAGCAAAAAACCCAAAAACAAAAGGAAACACCCACAGCAAAAAAGAAATTAATAATAATAATGCTCCATTTGAGCTCATTTGGTCCAAAAATAATTTTAAAGGAAACCCAAAACACACCAACTTGTTGGTAAAAATTGCTTCAAAGAAGCATTAAAATTGTGCCAGAAAATCAGCTAAAACATAATCTCTCATCAAAATTCAATCTTTGCTAGAAAATTCCTCAACATTTAGAAGAAACTTGTTAGCAATCTTTCACAATTAACACAAAGGACATCCATGCATGGATCATCCAGAACATGAAAAAAAAAGGGAACATAAATGTGTTCCATACAACAAAATTCAAATGCATGACAGATAAACCATTATATTTATTGGAAGGAGTAACCAATTCCTCCACCCTTAATCAAGATTTTTTCCGTGTTAGGGAGCACTTTTTCTTAAATGACCTCACACAACAACCATCCAAATTAATCGACCCTCAATTCGGATAACCGAACACTAGGTGAAAAAAAAGAAGGCTTACCCTCCACAGCCACTGCCGCACTTGCAGCCAGATCCACAACCACAGTTTCCACCACAGCAAGACATGTTTATTTATGAGATAAAAAGTATGAAATTCAAGAAGACAAATGTGTTTGATTGATGTAGTACGAGTATTGAGGAGGAACCGTGACTGTCTATTTATAGCGCAACGGATCGTAACATGTCATGATGTTCTCCATGTAAGTCGGTCCATTCATGATCTTAATTTCGTACACGTCTGTACTCCCTCAGTCCCATTTTAGTATTTCATATTCGTTTTTATTTTGAGCTTATGGGAAGTATATTAGTGCTTATTTTTTAAAATAAACATTTATGAAAAAATTTATATGTGTTTGGTTGAAAAAAAAGTAGAGTCTATGGGTGTCATAAACATTTATTTCATAAGCCCAAAATTTAGGCTTATGGGATTAGAGCTTCTTTTGGCATAACAATTTTTTTGTTTTTTTATATAAAAACAATTTTTTTGTTTTTTTATATAAAAACACTTTTTTTATTGACAACCAAACACCTAACAACTTTTTAATAAAAACTCTACTTAAAAAAATTCTACTCCTATAAGCTCTACTCTGATAATCTCTTTTTAATAAGCTGTACCAAACGGGCTCTTAACTTACTTGATCACTTTTTTAAAACAAGATAAAATTAATTAAAAGAATTCAATTTTTTCATTGACATTAAATATTTTTAAAAGTAATCAATTTTAATAGTATAATAAAAATACAAAATTCTAGAAATTTTCTTCCCCAGCCGTCAGCACCACCCCCCTCCCACGGCGCCACGACTCACTTCTTCTCTTTAAGAAATTTCTTGGTCTTTCTTTTCTTCCTCACTTCTCTAAATGGATACTCAGGAGTCTACCACTGTTGTTGACACTTCTACCTCCACAAATCTCACCACCAAGTCGTCATCCTCTTTTCATCCCGCTCTCACTGTTTTCAACATCAAGAACCATATCCCCATCCTTCTTGATCAAGAAAGCAGTCAGTATTATCCTTAGGGTTGAACTGTTTCGCAATCATGCATGTCTCTATAACGTGCTTGATCATATTGATGACACCATTCCGCGTCATTCGGAGGTTGATGATTCTACTTGGCGTCGTCTAGACGCCGGCGTCAAACAATGGATATATAGTAGTATTTCTCAGGATCTACTTCTTACTATCATGAAATCTGACTCCACATCCCGTGACTTGTGGAATCGTTTGGAGGAAATTTTTCAGGATAACAAGCACACACGTGGTGTGTATTTAGAGAAGCAATTAACAATACACGTCTTGAAAACTTTTCCAATGTGGCGAGTCGCAAGCGATTAAAGCTGCGCGGATCAACTTTCTGTTGTCGACTACTTTATTCACGACACGAAATGGTGTTACAATTGATTATTGGTCTCCCTAAAGACGAATATGATACATTGGTCACCATGATTCAACATGCGGATCTGTTACCCAGCTTTAAAAAGCTCGCCACGATTCTTTGCTTTCGAAAAAACTCGTCGTGCTAAGCGGATCGGGACGGCGAAGAACGGTAGCGCGACGACTCCGGCAAGATAACGCCGTGGTGCCTCAAAGACAAAGTCGCGGCGCTGCCCATTCTAGTACGAAGACGCCCAACTCTTATTCCGCACGGGTTGTTAGGTCCGGCTCGCGCCACAAAGAACCCAGCCGTGCGAGGGCGGTTCAGATTTCTCCTCCGCCAGGACACCCACTGAGTTGGGTCAGGCTTTTAGCACCCTCAACATGCGACAGTCTGACAACAATTGGCACTGTTACACCCCGTATTTCCAAGGCAATGAGATGAGAACGTGCGTAAGAAATTGAGAGTTGAATTTTGGAAAGAAAGAAAGATTACTTTTTCTTAAGGAAAAATATCGGAAAATTGTGAAGGAAAAGGTTTATTAATTGGAATTTGGTTCTCAAATTTGGTATTTGAGATTTTTGGAATATATTGGATTTTTGGATTTTTATTTTCGAATTTGGTCATGTGGGGCCCATCCGGGAAATTTTACGATTTTGTGGGGCCCACAAAGTTTTCGATATTTTGACCAATTATAGATATTTTGGGGGAAGGAAATATTTTGGACAAATGGGAGGGCGACACGTGTCACCCCCACTTGGTCTTGAAGACTTGATTCTTTAGATATTTTGAGGACAAGTGGAGATGTGGGTCCCACTCCACTTGTCTTGCTATACTTAGGCCATACACTTGGCAAAATCTCACTACATGGGATACATTATATTATACATAGAGGAGTGCAAGACTTCACTCAACACTTAGCAATATTTCATATCTCTTTCTCTCATTGAGGGCTCTCGATTTTGGGCCTCTTTTGGAGACAAATTCTTCAATCTTTGGTGATAAATCCTCAAACTTAAGACCAAGCTCCCTAATGAAATTCTAAGCAAAGGTAACCCCTTAAACCCCAAGAACAATAGGTTGGCCGAAAATGAGGGTGTGAAACCTTAAGGTTTCGTCGACTTTTTGGAAGTGAAATACAAAGTGAAGTTGTGTATAAGTTCATAGGGGTCACATATATGTGATTGGAACTTGAATAAATGGAGCGAAACGAAAACTGCAGGCCAATCTATAGCGGGCTGTTTTGGATGATTTTTGGCATAAAAATGAGGTAATAGTTCTTCTTAAATTAAAGTAATTGGATATTACTTATTGTTGATATGTATGGATGAGCATGTACTAAAAATAATGAAGATTGAAAAGTATTTGAGCCATTTTTGGCAAGTTGGCCGAGAGTAGCACTTTTGTCGCCATTGGATTCGTTGGTTTTTATTGTCGTTTTTTACACGTGTTTCATGTTATATAATGAAGGAAATATTGTTGTTGATAGTTATTATAACTTATATAACATATTGGAATGAGAATTGGATTAAAAGGAATTAAGGTAAAGGACTTTGGATTGTTGTAGTTATTGTTGGCCGAAAACTGCCTAAAACTGTTAGACGACATCGTGTCATTTTTATGGAATGTTTTGGGGTGTTGCTATGCTGGAAAATCATCCCCTAAACATGCATGATTAAAGTAGTAATTGGCTAATGAAAGTCCTAAGGAATAAGGGTGTTAAAGGCTTCACATCGTACCCTTAATGTTGGATAAATTGTGTACTGTTTTGGATAGATTGTGGGGCAGAATTTTACACGTCCAGTTAGGCGTGTAATCCCCTTTGGTTAACTGTTGATTGTGCCTTAAATGTGGCTTGTTGGTTGTTGAATACGGGCCTTGGAAAAAGGTGAAAAAGTACGTAGAAACAAAGGAAGTGCTGCCCAAATTTCCGTAGAATTAGAGGGTCATTATTTGGTATAAGTCTTATACTAGTAAGTATGATATTGATAGAAGTGCTATCGTCATTATAGGTTGAAGAACTACGTGTAGCATATTCTACTTGGAATGTGGAATAGACGCTAAGGTTGAAGTACATTGGAGGGTATTGCTACTTGTCGTGTTGGTTAGTCGTCACGAGGTATGTGAACTATCCTTCCTTCTTTTGACATGATTATTTGGAAAGCCTATGTGCCTTGATTTTGGTGAGTTTATGTGACTTGATTTATTTGAAGTAAATGAATTGATTTTGAAAGTATATGAGTCTTGATTATGAAAGTATGAGTGACTTGGTTTGAAATGTATAAGTTACTTCAATTACTTTAAAGTTAAGAGATTTGATTTAAAGTTATGAGACTTGATTTCTTTAAAATATTATGAGACTTATGGGACTTGATTTCTAAAGTTATGAGATTTTCTTTAAAAGATTATCAGACTTTATTTTTCAAGTTATGAGACTTGATTTCTAGAGTTAAGAGATTTGATTTATTTTGAAAGTTATAGTACTTGATTTGAAAAGTACAAGCTTACTTGATTTTAAAGAAGAGAAGTAACTTGATTTAAAGGTATAAGTTACTTGATTGATTTAAAGAGAATAAATGACTTAATGTTGAAAGAAGAAGTTCTTGGTGTTAAAGGTATAAGTTACTTAATTTTAAAAGTGTAAGTAACTTGATTTTGATAGCAAAAGTATTCTTGGGGTTCAACTCCCTAAAATTTCATGAAATGATTCTTTTTATAAAGAATAGATGTATGTAGTACTTTTGGGTTTAATCCCCTAACATTACATGATTTGAGTCTTCTTGTAAAGAAGTGAATGTACATAGTACTTTGGGTTCAACTCCCTTACATGACGTGGTAATGCCTTGGTTGTATTAAAAGGAAAAATGTGGTAGTGCTTTAGTTTTCTAAAATGAAAGATGTTATAACGGCTTTATGGGAAGTTGGTTATAACAGTTTGTGGAAAGGCAAGAGATAGTATAAAAGGTTATAAGAAAATCATGTGAGAATGTCCATGATTAAGTCCTTAATATAGTACATGAAATGAAAGTGCCTTGATTTTATAAAGTGAATGTACGACGGACGTACATTGTTGTAATGGATCTTAATCCTTAATAAACTATGTGATAGTGTCTTGGTGTTATAAAATGAAAGACTTGTTAATGTCTTGGTTTCTCTAAAAATGATAGTTCATTCTATTTGTGCTAATGAGACTTGAAGATGATTTAAATAGTACATAGTTGTTTGTGATAGCTATATGTGTACAATCCTTTATATTTGCACCAAGTCCCAAAAATGGGTCGGGACATGTCGTACCTCGCATGGTGGTATTGTCTTGGTCATTTTAGAAAGGAAGACATGGTATTGTCTTGGTTATTTAGAAAGGAAGGCATGGTATTGTCTTGTTTATTTTAAAAGGAAGGCATGGTATTTGCCTTGGTTGTTTTAAAATGAAAGATATGATAGTGCCTTGGTCGTCTAAAATGGTGGTTCATTCACTTGGATCTAATGGGAGTTAAAGATTACTTAACTTGCATATGTTGTTCATGATAGTCAATACTGCAAGTGTTATATTATTTATTGCGGGGTCAATCCCCCGGGACATTACATATCCGTGGATTTGCTCTCCACGATGCGAGTATGGCGTATATGCTCAATGCAGGTCCGTAGGGCCTATGCGGGTGAAATAGTCCTATGCGGGGCAAATTGCTCCATTGCAGGTCCACAAGACCTATGCGGGTGAAATAGTCCTATGCGGGGCAAATTGCTCCATTGCGGGTCCACAAGACCTATGCGGGTGAAATAGTCCCTTGAATAGGATTGCATAATGATACTACGGGCGGGCGACCCTAAATTAATCATAAGCTTCCTATTTTAAAACGGTAAAGTTTACTCTTATTACTCTCATTGTTAAAAAGGCACAGTGTAGTGGTAGTTGATTATTATACTTATTACATGTCGACAGTGGTGTGGGAATTCCACGGGCATGCTTATCTGATGATGGATGTATATTATACTTGTTACGTCTTGTGGTGATGTTGTATTCCACGAGCGTATACGTGATATTATATCTCGAGGCGGTGTCGAATTTTGACATGGCTTTCATATTTGAAAGTGGTGCGATGTTCTGATGGTCTGATAATCAAGGTCTGATTGGCTCGATTTTATATGACACGGTAGGATTTGGTATTTGATTTTCATACTTGCCCCTGTCATTCCTTTGTACAGTTATGATCTTATTTGTTGTACTTTATTTCTGTTTCATACTTAGTACCTGTTGTCACGCCGCCGAGCTGCGTTAAATGTCATGCAGGTCTAGGTACTCAGTTGTGGATCCGCGAGCTTAGGATCCTTGTTCAGTATTTTGGGATAGCTCCGATGTTCCGGAGCTTGTCGTTATGGCTAGGTATATTCAGAGGTACGGCGTGGCCTTATCCCGTCATAGTATTTGTCCAAAATCTTAGAGGTCTATATTCATATGTGGGTTGGACCGACTAGAGTTGTATTTACATTGTTGAACATTGTAGCCCCTTTCGGGTGATTTATATTATGGCAACCTTATCGGCTTTGCCTTTGTTTAAAGAAAAAAATGAGTGTTATTTATCTTCCGCATTTTATTGTGTTGTACGAATAGAAGGGTGCCCAGGTAGGGCACCAGTCGCGGGCCCGGGGGTTCGGGACGTGACAGGTACATGAACTCCGGAGCCACATCTCACATCACCCAGTCTGCAGGTACTATTATCAAACTGTGCAGTTTAAAGCATTCTCAATATGTTACAGTTGGTAGTGGACAACGCATTCCAGTAAAGGGTTATGATACATCATACACACAACCTCCCCATCCACCATTCTCCCTTAAAAATACCTTATATGCCCCACACATGATTAAGAACCTAACCTCTGTCCGCCAATTTACTCGTATTTATTCTGTCTCTGTTGACTTTGACCCTTTTGATTTCACTGTAAAGGATCTTCGTACGGGGACACCTCTTACGAGATGCAATAATACGTGGGATCTTTATTCATTCACATCCACCTCCGCTGCCAGATCTTGTTCTCTAGTCTCTCTTGCGGCTATTTCTTCTTCGACATGGCATAATAGACTTGGTCACCCAGGACTCTCAGTCTTTAATTTTCTTAGAGACAATAATTTCATTACTTGTAATGGGAAGCTTGTCCAAAATTATGTTTCTTGTTCTTTAGGTAAATATGCTCGTCTTCCGTTTAAATCATCTACTAGTGTTATCTTTGCACCATTTGATATAATACATGCCGATTTATGGACATCACCTGTTGCTAGTTCTCTCGGTCATAAATATTATCTTGTCTTGCTAGATGATTTTTCTCATTATATCTGGTTGTACCCCCTCAAATATAAATCGGAAGTGTTTACCAAATTTCTTGAGTTTCGACAATTCATCCAAACACAATTTGAAAAATGAATCAAATCATTTCAGTGCGATAATGGTTGTGAATTCAATACTCTATGTTTCACCATTTTTGTACCAACAATGGAGTTTTTCGCTTCTCCTGCCCTCACACCTCACCACAAGACGGTAAAGCTGAAAGAATTATCCGCACCATTAACAATATGATTCGCACCCTATTGATTCATGTCTCCCTCCCTCCATCCTTCTGTATATATGCTACTAAAATGTCATAATACATTCTCAATATTCTCCCTACTAGCACTCTTCACAACATGACCCCTACCGAAATCCTCTACCATAGAGTCCCCTCCTATGATCATCTACGGATTTTTGGTTGTTTGTGTTATCCCAACCTTAGCTCTATCGCCCTCACAAGCTCGCTCCTAGGTCCGCTCCATGTGTCTTCCTAGGCTTCCCACCGAACCATAGGGGCTATCTATGCTACGACCTGTCCACTCGTCAAATCCACATCTCTCGTCACGTCACATTCGACGAGACCACATTCCCGTTTTCGAATCTTCTGAAATTTTAAAAACCGGATTACTCATTCCTTGATGAGCCTGCTATCTCTCTCATCATCCTTGATCAGCTTATCTCTTCTGACTAGTCGTCAGAACCGCGGCCCAGTGATGAGGCCTGTCTCCGATAGTCTTGCGCATGATCCAGCGCCGCCTCGACGGCTTCTCCCCGCTTCTTCTTTTCCGACCTACCATCGCCTCACCTCTCTACTCGGTAACCGCTCCCACCGCCCCACTCACCAAATGGAAACTCGTGTCAAGCATGAAATCTTCAAACTCAAAGTCCAATTTAACTTGTCTGCCCAAACTATTTCTCCAATTCCCAAAAATCCTATATTGGCTAAATAAGACCCTAATTGGAATGCGGCTATGTCTGAGGAATTCAATGCTTTAGCTAAATAACACACATGGAATCTAGTACCTAGATCTGAGGGGGTGAATGTGATTCGTTGTCTGTGACTTTTTCGTCACAAATTCAGAGACAGTGGAGATCTTAAGAGGTATAAGGCACGACTTGTGGCTAATGACACAAATCAGTAGAAGGGCATTGATTGTGGTGAGACCTTCAACCCGGTTGTCAAATCGGCTACCATTCGCACAATTTTGAGCATTGTCATGGGAAAACACTGGTCGATCCATCAGCTTGATGTAAAGAATGCATTCTTACATGGAGATCTGAGAGAAACAGTCTACATGCATCAGCCGCCAGGGTTCACTCATCCAGCAGTTCCTCACTATGTGTGTCGTCTCCGTAAGTCACTATATGACCTGAAACAGGCCTCTCGTGCGTGGTATGATCGATTTTCCAGATATATCTTGCAGATTGGGTTTGTATGCAGCAAGAGTGATACATCACTATTCATTTTTCATCGAGGTAGTAGCGCTGTTTACTTATTACTTTACGTGGATGATATTGTTCTTACTGCCTCCTCCGACGGATTGCAAAATGAGATTATTGCCTTGCTTATGTCCGAATTTGCAATGACTGATTTGGGGAAGCTGAGTTACTTTTTGCGGATATCAGTGACCAGGTCTGCCAATCATATGTTCTTGTCTCAGTGTAAGTATGCAGAGGAGATTGTGTACAGGGCTAAGATGGCGAAGCTGAGAAGTGCTACACGATTGATTCTAAAACTAAGCTCAGTGTCATAGATGGTGCTCCAGTCTCTGATCCTACTATGTATAGGAGTCTTGCAGGTGCACTTCAGTATCTCACCTTCACCAGGCATAATTTATGTTGTTCAACATGTGTGCTTATTCATGCATGCCCCCATAGAGTCTCATTTCACTACTCTTAAGTGTATCATTCGATACATTAAGGGCACTCTTGATTATGGTTTGCACCTATACCCCTCTGCACTAAACAAGTTGTTTTCATATATGGATGCAGATTGGGCAGGGTGTCCGGACACGCGACGCTCCACCTCCGGCTTTTGTTTTGTGTTTTTTTAGGAGAAAATCTAATTTCTTGGTCTGCCAAGCGACAGGCTACCCTATCTCGCTCCAGTGTCGAGGATGAGTACAGAGGCGTTGCAAATGTAGTATCTGAGATTTGTTGGCTCAGAAATTTACTGTTAGAACTTTAGTGTCCTTTGTGTCAGACATCTATTGTGTACTGTGATAACATATCTGCCATTTATCTGTCCCATAATCCGGTTCAACATCAGCGAACCAAGCACATTGAGATAGACCTACACTTTATTCGTGAAAAAGTTGCACTAGACCATGTCAGAGGGTTACATGTTCCGTCATCCTATCAGTATGCAGATATATTTACCAAAGGACTTCCCAGACAGTTATTTCTTGACTTCAGATCCAGTCTCAGCGTCCGACCTCCTCTCGCTCCGACTGAGGGGGTGTGTAAACGTGTATATTCTAGATACAATTTCATCCCTACCCCATAATTAGAATATTTTTATATATTGTGTAAATATAATTAGATAAAATTAGGATTCATCTTTTGTATAGGCTTAAGATTCCTATTGTATAAGGGATAAATATTGTACTATATATATACTTTGATATTAATGAGAAGACTCCTCAAGGAAGATTAATATCATTTTATAAATAAGGGGAAAGGGTCAAATATACCCTTAAAATTTAATAACTGGATCATATATACCTTTTTAACAATTTGGACACGTGGCGACCACGTCATTCATGTCTGGAAGAATTCGCCACGCTCTGATGATTCCGACCACTGCTACAGTGAATCCGGCACCACAACGAGCCAACGCCGATGAGTCTTATACCAAAAGACTCGTCTCGTCACCCTCTACACGTCTATATTACCCAACACCTTCGATTTTATCATTTTTGAACGGCATTGACCCCGACGAAGTTTTTCAACAATGGTGGAAATCGATTTGCGATGAATTAAGGCACGGGTCTAAGTGCAAATGGTAGCTAAGACCAAGACAAATACAATGGTACCACCGACGGAGCTCGATTTTACCGTTGGTGCCCGAAATTGTGAAAGTTGCGCCTAGGGTTTCACTTAACGACGATTTGGTCGTTGGGACGATCTGGATTGAATTGATGGACGGCGTTGGTATGTACGTGACCGCTTTGAGATGGTGTTCACAGTGGTATAGACCACCACCGTCGATTCTCTCTCAGGTGGCCGGAAAATGCAAAAAACAGACCCGCAGCTCTGGTTTTTCGATCTGAAATTGACGGCTTTGTAGGTTGAATCGACGGGTGTAATTGGTATGGAAATAACGGGCTTGGAGAGACGAAACTAATGGTGTAAGCCTCACCTCTAATGGATACCTATGGTGCCTGATTCACGGTAGCATTTGCCGGAATCACTATAGCAGTGGCGAATTCTCTGTCCAGCGGATGACGTGGCTGTCATGTGTCCAGTCCGTTAAAAAAGGGTATATATGATCCATTTATTAAAATTTTAGGGTATATATGACCTCATACTTTGACTTAGGGTATATATGATCCATTTACCTAAGTTTTAGGGTATATTTGACCCTTTTCCCTATAAAAATACTATTTTTATTTATAATTTCTTAAGGAACGTATAAAAAAAAAAGTGGTCAAGTAATATAAAAGAGATAGTATTGTATCGTTTTCTCTTCTCCAAATCTTTTCCTATTATCACTCCTAACTCCATTCATACGGATATTTAATTTAACTAAGATACCCCTGGTATTTTCTAGAAATGGGTCAATATGAGCTAAATTCGTGTTTAAATTAAACTAACTCAATTTATTACTTCCTCCTGTGTACATTTTTTTAATTAACCACAAAGTATGACTTAGTGGAGGGATATTCGTATTAATTAAGTAAATAGGTCCAAAACGCAAAGCCGGGCCCAAACAAAATATAATTTAAACCAGTAAAAAGAAAATAATACTACATAAACAGAAATAATAAAAACTGGCACTCATGTAGCTAATTTCACCATTGTTTTATTTTATTTTTAATGTATTCCTAATCTCTATGAAAATATAAATACACGAACCCTTTAGTAGACTTATAACTTGTCCGCAAGCTTCGACAATCAAATTTTTTTTTTTAAATGCTATTTTTAAAAGTATTTTTGGAGAGAAATTGTTTGTATTTAGTCAATTAATTTAAAATTATTTTTGAGCAGCAATTAATATTTGGTCAAGCTTTTAAAAACTACATTTTTTAACTTATGAAAAATAATTTCTACTACGCCCCAAAAGCACTTATTTTGTCCCAAAAGATTGATCAAACATCTCACTTTTTTATAATAAATATTTTTGACCTCCCAAAAACTTGGCCAAATATGATATTATTGATTGGGTACTTATTTACGGTTCGATCAGTATCATAAATTTTAATTTACTAATTTTGCATAACTTGTCTTTAAATAAAACGACTCCTATGTGTTATTTTTATTGCTTTTTGAACCTAATATTCAATATCCGTATTGAATTTCAATTAAACTTAAGTTCACTTCGAAAATTCAATAATAAGAGGTAAGACATTCTCTAATAAATGTGATTTCGTATTCAAAAGGCAAACACAATTGTTTTAATTATAAATAAAAATACTTATTAAATAGGGTAAAATCCGTATAAAGCTGTATGAATTATGATGTAACACGTGGTAGGTGATCCTGAGTCACGTCCAGATTAGCCTGAGGTGTTGCCGGTAAGACACGGGCATGACCGGGAGCATCGTACATATGATTGACACTGATAATTCAAAAGGCCAGGTGAACTGTTCCAATAACAATGGGCGGTCGTTACTGAGCCTGTCATACATCTTCCAACGTAACAGTAATGACATTTATGAAGATACTAATTATTCAATTATTACATCACTCATTCTCTTGTATTAATAAGGAGATATTTCATGGGGTGTGTACCTATGAGCTCATGTATAAATAGGACACCTAGTTCCATTATAAATAATCATATTCAAGTTATTACAATCAATTCTTTAACATCTCTCTCAATTATAATTCTTTCATACTATTCAAGAAAACTTTGTCCAGAAGCTAGCACAAGGCTCAGACTAATTGTTCCTTTACTTTATCTTAATATTATTTACTTGCATCGTATTTTATATAATATTATTACCAGGTCATCCACTTGAGGTTCAGGTGTTCTTGACCACATATACAAATTCAACAGTACCGCTTTACGGGTAAATACTTATTACTCCACCACAACTCTTCGATTAGCGTCTTCAAGTAAAGGGAATCAATAACTTTTTTTTATGATTAATTAAATATTTGTCATCAAGAGCATAAAATGTGTGTTGTTCTAAACATATCGAAAATTCCATGCTATTATGAATAGGAAACGTCGTCTTCTACAGTACCATTAGAAATAGAGGCCCTCTCTTATTTAAAACATTAATGAAAAATAAAAATTAAGGCTTTGAATACAAAAAGTACCAGATTTTCAAATTCGTCCGAACCAAAATAAGTCCGGAACCAACTACAGAATGTCATGAGAAGCCTCGATAGAAAGATGGAAATATACATATTTTGGAAAACATTTAAGTTTGATGAAAAGCTATTAAGAAACTTCCAAGGTTTGGTACTTTCCAATTATGAAGTAGGCTTTAAATTGTGGCTTAGTTTATGAAGTGATGAATTCATCATCAGAGAAGCCTAAGGAAGGAATGGAATTTACCTTAAAAAGCATAAAATGAAAATCTTGAGCAAATTTTCGGAAAGAAAAATTAATTCATTCATATTTTCTATAGGACCGCAGCCAAATTCGCTTCAAGCCTAGCCGTTTTCCTTTGAAGGGTTACATATGAAGAGGTCAAGACTGTTACGAATATTTTATATACATTTTTTGAGTCATTTTTAGTTAGTACTTTACTCATTTTGTTTGTGTTTAGTATAGTATTAGGGTCGTTTTTCTTTCTTTTGAGTTACAGCGGTCCTAAATGGAGAAATGACAAAAAAAAAGATGAAATGGACATAATTGAGATGAAATTGCACAATAAAAGGCTAAGAAATGATGTCTAAGAAGTTCCGGAAAATATAGAAGAAATCAGACGAAGTCCGGAAGAAAAAAGGAAGAAGAACCGAAAATTCGAGAAATTAACGCCTTAGGCGCCGCGACACTAATTGTCCTGCGGAGTCTGATTTTGCTTCAGTATTATCGGCGTCGTGGCAACAGCCTGCAGGGCCACGGCGCCGACGGGAAAAATCTGATTTTTTGGGTCGAATTTCAGAGGGTTAAAAGGGTCTGAAGCGGTATTTTCTCAACAATATAATCTCTAAAATTCTGACCTAAATGAAGGATCTGGTACATAACCTTTTATCATACTTTGGGGAGGCAAGAAAGGAGACTACAACATAAGATTGAAGACAACTTTGGTTCAAGTTCTTTTTCTTTCCTTTTATTTATTTCAGTTTATGTTGGTTTGTATTAGTTCTTGACATGACAATGTTTAGGAGTTGAACACTTTATTAGGGTTTTCCTATTGAATCGTTTGAAACTCTTATTCATGAATTAATGCATTAGTTTGGTTTCTTCTTCAATTGATTAAGATTTATTCAATATTGGTATGAATGTTTGATAGTTAACTGATCACTAATTATCATAATCTATATGATTTCAAATCAAGAACCGAGAGGAGAGATTTGGAAATGCTGTAATTGAATAGACACAGGTTAAAATCGCAGACGAAAGTACCCCGATACTTGTGTAGCATTATAAGTTATTGTTCTTAATCCTCTTATATGGTAAAACCTATCATAGAAATATAGAAGGTTTCTGCACTGGGGTTGAGTGATTATATATCCTAACCGGAATATAAGACAGTCTAGTTAACCTGTTATCTTAACGTAGAAGAAGAAGTCATTCTTGTTGCATTAAGGATTGAAAATAGTGGATAGTCGAGGATATTGGAAGCCTTATTTCCATCATAACCGATTTAAACCAAAGTATTAACATAATTAGTTTATTTTCTGCAATTACTTAGTCTTAGTTATTAGATAAAAATACAAATAAATTAACGTTCACCAAATAGAAACTAAAGCTTAGATAATCGGTACTTGATAACAAGTCTCTATGGACGATATTCGGTCTTACCAAACTATATTACTTGTAATGATACGTACACTTGCGTAAGCAATTGAAAATCGGCTAAAGATACTCACGTGAGGGGTTCTATTCTTCTGAAAAAGGATAAGAAGAAAGTTGATGGATTTGATCGGTCTTGATCAATATGAATCAGGTTAATCAGTCTAGGTCTAATTATCTTTGGCATTGATAAGGCTACGGATTTCACGAGGGTACAAGTGAATAATACCATCTCGAAAAATATTATGGTAGTAGAGAAGAAAAGGTAGTCAATAGTGAATGATGCATTGGCATTGTCGGCCAACATATGTATGCAGTATATCAATCTCCAAATTTAAGGGGCGACTTGCCCCAAGAAAATTGTATATCGACGACAAATGTCTTCGATAATTTTTAGGTATAGAGTTTAAAACCAATAGTAAAAAGGTATTATAAGCCATAGTAAACCCTTCAACATGATGGCGCTTTCGGTCAATTAGATCAATTGTTCTAATTATGGTACTAAAGTCAAAGTTAAAGTCTTTCATAACTTCAAGGAGAGTTTTGACAGTTATCATAGATTCAATTTCTGTAACATGTTCAAAGTTTTCTTGAACATGAAGGTCTCTTGTAAAATCAAAACCGAAAGAATGAATTTATGTAACAATGAAGTGCAAGTTAATTTCTTGACCTTTAGGGGAAATATGCTCCTTCCCGGGGCGATGATTTGGAAAAGGACCATCATTATTGTCAGAAGAATGTGAAGGAAAAGACTTAATGAACGATATTGTGAAAGAAAATTTGAAGAAAGAAGAAAATATTATGAAGATTATAAATTTTGAGATGTTTGCAGTTGCCTTTTGTGTGAAGATTTGACCTATTTATGGTATGAGAATATAACGTTTGAAAAATAAGAAGGAATGCATTATCATTGCAATACTTCACATCGATCAGAGCAATTGATCAATTGCTGAAGTTTCAGAAGCATTGACGGGATGTGACGTTTGATGTTTCTTCAATCATTGCATTTCAAAATTTCCGCCGAAGTATAGGGTTTTCATCCACCTCCCGGGCGCGCGAAAAATGTGCCGAAAAAAATGCGGGGACTATATGGATAGCGCAAAATTCATATAAGACTGTTGTATGAATTATGATGTAACACGTGGCAGGTGATGCTAAGTCAAGTCCAGGTCAACCTGAGGTGTTGCCGGTAAGACACGAGTAGGGCCGAGAGCATCGTACGTACGCTTGGAACCGGTCATTCAGAAGGTCAGGTGAACTGTTCCAATTACAACGGGTGGTTGTTACTGAGACGTTCATACATCTTCCAACGTAGCATTAATGTCATTTATGAAGATACTAATTGTCCAATTATTACAACATTCATTATCTTGTATTAATAAGAATATATTTCGTGGGGTATGTACCTATGAACTCATGTTTAAATAGGACACTGATGCGCGAAAAGATGCACACACTTTAACGCAAGTGCACGTTAT
Organism: Przewalskia tangutica; assembly: GCA_029844215.1. NCBI lineage: Eukaryota > Viridiplantae > Streptophyta > Magnoliopsida > Solanales > Solanaceae > Przewalskia > Przewalskia tangutica. The sequence goes on from CM056737.1 coordinate 80,169,566, forward strand.
CGTGACAAGTAATATAGTCTTGGTAAGACCGAATATCGTCCACAAGGATTAGTGTTCAAGTACCAATTATCTATCTTTTGGTATCTATTTGGTAACCGATATTGATTTTTGTTGTTTATAACTAACAATTGTAAAATCTAATTAACTATAGGTTTACTTCAGTTGTGATGAGAATAGGGCTTCCACGTCTCCTCAACTATCCGCTTATGTTACTTATTAATGCAATGAATTATGGTTCTTCTTCTCTCGGAGCTAGCAGGTTTACGAAATCGTTTTATACTCCCGTTAAGGTTATATAAACACTTAACCCCAGTATTGCTCCTTTCTACCTTTCGGTGATAAGGATGATTCTATAGGAGGATTAAGAACAAAAACCTAGTTAACCGTCACGCGCCATGCGTAAAATTAGGGTTGTTAAGCCTCTCATTAACGCTACATAAGTAATTGAGGTATTTTCATCCCCAATCCAAAATATGTCTACCCAACTTACAGCATATTCACAACCTCCTCCTTTCGAAGTTTGATTAGAAATCGTATAAGTAATGATAATTAGTGATCAATTAATTACCAAGCATTCAAAACAATTATTGGATAAATCTCAACAAGAAGAAGAATTACCATAAACATGCATCAATTCATAACATAAGTTTCTAGTGATTTAACATGGAAAACCCTATAAAAGAATTAGTTCCTAGCCATTGACATGACAAGAACTAATTCAAGGTTCATCATACAAAACTGAAATAAAAGAAAAGAAAAGAAAAGAAAGTTACTAAACTATGGTCTCCAATCTTCAATCCAAGAATCCTTGTGTTGTGCAAGAAAGGGAACCCTTAAAAAGCATCAGGTTCTCCTTTATAGGCTCAAAACCGCTCTAACTTTTCCCTTCAGTTGGCCCGTAAAATCGTCATTAAACTCGATTTTCCGCGGCCGCGCGCATGTTCGCTCAGCCGCGCACGGAAGTCTGTGATCGTCGGATGATTTGGCGCCGCGCCCCGATCTCGCTGCGAGAGCCGCGCCGCAACTTCTGTAGCCTCTCTGATGATTAGGCACCGCGGCCCTGCACCTGTTGGCATGAGGCACCGCTGACTGCGTTGCCGCTGCTCGCCACTTTCTCTGCTTTTAAGCTCTGGAACCTCCACTTTTGCCCTCTTTTAGCTCCTTTTCCGCCATTTGGCCATTTTAACCACTTTGACTTAAAAGAAAGAAAATATATCCTAATACGACACTTATTTGTATAAAAGGGGACAAAAGACTAACTAAAAACGACTCGAAAAGTGTATATAAAATACACCGATCAAATACCCCCAAATTTATCCTTTGCTCGCCCTCGAGCAAAGATAGAAAGAAAAAATTAAAGTCTCAAAGAAACGAAAAAACGAAAGACTCACTGACATTGATCACTTTTGCTGCATTGATGTTATCTAGAAAAACATGAAGGTTAGCAGAATAATATGCAGGAACATATAACATGAAATTTTTAGCACACTAAACACATTAAGCTAGATATTTCGCAAACTCATTTTTATCATGCTTAATGGAATTCAACATACTGAATCATGCTTGTAAAATTCAAAAATCTTATGGCATGTTTACTTGCTATTCTCCACTAATCCTGGATATGCATAAAAGAGATCTTCAGGACTTTAATGGTTGTAATGTAGGCTTAGGTATAGGAAGGTAAAAATAGGCATTTAGGATCATTTTTGTGTACCATAAGCTCTTTAGCTTTTCAGTGTTTCCCTTTTCTTTTGATTATTTTCTTCACTTCAAATCAATCTTTCCCCTCTTTTGTTTTGGGAGAGTGAAGTGTATAATAACGACAAGCACCCCCAAACTTAGGCTTTTGCCTATTTCTTATTACTTTTTTATTGGGGTGCATCAAAGTTGTTCACTCGTTTTGTCTCTTTTTTAACACAATTTATTCCACTATTTCACATTTTTACTTATGGCACAATTTGTGGGAATATAGGGTGTCAAAGAAGAAGTTTCAATTTTTAGGCTCAATGGGGCTGACTAGGGATACTTTTAAAGTCAGGGATAGAAAAGAGTGGTAAGAATTGGCTATCAAAGAAACGCCTGAGTCATCTCCCTAACATGCATATCCTAACTATTTCGCCTCAAATAGCAAGCAATCATAACACATAGGTTTTCATCATTTAACATGCATAATTTAAGCAAGAAACTCCAAATAGACCGATTTTGTGAGTTTTTGGCATATCTAACCTAGGTGTTTAGATAGTTGCTTCTAATTCCATTACATTATTCCACCTTACTTCACTAGGTGTTTCTAGTAACTACATCATACATGATCTTTGACAGACAACTATGACTCAAAAGATTTTTTTTTGACTCAAACTATACACAAAACAATCAAAAATACTCAAACATACTTTGACAAGACACAAATAAAACACCCCCCCCAAACATAAATCACACATTGTCCCCATTGTGTGTAGACTCAAAAACAATAAAAGAAAGCAAGACACTTACAGACTTGGCTAAAATGGTGGTGGTGGTGGTGGCATTGGATAGTGCATGAACCACTGGTTGAACAAGGAACTCATCTCGTTGATTTGTTGCCTCGTTTCTTGTTGTCCTTGTATCACCGTGTCCAAACTCTGCATCATCCTCATCTGATTCTGGAGCAATTGCTCCATCATGGGCACTGAGGGTGCTGAATCTGTGGTAGGCTGGTGGCTAGGTCCTGCCGCATATTGAGCCTCTATTTCAGGCTCATCTTCGTCCATGGCGGCCTCTGCTGCTGCTGGTGGTGGTAGTTGTGCTCTTCTTCTTGCTGTTGGGGGGCTTGGGTCTGGGAAAGAGTGCACTATCCCATATGACACAGGCAGTTGGTTTCTCTCATTAGTGTCAGAAGGTAGGATTGGGACCCCATTCATGTGGCATAAACTGGTGATAAGTGAGCCATGTCTCAATCCACCTGTTGTTACCAACTTGCTGATTTCTTCAATAATTTGCACTACCTCTTTCCCCACATCAATTGTTTTCCCCGTCATGATTCTATATATCAATTTGACCCTATCTTCTGGCACTCTGGTGAAGTGCGTTGATGGGATAAGACGGGCACTGATGAAATATAGCCAACCCTTGGCTTCTTTGTTGAACTGGCACCTGCTCAGTCCTCTTGACCCATTTCTTGCAATATCAAATACAGCCCCAGGGTAGCTCACTGTGTCTGCAATGGCGTCGATTGATCTTTGGTGGTGCTTCGACCATGGTGCAAGTAAGCGGTCGTCACCCCTTTCTTCAACATCTGCTGTTTTAGAGACATATTTATCACTTCTGCTGTTACAGGCATATATTTTCCCCTTACAAAGCATTCATTTTCCACCCTCTCCGGAAAGTTAGCATAGAATTCACGCACCATCGATGTGTTCATTGGTGCTATCTTTTCCGGGTTTACAAATCTCCTCCACCCCATCATCTCAATCATTGCCCGAATGGGCTCATAGACATCCTCCTCCCTGGCGACTCTCCGATAGTCCATTCACCTTCAGGATTGTGCAGTCTAAGACTAAACTTTTGTATCTTTGGAAGGCTAGGTAGCTCACAAACCTAGTATCATCGTATTGTGAAATTTGAGGTGGATGTGGAGGCTCTTCTCTTCTCTCGCGCATGGTTAAAACACTTTCTGCAACTTACAACTTAGTAGCACAAATGTTCCCCAACACAATCAACAATTAGCAGCTAAAACACTAATACCCCCAAACTTCAACTCTACCCAATACCCACACCCTCCTTGTCTACTCCTTCTCTAAACTTCACAACCAATTTTTCAGCACCCCAACTACTTCACAATGCAACACTTCTCCAAACTACTACCTTCTTTAACTACTGAAAGCTTTCAAGAAAAGATGAAGATTACCTTTTTATGGTGTTCTTCAAGGTGTTCTTGCTTCTAATGGTGATTTGAGGCAATGGGATGGAGTTTTGTTGGTTGAGATAGCTAAGGGTTTTAGGAATTTAAGAGTTTTGGTTGTGGTTGGGTTTGATTTGTGGAGGATTTGTGGGTAAATTGTGGATTTTCGTGGGTTTTGTGGAGAAGGGGGGTTAGGTTTTGGTTTTGAAATTGGGGAAAATCTGATTTCTGGGCGTCTTTTAATTTCTGGATTTCCGCTTCGGCGCCGCGGTGCCCAATGTTCTGCAATCCTTCGGGAATTTCCGTGTCGCGGACCTGTTACGGGGCGCCGCGGCGCCTAGACTTGGCAATTTTTCTGGATTTTTGGCGCCGCCGCTTCTCCGGGCGCCGCGGCTTAAACTTCGCTTTTTCGCTCTTTTAGCGCCGCGCCGCTCTGGCGCGCGACGCTTATCCGCTTTTTCCGAAATCCTGTTGTTCTCGGTTTTTCGCCTTCAATTTATTGCCTATACTGTCAATCAAAACACAAACACTACTTAGTGAGACCGTTCTTAATAAAAAAACTATTATATTAAAGTAAAATAAATCAAAATACCTGGGTTGCCTCCCAAGTATTTATCTTTATCGTCTTTTAGCCGGACGCAAGTTCCTTAATTCAATAAACGTGGGGTGGATCAACCCCACAACTAATCCATTTTCTCCACATTTTTCGTTTTCTTTTTCTTCTTCTCCTCTTAGCATTATCGTTAAGAGGAAGTTCAGGAACACATACCTGCGTTTGTGGAGGTTCGGCAAGCCATACCTGCTTTCGTGGGCTCATCTCCCTTGGTTTGACTTGTACGGGCTCACAGGGAGGGTTGATGGTGCTGATTGCAAAACACCTGCTCATGGTTGGTGGCTCAATGATGTGTTTAAATACTTTAAACACCATTTCTTCCTTCTCCACCCTTAATGTCAGCTCTCATCTTTCTACATCGATCAAGGTTCTCCCTGTTGCTAGGAATGGTCTCCCCAATATGATAGGGATTTCAGCATCCTTTTCCATGTCAAGAATGAGGAAGTCCGCAGGAAAAAAGAATTTTTCTACTTTAACAATCACGTCCTCAATCTTCCCTCTTGGATGAACCACTATCCTATCGGCCAGTTGCAGGCTCACTGTGGTTGGTTTTGCCTCGCCCAACTCCAATCGTTTAAATACCGATAAAGGCATCAGATTTATACTTGCCCCTAAAACGCACAGAGCCCTGTTGCATGTTACCCTGCCAACTGTGCAAGGTAGTGTAAAGCTCCCTGGGTATTTTAGTTTAGGGGGCAACTTCTTCTGTAAGATAGCATTGCACTCCTCCGTTAGTGCTACCATCTCATACTCCGCCAGTTTCTTCTTCTTCCCCAAGATCTCCTTCATGAATTTGAAATAGGAGGGCATCTGCTCCAATGCTTCTATAAAGGGTATGTTGATATGCAGCTTTCTGAATGTCTCCAAAAATTTTGAGAATTGTTTATCAACCGCCTTCCGCTGTAATCTCTGGGGGAATGGGATCTTCTCTGTATACTCCTTCTCTGGAGTTTTCTCTATTGCTGGGCGAGATTCAACCGTCTTCTCTTTTTCTATCTCTTCCTTTTGCTCAACTACTGGCTGAAGTGACTGCTGCTCCAACTGCTTGCCACTTCTCAATTGTACTGCCTGACATTGCTCCCTCGGATTCACCTCTGTGTTGCTTGGCAGTGTACTCGCTGCTTGCTTGCTTTGCTAGCCGACCCACTTGTGTTTCCAAGTTCTGAGCGAGATCTAGCTTCGCCACGAATCGAAGTGCAGGCGTTGGTGAGTGCAACAAAGCCGCTCGGCTAGTCCGCTTTCACTGAACCAGCATTGAAGCTTGGGGATGTGGCCCGAGTAAAGCGTGCTGATTACGGTTCTGCTGGGTTTAGTGCATCGCCTCTGTATTGATTCTCGCCGCTCGGTCTCTCCATGAGAAATTTGGGTGATTCCTCCATCCCGGATTATATGTGTTGGAGTATGGATTGTTTTGGCCTCGATAGTTACCCACGGCCGACATTACGCTCGCTCGATTGGCATATTATTAGGATCGGTGACGGACACCTATCGAATGTATGTGGCCTCCACAGATTTCACACTCTTGGCATCTGAATCGCATTCATCGATATTGTATGTTCTCGCAATTGTTTCGCCAAAAGGGCCACTGGGCATTCAAGGCAAAGAATGACATCTATTTTGGACCCCATGTTTCTCCTCCCATTCATTGATCTCTCTTACGTGATATGGTTGTTGGTGGTCATATCTTCTAATAATTCGTGAGGCCGTGGGTCGCTTTTCCTCATGAATGTCCCACTGTGCGCATCTATAATGGTTACGTTGTTCCACGAGTTATAGAAGATGTGGACCAAGTTCCACAACTCAACGATGCAGTGTGGGCATTTTCTCTACAAATCTTTGAACCTTTCCCACGCTCGCATGCGGTGACTCTCCATCCGCTGGTAGAAGTTATTCAACTCCTCTCAATTTTCTCGCTGCATGGGAAAGAATTTGGCCAAAATTTACTGCCGCTCTTGCCATGTAAAAATCGAATCGGCAGGAATTCAACCATACTTTTGCTCTATCCTCGAGTGAGAAGGAAAAAGCCTCAACTGACGACATCATCGAGAACGCCGTTATATTCGAAAGTTGCACATAGCTCCAAGAAATTAGCTATGCGTATGTGATCCTCGATGGCGCCTCCAAATTGCACCGTGTTCTCGCACCATGCTCGAATCTCGGCTTTATCTCAAAGTTGTTTGCTCCTGTGCGGGAGCCTAATACATGTCGTGCTCCATTCACCCTGAACACATAGTCTCCTGCTTCTTTCTCGCGGACTTGAACTCTTTCCTCGACATCCATAGGTACTTGCCGAGGCATTCCGGGGTTAGGTTGATTTTCACCTAACCCTTCTCTCATAATATTGTTGTTTTGAACACCGTCCATCTCTATCAAGGTTGCAATTCTGTTCTGTTTACAGGTTTTCTCAATCTCTGGATTGAAGGGAACAAGAGTGTCTGCCCCTCTTCTCCTTCGCATAAACTGATTTCCTGAAATAGATCAAAAACAGACAACAAATCACGACACCCTGATTTTTACCGAAATCAATAAAAAAACGTAAAAATAAAATAAAAATTAAAAACCAAATTATAAATTAAAAATAGATAAATTTGATATTGAACTATGCCTAATCCCCGACAACGACGCCAAAAACTTGATGCGCGAAAAGATGCACACACTTTAACGCAAGTGCACGTTATCGTGACAAGTAATATAGTCTTGGTAAGACCGAATATCGTCCACAAGGATTAGTGTTCAAGTACCAATTATCTATCTTTTGGTATCTATTTGGTAACCGATATTGATTTTTGTTGTTTATAACTAACAATTGTAAAAGCTAATTAACTATAGGTTTACTTCAGTTGTGATGAGAATAGGGCTTCCACGTCTCCTCAACTATCCGCTTATGTTACTTATTAATGCAATGAATTATGGTTCTTCTTCTCTGAGCTAGCGGGTTTACGAAATCGTTTTATACTCCCGTTAAGGCTATATAAACACTTAACCGATTGCTCCTTTCTACCTTTCGGTGATAAGGATGACTACATAGGAGGATTAAGAACAAAACCTAGTTAATCACGCCACGCCGTAAAATTAGGTTGTTAAGCCTCTCATTAACGCTACATAAGTAATTGAGGTATTTTCATCCCCAATCCAAAATATGTCTACCCAACTTACAAAGATATTCACAACCTCCTCCTTTCGAAGTTTGATTAGAAATCGTATAAGTAATGATAATTAGTGATCAATTAATTACCAAGCATTCAAAACAATTATTGGATAAATCTCAACAAGAAGAAGAATTACCATAAACATGCATCAATTCATAACATAAGTTTCTAGTGATTTAACATGGAAAGCCCTATAAAAGAATTAGTTTCTAGCCATTGACATGACAAGAACTAATTCAAGGTTCATCATACAAAACTGAAATAAAATAAAAGAAAAGAAAAGAAAGTTACTAAACTATGGTCTCCAATCTTGATCCAAGAATCCTTGTGTTGTGCGAAAGGGAACCCTTAAAACTGTCAGGGTTCTCCTTTATAGGCTCAAACCGCCTCTAACTTTTCCCTTCAGTTCGGCCCGAAAAATCGTCATTAAACCCGATTTTTCCGCGTCGCGCGACCGCTACTCGGCCGCGGCGCTGAAGTCTGTGATGCCGGATGATTTGGCGCCGCGGCCGATCTCTGCTCGAGGCGTCGCGGCTGCAACCATAGCCTCTTCGATGATTAGCGCGCGACCCGCACTGTTGGCGTATGGCCGCGGCGCGAATCGCTGCGTTCGCCACTTTCTCTGCTTTTAAGCTCTGAAACCTCCACTTTTGCCCTCTTTTAGCTCCTTTTCCGCCATTTGGTCATTTTAACCACTTTGACTCAAAAGAAAGAAAATCTATCATAATACGACACTTATTTGTATAAAAAGGGACAAAAGACTAACTAAAAACGACTCGAAAGTGTATATAAAATACATCGATCAGACACCTAATTACATTGTAAATTATCATATTCAATTTATTACAATTAACTCTTTAACATCTCTCAATTATAGTGCTTTCATACTAGTCAAGAAAACTTTTTTGAGAAGCTAGCACAAGACTCATATTAATTATTCCTTTACTCTTAACATAATATTATTTATTTGCATTGTATTTTATAAAATATTATTGCAAGGTCAGTCACTTGAGGTCCACATATCTTTGACTACGTATACAAATTCAACTGTATCATTTTATAGATACACATTTATTACTCCACCACAACTATTCGATTAGTGTCTTAGTGGGTTATTTAAAGTGTTTTTGACTTTTAAGCTTTTTTTCTTCTTCTATTTTTTGTGTTCTTTTGAAAGATAAAAAACACTTTTTAATTTGAAAAAATATAAAAATAAATTTAAAGCCAAAATTTAAATATTTCTAATCTATAACTTTTAACTTATAAGCAATTTTAATAAGTCAATCCAAACACAATAGTATTCATACTAGAGTAGAGAGAGGGCCTTATTTTTGTTGATAATGCATAGAAAAGGATAAGATTTACATAAAGAGGAGATAATTATAGTGATGTATCTATGGCTTAAAAGTCAAACTGAAAAGGACAATATCATGATAATCTACAATTACGACAGAACCCATAATTTTTGTGCACCTAGCCCATGTGTTGTGTACTTTAAATATTTATTTTTTTTTTTTTTTTGTTGAAGGCGCCGCACCGCTTACTCTTTCGAAATACAAGACAGTAAACCTTGACCGACGCAGAAAGCGCAAACCACGCCAACATGTAAACCACACTTGGCAAGCGTACGATGCTCAACCAAGGTTTATGCAGGATCGAACTCGCGTGGCCCCGCGCCATCGCATAATTCTTCTGGCCATTCTTGCCATGCATTACTTTAAATATATTTATTTGATAGATTGATGGTCAAATTAGCTAGTAATTTATGCTCTGAATTTGAAAATCGATTCTAAAAATTGGAACAAGACGTCCAGCTATAACAAAAACGATTAGTAAAGATTCATATCCCGAACATAAATAGCTGGAGAGGGACATGTAGTTTTAAGTTCTATAGCCATTTTCTCCGGATAAAAAAAAGTGTTTACTTAGTATTTTATATATTTCTTAAAAAAATACTTACTTCTCGGCAAAAATAAATAATTTAACTAAGGGTCCGTTTGATACAACTTATTAAAAAGAGTTTATAATAGTAGAATTTTTATCAAAAAGTTGTTAGGTGTTTGGTTGTCAATAAAAAAAATGTTTTTGTATAAAAACAAAAAGGTTGTAGGCCAAAAGAACATCTATTCCCATAAACCCAAATTTTGAGCTTATGGAATAAGTGTTTATGACACCCATAAGTTCTACTACATTTTTCAACCAAACACCTCTAAAACTTTTCATAAGAAGCACTTATCATAAGCCCAACCAAACGGGCACTAAATATCCCTAATTAAATAGTTATTGAGATTTGATCATCTAACACTTAATAAAGACAAATCTAAAAAAGTAAGGTTAATTTTTTCTTGAATTGACAAATAGACACTCTTTTTTACTCAACAGTAAAAGCGTAAGTGGACACTCTTTTTAATTCGAGTGGAGTATTATAGTTGTCGTTCCCAAGTATCTTTGCGGGAAAAATATTTACTATAGAAAATAATTCAATTACTCAAAACACTCTACATAATTTTTTGTTCTTTCCCAACTTCAAGAGATAAAAGATGCAATAGTATGGTAAATACGTTTTAAAACATAATTATGCATATACGATACTCCTAATATTTTTTCTTTAATACGAGTTTAGTATAGTAGTAATGTGTTTTACAACAGTGATATAGCTGAAATAGGAGACTGGTTAAGCTAACAACTTCCAAGTTCCATTAAAAATCACAAGCAGTGTCTTATCAAATCAAAATCAAATGTCACTTAAAATTAGGATCATCTTTTGGTAAGAAAATAAAAGGTACCAGGGGGTACAATTTATAAAATTAGTCAATTTATTATGAATTAAACAAGATAAAAATATGAAGCAGTTTGAACATGATTTGAAATCGAGAGATGGAATTATGATAGATTTGAAGTTGAAGTTTTATTTGAACATGCAGTTTGGATTTTTAAGTAATCGTTTGGATATGCGATTTCATCTCATGAGATGAAATTTCAAATCATCCAAAAAAGCATGATTTGGGATTCCAAATCATGATTTTAAATTTTCTAAATGTAAAAGTTGACTCATAAGTTTATATTTTATAAAAATAGATTCATAAGTTGGTATATATATTACCAATTATGTCTATCAACCATTTATATCAAATATTAAAAGATCTATAAATTGGTGATATATTTATAATAAATTTACGCTTACCAACCATGTGGAAGATTATATTAAAGAGTAGTTACACTATAACTCATGTTCAATTTTTCATTTTATTGAACTAAAATTTGATTTATTTGTAAGATGATATTAATCTCCCTTGGGGAGTCTTCTCATATCAAAGTATATATAGGGTACAATATTCATCCCTTATACAATAGGAATCCTAAGTCTATACAAAAGAAGAATCCTAGTCTTACCATAATTATATTTACACAATATATGAAAATATTCTAATTATGGGATAGGGATGGAATTGTATCTAGAATATACACGTTTACACACGATCGGGCGGGAGGATGCGGACGAGATCGAATCAAGTCAAAAATAAGCATGCAGGAAGTCCTTTGGTAAATATATCTGCATACTGATAGGATGATGGAACATGTAACACTCTAACATGACCTAGTGCAACTTTCTCACGAACAAAGTGTAGGTCTATCTCAATGTGTTTGGTTCGCTGATGTTGAACCGGATTATGGGACAGATAGATGGTAGAGATGTTATCACAGTACACAATAGATGTCTGACGCAAAGGACACTGAAGTTCTAACAGTAAATTTTTGAGCCAACAAATCTCAGCTACTACATTTGCAACGCCTATGTACTCAGCCTCGGCACTGGAGCGAGATAGGGTAGCATGTCGCTTGGCAGACTAAGAAATCAGATTTTCCCCTAAAAAAACACAAAAGCCGGAGGTGGAGCATCGCGTGTCCGGACACCCTGCCCAATCAACATCCGTATATGAAAGCAACTTGTTTGGTGCAGAGGGGTATATGTGCAAACCATAATCAAGAGTGCCCTTAATGTATCGAATGATACGCTTAAGAGTAGTGAAATGAGACTCCCTGGGGGCATGCATGAATAAGCATACCTGCTGAACAACATAAACTATGTCTGGCCTGGTGAAGGTGAGATACTGAAGTGCACCTGCAAGGCTCCTCTACAGAGTAGGATCAGAGACTAGAGCACCATCCATGACACTGAGCTTAGATTTAGAATCAACTGGAGTAGCACTCTTTCTGATTCGCCATCTTAGCCCTGTACACAATCTCCTCTGCATACTTACGCTGACACAAGAACATATGATTGGCAGACCTGGTCACTGATATCCCCAAATAGTAACTCAGCTTCCCCAAATCAGTCATTGCAAATTCGGACTTAAGCAAGACAATAATCTCATTTTTCAATCCGTCAGAGGAGGCAGTAAGAACAATATCATCCACGTAAAATAATAAGTAAGCAGTGCTACTACCTCAATGAAAAATAAATAGTGATGTATCACTCTTGCTGCATACAAACTCAATCTGCAAGATATACCTGACAAAGTGATCATACCATGCACGGGGGGCCTGTTTCAGGCCATATAGTGACTTACGGAGACGACACACATAGTGAGGAACTGCTGGATAGGTGAACCCTGGCGGCTGATGCATGTAGACTGTTTCTCTCAGATCCCCATGTAAGAATGCATTCTTCATATCAAGCTGATGGATCAGCCAGTGTTTGCCCATGACAATGCTCAAAACGATGCGAATGGTAGTCGGTTTGACAACCGGACTGAAGGTATCACCACAATCAATGCCCTCCTGCTGATTTGTGTAATTAGCCACAAGTCGTGCCTTATACCTCTCAAGATCTCCACTGTCTCCGAATTTGTGACGAAACAAGCCACAGACAACGAATCACATTCACCCCCTCAGTCTAGGTACTAGATCCCATGTATGATGTTTAGTTAAAGCATTGAATTTCTCAGACATAGCCGCATTCCAATTAGGGTCTTGTTTAGCCAATATAGGGTTTTTGGGAATTGGAGAAATGGTTTGGGCAGACAAGTTAAATTGAATTTTGGGTTTGAAGATTTCATGTTTGGCACAAGTTTCCATTTGATGAGTAGGGACAGTGGGAGGCGGTGCTGGCTGAGTAAGGAGGGCTGAGACTGATGGTAGGGTCGGAAAAGATAAGGAGGGGGCGAAGATGTCGGAGGCGCCTGGATCTAGCACCGCGGCGCTGTCTGAGTGACAGGCCTCTCTAGAAATATGGCGTCGCGGAGCCTCAACACTGTGTTGCGTCGCTGTCGATGAGTCAGAAGAGATAAGTTGATCAAGGATGATGAGAGAGATAGTAGGCTCGTTAAGGAATGAGTAATCCAATTTTTGGAATTTCTGAAGATTCGAAAACGGGAATGTGGTCTCATCGAATGTGACGTGACGAGAGATGTGGATTTGACGAGTGGACAGGCCGTAGCATAGATAGCCCTATGGTTCGGTGGAAAGCCTAGGAAGACACATGGAGCGGACCTAGGAGCGAGCTTGTGAGGGGCGGTAGAGCTAAGATTGAGATAGCACCGACAATCGAAAATTCGTAGATGATCATAGGAGGGGACTCTATGGTAGAGGATTTCGGTAGGGGTCATGTTGTGAAGAGTGCTAGTTGGGAGAATATTGAGAAAGTATTCTGACATTTTAGCAGCATATACCCAGAAGGATGGAGGGAGGGAGACATGAAATAATAGGGTGTGAATCATATTGTTAATAGTGCGGATGATTCTTTCAGCTTTACCGTTTTGTGGTGAGGTGTGAGGGCAGGAGGAGCGAAAAACTATGACATTGTTGGTACAAAAATAGTGAAATATAGAATTATTGAATTCACGACCATTATCGCACTGAAATGATTTGATACCTATTTTAAATTGTGTTTGGATGAATTGTCGAACTCAAGAAATTTGGTAAACACTTCCGATTTATATTTGAGAAGGTACAACCAGATATAGTGAGAAAAATCATCTAGCAAGACAAGATAATATTTATGACCGAGAGAACTAGCAACAGGTGATGTCCATAAATCGGCATGTATTATATCAAATGTTGCAAATGTAACACTAGTAGATGATTTAAACGGAAGACGAGTATGTTTGCCGAAAGAACAAGAAACACAATTTTGGGCAAGCTTTCCATTACAAGTAATTAAATTATTGCCTCTAAGAAAATTAAAGTCTGGGAGTCCCTGGTGACCAAGCCTATTATGCCATGACGAAGAAGAAATAGCCGCTAGAGAGACGGGTGAACAAGATCTGGTAACGGATGTGGATGTGAATGGATAGAGATCCCCCGTGCTATTGCATCTCATAAGAGGTGTCCCCGTACGAAGATCCTTTACAGTGAAACAAAAAAAAAAAGGTCAAAGTCAACAGAGACAGAATTATTACGAGTAAATTGGCGGACATAGATTAGGTTCTTAATCATGTGTGGGGCATATACAGTATTTTTAAGGGAGAATGGTGGATGGGTAAGTTGTGTGTATGATATACCATAACCCTTTACTGGAATGCGTTGTCCACTACCAACTGTAACATATTGAAGATGCTTTAAACTGCACAGTTTGAGAATAGTACCTGCAGACTAGGTGATGTGAGATATGGCTCCGGAGTCCATGTACCAATTGTTGCGGCCATTGCATGTTGAGAGTCTTTGAAGCTGACCAACTCGGTGGGTGTCTGGCGGAGGAGGCTGCTGGGCATCACTGCGTAAGTGGGTTTCTTTGTGGTCTTTGAGTGGACCTAACAACCCGTGGTGGGAATAAGGGTTGAAGGTCTGCTGGTACTGAAATGGGGCAGGTGTCGCGGCTCTGTGCTGAGGTACCGCAACGCTGTACTGATGCTGAGGATTCGTCGCGGCGCTGGTCTGCTGCTGCTTAGCACGGCGAGTTTTTCGAGCAGCAATTGTGAGCGAGCTTTGTTAAAGATGGGTAACAGATCCTCCTGTTGAATCATGGTGGCCAATGTATCATATTCGCCTTTAGGAAGGCCAACAATCAATTGTAACACCATTTTGGTGTCAGTAACAGGCGAGTCGATATCAGCGAGTTGATCCGTCAGGAGCTTTAACTGTTTGCAGTACTCAGTCACATTGGAAAAGTTTTCAAGACGTGTATTGTTAATTACTCCTCTAAATACACAGCACGAGTATGCTTGTTATCCTGAAAATTTCCTCCAAACGGTTCCAAAAGTCACGGGCTGTGGAGTCAGATTTCATGATAGTAAAAAGTAGATTCTGAGAAATACTACCATATATCCATTGTTTGACGCCGGCGTCTAGACGACACCAAGTACAATCATCAACCTCCGAATGGCGCGGAATGGTGTCATCAATATGATCAAGCACGTTATAGAGACATGCATGATTGCGAAACAGTTCAACCCAAGGATAATACTGACTGCTTTCTTGATCAAGAAGGATGTATATATGGTTCTTGATATTGGAAACAGTGAGAGCGGGATGAAAAGAGGATGACGACTTGGTGGTGGGATTTGTGGAGGTAGAAGCGTCAACAACATTGGTAGACTCCTGAGTATCCATTTAGAGAAGAGAGGAAGAAAAGAAAGACCAAGAAATTTCTTGAAGAGAAGAAGGGAGTCGCAGCGCCGTGGGAGGGGGGGTGGTGGTGCCGGCGTCTGGGGAAGAAAATTTCTAGGATTTTTGGAGTTTAGGCTCTTGATACTATGTAAGATGATATTAATCTCCCTTGGGGAGTCTTCTCATTAATATCAAAGTATATATAGGGTCTAATGTTCATTCCTTATATAATAGGAATCCTAAGCCTATATGATGCGCGTAATATGCACACACTTTTAAACGCAAGTGCACGTTATCGTATCAAGTAGTATAGTCTTAGATAAGACCGAATATCGTCCTCTAGGATTAGGGTTCAAGTACCAACTATCTATTTTATAGTATCTATTTGGCGAATTAATACTTGATTGGTTGTTTATAACTAAGAATTTCAAAAGCTATTTAAATGTAAAGAATTACTTGGATGTGATGAGAATAGGGCTTATGTATCCTTACTATCCGACATGTTACTTGTTAATGCATTACTTATGGTGTTCTTCTTTTGGAGAAAGCGGGTTCTGAAATCGTTTTATACTCCGTTAGGTTATATAAACACTCAACCCCGTATTGTTCCTTACCTAACTTTCACGATAAGGGTAACTCTATAGGAGGATTAAGCACAAAACCTAGTTGACCGTCACGCACAATGCGCAAAATTAGGGTTGTTAAGCCTCTCATCAACGCTACAAATCTAATTGAGGTATTTTCATCCCCAATTCAAGACCGTCTACCCAACTTACAGCATATTCACAATCCCTCCTTTTCAGAATCTGATTAGAAATCATATAGTGATAACTAGTTGTCAATTAGCTACCAAGAATTCAACTCAATTATTGGATAGATCTCTCAATAAGAATAATAACCATAAGCATGCATTACTTTATAACATAAAGTTCAAGAATTCAACATAGAAAGCCCTATAAGAGAATTAGTTCCTAGCCATGAATATGACAAGAACTAATTCAAAGTTCATCATGCAAAAACTGAAATAAATAAAGGAAAGGAAAAAGAAATTACTAAGCTAATGGTATCCAAACTCCAAGTCAAGAATCTTGAGTTGTGCAAGAAAGGGGAACCTCAAAAACTGCCTAGGGTTCTCCTTATATAGTTTTAAAACGCCTCCCTTCTTTTCCTGCAGCTGGCCCAAAAATCCGTCAAAGACCTAATTTTTCCGCGTGCGCGGCCTGCAGATAGGCGCGGCCGGTTCTGCAATCGCCGGGTGTTTTGGCGCGGCCGATATCTGCTGCGAGGCGCGCGGCCAGAATCTCTGTAGCTCTCCGGATGTTTAGCGCGCGCGACCTGCATCTGGCATGCGAGAGCCGCGGCTGAAGTCTTCGCCTCTCGGAATAGTGGGCGCGGCCAGTTTAAGCGCCGCGGCTGGATCTTCTGCACCTTCTCGAATGATAGCGCGCGCTCGCTTCGCTGCGAGGAGCGCGCTGATGCAGGTTTTAGCCTTATTCGCCACTTCTCTGTTTCGCTCTGGCATCTCTCTTTCGCCCTCTTTTTGCTCTTTTTCCGCCATTTGACCACTTTAACCACTTTGACTCAAAAGAAAGAAAAACTATCCTAATACGACATTTATATGTGCAAAATGGGACAAAAGACTAACTAAAACAGACTCGAAAGGTGTATATAAAATACACCGATCAAATACCCCCAAACTTGACCTTTGCTCGCCCTCGAGCAAAGATAAAAAGAAAGAAATAAAATGAAAGACTCAATAAATAAGAAAATAAACTGACTCCCTGCCATTGATCACTTTTGCTGCATGAATGTTAACTAGAAAAACATGAAGGTTAGCAGAATAATATGCAGGAACATATAGCATGGAATTTCAACACATTGAGCTAGATATTTCGCAAACTCATACTTATCATGCTTTAAATGGAAGTCAGTGTACTCAAGTATGCATATAAATTCAAAAATTCCTTTGGCCTGCTTACTTGCTATTCTCCACTAATTCTGGATATACATAAAAGAGATCTTCAGGACTTTAAGGGTTGTAATGTAGGCTTAGGTAGGGGTTGGTAAAAATAGGCATTTAGACTCATTTTTGTGTACCATAAGCTCTTTAGCTTTTCAATTTTTCCCTTTTTCTTTTGATTCTTTCCTTCACTTCAATTCTATCCTTCCCCTCTTTTGTTTTGGGAGAATGAAGTATATAATAATGACAAGCACCCCCAAACTTAGGCTTTTGCCTATTTCTTATTACTTTTGTATTGGGGTGCAACAGACTTTATTCATTCTTTTTGTTTCTTCTTTTTAACACAATGTACTCCACTTTGAAACTTTTTACTTATGGCACAATTTATGGGAATATAGGGTGTCAAAGAAAAAAGTTTCAATTTTAACTGATAAATTGGTGACTAGGGATATATTTTTAAAGTACGGGATAGAAAAGAGGTAAGAATTGGCTATCAAAGAAATGCACGAGTCATCTCCTAGCATGCATATCCTAATTATTTCGCCTCGAATAGCAAACAATCGTACATAGATTTTCAATCATTTAGTATGCACAATTCAAGCATGAAACTCCAAATAGACAGATTTTGTGAGTTTTGGCATATCTAACCTAGGTGTTTAAATAGTTGCTACAATTAGTTACATTATTTTACCTTACTTCACTAGGTGTTTCTAGCAACTACAAGATACATGATCTTTGTGAGCAATTATGACTCAAAACGAAAAAATTTGTGGTGACTCAAAATAAACAAAAAATCAAAAGAAGACTCGAATAAAACATAAAAATGAAACACATAAAAACACCCCCAACTTAAATTACACATTGTCCCAATGTGTAGACTCAAAGAAAAACTAAAAGGCAAAAGACTTACGGTTTTTGGCTAAAATGAGTGGTGGTGGCGGTGGATAGTGCTTAATTTCGTGAGGAGGAGAGCCCTTGGTGTTTGATTTGGCGGTAGGGCTTTTGGATCAAAGTATTTTCGAATTCTCTGGAATCGACACCGCGCTTAAACTTCCGCACTCTTGAGATCTTTCGTGCGCCGCCAAACTCTGCGCTCATCGGATTTCATGCGCCGCGGCCTGTTCTGAGCCGCGGCGCTATCTGGCCCATTTTTCGGATTTACGCTGCCGCCTAACCACGTAGCGCGGCTACCCGCTTCGAAATCTCGCTTTTCTTGATTTATTTCCTGTGCTACAATCACATCACAAAACACAAGACTCGAGACCGTGAGACGTTTCGAGACAAAAATAAAATAAACTTAAAGACGAAATTAAAATAACATAATTGAAAACGTTGGGTTGCCTCCCAACAATCTTTAACGTCTTTTAGCGGACGCAAGTTCTTAGACTTACTAGCCCCGGGTGGATTAAGTCCCCAACTAATCCATTTCCGCCACATTTGGCGTTTCCTTTTCTCCTTTTCTTTTAGCATTATCGGTAGTAGGGAGTTAAACAATTACCTCATTTAGTGTCATCTCGAAGAAACCATGCTTGCTTTCTTGGGCTCATCACTCTTTGGTTGCATTGCAATGGCTCGCGTGGGGTTTGGTGGTGTTGATTGCAAAACACCCACTTACGCTTCTTGGCTCGACGGCGTGTTTAAAGACTTTAAACACCATCTCTTCGTTCTCCACTCTTAGCGTTAGCTCTCCTCTTTCAACGTCAATCAAGGCTCTGCGTTGCTAGGAATGGCCTCCCAATATGATCGGGATTTGCATCTTCTTCCATATCCGAATGAGGAAATGCGGGAAAGAAAAATTTTCCTACCTTCACAATCACATCCTCGATCTTCCTCGTGGATGAACCACCGCATCTGTCGGCTAGTGCGGACTCACGGTGGTGGGTTTGCTTCTCCTAACTCCAATCTTTTGAAAGCGATAGGGCATCAAATTTATACTCGCCTAAATCACAAGAGCTCATTGCAGTCACCGCCCATTGTGCATGGTAGTGTAAAGCTTCCAGGTCCTTTAGCTTTGGTGGCAATTTCTTTTGTAAGATAGCACTACACTCTTACATTAGTGCTACTATCTCATATTCGGCCGCTTCCTCTTTTTCCCAAGATTTCTTTCATGAACTTGAAATAAGATGACATCTGCTCCAAAGCCTCTATAAGCGGTATGTTGATGTGCAACTTCCCGAATACCTCAAGAATTTGGAAAATTGTTTATCGACCGCCTTCCTTTGTAATCTCTGGGGAAAGGAATCTTTTACGTATACTCCTTCTCGGAGTTTTCTATCATTGGCTAGGTTCACCACCTTATCTTTTCTAACTCGCTTCCTCTCAACTATTGGTGGCGCTTTGTTGCTCCAATTGTTTTCCACTTCTCAACCGCTGCCTTACATTGCTCCTCGGATTTACCTCGGTATTGCTTGGCAATGTCCACGTGGCTTTGATGTTTGCTGCTTTGCTATTTATCTACTGTGTTTCAAGTTTCAACGAGGATCTAGATTCTGTTATAAAGCTGCGTGCGGGCGTTGGCAAGTCTTTATGGCCGCTTTAAGCTCATCTGGTTTTCTTCGACACAGTGCGTTGGTATTGAATTTGGGGCTTGAGTGAAGCGGTTGATTCTGCATCTGGTTACGCATCGGCCTATACCGGTCTGCGCCACGATATTGGTTCTGCGGCCGAGTGCTGATTTTCTTGTACGATCTCCTTTCCATGAGAAGTTTGGGTGATTCCTCCACCGGATTATAAGTGTTTGAGTAGGGGTTGTTCTGTTGCCTCTGGTAGTTACCTCTTGCTGACACTCTGCTCCATTGGGATGTTGTTGGGATCCATTGAAGGACACCTATCAAATGTATGTGGCGCCACATATCTCACGATTTTAAGCGGTTACCGGCATTCGACACGGTATGTTGCCGCAATTGTTTCGCTAGAAGAGCCACTTGCGTTCAAAGCGGCAATAGCATCTACTTCATGGACCCACGCTTCTTCTCCCACCTGGTTGCCTCTCTTGATGACATCGTTGTTAGTGGCCATATCTTCTAATAACTCGTGGGCGTGGTCTGTTTTCCTCATGAATGCTCCACCGCGTTTGCATCTATGATGGTTCGTTTGTCTTTCGGCGCCAGTTGTAGAAAATATGAACCAAGTTCCACAACTCAATGCAATGGTGTGGACACTTCCTCTGTAGATCCTTGAATCTCTCCCATGCTTCATATAAGGACTCTCCATCACGATAGAAGTTGTTCAACTCCTCTTAATTTTCTTTGCTTACAGGTGGAAAGAACTTGGCTAGGAATTTCTGTGCTACCGTGCCATGTAAATATCGAATCACCGGCAGGAATTCAACCATATTTTTGCTCTATCCCCGAGTGAGAAGGAAAGAGCCTCAACTGACGGCATCATCGATGAACGCCGTTATATCGAAAGTGGCACATAGCTCCAAGAAATTTGCTATGTGCATATGTGGATCCTCGATGGCGATCCTCCGAATCGCATGTCTTCGCACCATGCTCGAGAATCGCTGGTTTTATCTCGAAATTGTTGGCTCTGTGTAGGGAGCCTAATGCAATCTGTGCTCCATTCACTCTTGGTAGCACATAATCTCCTGACTTCTTTCTTGGATTCGAACTCTATCCTCCATATCTATCGCACTTGCGAGGATCTCACAGGTTAAGTTGATTTTCACCTAACCCTTCTCTCATCTGTTATTGTTGGAGCACCGCCCATTTCTATCAACGTTGCAATTCGATTCTTTACGCTTACATTTGCGAGCTTTCTCAATTCCGGATTGAAGGGAACAAGAGTGTCAGCTCCTCTTCTCCTTCGCATAAACTGATATCCTGAGAAAGATCAAAAACAAACAAAGAATCACGGCACCCTGATTTTCGTAGAAACTAAAAAAAATTAAAAATAAAAATTAAATCCAAATTAGAAATTAAAAATAGATAATTTGATATTGAACTATTGCTTAATCCACGTGGCGCCAAAAACTTGATGCGCGTAATATGCACACACTTTTAAACGCAAGTGCGTTATCGTATCAAGTAGTATAGTCTTAGATAAGACCGAATATCGCCCTCAGGATTAGGGTTCAAGTACCAACTATCTATTTTATAGTATCTATTTGGCGAATTAATACTTGATTGGTTGTTTATAACTAAGAATTTCAAAAGCTATTTAAATGTAAAGAATTACTTGGATGTGATGAGAATAGGGCTTATGTATCCTTACTATCCGCTTATGTTACTTGTTAATGCATTACTTATGGTGTTCTTCTTTTGGAGAAAGCGAGTTCTGAAATCGTTTTATACTCCGTTAAGTTATATAAACACTCAACCCCGATTGTTCCTTACCTAACTTTCGATAAGGGTAACTCTATAGGAGGATTAAGCACAAAAACCTAGTTAACCGTCACGCACAATGCGCAAAATTAGGGTTGTTAAGCCTCTCATCTACGCGACAAATCTCATTGAGGTATTTTCAGCCCCCAGTCAAGACCGTCTACCCAACTTACAACATATTCACAATCCCTCCTTTTCAGAATCTGATTAGAAATCATATAGTGATAACTAGTTGTCAATTAGCTACCAAGAATTCAACTCAATTATTGGATAGATCTCTCAATAAGAATAATAACCATAAGCATGCATTACTTTATAACATAAGGTTCAAGAATTCAACATAGAAAGCCCTATAAGAGAATTAGTTCCTAGCCATGAATATGACAAGAACTAATTCAAAGTTCATCATGCAAAAACTGAAATAAATAAAGGAAAGGAAAAAGAAATTACTAAGTTAATGGTATCCAAACTCCAAGTCAAGAATCTTGAGTTGTGCAAGAAAGGGGAACCCTCAAAAACTGCCTAGGGTTCTCCTTATATAGTTTTAAAACGCCTCCCTTCTTTTTCCTGCAGGCCTGGCCCAAAAATCCGTCAAAAGACCTAATTTTTCCGCGTCGGCGCCGCGGCCCTGCAGATGGGCGCCGCGGCGCCGGAAGTTCTGCAATCCTTCGGGTGTTTTGGCGCCGCGCCGATATCTCGCTGCGAGGTAGCCGCGCCAGAATCTCGTAGCTCTCGGATGTTTAGGCGCCGCGGCCCTGCATCTGCTCGGCGAGGCCGCGGCTGAAGTCTTCGCCTCCGAATAGTGGCGCGCCACTGATTTAGCGCCGCGGCTGGATCTTCGCACTTCTTCGAATGATAGCGCCGCGCCTCGCTTCGAGGCGCGCATGGCCTGGTGCAGGTTTTAGCCTTATTCGCCACTTTCTCTGTTTTCAGCTCTGGCATCTCCTCTTTCGCCCTCTTTTTGCTCTTTTTCCGCCATTTGGCCACTTTAACCACTTTGACTCAAAAGAAAGAAAAACTATCCTAATACGACATTTATATGTGCAAAATGGGACAAAAGACTAACTAAAACAGACTCGAAAGGTGTATATAAAATACACCGATCACTATACAAAAGAGGAATCCTTGTCTTACCATAATTATATTCAATATATGAAAATATTTTAATTATGCGGTAGGATGAAATTGTATCTAGAATATACACGTTTACACTATTGATGTTGTATCTTTTAGGAAGGTCTTCTAGTAGCATATTAATTTTGTTATGAACATTGACTTACTAATTTGGTAAGATTGTATAAGATTTAGGAAAGTTTTGATGATTTTCACAACTTGTGAGATTTTTATGTCTATAAAAAAAATACAACTTAAGAAATCCAAATTGCATGTCCAAACAAAATTTCAACTTCAAATTATAATGATTTCAAATCATGTCCAAACGTCTCTAAGTTGTATTTTTTCTTATAGACATAAAAACCTCACAAGTTGTGAAAACCATTGAAATTTTCTCAATTCTTATATATTCTTATCAAATGAGTAAGTCATAGTTCATAACAAAATTAATACGGTACTAGAAAACTTTTCTAAGAAATACAATATCAATTTATCAAACTTTAGTTTAATAAAAAAGAAAAAATTTAACATGAATAGTAATGTAACTACTCTTTAATATAATCCCTCACATGGTATGAACAGTCTCTTCACGTCAAACATGCAATTTCCGATCAGATGACCGATTTATGGGTTGGTAAACATGAATTGTAAATATATCTACCAACTTATGAATCTTTTTTTATAGAATATATAAACGTGTGAGTCAAGTTTTACATTTTAAAAAAATTAAAATCATAATTTAAAATATCAAATCATATCTTTTTGAACAATTTGAGATTTGAAATCATGCTATAAAGTTAAAATTAATTTTTTTTTTCAAATTACATAAACAAACACTGATTTAAAACCATGATTTTATATCTCATATCCAAACCCCTACTAAGCTTTTGGAAAGTATGACCCACCAATCTGGTCATACATTGTGAAAATTTAATTTCAGTATTTGCATGGGGAAAGTTGAGAAGGCCTCTATGCAGGGTCCAAATTACTGGTATCGGGAAAAGCCATTTGAATCTAGGTGTCCTTAATAGCCCATCAACCTCCGTCACATCAGTCCATCTCGGGCCTGTGTATCCGAAGTTTGGCACAACCAATATGTCCCATCAGCTGTACTTGATCATTACAGAAGTCTAGAAATATTTGTTCTTAGAGAATGAACTTCATCTCATCTTCAAACCTTATTATTAATCAAATATATATATACAAGTTACAATACTAAAATCTTATTCCTATCTTACATATAAAATCATATTCTATAAGGAGATTACAATACAATTATGATAATATTACAATAGTAATTAAGATAAAAGACTAATTCTAATATATATCAAATATACACAAAACCGAAACATTGTTCACGGTCAAGAGCCGCGGCGCTGAGCTCAGATTTTCGGACACTATTTAACACACCCCCGCAGTCATAGCGGACGGTCTTCGTACGCTGAGTCTGTCTCTAAAATCTTCAAAAAGGACTGAGGAAAGGCCCTTTGTAAAGATGTCTGCAATCTAATATCTGGAAGGGACATGACAGACGCGTACTTGTCCTTTAGCTACCTTCTCTCGAACAAAGTGAATATCCATCTCTATGTGTTTAGTACACTGGTGCTGAACTGGATTACCAGAAAGGTAGATGACACTTATATTATCACAATACACCAAGGTAGCCTTATCAATAGGACAATTGAGCTCTAACAATAGATTACGTAACTAATATGACTCGACAACCACATTGACTACCCCTCTATACTCGACCTCTGCACTTGAACGTGAAAGTGTGGATTGACGCTTGGCAGAACATGAGACCAAGTTGTTACCTAAAAATATGCAATAGCCAAACGTAGACCGTTTGGTGTCAGGACAACCACCTCAATCAACATCTGTATATGAGACTAGTGTAGACGTCGACGATGGATACAAATGCAAGTCATACTCAAGTGTTCTCTGAATGTACATAAGAATGCGTTTGAGTGCATTCATATGTACAACTCTGGGATCATGCATAAACAAACACACTTGCTGTACGACATATGTAATATCAGGTCGCGTGAACGTCAGATACTGAAGGGCGCCTGCAAGACTATGATAGCGGGCCGGATCCTCATAGGGAGAGCCAGCTGCAGTACCCAACTTGAGTTTAGTATCAACTAGATTAGAAGTGGACTTACATGATGACATCCCAGCCATCTCAATGATCTATGCTGCATATTTCCTCTGTGATAAGAACAATCTACCTGCATGACGAGTTACATCAATCCCCAAAAAGTAACTCAATGGGCCTAAGTCCTTCATGACAAACTCAGAACTGAGCATTGTCATAATGGACTTTCTCAAATCATCAGAAGAGACATTCAAGATAATATCATCAACATATAATAGAATGTACGCCATGGAAGATCCCTGACGATATATGAATAATGAGTTATCAGACCTGTTGTGAGAGAAACTCATAGTCGGAACATAGTCAGCAAACCTCTTATACCAAGCCCATGGAGACTGCTTAAGCCCATACAAGGACTTCCTCAATAAACAGACATGATTAGGATATCTAGTATCCCTAAACCCCAAGGGCTGATGCATATACACTGTCTCATGAAGATCACCATGTAGGAAAACATTATTCACATCTAGCTGATGAATGAGCCATGATTTCGAAAGAGTCAAGCTGAGTACAGTACGAATAGTCGTCGGCTTGACCACCGAGCTAAAAGTCTCACCACAATCCACACCAACCTGATGAGTATTACCATCACCTACAAGACGAGCATTATGTCTTGCAAACGAACCATCAGAATTCTCTTTATGAGCAAAAATACACATAGACCGAATAATATTAACACCAGATGGATGGGACACCAACTCTCACGTCTTATTATCAATAAGAGCATTATATTCATCGGTCATGACAATTTTCCAATTAGGGTCATTTAGGGCAGACACAGAATTACGGGGTAAGAGTGATTTAAGAACATTAGAATTCAAATTAAAATGTCTTTTTGGTTTAAAAATACTCCGTTGAGTACGAGTGATTGGACCATGATTCTGGGTTGGATTGAGTGAATTTTGAGAATTTTCAGAAGTGTCGGAAATTGCCATCGTAGGCGCCGCGACGCAGGAGCGGTCATTCTGGAAGAATCGCAGAGCTACGAAGTTTTAGCGCCAGCTTCCCCTAAGGGTCGCGGTGCTAATGACGTGTTTAGAAAATGGAAATTGGGATTCATCAAAAAGTACATGACGACTAATGATGATTCGTTTAGAAGACAAATCAAAGCATTTATAACCATGATGATTTGACGGATAGCCCAAAAACACACACGGGGTAGAACATGCCTGAAATTTGTTGATTGTGGTGGATGGAAACAATGTATAACATAAGCATCCAAAGACCCTAAGATGAGAATACGTAGGAGTCTTTTTGTATAAAATTTGAAAAAGGGAGGAATATGTCAAACCTTTAGAGGGAATAATATTAAGTAGATCGGTAGCCATTTGTAGTGCATGATGCCAAAACAATGGAGGGACAGAAGAATGAACCAATAAAGTCCGAATAATGTTATTAATGGTACAAATTTTTCGTCCAGCTTTCCCATTTTGTGAAGACGTATGAGGACAAAAAAAAACGAAAATTTATCCCATTTTGAGCACAAAACTCCCTAAACTCCCCATTGTTGTACTCTTTACCATTATCACATTGGCTGCTCTTTATTTCCCGTTCGAATTGGGTTCTTATGAAAGTTCTAAATTTTACGAAGATGGAAAAACTTGTGATTTTTTCGTAATTGGAAACGTCCATAAAAATTTAGAGTAATCATCCAAGAATAAAACATAATAACGATGACCCATAAAACTGAGAACCGGAGATGTCCATAAATTACTATGAATAATGTCAAATGGCATTGAAGTATTAGAATTCGAGGCTACAAATGGTAACTTAATAATTTTCCCTAAAAAACAAGATTGATAATTTGGAGTACTACGCGTACCCTTACAAGAAATAAACTTATTTTTATCTAAAACAGATAAAATTGACGACTTGGACGACCTAAACGAGCATGTCACAAGGAAGGAGCAAGAGCTGCAAAAATGGATGACATAGCTTGACGCGAGATGCTGAGACTCGGTGTGATTGGATAAAGATCCCCCCTACTGTCACACCTCATGAGAGGACTCCCCGTCTTCAAATCCTTCACAGAAAACCCAAAAGGATCAAAACCAATAGAGACCCAATTATCAGTGGTGAATTTACGGACATACACCAAATTTTTAATCAATTTTGGGGCATGAATGGTATGTTTCAGGACAAGTGGTGGATGAGGAGGGGACAATTTTATTACCATAACCCTTTATTGGAATAGAACTGCCATTACCAACAATTATACCACGATTACTGTTCAAATTTGAATAAGATGAGAGATTACTTTGGTCGGATGTCATGTGGGTAGTGGCACCTGAGTCCATGTACCAATTAGGACCCTGTTGAGTCGAGCCAATAGTGCATCGCTGCTTCAATGTCGATCTGAGTGGGGCCCATTGCGTGGTGGACGTGAGAGGGGCGAGGCCCAAGTATCTTTGGATTGCCGGTTTGCCATACACCGTGCGAACCACGAGTCGACCTAAGAAGTCGGCCGCAGCTGGCCAGACTTGGCCGATATCGAGGCGCCGCAACGTCAGAATGCGGGCCGCGACGCTGTGAGTTGAGACCATCGCCATCGCCCGGGGCCCCGCTAATCGCCACGACGGTTTCCCCTGTTATTACCGCCGCGATTCTTGCCATTATTCTTCCGATTTTGACCTTTCTTACCACCCCGTTGTTGTGATTTTGGGTCACGTTGGTTGGATTGGAAGGGGAAAATTGGAAGCAGTCATCATGGCGACGGAATTTGCTCCGATCGATGCCCTTTTAGCCAAACCCGCTTCTTCCAAAGTGAGCATGAAACGAGTTTGATAGAACTCCGGCAGGGGGTTACTTTGACGAATAACCGAAGCAACTCCTGTATAAGCCTCGGATAGACCGACAACCATCTGAAGAACTAGACGACTATTAGAAACAGGAGAACCCACGTTGCGAAGTTGGTCTGCCAAGTCCTTGAGGCGTTTTCAATAAGAAGAAACGTTTGAAAAATTCACCATAGAAACCTGAAAAAAATCCTGCTCAAGGATAACAATGTGAGAATGACTGTTATCTTGGAAGATGTCACGCAATTGATTCCACGCCGCTATAGCTGTGGAGTTGGGTTCCATAATCGTCTGTAAAAGATCCAAGGAGATAGTGACAAAAATCCACTGGAGAACCTTGGCATCAAGCATACCCCATAAGTCGGGATCTGCTGCTTTAGTGGGCACAACCGTTGTAGACGTCGTATCACCCCCGTAGGAGTAGTGGGAAGGATGATGTGGTGAAGAACTTTATGTGCCATAGCATGAATCTTGAATAATTCTGCCCACGTCACATATTGGACGTTCTCTAGATCAAGAACGATAGGAAGAACGCTCTTGATGTTAGAAACGGTGAGGGCATGATGAAAAGTGTTCTTATCATCCATAGGAAATAGAACAATAAGATTCGGAGAAGAGAATTTGTGAGAGGGAGGATTTTTTGAAGGAGAAGGACTGCAACTTTGAGCCAAACCGAGAGGTAGGCGTCGCGGCTGTTAGGGTAAAAAATCCGAGAAAAAAGAAAGAAAAGTTTAGGAGCGGAATCAAGGTAAAGAGAACCTAGACTCTTGATACCATGAAAAAATTAATCTCTTGATTATTCTTATTAATGAAAGACATATATATACAAGTTATAATAGGATAATCATATTCCTACTTTACATCTAAAATCCTATTCTATAAGGAGACTACAATACAATTATGGTATATTACAATAGTAATTTAAGATAAAAGACTAATTCTAATATATATTAAATATACACAAAACCGAAACACTGTTCACTGTCAAGGGCCGCACGCTAAGCTCAGATTTTCGGACACTGTTTAACCATAGAGAACATTCTCCTATATAAGCCATACAAGGTGTGAATCTGAATTAATTGAGCTTCAATACGGATACTGAATACCATATAAGGGAAAAAAAATAGTCAGCATTTTAACTCGATTCCTTTTTTGTTTGCTTACAATTGTTTTAAAATAGTAGTTATTCTCACGGTTCCTGAGAAGATAAGATGAGGTTGGCAAGTTGTTTGATTCCATTTCTACTTTTATGTTTTTCTGAATTATTGGTACCGTAGAATCATAAAAATCCAAAAACATTTTAACC
The DNA here is from genome assembly GCA_029844215.1 of Przewalskia tangutica. NCBI lineage: Eukaryota > Viridiplantae > Streptophyta > Magnoliopsida > Solanales > Solanaceae > Przewalskia > Przewalskia tangutica. The sequence continues at coordinate 80,198,413 of CM056737.1, forward strand.
GTAATAAAATAAATATGAAGACCTAAAACCCCTTAATTGTACGACATCGGCTTCAACGTTAGCACTTGCCACTACCTCTGGTGCTCGGTATAATTTACTCATATCCAATATTTACATTAAATTATATTATTTTATAATGTTAGTAAATAATTGAAGTTACCATATATATTACTAATATAATTCTAATTGAAATTATTTCTCTTTAATGAATATTAAGTGGTGTGAAAACCAGAGAAATGCCATTAATTAAAAGAAAGTTCTGGTGTTTCATTTTGAAGGAGTCTGAATTAATTAATCCATATTGATAGTGACTTTTTACCTACACAAAGAAATGACATTCTTTTTTTCCAATTATTTCCCTTGAATTAATGCATTCTTGTGTTAAAAAAGTTATGGGCATGCACGTAGCTTTGCTTCAGCCGTCATACTTGCTTATCAAAAATTTAATAGTATAGTACTAGCACCGGCGCCGTCTCAAATATTTTGGGTCCCTGTTCTAATTCTTAAAAATGAGCTTTTAATTGAGCTAAGACCTGCGAATTATGAGTCTTTACAGTAAATTTTGGGTAATACTACTTAATAAAAATAAAAAAAGGAGCCTTAATTTTTTTCATTTTTCGGGAGGTCGTATCACACCTCCCACGAGTCCAAAGACGATCCTGACTAGCACAATAATAGCTAATGTTTCCGTTTCAAGATTTTTCATGTACTTTTTTCTCCAGAATTTCCTAGAGGCCAATAATTTGTGAACCAAAAACTACATAAGCATGTTCTTTAGTTTTCATTAACCACACAACAAGTTTTTGGATCACTTGGGAAATGAGTCATTAAGTTCAATATTATTTGAAATTGGTCGGTGTTAGAGAATATAATTCAACAATAAAAGTGTGTTTTTTAATAACTTAAATTTTTAAATGAGATGATAACACCCTTCAATATAAAAACAGACATATGTTTGAGATTGTGCGCTCTCTCTAACCGCGCTTAAGTTAATAGTCTAAAGTAAAAAAAGTAAATTAAGATATTTTTTTCTCAAAATATTTTGATACATGGTGTTCATCCATTTTATATTGGACCTTCGTTAATAATATAGACAAATACAAGACAATTCGGTAACGACAAATGTATAAATTGGACCCAAAATATTATGGAGGATAAAATTGAAAATTTCGGATAGTATTAATAACGAAATTAAGGAATTATGGAAACATTTTTTAGCACAGATTTGAAGTAACACTAATGTTTCGTCAACAATTTACTCGGAGCCTAGTGTAAGTGCAACGGGGGAGGGGTTGAATTATAATTTTTCTTTTCTAGTCGACTGTTTTGGATCAGTAGTCGACTGTTAACAGAGAAAGTGCAGAAAGTAAATTGCTAAAAATAAAAAACATCAGATGTTTTATAGTAGTTCGGATTCAATGTGAATCCTAATCCAGTCCACTTGAGTTGCAAGGGTGTTCTCTACAGCTCTTTTTGAAAGCAGGTTAAGTACAAAAAGATAGAGAGTTCCACATACGAGAAAAGGTCACAAATAGAGTTCAACCAAGTAACATTGCAAAGGCATAATGATAGTAGGGTCGGGATATCCCCGCCCTCCGAACCGGACATGAGAGTCTCCCCTCATCCGGCTCTCTGCAGGGGAATCTCCACTCACTGCTTCCCCTAATATCCTCCCTTTACCACATCATGGGGTTTACAGGAGATCCCAGAGGCTCGCTCGGAAAGGCTGCTATACCATACCTTTTGACTTAACTCTACTCTAGTAGTCACTAGACTCACTATAGTAGTCCGTCTAGCTACTCTTGTTGAAATCATTAATCAACATTCTCTCGTGCTCTAACAATTGCGCTCCCTAACCACTACCATGTAGTATGGACAATAAGTCTGTAGTGACAGAAATGACGGAATGAATGAGGATCCCTACCAATATAAAAAGAATATCTAATTAGAGTTTTCTCCCTTTCTCTCACTCAATAGATCTATCTGGTCCCTCCGGTGCTGGCAAGGTCGGGACCGTGGTCTTCCGTCTCCGGTTTGCCGACTGATAAGATCTCTGAGATTGACCAGCCAACTGGGTTAGTTTGGCTATTCTTTTCTATTGAAAATGAGTCAGTTGTCTGCGCGAGTCACCTTCTTTTAGGCTCCGCTGGACGACACGACATTTTCGTTCAAATATATATAGATCGTCCGTACTTATGATGGTTCCCAAGAATTCAATATGACCACTTAGGTCTACGTTGCCACGATATTGTTCTATGGAAGCGGGCGATTGTCTGAATGGAGCTCCTACATCTACACTCAAACACTCTTAATCTTTTGATACAATGCCTTACCAACTATACTATATATCTTCTCACTTTTTTGTTTACACTATAAATCGCTCAGAATTACAATGCTTGTTAAAAGTAAAGTAGAGAGCTTGAGACAAAAATATATATTTCTTCGTCTTTGGAGCCGTCCTTTATAGTTTGAAGGATGAACGTTAGGCAGAGATGGCAACACAAAACACCACAAGACATTTAATCCTTGGAAAAATGAGTCATGAATCCTATGTTCCAAGAATAAGCTAGAGCTCTTTAATGCAAATTGATCTCCCTTCCTTGTATACTTATGATCAAGTATTTAGTGTTGTAACACCCTTAAATATTTGATACTTTTTTCCTTGTTGAAGGACGCTTGATTGATGCACCAAGATCTTTAGCGGTACTTGATTGATATCTTTCAAGACTTAGATTTATTTGCTAGCCATTGTCTCCATGAATAAGTGATGACTTATTTATTTTGATATCTTTCAAGACTTAGATTTATTTGCTAGCCATTGTCTCCATGAATAAGTGATGACTTATTTATTTCGCTTTGACAAGACTTATTTATATCCACGAGTTAGCTGGGTTAGCAGTTTTTTCTTAATATGGACTTGGGCTTTATGAGTCAGCTGGACATGCATAAATAAATTTTTCATCATTAAAATTTAATACTAACAATCTCTCCTTTTTTTATGAAATAATTACATATAGTCAATTTCCTTGTTGGTGTGTCAACTAATACCCCCCGAGTAGTTGACTCATTGTACTCCCTTTGGATAGTTGACTTGCTGCTCCCCCTGAGTAGTTGACAATATTGTCTGGTCTCCTTTCTCTCCCCCTTAGACATAAATAAAAAATGAAGAGAGAAACGAAAAACACCACATATATAATTATAGGACATATGCCCTACAAAACAAATTAGTCTAACTTAGGACTTACATCCCATACAAAGAAGATTGTTTGAAAATAAGTCACTAAAACATGTAAGATCAGACAAATTAGTGTTCCTTCACATCCTTCTGTTATTGCTCTTCCTCCTGCGTTGTTGTTGCTGCTCCTAATACTACTATGCAAGAGGGCGAAGAAAGTAGGCCAAAGTGTTGACAATTTCATCTTTGGTGGCCTCAAGAGTGTCAGAGAATTTTCTAGGTAGGTCGGTCATACTTGTCTGTAGCTTTGCAGACAATTTGGCAGCTTCCTTCAACATTTGCTCTAGTTTAACCCTTAAACGAGCAACATCACTTCATGTTTCTTTGATGGATTCTTGAATTTTCTCAATTCGGAAAAGATAGCATGCCATCAAGTCTTTAAAGAGTCTCAACTTTGACATCAGTAGCATTGAGTTTTGAAAGAACATCTACAAGACACTCAGGTATGACAATAGATGGATCAGAGGGTTTGGTTTTAGAGGGAGACCCAGGGTGTGGTTCCTCAGGGATGTTCTTGGCAATCAAAGTATCCCCAAAGAGAACATAACACATGCTACCAAAACCCTAGAATTGTAGCATTTATTTACATGAGTGCTAGGATAATCATCTAAGTTGATGTGATGAGCCTCACGACTGCGCGTAATGAGCATGCCATAGGGAAGACCGGTGGAACTATAGGCACATTCTATCATGCAGTTTATGATAATGGCGGACAATTTGAGCCTCTTTTTGGATAGCAAGCAATAAACAACAAGAACATCTCTTTGGGTGATATTTAAGAAGGAACTAGTACAGGTAAAAATGGTAGTGGACATTATGTGGTAAAGAACTCGGGCTTTAAAAGTGATATAAAAAAGGTCTAACTAAGCAGGAATAGTGGAGGAATTTGACAGGACTTTCTTGATTTGGTCAAAATAAACATTGAGAGACTCAGGCCAAGTGATCTTAGGCAAATCATAGAAATCAGCAAAAACAACCAAGAATAGAGTCAAGAACAACACAATCCAACACAATATGAGTCCTAAGAACAAGAGTTTCAAGTTTATTAGGCTTAGAAAAACGGAGATTAGCATAAAACATACGCATAGAGGTTTCATAAACATGGGTAGGACTTTGAAAGAAACTTTCCAAGCCTTGATAAGTGAAAATATGTTTACCTTGCAATATTGAAATTGCACGAGGTCTAGATCAACAATGCGATCAGTGACTATGGATTCTTCTTTGAGAGAGAAAAAGATCTATATTTGGAGTGTCCCAAAACTTCCGCTTGAGATCAAGAAGGCTTTCATGACCATGTTTTTTCTTTTCTTGACAGAATTGGAGCATGCATCATGATCAACATGCCTTTTCCTAAGATTTTTAATGGGAACAGAGTTAGTGGCGTCTGAAGATGAATGAGTGGAGTGGTCAAAGTCTAAATGAATAGGAGAAGAGGGGTTTCCCTTGTTCCTAAAGCGAGAACTAATTCTAGTAGAGGGGTTTGAGGATTTATGAATTTTAGCCATGGTGGTAGGAGAGGATTAGGGATGAGGAAAGTAGCGCACATCCACTAACTCAATTGGTTCCAGAGTGATAGATTGCTCCGAGAGATAAAGGAAAGTTGCGAAAAAGAAATAGAGATCGAGTGGGTAGTTAAACAGATGGGGTGGAGAAAGAGTCAAATGAAGTGGAAAAGCTTTTTTGGGGAAGAGAACCGCCAACAAATTGGTACAACATATGAGATTTGGACTGTCATAAGCAATAATGACCCTTAACAAGATCGGAGTGGCCTCTATGGAAGATAAGATGGAAGATAAGATGGAAGATACGATGAGGGAAGTAAACTTGAGATGGTTTAGACATGTGAAGAGAAGGTGCGAGAATGCGCCAGTCAGGAGATGTGAGAGATTGGTGATAGCAGAAGTTAGGAGAGGTAGAGGTAGGCTGAATAAGAACGGGAAGGTGATATAGACACGATATGACACAACTCTAGCTGACTTAAGACATGACCTTAGAAAGATTTGGAGGTTGAAAATTATGGTAGTAGGTTAATGGGTAGTTGTGTTTTTCTCTTAGTGTGTGGGAGAGGTAGGGGTTAACCTCTTCTTCTCGTCTTCTCCTTTTCTTAGTCGTATTGTTTAGGTATCACATAGATTCTTACTCTTTATGTATGTATTATTATGTATTGCTCCATTTACTTTTATATCTGAATATTTTATTGTCTTTATTTTCCTTGCAATCTTACATATACTACTTTCCTTTTGAGTTGAGAGTCTATCGAAAACAACATGTTTGCATACATTATATCCTCTCCGGACCCCATTCTATTTTATATGCTATATCTTAGCTATCAACAAAATTTCAGCGACTATACTTTTATAAATATTTTTAATATGAGAATTTACGAATTGCAATAATGATCAAATTCATCAGGGCTAGGGCTAGCTATCTTCTTTTATAGACCTTTTAGTTGTTGGTAACATCAATTAGACTAACAAATTAATTGGAGCTGCTCTAGGTACAAAAAAACAACGGCCGTGACTACATTAATTAAAATACATATTTTATGTGTTTAGGGGTATATAAATATGATAATTTCTTAACGGGTTAACGATTTATTCATAAAGAAAATTGAGTAATCCGTCTTATACCAATAAGCCATTAACTATAAAAATTTAATTCGTTCTCCAATCGCTAATTCGATAACTCAATATCAATTAGCCAATAAATCAATTTTGCAATTAGATTATTGGTAACATTTCGATTTTAAACATTCCTATTATTCATATTTAATTTAATTTAGTACTACTTTTCTAGCATAGCTTAGGGACACAATATAATACATCATGTAACAAAATTCCATATATAGGTCTTAACAATCGGTGGTCGCCGATATTTTCCTTTTTATAGAGGGACCATAAAGTCTTGACCAACACATGGTTCTACTTTTCCTTTTTTAGTATCATTGTGTTATTAATTTGTACGCACTTCAAGAGTTCAAGTAACTGAAGAAGGTATCAGTTATTTTCTACCAACATAAACATAAATATTCACTCAATCTTAAATTATGTGTTATAATTATTAACAATAGTTATTTCAAATTATTTATTATTATAAAAATTTAAAGTATAATTAATTAATTTTTTTCATTTTATTCTTAATAAAATTTTATCATTAACGGAGACGACATATAAATAGAGCAAACATTTAATGAAAATATAGAGATTATAATTTAGACATAAATAAGGATAGAAATGGTTAAATATTCCTTCTAATTAATATTTTTAATAGGCGTGTAAAAAAATGACAAATAAATTAAGATGAAAGAGTATTTTTTTTCCTTTAATGCTAATACCACCCAAGTATTCATCTTGAGTAGAGTTTCATTAATGAAACAAATAAAATAAATACAAGTAAATAAGACACACCTTATCTTTACTAATTCTAAATAAGGGTGAAACATTTGTTTTGGTATCACTTCTTTTTTACTTCACATATTTAGATTTTAGAAATAGTGCATCATAAAATAAGAGTTTCTCTTATATACATTAATAATGTACTTATTTTTATTGAAAAAATATCTATAGATAATTTTTTCATTATTAATTTTTTTTAATTTCCGACTGAAAAAATATTCAGTGACTATTTTATCACTGAATGTCGGTGAAAAAAACTTAAATAATAGTATTTTCACATGAAAAAATTAAGAAATTTCCTAGTGCATGTTTCAATGAGAATCTGTTTTTTATCATGCTTTTTTCCAGTTAGCTAGTTAGGCGGAAATGAAAATATTTTATTGCATAAATTTCCACTGAATATCGGTAGAAAAAATCTATATTCTAATAGTGTTCATAAAGCGGAATTTGTAATTTTAAACATAAAATAGATTACCTACTATAATAAATAAAAATAACCCGATAGTATAAAGAAATTCTGTGAACATATATATAAGTTGGTACTTAACAAAACAAGAATTGATTCAAAGCTCAACTTCACAACCAAGTGAAAAGAACAAAAGAAAAAGGTCTCAAGTTGAGCACTGAGCAATATATATATGGTTGAGAACTTGAGATATATCACATATATACATTATATATATATATATATATGGTTAGTTAGTTGGATATTAGTTTTGTTATGAGTTAGTTTAAATATTGATTAGAGATATTGTCATTAGAGAGATATTTTGTCATTAGGTGAGTTTACTCATTTATTATAAATAAAGATATATTTGTAATATTCATTTTGAGCAAATTAATAGAAAATATCCACTGCAGAGCAACTTTGCTCCCAAATATTTGTTTTCTCTCTTCTATTCTCACGTACTCTTCTCTATACTTCTTCATCTCGGATCTCTTTATCAATTATGTTCAATCACACATGGATCATGCTCATGCAGTATGAGATTGTTAACATGGTATCAAAGCCACTGGAGGAAGATCCACTGGAGGAAGATCGGTGACATTGCAGAATCGAGAATTGCGATTTTCTAAAAATCAGAATCGCGAAGTAATCGATTCGACTCGAAGTGTGTTATGGTCGAGAACGAAGGAGTTGATAGAGCATATTGAGGTGGAAATCAGAAGCAATTGAAAACTTAAAAACTGAAATCGGAGATCGCCGAAATTCCTCTAAAAATCAGATAAGCGAAGGAATTTCTTCTGAAAATCAAAATTGTGAAGGAGTCGAGGAATCGAAATCGACAGAGTATTGAGGTAATCTATGTAGGATATAGATCGATTTTGCTGTGTGTGACACAAAATCGACAAGGAGAAATATCGATTTTGATCGAGAATCAAATCGAGTTATGGTATATGTTCGATGTTGATCGAGGATCATATCTGTTAATTATTTTCTGTTTTGTATCTGCTGAATATATCTCGATTCAAATCTGCTAATCGAATTTGATCGAATTGATCGAAGATCACCTAATTGCATTTGTTGATCTAGTCGTATGGATATGCTATCGTTTTCTGTAGATACACTCCGCCTTTGGCTATCATTGCGACGTCGAAAATCGCCGAAAATATTTTTAAAAGTCATTTTCGTATTGTTCTGTGTTGTTAAGTTGAATCTGTATCTAGAAACAGAGAACATATAATAGAAAAGTTGTGAAAATATTGAATTACCGAATTTATGTTGACGAATTGGAGAAAAGTGTCGTTCACCATTGTTGTGTTGGTTAGTTACCGAAAATTGTTGCTACTATGGGGGATGAAACAGATACATCTAATGAGACTGATACAGTGGTTGTTGTGGCTACTGGTTATGTGTGGTTATGTTGATCAGGATGTTATTTTCTTTGTCGAATCTGAAGTTGCTAGTGTTACTTTACTGCTGTTGTTGCTACAGTAGTCGAGTGATTTTGCTGCAGTTACTGTAAAGAAGGCGATATGGTTAAAACTTGCTGTTGTGTTGAAGTTGCAGATGTGGTGAATGTTGTGGCAACTACTAGTGTTGTGGAAGAGGCTACAACTATACCCAAAGTTAGTGATGTTGATGCTGGTTATGCAGCTCATCAGCTCATGAATTTGTTAAAAGAGGTGTTGAGCATGGTGAACTCTGCATACAGAAGCAGCAGAAGCCATTGCCTCTACATGTTTACTGTCCACCAGGATCTAACAAAGGACAAAAGGAATAAATTTGGAAAGTTGATACTCGTAGACTTTTATTATTTTGTTTGTTTATTATTATTATTATACATAATTGAATGAAAAACTCTACTTTAAATTATGGTGATTGGTGAATTAGAAGTTGTATTTGTTTCATGCAAAGTAATGAAAAAGGTAAACGATCAATCATCTAATACTATATAATAGAAATATGAACTTCTCATGATTTTTATTTGATATTAAATTTGAACTAGTTTTTTATTGAAACTTTTTGTTGCAGATTGATGTTGATGGTGTAAGGATTTCATTATATCATTATTGTTCAAGATTTGAGTTTTTTTTTTTAAATTTTTAATAGCCTTGCATTCAATATTTCTAGTAATTTAGTTTTGAGATTATTTTTGGACATGAAGTTGTAATATGTGACTTAACTTTTCTTATTTTCTTATACTTTAATTGCATTTTTTTTGGATCTCTACTGCCCATGAACCGTATCTGTATGGTCCGTAGTGATAAATATTCAAGTACTTTAAGCTTCAATACATGAATTTTGATCAAATTTAAAAGAGATTAAATTAGTTAAATTACTTCAACGTACCAGATTTATAACAAAGCTAATGCAAAAAAAATTGAACTTTCTTTAGAACCGGTCCTGTCCGATCCAGGACCTATAATTGTCGGTCCAGTCTTCCATTTTATAATTTCCGGTCTTCGGTTCGGTTAGATCCGAGTTTGGACCGGTGAACAGTCCTTACCTACTACATCCTCCACTGTTGCTAATTTTAATATAGATATTTGACCAAACTAAAGAAAAGAGAAAGTAAGAAAGAAACAAAAAAGGTGCTTAATAAAAATGCAACAGGGACATAAGACATGCCCATCACTTGGTTTCTTAATCTCAGAAATGAAGTAGGATAAGTATAATAGTTTAGAATTTGAATTAAATTACTCACATCTTCATTAGTAAATAAAATTTTATACAACATCCAACTGCTTGTACTAAAAACACATGAATAATATCTTATTAACTTGAATTAATCCTTACTAATATAAATAATAGCAATAATATCATCATGTGAAGTTAAAACATTATATTTTTAAGAATACTACAACAACAATATATCCAGTGAAATCCGGGTTTTAAGAATAATACAATAGGGTAGTTCAATAAATTAGTGGTCTAAAGTAAACTTTTAGTAAGGGAGATATTCTTTTTTTTTAAACAATGTTTACTAAAAGTTTAATTTAGACCACTAATTTATTGAACTACCCTTGTTTCAAAGAAAAAAATTAAAACTAAAAAATTATTTGCATTTTAAAAAAGATCCCATTCAAAGTCTTGAAGGACAAATAAGTTAAAATCAAGAATTGAAAGTTTTTTTTGTTGACGAAAGAACCAATGCCGCTTCTTCGAGTGCGCACAGTAAACCCCGATCGACGCAATACCGCAAACCACGCCACCGCTTAAACCACACTTGGCAAGTCAGTGACAGACTTCCCAAGAGGCGCAAGGCGTTACAGGGTTTTCGAACTTGTGACCAAGCTCTTCCACACCACCCAATGAGGATACCCTCTGCCTTCAAGACCAACTGGTCTAGGGCTTGATTTTTTTTAGGGTATTCTTTTATTGTTGCATAAGGATATTCAACCAATGTGAAATTTAACAATCCAAATTGACAAGAAAAGAATTAATATTCCAATGTGGACAAATTCGGAACTTTCTATGTTTATTCAGAAACAAAACATAACTTTCTAGGTATTATATAAAAATAAAAAACAAACTTGTTGTCAGCCTTGTGAATGTATGTATATGTATGAGATCCAAAGATCACATAATACAAATATAAACACCAAGGACAATAAGAGAAGTACCAAAAAGAGCAAGATCAACACGGGTCTCTTCACCAAGAATCAATCCGAAAACAGCAGTGGTAGCAAAAGTGGTGGCATTGGTAACAGGAACAGCTAAAGAAATGGGTGCATCACTCAGAATCGCAAAGAATGTAGCTGATGCTGATAGGTTTACAAGAAATGGCAAAGAATACTGCCATATCAATACAAGTTTGAGCCAATTCTTCAGAGTCCTCATCACTGGGTGTTGAGGTGTGTTTGGTTGAGGTAAAGATTTTATGGTTTCGTCCCATTTGATTGCTCCTTTTCGCATCAGGGCATTTGTTGCTCCCCAAACAAGTCCCACTGTCACCATCTTCTCCACTTCTCCGACCATCTTTTCTCACTTTGTAACTTTGGATTTTGCTTCTGAAATTATTTGAGCAGTTACTACATATTTTCCTTGTCTAACTAATGACCTCTTCTCTGTAACATATTAACATGGTCAAGGAGTGTCACTCTATTCACAAGAAATCATTTTTCTGATTTTAAGAAGTTTATTTTTTTGAAAAGAATAAATAAAAAAAATTGACCAATCAAATTTGAAAGTAATATTGTTCTCACTTTTTTTTTTTTGTTGACGAAGGAACCCGCAGCCGCTACTCTTTCGAGTGCGCACAGGGTAAACCCCGGGCTGACGCAATAGCCTGCAAACCATGTCAGCCGATTAACCACACTTGGCAAGCCATGTGTGACAGGCTCAACCAAGAAGGTTTATGCAGGGGATCGAACTCGTGACCTTGCGGTTCCGCGCTCTACTGCTACACCAACTTGGCTACCCTTGCGGGTATTAATATTGTTCTCACTTGAATACAGGAACATGAGTACTTGTTCAAATTATTTGTTTTATTGTTACTATTCACGTGCTCCATTTCACATTTACTGTCACACTCCTTTTTACGCCCCGGAGATAAGCGCACAGGTTTTTATTATTAAAAGATTTTTTCAATTAAAGTGACGATATTGAATAAGAATTAATTATTTACAGAGTCGTCATTTAGAATTGAGTTTTGGTGTTTCAAGTCACCTTATGAATTCCTAATCGAAAGGAAATGACTCTTTTATTATTGGTCTGCGAAAACAAAAGACCGATAAAGAATTATGTTGACCGGGATAAGGTATTAGGCATTCCCCGAGTCTTGTGGTTCTAGCACGGTCGCTTTATCAACTTATACTTAGCTAAATCTATTTGTTGGATAAATTGTGTAACAAACCTTGATTTGCTCGTGCTTTATTGTTGAAATTTTATTAGTCTTAACCTAGACGCGTAACCGCATTCTGGATCTTGACATACACTGTAAGTCGAGTCGCTAAACCCCTCTCCTGTAAGTCGAGCAGCTTTCGTTCCTCTCTTTTAGTCAAGAGAGTTGCTGCAAGCGGGAGAGGTAGTTGGTTTCAAATAATTGCGTATGTATATAGAGAGAGACCACAAAACGAGGTGTAGCGCAGTCTGGTCAGCGCATCTGTTTTGGGTACAGAAGGCCACAGGTTCGAATCCTTGAATTTCTTTTAAGCGTCTCGACATAAGATGCGTGACCGCATTCTTAATTGAAACAAATTAATTAAGACGTGCCTAAAGCTCATCTAGCATTAAATGTGATTCTTCGTCTCTTAAATCCGGGACATTTATTATTTATTGTTTTCACTCATTTGACAACAGATTTTGAATAAATTTGCAACTCATCTCGCTCCCTCACATTTCGTTTTTTCACTCTTTTTTTCTAACTTTACAAAGGGATTTGAAAGAGTTCGCATTCCGTCCCGCTCATCTCGCACGTAATTAATAATTGGGCCTATGAATTTTGATCTAGGCCCAAAGTACTGCATGTAAACTTGCAGCTCGTTGTTAAATAAGAGTGAAAGTATATTCAATCAACTATACATAAATATCCAAGTATTACAATAAGAAACCAAAAACATATTCAAACAGTAGACAAAATCTAATCAAAATAATGTGTACCACGTTAAATTCCAAAGGTTCCAAATGTTCAAATCTTAAACCATTATTTTATCATCAAATTCTAGAACATAAACTACAGTACATTTCTTTTAGTTCAAATCCCACAACTAAATTTAAGAAGAAGACGGAAGAGAACAAGATCTGAGTATTATGAGCAACAGCCAGGATTAAATCAGCAAGACCTTCTTATCACAGTCCAAATAAATATAGCACCAGATTTTAATTTAACAAAATATTTCACATGCTCATGCTTTTGAAAAAGATTGATCTTGGGCCTAACTCTATCCCAAAGCTAGCTTGTAGGGTGAGCATTGTATAAGTTTATAACGGAGTTCATGTTCTCATGAAAATATCCGATGTGGGACTTTAACACTCCCCGCACATTCAGAGTGGATATGACTCTGATACCATGTAAAAAATGAATCTTTAGCTTAACTCAACCCAAAATCTAGCTTGTAGGATGAGGATTGTCTAATGTACATATCCGATGTGAAACTCATAACAACTTTGACTTTGCAAATCATTCTGCTGTATACCCATTTTCCTCATTCAACATGATAGATACCAAATAAAACAAACAAAGGAAGTGTAATCAAAGAATGGAAATAAGCATGTAAGCAGAGATATAGACGAGCCATGAAAATAGTTGAAAGAGATGAGTAAAACATAAATAGAAAAGTGAGAATGAACCTTCAATACAAAGCCTTCAAGCAAAAATCAAACAGCATCATTTTGGTTGCAGTCCCTTATGAAAAATGTTGCGGCGGATTAAGTCTCTAGGTTTTGGTTGCAGTCCCTTGTGTGGGTTTGACTGATAAACAAAAATAATCTCGGGTCATGGGCCTTGTGCGAAATTAAATAACTATACTTAAGAAAAATAGATCTAGTTGATTCTATTTTGTTATTTTCAAATAAAACCTATTAATATATATATATATATCTATATCATCTCTAGTTGATCAGAAGAGATGAACAGTATAATAGGTTGATAAAAGAGATGAACAGTATAATAGGTTTGATAAATTAATTAAAAAAAAAAAAAAAAAAAGTAAAAATGGGAGATAGCTTATTCAAATAATGAATTACTTAATGGAAAGAGTATAATAGGTTTGATAAATTAATTAAAAAAAAAAAATAAAAAAAAAATGGGAGATAGCTTATTCAAATAATGAATTACTTAATGGAAAGAGTTACAACAAGAAGGCGGTACCGAGTAGGATCACACAACTTTATTGCAACCTCCAACAATTTGATATACATCTCCCTTTGAAATTAAAAAATTGAAATACACCTTTTTATTGAAATACACCTTTTTATTTTGGTATCAGAGCCGTAAGATTTTCGGACCATTGTACGAATGAAAGATACTTATTTAGAAATTAAAAAAGAATTAAGTATCCTATATCCAGAATATATTAAGTTAAACAGAACCAAAGAGAATTTGCTAAGACTGCAAGAATTAATAGACATAATATCCAATTTAGAGTACAGACTTATCCAACAAATAAAATCAACGAACCTTAGTCAAGATAAAAATAAGACACGTTTTAAACCTTATTAAAAAGTATATGAGAACATTACCTTTTGTAAAACGTATACGATTTAGTCAGTGGGTCATAGATCTAGATATTGAACGAAGAAAGGAATATAGGAAAGCAGAAAAAGCTTTAACTTCTTATTTAGAACTGTTAGAATCAGAAAGCCTAACACGGGTAATACAAAATAGACTGATACAAGATCAGAATAATACAGAAACAATTTCCGCACTAAGGTGGGAATTATACGGAATAAGAAGCGATATAAAACGAATAACTTCTACTATAGAACGTTTGCAAGACCGTAACAAAAGGATACCGTTTGGATAAAAGAAAAAATAGATACGTTAAAGAACTTAGAATATTTAGACTTACGAATCTACCTAAAAGAAATCTGAGCTTTAAAAGATAATAGTATTATAAAGTGCAACTTCAGCACAGGAGAACATATACTACATAGCGAAGACAAGCAGTTAAATACAATAATAAATTTAATCATTAACCTCAGCGAAAGTATTAAAGAAAATAATAACCAAGTTAATAGAAGTTTAAAAGTAATAGAGGAATCACAAGTTAAACAAAGGAAAGTTTTCGAACTTTTAGAGAAAAATTTAGATTATTTAAAAGCAATTGATAATATTAGAAGAATAAAAAATTTACCAACAAAACAAGAATTAGAAACTTCGTTAAATAACACCATATCTAATTTAGAATCAAGTAGTACCCAAGAATTCTATAAAATAGCACAACTCTTAGATAATCTAAATAAAGAAACCAGTTCCTTAAGTAAAACAATTTTAGATCTAAAAGAAATTACTCTTTCATGAGTAAACAAACACAGTGTCGAAGAAGCTACAAAAATAACAGAGAAATCTGTTTTCTTACGAAGAGACTATAAAGAACATACAGGTTTTAAAGCAGATCAAATATTCTTAAAACAACACATCACTACTATCTCGTTAATCTTAGAGATTACAAAAAGATAGAAATTATAGTGATAAAACTAGAAGAATTAAGCGAAAAGGTCGGTGTACTAATTAAGCGAATAAAGAAAAACTAAAGAGCCTAAAGACACTCAGGTGGACGAACTAATTGATCAATTAAAAAGAGTAGAGATAACTCCACTCAAAGAAAGAACAAAAGTAATTAGAAAGCATGAGAAATGGACTTTCTTTCATTAGATCAAGAACCAGAAGAAGAAAGACCGCGAGTAAGCTACTCAAGACGACTGGAAATAATTTCATATCTAGACTTCTTAACAGAAAAACGGCAGAAGAAAGTAACAGACAGTTAAGCGAAGTTATAGATATAGACAGAGACATCAGTATTTTTCAACAAAATCAATTAAACCTATTAAATCCAAGAACTTTATATAACACAGGAAAATTCTCTAAAACGACTCAACTATATAGACATTATAGAAGAACAGTTATCTATTTTAGGAACTACAACTGTTAGTATAAACATAGTAAACTCTGCTTCACAAAAACAAATTGCTATGACAACTAGAACGCTTATGCATATGTGACTAATTGTCTGAGGACTAAAAGGTTTGACGAGAAAAAATTTAGGAAGTAAAGTACTAGTAGTAATTTACGATGACAGATGGTC
Source organism: Przewalskia tangutica (assembly GCA_029844215.1). Taxonomy (NCBI): domain Eukaryota; kingdom Viridiplantae; phylum Streptophyta; class Magnoliopsida; order Solanales; family Solanaceae; genus Przewalskia; species Przewalskia tangutica. The sequence goes on from CM056737.1 coordinate 80,214,235, forward strand.
AGACATGAAGAAATCCATAATAGGAATGACTGAAGTAGACATGACTAATAATGGAGGAATTTTCTACATAAGCCCAGACTTTATAATGAACTTAGCAGAATTTGGAAAACATATAAAAATAGGAATACAGACTAAAGGATACGAAGAAATGCATAACGGTAATAATCTACTTATGTGCATAGGATTCTAGGAAAATGACTGATAATAGTAATACAAAATTTAAAATAAGAATAAATGATGTAGTAGAATTAATGGGCAACAGAGGTATTAATTTAATAAAACCTATAAAAATAGACCCAAAAGACTACGCAGGATTAGAGTGGAAATTAGAAAATTTTAATAATAAAAAAACGTTGCAACGAGTCACACTGGTCTATACTAATTCTAAAGGAGAAACATCCATAAGATTCTGAACTATAATTACATGCCTCTAAAAGATATGGAAGAAGAAAGTACAATAGAAGAAGATGAGATCACTGAGATAAATTTCATGAACATAGAACTAATAGAAGAAGGCTTTGAAGTAGATATAGCCATAGATAAAGCAAAAAGCTTACATAAAAATGACCCAAACCATACTTTTAAATGTAAGGGATGTAAAATGCCGCGAATGAACATAAAAGAAGCCATAAGTCATTTCAAAATTTGCGAATTAAGAACTGACAATTTAGGTTATAGGGCAGAACAAGTGTGTGCAGAAAAATCAGATAAGTTCGAAGCAATTTGGGAAGACATTTTTAATGATGAAGAATCAGAAATAAACTCAGTAGTAAGTCAAAAAGAATTAATGGAGACTAGTGCATCTAGCTCTAGCCCTTTTCAAAGAACCACGGAAAACAATTTACTGAGATACAAGTACAGAAATGTACACAGAAGAAGAGTATATAGAACAACCTGGAGAACCAGAGAAAATGTAAAACCATCGGGAATGAGAATGCCAATTGAAGAACCTATTGCTCTCGAAGGAGGTAATAGAGGAAAAATCCTAAACATAGCCGCCACGATCCACAAAGATGGAATTGATAATAGATTTATGGAAAGGAATAGTAGTGGCGATTATATACAAAATTACGTAAAGCAGATCCGAAACTATGTATAAATACTTAGAAACGTTCTTAGGAGAATCTACTAAAGCCTTATGGGAGGCATACAAGACTGATTTCCCAAACGAATTTCAGTATTTGGTGTCCATGGGATCAAACCCATACAATTTCACAAATAAAATACATACGTTAATTACAGGAGAAGACCCTAATAGTGGCTTAGTAATATTACAAAAGAATGCCTTAATTAAACTAGAACAGTTAAGCATAGGAAATTGGTTTTATATTAAAAAGTTCTTAAATGACTATTTTTACTATTGCACAATAAGCGGAAACGCGTTTGACCAAGAGCTAGGTAAAAAACTTTTTAACAAACTACCAGGAGCTCTAGGAAGAGAAATAGAAGAAAGATGGAATAAAAGAGACGGAGTAATCCAAAATGTTAATCTTAAATGGTCAATAGGACACATGATTCAACATGTAATGGATATATTACAAGAGAAATGTACAAACCTACAGATACAAAAACAATTAAAATTAAACGAAATGAACTTCTGTAAAAGTGTAGTATATACCACACAGAGTTACGATAAAGAACCTTATAAAAGAAAAAAGTATAAAAAAGGTTATAATAATAATAACTCATACGATAGGAAGAGATATTTTCTCAGAAAATCGGCTGCTAAAAAGCCCTATCTAGATAAAAACAGACATATACGAAAATATAGAACAGATAGAAACTATAAAAACAAATTGGAATGTTTTACTTGTGGAAGTATAGAACATTTAGCAAATACTTGCCCTAAAAGAATAAATGATAAAACAAGAAATTCTCAATTAATAGAAGACTTTCAAGAAACCCTTATAAACGTGAATTTAATATATGTCGGATCTTGAAAGTATATACTCTGTAGTAAGTATTGATATTAATAATACAAATAAAATAGAATCCTCAGACTCAGAGGCAGATGAACTAATTAATGAAATAGGACTAGAGAAATTAGACTTAGATATAAATATGAACCTTATGAACAGCGTCATAACCAACTGTAATCATAATTTTGAAAATTATAAAGGTGTTGCAACCTAGGGATCACTGGTAATGGGTATACTCGAGAGAAAAGGTTTGGAATTCGACCTCCCCTTATACGCTCTAAAAAGGGGTCATGGACTCCTTTTTTGTTTAGGATCCCCTTTCTACATTCAATTATTTATTGAGCCTGGTGTGGAATCACCATCATTACACATTCATTCTTGGTCTGGCTGCTGGTAAAGGGCAGGAGCGACCCATAATCATTGACGAAGAGGAAGGAGCAAGAAAACGTATGCGCGTGACAGCAAGAAAACGGATGCAGCAAGAAAGACATATATGGTAGAATCGTAACCATAGAATACGACCCTAATCGAAATGCATACATTTGTTTCATACACTATGGGGATGGTGAGAAGAGATATATTTTACATCCCAGAGGGGCTATAATTGGAGATACCATTTGTATTGATCGGGAATCATTCAACTAGGGATTCCTTGCTCAAAGATGTTCATTTCTATGTGTATCATATATATCACAAGACTTGTGATAAGAGAAAGCCATTTACGCTCAAATCCATTTCTAAAAGAATAGAGTGAATGAGAAAGATAAGGAGTTTGGAACCGCTAAGGAAAGGGGGTCGGATAAATAGTTGGGGAGTTAAATAGTCTCATTTCGTCTTTTTGGTCTCATTTAACATATAATAGTAAAGGGAAAAGACTTCTCTTAGAGATTATATAGAAAATACTTATATACAATTATATACAAAATATATAAATACAGAACCCGTCATAAAAATAAATTAGTATTTTTCGGAAATTCTCGGTAAGAAAGAAGGGGATGTATTTTTTTTTTTTTTATGTTTTAAAAAAAGGAAAATCTTATTTCCCGAATCATTGTACATTTAAATTTGAATTAGGAATTATGTGTCCAACTCTAAGCAGCCCTTAACTACATATGCATCTGATCATATAATGATCATGAATGTTTGGAATCCATATTAATCTGCCACTCCTTGGGCGAGACCTTCTGTTCTATGAACACCCCACCACTGAATGATTCACTTTCAAGTTCTCGCCTCCGACCCGGGAGACCGAGCCCTGCCTCTCACCTTTCGGTTCATTGCAAGGAAAGAGTCAAAAGTAATTCGTTCAAGCTGTTTCACTCCTTTCCAAACTTTATAGTCAAGGAAGTGTCTTTCCACGCCTCTCCTGTAAGTCGAGTTGATGAGCTAATACAGCTACACCCGCTTTTTTTTAAGGGCAGAACAAGTGTGTGCAGAAAAATCAGATAAGTTCGAAGCAATTTGGGAAGACATTTTTAATGATGAAGAATCAGAAATAAACTCAGTAGTAAGTCAAAAAGAATTAATGGAGACTAGTGCATCTAGCTCTAGCCCTTTTCAAAGAACCACAGGAGAACAATTTACAGTAGATACAAGTACAGGAAATGTACCTAGAAGAAGAGTATATAGAACAATTGGAGAACCGGTGAAAATGTAAAACCATCAGGAATGAGAATGCCAATTGAAGAACCTATTGCTCTCCAAGAAGGAGGTAATAGAGGAAAAATCCTAAACATAGCCGCTCACGATCCACAAAGATGGAATTCAGTAATAGATTTATGGAAAGGAATAGTAGTGGCAGATTATATACAAAATTACGTAGAAACAGATCCAGAAACTATGTATAAATACTTAGAAACGTTCTTAGGAGAATCTACTAAAGCCTTATGGGAGGCATACAAGACTGATTTCCCAAACGAATTCCAGTATTTGGTGTCCATGGGATCAAACCCATACAATTTCACAAATAAAATACATACGTTAATTACAGGAGAAGACCCTAATAGTGGCTTAGTAATATTACAAAAGAATGCCTTAATTAAACTAGAACAGTTAAGCATAGGAAATTGGTTTTATATTAAAAAGTTCTTAAATGACTATTTTTACTATTGCACAATAAGCGGAAACGCGTTTGACCAAGAGCTAGGTAAAAACTTTTTAACAAACTACCAGGAGCTCTAGGAAGAGAAATAGAAGAAAGATGGAATAAAAGAGACGGAGTAATCCAAAATGTTAATCTTAAATGGTCAATAGGACACATGATTCAACATGTAATGGATATATTACAAGAGAAATGTACAAACCTACAGATACAAAAACAATTAAAATTAAACGAAATGAACTTCTGTAAAAGTGTAGTATATACCACTGAGTTAAGATAAAGAACCTTATAAAAGAAAAAAGTATAAAAAAGGTTATAATAATAATAACTCATACGATAGGAAGAGATATTTTCTCAGAAAATCGGCTGCTAAAAAGCCCTATCTAGATAAAAACAGACATATACGAAAATATAGAACAGATAGAAACTATAAAAACAAATTGGAATGTTTTACTTGTGGAAGTATAGAACATTTAGCAAATACTTGCCCTAAAAGAATAAATGATAAAACAAGAAATTCTCAATTAATAGAAGACTTTCAAGAAACCCTTATAAACGTGAAGCGAATATATGTCGAATCGAAAGTATATACTCTGTAGTAAGTATTGATATTAATAATACAAATAAAATAGAATCCTCAGACTCAGAGGCAGATGAACTAATTAATGAAATAGGACTAGAGAAATTAGACTTAGATATAAATATGAACCTTATGAACAGCGTCATAACCAACTGTAATCATAATTTTGAAAATTATAAAGGTTTGAAAAGATGCATGCTTCTCATGCAAATGGTTTCCAGTAGAAGTAAAAAGAGCCAAATGTAAACATTGTTTTATAGAAGGATGTATAGAATGTATACGAAAAGAGTTTAAAATAACGATTAATCAAAAGAAGTAATTAATAGAACCGAAGATCAGACCACCAGTATGAGAATAATAACTCTAGAAACTAGAATGAATGATTTAGAAACAAGACTTCTAAAAATAGAAAAAGGAAAAGATGTAGAAACAAGAGATGATATCACCTGGCGGAATTAGACTGGAACTAATGAATATGGAAGACTATGGTACCTTGATGCAGAATGAAGATATAAAACTAAGTACTCTAAAATTCTTGTGAAAGTTAGGATAGCAGACTCTGAAATAAAAGTCTTAGCCTTAGTTGATTCAGGATGTAGTAGAGTATACTAAATAAAAAGTAATTCCACAACATTTGCTCAAAGAATTAGACAAGCCATTTCTGACCCATGCAAATGGATGGAACCCATAACACTTATCATCATTATATTCAGAATGCATCCATTAGTTTCATTAATACTTGCTCAAAATTCTACAACCCAAGTTACAAAATGAGCAAAATTTGGGTAAGAGATCTAAATATAAATACAGACTTTATCTTAGGACTAGACTTTATGCTAAATAACAACGGAAGCTGTACTATTACAAGGGATGATGTAATCTTCTTAAAAAATAGTACCTATTCCCCGGTACAGACTAGTAAGATGCCAACAAAAATTACCCAAATCTCTCCTTTAGACCTACAAAAGAAAGATGACAAAGAAAAAGACGAGTGTTGTCAAGATTGTAAAAATAAAGGAACATCATGCAATAATAAAGAAGAAAAAAACCTAATTTGGGAAGAAAACCTGGAAGAAGATGATATACTAGACAAAAACTATACCCTCATAGATATTGAAACGGATCTTTATAATTTTAAAACAGGTATAGATAAAATAGGAATAATAAAAAATAAGGAAGATTTAGATAAAATAATAAAGATTCTAGATGAATTAGAGATCATTGGAGAAAAGCCTTTAAAACATTGGAACAATAATAAGGTTACTTGTAAACTAGATATTATAAACCCAGAATATACTATAAAAACAGCATCAATAGAAGCTACTAACCAAGACCTAGAAGACTTCAAAATCCAAATCAAAGAATTACTTGATTTAGGTGTAATAAGAAGGTCAATTTCAAAACACAGATCTGCGGCTTTCATGGTAAGGAATCACGCAGAAATAATAAGAGGAAAAGCAAGAATGGTAATAAATTATAAAAGACTCAACGACAATACTAGAAATGACGGATATAAATTACCCGATAAAACAGAATTAATTAACAGAATACAGGGAAAGCAAGTTTTTAGTAAGTTTGATTGCAAGTCAGGATACTGGCAGGTAAAAATGCACCAAGATAGCATAGACTGGACAGCCTTTACTTGTCCAGAAGGACATTTCGAATGGCTTGTCATGCCGCCGGGTTAAAAGCGACTCTCCGATATTCCAGAGGAAAATGGATAATATTTTCGGAGAATATAAAAGATTTATATTAGTTTATGTTGATGATATTCTAGTATTCAGCCATAACATGAACGAACACTTAGGGCATTTACAAACAATTTTTAGATTATTCATAGACAACGAAATAATAATAAGTAAAAAGAAAATGAAATTATGTAAACATTACATAAACTTCTTAGGAGTAATATTAGGAGACAGAAAAATAAAATTACAACCCCACATAGCCAAAAAGGTATTGGAAATGCCTGATAAATTAGACAAATTAAAAGACCTCCAGAAATTCCTAGGAATAATTAATTATGCCAGAGTCTTCATTAAAGACTTAGGAAAAATAGCCGGACCTCTTTACGCTAAAACAGGTTCGACAGGACAAAGACTTTTTAATATAGAAGACATCAAATTAGTACAAAAAATTAAAGAAAGAGTAAAAAATATTCCAGACCTAAATATGCCTTTAGAAACAGACTTCCTAGTTGTAGAAACCGATGGAAGCTTCGAAGGATGGGAGCCATCTTAAAGAAAGACCTAACAAATCTGAGAGTAAGAATGAAGAAAAAATTTGTGCCTACCAAAGCGGTAAGTACAAAGAAAAGGGTAACATGAGTAGTATAGACGCAGAAATATTAGCAGTAGTTTACGGGTTAAATAGTTTTCGACTTTACATTCTAAATAAACCAGAAATATTAGTAAGAACAGACTGCGAAGCCATTGTTAAATTTCACCAAAAATAAATGATAAAAATAGCGATGAAGGAGATGGCTTAATTTTCTAGACACTATATCAATATACAATTTAGTATTCGAACACATAAAGGAAAAGACAATAATTTAGCCGATCAACTTAGCGGGTTAGATATTAAGCCTAATTAATCTTTTTATAACGCAGCATGAATCGGAAGAAAGACAAGGGAAAAGCGCAACCACATCCCAAGATACTTATAGACAAAGGTATTGGGAATCTCCATTCAAACCACTTTAAATGGAGACTCAAATCTAGAAAGACTTTATTTTGGAAAAATAATTTAGTTTCTTTTCCAGCGTCAAACTTAACGTTTAAAGTTTTACCAGAATATTTAGTAGACAAACAACAGAAGTGTTTAATAGACAATTTATGGATTTCTCACAATAAACGAGACACTAGTCATCTTGTAGCATCTTTAAATTCTTTATGTCAGTATTTTACAGAAAAGAATCAAGACAAACGTTTTAAATTTTATGTAGTCATACATGGAAAAACTAATGGTATTTTCCAAACCTGGATCGAAGTTTTAGACTCAATAAAAGACATCAAAAAACCTCTGTTTAAAGGTTTTAATGATTTCACAGAAGCCTTGGATTACACTAGGGGAATACTTGGGCCAAATTATTATATCTCACCATCACTCAGACAAAACCCAGAAAAAACCCCTCAGTACAACATCCAGAAAGACACCGATAAAATAATTTTTTGTGACCATTGCACTACTATGACAGACACAGTTCGCCGCCTCAACCATACGAAAGAACTACTTAGCAAACAAAATACCCAACTCACAGAACAGATACACATACTAAAGCAAGAAATACTTGAAAGACAGAAACAGAGTTCTCCATCTCTTCAAAAAATGGATGAGAAGGGTGTGCGTTCCCCTCTGAATGCAAATAAATCCATTGTATCGGATCAAGATACAACTAGTCGGTTCAAGCGGTGGCGGTAAAGACTTATCAAACCCGTTGATGGCTGTCACTTTGCCAAAAAGTGAAGACGAGGAAAAAATTCCTCTCCAACCTAGACGAAGACTACCGAGGAGTTTCACCCAAGGATCCTCATCACAAACCAGAACTACCGCTAAAAATGAAATGGAACAACTAATTAAAGAGACTTTAGAAAAACTTTTACAAACTAGAAAAGATCAAGAAAATCAGAAAGAGGACTCGACACAAGATAAGCATATGTCCCCTCAAGATTCACCAGTCCAGGGGCAAGGTTATAATTCAGCTCAATTTGAATGTCCGCAGTAGGACGATATGGGCCAGAAAATAGGGTGAGGCTAAAGACGACTGTTGTTAGGAACTAAGGTTGAACGGAAGAGATGAACAGTATAATAAGGTTGATAAAAGAGATGAACAGTATAATAGGTTTGATAAATTAATTAAAAAAAAAAAAAAAAGTAAAAATGGGAGATAGCTTATTCAAAGAATGAATTACTTAATGGAAAGAGTTACAACAAGAAGGCGGTACCGAGTAGGATCACACAACTTTATTGCAACCTCCAACAATTTGATATACATCCCCCTTTGAAATTAAAAAATTGAAATACACCTTTTTATTGAAATACACCTTTTTATTTTGGTATCAGAGCCGTAAGATTTTCGGACCATTGTACGAATGAAAGATACTTATTTAGAAATTAAAAAAGAATTAAGTATCCTATATCCAGAATATATTAAGTTAAACAGAACCAAAGAGAATTTGCTAAGACTGCAAGAATTAATAGACATAATATCCAATTTAGAGTACAGACTTATCCAACAAATAAAATCAAAGAACCTTAGTCAAGATAAAAATAAGACATGTTTTAAACCTTATTAAAAAGTATATGAGAACATTACCTTTTGTAAAACGTATAAGATTTAGTCAGTGGGTCATAGATCTAGATATTGAACGAAGAAAGGAATATAGGAAAGCAGAAAAAGCTTTAACTTCTTATTTAGAATCAGAAAGCCTAACACGGGTAATACAAAATAGACTGATACAAGATCAGAATAATACAGAAACAATTTCCGCACTAAGGTGGGAATTATACGGAATAAGAAGCGATATAGAACGAATAACTTCTACTATAGAACGTTTGCAAGACCGTAACAAAAGGATACCGTTTGGATAAAAGAAAAAATAGATACGTTAAAGAACTTAGAAACTTGTAAAAATAAAGGAACATCATGCAATAATAAAGAAGAAGAAAACCTAATTTGGGAAGAAAACCCGGAAGAAGATGATATACTAGACAAAAACTATACCCTCATAGATATTGAAACGGATCTTTATAATTTTAAAACAGGTATAGATAAAATAGGAATAATAAAAAATAAGGAAGATTTAGATAAAATAATAAAGATTCTAGATGAATTAGAGATCATTGGAGAAAAGCCTTTAAAACATTGGAACAATAATAAGGTTACTTGTAAACTAGATATTATAAACCCAGAATATACTATAAAAACAGCATCAATAGAAGCTACTAACCAAGACCTAGAAGACTTCAAAATCCAAATCAAAGAATTACTTGATTTAGGTGTAATAAGAAGGTCAATTTCAAAACACAGATCTGCGGCTTTCATGGTAAGGAATCACGCAGAAATAATAAGAGGAAAAGCAAGAATGGTAATAAATTATAAAAGACTCAACGACAATACTAGAAATGACGGATATAAATTACCCGATAAAACAAAATTAATTAATGAGAATCTGAGGAAAGCAAGTTTTAGTAAGTTTGATTGCAAGTCGATATCTTGGCGGTAAAAATGCACCAAGATAGCATAGACTGGACAGCCTTTACTTGTCCAGAAGGACATTTCGAATGGCTTGTCATGCCCTTCGGGTTAAAAACAGCTCCTCCGATATTTCAGAGGAAAATGGATAATATTATAGAAGACATCAAATTAGTACAAAAAATTAAAGAAAGAGTAAAAAATATTCCAGACCTAAATATGCCTTTAGAAACAGACTTCCTAGTTGTAGAAACCGATGGAAGCTTCGAAGGATGGGGAGCCATCTTAAAAGCAAGACCTAACAAATACAGTAGTAAGAATGAAGAAAAAATTTGTGCCTACCAAAGCGGTAAGTACAAAGAAAAGGGTAACATGAGTAGTATAGACGCAGAAATATTAGCAGTAGTTTACGGGTTAAATAGTTTTCGACTTTACATTCTAAATAAACCAGAAATATTAGTAAGAGCAATTTGAAGCCATTGTTAAATTTCACCAAAAATAAATGATAAAAATAGCAGTAGAAGGAGATGGCTTAATTTTCTAGACACTATATCAATATACAATTTAGTATTCGAACACATAAAGGGAAAAGACAATAATTTAGCCGATCAACTTAGCAGGTTAGATATTAAGCCTAATTAATCTTTTTATAACGCAGCATGAATCAGAAGAAAGACAAGGGAAAATGCGCAGCCACATCCCAAGATACTTATAGACAAAAGGTATTGGGAATCTCGATTCAAACCACTCGAGAAATGGAGACTCATTTCAGAAAGACTTTATTTTGGAAAAAATAATTTAGTTTCTTTTCCAGCGTCAAACTTAACGTTTAAAGTTTTACCAGAATATTTAGTAGACAAACAACAGAAGTGTTTAATAGACAATTTATGGATTTCTCACAATAAACGAGACACTAGTCATCTTGTAGCATCTTTAAATTCTTTATGTCAGTATTTTACAGAAAAGAATCAAGACAAACGTTTTAAATTTTATGTAGTCATACATGGAAAAACTAATGGTATTTTCCAAACCTGGATCGAAGTTTTAGACTCAATCACTTCTATTAATATATATATATATATATATATATATATATATATATATATATATAGAATAAAAAGAGATAACAGTGGGGTTTTTTCTTTTGGAAAGGGGAGTGAGGATTTGAGCTAAATTATGAGGAAAAATAAATTATATAGCAATAGGTGAGCATTGGGCCAATGCTTGTATTTCGAAGGAGATTTTATTGTATACAAATAAATAAAATGAATTTAAATACAACTTTTAAATATAATAAGTTGAATACAATGTAAAAGTAACTACATATTAATACAGCTGAGTTGAATACATCTGACTTGAATATAGCGAGACGAAATTTGAATACACTTTACTGTAGCTACGAAATGTAATTATCAATAGCTATGGCTAAAAGAACCCCCAAAGTGTAGTCATTTGTGTAAGTTTCACTTGATTCTATTGCATATCGTAACAAAAGAGTTGTGGCTTTTGAAAACTAAATTACTTACCTAAATGAAAGTTCAGAATTTATGAAACTGATATATCCTCACAAACATGTAGAAACATTGGTACAAATTAAAGTACAACAATATCAAATATTTCCTTGAACAAGTGATCAATAACTGGGAAATTTGGCCATGGTATATGTATCAATTCTATATGTACAAATTGCTTTTTACAACGGCTACTTATAGTATTAAAAATTTCAACAACATTCTACCAAAATCTGTACAGTCTAAAAAAATTGTGAACAAATATGTGCTCAAGATACTCTTTTCATACTTTCTAGAGCACTTGACCAACAATTTACATATCGAATAAAATGGTTTGTATACACAGGCTAATCCAGGATCTAGAGCGAATGGTTTGGTATGATTGTGATCTTATTATATGTATAAATCCTAAATTCTTTTTGCATATGTATACATAGCTTGAGTCAAAAGCAGTGAGTTCAATTGAACCAGTGAAACCACCCTAGATCCCCCTCTGTGTATATATGTGTTGGACCAAATGTGTCGAGAAAAAAGCTATGTATACCATATGTATACATAGCTCGAGTCAGAAGCAAAAAGTTAATTGAACCACTGAACTCGCCTTAGATCTGTCTTGTACGTATATGTGTTGAACCAAATGTGTCAAACGAAAGCTACGTATACATAGCTCGAGTCAGAAGCAAAGAATTCAATTGAACCACTGAACCCGCTTTAGATACGCCTCAATATGTATATGTGTTGGACCAAATGTGTCAAGCAATGCCAGGAAGCTGAATAACCGGAACATCAAGTGAAAATCAGCTCTTCTAAAAGATCATCCAATATGAGATCCTCCAGCTCCAGTGCAACACAAACAGCATCAAATTGTAGGTTCATCCAAGTTTCGTCTTTTGCTAGGTTGCGGCTCACAGCATCATCGATTGGTTGATCAATCTTCATTTCAGATTCGAAGCACGAGTTTATATATGTCCACACTTCGCCAAGGACATGGTAGCCAACAGGCATCGTATGGATATAAGAACGACATGTTAACGACTTTGGCCAGTAGGAACATGATCTCTCATAAATTTGTAACAAGACCTCATTGATTAAATCAAGTAAAAGTAGTTGATCACAAGTACCACCATCTTGATCAAGTAAACAATATCCTTCCACTTCCTCAAATACTGAAGGATTTATTGGTTGGAAGGCAGAATGCCATTTCCCTAGAAACTTACTTCCAGTGAAGCCAGATAGTTCAAGTATATCTTTTACATAATTGAATTCATGTTTATATCTTTTACATAATTGAATTCATGTTTATATCTTTTATCCACCTGAATTTGCAAATGAATTTTGTTCAGATCACTTGCATAAAATCCCTTTTTATCGGTGTTAACTGCATCCTCTTCTGCACCTGTGGAATATCAGTAAAAATCATCGTGTTAGTTTGCTAAAGAAACTGAAGATAAGTACATATTTTGTAGAGATAAATGTCATAGCACGGATAATACATGTAGACACGTACATAATTTACATGATTCACGTAGAAAGTACCACACTTTGGTATGTTTGGCATTTCATGTTTGACATAAGGTCTGAAACAAGTTCTGAATGTGTTCAAATTAATATAGATGTTACCAAAAAAAAAATGTGTAACTTGTAAGTCTATTCTGAGAGAAATATACTTCAAAATGACAAAAAACAGATACAGAAATTGACAAAAAAGAATTTTTTTTTCATGAAAAATGTATTGCTTTCATAATGCAACCTAGATGCCAAAAGATATTGAATTGAAGGATAGTAGTAGAAAAACACTTGAATATTCATCATTCTTCCTAGAAAAAATGGAAAACGTAGAGAAGAATATATAGACTGCCTCGAATAAAGTACCTTTAGCTGCCTAGAGCCCAGCTGTGCCAGAAGTAGAATTCTGAAAAACCATATCAGGCAGAGGAATAGGAATTGATATATCTAATTTTGGAACAACAGATGATGTTCCCTCAATAATGTTTTCAACGGAGGAAGAGTTAGCGCCAGTCTTTATGCCACCAAAATCATCAAGATTCTCGTTGACATCAAGAAAAATTGTAACCTTCGAGTCTGAATTGTAACCTTCTTCAGTCTGGACATCCAGGGACTTCTGCTCATTGGACTTGGAAATTTCGACATATAAGTTGTTGCTCGATGGAGCTCTGTCTAGTGTATACGAGCAGCCAGGTTCGGGAGAGTCCTCAAGTTTGAAAGAAGAGTAATACCTGAGATCAGGCATAGAGAGAATCCTCTCCAGGCCTATCGGGCTATTTCTAGCCGGTGAAGGTGATCTAGATGCTCTGAAGCTCGACCGATCAGAAACGTGATGTTTTTCTTCCCTATAGAAGCAGGAGTCAAGTAATCGATTGTATATGTCCAATGATTCATTAACCGATGATGTTCTTCTAAAGGATTTCATTTCACTCTTGGTAAATGGAGAATTGCAAGGAGCAAAAGTACTTCCCGAAAAGTATTTCACACGTCCGTTAGCACTTTGCTCCTCGATATCCTTTGATGAACCATGACCATGTGGAACCTTATGAAGGACAGCATCCATGATAATTCGACACCTCTCTTTTCTTCTCTCCTCGAGTGCATGCCGTATTTTTTGCTTTAGATTCTTAAAACGATTGAGGATGAGTTTACTCTCACGGTGTCTCTTTTCTGCATTGTCAAATGATTCAGCTCTTTTCAACATATGTTTTCCAACATCATCATCACTACTCGAATCCGTTGATGTTTCTGAATGGCTATTCAACTGAACAGCAGAATCAACTTGTGACCCATCTTCCCCTCCACATTCCAGATTCTTCTTATGATTCCTTGGCCTGACAGCTTTTCTTGTCCGTGAGCCACACGAAGGAAATGAAACCGTCTTGATAAAGCCGAGAATTAACTTGGATGCCTGAGTACTACAATTTAGCTGATTCCTAACAGGGGAGGGACTTCCCCAATAGTGACTTCATGCAAGCAAGAAGAGGTTTCAGTGAATATGAATCCTTTTTCATGTTATCTAATTCCACGGGCTCTTGGATTGATCCATTTACAGTACGCTTGCATATCTGTTTTGGGGGAAGGTCTAATAGACTAGCTACCTTGTAATTAGGATGCTCCAAAGATTTTTCATGTAAGGGAATTTGATGAGAAGATTGTAGATCAGCAAGGTCTAGATGATGAATAGAACTAGTTCGTTCGAGCTGTATAGGACAGGATGAACTTCTCCGGTGCCCACCCTTTCTTTTAGATGTCTCTTCATGAGTAATCAAAGATCTTATCCGAGATAACATTGAACTTTTGGACACTTGAGCAGGTTCTATAGTTTTCGCCACAGTCTGAAATGTTACAGTCGATGACATAGTCAGTTAGCGCACAGATATGTAAATAATGTAGCAAGAAGCTATCAACCGAGAACAAAAAAGCAGAAAATTGAAAAGCTCTTGGCAAGTACTCATATACTATCCTGCAAACTTACCGGGGAATTCTCAGCCTTGCCTTCTACTCTTTCTTGGATATCACCCGAATCAGTAGCAGCTGCATTATCCCCTAGATCTTCAACAACTGGAAAAGAGAAAATTGTTAATGCCACCCTATACACAAAGGCGGAGCAAGATCATTTAGCTACGGGTTCGGAGGTACCCAATAGCTTTTTCTTAAACCCTGTATTTGTATTAGGAAATCCGTTAAAAATGTATAAACATTTAGTTGCGAACCAAGTAACTAAGATGAGTTATGGGTTCAATAGCAAGTTCAAAACCCATAAACTTCAAATACTGGCTCCATCCCCTGCCTATATGTGCCAGGAACAAAAACTGTATGCAGCATGCAACATACAACTTCACAATTCATAGGCTTAAAAAATTAAATAATGAAAGTAGTAATACAATCTTACATTAAGCCTCTAATAGTCGTACACAGACCATCTGTCCTTTTCTCGGAAATGCTTTAGAACAAAGGCGATAAACTTGTAAAGAATAGATCTTGTAGGGTGAGGATTGTCCAAGTCCATATAAGGAGTCTATGTTCTCATTCCACATCCCGCACGTCCATACCTTGTTACTGGAGCATGGATAATATAATTTGGGGGCCCAACATCGGTGAACAAAGAATTGGAATAGGCCTAGTTCTGATACCATGTAATGAATGAATATTGGGTCTAACTCAATCCCAAAAGCTAACTTGTAGGATGAGGATTGTCCAAGTCCATATAAGGAGTCAATGTGCTCATTCCATTTCCGATGTGGGACTCTTAATACTCCCCCACACGTCCAGACCTCGTTAATTGTTGCGTGGACAATATAATTTGGGGTTCAACATCGGTGAACAAAGAATCGGGATGGGCATGACTTTGATACCAATGAATTTTGGGTCTAACTCAACCCCAAAAGCTAACTCATGAGGGCAGGATTGTCAAAATCCATATAAGGAGTTCATGTTTCCATTTCATATCCGATGTGAGACTCTTAACAAAATTGAGCATCTAACATGACATGCTTAAGATATTTATGAAACATAATGTAGCAGTGGAAAAGTACTCTCTTATGAAAACTATTTTGTTATATCTTTTTCTCTATTCTTTCCTCATAGGCAACTCCCTTTCCACCACCGTGCCTTTTGTGGGAGGCGTTTCCTGTGTCGGTTGTGATTCAAATTGTGAAGTATGCCCCACATGCATCCCAGAGTATTTTCCGGACTGATACTAGGATCTTGGTGTTGTAAACCCTTTCCCATGTGTTAAAGTAGTACAGAATCACCTTTGTTCTGAAGGCCTAGCGAGTTCCTTTTCTTTTTCTTCAAAGGCCGTCCTTTTCTTTCCTTGGTCTTCCTACACCTGAACAATATGTTGGAAGCTAGTCAGCCAAACGAATAGATCAACCAAAAGAAATAAAAGAAAATAACAAGTCTGTTTTTGTGTTCAACTAGAGAGTACAAGTACAATTCTGGATAAATAACCCCTCACCCAACCTCTTAAACTAAAAAACAATCGACGGATGTATAATAAATGTATAATCCATTTATGGGATGTGTATAACCATGTATAATAAGTGTATAATCTACGTATATCAGCTAGGAAAAGTAAACATAAAATACGTATACCAGTATGAATTCACAATGAAATTATAGTACTATGTAAAAGGGAAAAGGAAAGGAATAAATTAAAAAGAGCCGCAAATAGCAAATATATAGTGAATTGACCTTCATTAAACTAAACTCTCAAAGATAATTAGCTTGAGAGATATCTTTTCAAGGGTAAAATGGCATCAAGATTCATTCAAACACATGAATTCTCCTGCAATTACATATAATAGGATCTATAAAATGAGTTTCTGTTTTATTTCATTATTTGGGATTCTCAAAGTGGATACCTAAACAACCAATCACCTGAATTCAAGATATATAGGTCTTTATTATGACATGAAATTCCCCATTTTAGGGTAATACATGGTGTCAAGTTTTATTCAAGCTTCCCCATTTCAATTACATCTAGTTAGAATCTATTAAATTTGTTTCCAACTTCAAATCTCATAGTACGGGCATCTCAAAGTAAACCGCTAAACAACCAATCAGTTGTTTCAAGATTAATACACAGAGTAATTTACTCGGTACCTATGCTGGTAGGAGGTATCAGATATCTCATAGTATTAATCTAGGAACGCACAGAATCCGGACACCACTCTTATATAACAAAAGAAAAAGATTAATACAAGAGTAAATTTGTCTAGACATAAAAAATGAATCAAAATGGTATCTTTTCATGAAGGAAGCACCTCCCTCACCCTACGTGTCATGAATCTAGATTAGTCGAGACCAATAGATATTAAATACTAGATGGTTAAACAAAAATAATTCCATACCAAAACATTTGTTTCTGAAGAAGTAATGTTGACATTTGATGTTGGATGGATGTTGTGGCAACATCTGAAAACTCTCAGGACAACATCTCTTGTGTAGACAAGAATGTTGTCTGCGATGTTGCGACAATATTTCTGCCAACATCTCTGTACTAGTTTTGCTTATTCTTCTGGCCGAAGCAGTTGATGTTACTGCGAGTAAAAATAACCTAGGCAAGCTTACTAGATTGTTGTGATTAACACGTGGTGAAAGACGAAGTCAAAGCGTGGAGAGAAAGCAGCGAATGACCAAGTCCAGATCGTTGAGGATTTTCAGGAGGAAAACTCAGTCCAAGTTGCTGCCATCTTTTGGTGAAGCTCCGCAACCATCAATGAGGATTTCAGTGTATCTATCATCCAGACAATTGAGAAGAAGAATTTTCAAGAGAGCTCTCGAATTTTACCTAAGGAAACTGGATCAACATTTTAGCCTAAAGTTGTTTTAACAACATCTTGTCCCACATTACAATTGCTATCTTTATTCTAGATTAAGCTTATTGTTCAAGCGATTGTAATGAAGATGTTGTCTTTTATCTTTTAGACTTTGTAACTTTAGGCGAAGTCATCCGTGACTTCATTTTTGTTTGTAATTTCTTTTTCGTTTGTAACGCTCAATTTGTAAAAAGAAATTCATTTGTAATTGTATATACTTTATACAATTCTTTTGGTCATCGACCATCAAGAGATATATTTATATATACCCTTGAAAATATAAACATTGTGTCTCTTTACTTTTTCCGCTGCATTTACTCTACAAAGGTTTATACTATTTTATCACATGTTGCCTCAGATGTTGACCCAACATTGAAGGCAACATTCAGTGACTGTTTTTTGTTGTTCTAGTTTGCGATTTTTAATCTTACGTTTTACTAATTTGTAGCCCCAGAGACCCAACAAGTGGTATCAGAGTCTGCACTTGACACAATCAGTGTTTGATTTTGAATATTACGGCTATGGACTCAGCTTTACAAAACGTTGGTAGACTTCCAATACTTGACGGATCTAACTACGCCTACTGGAAAATTCGGCTACGTTCGCACATCAAATCCATTGATGTTCGAGCCTGGAGATCAGTTTCCGAAGGTTATGTAATCCCCCAAGTACCCAGCAGACGAGGATGATGATGTACTCACTAAACCCGAGTCTGAATGGACCTAGGAAGAAATCAACACAGCAAGCTTTAATGAAAAGGCTCTAAATGCGATATTTGAATGGGTAGATATTTATATGTTCAAGCTTATCCAGAATTGCACAACGGCCAAGGAGGCTTGGAAAACCTTACAAACCCATTGTGAGGGAACCTCAAATGTTCGACGTACAAAGCTTCGCATGATCTTGAGTCAATACGAACGCTTAAGGATGGAAGAGTCTGACGACATAAAATCCTATTTTGAAAAGTTGATTGACATTACTAATCAGTGTCAAGTGCTTGGGTCACCTTTAACCAACACACAACTTGTGGATAAAGCTCTCAGGTCTCTTCCTGAAAGATTCAATACTAAGATTTGTGCTATTGAAGAGGCTCATAATCTTGCTACTATGGATCTTCACGCTTTAATGAGCATCTTTTAAACATATGAGATGAACACGAAGAGACAAAAAGATCTATATAAAGACAAGACGTTAGCATTCCAAGGACAAACCTCAGAATCTGAAATAGAAAATGAGGAAGAAAACCTGGAGGAACTGGGAAGCGATACAATTGTTGCCTTACTCACTTGTAGATTCAATTCAATGGTGGGAAAGATCAACACTGACCGTAACAAAACCAATTATAATAAGCATCAGAACCCTCTCTTCAATAAGCAGCCAGTTAGATCACCTTCTGAGCAGAGAAATCGCAATCCACTGAGGAAATCCAATTCCGATGGTACCAATTTCAGTCCCAAATAACTCGAGGGAGTGCAATGTCATGCATGCTCCGGTTGGGGACACTACACTAATGAGTGTGCAAACACCCTTAGGAAAATTGGTTAGGTTATGTGGGTAACCCTCAGTGATGATGAGAACGAAGAGGAAGAAGGAGATCAAAAAGAAGAACAACCACAGGCAATGCTTGCAACCATGTTTGAACACTCACAATCTGACGATGAAGATGTTGTTGATGATGTTGCGACAACATCAGAAATAACATTGGACTCCACATCTCGAATGTCTGCACCATCAGAGAGGTATGTATACTTTGATTATTCTGATGTAAATTGTTTTAGTGGATTTATTTCGTCAACAAAGGCTGCAGATTTGGATCTAGTTGACTCCAAAGATGAAATGATAAAGGAATTACAAAATCTTTGTAAAGCCTTAATCACTACATCTGAGAAATTAGACTCAAAAGCAAAATCATTGGTTCTTGAGAATTGCAATTTGAAAGGCACAATCAACCGATTAGAGGTGACACTTACCAAGAATGATCTAGAGCTTGGTAAGATTCGTGCACGATTGAACACAACTGAGACCACATTTCAAAGGTTCAACATGGGAACCTCCAAACTGGATGAAATACTGAACTTCAGCAATCCCACAAGGACTGAGCTTGGTTATCAATCTCCTAGGAAAACCAATACTTCCAGGATCCATAGTCAATCTGTGAGGATTAAATTTGTCAAAGAAAATGCTTGTAACTCTCAGAGCACTATGATTGGATCGAAGTATGTATGTAGCTTCTGTAAAAAGTCAGGACATCTTATGCCCTACTGCTACAAACTTCAAAACTCTGCACTCAGCCTATTGCCTAAAGTGTTATCACCAATGTTGCCCAACATCACTGACAACATTCAAAGCAACAAATCTGAGAGTAGAAAGAAGAAAAGGTTTGAAAAGGAGTGGGTACCCAAACTAAATCTGAAATGTAGTGTGTGCATAACTGCCTTGCATACTAACATTACATGTTCTTGGTACTTCGATAGTAGATGCTCACGTCATATGACATGTAGCAAAAGTCTCTTAAAGGAGTATGAAGCATTTTTTGGAGGGTACGTGACCTTTGGAGGAGGAAGTAAGAGTAATATTATTGGTAGAAGAACTCTTAATGTTCCAAATGTACCAGCCTTGAAGAATGTGCTTCATGTAGAAGGTTTATGAGCTAATCTACTTAGTATAAGCCAACTATGTGATGACGATCTAGAGGTGAAATTCAACAAACTTGGATGCAACGTTACAGATTCTGCAAACAAGTGTGTCTTGTCAGGAACCCGAACCGGAGATAACTGTTATCTAGTAGGTAGAGAAGAGTTTGCAACTCCGCAAAGGTATGTGACTTGACACTTTGGCACCAGAAGTTGGGACATGTCAACTACGGCACCTTGGAGAAACTGATCTCGTTTGAAGCTGTCAAAGGCACTCCTAGACTGGATACAAAAGATAAAACATTGTGTGAAGATTGTTTGAAGGGGAAGCAAACCCGAGTCTCTCACAATGTTGTCCAACATTCAGGTACGTCTCATTGTTTTCAATTATTGCATATGGATCTTATGTGTCCAATTGAGGTAGATAGCCTAAGAGGAATGAGATACTCTTATGTGATTGTTGATGATTTTTCCAGATTTACTTGGATATATTTTTTAAAGGAAAAATCACAAACCTTTGAGATGTTTAAAACACTTTACTCTAGAATTATGAATCTGTTTTGTTCTTCAATTTTCAGAATAAGATCTGATCATGGAAAGGAATTTAAAAATCAAACCTTTGCAAAATTCTGTGAAAAGAAAGACATAATCCATGAATTTTCGGCACCAAAAACACCTCAACAAAATGGAGTTGTCGAGAGAAAGAACAGAACTTTACAGGAAATGGCAAGAGTAATGTTGAGTTCTAAGCAATTATCAAAGAGGTTTTGGGCAGAATCCTTGAACACAACATGTCACATAAGTAATAGAGTCTATCTAAGGCCAGAGACCAAGATGACACCCTATGAACTGTTAAATGGAAAGAAACCTACAGTGAGATACTTCCATATCTTTTGGTGTGTGTGCTATATTCTTAATGACAGGGATAAACTGGCTAAATTTGACTCTAATAGCGACAATGGGATATTCGTCGACTACTCTCAGAATAGTCATGCTTACCGAATATACAATCTTCGGACAAAGACCATCCAGGAGTCTGTCAATGTAATTTTTGATGACCTGCTGGATGTATCTGGTAGATCTTCAAAATATAACATTATGGTTGCAGTTGAAGAGGCAACTCAATGAAGCAACAGATGTTGTCCCAACATCAGAGGACACATCTGAACCTCAAAGAGAGAACGCATATGAAGATGTCGAGGAGGAGTCTGCTACTGAGCTGAATGATCAAGTGAGAAGAGACCCTCTATCGAGGATTAGGAAGAATCATCCGCCCGACCAAATGATAGGGATAGTTTTTTAGCAGAGGCGAATAAGATAGAAAGAGTCAGTCAATTACCGAGAAATGGTAAGGTATGTGTGTATGTCCACCATATACCAACATGTTAGTCTTTTTTATTTTACATCTACATTAGAACCTAAGAATATTGGGGAAGCATTGAAAGATAATTTTTGGATACAAGCTATGCAAGATGAGCTTGAACAATTTACCCGAAATGAGGTTTGAGATTTGGTACCACAACCCAACAACACTAATGTTATTGGTACTAAGTGGATATTCAAAAACAAATCAGATGAGTTAGGAAAGATTGTGAGGAACAAAGCTCGACTTGTTGCTCAAGGATATACACAAGTTGAAGGTATCGACTATGACGAGACCTTTGCTCTTGTGGCTAGACTTGAGTCAATAAGGTTGCTTCTTGCTACTTGAAAATTACCTTGCACCAAATTAACGTTAAAGGTGTCTTTCTCAATGGATACTTGGACAAAGAAGTGTTTGTTGAACAACCCAAGGGATTTGAAGATCCTCACCATCCACAACATGTTTACAAGCTCAAGAAAGCTTTGTATGGTCTAAAACAGGCAGCTCGTGCATGGTATGGTCGTTTAACTAACTTTCTTATTGATTTTGGTTTTATCTGTGGTGAAGCTGACATAACTTTATTCATAAAAAGACACGTAGTATATGTAATCTTAACTCAAATCTATGTTGATGATATTGTCTTTGGCTCGACTAAAGAATCCTTCTTGAAGTCATTTGTCGAAGCAATGTCGCAACATTTGAAATAAGCATGATTGGAGAACTAACATTTTTCTTAGGCTTGCAGATTAAACAAGTTGAAGAATGGATTTTTATATCCCAGAGCAAGTATGCCAAGAATCTTGTTAGGAAGTTTGGTCTGGAAAATGCTAAACGCATGAAGACTCCAATGGGCTCTACACAATAGGTATGTAAAGACGATGTTGGACAAGATGTTGACCCAATATTGTACCGATCTATGATAGGTAGCCTCTTATACCTTACTGTCAGTCGCCATGATATCATGTTTAGCGTGTGTGTTTGCTCCAGGTTCCAAGTTATTCCCAAGGTATCTCATCTTAATGTCGTGAAACGTATCATACGATATATTGCCGGTACAAGTGACCTGGGAATTTGGTATTCTAGAAACACTAATCCTAATCTAATAGGGTATAGTGACTCGGATTGGGCCGGTGATGTCGACGATAGGAAAAACACTAGTGGTGGTTGTTTTTATCTTGGCAACAATCTAGTCTCATGGTACAGTCGAAAACAAATTGTGTGTGGCACTTTCGACTGCCGAATCCAAATATGTGGCAATCGGAAGTTGTTGTGCTCAACTGATTTGGTTACGACATATGCTTGATGACTATGGCATTTCTAATAACTCCATGATTTTGTACTGTGATAATCTGAGTGCTATTAATATTTCCAAAAATCATGTTCATCATTCATGTACAAAACACATAGACATAAGACATCATTTTTTAAGAGACTTAGTGGAAAACAGCTAGTTCAAATCGAACATGTTGATACTCTTTCTCAACTAGCTGATATTTTTACCAAACCCCTAGATCATGAGAGATTTTCTAGCTTGAAAAATCTCTTGGTCTCTGTTTTCTCTGAAAATAAGACAGGCTTGGTAGATGTTGTCCGAAATGTTGTCATAACATTTACTGTTTGAGTCAATGTACATGATATGTGTTGTAGTAATGTTGTACTATTTTTTAAAAGAATCAAGCATGAATTCACAAGGACAAGATTTGAATGCGATATCATTCCCTGCGATGATATATATCATAAAAATTAAGTATCATAAGAAGGCGAAGCCTCTACAAAGATTTGGTTTTATACAAAAAGAGCAAAGCTCTAAGTTTGGTACCGTTCCAATTCTATAGGAGTACCATGTACTTCAAGAAGGTTGAAAATTCTTTTTTTTAATCCATATGTGTTCAACTAAGTTGATTAAGGACAATGGTAAAATGTCAAATTTGTCCAGTGATGTGCGATTTATATACACGCTTAACGCAAGTGCATGTATCGTTACAAGTAATATAGTCTAGGTAAGACCGAATATCGTCCTCAGAGACTGATTTTCAAGTACCGATTATCTATGCTTTAGTTTCTATTTGGTTAACGTTAATTGGGTTGGAATTCTAAACTAATAATGCAGGAAATAAACTAATTATGAAAATACTTTGATTTAAATTAGTTATGATGGAGAATTAGGGCTTCCAAGATCATCAACTATCCACTCTATTCAATCTTTAATACAATTAAACTGACTTCTTCTTCTACGTTAAGATAGCAAGTTAACTAAGTCGTTTTATACTCCTGTTAAGGTAATATAAACACTCAATCCCAATGGAGAACTCTTCTATATTTCGATGACAAGATTGACTACAAGGGAGGATTAAGAGCAGTAACCTATTAAGCTACACAAGTATCGGGGTACTTTCGTCCACGATTTAAACCTATGTTTATTCAACTATATCATATTCACAATCTTCCCTTTCGGATTTCGATTAGAACTCATATAAGTGATGATAACTAGTGATCAGTTAATTATCAAGCAATCAAAACAACTATTGAATAAATCTTAAATAAGTGAAGAAGAAACCAAACTAATATATTAATTCAGGAATAGAGTTTCAAGTGAATCACAAGGAAATCCCTAATAAAGTAATTAGCTTCTAGCTATAGTCACGCTAAGAACTAATATAATCTCCATACATGAACTGAAATAAACAAAGCAAAAGAAAGAAAAGAAAATACTTGAAAAGCCTCCAATCTTAGCCTCCTAAATTGTGTTGTATGTACAATGGATGGAATTAATTCTTCTAATGATGTATAAACTATTTATAGCCCAAGAATCTTTTAGGTAAAGGGTTAGGGATTATGTAGGTAGGAAAAGTTATAGAATCCTTTAGGTAAAGGGTTAAGGATTATGTAGGTAGGAAAAGTTATAGAATCTTTTAAGTAAAGGGTTAAGGATTGTGTAGGTAGGAAAAATTATCCCTTTTGGACCCTGAAAACGTGTCAAATTCGGCCCAAAACTCAGAAATCCCGCGTCGGCGCCGTGGCCCTGCAGACTGGCGCCACGACGCTGAAAAACCTGCAGCGAAATCAACTTTCGGAACATTCAGCGCCGCGGCGCCTGAGGCGTTTTTCTGGCGGATTTTCGTTTCGTCGTCCTTTTTTCGTCCAGTCTTCGTCTGATTTCTTCTATACTTCCCGGAACTTCTTAAGCTTCATTTCTTGGCTCTTTTAGTGTGCAATTCCATCTCATTTATGCTCATTTCATCTCCTTTTTGTCATTTCTCCATTTCTGACCGATGTGACACAAAAGAAAGGAAAACGACCCTAATACTATACTAAACATAAATGAAATGAGTAAAATACTAACTAAAAATGACTCAAAAGGTGTATATAAAATACACCGATCAAACCCCCAAACTTAAACTTTGTTCGTCCTCGAGTAAAGCTCAAAAAGATAGAAATAAAGACACGAAAGAAAAGAAAATAAAATGACTCAAAGACAATGATCAAATTGCTGCACAATTATCACTTAGAAAAGCATGAAGGTTAGTAGGATAATATGTTGAAACATATAGCATGGATTTTTAGCATTCTAAACACTTCAAGTCAGATAATTCGCAAATTCAATTTAATCATTCTCAATGGAAGTAAGAATACCTAACTATGCATGTCAATTTCAAAATCATATGACATGTTTACTTGCTATTTTCCACTAATCATGGATACACATATTAGAGATCTTCAGGGCTTTTCAGGGTTGTAATGTAGGCTTAGGTAGGGATAGGTAAAAATAGGCATTTAGGCTCAATTTATGTACCATAAGCTCTTTTGCTTTAAATTCTTCCCTTTTCTTTTGATTCTTTTTTCCACTTCATACCTATCTTTCCCCTCTTTTGTTTTGAGAGAATGAGGTGTATGATGAATAGCAGGCACCCCCAAACTTAAACTTTTGTCTATTTATTATTACTTTTTCATTGGGGTGCATCAAAATTGTTCACTCTCTTTTGTCTCTTTTTCAACACTTTATATTCCAAACAACTCAATTTTTCCACTTATGGCACAAATATGGAATTTTAGGGTGTCAAAGAAAAGATCTTATTTTTGGCTCAAAGGGACTGACTAAGAATTCAATTGTAATGTCAGGGATAGGAAAAGAATGGTAAGAAAGAGCTAACAAAGAAATGCCTGAATTATTTCACTAACATGCATATCCTAACTATTTTGCCTCAAATAGCAAGCAAGCAGACACATAAGTTTAATCACTAACAATGCATAAATCAAGCAAGATACCCCAAATAGTTCGATTTCATAAATTTTTGGCATATCTATCCTAAGTGTTCAGATGGTTGCTTGTAATTTCATTACATTATTCCACTTTACTTCACTAGACGTTTCAAGTAACTACAACATGCTTGATCAAAAAAAAAATATGACTCAAAAATACTCAAAAACACACAAAACAAATCAAAAAGACTCAAAAACAATAAGACACCCCCAAACTTAAATCACACATTGTCCCCAATGTGTGAAGACTAAAAAAAAATAGGGACAACTTACTGACACAACACAGCGGTCATAACGGAGGTCTGGGAGGAAAAATTCTGGAATTTGCACGGAATATGGCTCTCGAAACTTTCGGCGCCACGACCCTGAGATTCGGCGCCGTGGCGCCCCAAGTACTGCGGCTCTCTGAAGTTCCGGCGCCACGGCGCTGATTCTGGGCGTCGTGGCGCTGACGACGACTTTTCCTTTTTTTCAGTGTTTTTGCTCATTTTCCCTCAGAGTTAGCTTTCAGTCCTCCTGTCATCCAACAACACAAAACAAGAACCCAAGACCGTGAGACTGTTCAAGACAAAATAAAATAAACTAAAGACAAAAATCAAACTAACATAATTAAAAACATTGGGTTGCCTCCCAACAAGCGTTGTCTTTAACGCCTTTTAGTCGGACGCAGTTAACCTTTACGAGTGCCCATTGGATCCTTCTACGAACTTCTTGCAATCCGCACAGTTATTGTTGCAGGTCTCACTTTAACTACAACAATTGCTCCAAACAAGGGCCTCATATATACGATTATCCCCCAAGTAAACAAGACAAGCTTGTCTTCTAGGCTCTCTATAATGTAGGGATCAGTGAAACTCCCTACATCTTTCAACTCTAGGGGGTGCCTTTAATGGTATGGACTTCCTATTTGGGGATCAACAGTGACAGATGGTGGTGTTTCTTCTGCAATAGGTACAGGAAAAAAATTTTCACAGAATCCAAAAAGGTGAATAATTGGATCTCAGTAATCTTTTCCTTCTCTACACCAACTATCTCGCCAGATTCCTCAACAGCTGGGTGTGGTTCAGGCTCCTCAATTTGCTTATCACTTCCAATAATGGTGTCGCTAGGCAGACTTTCTTGAAGTGTATTGCTCATCCTATCCATTAGTTGCCCTATTTGTGTCTCCAAATTTCTGAGGGACACTCTTGTCTCATCCATGAACTGAGACTGACACTTGGTGAGCCTGAGTATGCCTGCCTGCATGTAAAATCCGGAAAAAAATAAATAATAATATATAGTTGTGGTTGAGTTAATAAAAATATATATATATATATATATAAGAAAACAAAGAATAAATTGCATGAGATAAAGTTAGTGTTAAAGTTGGATAAATAGATAGATGAAATGAAAATAAGAAAAACAAAAACAAAACAAAAGAAAAAAAAAAGAGAAACAAACATGCAGATCACGTACACCACTCCTTTACCCCTTCCCCCCCTTTTCATTTTCCCTCCAACTCTTGTCATTTCACCTCCCATAGGTTATAGAAAACTCTCCACTTATACATTGTATTTACACACAAACAAAGTACATAACATAAAGGTTAGAAAATCAGGAAAAAACAAGTGAAAAGAAGAGGAAAAAATACCAAGAGGGCAAGAAGAACAAGAAGCAAAATACTAGAGAGTAAGGATAATTTTAGCAACCACACAACAATAATCTTCACACTTACAAGGTGAGTTTTCTCACTCAGAAATTCTTGGTAACATCCTTGTTGACAGTCAATTTTGACCCATTTTTTGTATATTTCGTGCGATTTTAAGTATTTTAGCACACCGCATTTTAATCGTTATTTTTGCATATTTTATATAATATTCTATGTTTATTTATTCACAAAATGACATTGCATCTTTTTATTTTTATTTAAGCATTATGTTTTGTTAATATTATGTTTCTATTATAATAATATTTTGCATCTCTTTAAATAATTAATTGACGTCCTGCTTTAATTTTAATCAGACATTAAACATGTCTTAAATATTGCATTTTTGCGTCGGCATTTGCATTTTAATAATTTTGCATCTTTTTAAATAATTTTTCTTTAAATAATTAACCCGCGTTGCATTTTGTCAAACCAGTCCAGTACGGAACCCAATCCAAATCATTCCAATCCAACACTATTTTTATATCATCCAAACACCCCCCTCTTTATTTCCCCCTCATTTTTAAATTTCAAACCCCACTTTTCATTCCCCCCTAAAATACCAAAACCTAACCTACCCCCCTATTATTTAATTCTTACCCCCCCTTTATTAAAAGAGGGGGGCAGCCACAACGTTCAGCAAGACAAAAAATAAGGGAGGGGGCAACACGGCAAAGAGCAGCAGCACAAAATAAAGAGGGGGGGGGGGCAGCACAACGTTGGGCAACTCTTAGAAAAGGGCTGAGCTCACTTTTGTTTTCATTTTTTTTTCAAGGGAAAGATTCGTGATCGGCACAAAAGAAAGGGCAACCACGCTCGTTAAAGATTTCAAAAAAAGGAAAGGAGGTCCTCTCCTCCTTCACCTCTGTCGCCGCCTCGCCGCTTTCACCGAGCTTGAGCTCGGCGAACCTCCATAGCAAACCCTAGCCGTCTACCCTCTTTGCGGTTCCCTAGCAGCCGCGCCTCTCCCCTTTTCACCATCCGCCATAACTCCGGCGAAGTCACGCCGCCGGAGTTCGAACCACTGTCACACCCACACGCACGCACACACACTGCGAACCATACCACTACGCCTTTCTATCCCACTGTTCCCGTCGACCGTACCACTGTTATGGCGGCGTCGCTCCGGCGACCTCGCCGTGGAAGCGACGCCGCTGCTGCCCTCTCTCTGTCGGTAATGTTGAACATCGTCGTATTTAAAACTCCGGCGACGTTGGTTTCGGCGTTCATTGGATCTGTTTTGCCTTGTGTTGTTGGGACTGATTTTTATTTATTTTTAGTAATTTAGCCGAGTTAAAAACTCCGTGAATCGTCGCGATTTCTTGATTTTGTTTCGTTGTCGGATTTCAACATTTCCGATGACGCTTGCCGGCGACATTCCGATTTCCGTCGATTGTACCATCTGCGGTGGCGTCGCTCGGCGACCTCGCCGTGGAAGCGACGCATTCTCTCTCTGCATCGGTAATGTTGAACATTGTCGTATTTAAAACCGGCGGGTCTCTGTTTTCAAACGAATTGCTCATTTTGTAGCTATTCTGGATGATTTGGATATCACCGCCTTATTACATTGAATCCGCGTTTGGGTATGTTTTTGATGTTTCTTTGGTTTCTTTGGGGATGATTTTCTTTGTGATAGTGGACTGTTTTGACCATTGCGCTCTTTGTTTTGTTAAACTGATCGAACCATACTGCACTTGGTATTAAACTGACTTAGAACAAAACTACATTTGGTATTTTACTTATTTTGAGCAAGACACTACATTTGGTATTTTACTGATTTTTGAACAATGATCGCACTTGGCATTTCGATTTTGAACTTGATACTACACGGGCCAAAGAAGGATTTATCCGTCGATCTGGAGGCCTCCGTGGTAAGCGAGACGGAATATGTGGGCGAGGAGGAAAGTGAAAAAGATTAGACGAGAATGCATAGTATCGTTCACCGGGAGGCGAGTCGACCGCCGCCGTAGCGATATTGGCTTCTCATGTCTTAGTATTCTTGGCATAACACTAGCTGAGCCCACACTATATAAAAAATATATCTTTTACAATATATTTTACATATATATCTATATATATATACATATATTGTGTTTGTTTGGTAATTTATTTATCATTTACTAACTCTTCTACTAAGTGTCTTTTGCAGTACGGGCGCCTTTAAAGTTGAATCATTCGCATAAAAATGAAATAAAAGCAAAATGTTGCTAATTTATCTTCATTACATCTTTTATGTTTATTTGCTTTCATTACTATCTTGTTAAATACATATCTATATTAAATATTTGCATGCCTAGTTTAAATATCTTTTGATTAGTTTAATAATTAGAATACCCTTAGAATTGCATGATATATTTAGCACAATAATTTTAAAACCTAAGTTTGAGCGGACAGCATGAGTTAGCGGATCATTTAGGGTGCCTAACCCCTTCCCTTTAGGATAATAAAGAACCCTTACCTAGAATCTCGCATAGCTTTGCTTTAAAATGGAGATCATTTGTAGTATTTTATGCTACATTTTTAGTGTCCTAATTCACTATAATAATTAGGTGGCGACTCTTTAAATAGCATTTCAGAATCGACCATGCGTAGCGGTAATCCGTTCGGCTCGGTCGAAAATGGGGCGTTACAGATGGCGACTCCACTGGGGAAATTTTAGGTTCTTAACCATAACAAACATAGGTTATTTACTGTGCTTTATTTTTTTTTATTTTTTTTTATTTTTATATATACGCTTAAAATTGCTTCTACATGTTTTACATTCATTTGCTTTTATGTTTTGTCTAAATTATTCTACTTTACATATAAATATTTGCATTAATCGCTATTTGTTACCGCTTTCCTTAAGCGACATTCCGCTCATATTTCTTCCACTGGAAAATTCACACAATCACACACTACATGCGAGGTGCGGCAGTGCATCAACAAAATTCTTTCTTCAAACCCAAATTTAGGAGAGTTGGTAACATACGTGGAGTGTCGGTCTAACCGGTGGCGCGTAGCCTTCTCGCTCGAGTTGTCCGCTCGGGAACCTTGCGTCTAGAAAAGCCAAATCTTAGAAACTTAAGATAGAGCTATACCACCCTTCATTTTAGGGCATGCGTCGTTTACCTTAGGTGGGTCGATCCGCAGTATCGGCGCCACAATTAGGAAGACACCAAACTTGTCGGGTTTCTCAACCAACGACCAACGGCGATATTATGTGTAGCGTGGCAATGGCGGACAAATCCAAGCCTAATCATGACATGCGAAATTGGAAAAAGTGCGCGTCGTTTGGTCGCCATTTCCAACAAAGGCATTATAGTTGAACGACTTGGACAAATCGTCATAATCTCGCATAAGTGGCGTTTAGGCTTACCTGCGGCATAAAGCGGTCCCTGCGTATTAGGAAGCGTTTGAATGTGCTATGTGCAATATATACGCTACATACGCAAATTATGTGCTTTATGCTAACACCGTTTGTTGCATTTTCTAAAGGATTTATCATCTCCCAAAGGTCGATTTGTATTTGACTAAGCAATGACAAAGCATCAATATTTTCCAAGATCAAAGACACGGTCAACGACATGGCCGATTCAAGGGCATTTGGCGGAGCAGTGAACACATCTTAGTTCCTATAGGCAGCGAAGTGCGAGAAAGAAAAGCGGCGTAGATCGATCGAGCACCTCGCCCGATTACGCGACAAATGGCAACCTACAGCGAAATCGAAGGCCCGAAACATCACTACATCTGACTACATTGAGACCCACTTTAGGCGGACACGCTTTTCAAGCGGGACAATGTAGGAAACCGGACGAGGATTGCAAGTCCAAAGCAGGCGAACGCGGATGTCAAGGACAAGCGGCGAAGTCGATCTGAATCGACCCTCCCCAAAACTCACAAATTTTCTTTTAAGCGAGTCTTTTCATATTATGAGCGAGAAAGTGCAATGGCAAGCGAGAAAATCGACAAAGGTTTCTTCGTATTAGCAAAGCAAAAAAAGCAACAAAGCGGAGGATGACAACAATCAAAGTCGCGCAAAGCGGCGGCGGAAAAAGGCGTCAATAATCGAGCAAAGTTGAGGTCGCGACAAAACCTAGCGCGTGCTTCGGGCATAAAGTCAAATTGGCAACCGCGCATCGCGCAACAAAGGCAACATGACAATTCGTCGATCGCGGCGTTCAACATGTCGGTCTGAGGACAACATCTCAATATTCGGCGAGCGTATCGGGGCGACATCTCTACCCGTAAAATTGCACTTCTCATATATGCTTATCATTTTGTTTAAGCGGTATACACTAACGTTTCCTCGACGCTTAGCTTGCGGGAGCATTTATTCTGAGACCAGCGGCACCGCGTCCGAGCGCGGCGTTATCGGCTCAGCGTCGCAACGGCGCCCGGCAATCGTCCGAACGGCGTCGCCGGCGTGTGTCGAGCAGCGACACCGTCGGCGTGCGTCTGCAGCCCGGCGCCCGGCAATCGTCCGAGCGGCGGCGTTATCGGCGTGTGTCGAGCGGCGACACCATCGGCGTGCGTCTGCAGCGCGCCCGGCGGCAATCGTCCGGCGGCGGCGTTATCGGCGTGTGTCGAACGGCGACACCATGACGTGCGTCTGCCAGCGGCGCCCGGCGGCAACACGTCCGAACGCGGCGTTATCGGCGTGTGTCGGCGGCGACACCGTCGGCGTGCGTCTGCGCAGCGGCGCCCGGCCGGCAATACGTCCGAGCGGCGGCGTTATCAACGTTGTGTCGAGCGACACCGTCGGCGTGCGTCTGCGGCGCCCGGCGGCAATCGTCCGAGCGGCGGCGTCATCGGCGTGCGTCCGGCGGCGGCGTCGCCGGCGTGCGTCGGCGCGGCATCGGCAATACGTCCGAGCGGCGGCGTCGCCGGCGTTGTGTCCGGCGACACCGTCGGCGTGCGTCTGCGATGGCGCCCGGCGGCAACACGTCCGTGCGGCGGCGTTATCGGCCGCAGCAAGTCCGTGCAGCGGCGCCCGGCGGCGACACGTCCGAACGGCGGCGTTATCGGCCGCAAGTCTGCCTTGATGGCGCCCGGCGGCACGTCCGTGCAGCGGCGTTACCGGCCGGCAAGTCACGCGATAGCGCCCGGCAACGCGTCCGTGCAGCGGCGTTACCCGGTAGCAAGTCTGCGGCGATGCGGCGGCACGTCCGAGCGCGGCGTTATCGGCGTTGTGTCGAAGCGACATCGTTAGCTTTGCGTCTGCGCAGCGGCGCCCGGCAACCGCGTCCGTGCAGCGGCGTTATCGGCCACAACAAGTCTGCAGCGCGCCCGGCGGCGTGGCGACGTCGAGCGGCGGCGTTATCGGCCGCAACAAGCCCAGCAGCGCTATCGTCATATCACGTCTACGCGAGGGCGTTTTCTATTCTCAAATTTGCATTTTCTCATTCGTATGCTTTATTATTACGTCTTAGCGATTATGCGCTAACTCTTTCTTGAGATTAAGTCACGAGGCGGCGGCACACGTCCGAACAGCGTTATCGGCCGCAGCAAGTCCACGCAGCGCGCCGGCGGCAATGCGTCACGCAAGCGGCGTCGGCAACACGTCGAACGCGGCGTTATCGGCCTGACAAGTCCGAAAATAGCGCTATCATCGGCATATCACATCTCGCGAGACAATTTCTATACTCGAAATTGCATTTCTTATTCATGCTTTATTACTCTGTCTTAGCGATTATGCACTAACTCTTTCTTGAGCTTTAGTCTGAGGCGATTCGGCAAGGATAATATATCCGCATTTACAATCGCAACGCATCCGTGCGAAATCACAACATTTCGGCGTGAGCATCGCATTTTCGCGAGATAGCATTTTATACTCAACGATTACATTGCTTATAAATTCATGCGTTATCATTACGCCTTAACGATTATGCACTAACCGTTTGTTTAAGTCTTAGCATACGAGAGCAGAGCCTGGCGTGGAACTACCTCTTCGTGACAAGCGATTTGTACCTCGAATGTCGATACGCCTCCTCCGGCGTCTGCAGCGCGATGACCCGATGTCGTCATAATTCGACAAGGACAATTTTTAAATCGCTCCGCTTTGGTTTTAATTTTTGGCCTCGCGTGACCCGGTGTCATCATAATTCGACCTTTGGGACAAAGATTGAATCTACGTCGCATGCTAATTTTTAGCATCGCGACAACGATGTCATCATAATTGCGACCGGGACATTTTCATCTGCATCGACTTTACTTTTACTTTAGCATCGCCTTGATCGATGCCGTCATAATTCGACCTCGGGACATTTTCAATCTGCGTCGACTTTACTTTTATCTTTAGCATCGCGGCGACCCGATGTCATCATAATTCGACCTTTGGGACAATTCTGATGCATCGGCCCGGCACTTTTGAGTTCTAGTTTATAAAGCAGGACAAAATTGGCTCTGAGTCAACGTCTTTGTCGAAGACTCTTCCATCATCTCCGTACAAAGAGGACATCTTGTGATCAATTTTGACCCATTTTTGTATATTTAAATGCGATTTTAAGTATTTTAGCACCGCATTTTAATCGTTATTTTTGCATATTATATATAATATTCTATGTTTATTTATTCACAAAATGACATTGCATCTTTTATTTTTATTTAAGCATTATGTTTTGTTAATATTATGTTTCTATTATAATAATATTTTGCATCTCTTTAAATAATTAATTGGCGTCTGCTTTAATTTTAATCGGACATTAAACATGTCTTAAATATTGCATTTTTGTCGGCATTTGCATTTTAATAATTTTGCATCTTTTAAATAATTTTTCTTTAAATAATTAACGCGTTGCATTTTGTCAAACCAGTCGATCTGGAACCAATCCAAATCATTCGATCAACATTATTTTTATATCATCCAAACACCCTCTTTATTTCCTCGTTTTAAATTTCAAACCCCACTTTTCATTCCCGCAAATACCAAAACCTAACTACCCCTATTATTTAATTCTTACCCTTTATTAAAAGAGCGACATAACGTTAATGAAGACAAAAAATAAGGAGAGAGCAACACGGCAAGAAGCGGCCTGAAATAAAGAGAAGCGACAACGTTAGGCAACTCTTAGAAAAGTGAGCTCACTTTTGTTTTCATTTTTTCAAGGAAAGATTGATCGGCCTGAAAAGAAAGGCAGCCAGCGTTCGTTGACATTTCAAAAAAGGAAAGGAGGTCCTCTCCTCCGCCGCTCTGTCGTCGCCGCCTCGCGCCTTTCACCGGGCTTGAGCTCGGCGAACCTCATGCAAACCTGGCGTCTACCCTCTTCCCCGGTTCCACTGGCGTGCGCTCTCCCTTTCACACCATCGCCGTAACTCGTGAAGTCACGCGCCGGAGTTGAACCCTGTCACACCGCGCGCGCGCGCCAGCTGCGAACCGTACCACTACGCCTTTCTATCCAGCATTCCGTCGGCCGTACCCTTTGTTATGGCGGCGTCGCTCGGCGACCTCGCGTCGAAGCGGCCATTCTTCTCTCTGCGCCGGTAATGTTGAACATGGTCGTATTTAAAACTCGGCGGCGTTGGTTTTCGGCGTTCTGTTGGATCTGTTTGCTTGTGTTGTTGGGGTGATTTTTATTTATTTTTAGTAATTTAGCGGGTTAAAAACTCGTGAACTGGTCATGATTTCTTGATTTTGTTTAGTTGTCGGATTTCAACATTTCCGATGACCTTGTCGGCGATTCCGATTTCCGTCGATTGTACCAACTGCGGTGGCGTCGCTCGTGACCTCGTAGTGGAAGCGGCGCCATTCTACCTCTCGTCGGTAATGTTGAACATTGTCGTATTTAAAACCCGTGGTCTCTGCGGTTTCAAACGAATTGCTCCATTCTTTGTAGCTATTCTGGTGATTTGGATATCAACGGCCTTATTACATTGAATCAGCGTTTGGGTGTTTTTGATGTTTCTTTGGTTTCTTTGGAATGATTTTCTTTGTGATAGTGGTATTTTGACCATTGCGCTCTTTGTTTTGTTAAGCGATCGAACCATCCGCACTTGGTATTAAACTGACTTAGAACAAAACTACATTTGGTATTTTACTTATTTTGAGCAAGACACTACATTTGGTATTTTACTGATTTTTGAACAATGATACTGCACTTGGCATTTACTGATTTTGAACTTGATACTACACTGGCCAAAGAAGGATTTATCCGTCGATCTGGAGGCCTCCGTGGTAAGCGAGACGGAATATGTGGGCGAGGATGAAAGTGAAAACGATTAAGCGAGAATGCATAGTATCGTTCACGGGGAAGCGGTCGTATGGCCAAGTAGCGATATTGGCTTCTCATGTCTTAGTATTCTTGGCATAACACTAGCTGAGCCCACACTATATAAAAAAAAATATATCTTTTACAATATATTTTACATATATATCTATATATATATACATATATTGTGTTTGTTTGGTAATTTATTTATCATTTACTAACTCTTCTACTAAGTGTCTTTTGCAGTGCGGGCCTTTAAGTTGAATCATTCGCATAAAATGAAATAAAAGCAAAATGTTGCTAATTTATCTTCATTACATCTTTTATGTTTATTTGCTTTCATTACTATCTTGTTAAATACATATCTATATTAAATATTTGCATGCCTAGTTTAAATATCTTTTGATTAGTTTAATAATTAGAATACCCTTAGAATTGCATGATATATTTAGCACAATAATTTTAAAACCTAAGTTTGAACGGACAACCGCAAGTTAGCGGATCCTTTAGGGTGCCTAACCCTTCCCTTTAGGATAATAAAGAACCACTTACCTAGAATCTCGCATAGCTTTATGGAGCACAAAATGGAGATCATTTGTAGTATTTTATGCTACATTTTTTAGTGTCCTAATTCACTATAATAATTAGGTGGCGACTCCTTTAAATAGCATTTCAGGAATCCAACCATGCGTAGCGGTAATCCCGTTTCCGGCTCCGGTCGAAAATGGGGCGTTACAATCCTTCATTTTAAGTTCAATACATGTTAGAATAAGAATTGAGTGTTGAAAAGAAATATTGAACTTTTGATTGTTTAGACAACTAGTTGCGTCATGAACTTTACGAACTGTTCTCACTGAGTTATAATTGTTAGAATTTGATGAAATTCGTAGGAACGGTACACCTCTCTATTATGATCATATAGAACCAAAAATGAGGTAAAATGGACATACGGTTTGAAAGTTATCATGGTTCAAAGTTCCTGCCTTAGATTTGGCCGAAATTCGGAAAGGCATAATTACGGACTGTTTTTATTGAGTTTTACTTATTAGAATTATATGAAAATTTACATGGTTGTAAATCTATCTGTTACGGACAGATATAGATAAAGATTTGTTAAAACGGACTTACGAGTTGAGAGTTATTGTAGTTTGAAGTTGCTGCCTCGGATTCATCGGAATCCAGAAGGGCAGGACGTTGAAACGTAAAACTGTACTAATACGTGGGGAATATGAAAATTGGTGCTAAATGAAAGTTCTATATATCTCTGTTGTGGACAATTTGAGACCATACGGGGGTCTATACGACTTACGGATTGATAGTTATCGCTGTTTAAAGTTTCTGCCTCGGATCTATCGAGATCCAGGAAGGGCAGCGAATAAAAGTGTAAAACTGTACCAAATGGTACAGAATATGAAAGGATGGTTCACATGGAGACGTGTAGCTCTCTGTTCTCGTCGTTTTGAGATTTTATGGGGCTTGAACGGGTTTACAGATTAGGAGTTATGACTATTCTAAGATTGGGTTCTGTTTAATAAAAATTCTGCGAAACAAATTTCATGTGGCTGTTTGAGGATAAATTTGTGTTAGTTACCCAAAGTAGTTTTAAATGAAATTTGGTACAGTGAAAAATCTCCGTCTTACCTTAGTTTCCGCTTGAGAAACACCTTAGTTGGAGTTATGGTTAAAAAGTTATAATCGTTACAAGTATGAATGACAGAATGTTGGGAAATAGAATATTATTTATTCGATCTTCTGAAAAATATGAAAAGTGAATACGTGTTCACATAAATATATAAATATAAACATAATGGACGGGTTGCGCGCAACAAAGCGTAAAGTGAATACGTGTTCACAAATACGTAAATATAATGGATCGGGTTGCGCGCTGACAAAGCGTAAAGTGAATACGCGTTCACAAATACGTAAATATAATGGATCGGGTTGCGCGCAACAAAGCGTAAAGTGAATCTGGCGTTCACAAATACGTAAATATAATGGATCGGGTTGCGCGCAACAAAGCGTAAAGTGAATACGGCGTCCACAAATACGTAAACATAATGGATCGGGTTGCGCGCAACAAAGCGTAAAGTGAATACGTGTTCACAAATACGTAAATATAATGCATCGGGTTGCGCTTGCAACAAATATGAAAGATGAATACATGTTCACCTATATATAAATATGAAAAGTGAATACAGCGTTCACAAATATATAAATGTAATAAACATGTGGAAATGCGGGGAATGTCTTAACGTGTCAATACGGGATAAAATGAAGTGTTAGTTAAGCGAGAATTTCCTATGAGGAGTTGTTGCATATTTAAAAATGTTGTAACTTTGATATGTTTTTGCAATATGCTTATTACGTTATAATGTGATTGCGCTTGGGATATTGTGGTGTTACTTTGAATTGCGGGGTAAGGTTCTCACTCATTGGATGGTAGAGTGACTCTTTTATTAACATGTTTGAAAGCGTGATAGAGGAAAGGCTCCACGCGAGGCTAGCGATCGTCCATGACCTCTTGTCATACCAAGTCCATTGTTAGGGCTTGGTACTCGTCGAGTTGAATGTCGGTTCAATGTCTCGGGAAATGCGGTGTGGAATGGTCTCCTTCGACTTAGAATAATCTTTGTCAGTATGTCTATGTAGAAATAATATTTGCACGAGCATTGACTCGCGTTATGTTTTTCTTATAAAGTCATAAACAGATTTCTTTATTGTTATTTTTATTAATCGCTCCGTATTTGAATATAAGTTTAAATTTCTAAATAAAGAGAATTAAATGGTGCTCCTAGTGGAAAATAATTGTCCAGGTGCCATCACGCCCTAAGTAAAGACTTAGGAAAAGTCGGGGCGTGACAAGTTGGTATCAAAGCTAAACCAGGTTAAGAGATTCTAGGAAGTTTTCTTCGAGTTGGGTGTTTGAACGATTACTTATTGCGACGGTGTGCGCGCCACCTTAGTAATAAGTGAACGGAATAACATCCTAAAGTTTCCCTTCTTTCGTACTCTTCTCGTGCCTACCTTGAGTCTTTTCAAAAACTTGATTTCTCGTACTACCTCCTTCACATGGGTTAGAAAAGGGGATTGTACAACGTTATACTGATTAATATGATTTGTGTAGATGGCGATTATAAGGTGAGTTCCAACAAAGAGGGAAGTACTCATGGAACAGACAAAGGGAATGAGAGCTCAGATGAAGTTCATGCGTCGTAAGATGGACTCAGAAGAAAATGGTGAATTCACAAATCCCGGGGGCTCAAGAGGAGGTTCATCACGAAGCTCATGTACCTCGGTGACGTAGTGGTGTATGCGAAGGGAGCGGAGAAAATGTCGGAGAAAATGTTGGAAAACGAGAGTCAAATGGCCCAAGAAACGGTGGGACAAAAACTAGATAGACTCATAGAGTTAATGGCAGTGCGATTCCACATGGTTCCGCCCGCACCTAGTGTCTATCATAGCCCCGAACCAGAACCAGACGGCCCAGGGACCGATTGCGACTGCACCACGGACCGAGAGTGTAGAATCTCAAGCAGTACCTGATAGGCTATGGGCAAATTTTATGAGGAGAAGAGAACCACTGTACTCAGGGAAGGACCCCAAGGCTGATAGCATTCTCGATGAAGTTGAAGACTTAATGTTCACGTTGGGATGCGTGGAGGCGGGGCCTCAACTTGGTAGGCGCGCGACTAGTGGATGATGCGAGGGTGTGGTGGAGGAATTTTAGGAAAAATCGTCCCGATGTCACCACCATGACTTGGGAGGGTTGGCGGCGTCGTTGAGGAATTTATACTGTCTGCGCGAGGATGCGCTCGGGCGGAGTTTGAACAATTGAAGCAAGGTGACGCGATGTACAAGAATATGACACCGATTCGTGAGGTTATCGGCATCTGACACACATGTCGTCCCTACAGAAATGGATAGAGTCAAGCGATTTTTAGAGGGTTTAAACCCAAACATAGCAGAGAAGGTGGTGGCGTTAGCCAACGATCGAACTTATCTTCAGATTGTCGATATGGATTTGAGAGTAGAAGGTTTCGCTAAAGCAAAAAGAGAATATTCGCAGAAGAGATTTCGGACTTCAGGATCACTTAACCAGAGTCAAAATCAGAAACAGGAGTTTAGTAAAGATCTTCAGGACCGAACCAATCTGTGGGCCAGTCTTATTTCAAGACTAAGGGGCACAGTTGGTCTAATTACCAAGGTAGCAAGGACAAGGCCACCAACCCTAACACAGGAGGTGACAAACCGATTTGTAAGATTTGTCAAAGGAAACACAATGGAGAATGTCGGCTCTTACAAGACATGTTATAAGCGTGGAAGTCGGGCCACTATGCTAGGGATTGCAAGAAGAGGACCCAAACTCAATCTATTCGGGAGGTCGGGAAGCCACGACTCGCTATAAGAAATCGAAACGACCCCGAGTCGGGAGGTCAACAACCCAACAATTCTAATCGGCTCTACGCTTTGCCCCAGAGGAATGAGGCAGAAACATCTAATGCGGTGGTGTTTGCCTTACGAATATGGAGACATTATTTGTATGGTGTGCATGTGGACATATTTACAGATCATAAGAGTTTGTAGTACATAACCACGC
Source organism: Przewalskia tangutica (assembly GCA_029844215.1). Taxonomy (NCBI): domain Eukaryota; kingdom Viridiplantae; phylum Streptophyta; class Magnoliopsida; order Solanales; family Solanaceae; genus Przewalskia; species Przewalskia tangutica. The sequence continues at coordinate 80,254,595 of CM056737.1, forward strand.
AGAAGGATTTGAATCTCCGACAAAGAAGATGGTTAGAGTTGCTTAAGGATTATGACCTTAGTATTCTTTACCATCCTGGGAAAGCCAACGTGGTGGTGCGCACTCGATGGGAGATCGATGGGCAGCAGCCCGTTTGGCAATACAAAGAGGGTATTGTTCGTGAGGTACAAAGATTGGGAAACCTCGGGGTTAAAGCGAGATCGGTGAAGGTAGGGTGGTGGTATATGATACCTCGCAGTCTGCCTTAGCTTTAGAAATAAAAGAAAGTCAGTTTGAGGATACGGGGTTTGTTGGATTTCGGGAGAGGATCCAACAGGGAAGACCTTCACAGTTTACATTGGGAGATAATGACGGAACCCTTCGGTATAAGGGTAGGTTATGTGTTCCTAAGGTAAAGGATCTAAGGAGGAAGATCTTAGATGAGGGTCACAACACAAGATATTCCATTCATCGAGTCAACAAAAATGTATCGGGACCTCAAGACAAATTCGGTGGGGCGGGATGAAGAAGGGCGTTGCGAGTTTGTCGGGAGGTGTCTTATATGTCGTGGTGAAAGTGAACATCAAAACACGGATTACTTGAGACATTGGGGTCCCCATGTGGAAATGGGAGGCGATTCATATGGATTTTATGGCGGTCTCAAAACTTCGAGAAGGTATGATTCTATTTGGGTGGTTGTTGATCGGCTTATAAAGTCAGCCGTCTCTTACGGTCAAGACTACGTGTCGCGCACCACAGTACACACAAATTTATTTGAAGGAGATTGTGCGGTTACACGGGATTCCCTTACAAATTATTTCAGATAGGGGTTCCCAGTTCACCTCACACTTTTGGCAAAGTTTCGGCGGTCTCGGGACAAAAGTTAAGTTAAGCGACTTTCCACCCGCAAGCAGATGGCGGTGGCGAACAATTCAAACACTTGAGGACATGTTGCGATCTTGTGTGTTAGATTTTCGAGGAAGCTGGTTGGACCATCTATTTCTAATGAGTTACTTCTGACAATAGTTTTCACTCTAGCATACAAATGGCCGTTTGAAGCATTATATGGGCGAAAATGTAGGTCTCCACTTGGATGGTTCGAGGTGGATGAGACAATTTGTTCGGACTGAAGTCATTCAGAAACAAATGATAAATGCAGATGATTCGGGAGGCGGATCAAAGCGACTCATGCCGTCATAAGTCTTATGCGGATCATCGGAAAAGAGATCTTGAATTCCGAGGGGAGAAAGTATTTTTAAAAGTGTCCCCGATGAAGGGAGTGATGCGTTTTGGTAAGAAAGGAAATTGAGCCCAAGGTTTATTGGGCCATATGAGATCTTGAGAAGAGTGGGAATGTGGCTTACGAATTAGCACTTCCACAAGAGTTGGAAGCGATGCATCCGGTATTTCGTATGTCGATATGTTACGAAAATACTTGCACGATCCAAGTCACGTCATCCTTCCCCAGGAGATAGTTCTTAATAAAGAGCTTCAATATGAAGAGGCTCCGGTAGAAATACTTGATAGAAAGGTCCAACGCCTTAGAAATAAAGATATTGCTTCCGTGAAAGTCCTATGGAAGAATCACTCCACAGAGGAAGCCACCTGGGAAGCGGAAGAGGCGATGAAAGTCAAATATCCATTCCTATTTTACTAAGGTAATAAAAAAAATGCATTACATAGTACTTCATATGTGTGTCATTTGCGTGTCTATATGCATGTGTTACAACCTTATTCTCATTCGAGGACGAATGCTTCTTAAGGAAGGGAGAATGTGAAGCCTCAAATTTGTTATTATTTATATTGTTGTTAGCTTTACATGTTGCTATCATGAAGTATATGTGTTGAAGTTTATAAGTATTATGGATTGCTTGTAGCCTTAGAATCCGAAATTGTAATGTAAGCCATGTGAAGTTGGATTACAATTTGATCGTTTACAAAAATCGTCGCATGTTACTTACTTGAAGATTATAGTAGTATAATCGATTGCGACTTGATATCATGTTATGCTAACAATTTGGATTGAAATGGAAATTGGATAAGAATTGGTATTGTTGTACTCTATATGGCCGAAATTGGACTAGTAGTTGTATTAGTTTGATATCTATTGTGGGGCGGAATTTTACACGTCTAGTAGGCGTGTAATCCCCTATTGTTGATTGCATTGATTGGGCCTTAAATGTGGCGTGTTTGGTTATTGTATTCGGCCTTGAAAAAGGTGGCAAAGTAAGTAGAAACAAAGGAGGTGTTGTACGATTTTCCGTAGAATTTAGAGACTTTACACTTATAATATTCTACGTTTGAAGTAAGGCGTTAATAGACGTATTGTGGATATTATAGGTTGACATACTACGGGCGGGATATTGTACTTGGCAAGTGGTTTGACCCGAAGAGGTATGTAGAACTTTTCCTATCCTTTGAGCATGACTAGTTACACGTATATAGTACGGTAGATGTACAAGATCTTGATGTCCTTTACTAGTTTTATGAATGGCCAAGTCGGGTGAGTTAGAGGATTAACTCACTTCTTTGAAAGGATTAAGGATGTCTTAAGTTTTATTAAAGTTAAGGGACTTGAAGAATTTTAAAGTATGTGATACTTGTTTTCGTTTTAAACGTATAAGTCCCTTGGATAGGAAATTGTATTTGGCTAAGGTATAAAGTTAATATAACGACTTTATGGGGAGTTGGTTATATTAGCTTTATGGAAGTATAAATGACTTTATTTTAATGAAAAGGCAATTTGATTTTTAGGCATCAATTGCCTAAGGTTTTATAAGAAAAGGAGTCATTTGACTTAGAAACCTAACTTTATTTCTAAAGGTATTGTGACTTGCCTTGAAATGTAATTTGGACTTGATACTATGGTTAATAGTATCTTGGAAGTTTTATGTGAAAAAGAGTCATTTGTTTTAAAGAATAGAAGTATGTAGTACTTTGGGTTAAATTCCCGGATCTTTAAAAAGACATGTTAGTGCCTTAAGTAAACTAAAATGAGAGTGTATGTGAACAAGAATAATAAGAAGTTAGGGAATTCTTAACTTGCTTATGTATTGCATGATAGCCGGTTTTGTGCTAGTGGTATGTTATTCTTTACGGGGTCATTCCCCGGGTTTGTGGCATTTGCATATTCCGTGGATTTGCTACCGCGATCACGAGGAATACCTGCATGCGAGTCCGAGGGCTTATGCGGGTGAAATAGTCCGTGCGGCGGGTCCGACCTATGCGAGGAATACCTCATGCGAGTCCGTAAGGGCTTATGCGGGTGAAATAGTCCCATGCGAGGAATACCTCACGCGGGTCCACGCGACCTATGCGGGTGAAATAGTCCCAGGAGTAGGATTGCTTAATGATACTGCGGGCGGGTGGTCCTGCTTTGATCGTGAGCTTCCTATTTTATGTTGTAAGTATACTCCTATTTACTCTCATTGTTAGTAAGGCACAGTGTACTGTAATTTGATTATCATACATGTCTCCGGCTTTTATTTAAGCTTATGATGTAATTACAGTATTTTCCAGTTTTACATACTTAGTACATATTGTGTACTAACCCCCTTCCTCGGGGGATGCGTTCATGCCGCAGGTAGGGGTAAACAGGTGGTGGATCCTCATTCTTAGGATCACTTATCAGACGTCAGAAGCTCCATTTCTCCGGAGGCTTGTCTCTTTTGGGTACAGTTTTTCCCTGATGTTGTAGATTATGTACATTCAGGGGTATGGCGAAGCCTCCGTCATACGATTGTTATTCACAAGTGCGTATTCACATATGTGGTTGGGCATGTAGAAGCGAGTTATGCGGTTGTACTTTTGATTATGTTTATATTATGGAAGCGGCACTTATCGGCTGCTTTGTTGTTTATTGTTTACATATGTATTTATGTTGTGTATGTTCCGCTGCTATTCTCTGATGTATACCTGAACAGGGTGCCCAGGTAGGGCACCAGTCGCGGCCCCGGGGTCGGGTCGTGACACAACCCATACCCATGATAACATCAAAGTCAGTCATATCTAACTCTATCAAATCTGCTAGGGTAGACGACTATATATGACCACCGAACAATTTTTATATACCCGTTTAGCTATGACCGAATCTACTACCGGTGTAGCTACCTCAAATGGTTCTATCGACTCAGGTTCTATCCCGATCTACTAGCAACAAGGGGAGATATATATGACAAGGTGGAACCTGGATCTATTAATGCATATACGTCACAGAAAAAGGTCGATAATATACCTGTAACAACATCTGGTGACGCCTCCTGATCATGCCTACTGGCCAAAGCATATATACGGTGCGAGGGACCGCTAGAACTAGAAGCTCCACCATGACCTCTACCACGGCTGTGGCGTATGAACATCACGCTCTGCGGCGCGCCTTCTGAAGAAGAGGCGAACCAGCCGATCCGATGGGTTGAACCATACCACCCGCACCACTTCTATACAGACACTCTCTCATCATATGGCCTTGACAACCGCAAGAAAAACAAGCACTTGTATCAGAACGGCATATCCCAGAATGGGACCTACCATACTGAGGCAAAGGTGGCCCCGACTGAGTAGAACCTCTGTTCCTCTGAGAATCTGAAACCACAGCTCGGCCAGGCTCTGAATACCACAGACGGTCAAATCTTCTACCGTGAGCGTAGGGAGTACTATGTCTTTGGTGGGATGGATATCTAACTTTCTGCGAAATTTGTCGCCTCGAGACTCACCAGAATAACCTGCTAACCTAGCCCTCTTATGATGGTCCTCGCTGATCTCTGTCGTTTGCGCGCTGCGTGTCGGTCCTCAACTCCCTACGCATATGCCTGGATCCGAGCAATATTCATACCCGGCTGAAGAGCCACCGTCATACAACCATCGATCAAATAGTGGTCCAGCCCCATCACACAGCGATCCACCCTGTCTGCCATATCCGCTACAATAATGGGTGCATATCTGGTCAATGAATCAAACTCAAGGTTGTACTCTCTAATGCTCCTACCGCTCTACCTCAAGTTTAAGAACTTGTCAACTCTGGCCCTCCTCATCTCTGGAGGTAGGAAGTGGTCAAGGAAGGCCTCCGCAAACTCATCCCACACGGCTGGAGGAGCACCCTCGCCCATAGATAGCTCCCACGACTCATACCAGTTGATTGCTACATCACGCAACCGATATGAAGACAACACGACCAACTCAATCACTGAGGCCTTTATTACCCTCAGCGTACGCTGCATCTGTCGGATGAACTCATGTGGATCATCCTCGGGCCCAAAAAACTCTGGTGGACTACAGCTCAAGAAATCACGGATCCTCAAACTATCTAATCTGGGGTCAACTCCTGGTCCCTGTCTATAAGTATGCCCTGCCACTAATCTAGTCAGCAGCTGTACCGCATCTCTTATGGCTCTATCCTCCGCCCCTGGCTGAGAAGTTGGAGACTCAGTCTTTGGGTCTCGGCTGGTGATGATGCCCTGGCTGGAGCCTGCGGAGGTGGCGACATATCGAGTTGTCGGGAAGTGCAGTCTCGGCATAGGCCCGAGTACGGGATATGGTAACTCTCTGAATCCGACTAGTATCCCCCGCAGTAGATTTGCCCTTCTGGGCCGATGTCGCCTTCTTCGGAGGCATAGCTGTAAGCATATCAAGTCGTCAGAGAGGAATCATCCTAATAACATAGCTCTATTGCACGAACTATGAGATGAAAGAATATAAACCAATCCTAAATGTCCGACAGCCTCCTGCATATACGTATGGTGCACAACATACCCATACACAGGACTCTACTAGACACGATCTGTAGATATTCCGAGGACTAACTGCTCTGATACCAATTTTATCACGACCCGAACCGACGGGCCGCGACACGGTGCCCTAATTGGACACCCTTATACTACCTTGTCACATATAATCAGACTCATACTGATGAAAATATAGAAATCTGTAATAAACCTGCGTCATGAGGAGTCACAACTAATCAACATATCAAGCTAGGCAAGCCGACAAGGCCACCACTATACATAGGGATAACAAAAACACGTCACAACCGTACAGCTGGCTAAAACACATATACAAAAGCACATCTACCACTCACAACTGTCTACAGACCTCTAAGAATACGATAATGAAATATGATGGGACAGGGCCCCGTCGTACCCCTAAATATGCATAAGTCTATAATAGTGAATCTGTACCAAAAAGACTAACTCCAGAATAATGGAGATCTCAAGAAAACAGCTGAGCAGGAATCCTAAGCCGGAGGATCGCCGAACTAAATATACGTACTGCAGCATGAACGGCCCAGGGGCGAAGTCGATGCGAAATAATGTACTGAGTATGTAAATGTTACACCCCGTAGTTCAGGTCATGCGTATGAGAGCGTACGAAAGGGGGTAAGACTTAAAATTTTCGAAGGATAGGTTGATGGATCGTTCCGGATGGGTTTTAGTCAAGTTTGAGGTGAGTTATGACCCGATACATTGAGAGTTCCTAAGTGTTTCAAAGGCCTGGGGCGTAGTTCGTTGAGTCTAGATTCCAACGCAACCAACCGTTCGTCGATGGGACATCAGAGTAGGAAGTTATGAGAGTTACAAGTTCAGTGCGCAGACGGGCAGAAATGCGTTTTAGGTAAAGGCAACAGGGCCGCGGCTGTCACGACCCGAACCCGGACCCGTGACCGGTGCCTTAACCCGGGCACCCTAGTGACACAATATCAGAGAAAACCAGCGGAATGTAAACTCAAGATAAACAACCATTAAGATATAGAATAGTCTAGCCCAAAATGGCTAACCCAAAAGTACATAAACCTAACGATTCATCCTTATGAACCAAGTTCTGACAAGAATACAGGCCTCTAAGAATGAATAACACTATACCGGGACCGGGCCCCGTCATGCCCCTGAATGTACAAAATATCAACGACTCCAGGGAGAACCATACCAAAAGTCGAGCCTCCGAAGAAATGGAGCTCACGACACACAGTACAAGATCCAGGAATGAGGATCTACCACCGCTTTCCTTACCTGCGGCGTGAGCGGCCCCGATGAAGGGTCGACACAACGTACCAAGTATGTAAAAGCGGAAAATCGTAGTAATATCATAAGTCCAAAATACACGAAGTTATAGATAAAACCAAATTATGTTGCCTTTGTGCCTTACTAATAATGAGAGTAACAAGTATACGTTTTATAGCGTAAAAATAGGAGGCTCGTGATCAAAGCAGGTACCTCGCGTAGTATCATTAAGCAATCCTACTCCGGGACTATTTCACCCGCATAGGTCATGTGGACCCGCGTGAGGTCATCCGCTCGTCATAGGACTGTTTCACCCGCATGGGACTATTTCACCGCATGGATCCCGTGGATCCGCATGATACCATCAGCGTACTCGCGTGGGACTATTTCACGCGTGGATCTATGGTCCGATCGCGTGAGTACAAGCGTCGCACTCGCGTCATGGGTAGCAAATCCATGGCATAAATAATAACACGGGGTTTACGTAACAATATAAATATATATAACATAGCTCATCATTATTAAACATAACATAAGCACTACCGGCCTATCACATCACAACATAAGCACTACCGGCCTATCATAACTTAAGCAAGTTAAGAATCACCCAACTTCTTATTAATAGTATTAATACATCCTCTCATTTTAGTATACCTAAGGCACGATCATGTCTTTTAATAAAAATCAGAATTTAACCCAAGTATCATGTACCTCTAACCTTTTAAGAAATAACTCTTTTATACAAAAATCCCAAGATACTAATCACCATAGTATCAAGTTACGATTTCTTTTCAAACAAGTCACATTTCCTTTTAAAACTATCTCAAGCTTCTAAATTAAGTGACTTCATTTCTTGTAAAACCTTAGGCAATTCATGCCTTAGAACCATTTTCCTTCCACAAGTTCAAATCATCAAAACCTTTCTCCATTAAACTTTCACAAACTAATATAACCAACTCCCCATAAAGCCGTTACATTAGAGTTAAACAATAGTAAAACACATTCCCTTAAGTCCATGGGATTTTTATACTTTTCTTTTAAAACGAAGCAAGTATCAAATACTTATAACAAACGAAGATTTCCAAATCTTGTACGTCTACCGTACTACATAGGTACAACTAATCATGCTCAAGAGATAGGAAAGCTCCACATACCTCTTCGGTCAATCCACAAGCTAAGTCCAATTTACCGCACGTAGTATGTCAACCTAAAATGACCACAATACGTTTATCAAGCTCTAATTACAATGCAGAATTTTTCCAAGTTAAAGTCACCAATTTCCTACGGAAAATTGGGCAGCGTTTCCTTTGTTTCTACATACATTGCCACATTTTTCAAGGTCGATCTTTAACGCTCAAATGCCATGTTTAAGGCTCAACAACCAACCAACACCAAGGGGATTACACACCTAAACTTTGGTGTGTAAAAATTCAGCCCCACAAGTTACAACAACTAACCCAACAAGTCTAATGTAGTATTTAGGCAACAACATGCTCATAAAATCCTCCCTAACCAATTCTTTCATAATCACACCCCATTTCTTACATGCAACTACTCTAAGTGCATTTTTCCAACTACAAGTTCTTCCTATTAAACATGCAACACCCAATACCAACTCTGAGAAGAAATGTTACCTTAAGTTTTAGCCAAACTTATTCCAACACCTTGCTAGCCTTTTTCTCCAAGAACACCACCACAATAGCACTTCTAAGCTAGTCACAAGCTTCCTTCTTGCCTTTAACTTTTCAGATTTTCTTAGGCTAGAACACCTCTTGAGGTTTTAGAGAGAAGGGGGAGCTCAAGCTTTGGAGAGAGAGAGAGAGTAAAGATGAAAGATGGAAAAGTGACCAAGCCTTGGTCAATTATATTGCATGCGTTACGAAAATCGGATGGGGGACACTTGTCACCCTCTCATGGCCTCTTTTAAAACAAAAATCAGATTTTCTAAGTTTTTCCGCCCAAATTTCCCGCCTCGGCGCCGCGGCCCTGCTTCCCGGCGCCGCGGCGCCGCAACTCCTGCGGACCCGCGGATCTTTCGGCGCCGCGGCTACTGGAACCGGCGCCTCGCGCACTTCACCGCCTTGGCGCGGCCCCGCCTCCGCGCGGCTGCGAGCCACGAGCGTGTTTCTCTAATTTCGCGGCCCCACGCGGCCGAACCACGGGGTATAACATTCTCCCCCCCTTAGAAACATTCATCCCGAATGTTCCTTCTAGCCTTACACAAAACACAATATAAACATATCTTCTTAACTATTCCTTTGCAAATAAGAATGCTCCCCGAGCCACAACATTACTCAAGCATAATCAACTAAATTAACACCAATCAGTAGGAAAGGGGGGTTACCTGGAGGTATAGGGAATAAGTGTGGGTATTTCTTCATCATATCATCCTCCGCTTCCCACGTCATCTCCTCTTTGTTCTCGTTCCGCCATTAAACCTTGACGAAAGCCACCTCCTTCGTCCGGAGTCGTCTAACTTGACGATCGAGTATCGCTATGGGACTCTCCTCATACGACAACTCCTCTGTCACCTGGATATCCTGAATCGGATGCACTCTGAGCGGATCTCAACGCATTTACGTAACATAGACACGTGAAAAGCTGGATGTCCGCCTCAAGATCGGACGGCAGATCCAACTCATAGGCAACCTTGCCCACTCTTGGACAATCGATACGGCCCGATGTACCTTGGTGAGTTTCCCTTTCCTCCCAAATCTCATCACACCGCCGTGGGTGACACTTTGAAAGACCCAATCATTAACCTCAAACTCTAAGTGTCGGCCGATGATCTGCGTATGATTTCATCGACTACGGGCTGCGCGATAACCGCTCTGGATAAGCTTCACCTTATCCATCGCTGTGAACCAAATCGGCCCGATTAACTACACTTCTCCCACTTCAAACCAACTATCGGTGACTGCACTTCCTCCCGTATAAGGCCTCATAAGCGCTATCTCGAACACTAGAATGGTAGTTGTTGTTATAAGCAAACTCACAAGAGGTAAATGATCCTCCAGCTACCGAAATCAATAACACAAGCCCGCGACATATCCTCGAGTGCGGATAGTGCGCTCGGCTGTCCGTCCGTCACGAGGATGAAAGCGTGATGAGACTCACTGTGTCCCTAATCCATGGAAAGACCTCGAGTTAGCGTGAATGGGCTCTCTATCGATATAATCGACACCGGGACTCAAGTGATCTCACAATCTCTCTAATATATAATCGGCATAGTCCTCGGTGGCGTCGTCATTTGGAAGAAAATGGGCTGATTTCGACTGTCAACAATAACCCAAATGGAATCATGTCTCCTGCGGGTGCGAGGTAACCTGTAATAAAGTCCATGTTGACCACCTCCCACTTCCACATCGAATATCAATAGCACGTTAGCGCCCACTACGGTGCTCAACCTTAACCTGGCGACAATTAGGACACGGGCAACAAAACCGCCGTCCTCTTCAACCATCCCACCATACACACGAGGTCATGGTACATCTTAGTCGACCGGATGAATCGAATAACGAGCCTTTGTGTGCCTCACGAAATCTGCGGCGAAGTCTGTACATCGGGAACACCTGGCCCTCGAATCTTAGCACCCGTCGGTGCTACCTCAAATAGACTCTTCTCTTCTGGAAGGCTGCGTCCGATCGTACCAAAATCGGATCCTCATCATCGCCTCTTCACCTCGCCGGCGATGGAAGACTGGCGACCTCCGAACCGAATTCGTTACTAACGGAATCAACCAAACGAACGAGGCTTGCTGGCGGTGTAACTCTCGGACCATATCCCTTCTGCATGCGAACATCGGATAGACTACCCATCGATCTGCGACTAAGGCATACGCAACTCATTGGCCTTCCTGGGTGGTACGAATATCAACATCGTAATCCTTAAGTAGCTCCAACCGTCTGCGCAAGTTCGGCTCCTGCCGTGAAGATGTCTTGGAGACTCTTGTGGTACGTGTAAATGTCACATGAACTCCATATAAATAATGTCTCGGATCTTGAGGCATGAATCACTGCCCGGCTCCAGTCATGTGTGGGATAGTTCTTCTCATGTTTCCTAAGCCGGGATCATAAGCTATAACCTTGCCGTCTTTGCGTCCAAGCGCCGACACTGGCGTCACAATAAACCACGTATCCATCTAAACCCTGCGGAAGAGTAAGAAGCGGGGCGGTCGTCAACTTCTCCTTTAGCTGGAAACTTTCCTCACAAGTATCCGTCACGAACATATCGCTACGAGTCGGCTTAGTCAAAGTCTTGAAATAGAAGCAAACTTCTCCACAAACCTCAGATAATAACGCGAGGCCCAAAAGGCTGCGCCTGCGCCGGTGTAGTGGGTCTAGGCCAAGTCTTGACTGCCTCAATCTTTGCTGTATCAACCCGAATACCATCGGCTCCGATAACATGTCCTAAGAAAGCCACTGAAGCCAGCCAAAACTCGCATTTCGAGAACTTGGCATACAACTGCCGGTCCCTGAGGACTCCCAATACCGTCCTCAAATGATCTGTATGCTCCTGCTCTGTGCGCGAATACACCAAGATATCATCGATGAAAACTATAACGAACATATCCAAGAATGGCCTGAACACCCTATTCATCAAATCCATGAATACCGCTGGAGCGTTGGTCAACCCGAAAGACATCACCCTGAACTCATAGTGCCCATACCGGGTCCTGAATGCAGTCTTCGGGATATCTGCCTCTCTAACTCGCACCTGATGATAACCAGAACGCAGGTCTATCTTGGAAAAACATCTCGCACCCTGCAACTGGTCAAACAAATCATCAATCCTGGGGAGGGGATATCTATTCTTGATAGTTACCTTGTTCAGCTGCCTGTAATCAATACACATACGCAGCGTCCCATCTTTCTTCTTTACAAACAACAGGGTGCTCCCGGGGAGAAACACTTGATAAAGCCTTTTCCGGAAATCTTTGGTGGTCCTTGATTCCTTCAACTCGGCGGGTGTCATCTGTATGGCGGGATAGATATCGGTCGAGTGTCCGTGCCAAATCGATGCAAAACTCAATCTCCTCTCGGGAGGATACGGAAGCTTCGTGCGGGAAAGCGTCTGGAAACTCTCTAACCGGGCCGATGAAGGTCGGTATCTCACCTCGATGTCGAATACGAACCAAATGGTAAATATACCCGCCGTACCATCTTCCTAGCCTTGAGGTAAGAAATAAACCTACCACCGGCGTCACGGTATTCCTTCCACTCGATAACGGCTCACCAGAAACGGAACCGAACTAACTCTCTGCGATCCACATTGGCATAGCAAGATGCTAGCCAATCCATACCCATAATCACATGAAGTGCTGTCATGTCCAACTCTATCAAGTCGGCTAAGTCGGCGACCATCATCTATAGTCATCGGCAAGCCTTATATACCCGCTAACAGAAGCAGGCAAGGCGTAGCCACCTCAAGATTCTATGGACTCGGGCTCTATCCCTATTCTACCCGCAATATGAGGAGATATATAGGGCGGTAGAACACGGATCTATCAAAGCATAAACATCACAAAGAAGAAACCAACAATGTACTGGCGACATCGGTGGCGCCTCACGGTCTGGCGGTGGACATAGCATAAATGCGGTTACGAGGACGCTGGGCTGGAACCTCTACCACGACCCTGCGCGGCACATGCGTCGTGAATACCACGCGCCGGGCGCATCGCGCGGCGATGAAGATCCGACCTGCTTCGGTGAGCCATCATATTCCGCCACTGCAGGGCGGACAATCTCTCTCAAATGGCCTGCCGCGAGAATAACAAGCTCACGGAGAACACGACACCCATAGTGGCAATCACCACATCGACCACACCGAGGCATAGGTGGCCTCGTCGGCGGAACTACGGTCCTGCGGAAACGAAGCCACGGAACCTGTCACCGCTTCAATACTGCATGCGTCCGAAGATGGTGGAGGCGCTGCGGGCCATGTGGTGCAAATCTGGTTTCTTCTTTGGGGTTGTCTACCTAAAACTACCGGAGGACCTGTTGTCTGGCCTCTTCTGCGATACACTGCCGATCCGTCGGCCCTGCGTTCCGCACGAGAGCATGTGCTGCGTGCGGGCAATGTCCATGCGGTGGAGAGCCACCTCGAGCAACTCTCGGCCAAGTGATCATCGAGTCTGTGACATAGCGGTGCACCATCTCGTATGCGCTGCGATGCGGGCATACCTAGCCAATGAATCAAACTCCACGTTGTATTCGGACCGTCGCCCATTCTCTCGGCGTCAAAAATCTATCGGCGAGCCCTCGCCTGCGGTGGCAAGAAATGGCCAAATGCGCCTCACGAGAACTTCGTCCCAAGCGGTGGATCGCGTACTCCCGGGGCAGTTCCGCGAATCATACCGATCCAAGCTGCGATGTCCGCGGCCGTCACGAACCTAATACCAGCGGCTCGGTCTCGAAGCGTCACCCTCGTGATCCTCTGCAGCTGTCGGATAAACTCCTGCGGATCATCCTCGAGGCCTCGACCCATAAAACTACGGTGGTGCGACTCAAAAGTCTCTCGATCTCGAGTTAGCGGCTGCAGGTGAACTACGAATGCGGCCGAGGCTGCATCTCAACCTATCCTCGCATGCGGACGATCTGGCGATGGCGGGCTATCTCCTTGTAGCCCATATCCTGCCTGCCAGGCTGGTGGAGGCTCAGTGCGCGGTCTCGGCCGATCATTCTTTGCCTCCGACTCTCTTTGGGGTTGGCGGCGTCGTAGAACTTCGCCGTCAAACACCTCGTGCAGTAAGGGCCAGGGCACGTGCCACAGTGACCTCGGTGCCCTGCGGTAGTTCCCTCGCTTGCCGCCACGAGTGCGGTTGCCTTAGCGGAGACATAAGCGTCTGAGAAAAATACGTCGAGTAAATTCAACCTATAGCACGGCTACATTGCACGATCTTAGAGTGAAAGAATGGGAACCAATCCTAAATATCCTGCTGACCCACGATTATAGATGTGGTGCGCAACACGCGATAATCAAGACTCTACTAGATGCGGCACAGACTCTTTCAGAGGATTAGCGCTCACGATACCACTTTTGTCACGACCGAACCGGACGTGACCGGTGCCTTAACGGGCACCTAGTGACACAACATCGAGAGAAAACGGCGGAATGTAAACTCAAGATAAACAACCATTAAGATATAGAATAATCTAGCCCAAAATGGCTAACCCAAAGTACATAAACCTATGATTTACATCCTTAACGAACCAAGTTACGACAAGACTACAGGCCTACAGAATGAATAACACTATGACGGGACGGGGCCCGTCATGCCTGAATGTACAAAATATCAACGACTCGGGGAGAACCGTACCAAAGTCGAGCCTCAGAAGAAATGGAGCTCACGACACTGAGTACAAGATCCACAGGAATGAGGATCTACCACCGCTTTCCTTACCTGCGGCATGACGCGGCCCAGGAAAGGGTCGATACATGACGTACCAAGTATGTAAAGCGGAAAATCTTGTAGTAATATCATAAGTCCAAAATACTTTGAAGTTATAGATAAAACCAAATTATGTTGCCTTGTGCCTTACTAATAATGAGAGTAACAAGTATACGTTTTATAGCATAAAAATAGGAGGCTCGTGATCAAAAGCAGGGTACCTCGCGTAGTATCATTAGCAATCCTACTCACGGGACTATTTCACCGCATAGGTCCCGTGGACCCGCGTGAGGTCATCCGCTCGTCATAGGATATTTCACCCGCGTGGGACTATTTCACCGCATGGATCTGTGGATCCGCATGAGTACCATCGCGTACTCGCGTGAGACTATTTCACCGCGTGGATCCATGGTCGGATCCGTAGTCTGGCGTCGCTTTCGCGTCATGGGTAGCAAATCCATGGCATAAATAATAACGGGGTTTACAGTAACAATATAAATATATATAACATAGCTCATCAGGCTATTAAACATAACATAAGCACTTAGGCCTATCACGTCACAACATAAGCACTACCGCCTATCATAACTTAAGCAAGTTAAGAATCGCTAACTTCTTATTAATAGTATTAATACGTCCTCATTTTAGTATACCTAAGGCACGATCATGTCTTTTAATAAAAATCAGAATTTAACCCAAGTATCATGTACCTCTAACCTTTTAAGAAATAACTCTTTTTATACAAAAATCCCAAGATACTAATCACCATAGTATCAAGTTACGATTTCTTTTCAAACAAGTCACATTTCCTTTTAAAACTATCTCGAAGCTTCTAAATTAAGTGACCGTTTCTTGTAAAACCTTAGGCAATTCATGCCTTAGAACCATTTTCCTTCCACAAGTTCAAATCATCAAAACCTTTCTCCATTAAACTTTCACAAACTAATATAACCAACTCCCCAAGCGTTACATTAGAGTTAAACAATAGTAAAACACATTCCCTTAAGTCGAGGATTTTTATACTTTTCTTTTAAAGCGAAGCAAGTATCAAATACTTATAACAAGCGAAGATTTCCAAATCTTGTCGTCTACCGTACTACATAGTACAACTAATCATGCTCAAGAGATAGGAAAGCTCCACATACCTCTTGGTCGATCCACAAGCTAAGTCGATTTACATGCGTAGTATGTCAACCTAAAATGACCACAATCGTTTATCAAGCTCTAATTACAATGCAGAATTTTTCCAAGTTAAAGTCACCAATTTCCTACGGAAAATTGGGCAGCGTTTCCTTTGTTTCTACATACATTGCCACCTTTTCCAAGGTCGATTTTTAACGCTCAAATGCCATGTTTAAGGCTCAACAACGACCAACCAAGGGGATTACACACCTAAACTTTGGTGTGTAAAAATTCAGCCCTGAGTTACAACAACTAACCCAACAAGTCTAATGTAGTATTTAGGCAACAACGTGCTCATAAAATCCCCTAACCAATTCTTTCATAATCACACCCCATTTCTTACATGAACTACTCTAAGTGCATTTTTTCAACTCTGAGTTCTTCCTATTAAACATGCAACACCCAATACCAACTCTGAGAAGAAATGTTACCTTAAGTTTTAGCCAAACTTATTCCAACACCTTGCTAGCCTTTTCTCCAAGAACACCACCACAATAGCACTTCTAAGCTAGTCACAAGCGTCCTTCTTGCCTTTAACTTTTCAGATTTTCTTAGGCTAGAACACCTCTTGAGGTTTTAGAGAGAAGAGGAGCTCGAGCTTTGGAGAGAGAGAGAGAGTAAAGATGAAAGATGGAAAAGTGACCAAGCCTTAGTCAATTATATTGCATGCGTTACGAAAATCGGATGGGGGGACACTTGTCACCTCTCATGGCCTCTTTTAAAACAAAAATCAGATTTTCTATGTTTTTCGCCCAAATTTCCGCCTCGGCGCGCGCCCTGCTTCCGGCGCCGCAGCTCTGCGGACCGCCGGATCTTTCGGCGCCGCGCTGGAACAGCGCCTCACCGCACTTCACTGCTTGGAGCGCGGCCACGCCTTGGCGCGCGGCTGAGGCCCTGAACGTGTTTCTCTAATTTCGCACGGCCCCACACGCGGCCGAACCACGAGGTATAACGGCGCCGGATGCGAGGCGCGCTAAATCTTGAGGTCGCTGAGTTTCAGCCATGGCCACGGGAAGCAGGTCGCGCGCGGAAGATCTGGTCGCAGAGTTGCGGCGCCGCCGGAAGCGGCGCGCCAGGCGGGATGCAGGCGAAAAACTTAGGAAAAGGCAGATTTTTCTTTTAAAAGACCTTGGGAGGGTGACAAGTGTCCCCCCCATCTGATTTCTTGCATGCAATATATTGACCAAGTCTTCATCTTCCAATCTCTCTCTCTCTCTAAAGCAAAAACTCCTCATTCTCTCTAAAACTCCAAGAAGATTCTAGCCTAAGAAAATTTGAAAAATTAAGAACACAAGAAGGAAGCTTGTGGCTAGCTTGTGGTGGTGTTCTTGGCAAGAAAGCTAGCAAAGTCTTTGGAATAAGTTTGGCTAAAACTTTAAGGTAACATTTCTTCCTTTAGAATTAGTTCTAGTGTTGCATGCTTAGAAGAAAGAACTTGTGGTAGTAAAATAATGCTCTTAGAGTCATTGCATGCTAGAAAATGTGGTTTGGATATGAAGAATGGGTTAAGAAGAGATTATGAGCATGTTGTAGCCTAAAAACTACCTTAGAATTGTTAAGTGAATTGTTGGATTGATTGAGCCTTAAATGTGGTGTTTGAATGATAAATTCGGCCTTGTGAAAGGTGGCAAAGTATGTAGAAACAAAGGAAATCTTTGATTTTCCATAGAATTTAGTGGCTTTGAGTTTAGATTATTCTACATTGAAATTAGAGGTTAATACGCGTATCATGATTATTATAGGTTGATATATTACTTGCGGTAGTTTGAGCTTAGCAAGTGGGTTGACCAAAGAGGTATGTGGAGCTTTCTTATCTCTTGAGCATGAGTAGTTTTAACTATATAATGCGGTGAGCGTCGTGTTTTAAATGAAGTAAATCCATTTGTTGTACTTGACTTGTTTTAAGAAAATGTCTAAGTTGATTGGGTTAAAGAGTTAACCCACTTATTCCTAAGTAATGGTTTATCCTAATTAAGGTAGACAAGGATTTAGTGACATCAAGAAGTATTACGGAAATTGTGTGAGTTTGATTTGAAGTATAAGTCTCTTGGTTAATAAAAAGAACGAAATCTTTTGAAACATAAGGAGTTATAACGGTCTTATGGGAGGTTAGTTGTAACGGCCTTATGAAAGAGTATGAACGTCTAAAGCTTTAAAGCATAAAGTTAGTATAACGACTTTATGGGGAGTTGGTTATAATAACTTTATGAAAGGTTAAAGAGTTGGTTTTTCTTGAATAAGGTCATGAAAATGAGATCCATTTTGTATGTTAATGTAAACCTAAAGAAGTTATGAGTTTACTTGGGCGTCTGCTTGATGATGAAGGATTCCGGGTATGCTTCCATTGTTGATTATGAGTTTACTTGGAGCGTCGCCTTGATGATGAAGGATTCCACGGGTATGCTTCCATTGTTGATTATGAGTTTACTTGGGCGTCGCTTGATGATGAAGGATTCCACGGGTATGCTTCCATTGTTCGATTATGAGTTTACTTGGGCGTCGCCGATGATGAAGGATTCCACGGGTATGCTTCCATTGTTCAGTTATGAGTTTACTTGGACGTGCCGTCAGTGATGAAGGATTCCACGGGTATGCTTCCATTGTTCAGTTATGAGTTTACTTGGACGTGCCGCCAGTGATGAAGAATTCCACGGGTATGCTTCCATTGTTCAGTTATGAGTTTACTTGGACGTGCCGCCAGTGATGAAGGATTCCACGGGTATGCTTCCATTGTTCAGTTATGAGTTTACTTGGACGTGCCGCCAGTGATGAAGGATTCCACGGGTATGCTTCCATTGTATTTTGATTATGAGTGTCCTATTTTTCATGCCGTGTAGTATATGATTGATATTCTCATTGTTAGTAAGGCACAGTAAAAGGTAAGTTGATTTCATCCATGACCCCTGCTTGCCTTCAGACTTATGATTTCATTACAGTATTTTCAGTTTCACATACTTGGTACCTGTTGTACTGACCTCGCCCGGAGTGCGTTAAATGCCAGTCGAGATACGTAACTGGCTGGTCCGCTCTTAGGATCACTGTTCATTTCTGGAAAGCTCCATCCTCTCGGAGGCTTTGTCTTTTGGTATGATTCCACGAGGTTATAGACTTTTGTACATTCGGGGTATGGCGGGCCCTGTCATACGATTGTTATTCCTAAGTGCAGTAGTCACGTTTGTGGTTTGGGCTATAATGATAAGTTGGACTGTTTCACTTTCGGTTAAGTTATTTTATGAAAGCGGCCTTATCGGCTGCTAGTGATGTTTACCTTGTCTGATTTTGTTTTATGTATGTTCATCGCTATTTCTCGACATATACTGACAGGTACCCGGTAGGTACGGTCGCGGCCGAGGTCGGTCGTGACAAAAGTGGTATCGAGCGATTAGTCCTCGGAAAGTGTCCACATACCGTGTCTAGTAAGTCTTGATTATCGGTGTGTGTCGTGCACCACATCTATAATCAGGAGGCTGCAGGATATTTAGGATTGGGTTCCATTCTTTCACTCTAAGATCGTGCAATAGAGCTGAGTTATAGGTTGAGTCTCCTCTGATGTTTCCCTTTTTGTATCAGTTATGCCTCGCGCGCAACCGCGCCCGAAGGGCAAGGAAGGCGAGAGTCTTGCTAGTGGGACGCGGAGAGTTACAAGGGCACAGGCCCAGTCTTTACCGGAGATGATGTTTCGGGAGGCGAGTTCCACGACGTCGCCACCTCGGCCAGTCTGAGGCGGCGGCCGCTCACGAGGCGGTACGAGCCTCCGTTCCACACCGGGCGAGTATAGGGATTACGAGCGGTCGGGTTATTGACTAGCATTGTGGCGAGCGATGCCGAGGCCGGTGACTAACCCTAGAGCTGACAGTTTAAGGATTCGGGACTTTCTGAGTTGTGATCCACCCGAGTTCTATGGTTCGAGGTCTGAGGAGGATCCTCAGGAGTTTATTCGACAAGTGCGGCGGACTACGCAGGTGCTTAGGGCCTCGGAGACGGAGTCCGTTGTGTTAGCTTAACTGGGTTCTGCGATATTGCGTTGAATTGGTTTGAGTCGTGGGTGTTGTCAAGAGGTGTGGGTGCTCACTCCGGCTTGGGATGAGTTCACGGAAGCCTCGGTCACTTTTTGCCTCCCGAGACGAGGAGAGCCCGCTTGGATAGGTTCTTGGCATTGAGACAGAATGGGAAGACCATCAGGGAATACAACCTAGAGTTTGATTCATTAGCCAGGTATGCGCCCACTATTGTGGCGGACATGGCGGACCGAGTTCACCGCTATGTGATGGGGTTAGATCGTTACATGATTCTGCGTATGCAGGAGTGGCTCTTCACGGTATGGATATTTCCGTGATGCAGCGTTTGCACGAGGATTGAGGGCGGGAGAGTGAGGGCGGCCAGTCGGCCCGGCCAAGAGGCGGGGCAGCGTGGTTTCAGGATAGCTTTGGGGTGGGCGGCCTCAGCAGAGTTGGGTCTACATTTCGCCAACGCAGTGCCCCTTCCGATCTTTCCGGGTGGTTTTGACCGTCGGGGATATTCGTGAAGCAGTCGAGCTCGGGCGGCGAGTTCATAGGTATCGAAGATAGTATGCATGGGAGGCCACCGCTTGCCGGTGTGGTCACCGTGGTAGATCTCATTTTGGAGAGTGTCGGACTAGGTCGACAACTTATTACACTGCGGCCAACCGGCCATTTGGCGAGCACCGTCAGGCAGGTAGCGGTGGGATGGAACCTATTGGATCGGTTGCGGGTTCTTCACCTTGATGGCTAGGCAGATATTCATACACCAAGCGGGGCCTTGGCAGAGGTCGTGGTAGCGATTCGATTTTAGCGGTCCTTTGACTCGCCTATGTGACATCAGGTATATCTTGGGCCCTTTAGAGATTAGTAGGCATGATAGGATTGTGGTATGGTAGAATGTCATGAATGAATAATATTAAGGTTATATGTATGCTAGCAGCAGGTTGGAAGTACGATAAGAGAATCCTTTTAGGCCTTGAATGGGAGTAAGATAGTGTTAGTGCACCCTTGGGATCTGTTTTCTTGTGTGATAGTGATGGGTGGATATGCGTGTACGATATCTTAGGACCATAGGTGGCATGGTGAAGTTCCATTAGCGTAAAGTACGAGGATGTACCGAGGAATATTAGATTGGCTCCAAAAGAACATTCGGGGACGAATGTTTCTAAGGGGGGGAGAATGTTACACCCCGTAGTTCAGGTCATGCGTATGAGAGCGTACGAAAGGGGGTAAGACTTAAAATTTTCGAAGGATAGGTTGACGGATCATTCCGGACAGGTTTTAGTCAAGTTTGAGGCGAGTTATGACCCGATACATTGAGAGTTCCTAAGTGTTTCAAAGGCCTGGGGCGTAGTTCGTTGAGTCTAGATTACAACGCAACCAACCGTTCATCGATGGGACATCAGAGTAGGAAGTTATGAGAGTTACAAGTTCGGTCAGCGACGGGCGAAATGCGTTTCGTAAAGCAGGCGCGGCGCGGATGCAGGGCCGCGCGCCGAAATCGAGGGTCGCTGAAGTTTCAGCGCGCCAGCCGGGAAGCGAACGGCGCGGAAGATCTGGTCGCGGGATTGCGGTGCCAGCCGCCGAAGCGCGCGCCGAGGCGAGATTCAGGCGGAAAAACTTAGGAAAAGGCGATTTTTCTTTAAAGACCTTGGGAGGGTGACAAGTGTCCCCATCTGATTTCTTGCATGCAATATATTGACCAAGTCTTGAAGACTTGGTCATCTTCCAATCTCTCTCTCTCTCTAAAGCAAAAGCTCCTCCTTCTCTCTAAAACTCCAAGAAGATTCTAGCCTAAGAAAATCTGAAAAATTAAGAACACAAGAAGGAAGCTTGTGGCTAGCTTGTGGCTAGCTTGTGGTGGTGTTCTTGGCAAGAAAACTAGCAAAGTCTTTGGAATAAGTTTGGCTAAAACTTTAAGGTAACATTTCTTCCTTTAGAATTAGTTCTAGTGTTGCACGCTTAGAAGAAAGAACTTGTGGTAGTAAAATAATGCTCTTAGAGTCATTGCATGCTAGAAAATGTGGTTTGGATATGAAGAATGGGTTAAGAAGAGATTATGAGCATGTTGTAGCCTAAAAACTACCTTAGAATTGTTAAGTGAATTGTTGGATTGATTGAGCCTTAAATGTGGTATTTGAATGATAAATTCGGCCTTGTGAAAGGTGGCAAAGTATGTAGAAACAAAGGAAATGCTGCCCAATTTTTCCATAGAATTTAGTGGCTTTGAGTTTAGATTATTCTACATTGAAATTAGAGGTTAATACGTGTATCATGATTATTATAGGTTGATATATTACTTGCGGTAGTTTGAGCTTAGCAAGTGGGTTGACCAAAGAGGTATGTGGAGCTTTCTTATCTCTTGAGCATGAGTAGTTTTAACTATATAGTACGGTAGACGTACGTGTTTTAAATGAAGTAAATCCATTGGTTGTACTTGACTTGTTTTAAGAAAATGTCTAAGTTGATTGGGTTAAAGAGTTAACCCACTTATTCCTAAGTAATGGTTTATCCTAATTAAGGTAGACAAGGATTTCGTGACATGAAGAAGTATTACGGAAATTGTGTGAGTTTGATTTGAAGTATAAGTCTCTTGGTTAATAAAAAGAACGAAATCTTTTGAAACATAAGGAGTTATAACGGCCTTATGGGAGGTTAGTTGTAACGGCTTATGAAAGAGTATGAACGTCTAAAGCTTTAAAGCATAAAGTTAGTATAACGGCTTTATGGGGAGTTGGTTATAATAACTTTATGAAAGGTTAAAGAGTTGGTTTTTCTTGAATAAGGTCATGAAAATGAGATCCATTTTGTATGTTAATGTAAACCTAAAGAAGTTATGAGTTTACTTGGACGTACCGCCAGTGATGAAGGATTCCACGGGTATGCTTCCATTGTTCAGTTATGAGTTTACTTGGACGTCGCTTGATGATGAAGGATTCCACGGGTATGCTTAAATTGTTCAGTTATGAGTTAACTTGGACGTTCCCAGTGATGAAGGATTCCACGGGTATGTTTCCATTGTTCAGTTATGAGTTTACTTGGACGTGCGCGATGATGAAGGATTCCACGGTATGCTTCCATTGTTGATTATGAGTTTACTTGGGCGTCACGTCGATGATGAAGCGATTCCACGGGTATGCTTCCATTGTTGATTATGAGTTTACTTGGGCGTCGCCCGATGATGAAGGATTCCACGGGTATGCTTCCATTGTTCAGTTATGAGTTTACTTGGACGTGCCGCCAGTGATGAAGGATTCCACGGGTATGCTTCCATTGTTCAGTTATGAGTTTACTTGGGCGTGCCGCCAGTGATGAAGGATTCCACGGGTATGCTTCCATTGTATTTTGATTATGAGTGTCCTATTTTTCATGTCGTGTAGTATATGATTGATATTCTCATTGTTAGTAAGGCACAGTAAAAGGTAAGTTGATTTCATCCATGACCCGCCTTGCCTTCGGACTTATGATTTCATTACGATTTTCGGGCCACATACTTGGTACTGTTGTAATCGACCTCCTTCGGCCGCTCATGCCGCAGTCGAGATACGTAGCTTCCGTCCGCACTCTTAGGATCACTGCTCATTTCTCGAAAGCTCCATCCTCGAGGCTTTGTCTTTTGGTATGATTCCCTGAGGTTATAGACTTTTGTACATTCAGGGGGTATGGCGGGGCCCTGTCCCGCCACAGTTGTTATTCCTAGAGGTCTGTAGTCACGTTTGTGGTTTGGGCTATAATGATAAGTTGGACTGTTTCACTTTCGGTTAAGTTATTTTATGAAAGGCGGCCTTATCGGCTTGCTAGTGATGTTTACCTTGCATGCATTTTGTTTTATGTATGTTCACGCTATTTCTCGACATATACCGATGGTACCCTGAGGTACCGCGCCCCGGTCGGTCGTGACAGAAATATAATCTTGTAAGAAAGATCATAATTGACCAAAGGGTATCATGAGACAAGTATAATAATCAAATTACCAATTCAACTGTGTCATATACGAATGAGAGTCAAATGTGCCTTATAAAGTAAAAGTCATGTATGTCCATATAAAGTCATTATATATACATAAACTGCCCGGCCCTCCAGGGAAGGACGCGGTGAACATATAGGGTATACTGCCCGGTCCATTCTGGGACGCGGTAAAATCGTATAAGGTATACTGCTGGCCCATTCTGGGACGCGGTAAAGTCATATAAGGTATACTGCCCGGCCCATTCTGGGACGCGATAAAGTGATATAAGAAATCTGCGCGCGTATCTGCCCAGCCCGGGACGCGGTAAAATGATATACTCACATTAGCACAAATAGAATGTCGTGAGTAGCTTATACATATCAAATCATCACCTGTCTCTTAATGGAATAGATAAAAGACATTATCATATCATGTATCATTTTAAAACATCCTTTGGAAACTCAAGGCATTTATCATGTCATGAATCATTTTAAAACATCATTTGGAAACTCAATAAAATCATTAAATGAACTTTTTACTAGAAAGTCAAAGGCACTTCTCATGACACATATCTTTAGGAATTAAACAGTGTAGAAATCATGTACGTCCGTCGTACGTTCATTAAATCATGCAAAAAATAAAGAAGGAAGAGTTTGACATACCTTTTAGTCGAACTAGCCAACTCAATATTAGAACACGTCTCGTCTCATACTTCAACCTATAATAAAGGGTAATACGTCCGTCAATTCTATGATTTCTAACGTAAGTTATATTTAATGACGACTTCCTATTCTATAAAAATTCGGACAACACTTCCCCTATTTATATGCAAATCCACAACTTCCAAACAAAGCCAACAACAACATGATTCCATATTCTTTTCTTAACTTCTTAAAATCCAATTCATGTTCCAATAATTCCTTATGAACAACTATAACTTAAATATCAAGATTTCCTTCAATTCCAACGCGCGGTTTGTAACGACAATAGTAATAACATAATCGAATTCAATGTATACCAAAAACAGTCCCTAATTCGATATCAATATCCAAAATATTCACATGCAAATGCCTTAACTCCAAATTTTTCTTAACAAAAATTCCTTCCTAAATCTACAACAACATACACTTCAATTATATCATAAATTTCTTATCTTGAATTTGTCTGAAACAGTTCCAGCAGAATCGGTCCACTGTTTCATCGGTTTTGCCCCATTTTTCTCACTTCTTCAACTCCAAATTGACATGCATGTATTTCACAATTTTAACCCATCATTCTTACATGTTTTTCATCCAAAAATTCATCTCCAAAACCTTGTATTTTCTGGACAGAAATCGGCCCAGCAGTGGCACGATTTACCCACTGTTTTGATGCAATTTCTTGGCTTCTAATTTTGATGAATCATGTAATCTAAGAAGAGGAGATAAAACTACAATTTTTGGTAGGGAAGGGGGTGTGTATCGGCTGGGGGAAAGGAAGAGAGAAGAAGAGATGAAGTTTAAAATGAAATAAGGGAAATGAGGAGTTGAAGAGTTTTTCTTAAGGTTAAAGACTAAAATCTGAAAATTGTTATTTGCAATACGGTCTCATTTCTCCTACTAATCTACTTAAATTAACTCCCCTCCTAAAATAAATCCCACATAACTCCTCTTCCATAAAATCTGAAAATTAAAAGTTCAATTTGGTCCAATTACCACAATTTATTAACCTTAGGTCCCACTTCCTCTAATTCCCGAAAATTTCATAAGGTTTCGTATTCTCAATGTCGTAATTTTTATAATACGACACTAGTCCATAATGGGAATATACAACTATCAATATAAGTTTCCAACACCACACCCGTTGTAACCAACATTTTTCGGGAATCACATCTTCTTGTATACAAATTTATGTATTAACATATGTAAGTATACTTTATATCCAATATTCGAATCTTACTTCCTTAATGACGTTCTAAATTATCGCCTTAAACTTACGAGGTGTAACACTAACGCTCGTGTAAGCGGGGTATTGCAGGATATCTTGTAGGAGATCACCTATTTAGGTACGAGGACATGCCTCCTCAAATGAACGTACTTAAGAATCCAAGTGTGTCCACGGCCCACGACGGACAAAACACTAGAAAGATTGAGTAGGAAAGGTGTTGTGTTGGTACCATTGTCTTGGCATAAACTAAACACTGACGGTTCAAGACATCACGTTCACCGCGCAGCAAATATGTCCGATGGTATTCTACTATGGAAGGTTCAAAGCTCCGGCTACCTCTCCAGATGCAACATCGTTCCGCCGAGTGATTGCTAGAACGACACCATACGCGTGCATCAAAATCTCTTCCAAGAGGGAGAGTATGTTGTAAATATTTATTAAACGTGAAATATAGTTAATCCTATTTAATTATGAATCAAACAATTAGGGGCCCACACGTCGAAAACGTTGTTTCCACACACGTGTACATAAAATGCCAAGTATCATAATTTTCTTAAATGGAAGAGATATTGGTACGTATACGAATTTTTTGAGACATAAGGTAATAGACGGTTATTGGTCAAATGACGTTGGTTTCACGTTGGTAAATGAAGGAAGAAATGTACAATGTGTTAAAAGATGAAACGAGTACGCGCGGCAAGCGACCGTGGCCGGAGCGCCGCGCCTCGGTTCTCGTGCCACGCCGCCTCGCAGGGCCGCGCCGCGTGACCGTCAGTCCGTTGGAGAAGAATAAAAACTGACGTTTGAGCTGACTTTGGAGGATTAACTCCTCATTATTTTGCTCTTGAATTCAGCCATTACTTGGCTGAATTGTAACTCCATACTAATGGCCATTACTTGGTCATTCAAAGCCATAAATTGGCTAGTTGGAGGGTCTTCTTCTCAACACTATAAAATGAGGCCTTTGGCTCTTTTGCAAAACACATTTTGACATCTTACACTCAATAATTCTCTGAAATTGTCTTCCTCTCTTGCAATCACAAACACTCAAAGATCTTTCTTTCAAAGCAAACACTTGAGTTCCCTTTGCTCATTTGTTTGATTGCTGTTTTATCTTGGGAGATAAGTTGTCATTACAACCGTTGAAAGGATATACGTGGCAATATTATCTTAAGGATAGATCAAGAATTTGGTCGACTTAGCAAGCCCTCATATTTGATTATTTTCAGATTTCTAACAAATAGTTATTGTTATTTTCCCGTTTTACACATTACCACCCACAGAGTATGTGTTGAATTTTCTTTACTTCTTCATATGTTTGCTTCTTCATATTTAAACCGTCTTAGCAAAAATGTTAAACCTAACCATAAGAGCAGGGGAATGTAGCTAGAGCGCTCATTGGCCGCTTTCCGATACTATCTTTTAAAAATAGTCATTATGGTAGAGTTTTTAAATTTCACTAATAAAACTTCAAAACATTATCCAGGAATCCTCTACTTCTGACATTTGAAATTATAGGACAATGATTAATATTTAATTATAAACACTGAAAAATGACTATTTATAAATTTTCCTGAGGGGTGGAGAAGATTAAAGAAGACTATAGGTGTTTGGCCATAAAAAAGATTCACTTTATTTGAAATTTTGAAGTTGGAGTTGAAGATAGAGGTGTGTTTGATTTTTTGTAAATATTTTTTTGTTGTTTATCTAAAAAACACGAAATATATTTTATACCTCCAATTTCTAAAAACTAGCAAAACCACTCCACTTAATTAATTTACCAGAATTTTTTATCATTATTATTTTCTTCCTCTATCAAAAACCACATTCGTTAACTCTAATTCTTATTATTTTATGCAATATATAAACTACATTCATTAACTCGAATGCTATTATTTTTTTCAAATTGATCAACTCCCAAAGAGTGTCAATTACCAAAAAAAACCTTAAGGTTTAAAATGAATCTCAGATGTCCGCTCACAAAAATCATTATCAAGGTGACATGTTGGAGGGGCGTTCAAGTACGTTCAACTACATTGAAATATCACGTTTCATATATGACACTCAAATGTTATTTTTACGGAACGTAAAAGCAACACAGAGGTAGGGAAACAAATGGCAATCATATGTAGATATTAAGGAATCATGTCACATTCCTAAATCCCAAAACTGAGAGTATATGTATGTCCTACGGATAATTTTTATTAGGACAAATGTATTTTATATATATTTGTATTATTATTATTAATGGAAATTAATATTTTGACATTTGCAATTATTGAATTATTAGTTGATTGTTTGTAATATTCTATAATATGCATCCCTATATGTTACGTTATTACTAATAGTGTGAGATATTAATATTATAACATAACTCTTAATAGCCTCGACTAATGATCATCGAGAATGGAATATCGATGATATGTGATAAGTCGACATGTGGTCTGCATCACATCTTTAGAGGATATAGTATGTCTCACCTGCTATGAGTAATGGCTACTCGTGATGAACACATGGATACGTTGGAAGTATTGGTATACCCTGATGATATACTATTTGTTGTACATGTATAAAGTATGATTAGCATGTGGAAGATAAAAGTTTTTAGACTTGAGGTCGATACACACCTTGTTTGCAGAGTAATATACTTTGATCATGCCCTAAGCTCAAATGTCTTATAGGTTGAGATACGGCTTGTATTGAGTACATTACGATGTGGATTAAAGGTGGTAGTTGAGCCAATATTAGGAATCATTCCTCGAATGTATATTCGAGAGAACACTCAGCTTCTCATTGATATTAGGTTGACTAAGTCGTTGGCCAACGCAATAGACATATCTAGGATATGGTCTTTTGTCAACCAATATAGATGGGATATAATGATCAAGCCATTTTGATAGACACTTGACAAATCCTAAGCTTGATCGAGTACGTCGTGAATGAAATGATTTTATCATCCTACATAAAGGTTCAGTTTACCAGATTCGTGTAAATATACTTCACATATTGAGTTCATCGTCCGGCGCCGTCTAGGAGTTCAGTGTAGACCCTAATATGATTAGTGTTGATATGTGAAGGCATGTAGGATAACACTATGTCAATTGTTCCTTCGATCTAAGGATGTAATGAGAGAACATATGTTGACACCCAATTTTGACCCATCTTTTAGTCATTTCTTGCAATTTTAAGCATTTTAGGACACCACATTTTTATCATCATTTTTTGCATTTTTTACTTAATATTCTATGTTTATTTCTTCACAAAATGGCATTGCATCTTTTTATTTTAAATTAAGCATGATGTCTTTGTTAATATTATGTTTCTATTATTATTACGCCGTCGTTTTATTTTATTAATGTTTGCATCTCTTTAAATAATTAATTGGCGTCCCGTTTTTATTAGGCATTAAACATTTCTTAAATATTGTATTTTATTATTATTGCATCGGCATTTTTATTTGAATAATTTTGTATCTTTTTAAATAATTCTTCTTTTAAATGATAAATTTGTTTTACATTTTTGTCAAATCAGTCCAGTCCGAGGCACAATCCGGATCAGTCCAATACGCCAAAAACGGAAACTCAAACCGAGGCCCAGTACACCTTTCATCTTTTCTCCCCAATACCCAAAACCCTAAACCTAAATACCCCTATAAATAAAAACCCTACCCCACTTTTCCCAAGGACACCCAGCCGCACACCTTAAACCCCCCATTCATTTTAACTCATCATCTTCTCCACTGCCACACCTGTGTCGCCGCCACTATTCACGCCGGAGCTGCGAGTTCCGGCTAACCATTCTCGTCCTCCTTCTCGCCCCCCAGCGTCGCCCATCACCCCTTCCCATCTCTCTCACTTTTATCACTCAAACCCTCTCATCTCCTTCACGAAAAAAAATCTACACTCAACACACAACTTTTTCAGCCGCACAACTCTCCCTACCCTTTTATTTTCTGAAATTTCCCTCTCCTCTCCCAAATTGCCGACCGCCATTCACTCCGGCGAACCTCACCACCAACACCACCCCATCCTCACACACCGTCCATCCCCTCTCTATTTATTAATGTTTTTCTGATGTCGCTGGTTCACTACTCGGTTTGAATCGATTATTATGCATTTTCGGTTTTATTTCACACCAGCGTTGCTCCGACGTTCTGTCGTTGAAGTAACGCTCTGATGAACTATGTTGCTGCTACTGCTTCGCTTATGACTTGCATTTGCCGAACTGTTTTGACCAGTTTGTCCATCTTCCTCTGTTTGTTCCTTTTATTATTACCATTTGTTCTGGGATTTCGTTCTATTTTTTGTTGTCTTGCCACTGTGTCGGCTGTTGTTTTTTTTTCAAATCATCAGACTTCGTTGATTCTTTTTCATGAACTGATTTAGAACAAATGCTACACTATTGGTCCTTACTGATTTGAAACAAATGCTACACTTGGCAAAAAATACCACTGATTTGAATGTGATACTACACTTGATTGACCAATGAAAAAGTTATTCGTCGATTTTTGAGGCATTCACAGTTACAAAGACGGAAAATAAAATAAAATGAAGCTTTCTGGGCAATGATAATTTCTTCCACTTACACTGGATAACCAACATGCGCTGGCGAGGCGAATTTTCGCAGCCGGACTTGTTTAGGATGTCCCGCTTTATTTTTATATATCTGAGCCCTCCGTGTTTAAAACTTTTGCTGTTTTGGCGCGGATCTGAAGGTTTTATTTATTTTATTGTTTCTAGCAATATTGGTCGATGAAGGAATCTCCGTCTGATTTTCAAGGTCTCCCCTGTACAAAAGACGGATTTATTTTTTGATTTACTTATTAATTCTTGCTATTACTTTAAAATTATTTATTCTATTACTAACACTTTTACTAAGTGTTTATGCAGGTACCCGTAGATTATCTTGTGCAGAAGGCCTAAAAAGGGCTAAAAGATGTCTCGAAGTTTATTTTGATTTTAGCTTTATTATTTTGTATTGCATTTCATTGTAATTGTAAATTATGAAAACTGCTTAGAATATGTAGAATAAAAAGTCCATAAATAATTAACATAGGTTTGAACGGATAACCGCAAGTTAGCGGATCTTAAAGGATGTCTAACCTCTTCCCTTTAGGATAATAAAGAGCCCTGATCCAGAATCTCATTATTTTCGCAGACCAATAAATGGAGATTAATTGCAGTATTTTTTATTGCAATAAATCAAGTGTCCTAATTCACTTAACTAATTAGGTGACGACTCCTCAAAATCAACATTATTGCTCCATCCAGGGAACCGCGCCAAAGAGCAATGTTGCGGATATCGTTCAGACCCTGAGGTCAAAAACGGGCGCGACAACATAAATGCTCGATTTATAATCGATACATTTGAATGAATAATGATTATTTAATTAATTCGAAATTGGATTTCAGATTTAATTAAAATGAAAATGAGATGACGTCCCACACTGAACGTCGAGGGCCGCAACGGCCATGGGTCCGCGACGCCTCCTATTTGAGTCGCGGTGCCGCCAACGCAGTGGGCCAGTCTGACTGACCTATTGCACCTCATTTTCTGGGCCTGGCCCACGAAAAACCCTAGCTGCGTTTTAAACCTAAAATGCAGCTATAAATAGAGAGATTCTATTCATTATTCTATGTAACATTATTCATATATTATTCTAAGTCTTAGAGACCTAGAATTAAACTCACTCTTGAACCTCTGCCGAATTTCCTAGTTGTTCGAAGGAGGTATACATCGGAGTTCTTGAAACTTGCTCGAGGATCAATTGCGTGCGCACCCTAAAAAATTACTAAAAGATTCCAGAGTTTTCAAACCGTAAGTATTCTATCGAAGTATTACGGTCATATACATGTTATGTATTTACATGTTTTATATTACTACATAATCATCCTACAGTTCGTCGCTTGTTGGGTTTGACACACAAATTTTTTAAATTATATTGCGTACACGAACCCAACAAAATCCCAACAAAAAACAAATTGAGAAATATTCAAGAAATAATGTAATTGAGTATTTATATTGATTGTTGGCTCATAAATGAGGTCAAATTTATAAAAATAAAGAATTTAGGGTGAAAATGAAAAATAAAAAATAAAGCAATTGTAAAAAACTGAAAGTGAAAATAAGATTTTGCGTGTTTTCAAATTCCAAATACAATTACAAGTTGTATTTGAAATTTTCATGGCCAAAGGCTAATTGAAAAAAATATCAATAAAAGTGACAAAATATCATGATCAAACCGGCCATGTTAACGGTTCACTTAACTTCGGCCTAATCTGTTAGAGAAAATCCATAATGTGATGTCTTAAGGGAGATAAACTATTTATTACCAAGCAAAAAGACAAACAAAATAGACTTGAAAATCATATTACAATAATCTGATTTTAATGCTCATTTTTCTTGGTGGTGATGTTCCTTTAGTTTGTTGAAAACTTGAGTTATTATACTTCCCTTTTTCCCACTTTTCTTCCTAGAGATAGTGAAAGAATATATGTGTGTATGCTGTAAATATATATATATATATATATTTCTAATATACACACATATTTACTTGATCTTATTAGAGTTTTTATATATGTGTAATTATGATAGTAGTCTTTTATTATAAAAAGGCAGTAGTCTTTTATTATAAAAAGGCAGTAGTCTTGTATTAGGAAAAGATAGATTTAATTTTCATAATTAAATATTGTATATCATGTATATAAACTCCTTTACATTAATGAAAATAATCAAGGAATTATTCTTTTTCATGATATCAGCAGTCTAGGGCAAATTTTTTCTTCTCCAAATAATATCATCGTCCGCCGCCCTCCTCGAATTCCTCAACCTCAACCGACGGCCGAAACCCCCACCCCCCACATCCCTTCAAATTTTTCTTGTGAATCTCTAATTCTCATTTTGTTCTTTCATCATGTCTACCACAAAGAACATATTTTATTCTGCCCTTGCAGTCTTCAATATCAAGAACAAACATCTCTATTGTTCTTGAAATGAAAAACATCCAATACGTGATCTGGGTAGAACTATTTGAAATTCACGCAAGGTCTAATAAAATCCTCTATCACATCATCACACCGAAAAAATGCAAGGATAAGGTGCCTACCACCGATGATGAAATAGAGTTATGGGCAACACTTGATGCTACAGTGCTTCAATGGATTTATTTCACCATCTCTACGAACCTCTTACAGACTATTATCGAACCGGATGCAACGACAATGGAAACTTGGAATATGTTGCGTGATATATTCTTGGATAACAAAAACACCTGTGCCGTGACCCTTGAGCATAAATTCTCCCACATAAATATGGATAATTTTTGAATGCATCAGCATATTGTAAAAGGCTCAAGGAGTTATCGGATCAACTCAAGAACGTTGGCGCGCCCGTCACTAATGATCGTCTTGTTCTTCAGATGGTTGCAGGCCTCTTCGAGGCTTATAATGGTGTTGAAACTCTTATTCATCAAAGCAATCATCTCCCGCCGTTCTACCACGCATGTTTCATGCTCACCTTAGAAGAAGTCAGATTAGCTAAAAAGCGGCAATCAGAGTCAATTCTGCCATGATGGTGGCCACATCATGCGAAAACAATGACCCTCACTCATTCTCGATTTTTTTAGTCAAAACCATAACAATGGTGGGGGCAAAATCAGAAGAATGGTGGCAAAAACTGCGACGGTGGCAGTGGCGAAGGATGGGGTGGTAGTGGCCAGTAGCCAGGGCCGCAGCACCACTGACCGCAACCTTGGGTCGATGCACAGTGGTCGTGGGACTGGGCCAGTTGGCAGTGACATAATTGTTGGTAATAGTAATTCAGTTCAAATTCGTGGTTATGGTCACACAAATTTATCTCATCCGAACCCACCTTTAGCCTTGAAAATGTCCTTCATTCTCCTCACTTAATTAAAAATTTGGTGTCTGTTCAAAAATTTATAACTGATAATTGAGTTTCTATTGACTTTGACCCTTTTGGATTTTCTGTGAAGAATTTTTCGATGAGGATATCTAATGAGAAGTGATATTCAGGGCGAGCTTTATCCCATCGCCACTTTCACCACCACCACCACCACCACTAATCAAGCCACACCATCAACGTTTGTCGCCTTAGCTCCTTCCTTGTGGCATGCACGTTTTGGTCATCCGGGGCATCTATTATTTCCTCTCTTAAAAACAATAATTTTATTGAATATAATAGTACGCGTAGTACTAATGATTGTCCTTCTTGTCCACTTTGGAAACATGTTAAATTACCGTTTGTTGCCTTCAA
Source organism: Przewalskia tangutica (assembly GCA_029844215.1). Lineage (NCBI taxonomy): Eukaryota > Viridiplantae > Streptophyta > Magnoliopsida > Solanales > Solanaceae > Przewalskia > Przewalskia tangutica. The sequence goes on from CM056737.1 coordinate 80,288,285, forward strand.
TTCTAGTATTATGTTGTCATTTGATATTATTCATAGTGATTTGTGAACATCTCATGTTTTGAGCTCTTTGGACCACCGTTATTATGTGTTATTTTTGGACGATTATTATAATTTTTTGTGGACTTTTTCGTTATCTAAAAGTTTTAAGTTTATTCCACATTCCTCTCATTTAGAGCATTCATCTGTACCCAATTTGAACGGGAGATTAAAAACATTCAATGTGATAATGGAAATGAATTTGATAATGAGTCGTTTAGAAAATTTTGTAACATTAATGGTATATCTTTTCGGTTTTTTGTCCACATACATCCTCACAAAATGGAAAAGCCGAGCGAAAAATACGCATCATTAATAATATTGTTCGAACATTACTAGCCCATGATTCATTACCACCTTCATTTTGGCATCATGCCTTACAATGACCACTTACCTAGCAAAGAATTAGCATACCAATCTCCACTCAAATTTTTTTATCACAAAGATCCGTTCTATTCTCATCTTAGGGTATTTGAGTGTTTATATTATCATCTTTTTCCCTCCACTACAATAAATAAACTACAAGCCCGCTATACTGCTTGTGTGTTTTTGGATTATCCGTCTAATCATCGTGGTTATAAATGTTATGATTTATCCTCTAATAAAATCATCATTAGTCGACATGTAATTTTTTATGGGTTTGTTTGCTAAGTTGCATAATTCTGTGTCTAATTCCTATAATTTTTGGGATGATATGCTCTCACCGTATGTGGTCCATCATTTGGTCCGGCCCTCATCTCGGGATCTGGACCAGCATACACCGACATGTCCAGTGCCTACTGGACTAGCCTCTTCCCGTGATCAATTCCAGCTAGCAGGCTCACTTCCTACTGGCCCATCCAGTCCTTCCCTCGGTCCAGTTTCTCGGCCAGCAGGCCCACATCCTAACCTGAGCATGTTCCTCCCAAACCGAGCCAGTTCCGACGTCACCAGACCAACCCAGGTCCATCCCACTTCTATTACGAGTCAAGAGCCCGTTACTCGTAGCCAACAGAGTATTTTTAAACCAAAAAGACAATTTAATCTTAATTCTAATGTCACTAAATCACCCCTACCACGTAACCATATGTCTACCCTTCATGATCTGAATTGGAAAATGGCCATGGATAATGAATATAATGTTCTTATTGAAAATAAGATGTAGGAGTTGGTCCCGTCCGCCTGGTGTCAACGAGATTCGTTCTATGTGGATTTTTACTCATAAGAAAGAATCTGATGGTTGTTTTGAGAGGCGTAAGGTTCGTCTTGTTGGCGTGGATTGTGGAGAGACATTTAGTCTGATGGTCAACCCGATAATTATTTGCATTATTCTCAGTCTGGCTCTCTCCAAGGCGTGACCCATTCATCATCTAGACGTGAAAATGTATTCTTACACGGTGATCTCAATGATGTTCGGGATCCATGGGTTTCAGGGACCCCGAACATCCTAATCATGTGTGCTTGCTGAAGAAGTCCTTGTATGGGCTAAAACAGGCCCCTCGGGCCTGATACAAAAGGTTTGCAGATTACGTATCTACTATTGAATTTTCTCACAGCAGGTCTGATTATTCTCTGTTCATCTATCAGCGCGGTACTTCTTTAACATACATTCTGTTATTTGTAGAAAATATTAAATTGATTACACCCACTGATAAAATGCGCAAGTCTATCATATCACTTCTCAACTCTGAATTTGCTATGAAAGACTTGGGGTCTTTGAGTTATTTTTTTGGTATAGTTGTAACTCGTCATGCAGGTGGCCTATTTCTATCCCAGAGGAAGTATGCAGCCGAGATTATTGAACGGACTGATATGTACTGTAAGTCATATCCTACTCCGGTTGACACCAAACCGAAGCTGAGTGCTAATTCTAGCACACTCTACGAGGATCCCTTCCACTATCGCATTCTTGCAGGGACTCTTTAGTATCTTCCATTCACGAGACCCGATATTACTTATGCAGTGCAACTGATGTGTTTATTCATGCATGATCCGAGGGAATAATACATGCACGATCTCAAACGCAT